>OX595859.1:8033772-9352938 GCA_951392215.1 Epirrita christyi | reverse complement strand
AGGTTGAAGGTTGTAAGTGAAGGATAAAGCTACATTTATGAAGAGTCACGATACAGTTTGTGTCAGCAAAAACGAGTATGACTAGTGGTTCGCCCTGAACCAGGCCACCGCCACTCGCTCAAGGTCGCGCGTTATTTACCTACATCCAAAGTGTTTCCCCGGGGCACAGGGGCGCACGCGCCTGAGCGCTCGCACAATAAGTTTCCCGCGCAAATATGACTTCGCGTGCATATTGTGCTGTAAATGGATGCAGTAGTCAAAAGACAAACAGAGACATACCATTTTATTTTTTAAATTGCCAAAGGACGATGAAATGCAAGTTATTTGATTGATGTAGGTACATTAGTTATAGTCTGTAGGTGCATATCGAAGTAATGCCTTTTATAGGTGTGATTTCATGTACATTTAGCATAGATTGCAATGATCTAGGTTGGAGATACCTAAATAATTACTTGAATTTTCTACCTACTTACGTGCATAATTTGATTTGACTTCGGAATCGCTCTAAATTACTTATATAAGGACCTAAATACTTACCTACTTTATTTCTCCATAATAACAATATTGATAATAACAAACGGTAAGTACTTAAGTAATTCGTAAGTACAAGTCGACAACCCTTACGAGTTGCATCACTCCGCGCCAGACAGAGACAGAGTTACGCGTTAGGAGAGAGCCGCAATGTTTAGGTGAATATTGCGTTAGGTACAAAGCGCTTGTGCGAGCTGAATTGCACTTTGTTGCGACCAAGCAAGAGTCGCTATTTAAATAAAAAAAATCGCGAAGTGAGTCTTCTGTACTTGTACTAATATTTATTCTGTGCCTGAACAGAGCAAAATATATTTTGTGATAAAATTGATGCAGGTTTGCAGTGGGCACCACAAAATTGAGGTGAGCTGGTAGACTTAGTTTCGCTGCATATGCTTATGCAGTTCGTATGTCAAGGCAGCTTACTGATGAAGCTAGGCTAGTTTTTTTTAGCTACTTCCATAATGTTATGTCGTATACATACATACATAAACGCTCTTTTTCCCGGAAGGGGTAGCCAGAGCCTCCAAGGGCCACTTTTCACTGTAGGTTACACAATCGCTGGAATATAGACGTGACAAGTGGTGAGCTTATCGCCGCCATTGCTTTCCACGACAGACTCGGCTAACGCTTTCTACCAGTAATAATACACTCCTTAATAAGCAAGCAGCCACAAATCTTATAACAACGAAAATTTATAAACAAGTCCGGGTTCTCGTTGTGTCATGTTTTCGTTAGAAACTTGTGTCATCATCAGGGATCAATCTACCTACTCCGGTAGATTGATTTTTCGTACTTACGTCACATGAGTCATAACATGGACCCTTATGATCGAATTACCTTAAACGCGAAATGCCTATGAGGGCATTATACCTAAACATGAGATTTGCCAAAAAAGCTGTTTACCCTAAACGTAAGATGCCAAATGAAGCAGTATGCGTAAAATGTGAAATTGACAAAGAAGCAGTTTGTCTAAAGTGGATGCCTACAAAACAAAATGCCTAAGTGGTTAAGTGCCTACAAAGCTGAATGTCTAGGTGGTTAAAAGCCTATACAGGTAAATGTCTATTTACATAGTGGTTCGTTTTTTATGGTTTTTATTTTACCTATCAGCCTTTAAGTAATAATTATGCAGGCTACCTTCTATTCTGTCTCATTTAACTGATGACTGTCTCATTCCAGTATAATTCGTAAAATATCCTTCAGAGATCTACTTTATAAAAAAAAACCACAATAACAGTAATTTTCAATAGAGATTAGCAAATATTACGAGACAATATTTTACTATGAAATCGACTTTATGGCTGCCAATTCTCTTGATATTTAAGGCTTTGGTAACAGTCAACTGACTTATTTGACTTACCGCTTCTAGATCATCTTGTATTTAAGGCAAACTGCTTTACAGGTAATTTAAATGTAGACTAACTGCTTCTATGTCAATTTCACATTTTAGGCAAACTGCTTCATTTGGCATCTTACATTTAGGGTAAACAGCTTTTTTGGCAAATCTCATGTTTAGGTGTAATGCCTTCATTGGCATCTCGCGTTTAAGGTAATTCGATCATAAGGGAGCAACTTAGATAAGGTGACAAAATACCATGTTTGCAGAGTAATTCATACTTTGCTAGGCTTTTACTCCACCAGAATTATTTTTTCGGTATTATAAAATGTCAGTTACCTACACCACTAGCAGCATATAATTGAGTGTATTGGTAAGTTTTTCACTTTATAGCCATCTTAATTACGAAGTATCGGAAAAATAACAATAATTGATTTTAAAATTCCGGAAACTCGGAGGCTTATCCATATTAACATATACGTTTGAGATCAATGACCTCAAATCAATCTACCTACTCCAATCCCTGGTCGTCATCATCATCAGCAGCTTTTAAACGTCCACTGCTGGAAGTAGCCTCCTCCCCCATAAAATTGGTGATCGCAGTAGGTATTCGTGTTGAGTACTCAGATGGATGGTGCAACTTGCTTAAGTAATATTAATTTATCTTATATAGTTTATATAGTGTTCAAGGACTTACTTGTCTCCAAAGATAGATATCACCCATTTTCAATTTTTATTTTCCGTAAATATATAAATCACACATTTATACTCGAAAACAGCCCAGTTGTCTAACAACCAATGTAGTCTGAAAGAAAATAATACACATTTTTAATAATTAAATATATACTTAACTTAATTTTCTTTTTTAATTTTCTTATTTAATTTTCTAATCAAACATGTTAACAAAACATATTATTGTTTGTAAAATACCAAAACATGGCGCAGACCAGGCTTAAGTTTTTATGCCTAGTCCGAGAACCAGACGCTGTTTTTTAGTCATGTCAAGAGAGGTAAGGGGTAATATAATAGTAATAATAAATAGGATGAATTTCCATAAGTAAAAGCACTTTTATAAATAAAAACGTCAGAAAAAGCAATGAAAACCACCAAAGAAATATTGGCGCAGCGCGTCGATCAGCTGACCGGGAGCGTTGAACTCGCGCAGCCGCCTAGCCGGTGCGCTCTGTGAACTCGCGCTATTTTATATAGCTATGATATACTGAGCTAACTTTCCCGGTACCTTCAGTATTCGGGAGCTGTCTTTTTACACCCTGTATGTACGTGTAGGTAAGTTTTTTTTTTATGCTACTTGGCAAGCAGACAAGCTTACGGCCCACCAGATGGAAAGCAGTTGCCGCAGCCTATGAACGCTTGTAACACTAGAGGCATCACACGCGCGCTACCGACCCTGAGACATAAAGATGAAAAGTCTCATGTGCCTGTAATTTCACCGGCACCCGTACCCTTCAAACCGAAACACAGCAATGCGAACACTACTGCTTGGCGGCAGAAATAGGTACGGTGGTAGTACTTCCCCGGACGAACTCTTAACAAGTAAACTTGTTAAGATATATAAGGAGTCAGTTTATCCGCTACCAAGTTGTTCATCCAAGTCAAAGTATTGGTTTTAGTATTGCGGAATTACATGTTTATACCTAAGATAAAGATCCTGTTCACCTGCCTGGAATTATGACTGCGCACGCGCAAGCAGCGGCAGTAAGCAGAGTTACAGGTACGCACGTATTTCTCACGCGCGTAATCTCACTACGCGTTGATGCGCTCACTTTCAACTAATGCCTGTTATGTGCGCGAATTTAATTGTTTTTTTTTATTTTTATTAATCAAAATAAATTGATGCTCGTGCTCACGTCTAAACAAAACGAGATCCAAAAGGGAGAATGGCAAGTGGCCTAGTGGCCATAATCTAAGTCCAATAGGTACTTGCTATTAGCAATACAGGTTTCTAAGGACACCTCAATTCAATTCAATTCTATCATTTATTTTGCAATTAATTTACATTATTTAAAAGGTAAATTGCACATTTTTACAAAGTCATTTTAAAATTTCAATTAAAACAATTTCAGGATAATCATAGTTGTTGTACATAAGTAGGTACAATTAGTACATAGTCCTTCAGAACAATAGCATTTCTGAGCAGTCCGTGTTGAACTTAGGGTTGTCACATCGGAAAAACTAAGGGCCTATTCATAATAATTTTTTAAACCTATTTTAGTTATAACTTTTCATTTAAAAAACCGACTTCCGCCATTGTGTTGGACTAAATATTTGGATGAAAAAAAAATGATGAAAGAACCATAGTGGTGAAAGGATCATGGTACTTTTTGAATGCAAATGCTTGGTTTGTTGCTGAAAATATAAAAATCGCCATATGTATGTCTACAATATTTGAGGAGTTCACTCAATTCCTCATGGATCCCATCATCAGAACTGCATTCTGAAAAAAATGGGACCAATCTGGATGTATCTATTCAAATAAAAAAAGAATTTTTCAAATCGGTTCATAAACGCCGGAGATATGCGGTAACAAACATACAAAAAAAAAAAAATACAACCGAATTGAGAACCTCCTCCTTTTTTGGGAAGTCGGTTAAAAATATGTTTTGTCCTGTTCTCTCTGATGTAAAATGTCATACGTCAAAACAAGACAAAATATGTTTTAACTAAAATGGTTTCAAAAATGATTATGAATAAGGTTGGGATTTTGTTGTTGTTATCAGGAGAAATAAATGTTACGAACCAAATTTTTGTTTTATTGAAAAAAATTTTGCTACATAACACCAAACTGCGATCACCAATACGCCTGCCAAGCGTGGTGATTATGGCAAATCCCCCCATTACATTCTATGGGGGAGTCCTCGTCCATTAGTGGACGTAAACAGGCTGGTGACGATATAATTCAGAATAATTTTTTGGACAAAATCCCCTGAGGGTGTAGGGGGGGAATAATTAGGGAAGAAAGTTTGTATGAACATGGAATTTAAGATAGATAGGATGAGATGTGTCAGGTAGGTTCTTTAAAAGATGTAGCGTCTGCTGAGAAAGGATTCCACCCCTAAACGTCCACCCCTAAGGTGATGGAAGGGGGATACGTTTGGAACAAGCATGTCAAACATGCGGCCCTATACAACTTTGATTGCGGCCCGATTCAATTTTAAGAACAAAGTATAATTTTCTATCACTTCACTAATAAGTAGCTTGTCAAATGTTAGTGACCGAGTGACTTTCAGTTAGGGAATAGAGGGGCATGACTACTATACCCTGATTTTTAATTTCAGAAATTTTTTGTAAACAAACAAATGTCAAGATATGCCACTGTGAGTATAACTATCATGATTGTGTAGCATCCGTGTAAATTCACATATGACACACATACATGACCCTCATACACACAGTGACATTTCTTTGCTTACAAAAATTGTCTCAAATTAAAAATTAGGGTATAATAGGTGGGTATATCTATGCAATGAGTTTGTTTTCTTTGTGGTTGGATTTTGCGGCCCACTGTTTCTACGGTCTTTAAGGTATTACCTACCTATTCATATAATTTGAACGGTGCCTCGTTAGCAATAAAGGTGAGAATGCCATGTTGTGGAAAACTGCACAATTTATGACGTTCTTTTTGGCTAGCAAGCTAACATTTTGAAATTCAAAACAGATAGTTTAAATAATCGTAACTCATAAGTCAACCACAGAATACAGAATAGACAGATAGATTAACTTTAGTGTAAGTATACCCTAAACAAAAAACAACAAAAAAAGTTTCAAACCAGAGGTACAATCGAGGCGGTGCGGCGGTACAAAGGCGGTGCGATCTCTTCCAGACAACCTTTGGATGGAGAATACAGAAGTGTGAAACGCGAGGTTACCTCAGCGATACACGTGGAAGCAATTTCTGCGATATTTTTGTTATTAATACTCATTTGTTTCTTGAATATATTTTTTATCGTCGTTTTCCTTATCAATAATTCATTTTTTGTTCGATTGTCGTGATCTAATAAATCTTTGTTTTTACCCATTCGTGTAATTTATTTACCTACTTCATTTTTCTTTTGTTTCGTAATTTTGTTATTACATATTTTAATTAGAAGATTTTTGTGTGCTTTCTGGTGCCTGGTTGAAATGTTGTTATTTATATTTCTTTGCAAATTACTTAATACCTATGTATTTAAGTAGTGGCACGTAAGTCTAGCGCTGAACGAAACGTGAAGGGGATAGTTGGGCATGTTCACTGGAGATAGAGATCCCGCCCTAGATACCTTTCTTTTGACTTCTGCGCAATCATGATCAGCGAATTTCGTGGCGCTACTTGTAAGTATTACTACTGTGAGTTTTTAATAAGTAGATATTAGTCGTTCTTACTAGTAAAATTCTGCTTGAATACCTTCTTATTTGAATTTCATTATTTATGCCGATTAGCCGCAATTAGCCGTTTTTTCAATCTAAAGATACTATCTTTAGATAGAAAAAACGGCTAATTATCACTGTTTTCCGTCACTTTTCCTGACGTTTCGAGACAGAGTTCAGAAGCCTCTTCATCATGAGCACCGCCCGCAACCAAAGATTTAAATCGAATCTTTGCCCGCAACCGCGTTCGACGGCAGATAGACCGGCGAATACTGCGTGCGGCCGCACGCTCCGCTCTTCGCGATAGGGGCGGCAGCGGCGGCGGTAGGTTCGTTGCGCGCGCGTCGAGATTACGTTCATCTACGTCACTGCCTACGTCATCAGGATCAGGCTGCGTGCACACTACACTCACGTTATCACTCTCCAGACCGATTGCCGTACTAAAATCAGGAATAGCGGAATAGAATACAGGCTTCCATGCTGGTGAAATACCCCATCCCCGATCTCGATTGAAGTTCGGATGGCGGCTGATCTCAATTGCTTCCCGTATCTTACGAGGCACAAAAACTTCTCTCTCGCAAGAACAGAAGTCTTGTCAAATCGAAGGTAGTGGGACGATGCTTAGTATTATGCTAAGCATAAGTACGTGCTAGGTAACGTCTATTTACACGCGTGCTAGAGAGCGACAGGGACAATGATTGTCCCTGTCACTCTCTAGCACGCGTGTTTTAACATTTGTGTGACAGTGACAAGGACAGTTCTAAGCACGGGTAGTAGTACGGACTAAGCAACGTCTATTTATCTCGACCTAAGTATCTACACTCTATACAGAGTTAACTGTAGGTAGTACCTAACCTAACAAAAAAAGGATCGCAGCTAAAGTTATAACAAGGTGAAGTTAATAAATTCTCTGTCAAGTCCCGACGGGGTCGGGAAAAAGTTTAAATTAGACTTGTCGTATTAAAGTAAGTATCTTGGAAGTTCGATAGGATACTTGGATTTCGGTGTATTGCCCCACACGGTATTGGAGTTGCCTAATAAAATATGCCTGGCAATACCAAGGAAAGAGTGTTGCTAGGTCGGTATTCTGAGTTTTTTTTTTCAAAACAAATCATTTACTTATATCTCTTTTGTACAAATGATTTAACTTGCCCTATTTGAAGTTCATAAAAAACTTGTATTTCGGCAATTAGTACCCTTTCCTTAGGTGTTTATTATAATTGTTTAGACATTGGGAATTTAGTATGAAAGTTATACTTACATGCATGTAAGTAAGTAATTAAATAATATCATGTTAAATAAAAAAATAAGCATTAAATTGATCGCAAGATAAACCTTAATGAATAGGTGTACATGTATATCAAAGGTATACAATAAATCAGTTAAAGGTACATTTTAGTAAATTTGCATGCATTAAAGTTTGAAGCTCTTAGAATAATAAACTTGGAGGCGTTACTTGAAGAAATCTATGAATAACCACTAGGAGACTATTCTACTATTTAGTCTAGATACACCATAGACACAGATGTATGTTTGTGGTCTACTCGTACTATAGAAATGGTAGCGCCTTTAGCGAATCTATGAACCTTATTTTCCATACAAAAATCCGTGTAACACTTCACCCATGTAAATTAGTTGTTAAAACAGAAATTTGGGTCATGTATAAAATATGCTAGGGTTTCAAACGGCAGAGCTAATTGGAGCCAGTGTGTTTAAAAAAGGTGATGTCCACTTTTTGTATGGAGGTTGGTTTTTTATTCCGAATAAAATCTAACCAGCCCAAAACGGTACTGATTTGGAACATACAAGAATAATAAACGTAAAACTGCAAAAACCACATTTTTAGAACTCCCGTTTTTTTTTAAATAAATTAATATGTTCTTCGTTAGTGGTAACGCCAAATATACAAAAAAAACAGTTGGCAACAAAAGAAAAGCAAAGCCTAAAAAAACATTTTAATACAACTCTGCTAATGTCGTTGCAGTAAATGTCAGTAACTGGCGTGTGCAGCGGTTTTGGAGCAAGTGGCAGCGGTGCAATGTGCAAATTGTGCAATGTTGTTTTGTAACATTTTTGTAAGGTGCTGTCAATTTTGTTGTCAGTTTGATTGATTGATTGTTTTTTTTAATGAAAGAGTACTTATATTGACTTTTTTTGTGGTAACCAAACCGCTATCATTCTTCCAAAGGTCTAAATATCCACCAAAATAAAAAAAAACTCCTTAACGTCTAAAAATTAATGATTTTCATAGAAAAGATAGGTTTAGGGATCTCTACCTACCCAAAATTTATCCCGGTTAGAATTCATGATTATTAAAAAAACATTATTGGACATCACCTTTGATGTAAAAACTATAACGATATTTTTTTTTTACTTTTTGGCAAGCTTACTAGTATACGGCCCACCTGATGGAAAGAAGTTACCGTAGCCGAAACACAGCATTGCGAGCACTACTGCTTGGCAGCAGAATAAACGATATTAGGTAGTACTTCTCCGGACGAACTTTTTCACAAGAAGTTCTACTGCTAGCAAAGAAGGTACCTACTTTTTTATGATAAGTTGTGTATTTAGCACTATTTTAGAAAAAATACGACTATACACTACGTACTTTACTATTCTACTGCTGACATTTCATTGACCATTTAGAGGTCCTTACTGACGCGTGTCCGTCTCACTACCTTCGAGCGTGAATACCTCAATGAGGAAGGACCTCTAAATTGTCAAATAAATATAAGCAGGAGAATTATCTCATTCTTATTATAAGGTTCTCGATTAATTAAGTTTATGTTTTAAAATACATAACAAAACGAGCAATATCAATAATATTTAGATTTGCAACATTTTAAACACCTCTTTATATCCGTATCTAACAAATAAAATTAAACAAGGCGAAGCGCTTACAACTATCAAATCAAATCAAAATAATGTTATCCATTGAAATCACAAGGATAATTTTGAATCGTCTTATAATTGAAAACTTGTAAACGTACCTACTCCAGTTCCAACACGACCAAGCCTAAAAGAATCAGGCAACAAACACGGCTTGGCTTAATATGATGATCCGTCTTACCTACCACTAGTTGGAAAGCGTCTGGTGGTGCCTTGGATTTTTTCCCAGAATTAGATATATCCCCGTTAAAGGGGAATTTTGGGACTTTTAATCCCATAATCGCCTTTGAAACTTTAAGTTCAGGCTGAAGGAGATTATGCAATAAAATTTCCAAAATCCTATTTGAAGCGGAAATCATATTTACCATTTCATATATAATCTTTCAATTATGTATCTAATTTTGTTAGTAGTAGAACATCTTGTGAAAGAGTTCGTCCAGGGAAGTACTACCACCGTACCTATTTCTGCCGCCAAGCAGTAGTGTTCGCATTGCTGTGTTTCGGTTTGAAGGGTACGGGTGCCGGTGAAATTACAGTCACATAAGACTTTTCATCTTTATGTCTCAGGGGCGGCAGCGCGCGTGTGATGCCTCTGGTGTTACAGGCGTTCATAGGCTACGGTAACTGCTTTCCATCTGGTGGGCCGTAAGCTTGTCTGCTTGACAAGTAGCATAAAAAAAATAAAAAAAAGTTTTCTTCTAATTATTGAATAATCAGCGGGTCTATCTAGGTCCATAATTGGAGTGTAAGTATTGTCATAGAAAACAAACTAAGTTATACCTACCTATGTGTTGGTAAGGGAATTGATCAGTACAGTAGAGTTGTTTCCACGTAATAAGTCCCGCGGCCGTTCGCTTTTGCAACTTTGTTAGGCATAGAAACTAGCGCCCCAGTCATGGGACTTCTTACGTGATGCAGGCTCTACACCTAACATCTCGGAAAAGATCTATCTGTGGCGCGGCTGGCGAAGGTTCGCCATCGCCTGCGACGCAGGTTCGATTCTCGCCTCGGAACAAATATTTGTACAATCTGCAGATATTTGTACAGGGCGTTCTGGGTATTTTTCTATGCATAAGAAAAAAAAATATCTATGTAATTTATTGTATTAGGTAGGTATATCAGTTATCTAGTACCCGTAACACAAGCTCTGCTTAGCTTGGGGCTAGATAGTGTTGTGAGGTGTCCAGCATTTTTTTTTTATTTAAAAGAAAAGTGGTGGGCCAGTTTTTTAAAAATTTATTGTTAATTAGTTTTTTTCTATTTATGATTTAGTAACCATATAATTTTATAATAAACTAACGCACCACGGGTCTAGATATTAGTGTATGTACTGATTATGTATATAAAGTTTCATGAAGTTTGAAAAAATAATAGCCAAATTAGAAGAACTTCGTAGCTACCGGTGACAATCTCAAAGTTATTTTGATGCGATACAATTTGAAGCTGAGATTTGAAGTTTGTATTACCTATTACCTCTTAGATCAGCACCGCCCCGTGGGGTTACCACTTTATAACCGACAAGTCCATCTTAGTTTGCTATTTCACAATTGCAACACACAACTTATTATTGAGTTTCAGTGATCAAAAGTTTGTCGGCGCTCGTTTAGAAACGAGAAGACGAGATATTATTGTAAATTGACTGGATTTTGTATGTAGGGAAACTAGGGTACCTACCTACAAAAAATTGTTGATGGCTTTGCAAAGGCTCTATATTCGTATCATAGGTACAGTCAGCCAATGTCAGCCAAGTCACAGAACATTCTAGGCCAAGTTGTATAGTTATACAATTTTTTTTCGTAAAATTCATAAGCGAACAAATGGAAAAAAAACCGGTTAAGAGCGAGTCGGACTCGTATGGACAGGATTCCGTACAAGTAGGCTAACATAGTAACCACAAGACCAAATTACCTAACTTATTAGTCAATTAACATAACTTTTTACACATTTTCTTTTCCACAATAAAGATACCACCATAAAGATTACAGGAAGTCTGTGGATAGTGGTGGCTCAAGTCCGTTTATCGTGACATTCTATGAGGGAGGCTCATGTCCAGCAGCGAACGTCCACCAGCTTAAATTATGATCATGATTACTATCTACATTGAGGTAAGCACTTAGATACTCAATACTTATAACAAAAAATACAAAGTTACAAAATAAAAGGTCCCTCCGATTAAAAACATTAAGCAATGTTGCCATTAAGATGGCAACTGGAAAATGTTTTAAATTGTCATTGAGAATTAATATTTAAGGGTCAATTGAATTAAAATAAACACAGAGTGAGAAATACTATTACCTACTATTTTGAAGACTTATTTATTGAGCCAATTTGCAATCTTATTTTGGTTCCCCACCATGTTGGTGGCGCCATCTAACGCGGTTAACCTTAAACTACACGAAAGCGGAAGATGGCCGTCGCGTGCCGAAAGTGCCGAACGAAGCTCCGTTTGTTTATCACGAATAAAAAGTTTTTATGCGGTAAATCGTAACTTTCTGAATAAAACCAAGTTAAAAAGTTGTTTGTGAAGCTCCCATAGTGTAGTTCAGTGAGTTTATAAAGTGTTTCAATTAAAATATCACATAAAAAGTGCGTGTTCAAGTGTGAGTGTCCAACTAGTTTTGAGTTGTGTTTAGGAGGAATGTTGTGAATCCAAGTGGAATAGTGCCTTTGTTGCCGGAGATTAATCTTGGGACAGCTGCATTTCACTTTCAAGGTAATGTTATCATGTTTTACATAGTTAAGAAAACTTTTCAAAGCTAGTTTTGTTTACATCGTACCGCGCATGTTCAGTTCGCTGTTCGACTTGTAAAAGTTCGCTCGCACCAACTTTTACAAGTTTTCAAGTTCCTAAGTTTCAACGTATTTCAGCACGATATTACTTCCATTAATCTATTCATACGATAAACAAAATGGTTTGGTACTAGTCCCATGCAGAAAACATTCAAAATTTGAAAGGTTCATAATGTTTTGTAAGATGTGAAAACGATTTCAAACTTTGAAAAAGCTGGTTGCCTGAAGTCCTACCATTCACTGACTGTGTTGTCTATTGATTGATAACATCTTACTTACCAAACATCTCAGACCTTCATACCTTTTTAGAATAGATAGAGCTTTTTTTCTCATAATTCGGCCATTGAACTTATCTTCCGTATCTACGTAGCCTTCAATATGTATAGAAAAAAACAATTAGCTTTTAATGTTATGTTAGTAACATAGGATTTAACCTTGACTAAATTTTAGTATTAGCGCTTTATAAAGATTTGTACTTATAGAACAACTTCCTAATATTATGAAGGTTACTACCTAGTTTGTATAGTAACAGTAAAATTTTATTTTATTGCTCATATTTGTTTCGAACTCATCTCTGGGAGCGATCTCAAGATTGCTCTAAGAGATGAGTTTGCCAATTGCACCAATTTTTTTGAATGGTTGTGAACTTTGAGATTAAGTTGCTTTCAAGATCTGTTTCCCATGAGTTAAATTCGGAACATCTTGAACCTGGAATGCTTATCTTAAGCCTTGACATCTTGAACATGGGAACATATTTGTCGGAACCAAAACTAACATTTGATTAGATAGGAACTTTTAAATTGGACTCACTCAGCATCAATAAACAGTTGAATTCAATAATAACAGGCCATCTCTCCATCACAAACTGTAGGACATCATCCTCTGAGGTTGTCTCTCATATTCGGGAGAGATAGATCTTGATAGTTGGCTCAAGTGCATGCAGTGTTGTGGACTCTGTATCTTGCCAGTCCTGCGTTGATTACAGCTTGCATTTGGTTGACGTCTCTCCTGCACAAGGGTGAAGCCGTCCACCCCTCTGCTTTCGTAGAATGGGATTTTTCTTAGTAACCACATTCCTCGGAAGGCCCTCGGCGAAAGTACTAATTTAATAACAAGCTCTAGGATAAGTTCCAGAGATTTTAAAATTATAACACTCAAGATCACAGAAGAGTTGGAAAAAAAGTTTAATATAGGTAATAATTACAGGCTCTAGGATTAGTCCTAGGACTTCCAGAGTACCTAGATCTGTCAATTTTATCTGGAACAAAATATTGAGTTTGTTATTAAATCATTGACTACTTTAGTGGGTAAGGTAGCGACTAACAGCATGGTCTTGTTAAGTCCCGGAGAATTATATATATGTTTAAGACCCACAATGCCTAACTCCGCTGCTTCTTTCAAGTCTTGGTTCTTTCTTGGTCATGCTGTATTTGATCTGTGACTAGGTTGAGGTGGCCCTGAAAAAGGTCTTGTGATGGATGGTGAAAAAACCAGTGTGGTGGACGTGAACCCTAACTGAAGTCCATTCTCTTGTTTCCAGCCAGTAAAAAATTATGAATGAATTACTCGAGACATGAAATTCAAAGTGGTGATGAGATAATATGCATAAGAAATCACAGATTTAAAGGGGCCTGATTTCTAATTCAATCTTAATGACCTGCCACAACGATACAAGGTTTAAACAACCACTACATCGAAACATCAAGAACTTGACCATATATGGCCCGGCCACAGCGAGAAGTACACAAAATTAATGGTTAAGAGAGGTAGCAAACGAAGTTAGCTCCTAATTTGGCTATTATTTCTTCTAACTATGAAACATTGTAGGTACACATAATCAGTACAGTAATATCTAGAACCGGGGTGCGTTAGTTTCTTATAAAATTATATGGTTACCAAAACATAAATTAAAAAAAAAACTAATTTTTGAAAAAGTTTACTATGTCTCTAGTCCATCTGGTGGAGGGCCTTAATTCCTCTACCGCCTCTATCATCTTACCTTAACTTTAAATGTAACATTTTCACAAACAGTAGGTAGGTAGATATTTTAGAAGGAAAAAAAAATACGACTATACACCACGTACTTTACTATTCTTTTGCTGACGTTGGAGAGAAGGACCTCTAAATGGTCAACGAAACGTCAGCAGGGGAATAGTAAAGTTACCTACGTGGTGTATATAGTAGTAATTTTTCTAAAATGATACCAAGCCACGATCATTTCAATTCTAGTAGATATATACACTATAACTTTTCATTTAAAAAACCGACTTCCGCCATTGTATTCGACTAAATACCTGGATGAAAAAAAAATAATGAAAAAACTATAATGGTGAAAGGGTTTTGATACTTTCTGAATGCAAATGCTTGGTTTGTTGCTGAAAATATCAAAATCGCTTTAAGTATGCCTACAATATTTGAGGAGTTCCCTCAATTCCTCATGGATTCCATCATCAGAACAGCAGGGCGATTCTAAAACGTCGGAAATGTTTCCGATCGGATTTGTTAGTTTTTAATTTTTATGTGGTAATTAACTAAAACAATTTTCTAACAATTTTCTCTAATAAAACACAGTAATATACAATATTTATGGTTTTTTACTATGTTTTACTAGAGAAAATTGTTTCAGTTACTTACCACATCGAAATGAAAAACTAACGAATCCGATCGGAAACGTTTCCGACGTTTTAGAATCGCCCTGCTGGATTCTGAAAAAAATTAGACCAATCTGGAAGTATATCTATTCAAATAAAAAAAGAATTTTCCAAATCGGTTCATAAACGCCGGAGATATGAGGTAACAAACATAAAAAAAAAAACAAAAAATACAACCGAATTGAGAACCTCCTCCTTTTTGTGAAGTCGGTTAAAAAGTCATCCTGATTGGTATATTGTTGGCCACTCCATTGCACTCTTGACCTCCAATCAATAACTGAATTCCTGCCTGATACGATTGACCTTAATTTTTCTGTTTATCACAAACAACTGGGATCCATTCGGTTTCCTTTACCTGATCCTTGGTGACCCTGAAGACTGACCTTTAAATTAACTTTTCCAGGTTTTCATGAAGACCCCGGAGCCTTTCATGAAGATCTTGACCTGAACCATGAATCCCGAACCCTCGCTTGAAGACCCTGATCCTTGTACATGAAGATCCTGACGTGAACCATATTCCTGAATCCTGAGGGCCTATTACGATTTTTGCATTGCAACAATCACATTGCGAGTCGTGAGTATTCAATGTGACTTACATAGTAACTACTCATCATTCTGTGCCGCGAAGTCGATAGAAACAGTACAGATTTATAAATAGTTACTATGTAAGTCACGTTGAATACTCACAACTCGCAAAGTGATTGTTGCAATGCAAAACTCGTAATAGGCCCTCTGGTATGAAGATCCTGACCAGAACCATGTGTCCCGATCCAAAACCTTGAATGAAGACCTCCTGAAGAGATCCTGCCTTATAGCGTAACTCAACTAAACACTCCCACCACTATTATAATTCCTCCCACTCCTCTAAGGTTTGCTGGAAGAAAACTCTTTTAGGGTTAAGCTTCCCTTTGTACATGTCCTATGTGTAAGTTTATTTGTCTGTAATATTGTGTACAATAAAGAATTATAAATTGTTATGAACATCGAATATACCTACTTTAAATTTGATAGTGACGACCCAGTCTGGACTTTCTTTATCTGTCAGTTTCTAGTATTCTAGTTGGCTCTAGTATTGTCTAACTGCCTGACATCGGTAAACTTCGGCTGCTATTCAAGAGCGAGTTTCAAGCTCAGTGAATGAGTGTAAGCGAGATCGAAACTCCTACATATACCTATATATAACTAACTAACTAAGTTCTAACTATATAATATATATAGTTAGATGACCCAATCACGGACGTATAGCGTAAATCAATGACTTTGGGGGGCAACTAACTACTTTTTAGGGGACTAGAGAATTTAAAAAACTTCTGTCAAATGCATCATGTAACATATCAAATGAAAGAGCTCGTTATGAGAAATACATTTTTTTTTATAAATTTTAAATGCATAGTTTAAAAAATAGTAAACAAAATTGTGAAAATTTACCATTGAAACCCCGAAACTTCTGAGCCTAAAATGTTGAAAATAAATTTATACAGAATACTGGGTCTCACTCAAACTTTACAGGAAAACCTAAATAAAAATACTAAATCTTCAAATTCTTACGGGAAAAGGAAAATTATCGTAATGAGGAAAATGTGCATTGACATAAAGTTGTGTTATTGACTAAATACGTTAATTGGTCTAGTGGTTACTACTATGTTAGCCTACTTGTACGGAAACCTCTCCACGCGAATCTTACTTGCAGTTGATCGGGTTTTTTCTCCATTGTTTTTAAAAAGATAAAACAGACCCCATTTAGCTTACTCCATAGAAACGCAACTGTCAAAAAGTAGTTGTAAGCGTGTCCCAACTGTAGTGGATATTAGTTGTACACAAATAAGGATCAGAAAATAACTTTTCATTTAAAAAACCGACTTCCGCCATTGTATTCGACTAAATATTTGGATGAAAAAAAATGATGATAGAACCATAGTGCTGAAAGGATTATGATATTCTTTCTGAATGCAAATGCTTGGTTTGTTGCTGAAAATGTCAAAATCGCTATATGTTTGCCTACGATATTTGAGGAGTTCCCTCAATTCCTCATGGATTACATCATCAGAACTGGGTTCTGAAAAAAATGGGACCAATCTGGAAGTATATCTATTGAAATAAAAAAAGAATTTTCCAAATCGGTTCATAAACGCCGGTGATATGAGTTAACAAAAATACAAAAAAAATACAACCGAATTGAGAACCTCCTTTTTTGGGAAGTCGGTTAAAAAGTAGTTGTAAGCATGTCCCAACTGTAGTTGAGATTAGCTGTACACAAAAAAAGAGCCTGTCACGAATTTAAATTGCTCTATTTTGGCCCCTTTATTAGTGGCGTCAAATGCCATCTCCATCAGAGGCAATCTTTTTCTTTATTTGTGTAAAGCCTCCTTGCATTCCAATTTTCAGAATTGTGAGGTGTCTGGAAGTACCCTAGAGATTTTTCATTTCCATACACAAAAAAAAAACTATATAAAAAATCGTTCTAACATTCATTGCCATATATTTGTAATGTATTGAGTTAGTAGCTTGATTTTTATATAGCACTGTATAATAAAAGCTCACAGTCATTTATAATATGGTATTCAAGTTAATAGGTACATTTGGCCGTTTCTTATAAAAAAGGGTAATACAGACAGACGGGCAATAAAGTGATCCTATGGGTCCCGTTTTTTACTGTTGAGGTACGGAACCCTGAGCACAGATTTTCTAAGAACCTGAAAGGTTTCACCAAAAAATGTACAAAACACGTATTTAATTTTGGTGAAATAAAAACATAAAGTAATATTCAGACTGGATTCAGGAAATTATTAACTGCAGTTGAATCAGCCATGCATCATCAGCGCTGTAGTATAAAACAAACAGTATGTCAGCTCCGAATTATTTAACACGCTTGAATAAAAAAAATGAAACACTACCAAGATTTTCTTTCTGGCGACAAATAATCAAATAAGAGCATTATTTCTTTAAGAAAAGCCATCATTATAATATTTTGCTGGCAGTTTGTAACCTTGTGCGTAATTTCCACGCTAACTCCGTCCATGAGCCCTGATTAGAAAGTGATAGCGCTATTACTCACTTGAGCCTGAGAAGAGATGCGGTATAGATTCTGTCCCGCCCAGAAGCACTCAGAAGTATATGACGTAAGCGACATGTGATAAAACTTCGTTTTGCTTAAAAAGTAGCAAATATAAAAATAAATTATCTTCTATTAATGTGCTGTGATTTTCTACCGAATTGTATAAAAAATTACCGTCAATATCTTCTAGATTCGATGGATGGTCGTAAAAAAGGTTTTAAGAATGCCGGTTTCAAAAAATAAATCTAGAGAAAAGTTTTACCATTCGTGTTTCTGATCTATGATTTCGTTAGATTACATCCTCGAGTAATCACTATATAAACATCAAGTTTGTAATTTTTACCTTTACTGAGTGAGAATGTAACGAAGTGACTCCAAAGTCAAGGAGGCTCGTCTTAATAACTTCAAAACTTTTTATGTTTCGCCTATCATGAAGCTGATCTACTGATTCTCGCTCTACGATGCCTGCATTGTTTCGTATTCACCGTTGCATCTCAATAATTCACCGGCCGGCCAATGATTGGTAATTTTTATGCAGAACGTGCCGACAGCTTTCTTTGTCCAGTAAAAATGGTAAGGGAAGGAATGCACGTTGGTATTATAATGGATGACAAATTATCTGATTGATATGTCCTGGGATTAGTAATAAGGTTTAACATAAAAAAGACTCGGTTTTTTTCGAAAAAAGATTTCGCGGTAAATACATTGTAAAACCCAACATTCACATACATAGTCCTGCCCCCCTATTCCCTAACTGAAAGTCACTCAGTGGCTATTAGTCACTAACTCATGCCCGGTTTACATTATTCCAGTCCAGTGATCCAGCTAGAAGTCCAGTGCTTGACTGGATCTGAATCGTCTACATCAAGCATGTCAAACATGCGGCCCTTTACAGCTTTGACTGCGGCCCGATTCAATTTTAAGAACATATTATAGTATATTTTTCTGTAATTTTAGTACATTAGGTAATGATTAAATAAACGATTAGCGTCCTGCTCCCCTATTTCCTAACTGAAAGTCACTCAGTGACTAACGTTTGACAAGTAAGATTATGAAAAATTATCTTAAAGAATTGTCAATTGATAGTCATTTTACTTGTCAAACGTTAGTCACCGAGTGGCTTTCAGTTAGCGAATAAATAAATAAATAATCCCTAGAGTTTGTTTTCTTTATGGTTGGGTTTTGCGGTCCACTGATTCTATAGTCTTTAGGCATTTGGCCCACCAATGACTTTGAGTTTGACATGCATGGTCTCTACATTCCAGTCTTTTAGAATCCGTTGATCACTGCAGTGACAATGATTTCAAGAAGAGATCAGTTTCGAAAATGTTGGCAAAGCACTGGAATGGCACTGGATTGGCCGTCTACATTATTCCAGTTGCACTGGATTCAAAAGTAGATTGCCAATCCAGTTACTGGACTGCTCACTGGATTCAGTGCATTCCAGTGCCGGTTTACATTTTTCCAGTAAGCAATCCAGCGCTGGATTCGATCGCTGGACTGGAATGGTGTCCAAACGTTAGTCACCGAATGACTTTCAGTTAGAGAATAGGGGGGCAAGACTATATATGTGACTGTTGGGTGTTATGTTATGTATTTAAACGCGAAATCGCGGAAAAAGAGCCACACTGTATGTGACACGGGTAAGGCTGCGACGCAGGTCCACGCAGGGCAGAGCAGAGCAGATTTTGTAAAGCATGGAACGTCATTGAACTACGTACGCTGCGGCGCAGGCACATGCGACGCAGACATGTGTCTGTCGCATCTGTGCGTCTCGTTGTAGTGCCGGCACAGAATTCTGCGCGACGCGTGCACGTCGAGACGTGTTTATTAACAATATTTTATAATGTTGTTGCAATGACAAAACATTTAATTGAATTAGTTCGTTGTGAACCTTGTTTGTATGATACAAATCATCCAGACTATTCAAAAATGACATTGAAAGAGTTATTATGGGTGAGAATTGCCAAGGATACTAGCTAGGATTCGAATGTCAGTTGCGTCGCAGCATGCGGAGGGGGCACATGTCTGCCTCAACTGCCCTGCCCTGCACTGTGCTGTACTGTGCTGTGCTGCGTCGCCTGCTTCTCAGCATACGCCTAGCCTAACCAACCTTACAAGAAAACCTGTGTACTCAAAAAGCTCCAAATCTGACAAATTAAATCAGAGTTGCGTAAGAACTATCAGTCGAACCCAGTTAACAGTCTTTACGAGCGTAGCATAATTGTTTAATCGGCGACTAATCAAGATTTGTCATGCTGTGATAGAGATCGATGATAAAAACGGCAGGATGCTTTCTTAAGGTTTAATGATACTATCGATAATAAAATAGCAAGAATATGAAGAAGGGATTTGTGGAAACATTCATAATCAAATAAGCTTACATTATACTGAACTTTCTTTAGAATTGGATTGAATTGGAGAATGGAGTGTTTAGATTTTATGTACTTTTCTCTGTAAGCAGATAAAAATGTTCTCTTTACTGCCGTACCTGCAGGAGTTCCCAAATATATAATTACCGGCTTATTTCAGTTGTCTGGTTGGGTTTGAGCAACGATCTCTAAGGTTTGAGTCATACTAAGGTTATCGGCGTAACTCACAGAATTAGCAAGCAGAAATGGCAATGTCCAGCTCATTGCAACTTCTGCCGAAGAACCGACAACCGCTGAGACGATGTGTGTGCCGCTGCAACGTGTTTTATAGTGGAGAAGTCTTGATAAACGTTGTTTAGGGCGCCCCTCAAGATATGTGGGTAAAACTGCTTGTAAAAAGTGGATGGAAAGAGCAAAAATGAAGTTAAATTGCGCGCATTGGGAGAAGCTTATGTCTCATCATCAGGGTCATTATTGGGGCATAAAATACAATGGGGGCCGTAATCACCACACTAGGCAGGCGGATTGGTGATCGCAGTTTTCGTGTTGAATACTCAGGTGGATGCTACTGCTCATCCTCTAGTGTAATCTTTTAGTCGGTTTTTACGATATCCACGGTGAGAGACGGAGGGTTCTATTCTTAAGCCGGATACGCATACAAATAAGTATACAAAATCTACCCACAACAACGCGCCATAAGTAAGGTGAGATGATGACAAAGTCTCAGTCACCGCTATTAAGCAGCTGGGCAGTCTACGGAGGACTGCATGCCTAATGCCCTCAGGAGCTAAGTCCACCTTCTCTGGGTTGGCATTTAGTGTATTGCTATGACTACCGCCTCACCTAAGAGGCGAAAACCAGCATGCAAGAGGCTAATGATAATGATGAGTGACATCTCTGAGTTTTATAGCCTGGATGATGGTAATAGCCTAGTCAAAGTCACATCAAAGAAAGACTCGCTTTCTTATTAAAGTTGTCGCCTATTTCACTCTAATACCATCATTTACTTACTTAAGCGAGCTTAAAATTATCTTTATTTTTCTTGAAAAATAAAACTTTTAGAACCACTTATTTTTATCCATTGCTGTTAAAATCCTTTTACATTTTGACGCGATTTTATCTCAATGGGTTGACACTGGGCTGGTTTGTAAGGAGTTGTTTACTTATTCTGAGTAAGTACATAATGTTTGTTTACCAGATTATTTCAATATTTTCTAAAGAATATCGGTTATGTTCTGTAAAAAAAAACACAAATGATTAATACTTACCCACCTACTAATATTATTACATTTCATTTATTTCACAATGTCAAGTTAGAGCGTGGGTGGCCGAGTTTAGCTCGGAAAATTCGGAAAAAGCGTTTTCCCAGAGATTAAACCTAGTGATTTTTAATATCAGACAATTTTTGTAAACAAACAAATGTCAAGGTATGCCACTGTGAGTATAACTGTCATGATTGTGTAGCATACGTGTAAATTCACATATGACACACATACATGACACTCATACACACAGTGATATTTCTTTGTTTACAAAAATTGTCTCAAATTAAAAATCAGGGTATAGATTGATTTTTTTGTCCCCAAAAACCCCCATATATTTGATGACACGCGGATTGTCAAGACGCTTCATATGATACCGTCCTTTCAACAATCATAATACGGACTGCTAAAATCATAACCTTCCTTTTGCTATGCTGTAGTCGGGTGAAAATTGGATTCAGTTAAGACTAAAAAAGTCCAGTCTAGTCACCACAAGAAAGCAACAAAAAAACTGTTATTTTCGTATTTTTTTGGTGCCAATCTCTATGAGTGTGAACTATGTGCCTCGCATCACAGTACTGTTCTCAAATTGTTATGTTACAAGTTCGACATTGTAAAAATTCAATCTCACAAACTAAGGCGACCTTTCACCGCCACCCTTCATAAAATAACCAGCAGGCATCAGGTTTCGTGACCGGCCGACGGAATAGCCAACTGAATTACTTAGCAAGTAAGTATTTCTTTAGGTGAGTAGATACATGAAATTCTGCTGACAGCCACTAGAATCTCATGGGTTTCAGAAAAATAGGATGTTTTGTGTGAAATATTACAATTTGCAAAAAAACAGTGCGCTGTCCTTAAGACAGACTCAATTCGATTAGTGATTTTCAGTACTCTTTACCCCGTTCTTACTTAGATCACTGAGTTTAAAGTACCTACTACGCCTACATACAAACAAAGCTCTAGGTCATATCATACACAAGGAATAATTTTAGAGTTATCTTAACTTAAATTAATAGGTACCCGTCTTGCCACGGTTTTACCTATAATGACGTAAGATCGTGTTTTCTGGTACTTACAACTACCAGAGATAACCATGAGCTCTTATAGCGATTCAGTTCAAAAACTATTCAGCACAAAGTATAGGTTCGTCGTTGACATTCGTCATCATTGAACAACTTTACTCGTAGATGTCTATAGACCTTCTGCTCCCTTATGATCGAATTACCTTAAACGCGAGATGCCAATGAGGGCATTATACCTAAACATGAGATTTGCCAAAAAAGCTGTTTACCCTAAACGTAAGATGCCAAATGAAGCAGTATGCCTAAAATGTGAAATTGACAAAGCAGTTTGTCTAAAGTGGATGCCTACAAAACAAAATGCCTAAGTGGTTAAATGCCTACAAAGGTGAATGTCTAGGTGGTTAAAAGGCTATACAGGTAAATGTCTATTTACATAGTGGTTTGTTTTTTATGGTTTTTATTTTACCTATCAGCCTTTAAGTAATAATTATGCAGGCTACCTTCTATTCCGACTCATTTAACTGATGACTGTCTCATTCCAGTATAATTCGTATAATATCCTTCAAATACCTACTTCATAAAAAAAAATTACCACAGTAACAGTAATTTTCAATAGAGATTAGCAAATATTATGAGACAATATTTTACTATTAAATCGACTTTATGGCTGCCAATTCTCTTGATATTTAAGGCTTTGCTAACAGTCAACTGGCTTATTTGACTTACCGCTTCTAGGTCATCTTGTATTTAAGGCAAACTGCTTTACAGGTAATTTAAATTTAGATTAACTGCTTCTCTGTCAATTTCACATTTTAGGCATACTGCTTCATTTGGCATCTTACGTTTAGGGTAAACAGCTTTTTTGGCAAATCTCATGTTTAGGTGTAATGCCTTCATTGGCATCTCGCGTTTAAGGTAATTCGATCATAAGGGCTTCTGCTACTGTGCCATTAAATATAGCTGTGGATATCACGGAACCGATTTTTGTACTAAATAGTTTTTGAACTGAATCGCTATGGTCATAATAAATGGTCAAATCTGAGAAATATTTTAAGGCCCGTATTCCAAAACTATGCTCAAGCGTCAATCGAGACTCAAGCATATATTTGGTGAGTGTTTTTCATTGAAATCTGTCAAAAAATCTTTGCTTGAGTCTCGATTTAGTTTGAGTTTAGTTCTAGAATACGGGCCTTAGTGCATCAAAAAAGATTCGTTGAGGATTTTGAAATTGGAACGCACTAGAATCGCACTCGGGAGTTGAGACAATTGGTATTCTTCGTCTTGCTTGACCAAATCCATACTTCTCATGCTAACTCTACCGATTTAAATGTCAATTTCGTACAAGTCCTCTAAACTTGGAGAAAAGTAATAACTGGAAGGAATGAAAAAACTTTTAGTTGGCTGGCACGCAGTTGAGCCTCGCCCAAGTTGCGCTCAAGTGTTTGGGTGACATCTGTTTTGTGTCAACTTGTGCAAGTTTGAGGGCTGTGAATACGCCCTCCAAGATCTTTGGTGTAGGGTGTGGATTGACGTTTAATGGCCTGCCACCCAATTGCGAAAGAAAATGGCAATGGGAAACGCACTTATGAATAAATAATAAATAAATGCTGGACATTTCACACAACATTATCTAGCCCCAAGCTAAGCAGAGCTTGTGTTATGGGTACCAGATAACTGATATACTTAATACAATAACATAACATAGATAGATATTTTTTTATTATACATAGAAAACACCTAGAACACCCTGAACAAATATCTACAGATCGTACAAATATTTGTTCCGAGGCGGGAATCATTTTCCGCGATTTCGCGTGTAATTACGGTTTTTTTAATTGAAACACAGACGCATGTTTAAGCCGCACTGTAGAAAGGCCGTGTCAAATACAAACGCATGCGCAGCGCATCGCAGTTGAAGGAAAAAAAACGCCCAAAAAATTATCGCAGAAAAAATGCAAGCGGCCAGAAACAAAAAAAAAGATAGATGCCTGTGTTTTCTGCAGGGAAAGTGTTAACGCTGTCAAAAAACTTTTCAAACTTGATGAGGGTAAAGTTTAGATAAAGAAGTTTCGGACATCCATCGCTTATACTGACCAAATCATCCCCATATTTGTGTAATATTATATAATATATGGTCAGTATAACCGATGGATAAATAATATAAATAAATACTTAAAAATAATAATAACAATGAATAAAGAGATATATTATGTACATAGAAGTTTTTTGACCCTCTTTTTTGACTTTTGAGCCTCTTCATCATTGAACGCAATCGCGGGCGGTGCTCATGACAAAGAGGCTTCTGAAGTCAGTCTCGAAACGTCAGCAAAAGTGACGAAAAACAGTGGTAATTAGCCGTTTTTTTTAATTTAAATTGCCATTATTTATTGTTCATAACGGTACAATAAATTAAAATCATTAATTCTGCGCGTATGTCACAACTATGCCATCTAAACCCACTGACGCGTGACGTTTCGACCATAAATAATAGAAATATTCATAATACCCCACTACCCCAACTGCTAAGATCGCAATAAATATTGTATGCAATTGGTGTACAGCATGTTATTTGCTAACTCACAATCCCCTTGCTACAGGGGCTGTTTCTATTATAATATTGCTATAATCTCCTTCCCAAATATTCATTCCGAAACCAACATTACATAAATGAATACAGAGGTTGTTTTTGTAAAGCTGATACATGGCAACCCTAGATTTATGTTGCTTATTACATTTTACACGCGTGAAATGAACACGTATGAAAAGGAATGCAATTTTCTGCCTTATTTATTACAGTGTAAAAACTATTTGGTTCTAAATCGAACCCTTTATTCAGTTTTGATCGTAAATTATCTACTTTAGGTTTTCGTCGAGCGCCATAGGTTTGGTTTTTGTATCATAAAACTTGTCAACGGTGTTATTTTAAACTGGAATGGAATGTCTCATGATTAATGTTTTACTCTACTATTATGTTAAGGCGAGGACTGATCTCAAAAGTAGTATTTTGAACGCCCAGCGACGTGACGAGATTAAATAATGAGACTCAAAAAATAGTGTAGGGCAATATACCTACTAATAATAGTTGTAACCGAACAGAATTTTGGAAAAAAGTCTGGTTTTGCAAATTAAAATCGCACAAATGGCCATCCTAAAAAAGCTTTGGCATTCAAATGCTCTTAATTTTGAACGGCAAGAACACATTTTTTTTACGAATTAATAAATAGCTAGACTTGTATTTTAAAGTTCTAACCGCATATATTTTATTTATGTTTTAATATTTCGATTCCTAATTCAAAAAAACCCTCAAAATACAGTCTGAACGCTTCAGTCCTTATTCTAAGGTCTGAACTGCAAACCAGTTTCATCGTCAAATATGACATACGATTTTCAACATTAAGCAAAGCCGTTTGGATAAAAAAAAAATAAGTTTTTGATGTTTAGATTTTAGCAAAAAAAACACTTTGACTTTGACTTAGGATCATACCCTGCCTTAATAGGGTGTTAAAATAGGTTCAACAAGCAAGTTGCGATTAATTTTAATTACAGAGTTTATCATCTTCAGTAATAGGCGTCCACTGTTGGACATAGGCCTCCTCCACAGATCTTCACAACGACTATTCCTGCGCTACTCACATCCAGCGGCTTCGCGTGACCCTCACCAGATATTAACTTATTATTACCAAAAATTATAGACAGCCGCCTTCAATCGTATATTACTTAACACAACAAACAGTCACATACAGTAGTCCTGTCCGATCGGATACCTTAGTTTTTCATTTCGATGTGGTAAGTAACTAAAACAATTTTCTCTAGTAAAACACAGTAAAAACAATACATATTGAAGGTATATTACTGTGTTTTACTAGAGAAAATTGTTTAAGTTACTTACCACATCGAAATTAAAAACTATAGTGTATTAAATGTAGCTTGATTAGAATGACAGCTGACGATATTTCACGCCATATCTTTGTAATAGCGTGGATTATCACAAAACAATATACACATATTTTTCCATTCTGTCATAACAAGGTAACGTCAACTTGCATTCAATTTTTAGGGATCGAAGTCGTTAAACGTAAATTGATCGTTATTTTAGTTTGTTCAGTTTTTGTTAATTTGTAGTTATTTTTATTCTGTATCGTTGTAGGATTGAAATGGTAACGAGTACCGAACGAAACCTTATGTCATCACGATCTGTTTTTGAACGGAGTGAGAGGAACGAATGAAAGAAAGGAACGGTTCTCTCTCTTGAACTCTGCGTACTCGGGTGCAAATGTGTGGTGAAGGAATTTAACAAAATTATTGTGTTAAAGACGATTAAACTGAAGTAATCTGCTGTCAGAAGCACGTTTGTTTCACTGATCAATTCACATCGTTATTGAACATATCGTTTTGTTAACGCAATGCCAAAATGAACAAAAAAGACTCGTTTGAACAGTGAATCTCGTGAATTTGTGGTTTGCTTATATGGTTTGCTTTTAATCTATAAAAACACGAAAACAATAAAAGGTTGTAGTTACCTATACTATTTTTGAAAATGTTATTCGTGCTAAACACTTCCAGTCGATAAATAGGATATAATACACACATAAAATAATCTCGATTTGATCCGAATTGTCCCAGCACTATTCGAGGTTCTTGGCATGTCATTCTAATCAAGCTACATTTAATATACTATAATGAATCCGATCGGAAACGTTTCTGACGTTTTAGAATAGCCCTGCTAATCCCACACTAGGGTGCCCTGTGTCGTGGGTATCAGGAACTACGAGTACCAGTAGGTACCATACATAACACCCAAAACCGAAACAAAATATTTGCAGATCATACAAACATTTGTCCCGCAGCGGGAGTCGAACCCGCAACCTCTTGCATCTCAGTCGGCTACTCGCCCACCGCGCCACAGAGGTCGGAGGTTATTGAATACAATGGAGGGATTTGCCATAATCACCACGCTTGGCAGGCATGATTATGGTGATCACAGTTTGGTGTTAAGTACTCAGGTAGATGCTGCTGCCCAACCCCTGGTGTAATCCTTTTACTACGTATACTCCCAGCGTCCCCCACCTGTCTGGCCCCACTGGGGGATGTTGGGAGAAAAAAGTGCCAACGTCCTGCACTCGTGACAACGTGCAGAAATTGAATATTTAACAGTAGGAGAACACCTTTTACCCTACATCCATTGGAGGAGAAGGGTGGTCTATTCTTAGGTCGGACAGACCACGGCACACACACACACACAAAGGTTAGCCGGAAGAAAATGCTAAATAACATTAAGTTCGCCTTTGTACTTGTTTTTAGTCTTGTGCAATAAAGCTTTTTCTATCTATATATCTATCTATCTAACATAAGGTGGACCTTAAAGCCGGTTATTCATTAGGCAACATTTGTTAATAAACACTGTTTATAAACAGTTTATAAACCGTGTTTCACAATGTTTCATAATCTCTGTAAACAGTTTATAAACATAGGTGATGAAACATGTTGCCGTGTTCCCCACTTCGAGTGGAGAGCAAGACGAAACATCTAGTTTATAAGCAAAAGTCAACAGGTGTGGTCAAGCCAACAAGCCATGCTATCTAATAATAATCTATCTAATAGCCGTCAGTTATCTAGTACCCATAACACAAGCTCTGCTTAGCTTGGGGCTAGATAATGTTGTGTGAAATGTCCAGCGTTTATTTATTTATTTTATTTCATGCTTTACCAATTTCGGCATGCAAATGGTAAAGGTACCTACATATAAAATCATTTTAATAAAATCAAGTTAGGCACATTATAAAAAAAATAAAATCAAATCAATCAAATGTCAAATATACGGAAAAACTACGACGTGCCATACCGGCGTATCGTCGGCGTAAGTCAACATATGAGTTTTATCATCGGGCCATACAGGCGTATAGTGACGTCACTGCTTGCATGATTTTACGCCTTTATGGCCTGACACATTCTTTACATAGACATACATCATGGTACATACCAGGGATGTTACGAATGTCGTGTATTTTTGACATTCGCGGATACGGATGCGAATGTGCAAATGCAAGTGTTCAGTATAAGCATTAAAAAACCACTAACTTTAGGTTTAATCCTCGTTTTGATTACTATATCGATAAGAAATGCTTCAATAAATTTGTAGAATCAGTAGTCAAGTTTCAAAAGAGGCAAATTATATTTCAGAAATAGCCATTTAGCCATTTTAACCATGAAAATACGCAAATTGTGACAAACATACTTGGTAAAAAAATACGGCCTTTTAGTTTAGAGTATACAATACATATTGTGGTGCGACAAGCTGCATCAATCTTCGAAATCCAACGCCCTCCACCAATTACAATCAAGTGGTGACTGAGAAACGCTTCCTATTGGTCGAACGCGGCACTCTCTAATGACTTTTCATGTCTTGCACAAAAACACTCGCACTCGCAAAACGATGCGAATGCGAGTGTTAATAACTTTTGAAAAAATCATAAACCGACTTCAAGCCTATGCCTATATGTACAAACTTAAACTAGTAATAATAATAATAACACCTTAAGAGGCTCTCACTAAATGATTGGATCAAGGGTCAGATTCAGAAGGCAGTACTCCAGGACTCGGCACGCATAGTCAGGAGGTTCCTCTCTCTGCAGCCCTAGCCTCCGACCGCTTGGGCCTTTGCTCCGCGGTCGGTGGTTTACCGTTTTGTAATATATTTTTTACTATACTGTTTTTTATATACTATTTGTTTTTATAGATAAGTAGTAGGTATTCCTTTATAGTAAAACATGTATTTTAAAACGAGTTTTTAAATAAATCAGTGTCATAATAATAATAAATGCTGGACATTTCACACAACATTGTCTAGCCCCAAGTTAAGCAGAGCTTGTGTTATGAGTACTAGATGACTGATATACTTAATACAACACATTACATAGATAGTTATTTTTTTATTATACTAAAAAGTATTTGTTGTATAATTCATAGATATAAATTATATCTAATCTCAATTTGAATAAACTCTATCTATCGACGGCTATGCAGTATTATTTAGCGCTGACACTTCTTGTCATGATGCCACAGGCAAATCAAGAGTGGCATATCTATCTCGGTATAATATATTAGGTTTCATCAATAGGAACCTCAAAAAACCAAAATGTTCAAAAAGTGCTGAATCAATGTCGATAAAATTGTTTTTTCTTTTTTTTTATGCTACTGGGCATGCAGACAATCTCACGGCCCACCAGATGGAAAGCAGTTACAGTAGCCTATCAACGCCTGTAACACCAGAGGCATCACACGCGCTCTGCCGACCCTGAGACATAAAGATGAAAAGTCTCATGTGTCTGTAATTTCACCGGCACCCGTACCCTTCAAACCGAAACACAGCAATGCGAACACTACTGCTTGGCGGTAGAAATAGGTACGGTGGTAGTACTTCCCCGGACGAACTCTTTCACAAGAAGTTCTACTACTAACAAAACCACCACTCTGGATATGGGACCACCTCTGCTGTATGACCTACCAAACAAATAAAGAATCACCAAAAGCAATGCATAATTGACGGAGTAATCGCGTAACATACATACAAAAACATACAGTCGAATTGAGAACCTCCTCCTTTTTTTGGAGTCGGTTAAAAATGATACGAATCGTTCGCATATGCGAATGCGAGCCTGCGTAGTATCCCTGGTACATACCACCCGCCGGTTACTCGCCCGCCGGGCCACGGTGCCGGTGGTCGTGAAATTACCTACATAGCCCCATTCTACGTACGTGACCTTAAGACTGAAGCGACTGGAAATAAACTCCTAAGTCCTAACAAAACCATCTATGTATCATGAAGTTATTAGAAACGGCCCCCTTATCGTCTATCGATGTAGTGATGGGACATTATCGGTTGATTTGATAATCGATAGTCAGATGGAACTACCTATATAATACACCGTGCGAGCGAGTTAGCCGATAGTCAGATTTCACGGGTTTAGTTAACAAAATGAAGGCTTGATTGAAAATTTCTCGTCGTCATTGACAAGACTATGTTAAATCATGAAATGAAAACCAATAATGTTGGTTATAGGCGAGTCGGTTTGTGACCATGAGGTAATGCATTGTTATACAAGTTACCGCTTAACATCAGGACGGACATTAGCTTATTCCGTAATATTAGAAAAAGAGTATTTTATTCATTGAAATCACAAGGATCATTTTGAATCGTCTTATAAACTAAAATTAATCCTGTTCCAACGCGACCAAGCCTAGAACAATTTGGGTAACAAACACGGCTTGGCTTGATTTGATGATCCTTGTTACTACTAGGTTAGAAGCACCTGGTGCCTCGAGAACAAAGAGAAGCTGATATATAGAAAAAGAGAACTTAAAACTTAAGGTATAGTAAAAATTCAAATGTGAAGAGGATCAGGAAAAGTTCTTAAGACAGCTCACGCTACAATTGAAAGTACTTACAGTCATTTTTGTAATAAACGTAGGCACAAAAATTTTCGTTGAACGTATAGTTCAACGAAAATTTTTGTGTGAGAGGCAACCGGACTGACGATGTTGAGCGCACGCTCTGATACCGTGTTTTTGTGTGTATACAATAATTTTAAAAAAATAACCTCCAAAGTTTGTTCATGAGGGCTTTTCAACTTCGATAAAAAAAAAAAAAGTAGTTCAAATTGTTTCGATAGATGGCGCTGTCTCAACTGTAAATGCCCAGATTGTCAAATGTATTATCTGTGGTGTACGCGTACTAAGCTATTATTTACTAGTATGTGGCTATAAGTCATGATATTAAGTTTGTGTCTGCTTCTTGAGTGTGCACTAGTGATTTCGTGATGTTTTTAGAAGTAAGCAAAAATAAATACCACGAAACGAAAATATAACTACGTTGTTGATGTTGACATTTAACTTTATTTTGACACTTGACATTTACGTAACAGAGCAGCGCCATCTATTTTCAACGCTGAAAGCATGATATGAAACGGCCGTGAAAACCCCTCATTGTTGATGAAGTCATTAACTCAATTAATAATTAATAAGCTACCAAATGTTTAAAAAAATTTACTTGAATTGTTAAGAAAAGTGTAAGAAGTACTAAGAGCGCTGCCTTGACGGGCGTTGCGGCTGCGCTGCGTGTCGGCGCCGCGCCGCGGCGGGGCGTTGCAACGACGACGCGCCACGGAGCGGTGACGCTCCGTAGTTCTACATACAAATCTGAACGACATCCTACATGGGCGTTGCCGGTGCGTCGACGCAGATTTGTATTTAGAATTACGGAGCGTCACCGCTCCGTCATCGCTGTTTCGTCGCAGCGCCGACGACGTAGCGCAGCCGCAACGCCCGTGTGGCAGCGCTCTTAGTCTTAAATTGGATTTAAGTATCTTTTAATGGTATGAAGTACTTAATTCAAATTGTGTGTTCAATTTATGATTTCACTAAATAAAAAGCTTTAGAATACCATAAGTATAGTTATCTTCTTGGAAATTATAAGAACATAACATAAACACATAATAAACATCACACGCCTTTTTACCCGAAGGGGTAGGCAGAGCCTCAAAAGGCTTCTTTTCACCGTGGGTTGCACAGTCGCAGTAATATAGACGTGACAAGTGGTGAGCTCATAGCCACCATTGCTTTCCACGACCAACTCGGCTAACGCTTTCTTCCAGTATAACACACTCCTAAATAAACCAGCAGCCAGGATAAATCTTATTCCAACGAAAATTGCCAAACAAGTCTGTCTAATAAAAAACTTTAAAAAATCTAGAACTCATTATAGGCATTTCGTACACCAAGTCAGTACTGTACTCCGATTTTTAATTTCAGACAATTTTTGTAAACAAACTAATGTCAAGATATGCCACTGTGTGTATGTGTGTCATATGTGAATTTACACGTATGCTACACAATCATGACACTTATAGTCACAGTGGCATATCTTGACATTTGTTTGTTCCGGGTAAAAATCCGGGTATAGGTACTGATTTCCATTAAATAACTAGGTTAAATACTATCTTGCGTCCAAAAATAGATTGTGAAATTGACGGCTTTACCACATCACTACTGTAACATGCCTAATCTGTTCTGCTCCTATCTTCGGGTCATAGGCCAACAGATACCGTAAGACTCGCTTCCACCACATTCAATCAAAATAGAAATCTACCGATAACAGATAAAGATCAATATCCCCTGTCGGTGAGTTTAAAAAGAACTCTTTGAAACTCGACCTATATCCCAATGATGGATGGATTCAACCCTCGTGATATAGGAGATTGATTAATAATATGCCTTATCATGTGTGCCGTAAGGTTTAGTATTTCGGGTTTTTATAAAGCTTAAATTTTTATGCCAGCTGGCGTTTTGTACGAGGTCAGTGGTGCTTCTGAATTATTAATAATTAAATCAAACTAATGATAGTCTGCCATAGCTCTCATAATTAGCAAGTTGAAGTGGCAATGGGCAAGTATCGCAGACGTATGATTGATTATGTCAATTATTTATGTTGACAGCTACTTGAAAATGACACTACTTCATAGTTGTGGGAACTTTTCAAATTAAATAAAAGAAGAAGAAGAAGAAGAAGCGTTTTTCTGTCAAAATCGAATTGTACAAAATTTCCCTCAACTGAACAAAATTTGTTTGAAAATACTTACGCCTTTATTCATAATTATTTTTGAAACCTATTTTAGTTAAAATAGCTTTTGTCTTGTTTTGACGTATGATATTTTACATAAGAGAGAACAAAACAAAATATATTTTAAATAGGTTTAAAAAATGATTATGAATAAGGCCCCTAATCTAGTAGGAACAGGAGTAATTTTAGTTTATAGACAATTCAAAATGATCCTTGTGATATCAATGAATAAAGTTCTTTTTGACTTTGACTTTGATCTAAATATTGACAAATCGTTTGTCCTAATTTTTTCGTTTAAAATCATAATAAAAGTCAACAGATGAAACGCATTGTTAGCCAATCGACAATCAGCGCGCTCTATCGGAAACACTCAAATATTGACCAAATAAACGTGCGTTCAGCTTCAGAGCTGTCAAGTATTTCCTTACATATTCCGGATGGTCGCGTCAACAGCCGGACAATGAGGGCTTTTCATCTTTGATAAAAAGAAAAAAAGTAGTTCAAATTGGGTCGATAGATGGCGCTGACTCAAGTCTAGCTGCCAAGATTGACAAATATATTATCTGTGGTGTACGCATACTAAGCTATTTTTTTTATTGATTATTAATAAAGATGAATTATTTATACTTAACTAACACATCTAAAAAACCTTACAAGGCTTGTCTAAGATGCAATTAATTCCTCATCTTTATATAGTTAGGTTGAAAGAACATAAACCTTTCATATCATTTTAGTTAAACAAGTAAATAGGCAGGTACACAATGTTACAATCAAATAACAGCGAGATTTAACACTAGTCTGAGGCTATTAGTCATGATATTCTGTTTGCTTCTTGAGTGTGCGATAGTGATTTCCTGGTGTTTTTAGAATTAGGCAAAAATAAATACGTACTACGAAATAAAAAAAATATCTTCGTTGTTGATGTTGACATTTAACTTTATTTTGACACTTGACAGCTAGGTACAGAGCAGCGCCATCTATTTTCAACAGTGAAAGCATGATTTGAAACGGCCGTGAAAACCTTTCATTAGCTGGAAACTTTGTCAGCTTTCTCTTATGCACCGTTTTCGTACAAGTCAATTTCTTTGCAATTTGCCAATTATATTTGTTGGTTTTTTACCATCCACCAATCCGCACTAGCTTGTGATGAGAAGGCCCGAGTGTGAACATTATAGCTGATGATGACAGAGCCGCACTCAGAGACGTCACTTGAAATTAATGTCTCATTTAATATTTGCTTTGTGAGTAATGTATTGTATTGTAAAAATAATGTATCATCCATCATCATTCGGATTGCTGATCGCAGTGTCGATGCTAGGTACTCAGGTGGATGCTGCAGGTTGGAGCTTAAGTCAGCTTAAATGACATCCACTGGAGGAAACTGTGGGGTCTATTCTTAGGCCGAACACACCACGGCACTGCAGTACCCTAATTGTGGAGAGCCTTGGTGCGGCCGAGCAATTCATTTCTTATATCTTTCTTAGGCCCTTATTAATACTATTAACAGACTAAACTCAACTCTAAGAAAGATCTTGAGAACACCAAAAATTACATTTTGTTATGGGAATTTTGAAATTGGAACACACTCAAGATTGTTCTCAGACTCAGAATCAAGTTTGATTTATTAATATAATAGATACATAGACTAAACTCAACTCTAAGAACGATCTTGAGAACACCAAAAATTACATTTTTGTATGAGAATTTTGAAATTGGAACACACTCAAGATCGTTCTCAGAGTGAAGTTTGATTTATAATAATAATAATAATAAATTTATTGAGTCAGATACTTAAAATCCATTTTTTGTTAGTAGGTACACTTAAATGATTTGTTAAAAAATACATAATAGCCGTCAGACAGTAACTGGAAGCAGGTAATTAAAAACTTTTATCCGACCAAACAGACTCCAGCGAGACGGCTACCCGATCAGGACTCGAACAAAAGCCTTCATTACTGGCAGATCGTAACGATCAGGAATGACCTGCAGGATGCTGTTGGAACTGCTCCGCACTCTGCTGAGCAATGAGGCAGTTTTCTTTTTTATTATAATAGACTAAATTCAACTCCAAGAACGATCTTGATAACACAAAAAATATCATTTTTGTATGAGAATTTTGAAATTGGAACACACACAAGATCGTTCTTAGAGTCAAGTTTGATTTATTAATTAAACTTGACTCAGAGAACGATCTTAGGCCTTAGAACCCACTTAGCTATAATAACAATAAATAATAATAAATATTATTCATTAGCTTAAATGTGGTACGTACAAGGTGCTTATGTTTAGTTTAATTAGGTGGCTCGCATTTTCATTCATTCATTCATTCTTTATTGTACACACATATACATAATAAGAACACATGTACAAAGGCGAGCTTAGCCCTAAAAAGAGTTTACTTCCAGCAAACCTCTGAGGCTAGATAGTGGTTTTTCCATGTCTGGGCTACAAATATTAACAAAACAGGCAGGTTAGCAGGTCAAAACTACCATTAAATAACAACAAGTGTTACATAAAATACCAAAATAAATCACAAATGTCAGAAAAGTTCAACCCACACATACAAAACAAAGATACCTAAGTATATGTTTACAAATCTGTCGTTAATGTTATGTCTGTGTCTGGTATTCTTATTGATTCGTAGAATGTTTAGTTTGGGCACCTATCCTTTGTTTTGAGCTTGGCACACTTAAAATATACTAATGGACACTATCTACCAAAGCGTTTGCTACATTTTGAGCCTGCTTGCTGTTTCCAAGCCGCTTTTGTCGATAAAAATGCAGTGATAGCTGGTATGAAGGAAATTCCTTTAAGAGGAGGTTACAGGTACGCCTTAACGCAGGCTTGTGTACGTGAACGCAGCTGGCTATTATTTCATCAAACTCCCTGATGTTTTGTACACATGCATGATCATAAACTAAGTGGTGCATAAGTTTAAAAAAAAAGTTTTTTTTTAGTTTATAACTTGGTAACCACATAACTTTATAAGAAACTAACGCAACACGGGTCTAGATATTAGTGTACTGATCGTGTGTACAAAGTTTCATGGAGTTCAAAGAAATAATAGCCTAATTAGAAGAAAACTTCGTTCGCGTGCAAAAGGACGTACCTTTTTGCTATAAAAGTTATATATATATAGTTATAGTTACACTTACAATGCCTGGGAAAACGTGCAGACATGAATTGGAGACGAAATTAACAAGAAAATTAAGAAGTTTCGCGCCTGGTGTATGGCGGGCTGATCCAGGCTGTTCAGTTTTAAGTTAATTATCTCCATGAAATTAAAATTTAAATACGTGGTCACGCAAATATTTAAGTAAGGTCTCTGATATCCTCAGCATCTGTTTTTTTTATATAATTGGTATATAAATCGATGGTTACAACGACTTTGTAGGCTACACGCTACATTTTAAAGTGTCTTGCAGCGCGGCGCTTCGGCAGACAGTCGGCTTTATCAGTTTTATTGAGTAGGTAGCTTCTCAGAAGCCGATAAGATCAACTATCAAATTCTTACATGGTTCTAATAAGACAGGGTATTATAAAATATAATTTATTACCTTGATAATGCTGTCGAGAACAAATTATTTAGCATTTTATGACGAATTAATTGAGTTGTAGTCTTGTAACATTCTTTTGTTCTGTGGTTTAATTGATTCTTGTGTGATACCACAAAGAGCACCGATCCTATTTCGAGCTCTGTGGCGCGGCGGACGAAGGTTCGCCTGCGACGCAGGAGGTTGCGGGTTCGATTCCCGCCTCTGAACAAATATTTGTACAATCTGCAGATATTTGTTCAGGGTGTTCTGGGTATTTTCTAAGCATAATAAAAAATATCTATCTATGTAATGTATTGTAATAGAATTGAAGTTATCGTGCCTTGGTATCATTTTAGAAAAATATCGACTATACACCACGTACTTTACTATTCTCCCGCTGACGTTTCGTTGACCATTTTGAGGTCCTTCCTCATGAGCACCGACCACGACCACGCTCAAAGGTCGTGAGACGGGAACCGTTCCCGTCTCACGACCTTTGAACGTGGAACCGTTCCCGTCTCACGACCTTTGAACGTGGAACCGTTCCCGTCTCACGACCTTTGAACGTGGAACCGTTTCCGTCTCACGACCTTTGAACGTGATCGCGGTCGGTGCTCATGAGAAAGGACCTCAAAATGGTCAACGAAACGTCAGCGGGAGAATAGTAAAGTACGTGGTGTATAATGTATTGCATTATGTATATCAGTTATGTAGTACCCATATCACAAGCTCTGCTTAGCTTGGGGCTAGATAATGTTGTGTGAAATGTCCAGCATTTATTTATTTATTTAACAATGTTTCAAAAAGATATATCCATCCAGACTATTTTTCGATACGACTTTTTTCTCTAATTTTTACTTAAAACGTAACAAAAAATGCCACAAATAAACATTTAGCTGTCAGGGACTATATTTAGAAGCTTAGGGTGTTAGTGGACTTAATGGACCAGTGTCATTACTCAACCACGCAACGGATGCGTTCGGTTTGGCTTAAAAAACTAAAAACATAGGGATTAGAATGTAGTATAGTAATTTTTTAGGCAGACATTGTATCTTATGGGAAATATTTTGAAAATATTTCATGGGACGAATAAGCCGTTAGTATCTTTTTTTTATGTGCTACTTGGCAAGCAAACAAACGTACGGTCCACCTGATGGAAAGCAGTTACTGTAGCCTATGGACGCCTGCAACACCAAAGGCATAACACGCGCGCTGCCGACCCTGAAACATAAAGATGAAAAGTATCATGAGCCTGTAATTTCACCGGCACTCGTACCCTTCAAACCGAAACACAGCCGGAAACCATAATGTTAAAAAAGTGCTGAATCAATTTCGATAAAATTTGTACCTCTGAATTATGAACTACCAAACAAAAAAAAAATCATCAAAATCAATGCATAATTGACGGAGTAATCGCGTAACATACATACAAAAAAAAACATACGGGTCGAATTGAGAACCTCCTCCTTTTTTTGAAGTCGGTTAAAAAATACATTCCAAAAGTCGTTGACCTTGTCTCGGCAACGCTTAAACTAACCATGAATAGACGAATGACTATAAAGATCAATGGAGGAATGTATATCACCGGATTAAACCAAAGATTGAAGTCCCAGACACGGGGAAGCAGCCACCGAAACGACAGAATCCACATGTTGCAGTCATACTGGGAAATTGGACGTTTAATGCTTGCTTGTTTTGAAGACTTCTGTGGCGCGGCGGGCGAAGGTTCGCCTGCGACGCACGAGGTTGCGGGTTCGATTCACGCCTCGCAACAAATATTTGTGAAATCTGCAGATATTTGCTTAGGGTGTTCTGGGTATTTTCTATGTATAATAAAAAATATCTATCTATGTAATGTATTGTATTAAGTGTATCAGTTATCTAGTACCCATAAACTTAGCTTCTTTTGACGTTTTTACTTATTAACGTGTTTTTAATGATGGAAAATAGGTTTTTGTGTTCCTTTAACGATTTTTTATGGATATTTATAAAGAAAACACAAAAAAGCGGACCAAAATTGAGCATTTTTTTTCGTGTTTTTTCACCTTAAATATTTTCAGAATCATGGTCTAAAATCTAAATGCACTGTTTCAGTTTTCGGGAGTAGTCTTTTTACGCCCGGTACAATTATTTAGCTATAGTTTGTATAGTGTTGTTTTGATCAATTTCGCCCCACTTTGCTAACGTTTGACGAGGATAAGAAGCAAAGGCTATTTCTATCAGTTTTGTACCGGGAAGTTCTCTGAACGCTTACATTTGGCCTTTACCGCGGCACTAATGGGATCAGTTGTCAAACTCGTTTGACAGGTGTCCACGATAAGAGCCCTCGGGGCAAGGGAAGTCAAGACTTTTGAGAAACAGATGTCTTTGAGTTTGTTTATCTTTGGGGATTTGTAAACAGGTAATGAATTGACACAAGCTGTCGAATATACATTTGTTTTTATTTAAGCCTTCATTCAGTTTTTCAGGACCAAAGTTAATGTAAATATCAGGGTAAGTATTCTAAAAAAAACGGCCAAGTGCGAGTCGGACTCGCGCACGAAGGGTTCCGTACCAGTATCTATAAAAAAACACGTTTGTTGTATGGGAGCCTCCTTAAGTAATTATTTTATTCTGTTTTTTAGCATTTGTTGTTATAGCGACTACAGAAATACCTACATCATCTGTGAAAATTTCAACTGTCTAATTATCACGGTTCATGAGATACAGCCTGGTGACAGACGGACGGACAGCGGAGCCTTAGTAATAGGGTTCGTTTTACCCTCTGGGTACGGAACCCTAAAAATACAACGATTGTCAGTTCTGCGAGCTATAATAATATGACCTGCCCATTGCCACTTCAACTTGCTAATTCTGAGAGATATGTCGGTGATCTTGGTTCCTCTACGGATTTCCTTATTTCGGATTCTATTATGTAGTAAAAATTCCTAGCATAGCTCTTAAACTAAATCTAGTTACTAAATTTAGTGCGTATAGTCAGTCGGTGAATCTAGTAAGCTTTACTAAAACCTGTCTTTATTCAATTTAGTAACAAGAAAGAAAAGAAAGAAAGAAAAATATTTATTTGCTACAAAAAACAGGTTAGACAATAAGGGAAAAAAAAAGTAAAATAAAAAGGTACAAAAAATTCAACTAAAAAGCGGCGAAGCTAATAATAATAATAACATTAAGTAACAAAAGTTATTATTATTATTATAAACAAATCAAATAAGTATAGATAAAATAAAACTAGAGATCTGATTCCCCTGTGCGTCCCCGATCGCTGCAGCAAATAGGTTTCAGCTCAGCATTGTGCCGGATAATTACAACAAAACAAATAAATATAATTAATAAATTAATATTAACAAAGTTGTGGTATGCCCGGTCTTACCAATAGACCCCTCCGTGTCCTCCCGTGGATGAAGTAAAAGCTTTACTAAGAGGTTACACCAGGGGATGGGCCAGCAGCATCACAAATCCGCCTTGTCTTGTGGAGATATGACAAATCCCTCCATTGTATTCAAGGGGGGAGGCGTTTAGCATTGGACGTTAACAGGATGGTAATGATGATGATGAAGAGTAGAAAAGTAGTTATCTCGAATGAGTCAATTACCTTTATTAAAAAACCAATCAAAAGAAACAATGAAATGAGTACTAAAAAGAAATCCATTAACAGAAACAAAAAAATTAAATTCGACAATTAGTATCTAATTATCAAATTATTTACGCTGTAAAAGCAATATTCAGCAAACCATCGTGTCAAATTGGTTTTAAATATAAAAAAAAACAGGAATTTTACAATAAAAAATGTAATTGCATTGGAAAAATAAAAAAAAATAAAAAAAATTGTCGATATACACTGTTACTTGGTAGGATAAAAAATCCCAACCAGTAACAATGTTACTCGTTTTGTCCGGTTTAGACATTTAGTTTACTGGACATATTATACTATTTAAACCTATGACTGGGGTGCGATTTTTGAATGTCATTGAGTGACTACATATCATCAAGAAGGTCGCAAATACCGGAGACGTACTGGAGGAGGCACTTGTATTGATATAATAGATAAAAGAATTTTAGTCACTAGACAATTTTGCAGACTATTATATATTAGTCAATCGATAACATTAAAAAATCGATATCCAGATCATTTGTACCAAATTTCATGGAGTTTGATGAAATGACTTTTCATTTAAAAAACCGACTTCCGCCATTGTATTCGACTAAGTATCTGGATGATGTGTTGATTGGTGGCCACATTTGTGGCCTTCTTCACAAGTTCCACTTCATCAAATGATACTTTCTGAATGCAAATGCTTAATGCAAAATCGCTTTATGTATGCCTGTAATATTTGAGAAGTTCCCTCAATTCCTCATGCATTCCATAATCAGAACTGGATTTTGAAAAAAAAAAGAAATCCAAATCGGTTTATAAACGACAGAGATATGAGGAAACAAATATAAAAATAAAATACAACCGAATTGTGAACCTCCTCCTTTTTTTGAAGTCGGTTAATACTAGTCAAAATAGAAGCAAACTTCGTTCGCGTACAAAAAGGCGTAAGCGCCCTGCCGGGTAACCTTCCCTTAACTGACCACAACAGCAATACACTCTTAAATCCGCGAGCTAAAAGCTCGAAAACCACAGGCTCAATAAAACCCTGTATTAAAGACCATATATGTCCATGTGTGCCTTGTAATTTTGTTGCCGATAGCCCTCATTACTCGCCCCATTTTACGCCTTTGTGGGATTTCTCATTCCCACAGGTATATTGTGGAATTCTTTTGTAATTTTCAATCTTAATCTCTTTCCAGTCTAAGCTTATCGATTTGTATAATCTTGATCGGGATATCTAGATCTACCTATCTAGTATCTAACTACTACCTCTTTAACAGCCGTTGGTGGTAAGTATTCATGTGGATGCTGCTCCCAATCCCCTGGTGTGATCCCTTGGTAAGGATTTTACTAAATCCACACTGGAGGAGGAGAGGTTAAATTCTTAGGCCGGACAAACCACGGCACACCTACAGTGAGCTAAAGAAGTCGCATAACCTATGTAAATATATTTAATTCCATCCAAAGGTTATCTGGTAGAGATCGCTACTTAGCCACAAGACCGCCCATTGTTTATCATCCTATTCGTTTTTGTTACGTTTATGGTGTGCAATAAAGTATTTTCTATCTGTCTTTATAATTTAAGACTACGTACTTACTAAAGGGTAGACAGCTGACAGAGGCAAGTCCTATTCTTGTAAGTGGCACATGTCTGTTTTTTACATGGTAGGAAGAGTATTCCATACGTGAGTGGTTGCATACCCATCGCCGCTTATTTGGAAACCCATACATCTAGCCAAATCCATCAGAATTACTAAGCCATGAACCAGGGTTTCTAGACAAACTGTCCATGCTTAAGTTAGCGTAACGTGTAAACGCTAAAACTTGTGAAGATAATTATGGGGATAAACAAATATCTACTCAGTGGGTTATCTTAAATAAAACACCAAGTGCAAGAGGTAGATATTTTTCACACATAACTACCTAAATTTATGTATGTGAAATATAACTTTTCATTTAAAAAACAGACTTCCGCCATTGTATTCGACTAAATAATTTTGGATGAAAAAAAAATTATGAAAGAACCATAGTGGTGAAAGGATTATGATACTTTCTGAATGCAAATGCTTGGTGTCTTGCTGAAAATATCAAAATCGCCATATGTATGCCTACAATATTTGAGGAGTTCCCTCAATTCCTCATGGATCCCATCATCAGAACTGGATTCTGAAAAAAATGGGACCAATCTGGAAGTATATCTAATCAAATAAAAAAAGAATTTTCCAAATCGGTTCATAAATGCCGGAGATATGCGGTAACAAACAGTAAAAAAAAAAAAAAAAAAAAAATAGTTTATTAGTTGTTTTTTAAGTCAACTAATTTAGCTTGTAGAACGTTTTGGCTTCGGCTGTAAGTTTTGTGAGCATCTGATTATAAATAAATAAATAAATAATCTTATACTAGAGCTATAAAAGCCAAAAGTTAATATTCTTTACCTTATTTCAGCAAAAATGTTTTCAGTAACACGACGTGAGCCGGTAATGGCTTCATAACATATTTATTACACCATTTAAATATGTAAAATCCAATATGGATTTCCCGACACGTGCGAGTTCCCATACAAAAACAACCCTTGAGGTAAACATCCTTATACAGGTTGATTAATTACAATCATGAACCGCGAAAACCAAATCAAAAACAGGAGCAAATTTTTAATCACCCCTAAAAGCAAGCAGAACCTCCATGGGCCCACATTCTCCAGATATGATAGTAGAAAATTTATCCGCTGCCATTTTTAAAAAAAAAAACATAACATAACACCCAACAGTCACATACATAGTCTTAATCCCTCACTAGGATTCCCTGTGTCGTGTGTATCAGGAACTAAATGCTACTATAACACCCAGATCCGGAACAAATATTTGCAGATCATACAAACGTTTTTCCCGCAGCGGGAATCGAACCCGCAACCTCTTGCATCTCAGCCGGCTACTCGCCTGCCGCGCCACAGAGGTCGTCGTAACAAAAACACGATCTAAAGCAGTGATGGGCAAAGTACGGCCCGTGAAAGCATTTAGTCCGGCCCGCCGACGGTCCTTCGACATGGATAATATATGGCCCGCGATAATTATATTTTGACGTTCCAGTAGAACAAACTACTTAGAATAATAGACGCTGCTACTGCGGCGTTTGGGAAAGTAGGGTTCCCTACAGCCCGCGGATAGATAGTACCTTCAGGGGGTGGGAATTAAAAGTAGGTATTACAGTGGTATGTACCATACTTTAATGTCCAAAAAGATTATTGCACAGCCGCACACAACCGCACTTAAAGTCACAAGAGGAATCACTGGCCTGAACGTCTTCTTCTCGACCAGCGCTTCCTTCCAGCGCCAAGGTATGTAGGTAGGGTCCGAGGTAGGTGGTAGCAGCGTCCTCTAGCCTCTCTGGCAGCCTTCTCCTTCTGCCGTATGGTTTAAAGGGAACCGGGAGTAAGCTGGCTGCCAAAAGCCGAGCTCGTCAGCCTTGGTGTAGTGCGATTCAGCCTCGCGTAGCGGCTATTGTATTAGAGGTAGGCAGATCAAGCCTGCAGGTGGAAGCAGATCAAGCCTGCATGAGTAAAGGAGCCAGCTAGACTAGCCGCGTAGTACATGATTGTTGCGGTAATGCTGTAATGTTATTATATGATTAAAAGTTTCAACACAAAATGCTGTTTTCCTATAATTCTGGCCCTCTGAATTTCTTAAACTTTCTGGCCCATTAAGAAAGTTACCCACCTCTGATCTAAAGTTTGGGGATGTGAGCTTCAACTTATTTTGGTTCTTAAAAATCAAACGTACCACACACGTTTCAACAAACGATAAATTCACCAAAGAGCATACTTTACGATCACCATGAAAGAATAAATAAACAACGTTTTAAAACGTTTCTTTTTACGACCCACACGCTTAGAACACACTGTATGTACGGAGTGTATTAAATTTAATGTTAGAAAAAGAATTTGCATGACAAAAGGGAATATGAAATTCTTGAGTATGTACGACATTTTTCGTGGCTCTTTGTATGTTACAGTTTGCAAAGTGAAATGTGGGTATTTTAATATATTTTTTGCGGTCATGCGTACTCGTCAAGTGGCTTAAAAATGATATGTTATAGTATTTCGAATCTCGAGTGAGCGGAGCTAGCAGAACTGCAAGGAAGTGATAGCGCGAGATTACTCACTTAACACCGGGAAGAAGCGGCACAAATCTAGATTTGTGCCGCTCAGAAGTAACTGGCGTAAGCGACAAATGATAAAACTTCGTTTTGCTTAAAAATTACTAATTACAAAAATAAATCTTTTTCTATTTATTTAAATACTGTGATTAGCTACCGAATAGTATAAAAATTAATCGCCAATTTTTTGTATATTGTAGGAACGATGTAAAAGGGGTTTTAAGAGTACAGATTTCAAAAAATAAATCTATCGAGAAAAGTTTCACCAATCGTGTTTTTGTTTTTAACCGACTTCCCAAAAAGGAGGAGGTTCTCAATTCGGTTGTTTTTTTTTAAATGTTTGTTACCTCATATCTCCGGCGTTTATGAACCGATTTGGATTTTATTTTATTTTAATAGATATTCCTCCAGATTGGTACCATTTTTTTCAGAATTTTTTTCTGATGATGGGATCTATGAGGAATTGAAGGAACTCCTCATATATTGTAGGCATACATATAGCGATTTTGATGTTTTCAGCAACAAACCAAGCATTTGCATTCAGAAAGTATCATAATCCTTTCACCACTATGGTTCCTTCATCATTTTTTTTCATCAAAAATTAGTTGAATACAATGGCGGAAGTCGGTTTTTTAAATGAAAAGTTATTGATTTGTAAAATCATCAAGTAATCACTATATTAACATCAAGTTTGCAACCTTTACCGTTACTGAGTGAGCATGTAACGCAGCGACTCCAAAATTTTAACTTGTCGCCTTAAAATAAGTTCTTGCGCAGTCCTCATTATACCAGCAACATTTAGACATCAACTAGGGGACCGTCCATTAATCACGTGAGGTTTGGGGGGGGGGGGGGGTTAGAAAAAATCACGAAAAATATCTCAAGGGCTTAAGATATCACGTGTATTCTTTTTTTCGTCAAACGCGCGATTTCTAAACCAAAAAGCCTTAATTTCGGAATAAAATTTTAGATTATACTTTATACCTGTATTTAAAGATAATAATTAATTTTAAAATACACGTGATTTTTACGTGACGTATCACGAAGGGTCAGGGGGGTTAAAAAATGCTAAAAAAAACATCACGTAATTAATGGACGGCCCCTAGGCGCAGGCCAGACAGAAGATACGTAAGACGAGGACGCGTCGCGAGCAGAGCAGAAGCCTTAGCACGAAAATCTAACGTTACCGTGACGCTAGCGAGACGATCGTATACGTCAAATATTAACCAATCAACTTGCAAAGATTTTGAGTTACCTCGAGGCCATTGGACAGTATTTGACATTTGCGATCGTCTCGCTAGCGTCTCGGTAACGTAAGTTGTTCGTGCTGACCCCACAGAGGTAAAAGCGTTACGCCTGCGCCCCGTCTTTTCTGTTTGTTTTGCATCGCGATGAACGGGTCTTGATATTTTAGTGTACCTACTGATCAAAATTTCATGGAGTTTTAAAGATAAAGATAATTTATTTATTTTGAATATGGTAATTTTACATAGATGGTCATAATTCACATGTCCAACATACTCAGTCATACATTATGACATACAAATAATTTAGTTCCCATGAGTAGTTACTTGGTCGATACATCCATTACCATGTCATTATGTACCTAATAATTAACAATTTTAAGAATTTTTGGGAAGCGCATTAAAATCAAAATTAAGAAAAGAATATGTCAAAGAGATATAAATAACAATAATACAATTTTACAACACAATACACACAGAACAATATAATTTTACATGTCAAGAAATTCTTCAATGAATAAAATAATAGCCAAAATACAAGCAAACTTCGTTCGCGTACTAAAGGGCGTAAGCACCCTACCGGCAACCTCCACTTAAACTTTTGCTTAACCTCCTCTTAAACTTTTATTTTAAACTAAATTATTGTTAAAATAAAAATACCGTTTAAAATGGTATTTTAGTCGATTACGCATAAAAAGCTACAAAGTGTTCAACATTTGTTGAACAGTGTTGCCAACTTAGTTTAACTGCGCAGTAAAACTACCGCTACTTTCAAAGGGTAAAGTACTGATTGAAAACGGCTTTGAACCAAGGAGAAAATGAAATAAGCAAATTTTTATAAATAATGTACTCTTTGTTAATCGATATAATTTTTGTACACACCATGCGGCCACTAGATAAACTTCCTTTCTTTTGAAAAGCTTTTATTTAACTTGCAATGTATGATGTTTCTCCGGGTGGAATCTTGAAACTGAGTTTTGAACCAGTTCCACCCAACCGATTGAGCTAAAATTTAGCAAACCTGTCAAGTTCTGATGACAATACAATATTATGGTGACAGCGAGCTGATCTGATGATTGAGATGGAAGGTGGACAACGGAACTTTTCGATGATTAACAGTAGCCTGGCAGTGTTTGGGCTAATTTTGATCAGCTCACGGTTCCAATCACTGATATAATAAAAGCTTGTTTTGATAATCAAATTTGTCTACAAAAACTTAAAAAAGGGTTAAGTGCCCCAAAAAAAAAACGGTGTGCGTAAAAACGGCACAACATATCTTATTAGCAATGACAAATTATTTTTAATAATCGTGTATGCTACATAATTTGTTATTGCTAGGAATCTGTTAATTTGAAAATTCGTTGTTGTGTATTCTATTGTTTCTATGTTAGTCGGTGGATGGAGACGGCTCAAGACCGTTCGTCGTGGTATTCTAGGGGGAAGGCCTATGTTCAGCAGTGGACTTCTACAGGCTTATGATGATGATGATGAGCTATTTTATACGTAGCCATAACTAACCAACATGGATTGTATAGGATAATAACATAATTAACTCTGCCCCAGAACTCGAAATCGAATTAAAAATGCCGCGGAAAAAGTTTCGCATAATCAGATTCACGGCAAAACTCGCCGGAGTGTCAAGTTATTCAATTGTACCACAATAAAATAATGAAATTACACGTCAAACACATTTTGAGCGAAATGGTTCCCTCGGCGTTTAACGCAATTATGAGCGGTTTGCATAATCGCGGAATAGGAATGGTCAGGAAATAGGCGGCAGATATGTAAGCAGAGCGGGAAGCGTTTTTGTCAGATTATGGATTGACATGCATGACATACGAAAAGTCAGGAAGACTAAACTCCTTAGTTGAAAGCAGGGTAACGGGTTCAAGGTATGAGGCCCTTGAGGCTCTCGGCAGTGCTGATAAATCTGTGCTTGTGCCTAGGTTAACGAAAATGTGTCCATGCGTCTGCAATAAAAATCGTTTTCCTTTCAATAAGAACACACATTATTATTTGGATTTGCCCCCCCGCCCCTATTGTTTCAAAGCTTGGACAATAATTTCACATGTTTAAAAGCTTATCTTTCTCTCATATCGAAATTTTCCCTAGCCACTAATGCATTTTAACTGCAAAGCACATGTTTAAGCTCTGATTCTTTCATCAACGCGTATATTTTGGAGCTCTTAATTAGGAAAAAAAACACTGAAGAGGAGGTCACCGGTAGCTAGCAAGAGAGCGCCCTTTTGCACGCGAACGAAGTTTACTTATAATTTCGTTTGTTCTAGATTCGGGTCTAGATGATAAGTTAGTGATCATTATGTAAAAAGTTTGAATTGTTTCCGGCATTTCGATTCCACGCTGCATCGACTTCTCGTTATAGCGAGCTCTATTACGTCGAGCGCGCTATTACGTCGACTATTTTACGTCGAACACCTCATAACATCGAGCACTTTAACGTCGATCATGGAGTTTGATGAAATAATTGCCAAAATAGAAGCAAACTTCGCGTACAAAAAGGGGGAAAGCACCCTACCTAATTCTAAGTGGGGGTGTTAAGACCGTTACTGTCGTCCCGCTGTGGGGTGGGGGTGGCACCTTACCGGTATCCATCTCTTAAAATCGTAACCGTGCACTTGACATAGAATGTAAAGAAGTCAAAGTCAAAATCAAAAAGAATTATATTCATTGAAATCACAAGGATCATTTTGAATCGTCTTATAAACTAAAATTACTCCTGTTCCAACGTGACCAAGCCTAGAAGAATCAGGCAACAAACACGGCTTGGCTTACAAAAATGTTCCGTCTTACCACTAGGTGAGAAGCGCCTGTAGCAAAAAGAACAAAGAACTGAGAAGGTACAGTCAACCATGTCGACATGACAATGTTTGTCCGCTTGTTTAGTGGCGCTATAACAGATGAGGGCCTGACGTGACTCCACGACGAATGCTTAATTTCTAATTACGTATTACAAGTCTAATTTCCGAGTAGCTTTAATGAGGAGTTAATATGTCAAGAGTTGGAAACGATGCAATGAAGCCATCTAAGATGTTTGTTTTTTTAACCAGGCGGGTGATTACGTAACCATGTTGCTATTGGTTTCAATCGATTTCAATGCTGTTTCTATTCGAAATGACGCTCTTGCCTGCTCTCATGCTCTAGTCTGGTTTTGCAAATGAAAATCGCACAAATGATCACCCTAAAAAAGCTTTGGTATTCAAATGCTCTTAATTTTGAACGGCAACATCACTTTTTTTTACGAATTAAATTATACTTGTATTTTAAAGTTCTAACCGCATGTTTTTTTATCTATGATGATATTTCGATTAATTGAAAAAAACAAAAAAGTGCAAAACTGTTTTATCGTCAAATATGACATGCGATTTACAACTTTATGCAAAGCCTAGTTTGGATAGTTTATTTGTATTTTTGGATGTTTGCATTTTAGGATCATACTGTGCCTTAATCAAAAAAGCGGAATAACTCATTGCTCAGATATTCATCTTTTGTTGCTATTTCAGGTTGTTGCTATTTCAGGTTTGTTGAATTTGTAAATATTCATGAATGTTTGGAATTTTTGGCAATATATTTAAAGAGCAACACAATACAGAATCACAATACTGTGTCCAGTCTTATCAAACATACCGGAGTTCCGTATGTAGCTACTAAACTAGAGGCTGGGGCTAAATCAAACTGCACATCTTGAGTCCCTCGGCACACGAGTACGAGACACTGGACATCTCTAGAGCGGAATAATTGGAGCAGGGCTGTAGAGGGCGCCACTTGTGTCTAGCGCTCGGAACGTTGCGACCGTGTAAGCGAATTTAGTGAGGTGTTCTTAACCTGTACTCTAGGGCGTTATAGTACTCATATTATGCTGGATATGTTATGAAAATAAAATATGTTGGCAGAATTAATTAAACTCTTGTTGTGTGACGATATTTCGTTTAATTCACAAGGTTTCTTTATAACCAACACAATTTTAATATATTTATGTTACTTGCTCAGACAAGTGTTATTAGTGGACAGAGAACAATACTTCTTTTTATCATTTGAAGTAAGCGAATGACACTTGACAGATTTGACAGTGACATTTCGTACCGCTCCAAGATGTCATATGTATTCTGCACTGATTTATAGGCTGTTAATTCTTAACAAAATAAAAGGGCATTTATTCACTTACACTAAGTAATCTTAGTTACAAAGGTACAATTATAATATAGTCTAATAGTTAGTGTACGAGAAAAGGACGAGGGCTCAGCCACGCTGTTTTCAAGCCTCACCTTAGAATGCTGCTGTCGTCACAGCAGCCATGTACTCGGAAGCTATCTGCTGTTTCAGCAAAGGAAACAGCAAAACAACCACCGAGAACTCGTTATTATAAACTAGGCCTTAGGCACTGATGAGTATAATTATCACTAGAAACAGGATATTTACCATGGTTAGCTTTGTTAATTCCCGATATTTCGGCACAGTTGCATGCGCCATGGTCACAGGTAAACTGAAGCGGGTATATGTTATTGGTGGCCGTAACGATCTACCCTCTTTGTCACTCTTTTATTACGAACACCCCTAACCATCATTTCATTGTCACTCGACACACCACACTAACGGTGTCCGGACGCGCAGGTACCACACAATTTTTCCAATTCCTACACATTCTCACCTCAGGATTCAATTTCCATAATAAAAATACACTACACAATATTTTGTGTCAATCGCTTGCCAATTCGGACAATTCAGAGGCCAATTCAGTTCAGAGGTAGAAGCCAATTCAATTCAGAGGAGGAGAATTTACTACGGCTTCTGAATTACGACTAAATTCAGTTAACCTGCACTAACGACTAAGTTCATCTGCACTAGGCGACACAAAATGACCGAGCCTGATTCTTATAGGCATGGTCGCGTTGGAATAGGAGTAATTTTAGCATTAAAGACGATTCAAAATTATCCTTGCGATTTCAATGAATTCAATTCTTTTGATTTGATTTGAGCCCGTGTAAATCATCACTCCGTGTTCAGATATTTCACTTTTCGTTCATTCCGAGCGAATGAACGATACCGAATGAAAATATCTAACGTGGCTTGATTGTTTCACCAATTAATTAATTCAGCCCTTTTTTTTATTTTATGTTCATACGTTTCACTCTTTATGTAAAAGGCAAAATGAAAGTCATAAATGAAAGAAAAGTGAACCGTCTGATACCGCCTTTACATGACATGACAGAAGTTTCAAATTGTAACTTAACTGTCAAAATCTCAAAAGGCATCTTAATATTGTTAACAAAGATCAAAAGCTTGTTGGTAATATCACCAGCTTCCTAAACCAATCCTCCTTTAACGGCATGGCACTTACCACCTCATATAACCAATAAACCTGTCAGTAAAAACACAATGTTAAAAATATCTCACGCGCAAAGTCGGGAATGGTTCTACGTTAGGTTGGTTGGGATGATCCAATTAGATGTAAATAGCAAATTATATGGCTAGTTATGGATGCTAAAAGATATACCATATAATTAAAAAAAATACTTAAATTCTACATTAATTTAGTCAAGACGAAATTATTCTCAATTCGGTTATTTTTTTTTTATGTTTGTTACCTCATATCTGGTGTTTATGAACCGATTTGGAAATTTTTTAAACCGATATACTTCCAGATTGGTCCCATTTTTTTCAAAACTCAGTTCTGATGATGAAATCCATGAGGAATTGAGGGAACTCCTCAAATATTGTAGGCATACATATGGCGATTGTGATATTTTCAGCAAGACACCAAGCATTTGCATTCAGAAAGTATCATAATCCTTTCACCACTATGGTTCTTTCATAATTTTTTTTTCATCCAAAATTATTTAGTCGAATACAATGGCGGAAGTCGGTTTTTTAAATGAAAAGTTATTAAATAACTAAATACACAAAAAAACGCTAAGTAATACCTATGGGTTATTCACAATCACGATAAAATTTTACTGGGTAATAAATTTTGAGCTAGGTAATCGAAACAGTATATAGGTATAAGATAAGAACAGTTGATATAGGTATAAGAATTTTAGTCATCAATGAGTTTCCCCAGCTTGTATTTCTCTTGGTTTGATTACGCGCAATTATTGTTTGCTTATGGAATAAACATGTCTGATGTCTTCGCCAGACACGTTAAGACAAAGGGTGACCCGAAACATAATGCCTTATCTACTAACGAGTAATTAACATTTAAAGCTGTGTCTCGAGGCAAACAAACACAAGTTTTGATAATGTCTCACAATGTCAAATTGTCAAACGAAGATGGAAGTTTACTCAGAGGCCCAATTCTCTAAATTATTTTAAAACTACACTGAAAGTTAACCGAATCGAGACTGAATTATGAATTGATAGAAAGTTGGTATTCTGCTCCCTTATAGATAACAATTTAGTCTACTTTCAATTCGCGGTGACTACCATTAGAGTAGGATAGTTATTTATATAATTGCAAAGAGTAAAGAGAGACTCCATCTACAATGCTAAAATTATCGAAAAAACTTTGAATCGTTCAAGTTTCGGTCTCATTTCGATATAATCACATTACAGTGTTGTATTTTATGTTTAGAGAATAACCATTTCTGACATTTAAGACATCGACACAAGATCGAAACATGATCCGAACTCTATTTTAACTATTTTTAAGTTAGAGAATTAGGCCTCAGGATTTCGGGTCTTGATGTTGGTACTGGTACGCATCAGGTATTCAATTTGTACTTATGTAGTTATTGGAGTGAATAGGTATACATATATATACATATATATACCTATTTACTAGCTAGCTAGCTGACATGTTATTCTAATTATTCATGTACTCAGTGAACGCAGTACTAATACTGAATAGCTCTGTTCTCTATGAGACGGGGGAAGCGCTCGAACAATTTCTAAGGTTATCAGTGATTATGTCAATAAGAGCTTTTGACGACCTCTGTGGCGCGGCGGGCGAAGGTTCGCCTGCGACGCAGGAGGTTGCGGGTTCGATTCCCGCCTCGGAATAAATATTTGTACGATCTGCAGATATTTTCTATGTAAGTACCTACCTATTCAAAAAAATGACTATATATGTAATGTATTGTATTAAGTATATCAGTTGTCTAGTACCCATAACACAAGCTCTGCTTAGCTTGGGGCTAGATAATGTTGTGTAAAAAAAATGTCCAGCATTTATTATTATTTTTTATACAAAAAAAGTAGTTTCAACTGGTTCAATAGATGGCGCTGATTCAACATCGACTAATCAAAAACTCATGGATGGCTTACTTTTGTATTTTGTCCAAGTTACAATGCCAAAAAAGATATAACTGTTTTTTGACAGTTTATCACGCCACCTGTTCAGTGCCACCTATTTTTAACGCTGAAAGCTTGTTCGAGATGGCTGTGAAAACCCTTCATTGGGAAATTAGCATAGTATCATTCGCATTATATATCTTGCTCTTCGAAGAAAGCTAAGTTATACTAATCAACGCACTTTTATCTCCAAGAGATTTGGCTCTCCAAAAATAAGATTTTGTAAGACATATCGTCTAAATAACGCGTTTTGAATATGAGATTTAATCCCGCTGTGAATCGGGGAATTAGCCAAAGGGAACGCGTGAATGGAAGCTCAATTTTGTGAAGAAATTTTAGTATGATTTATATATTATTATATAAGGTTTCCGCAGGGTCGTACTTCCACGATTACCGATATTTAGCTCTCAGAATGTTAGCAAGTTGATGACGTACAGTAGCGGAACAAAAGCGTTCGTCAGTTTTTATAGAAAATTCCTCAGCATGTCGCGAGCATATATTACCTTTTTTAACTCTCTGATCTTATCTACGTGTACCCACACTTAAATAAAAATAATATCAAATAATATAAAAATAAAAACAAGCACAAAGCTTTTTTACATGTTTAGGTACTTGCTATATAATTTTACGCAAATGTTTCCTACTTGTAACATAACACCCAACAGTCACATATTATGTAGTCCTGATCCCACACTAGGATTCCCTGTGTTGTAGGTATCAGGAACTACGAGTTCCATGTTACCATAAAGTGCATCACACACGCAGCAGACGCGGTAATATTTTATACTTATGCGTATAAAAACTTATCGCATCTGAAGGTATCACACACGTAGCAGATACGATAATATACGAAAATTACCTTCAAACTGTATTGTATTTCAATTTGTATACACAGATATAATCTGTCCATCTTTTGATATATGTCGGTGCCTACAGATGCTTGACGGTAAAATATAAGTGATCTGCTACGTGTGTGTTGCTCCTTGAGTTTAGTATAGAGAGCGATATGGACAGATACGCGCTCAAATACATATATTTTACCGCATCTGCTACGTGTGTGACACACTTAACACTCAGACCCAAAACAAATATTTGCAGATCATAGAAACATATATCCCGCAGCCGTAAATTTAAATTTCGCGCCACATGCGAGACGATCAACCTTAAGTTTAAATATGTACCTAATTTCTTAACAATTTAAATGTAATTTCTTCCTATTGACTGTTGTATGGAAAACCATAATATAATTGTTTGTTAACAAAGATCAAAATTGCAAACCTCTAATCAGTTGCTTGTGTATGTTTTGCCACGAGACCTTTTTGAATGAGTTGCCATGGCATCTGAATAGTTTTTTGTAATATTGACACATTATGGCAGTTTAAAATAACAATCAAAAAATAGTCCCTGAGGTAACGAACGTTTTCATTCTTCTACTGTACTAGTACAGTCAAATTAGGTGATTTTTTGCACAAGTGTGGAACTAATTAGATGTAGTCATGAAAACTTTTCTAATTGTTTTGTATGGCTTAAAAATCACCTCTAATAATAAGCATCAGTAATTTCACCCTCCGGAACAGGGTGAAATAGGGTGAAAACCATAAAAATATCCGTAACTTAATGGGGGAAATAGAAGTAGTCGGTGCAATTTGGCATAGACTTTGAACCGTTATGATCTACATTTGCACCAAGTATTTTTTAAATCCGACATACGGAACATACAAAAAAAAATCATTTACAAAAAAAACTTTCTGTGGGTATTGCGGCTCCGGGAACACAACACAAATTTCTAAACAGCAATAAAGGCTTATTTTATTATATTATTTTTTATTTAATGTGATTATATCGAAATGTGACTGAAACTTGAACAATTCAAAGTTTTTTCGTTAAATTTAGCATAAGTAGATGGAGTCTCTCTTTACTCTTTCCAATTATATGTGTGTATATATAACTATCCTACTCTAATGGTGATCACCATGAATTGAAAGTAGACTAAATTGTTATTTATGAGTGACCAGAAATTCAACTTTCTGTCAATTTACAATTCAGTCTCAATTCGGTTAACTTTCAGTGTAGTTTTAAAATATCTTAGTGAATTGGGCCTCTGATCCCACACTAGAATTCCCTGTATCGTGGGTATCAAGAATTACCCATGTACCATGTTACCATAACACTCAGACCCGGAACAGATATTTGCAGATCATACAAACATTTGTCCCGCAGCGGGAGTCGAACCCGCAACCTCTCGCATCTCAGCCGGCTGCTCGCCACAGACATCGTACATGACTGCTGTTGACAGTGATTTTAGTGAAATTTGTAAGATCTGTTGACATGGTACATGATGCAGATTAAATGATATCTGAAGTGGCAATTAGAAGGCCATAAGCTAGTACACGACAACTTACCGTGAGATTTATGAATAATAGGTATTTAACTAAATTTATTGCTGTCACCGTCCCCCGCAAGCTTCTTAAATACAGCGCGAGAGGGACAGCTGCGCCTCGGGCGGATTTTGCCTGATTGACAAAATCAAGGTCTCGTATTTCCCGGTTTCCTTCCTCAAAAGGAAGGATTTTAACGATTTTTGCTAATACTGTATACATAACAAGAAAGTACCTACTTACTCTATGTCTCTGTTATTTTCTTTTCTCTTAACCTAGCCATTGAATTTGGCTATCTGCATGTTTTTATTTGCTAAAGGTATACAAAACAATAACTTGGTGCTGAAAATACCAAAATCGCTATATGTATGCCTACAATATTTGAAGAGTGCCCTCAATTCCTCATGGATTTCATCATCAAAACTAGATTTCGATAAAAATGGGACCAATCTGAAAGTAATGTCCTATCAAATAAAAAAATAATTTTCCAAATCGGTTTATAAATGACGAAGTTATGAGGTAACAAACATAAAAAAAACAACCGTATTGAGAACCTCGTCCTTTTTTTGAAGTCGGTTAAAAATTCAACACAAAATGCATTTTTTTCTATAATTCTGGCCATCCTCTGAAATTTCTTAAACTAAGTTTGCCCACCACTGGTCTAACGTGTCTAATAGAGGTGCCTACGGTATATAAAATAATAACTACTCGACTCCCTTAATCTAAGGTGGAAACAGTCCATACAAAAACGCCATCTTCTATGCTCTTTAGTTGGGTTTTACTCCAGAGGATGTCTTACTATTTTATTGTTTTTATGTTACAGGTAAAACATGCGGTAATATGACTTCAGTCCTTGAAACAGAAAACGACGGAAGAAACGAGACCCTGTGCTGGTCTTAGATCCGTCCCTGGAGGTTTGAATATTCGTGTGACATTTTACGATATCAATGATAAAAAACCGGCTAAGTGCGAGTCGGACTCGCGCACGAAGGGTTCCGCGTACTATTATCTATATAAACGGCAAAAAATCACGTTTGTTGTATGGGAGCCCCCTTAAATATTTATTTTATTCTGTTTTTTATTATTTGTTATAGCGGCAACAGAAATACACCATCTATGAAAATTTCAACAGTCTAACCATCACGGTTCATGACATACAGCCTGGTGACGGACGGACAGCGGAGCCTTAGTAATAGGATCCGTTTTACCCTTTGGGTACGGAACCCTAAAAACATGATTTCTTGCAACATATTTTAACATGACAAGACTACAATATTATAAAATCATTTCATAATTTACACGCTCCCAACTAATTATTAAATTATGAGCTAGCTCGTCCACTAAAACGTCGTGTGTCAAATTAATGGACCTTTTGACAGCTGTCACTGAATAATTTCACGAAACCTGTCTCTCGTTTGCCATTCCATTTGAGTAACTAATATGTTATCTCATATGAATGACATATGAATCATATGAACGTTTGTTGTGTCTTATGTTATGTTATGTTAGTCTTATGTTTTTTCTTTGCGTCTTCAGTTTATCTCAAGCTGTCAAAATACACACCATGGTTCAAATAAACTCATAAATTATATTAACGCGACTAAAAAAGTAAGTTTAAGTAGTTGATAAATTTAAATTTATACCAAATTTAAAGGTCTGTTAGCTTATAGTGCTCTACAAAAATAAAAAAAACATACACACACACACACACACACACACACACACACAACTACATACGTAGTCATAATCCCACACTAGGATTCCTATGTTCAGTTATCTTTAACCGATTGAGCTAAAATTTTTCATACATGTCAAGTTCAGATGACAATACGATATTATGGTGACGGCGAGCTGATCTGATGATGGAGACGGAAGGTGGATAACGGAACTTCTCGGTGATTAATAGTAGCCTGGCAGTGTTTGGGCTCATTTTGTTCAGCTCACGGTTCCAATCAATAATTTAACAAAAGCTTGTTTTGAAATACAATAAGTTGTTTTGTACACTTGCCATACTTGAAGAGCGCGTGACATAATGTATACGTAATCATCTAAAAATAAAATAAAAATCCTACAGATAACTATTATCCGATTTTTATATGAAAACAATCTTAGGTCACACAAGAATAAGCCCCTACTATGATTTGAGAATAGACCCCAAGCGTGCGGCGGCGGCAGCGGCGCGTGCGAATAGCGCAGGTTATTGACTCCTGTTATCACTATCCAATAGGTTAGGTATTATTGGTCTAGTCTTATTACCTTATTACAATACCCCTAGGTACTGCTCGAAATGTCCACCTACTTTTTCGATGCACTAAAGAGCACGGGGCGCCTAAAGCATCGTTTTAGCTTTCGCAGGACAAATACGTTTAATTTGACATTGTCAAAAGCTGAAACAATCCTTTATCTTTATTGTTCGACACTCGTCACTTCGTCCGCGTACACCAAACGTTTTACGTCACCCCATAAATAAAAACCACAGGGAGTTAAGTCTGGAGAGCGTGGTGGCCACGGCACTGGCCCACCACGCCCTATCCATTGGGTACCGAACACTTCACTCAGGTAATCACTTAAATAATCGCACCATTTCCACTAAGTCAACATTAGAGTAGGTACCTGACATTTTGATGATGGCAAAAAACCGTGACGCGTGACCTAATTCCGCAGTCGTTCGGGGATGACTGACTGTCCAGCGTCGCACGCGCGCGCAAAATTCCATTCGCAAAGGATGCCGCTCGAAGGCGCCGCCCGCGCCGCCGCGCGCCGGCGTGGAGTCGTCCGAAGTCAAAGGACGCCGCACCGACCGCGCCGCGAGGCTCGTGCCACAGCGGTTGATTTTGTGCAGTGAATTTAAACACGGGTGGATATTTTTGAATTGCAAAATTTTTACTGACTATGAAATTTTTCAACTATGTTTTTTTTACTGATTTGTAATCGGTGTCAGCAGTACAGTAACCTCCGTAAATATGGCAAGTGTACAAAACAACATATTGTATACATTTTTCAACAAAAAACTTATTTTCAAATTGATTGAATATTGAATCTAATTCGTGTTGGTGGTATAATTTGGTGTTACACTGAAATCAGATTAGGTATTTATTAGTCGTATTGTTTTATACTTACACGTATATACTTACACTCACTCACTTACACACACTCACACAATCACACACACTCACACAACCACACACACAATCACACACTCACTCAATCACTCATAATTTCACATTTACTCACGTATACCTAAGCTAGAGAGCTGTACAGTACCTATTTGAATTGTAATTTACCTTAGGAAGATCTATTATTGGCCTTTTTATAGCATAAGTATATATCAATATTATAACAATCTAAACTGTATTTGTTGTTGATCTTCTAATAAACATAAATAAAATAAAAATAAATAAAATAAAATACCTAAACGAGTAAGTACAAGCAGTAGGGGTGCAATGCAATGTGATATTTTTAAATAGTTTGCCTGAATTTTAATAAACCACTTATTTAACACGCTTCACTTTACATACCTAGGTAAATAAAAAACCTTCTATTCATGTTCACTCAACAATTACGACGCAAAACTTTATCCGTAACTTGCCGCACTCGGCGTTGCCTCTATTATTTTAATTAACACAGTAATACACATGTTACATTTCGCGACAGCCCTAAACACGCGATGGCGCGTGACCAGCTCGCTACGCTCGGCGCTCACCAGCGCGCAGCGACGTGACAACCGACAACCCTATTGATTTTTTGTCTTGACGTTTTAATACTTTATTTAGGCTCTTGGCTACTGTTATTTTCTAAAGGTTTTTTACGGAACTGTCCATGAAAATAGGCATGAAGCTCTCTAAAATGAAACTAAGCGGGGCGCATACGATATTATCTTACCTAGCCCCCAAATAACAGGAGATCGAAATAGACTTTTTACGACTTGACATTATTTGAAATAATCTATCATAATCTATCACTGCTTGACATTGGCAAAATGAGTTTATTCAAAAGCCAAAATTAAAAAATAAAACGGATTGTTCTCTGTCATTACGACCTCTGTGGTGCGGCGGGCGAACCAGAAGGTTGCGGGTTCGATTCCCGCCTCGGAACAAATATTTGTACAATCTGCAGATACTTGTTCAGGGTGTTCTGGGTATTTTTCTATGTATAATAAAAAATATCTATCCATGTAATGTTATTGTTAAGTATATCAGTTATCTAGTACCCATTACACAAGCTCAGCTTAGCTTGGGGCTAGATAATGTTGTGTGAAATGTCCTGCATTTATTTATATTTATTTATTATAACATTACCATGGGTATTGACACTTATACTGAAGATCGTATAGTTATTGTATCCTCTTTTCTGAAAATAATCTAATTCATGATTCTATTGTTTTGACAGGAGGGAATCTAATTTCACTAAATTTTTAACCTATTTCTAATAGAAATATTTCTCTTGAATGTGTCTAGACAGGTTAATAAATTAACTATTCGACATGAGTACGTAGATTGGTTTCGTTTTTACCTAAGTCTGGTAATAAAGACGACGCTATCGTCTCACTGTCTCTAAAGCCTCAGACTCGCGCTTTACTACTAGTCATAGTCATAATATAGTCATAGTAGTTTATTGATAACGAAAACGGTTACAGGTCATTAAAAAATATTAATAAGTAGGTAGGTAGTTAGGTACCGACAATGTACATTCAGCCTGTGATCGGCTGAATGAAACACAATTTATACAATTTTAATCATATAAAAAATAATAATAAGTGTTAAATTAATAATAATGTAAAATAATGAATATTAATTAATTATTTGACATTATTGAACGAGCGAAGCGAGTTCTTTGAGTCAAATTGGAAGAATCGGCATTTGTATGTGTGTATGTATGTTTGTCCGATGAAAAGTTCCTAACCGTTAATCCGATCTTCATGAAATTTTGTATGGAGGTAGATAGTATTGGTACAATTTGTAGGTAAGGTCTATATCGGTCGGGGGGTTGATGAGATATTGGGGTCCAAGAGGGGGTAAAAAAAAAAGTGAGGCAGTCAGATCAAGTGGGGTGTCTTATAAAAGCGCTTTGGTAAGACATTTCAAAACTGTTTTTGATAAGTACTTACACTAAGTAGTTTCTGAGATATTAGGAAAAATAAAAAACGTAAAAATCAAAAATTCTAGGTTACTTCTAGCAATCCCACAAAGCTGAAAGTTGGTATGCTTGTAGCTTTTGTGAAAAATAAAGGGAAAAGTCTGAAATAGAATTTTTTTGAAACTTGTACTCCATAAAACGATATCCAATATAACATCCATTGTTGACCTCCCATTTCTAGGAACTTGAATGACGTTGGAGTTCTATGTTTTTCATTAAATGGACGTTATCAATTAATTCGTCAGGTACCTACTTGATATTAATACTAACAATTATGTTGTATGTACGCCCCGTTGCTTAGCCCTACTCAAAGGCTATTTCGATGATGTGTAGGGAAATTACCTCGAGGTGAAAATTTTATCTCAGTAAAAAAAAAAAAGTAAAAAGAAAAGAAAGAAAAAAGGGTAAAAAGAAAGTAAAATAAACAAAAAATACCTCAAAAATACTTAAAATTCTCTGGTAATGCTAAAATTTTACCATTTCTTCCCCACTTAAGTAGTCGGGGCTGATAAAGGTGCCATCGCGAGGTCTCAGTTCGGAGCGAACCATTAGTTAATTAATTAACTATTAATTTAATAATGATTTGAATGGAAATATCCCCTGATCTAAAGATGAAGCCGGAAGGAAGGCACCGGAACTAAAAAATAAATATTTCTTTATCCGTGTCTAACCCACAACCAACGATCTTCAGCCGCCGCCAACCACCGCGTTCCTTCGGTCGTTACCTACAATGTTATTGATACTTCGGCTCAACGCAGGTGGAGCCGCGGGCAAATGCTAATAAGTTATTAACTAAGAGCCATTACGCATTGTCGGTCGACGGTGACTTACTATAGTTCAAATAGGTGTTTACGCACTTGGTCGCCCGGGCGACTCGACGACTTACCGCGTAGTGGCGATGCAACCGACTGCCGGTCGCTTGCGACAAGTCGACAGTGCTAACGGCTCTAAGTTATTAAGTGTTGTGTTTGATTAATTACTACATAACTTTTCATTTAAAAAACCGACTTCCGCCATTGTATTAGACTAAATAATTTTGGATGAAAAAAAAATTATGAAAGAACCATAGTGGTGAAAGGATTATGATACTTTCCGAATGCAAATGCTTGGTGTCTTGCTGAAAATATCAAAATCGCCATATGTATGCCTACAATATTTGAGGAGTTCCCTCAATTCCTCATGGATCCCATCATCAGAACTGGATTCTGAAAGTAGCCTATGTATTAATCCAGGGCGTAAAGTATCTCCATTCCAAATTTCACTCAAATCCATTCAATAGTTTTTACGTGAAAGAGTAACAAACATCCATCCATACTCACAAACTTTCGAGTTTGATGATGATGATGATGATGAAAAGTAGCCTATGGGCGTAAAGTATCTCCATTCCAAATTTCACTCAAATTCATTCAGTAGTTTTTACGTGAAACATAACAAACATAACTTTCGCGTTTATAATATTACTAGGATTATATACAAAACCCTGCTATGACCAACCGACACGAATTTTGCAGTTGTTTTAAATTAATAAGTAAAAGAAAGCGTATAATTAATAAATTACATGTCTTTTATTAACCGACTTCCCAAAAAAGGAGGAGGTTCTCAATTGGGCTGTATTTTTTTTTTATTTTTTTTTTATTATGTTTGTTACCGCATATATCCGGCGTTTATGAACCGATTTGGAAAATTCTTTTTTTATTTGAATAGATATACTTCCAGATTGGTCCCATTTTTTTCAGAATCCAGTTCTGATGATGGAATCCATGAGGAATTGAGGGAACTCCTCAAATATTGTAGGCATACATATGGCGATTTTGATATTTTCAGCAACAAACTAAGCATTTGCATTCAAAAAGTATCATAATCCTTTCACCACTTTGGTTCTTTCATCATTTTTTTTTCATCCAAATATTTAGTCGTATACAATGGCGGAAGTCGGTTTTTTAAATGAAAAGTTATGTAAGTATGTGTGTCAAAATTTGCATAAAGGCGGCTCAATGGCTATTTCTGAAATATAATTTGCCTCTTTTGAAAGACTACTGATTCAACAAATTTATTGTAATTTTTCTTACCGATATAGTAATCAAAATGATGATTAAACCTAAACTATGTAAGTGTTTTTTTAATGCCTGTGCTGTACACTCGCATTCGCACATTCGCATCCGCATTCATGTAAAAAATACGACATTCGTAACATGCCTGGTTTATAGCTATGCAATGTTTTTTAACCGACTTCAAAAAAAGGACCAAGGTCAATTCGACCAGTATGTTTTTTTTAGTATGTATGTTACGCGATTACTCCGTCAATTTTGCATTAATTTTGATGACTCTTTTTTTTGTTTGGTAGGTTATTCTTCAGAGGTGGTCTTATATAAATTTTATCGAAATTCAGCTCTTTTTGAAAAATTTGGTTATTTTGGTTCCCATAGAAAAAACCTCAGAATATGTTAGTCTTTATTCTGAGGAAAAAACCTTATAATATACTGTGCCACTCTTGGTTCTGTCAGCGCTAGATGATACTGCTAGACGTCGACAGATATAGAAATACTTAAATACCTACCCGCCGATAGATAGCGTTTATTGAAACATGAATTACCTTCATAATATCAAGTCGTTGGAAAAATATAGTAGTGGTATCAAGTATCAATAATTTCGTTGAATGTCCTTTAATGGTCTTTGCTTTGAAGTAATTAAAGTATTACTTTCTGTTTTTTCGTTTAAGTTTGTATGTATATAGGCATCGACTAAGCAACGGGGTGTAATACTACATACCTGTTAGTATATCAAGTACCTGACGAATGAATTGATAACGTCCTTTTGACGAAAACCATAGAACTCCAACGTCATTCAAGCTCCTAGAAATGGGAGGTCAAAATGGATGTTATATTGGTTAATGTTTTATGGGGTACATATTTCTAAATTCTTCAATTGCAGACTTTTCCCTGTATTTGTGTCATAAAAGCTACAAGCACACCAAATTTCAGCTTTGTGGGATTGCTGGAAGTACCCTAGAATTTTTGATTTTTACGTTTTTTATTTTCCCCAATATCTCGAAAACTACTTACTCTAAATACTTATTAAAAACAGTTTTGAAATGTCCAACCAAAGCGCTTTCATTAGACAATGCACATGATATAACTGACTCACTTTTTTTTTCCCCACTTGGACCCCAATATCTCATCAACCGATATAGCTCATAACGTTACCTATAAATTGTACCAATACTATCTACTAGCATACTAAATTTCATGAAGATTGGATTAACGGTTAGGAAGTTTTCATCGGACAAACTTACATACATACATACATACAAACGCCGATTCTTCCAAGTTGACTCAGAGAACTCGCTTCGCTCGTTCAAAAAGACAATAGATTTGAATACATTCCAAATATTCATATTACTCTGTTGTTCAAAGAAAACCTTTCCATGTGTTTTTGAATAAATATTTATGTAACTGATTCACCTAAAAAAAATGTATTGTTTTCTTGCATAATTTGTGTTATGTTTTTATTTGTCGGATCATAAAATAATATATCACCTCAGCATACACCCTCCATCTATCCTCTTGAAGGTTGATGGTCTTCTTTCTCCCGCGAGCAATAACCACGGAACCCAAATTAATTTGATGGTACTATGTACGAAATTATATCGATTAGGCACGATTTGTTTCAACAATTTTGCTATAAATACACCATGCATGGTTTAACCGTCACCAAACATGGGCAAACGTGTATTGTTGTACTGGTTGTGCCTGCTGATTCTTAAAAATGCGACTGCATCGGTTGTATGGGATTTCGGGACCGACGTTGAAGGTTCTTCTGTTGTTGCTCAAATATCTGGAGTTTCAGTTTGGGATAAAAATACAAACATAACATTGCCAGTAAGTAGTTGAGGTTCCTTTACGCCTAAGGCGTCCCGTAATTTGTTAATGTATTATATATATATTAGACTCTTAAAATATTAAGATGTTTCCTGTAAACATAACTGTCTTTCGTGACAACAGACGAGATACCGTTATTCTATGGCGGATGTCTATGCCCAGCAGTATACATCCAACGAAATAGGATGATGATGATGATGATAAAGTGTCCCGTAAAGACTGTATGGTTGATACAAATGAGTATAAATTAAAATCACTGGTCTTCACGATACAGGCTTGGCCTAGTGTGGAGTGGAGACCGAATAAACATTACAAGCTTTTTGTCAACACTCAAATTTTATTATTTAATTTGTTGTTTGCAATTAGTTTTACAAAAACCTATTTGGTTGTTGAAAATAAACAGTTTTTTCATTTTTAATTTTTCATTTAGTACCAAAAGATATAAAAGTGAGCTTTCCAAAAGGTGGGTTAAATTCTTATTATGATTTCCAGGTGCCAACGTGTATGGAAATAAAATATGTACGTGTAGAGGTAACCAACAATCTTACCACGCCAGAGGTGACCTACAACAAGGATACTCACACCGTCCACATATCCAATAAGCTCCTTCAGCTCAGCATATCCAGATACGAAGTCGTGGCCAAGGGCAAACGCAGTCGCTAATGTGGCGGAGAAAAAGGCGCAAGAAACTACAGAAGAAATGGCGTAGGAGGCGAGCATAATCGTCGTTCTTCTTATGAACAATACCCTGACTACTCAGATATGACTGATCTGCCTGATCCACCTCGTAAAAAATATCCCAAACAGCATAAACCATCCCGTAACCTAGGTAAGCGCCGAAAACCAAAACGCCATGGAGGTAATTTTGATAATTATTGCACAGGTTTAAACGGTTTAAAGTACCAAAGCTCTCGGTTCCGCAAGCCACTTGGTGATAATACTTGTTATTTTTGTCCCTGGTCGGAGCAAAACCAACGGTTAAAGTCCAATTTCAAAGTCGATATCAATTTACAATACAAAAAAATATTCACATTCCCGTAACGTTAGGCGACGAGGAAAAAAGATCAGTGAAAAAATAAAATAAAATAGTGTATATAATAGTATTTCACAAATAATGTCATAGTCATTGTCGGCGCGACTAGCTTTGCATTGCAATTTAAAAGTAATTATTAGCCGACCGGACTAGGGTTTGATATTTTTATCACTCCTTATTTTATACGCATGCATGAGGATCCAGTCAGAGCTCTGTTGACGCTGGAATTGCTCCTGTTCCAACGGGACCGAGCCTGGAAGAGTCGGGCAACAGGCACGGCTTGGCTTACATAAATGGTCCGTCTTACCACTAGGTGAGAGGCGCCTGTGTGTCGCCTCGGAGCAGAGAGTTGCTGATGCATAATAGACGAGAACTTGAAAATCTTAGGAAGGTAGTCCAAAGTAAATAAACGTAAGCCAAAGTTACGTAAGACGGCACACGCTATACGCTTGTTATACATATAAATGACAATCTAATAGAAACAAGTAAATAGGTAAGTACAGATATTGCATCCATTTTAGCAGTTGAGGGGCAGAGCGACATCAGGCTACGTGGCTTTATCATTAATATAGGCGTAAAGAGTGTAATACGCTTTCTTAATTAGATTATCCTTTATGTAGGATTTAAATCTTCGAATAGGAAAGTTTAGATGCAGCTTCTGGAAGTTTATTATAGAACCGTACAGAATTTCCTATGAACGACTTACTTTCTTCAATCTTATTATTAAAAATTATTATTATTAAAAAATGTCATTGGTTTCGTTGATTCAAAACCAACCGAGCTCCAAAGTAAGTACAAAATAAGGGTTATATGTTTTCATACTTAGCGGTCCTGTAGTACCTCCCTCCTCCTTGCGTCGATATCCTCACTGCTGAGGGTCGTGACCTTTATGCAGGACCTTAGAATGCACGATGTTCCTCCAACGGGATCTGTCTTCTGCGGAACGGATAGCATCACTCACAGAAGAATCCAGTGCTGAGCGAACTTGATCGCTCCAACGCATAGGGCTCCGTCCTCGCGACCTCTTTCCTTCCACCTTACCAGTAACCATCAGTTTTCTAGACTATCACCTCCTTTCCTGGCAATGTGATTGAAAAAGTCGAGGATTTTGCGAAGACATACGGTGGAAAGCCTGGTTTTAATGTTGAGCTCTTTTAGAATTAATGCGTTGGTGCGATGTGCTGTCCATGGAATTCTGAGCAACTTCCGCCAGCACCACATTACAAAGGCATCTTTGCGCATCCGATCAGCCTTCTTAAGCGTCTAAGTCTCTGCCCCGTATTGAAAGATGGATAAAACTAAGGTGGTCACTAACTTGCGTTTTGTTCTGACTGATATTTTCCCATCAGCCCAGACTTTACCCAGCTGAGACATGGCATTCTTGGCCATGCCGATCCGTCTACGCACATCTGCCTCACACGACCCATTGTTTATAATGGAAGAGCCTAGGTAAGTAAAGGTGTCAACCATCTCCAAATTAAGTGCGCCACTGACCTCCAAATTACCAGCACGATCAATCACCATGACTTTGGTTTTAGCCCTGTTTATGGACAGCCCGAGTTCACCACTAATGCTCTCCATGCTGTTTAATAAAGTGACCATCTCTGCTTCACTTGCTGAAAATAGAGTGGTGTCGTCGGCGTAGCGTAGGTTGGTAATCTTAGAACCTCCGATTGTAATTCCACCGTCCCAATTTTCGAGAGTCTTGCGCATTATGTATTCACCGTAAATGTTAAATAGGATGGGTGATAATATGCAGCCCTGTCTTACTCCTTTTCTAAACTTGAATGGTTCAGACAGCGTTTTATCCACCCTGACAACACCCTGGCTGTTCAAGTATAGACTTTGCAGCAGTGATATAAGATGCAGTGGGACTCCTAGATCTGCCAAAACTGACCATAAACAGCTCCAGTCAACACAGTCGAAAGCCTTGCTGTAGTCTATAAAGCACATTATTACCGGGATGTTATATTCGTAAGACCTTTCTATAAGCTGCCTTATATTTAAAATTTGCTCCCTAGTACCCTTCCCTTTGACGAAACCCGCTTGTTCCTGAGGAATTTGCCAATCCAGATGGTAACGTATGCGGCTATTTAAAATATGTAGCAGGATTTTACTGCAGTGGGATATCAGCGCCAGGGTGCGGTAATTGTCGCATTTCCGAGTAGAGCCCTTTTTGTGCAGTGGGAGTATAGTTGACTCTGTCCAGTCTTTGGGCCAATCGCCATGCTGCCAGATGTGATTACAGATGGTGTGTAAAACATCGATTCCCTTTTCACCTGAACACTTGATCACTTCTGCGGTTATCTGATCCGGACCTGTCGCCTTTTTGTCTTTTAAGCGCTTTATGGCTTGAGTAACCTCCGCTCGTAGAATTGAAGATTCCTGCTCCAAAGACTGCCAACTAATATACGGAGTATTAGCGATGGGAGGTGATTGATTGTAAAGTTCCTCACAGTACTCACGCCATCTTCTTGATATGGCCTCCAGATCGTGGATTGGGGCACCACTTGTGTCTTCTATTACCCAAGACTTGGGTTTGAATTTCCCGGAGAGAAGGCGGACTTTCTTAAAGAGATCAGACGTCTGGAATTTGTTAGCGTGAGTTTCAATTTCATTACAAATACCCTCAATAAAGCTATTTTTGTCTTGGCGACACTTCTTCTTAATGGTTGAACAAAGCTTAGAGTACTCCTTTCTCACCTCGTCATTCTGCAGGCCTTTTGTTATTATTTCCTTCCTCTCCAGAATAGATTTCCAGGTGTTTTCTGAGATCCAAATTTTTGATTTTTCCTCGACTGTGTTCTTCCTCCCTGCTAAGATGGTTTTTAAAGTCCCTGCCATCTGATCTTTAACATGTTCCCAGCAATCATTAGAGTTATGCTTTGGAGGAGGGTTTGTAAGTAGTTTGGATTCCATTGCGTCACGAAAGATTATTTTATCAGCTACCTCGAGAGATCTTGGTTTAGAACGCTGCCGTTTTGGTGCCTTGAGTCGAAGGGTGAACTTAGCAACTAATAAATTTTGATCAGAGCCGCAACTAGCACCGGGATAGGTTTTTGCATTAGTGACAGATGACCTCCAACGAGTGCTTATAAGGATGTAGCCAATTTGATTTCTGTAGCGAGCTCCCGGGGATAACCAATTATAAAGACGCCTGGGGTGATGTTGGAAACAGCTATTAGTAATGCAGAGGCTCTCTTCGATGCAGAATTCAATGAGTCTCTGGCCACGTTCGTTTCTTGCGCCCAGCCCATAATTACCAACATGAAGCCTGATGTGATCGTCTTGAGAGGTATCGCCGATTTTCGCGTTCCAGTCACCAAGTTGGACCATGGTGATCTCTCTGCTTGATATTGACCTTAGCGTCATTTTCACAGACTCGTAAAAAGCATCGATGTCTTCTTCTTTTGCTTTTGAAGTAGGGGCATAAACTTGCACGATGTTGAGCACGCTAGGTCTAGCATCCATTCTGATCGTTATAATCCAGTCCGACACCGGGTTATACCTAAGCACGTGTTTGTTGAGTTCTTTTGGGACCAGTATACCAACACCGTTCGTGCTCTTGTCTTCGCACCCCGAGAAGTATAGTGTTCCACCTCCAATTGTGGTAAAGTGACCTTGTCCGCGCACATGAGTCTAGCTGAGTCCAAGAATTGATAGCTGGTGGCTGTTCGCTTCATTTTCCACAATGGTCAGTTTCCCTGGGTGAAGAAGTCCTTGGACGTTCCAAACGTTCCAAACCGTTCCTGTAGCACCTACTCATACTTAATTCTCAAATATACTACTTTGTAGCAATACCATTCTAAAATTCCGAACTAGATAAGACCGTACGAATTTGAATGTCAACTGGGAGCATTGATACGACCTACGTAGGTGAGTAAAATTTTAAGGTACCCACGTAACTGGAAACTGGTGTAACTACACCCATTCAATTGGAAACAGGTTGGAAACTAGTGTAACTACCCCCCCATTCAATTGGAAATTGTTGTATATATAATTATGTGGAAACTGGTGAAACCACCATTATTAATTGGAAACGGTTAAAAATCTAGCAGGAATTTGTTGTCTATTCCAAGGCCGAGACAAAGTAACATTCTAATAGCGATGACGCTAGTAGAAAAGTCCAAAATGTATGAGATTGACGTAAGCTATCGATATGTCACGTGGTCTATTGTATTGTATTACGACTGTAGAAATGGAATCGCTTCGAAGCGAATACCGTTTGTCTATGCCAGCTGGTCACCCTAAATACTACATCGTAGATCATGGCAAATATACATCGCCAACTTTAGAAAAACTCGACCTTGAAGGCGATGGAGCCTCAGTTGGTCACAGATGGCCTTGATGATGAGTTGATGACAGATGGTTCGAGATAGCCTTAAAAAAGCTAGAGTTAGCAGCCGTAAAAAGTACAAAAAAGGTAGTGTTAGTGGAAAGTAAGGCTTCCCCTACAAGAGGCAATGACAAAAAAATTGATAAAGTTATGTCAAGTCGTCAAAGTCTCAGTCATGTCAGTTCTAGGAAAGCGATGGCAGTTTCACTAGAATGCCTTATAACAGAATAGAGACGAGTTGAGTTCACACAACATTTTATTATAGGATAACCATTTAATTACATTGTACTTGAGAAAGCTATTTTTCAAGAGTTGTCAAAAAGATAACAAACATTTGTCTCCTAGCGACCAGTCATAGACTTCGCTAGTGTTCCGAGAGTTCCGACCTTTTAGCTGTGTTTTACACTGATGTTACCATAACACTTTCTCTTATCAGTTGACAAAACACAGTCCTAGTTCAGTCCTTATCTTATGAAGTGTGGGTTTCGGAACTGCTTTTGTCATGATATCAGCCAGTTGGTCACAGGAACTAGTCTTTTGAACATCCACTAGACCTTCCAGTACTGTCTCACGAACAAAGAAATGTCGCACTCTGATGTGCTTCGTCCGTTTATGAAACTCTGGATTTTTAGAGAGACGTATGGCAGCTTCATTATCCACTTTCAGTGTGGGTATGCCTTTCAGACTCGTGATTTGACTGAAAATTCTTTGAAGCCATACCAGTTCACGTGCTCCTTCACTCGCTGCAACAATCTCAGCTTCTGTTGTTGAAATTGCAACTGATGGTTGACGTTGGCTTAACCATGAAACTGCTCCTCTAGCAAACAAACATGTCACTCCTGTAGTTGATCGTCCAGTTTGTTCATCGCCTGCGTGATCAGCATCGCTATACCCCTCGATGACACCTTTATCGTATTCTGAAGCATACTTGATTCCATACGCTTCCGTCCCTTTCAAGTAACGAAATATTCGTTTTACTTTTAGCCAATCAGATTGGGTTGGATTCTCCAGCTTTCGTGAAACGTCCCCAGCAGCGTATGCTATATCAGGGCGTGTACCTGTCATAAGATACCCTAACGCACCTGCAGCCTCTCTGTATGGAAACTTTTGTTCAGAATATTGATTCTCTACTTTCTCTGTTTCCGAAGTCCTCTCTATAGGTGTTGAGACAGGATTGCATTCGGCCATTCCGAATCTCTCTAGAATCTTCCTGATGTAAGATTTCTGTGTAATGGTTATAGAACCATCAGATAGCTGGGCAATCTCTAGACCCAGGTAATAGGATGCTGGCTTGGTCGTTATTTTTAGTGAATTGCCTAATTCCTTTAGGAATTGACCCGCTAATTCTTTATCTGTGGTGGCTACAAGCCCATCATCCACATACAGACCTATAATTATCTTCTTGTCTCCCACTTTCTTTGTGAAAAGGCAACAGTCTGCTGTATTCTGTTTAAAACCCTTTTCCAGTAGGATTTCCTCAAAACACGAATTCTAGCAGCGAGGTGCCTGCTTCAGGCCATACAGACTCCTTTGGAGTCGACAGACTTTGGATGTTCCATCATTGAATCCGTCTGGCTGCTTAGTGTAGATCTCCTCCTTTAATTTGCCATTGAGAAAAGCCGTTGATACATCAAACTGTGTCAAATAAAGTTTCTCCTTGGCGCTAACACTGAGTAAAGCTCTAATAGTAGCCATCCGGGCAACAGGGCTATATGTTTACTCAAAATCAATGCCTTTACGTTGTTTAAACCCTTTTACTACATACTAATCTTGCCTTATATTTGTCAATAGCACCATCTGGGTTTCTTTTTGTCCTGAACACCCACTTGCACGGTAGTGCCTTTCTATTAGATGGTAGTTCACAAAGTGTCCAAACTTTGTTGTCGGCTAGGGATTTGATTTCGCTCGCCATGGCTTTTTGCCATTCGGCACTGTCCTCCCTCTCAGTAGCCTCCTTATAAGTTTCAGGAAAATTCTCAACGCCTACATAGCAGACAAAGTCTTCCATTTTTTTTGGATGTCCAATCTTTGCGCGGTTTCTCAGGTTGTATCGAGTCGTCGTAACAGGCTCAATAACTTCCATTTGTTCATTAGCGTCAGCGAAGTCATCTTCATCCTCATTGGCTGATAATCCACCACTTGAAATGGAAGGACAATTTTCCTGAGCTTGGTCTTCAAACTGGTGTCTTTGTATAGTAGGAACATTATCCTGAACTTGGCTTTGAACTTGATCTTCAGATGTTTCTCCCTCTAGATTAAGTTCATGATTTTCTTCGGCATTTTCAGGCTCTTGCACAGGTATGAGAATACGTCCGCTATCATTGCCTTCTCCTGCTCCCTCTGACAAAACAGGAATACTGGTGGAAACTTTAAATTCAACATTAGTCTCAAATGTTATGTCTCTAGACCTCAGCGTCTTTCTTCCATTCCAGATACGATAACCGTCATCATTCTCATAGCCTATCAGCAATCCTTTTATCGCCTTCTTTCCCATTTTCTTACGTTTCTGCTTTGGAACGTGTGCATAGCATTCACTCTCGATAACCTTTAGGTGACTTATCTTGGGTTTCTTTCCGTGCCTTAACTCATAAGGTACTTTCGCATCTACTCTAGTAGGACCTGTTCTATTAATTACATAGGCAGCAGTATTAATAAGCTCTGCCCATAGTATTTGTGGCATCTGCCCTCTTGAGTACATTATAGACCGTGCAGCCTCTACAAGTGTCCAGTTCTCCCGCTCACTACAGCCATTTTGTTCAGGCGTATAAGGCATTGTCAGCCGTTGCTGAATACCATGCTTTTGTAAAATCCTTCGGACGGCTTCGTTATCGAACTCTCCGCCATTGTCACTTAGTAATGTCTTCACAGTATGCCCAGTTGTTTTCGCTTCCTGGAGCATCTGAAGAAGCTTATCTTTTACTTCTGACTTGTGTCTGATGAAATAGACGAAGCGGTAGCTTGAATAATCATCCTTAAATAATACAAAGTACTTATACTTCGAGATGCTATCTGCAAATGGTCCGCAAACATCAGTATGTATGAGCTGTCCTGGCATCGTTGCTCTTTCTCTTGTTCCAAACTTCTGCCGATGGGACTTCCCATAAATGCAACCCTCGCATTTCGTATTGTCTGACTTCAAAACAATTCCAAGCTCTCTCTTGACTATATCACTGATATGTTTTTTGTCCTGATGCGCAAATCGTTCATGGTAGAGCTGAAGAAGATTTGATCCAGTCACAGCATTTACCTCAATCGAATTGAGATGCCTTGTTGGCATGATTGTCTTCATCTCCAACTTATATAGTCCACCGTACGGAACTCTCTTGCCAACAACTCTAGTCGTGCCATAAATTTCTAATTTACAATCTCTAGTTGTTGAAACGAAGATGCTTTTCTGCATTTTATCTTGCGCAGCCAAAGTTGAAAATAAATTTTTCGTCAATGAGGGTACTAACCACACATCTCGAAGTGTTATCTGCTACCTCTTACCATTAACATTCGATTCTACCACCACCACACCCTTTCCTATTGCTGGAATAGTGGTTCCATCTGCGGTTGTCACTGTATGATCAGAATCAAATTCATTAAATTCATTGAAGAAGTCACTCCTCACAGCAATGTGCGTTGTTGCTCCATTATCAACAAACCAGCTCTCTCTGTTTTGAGTTTGTCCGTTTGAGCATGCGTTAACCATCAGTGAAATCTGTTGCACTTGGTTGGACTTTGAGCTAGGTGCTGATGTGCCTGAAGTCGGCTTAGGTGGCCTCCCATCCTTAATCCACTTCGTACACTTGCGAACTCTGTGCCCTTTTTTAGAACAGTAGTTACAAATCAGTTGCTCGTCCTTATTCTGCTTGACAGGTGCAGTCATTAGTGCCTCCTGTTTTCCTAAATCTCTCTCAAATGTGCAAAGGTGGCTAGTTAACTGTAACTGTTAACTGTCTCTAGTTCTTTCGGTCTGCTTTAGCATCAGCCAGCTCGACTTGAAGTTGAAGAACCTGTCATCCAGTGTGTCTTAGACCTTACAAATCAGGAACATCTCCAGAAGTTTTGCTTTTACATCAATTTTAGAGACTTCAACTTTCATTTTGGTCATTCCAAAGATTCTTCAATTTTGAAATGTGTGTAGGAATATCATCCACCTTATCCAGCTTCAGTCCAAAAAATTCTAGACATAAATTATAAGCTCTGTCATCCGTTTGTCCATCAAATAGTCTATGTAACTCCAACCAGACTTCTCGTGCAGTTTTGTACCTCATAACCTTCTTTAATGTGTTTTCAGACATATTCGTAGTAAGGATGAGCAAAGCGCCTGTTTCAGCCTTCCTATAACTAGCCATCGCTTTATTATATTTGCTAACTGCAGCGTCATCTGCTCCGACAAGAATTGGCTGCTGGAGTTTACCTTCTACTGCTTCTGTAGCACTTTCTGTGCCTTCTAGCATGACGGTAACCTTATATTTCCATGTTGACCAATTTTCTCTGCCTTGCAATTTACCAATGTCAATTTTTGTACTGAAATCCATTTTGATTTGTGGACACTTACCATTACCACTTACCATTTTATTATAGGACAACCATTTAATTACATTGTACTTGAGAAAGCTATTTTTCAAGAGTTGTCAAAAAGATAACAAACATTTGTCTCCTAGCGACCAGTGATAGACTTCGCTAGTGTTCCGAGAGTTCCGACCTTTTAGCTGTGTTTTACACTGATGTCACCATAACAGAATGTTCGTGGACAATTTTCCACCCGTCTGAAAAGACACGTAATACACTTAATTTAAATACTAGTGGTTCGCCCCGAACTGAGACCTCGCGATGACACCTTTATCAGCCTGACTATTTACTTAAGAGGGGAAGAAAGGGTTTTGTATTTAACGGCTATGTAAGTATGTTTGTATGGATGATCCATCAGAAATCTAAAACTACCGAGTCAATTTCTCTAACATTAGAGAGATTTTGTGAAGCAAAAAAAAGATTTTTTTAAATAAGCAGTTCCATCTAGTTGTATTAGTTTCGCTGCCTAATTTTTAAAGATTTGCGTTTTTTACGCTAAAATGGATATTACAAATAAATAATCCTCAATGTTCGACTTCTTCCCGTATAACAAAATAAACTTAAATAATAAATTTCAGCACTACCAGAGAACTTGATGTATCTTAGAGATATTTTTTGCATATTTTACTTTCTTTACCCTTCTAACCGATTTTAAAAACACTTTAATAAAATCTTTTTTACTGAGAAAAAAAACAACCTCTAGGTAATTTCCTACTCATCGTTGAAATAGTTTTTGAATAAGTCTAACCAACAGGCCGTAAATACTGCATACCTGTTAGTATATAAAGTACTTGACGAATTCATTGATAACGTCCTTTTGACGAAAATCATAGAACTCTAATGTCATTCAAATTCCTAGGAATGGGGGGGTCAACAATGGATGTTATATTGGTTATTGTATTTTAAGGTACAAGTTCCTAATTTCTTCAATTTCAGACTTTTCCCTGTAGTTGTGACACAAAAGCTACAAGCATACAAAATTTCAGCATTGTGGTATTGCTGGAAGTATCCTAGAATTTTTGATTTTTACGTTCTATTAAGAACAGTTTTGAAATGTCCAGCCAACGCGCTTTCATCAGACACCCCACTTTTCGTTTCTTTTCTCTCAAGTCGTCTTCTCGTCAAGTTGACAGTGCGTAACGGCTCTAAGTTATTAAGTGTTTGTGTTTGATTATTTACTACTTAAAAGACATGTCATTTACTAATTATACGCTTTCTTTTGCTGATTAATTTAAAACAACTGCAAAATTCGTGTTGGTTGGTCATAGCAGGGTTTTGTATATAATATATATATATATATATTTATAGCAAGAAAATATATTGAAAACATGTAAACAAACTTCTTGTAGTTTATATCAGGGATGTTACGAAGGCTCAAGCAAGGATGTTTTTGACGTGACAACGTCTTATAATTCGATAGAGCCGGCTGCACGCACGAAAAAAACATGACTCATGCGGCGTTACCTCGCTCTGAGGCGTTCCATGTAAGGCTTCAAGTGCAAGCGAGAGCGCGGTTCGAGCGACAAAGAAGACGTTGTCACGTTCAACTATCGTCAGTAAACCGACTTTACAGACAACCATTTTTTTTTTATGTTTACCTCGTATATCTCCGTCGTTTATATACCAATTTGGAAAATTATTTTATTATTTCAAAAGATAGATAGATAGATTAACACTTTATTGTACACCAGGAAAACATAACAGGATTTATTAAAATTAGCAGTACAATGGGCGGCCTTATCGCTGAGAGCGATTTCTTCCAGGCAACCTTTGGATGGACAGTAACGAGCGAAGCAGTAACGAAACGGCGGTGCACAGAGTAAAAATAATAACAATGAAAGAATATTAAAATACAACTTATACTTTAAACTCGAATACATAATATACCTACATTTATATAATACACTAATAAATAGTAATAAGACTATAATATGCCCTGATAAAAGAAAAGAAAAGAAAATATGACTAATCTACATAAACACTCACAGGATATTTTCACATTCCAATCAAAACGAGGGTAGGTCAGACAGATAATGATTTTTAAGTTTCTGCTTGAATGTGTGCAGTGAAGATGCCTGCCTGATTTCCACCGGCAAAGCGTTCCACAGACGCACAGCTTGGACTGTGAAAGATTTACCATAAAAAGAGCTGCTGTGCACAGGCATTTTGAGAGATAAGTTTTCTGATGACCTAAGCGAATAAGAACTCGAGGAATGAAGATACTCAAACCTTTCTTTAAGATAGCAAGGGGAGAAAGGATTAAATAGAACAGAGTAGAGAAGAGAAAGAATATGCGTATCCCGGCGAAGGCGAATAGGGAGCCATTTGAGCATAGAGCGAAAAGGAGAAATATGGTCATATTTACGCAATCCATATATGAACCTTATGCAGAAGTTCTGAAGGCGCTCAAGCTTATTAAGCTGCTCTTCTGTAAGGTCCAGATAGCATGCGTCAGCGTAATCTAACACAGGAAGAAGAAGGGATTGTGCAAGTGCAATTTTGGTGGCAGTTGGCAGAAAGTTTCGCAGTCTTCTTAGAGAGCCTGCTGAGGCAAAAAGCTTCTTACATGTAACTTGCAGCTGAGACCCCCAAGACAAGTTGCAGTCGAATGTTATCCCCAGACTTTTCACGGCATCACTGTAAGGAATAGGTATTCCATCGAAGATTACTTGGGGTACAGCAGAACAATCGAGATTGCACATCATTCTGGAGCTGCCCACGATTATAGCTTGCGTTTTGACTGGGTTGATTTTCAGCCCATGTGCGTTGCTCCACTCAGTGATACAGCGTAAATCAGTGTTGATGACATTTACAGCATCAGCTATATTACTGAGGGGGGCCTGTGCATAAATCTGAAGATCATCTGCATAGAGGTGATAGGATGAAGTAAGATTTCGAGAAATAGAATTAATGAAAATAGCAAATAGAAGAGGAGATAGTACGCCGCCTTGAGGAACGCCAGCTGACGTATCACACCACGACGAGAATGACTCCTCGAGGCGAACACGCTGCCGGCGCCCGTATAAATAACTGAAAAACCAGTTAATCACTGTCGGAGAGATGTTAAGTGAGCGGAGTATGGCAAGAAGGATGTCGAAGTTAACAGTATTAAAGGCGTTGCTGAAGTCTAACAGGGTAAGCACCGTAAGCAGCCTGTTTTCCATGCCCAATCGCATATCATCCGTAATTTTGACCAGAGCAGTGACTGTGCTATGGCCTTTGCGAAAGCCGGACTGCATAGGATTCAAAAGATTATGAGAGGAAAGAAAGGAGTTTAATTGATTATGGACGATACGTTCGAGGACTTTCGACAGGAATGGAAGAATGGATATTGGACGATATTCAGAGAAGGATTTAGGATTCGGTTTCTTTGGTAGAGGAATGATTTGAGCTTCCTTCCAGATCGTTGGGAAGGCACCATTCAGCAAGGAGTGATTCAGGAGATGGCAAAGAATCGAAAGGATAGAATCAAGGATGGGAATGAGCATGTTGCGGCTGATACCATCGAGCCCAACAGCATTGGAGGTGATGGTCAGGACAATCTTCTTAATATCCCCAGCGGTGACTTGACTAAAAATAAACTGAGAGTGATCAAGAGTTGGAAGAGAAGAAAGATCGTTAAGTGTGTTGATTTTATCGGAGTCGCTAATAGGAGAAGCAGAAGAAAAATGTTTATTAAGAGAGTCTATGTCAAGATCATTTGGGATAGAATCCTGTCTGGATTTACCAACTCCTAAAGATCTAAGAAATTTCCAGACTTTAGCTGGATCTTCCTCAGAAACAGATTTATGTATATGGCGACGTTGAGCATCCCTACACACTCTATTGCAGTGATTTCGCGAGTTAGCATACTTAATCTTATTGGCGTCAGTAGGATTCATCCTGAACTTGGTTTTAGCTACTGATTTTTTGAAGATATACTTCGATATTATCTTACCTAGCCCCCAAATAACAGGAGATCGAAATGGACTATTTACGACTTGACATTATTTGAAATAATCGATCACTGCTTTACATTGGCAAAATGAGTTGACTCAAAAGCCAAAATTAAAAAATAAAACGGATTGTTCTCTGAGGTTCTCTGTCATTACGACCACTGTGGCGCGGCGGGCGACGCAGCAGGTTGCGGGTTCGATTCCCGCCTCGGAACAAATATTTGTACAATCTGCAGATATTTGTTCAGGGTGTTCTGGGTATTTTTCTATGTATAATAAAAAATATCTATCCATGTAATGTTATTGTATTCAAAATATCAGTTATCTAGGACACAAGCTCTGCTTAGCTTGGGGCTAGATAAAGTTGTGTGAAATGTCCTGCATTTATTTATTTATTCATATTTATTTATTATAACATTACCATGGGTGTTAGACACTTATACTTGAAGATCGTATAGTTATTGTATCCTCTTTTCTGTAGATAATCTAATTCATGATGCTATTGTTTTGATAGGAGGGAATCTAATTTCACGAAATTTTTAACCTTTTTCTTATAGAAATATTTCTCTTGAATGTGTCTAGACAGCTTAATAAATTAACTATTCGACAAGAATACGTAGATTGGTTTCGTTTTTACCTAAGTCTGGTAATAAAGACGACGACGCTTATCGACTCACTGCCTCTAAAGCCTCAGACTCGCCCTATACTACTAGTCATAGTCATGGATGATAGAATAAAGACATTATTAACGTTGCAGGATGTCGGTGGATGGAGGCTGCTCAAGACCGTTCATCGTGGCCTATGTCCAGCAGTGGACTTCTACAGGCTGGTGATGATGATGATGATGATAATAATATGACCACAGATTTTGCCTATCCCTAGCTGACGACCTAACAAAGTGTACAGACTTCAGTTAAAAAAGGAAAGCGAAGGTTTCCACCGCCCTATGTGCTTTTTTGGGGCCTCACTTGTATCACAAAATAAGCAAGGATATTACAATATATCCACTGACCCGATACAAATGCAAAATTGCTCTTAGTATGTTCTTGATGTCGTTAGATTACAAAGGTACCGAGGAGCTGCTGCGTGGCGATCATTAGCTGCCTAATACCAAAACATGAATACTCACGGGTCACCTCAGTCACCTCCTTTTGTACCGTGTCACCGGACTTAGCCAGGTTCAGAGTCCACGAGTGTAGTGTTGGCTGCAATTATTTTACGTCCACTCCCTAATGTGACTTGATTAAGTGTCTGAATTGTAATGTTTAGTATGTATTACATAATAATATGGCTTTCGTGTCTAACTATTAAATAACATGATATACAAGACGGAGAATGAAAAAGTATAGGTTGTCGAAAGTCATCATTTTGCGTGGGTATATATATCATATAGACCTATTTTTTTTTGTAATAATTATAATTTAATTTAGTTTTTTTTGTATAAATTTGTATATTGCTCAATTACCCGAACATTGTCACCTTCGGTACCGAAACAGGTTAGAACAATATTATATTTGGTTGATATTATTATTTATTAATATTAATTGTTACTGCGTTTCTGCAAGCACTAATCGAATAACTTTATATTTATTATTATATGTTATTTATTTTACTTTAGCTGACCGCGCCGCGTCTCGGCCGGTTACCTTGTATAGATACTACCCGCAATTTCAGTCTTTTTTTCTTATCATCATACTATTTTTAGACATTGTGTTCAATATCATAGCAATAAAATTAACTTTATTACATAAATAATAGGAAGTATTAGCCGCCGTAACACAGGTGCAACCTAGCACGGCTGCTAACAGAACTTCGCTTTTGGCCTACTAACATCATAATTTTAATTTTAGTACTTATGGTTTATTGTACTTGTTTTTTGAATAAATAAATAAATCAAAATAAATTCGGTTGTTTATTTTTAACGTTTGTTACCTCATAATTATCTCCTTCATTAATATACCAAATCAATTCAAATTAATTTTATTCATTGAAATCGCCAGGACCATTTAGAATCGTCTTATAAACTAAAATTACTCCTGTTCCAACGCGACCAAGCCTAGAAGAATCAGGCAACAAACACGGCTTGGCTTACTATGATGATCCATCTTAACACGAGGTAGGAAGCGCCCGTGTTGTGCCTCGGAGCAGGGAGCTGCTGATACATAGTAAATTAGAACTACCCAGGAAGGTAGTCAAAAGTAAATAAACATCAGCAAAAGTTTATAAGACAGCACACGCTACGCTTGTTATACTTATAAATAACAATCTAATACATCCATGTAAATAGGTAAGTACAGATATTGCAACTTTCTATTTTAGCAGTCGAGGCCGGCAGAGCGACATCAGACCACGCAGCTTTATCATTAATATACTGAACTGATTTGGAAAAATCTTTTTTTTTTTGAAAGGATATATACTTACTTCCAGATCGGTCCCATTTCTATCAAAATCCAGTTCTGATGATGGAATCTATGAGGAATTCAGGGAATTCTCCAAATATTATAGACATACCTATATAATAGTGATTGTGGTATTTGCATTCAGAAAGTATCATTTGGTGAAGTGAAACTGATGAAGAAGACCATAAATGGCCACCATAAATTCATAAAATGATATTTAATATTTCACGTGTGGCGATAAGATATCTCGATTATGATAGTTATGCGACTATGAAGAAAATCAAAATAAATAATTCTGATGAAGACGGTACCATCGTAGGAACTTAGTCATAGAACAATGTATCCTACCCGTTTTTGGCCTTATTGGAATTGTCATGAGATGCACTCTGGCTATGAATGATTTGAATGGAAATATCCCCATGATCCAAAGATGAAGCCGGAAGGAAGGCACCGGAACTCAACAATAAATATTTCTTTGTCCGTGTCTAATCCATAACCAACGATCTTCAGCCGCCGCGTTCTCCGCGTTCTTTCGGTCGTTACCTACAATGTTATCGATACTTCGGCTTAACGCAGGTGGAGCCGTGGGCAAATGCTAGTAAGTTATTAACTAAGTTATTAAGTGTTGTGTTTGTTTAATTACTACATAAAAGGTATTGTAATTTACTCATTATACGCTTTCTTTTGCTGATTAATTTAAAACAACTGCAAAATTCGTGTCGGTTGGTCATAGCAGGGTTTTGTATAAATAATATAATATACTGGATAGCAAGAAAATATATTAAAAACATGTTAACAAACTTCTAGTTGTTTATAGCTATAAAATGTGTTTTCATACCGAAATTAATGATCTACTCGAAACTTGAACCCGCATCCTTCAGCTAATACGCAGCTTTGGAAGTGTTCCCAATTCTTTAATTGGGAACACTTACAAAGGCATCTTTATGCCCAAGCGCATCAAAAATATATTTTATATAATGTTGCAGCCATCTCTTGCTGCATCAGCATGTGTATTCGTGGCACAAGGCATAACTTAAAACCAGCCAAGTTATTCGGTTTCGAAGATGGTGCAGCCATACCTCACAATGAACACTAATTATCACGATAAAAAAACAAAAGATTTGAATACATTCCAAATATTCACATTACTCTGTTGTTCAAAGAAAACCTTTTCACGTGTTTTTGAATAAATACACTCGAGAGCAATGAATCCGGGTCACTTAAAGAATCCTAAAAATCTCGGAAACTAAAAATGCTAGGTTAATGCAATAAATTGTATTTAATAGACAATGTAATACTCCTTAAATGAAGGTATTAAAACTTCTTAGTTATTGTAAAGTTATATCATAAAAAAATCAAATTTGAAAAAGGGCCACTTTCGAAGATGGAACTACGAAATTACAGCATTTGGTTTTGCTTTTGTTTGTAATCTGTCATTTATCATTGTTTGATTTCTGTTTTTTTGTTGTTTTTTTTCTGCGTAAACGCAGTAATGGAAGCACGAGGAGGCAATACGAAGTATTAAAATTCAAGAAAATCGTAATAAAGTTCAAAAATTTCATGTTTCCTATTTTTGTTTTAAGGAGAGATCAGCAGTTTTTTTCTTTATGTAATTTTGTGTTAATAAAATGTATGGTGACTCATATTTTTTTTACCTTCATTAGAGTATTACATTGTCTATTAAATACAATTTATTGCATTAATCTATCATTTTTAGTTTCCGAGATTTTTAACATTCTTTAAGTGACCCGGATTCATTGCTCTCGAGTGTATTTATGTAACTTAGTACTGATTCACCTCAAAAATTAATGTATTGTTTCTTGCATAATTTGTGTTATGTTGTTATTTGTCGGCTCATAAAATAATATATCACCTCAGCCAGCATATACCCTCTACCTATCCACTTGAAGGTTGATGGTCTTATTTCTCCCGCGAGCAATAACCACGGAACCCAAATTAATTTGATGGTACTATGTACGAAATTATATCGATTAGGCACGATTTGTTTCAACAATTTTGCTATAAATACACCATGCAAGGTTTAACCGTCACCAAACATGGGCAAACGTGTATTGTTGTACTGGTTGTGCCTGCTGATTCTTAAAAATGCGACTGCATCGGTTGTATGGGATTTCGGAACCGACGTTGAAGGTTCTTCTGTTGTTGCTCAAATATCTGGAGTTTCAGTTTGGGATAAAAATACAAACATAACATTTCCAGTAAGTAGTTCAGGTTCCTTTACGCCTAAGTCGTCCCGTAATTTGTTAATGTATTATTATTGAACGAGCGAAGCGAGTTCTCTGAGTCAACTTGGAAGAATGGGCGTTTGTATGTATGTATGTATGTGTGTATGTATGTATATTTGTCCGATGAAAACTTCCTAACCGTAACTCCGATCTTCATAAAATTTAGTATGGGGGTAGCTAGTATTCGTACAATTTGTAGGTAAGGTTATGAGCTATATCAGTCGGGGGGTTGATGAGATATGGGGGTCCAAGAGGGGGTAAAAAAAATAAAGGTGAGACAGTCAGATCAAGTGGTGTGTTTAATGAAAGTGCTTTGGTTGGACATTTCAATAATGTTTTTAATAAGTATTTAGACTAAGTGGTTTCTGAGATATTAAGGAAAATAAAAAACTAAAAAATCAAAAATTCTAGGGTACTTCCAGTAATCCTACAAAGCTGAAATTTGGTATGCTTGTAGCTTTTGTGACACAAAATCAGGGAAAAGTCTGAAATTGAAGAATTCAGAAACTTGTACTCCATAAAACAAAAACCAATATAACATCCATTGTTGACCTCCCATTTCTAGGAATTTGAATGACGTTGGAGTTCTATGTTTTTCGTCAAAAGGACGTTATCAATTTGTTCCTCAGGTACTTGATACACTAACAGGTATTTAGTGTTAAGCCCCGTTGCTTAGTCTTATTCAAAGGTTAATTCGATGATGTGTAGGAAATAACCTCGAGGTGAAAATTTTCAAAAATTATAATGGAAAATATGGTAAGTATGACCTAAGTAGGTACTTAAATAGTCGGGCTGATAAAGGTGTCATCGCGGGGTCTCAGATCGGGGCTAACCACTAGTTAGTATGACTCTTAAAATATTAAGATGTTTCCTGTAAACATAACTGTAACATGTCTTTCGTGACAACAGACGACATACCGTTATTCTATGGTGGAAGTCTATGCCCAGCAGTGGACATCCAACGAAATAGGATGATGATGATGATATAAAGTGTCCCGTAAAGATTGTATGGTTGTTACAAATGAGTATATATGAAAATTACTGGTCTTAACGATACAGGCTTGGCCTAGTGTGGAGACCTCCGAATAAACATTGTAGTACAAGCTTTGTCAACACTCAAATTTTATTATTTAATTTGGTGTTAACAATTAGTTTTGCTAAAGCCTTTTTGGTTGTTGAAAATAAACAGTTTTTTCATTTTTAATTTTTAATTTAGTACCAAAAGATATAAAAGTGAGCTTTCCAATAGGTGGGTCAAATTCTTATTATGATTTCCAGGTGCCAACGTGTATGGAAATAAAATATGTACGTGTAGAGGTAACCAACAATCTTACCACGCCAGAGGTGACCTACAACAAGGATACTCACACCGTCCACATATCCTATAAGCTCCTTCAGCTCAGCATATCCAGATACGTAGTCGTGGCCAAGGGCAAACGCAGTCGCCAGTGTGGCGGAGAAAAAGGCGCAAGAAACTACAGAAGAAATGGCGTAGGAGGCGGGCATAATCGTCGTTCTTCTTATGAACAAGACCCTGACTACTCAGAGATGGCTGATCTGCCTGATCTGCCTGATATGCCTGATCGACCTCGTAAAAAATATCCCAAACCGCGTAAACCACCCCGTAAACCACGTAAGGGCCGAAAACCAAAACGCCATGGAGGTAATTTTGATAATTATTGCACAGGTTTAAAGTACCAAGGCTCTCGGTTCCGCAAGCCACTTGATGATAAACATTGTTATTTTTGTATCGGCGGCCACAACGAAGGTTAGAGTCCGATGCCTTCAAATTTAAGTAGGCCTATAGTTATTTTTATTGCAAGGTGACTTAAAGTCCTCAAGGGCTTTATTTTGAATTCAAAGCGAAGTGAAGAATTCTATTGTAGAAAGTTGTAGTCAGTAGAATCCTGAGCCTAGCGAGGAATTCAATATACGCCGCCCGAGACAAAATATTTTGGCCCCTGATGAAACTCTGTTTTTCATCACTACTTATGAGAAAAAGAAAAAGCTACGAGCACACAATACAATAAAACACAAATAACTATGTAAAAGTTATTTATATTTACAAACTCCTTGCTAACCAATTACAAAAATGAGTTAATATTGTAAATGCAGTATCGCAGTTACATACTGATATTTATATTCAGAACTAGCTGACCCACTCGCGACTTCGTCCGCAAAACGTGTACGGGACAAACAAAGAAACATTCATTTTTGCATCTGTAGATCATTACCTACCTATACCTACCCTCCTGTACCCTTATTTCAACATACCTACCATAGTTTGGTATAATTCGCGTGGTTACTGACTTAGGTTTATAGACTTCTGCGATTTAAGTTATCCAATGATGACGAATGTCAACGATGAACCGATATTTTTCACCGACTTCACAAAAAGGGACTTTTTTTTATGTTTGTTAACTCATTTCTCCTGCGTTTATAAACCGATTTGGAAAATTCTTTTTTTATTTGATTAGATATACTTCCATATTGGTCTTATTTCTATCAAAATCCAGTTCTGATGATGGAATTCATGAGGAATTGAGGGAACCCCCCAAATATTATAGCCATACATAATAGCTGTAGTGTTTGTGTTAGCAAGCAACTAATACAACACAGTCTCGGGCATGTGGTCGTGGGGCGCCGCGCCAGTGACACGAGAGCCATGGGCAAGAGTAGACGCGTCCGCCTGCACCCCGCTTGTTGTCGAGCCTGTGATTAGTGACTAGGTTCCTACCCTTGGTCTACGGGTGTTATATGTGGCGACGAGGAAAAAAGATCAGTGAAAAAATAAAATAAAATAGTGTAATAGTATTTTACATATATGTTATCAGTCATTGTCGGCGCGACTAGCTTTGCATTGCAATTTAAAAGCAATTATTAGCCGACCGGATTAGGGTTTGATATTATTATCACTCCTTATTTTATACGCATGCATGAGGAACCAGTCAGAGCTCTGTTGACGCTGGAATTGCTCCTGTTCCAACGCGACCGAGCCTGGAAGAGTTGGGCAACAGGTACGGCTTGGCTTACATAAAGGGTCCGTCTTACCACTAGGTGAGAGGCGCCTGTGTGATGCCTCGGAGCAGAGAGTTGCTGATGCATAATAGACGAGAACTTGAAAATCTTAGTAAGGTAGTCCAAAGTAAATAAACGTAAGCAAAAGTTATGTAAGGCAGCACACGCTACGCTTGTTGAACGAGCGAAGCGAGTTCTCTGAGTCAAGCTGGAAGAATCGGCGTTTGTATGTATGTATGTATGTATGTATGTATGTTTGTCCGATGAAAACTTCCAAACCGTTAATCCGATCTTCATGAAATTTAGTATGGGGGTAGATAGTATTGGTACAATTTGTAGGTAAGGTTATGAGCTATATCGGTCTGGGGGTTGCTGAGATATTGGGGACCAAGAGGGGGTAAAAAAAATAAAAGTTAGACAGGCAGATCAAGTGGGGTGTCTAATGAAAGCGCTTTGGTTGGACATTTCAAAACTGTTTTTAATAAGTATTTAAACTTAGTAGTTTCCGAGATATTAGGGAAAATAAAAAACGTAAAAATCGAAAATTCTAGGGTACTTTCAGCAATCCCACAATTTGGTATGCTTGTGGCTTTTGTATCACAACTACAGGGAAAAGTCTGAAATTGAATAATTTCGAGACATGCACCCTATAAAACATAAACCAATATAATACCTGTTGTTGACCTCCCATTTCTAGGAATTTGAATTACGTTGGAGTTCTATGATTTCGTCAAAAGGACGTTACCAATTAATTCGTAACAGGTACTTATGTAGTATCAGAGACAAGTTACTTGTCTTTGGTGGTATGAAAGCCCCGTTGCTTAGTGCTATTCAAAAGTTATTTCGATGATATTGTGTAGGAAATTACCTCGAAGTGAAAATTAAAAAAAAAATGGAAATTATGGAAATGTCTTACATTTAAGTAGTCGGGCTGATAAAGGTGTCATCGCGAGGTCTCAGTTCGGGGCGAATAGAATAGAATAGAATAGAAAAACACTTTATTGCACACCACATTAAAATAAAAATATTAAAGCAATCATAATTAAAATTATGCGTATGGAAGTACAATGGGCGGTCTTATCGCTGAGAGTGATCTCTTCCAGACAACCTTGGGATGGACTGGAATTGATGAGAACGATGAAGGACTAGTTATACATATAAATGACAATGTAATAGAAACAAGTAAATAGGTAAGTACAGATATTGCATCCATTTTAGCAGTTGAGGGGCAGAGCGACATCAGGCTACGTGGCTTTATCATTAAGATAGTCATAAAGAGTGTAATACGCTTTTTTAATTAGATTATCCTTTATGTACAATTTAAATCTTCTAATAGGAAAGTTTAGATGCAGCTTCTGAAAGTTTAGTATAGAACCAGAATTTCCCACGAACGACTTACTTTCTTCAATCTTATTATTAAAAAATATTATTATTAAAAAATGTTATTGGTTTCGTTGATTCAAAACCAACCGAGCTCCAAAGTACCTAAGTACAAAACAAGGGTTATATGTTTTCATACTTAGCGGTCCTGTAGCACCTACTCATGTTTAATTCTCAAATATACTACTTTGTAGCAATACCATTCTAAAATTCCAAACTACACTGGACAGCAAATAAACCGGGCCACCCGCTACTTTGGAACTCTGATTCGATTTTCTCAGAAAGTATAAAACTTACAACTATCTAAGTTACATCTAAAGAAAAAGAGTTTCATGATGATTAAAATGAATGGAAACGCATTGAGGTTATTCAATTTATAAGTGTTTATTATGGATTATACAAAAAAGAGTCGTTATTCTGACGTATTAAATGTAAATCATAACATGAAAAAAAACGCTATAAAACAAAGAAAAAACAATTAAAATTTGTTGATCAATATTTGGTATTTCCTCCCCTTGCTCGGATAACTGCCAGCATCCTAGAATTCATCGACCTCACGAGCCTGACGATGAAGTCTTGAGGAATTGCATTCCACTTGCATTCTTCCATTGCCATTCGCAGCTGTGGAAGCCTTGATGGAGCAGGTACCCGGGCTCGAACCCGACGTTTCAGCTCATCCCATAGGTGTTCTATCGGATTCATGTCCGGGCTTCGAGCTGGCCAGTCCATCGTACGAATGCCGACGTCGTGTAGATACTGAGTCACCACATGAGCAACATGAGGTCGTGCATTATCATGCATCAATTGCATATCCTGTCCGATATATCCTGCGTAAGGTACCACATGATCTTCGAGGATTTCAGTAATGTAGCGATGAGAAGTCAATCCACGTTTACAGCCCTTCGGTTCGATGAAAACTAACGCTGTATGTGCGGTTAACGAGATACCGCCCCAGGCCATTAGTGATCCACCTCCATAAGCAACAGTTTCAAAGTCAAAGTCAAAGTATATTTATTGCTGAATTACATGTATAAAGATGTCATAGTTATTATATAATGGATCCAATGTAATCTACCCTTAAAGGGCGTGCAATTATTTATTTAATTTACAATCTTAGATTAATAATATCAATAGTTGAATATAAATAATAGATGTCAAACATTACAAATATTATAATATAAATGTCACATGAATTAAATTTAAAAAAAAAAAATGTCTAGTCAATGATAAAAATAATGATTAAAATTTAATTAATAAAAGATTTATCAGTCATGAATTCGCTAATTTTATAATAACATTTATCAAACAATATGGTTCTCAGCTTTCTCTGCAACATCGACGTTGGCAATTCTCGCAAAGATATAGGTATTTTATTATAGATGAATGGAGCCATACCGAAGAAGCTCTTGCGCATTAAAGTTGTCTTAGAGTTCCGGACACAAACTTTATATTGATCACGCCTATTACGATCAACGACATCAGACAACCGACAAAAAAGATCCGGATTGTGTCTGACGAACATAGCAGTTTCTAAAATATACAGTGAGGGAAGAGTCAGTATGTTGTATTTATCAAAGAAAGGCCTACAAGTATCTGTCACTTTAAGGTGAAACATAGCTCTGATACATCTTTTTTGGTATTTGAACACTTTTTCGATGTCAGTAGAATTTCCCCAAAATATTACACCGTACCTGATGTTTGAGGCAATCAGGCCGTGATATGCAATAATTAGAGTTTCCTCATTAACTATTGGAGACAGTTTATATAAAACATAAACAAGGCTGTTAATTTTTTTGCATAGATTTTCTACATGTGGTTTCCAGTTTAGTTTTTTGTCAATATAAATTCCTAAAAATTTTGTGGTGTTAACTTCCTCAATTGTATTATTTTTATATTGTATGTCAAGGTTTGGTAAAGTAGCATTATCACGTTGTCTGAAATGAATTATTTTAGTTTTATTTATATTAATTTTCAAATTGTTATTGTCTAACCACTCTATAATCGATGTCAGTGCAAGATTTATGTCACTTTTATAAGTGTCAACATTATCGCATGTAATAGTTACAGTACTGTCATCTGCAAATAGCGACATAGGTTGTGTAGTGGCTTTTGGCAAGTCGTTTATATACGCTATGAAAAGCAATGGGCCCAGCACACTACCTTGGGGAACGCCATACTTCATAGTACGTTCTTCAGATACATAGACTTCTTCTAGTTTAGTTTTAAAATTTATTTTTGTTATTTGAGTAATCTGTTTTCTGTTTTCTAAATAGGATTTTATTAATTGTAGTGAATTTCCTCTAATGCCATAGATTTCAAGTTTTTTTAGCAATATATCGTGCTGAACATAATCAAAAGCTTGAGTCATATCACAAAAAATTGAAGATACTGGTGTTTTTTTATCCATATTACTTGTAACACGGAAAAGAAAGTCATATAGAGCCATGTTTATGGTTTTACTCTCTCGAAATCCTTTTTGTTCATTGCAAAATATTTTGTTTGACTCGAAATAATTATTGATTAATTTATAAATGTATTTTTCAAATATTTTAGATATTACAGGTACAAGCGAAATTGGTCTGTAATTTTCTAAACACTCTTTACTATTTTTTTTATGTAGAGGTTTAATTATTGAGACTTTTAGTGCATCTGGAAACACACCTGTACTAAGACTTAAGTTAATAATATGGCTAATTGGTGCACTTATCCAATGAGCTACAACTTTTAGTATTTTTGTTGAGATACCATCGTATCCAACGCTACTCGTATTATTAAGGGAATATATTATTTTGAGGATATCGGTGGGTATACACGGTTTGAGAAATATAGAGTCTTTGTGACTTTTGATTAATTTGGTTACATTTTTTCCTGCGTCATTAATTGGAATTATCTTATCAATAAAAAAGTTATTAAATGCATTTGACATGTCATGTGGATTTGTTATAAGTGTACTGTCTATTTTGATTTTATCTATACAATCTTTGGGTAGGTTCCGTTTTGTATTATTTATTATACCCCAAGTAGTTTTACTTTTATTTTTTGATGATTTTATTTTGTAATTATTTTGAGCTTTTTGTGTAAGTTTTACAATTCTTTTAAGTATTTTTGAGTATTTTTTATATTGATTTACATTCCCATCCGAGGGTGTTTTCCTGAGTTCCCAAAGAAGTTTTCTTTTTTTCTTACTACAGATTTTGATACCACGTGATACCCATCGCACTGGTTTAGACGTCTTTACAGTTATTAATTTGTGGGGAAAACAAAGGTCATAAAACAATTTAAACATTTCAATAAATATGTCATATGCGCTATTTGGGTTGACCCCACTGTATACCTCAGAAAAGGATATTTGTCCAAGAGTTTTATTGAACTTCTCTATATTTTCGGCTGAATAGTCTCGTCTCTTAATACGCCAATATTTGAAGAGAGCTAGATTTTTGATTGGACACTTAATAAGTTGTGATGTGTGGTCCGACAGTGCAAACTCTATTACCTCAGTTATGCATGGTTTTTTGAAATTGTGCGCAAAATTATCTATACAAGTTTGGCTTTTCAGTCGCGTGGGTTGTCTCAGAGCAAGCTTGAGATCATAATTTAAAAGTAAGCATTCAAAGTCAAGAGTTACATTATTTCGTTTTAGTATGTCAACATTAAAGTCCCCTGCAACTAAAATATTCTCGTATGATTTCTTCGATAATTCATGTAGAGCTTTTTGAAAGCAAGAAATAAATGTGGCAAAATTATCTAACCTAGGTACACGATATACACATAAAATAGCAATATTATAATTAATTAATTCTACTGCACAGCATTCAAAAATACCAATCTTTGATAAGTCCGTTATCTTTGCCAACTCTATCCATTTATGTTCGTTATGTATTAGGATACAGACTCCACCCCTCTTGATATCATTTCGACAGAAATGCGAAGCCAACGTGTAATTTGGTATCATTAAATACTGCTGATCTCCGGCCCGGATGAAATGTTCGGTAATACAAACGACGTCAACTTTTTTATTATTTTTCAAGAGTTCATCTAAGCAAACCGTGAGTAGATCTGACTTGTTTATAAGCCCCGCGATGTTTTGGTGAAGAACATGGAGCTTGTTATTCAAGAAAAAGCTGGTTTTTCATGTGTCCATGCTCAACACTTAACAGGTCTGTTGTAAAGGAATCTCTACATGATATAAATTCCTTATTTTTATTAATGTAGCGAGTCAAATCTTTGAATATTACTCGAATACCAGTGTTATTTATCATTCCCGATGGTTTATGAAACATGCTGTAGTCATAGACAAGATGTCTGTTTGTATCAATTAAATATGCATAGTTATAAGTATCAATGTCTTGCTGTAGTAAGTTATTAAAGTTATGGATCCGTCTATTTATAGCTTCCTTATTGTATCCATACTGATAGGTTGGTGTACATAAAATGATATTTGTGTGCGTGACAATTTCTTTCATTTGTGTATGTGTTTGTGTCTGCTTGTGCGCTTTAGACTTAGGTAGAGGTTTGGGTGTTTTCCGAAGTGTAGACGAGGGAGAGATACATTTAGAAGTCGGACTGTAGCCAATTTTCTTCAATAAATCATTTTTTTTCTTCAGCTCTATATTGCTCTGTACCAATTCTCTGTTTTCTAATGATATTTGCTCAATTTCGCTATGAGCGCTGTTTAACTGTAATTGTAATTGTTGTATTTTTTCTAACAACATTTTTACTTGATCATTTAAATCTACTGATAGATCCGGAAGACTACTAGTAGTGCCATCTAGCGCATCATTGCTCATTTCTAATTCGCTTTGGTTAATGTTTAATTGCGTTTGCGCCCGTCTGAAGGTGATGTTATCTTGGGGTTCCATTTAGGTTCTACTTGCTAGGTGGCGCTATAATTAATAAATTTCCTAGTCCAAAAAGTAAATCAATTCCTGCCAGGTTTGAACCACAGTACGTCGTCACGGCGAACTGAATTTAATTCGCACGATATCCGACGCCGCTAGGACCGCTTGTAATGCTATGAGCGAAATTAGCAGTCTGATGAAATTTGGCGCTCAGGTGGTGGTTCTATCACAGAATAGTAATATAGTACAAAATGTTTTGCGACTACTGTGACTGAGTCGAGTAAGTCCAAAGGTCGTTCTTGACACAGGCGAGCAAAGTCTTATTATAACTGCTTTTCTTGTTTTAATCCATATGCTATGTGTATATTTTGCCTTATAGCGGCTGTGACCATCTTTCTGTGCACTTGTTTTATAAAAACTTCTCTTCTATAGTTGTTTTATTTCACACATTTTTAAAAGACGATTTTCACTCTTAAATTGTATGTTATTGGGGCCACAAACAATTTGTGACGTGAATTGATGAATACTTGACGCAATTATTATAACAGATTGAGAAAAATCCAATTATTTTATTTTTTAGAAAAATATCCGTACGGAGCTTATGTTCACCGTGGCGCGCCGCCACATGTATTCGATGTTTCCTCGATACAACACTGAGAATAACGTTCTCCAGGGCGACGATATACTCTCTGACGTCGATCACTTCCATGTAGACTCACCCTGGTCTCATTAGTGAAGAGTAAATTACCCCACTGCTCGACAGACCAATCCCTATGCTCCCGAGCAAATTCAAGTCTTGCTCGACGGTGGGCTACCGTTAATGCTGGACCTGTTGCAGCTCTTTTTGGAGTCAGGTTCCGTTCAGCAAGTCTCCTTCTCACGGTATCCGAACTTATGACCAGTTGGCACTCGTCACGCAGACTTTGTTGGACTTGAACTGCGTTGAGGCGGTGATTTCGCAGAACAGTAAGTTGGATAAAACGATCATCTGCTGCTGATGTAGCCCTAGGTCTGCCCGTACCTGGACGGCGATTGAATGCTTCAGTCTCTAGGTATCGTCTGTAAGCTCGTTGCACCGATGATCTGCTAATTTGAAGTCTTCGAGCAACCTCACGTTGCGTAACGCCTGCTTCAAGTAGTGCTACAGCTTGAGCTGCTTTCTCAGGTGTCGTATCCATTATTGGCCGAAAAAAGTCGCAAAAATGCTCGCGTCTTATCGACTCACTACCTCTAAAGCCTCAGACTCGCCCTATACTACTAGTCATGGTCATGGATGATAGAATAAAGACATTATTAACGTTGCAGGATGTCGGTGGATGGAGGCTGCTCAAGACTGTTCATCGTGGCCTGTGTCCAGCAGTGGACTTCTACAGGCTGATGATGATGATGATGATGATAATAATATAACCACAGATTTTGCCTATCCCTAGCTGACGACCTAACAAAGTGTACAGACTTCAGTTAAAAAAGGAAAGCGAAGGTTTCCACCGACCTATGTGCTTTTTTGGGGCCTCACTTGTATCACAAAATAAGCAAGGATATTACAATATATCCACTGACCCGATACAAATGCAAAATTGCTCTTAGTATGTTCTTGATGTCGTTAGATTACAAAGGTACCGAGGAGCTGCTGCGTGGCGATAAGTAGCTGCCTAATAACAAAACATGAATACTCACGGGTCACCTCAGTCACCTCCTTTTGTACCGTGTCACCGGACTTAGCCAGGTTCAGAGTCCACGAGTGTAGTGTTGGCTGCAATTATTTTACGTCCACTCCCTAATGTGACTTGATTAAGTGTCTGAATTGTAATGTTTAGTATGTATTACATAATAATATAGTATAGGTTGTCGAAAGTCATCATTTTGCGTGGGTATATATCATATAGACCTATTTTTTTTTGTAATAATTATAATTTAATTTAGTTTTTTTTAATAAATTTGTATTTTGCTCAATTACCCGAACATTGTCACCTTCGGTACCGAAACAGGTTAGAACAATATTATATTTGGTTGATATTATTATTTATTAATATTAATTGTTACTGCGTTTCTGCAAGCACTAATCGCATAACTTTATATTACTTTAGCTGACCGCGCTGCGTCTCGGCCGGTTACCTTGTAGATACTACCCGCAATTTCAGTCATTTTTTTCTTGTCATCATACTATTTTTAGACATAGTGTTCTTTATCATAGCAATAAAATTAATTTTATTACATAAATAATAGGAAGTATTAGCCGCCGTAACACAGGTGCAACCTAGCACGGCTGCTAACAGAACTTCGCTTTTAGCCTACTAACATCATAATTTTAATTTTAGTACTTATGGTTTATTGTACTTGTTTTTTGAATAAATAAATAAATCAAAATAAATTCGGTTGTTTATTTTTAATGTTTGTTACCTCATAATTATCTCCTTCATTAATATACCAAATCAATTCAAATTAATTTTATTCATTGAAATCGCCAGGACCATTTAGAATCGTCTTATAAACTAAAATTACTCCTGTTCCAACGCGACCAAGCCTAGAAGAATCAGGCAACAAACACGGCTTGGCTTACTATGATGATCCATCTTAACACGAGGTAGGAAGCGCCCGTGTTGTGCCTCGGAGCAGGGAGCTGCTGATACATAGTAAATTAGAACTACCCAGGAAGGTAGTCAAAAGTAAATAAACATCAGCAAAAGTTTATAAGACAGCACACGCTACGCTTGTTATACTTATAAATAACAATCTAATACAACCATGTAAATAGGTAAGTACAGATATTGCAACTTTCTATTTTAGCAGTCGAGGCCGGCAGAGCGACATCAGACCACGCAGCTTTATCATTAATATACTGAACCGATTTGGAAAAATCTTTTTTTATTTGAATGGATATATACTTACTTCCAGATCGGTCCCATTTCTATCAAAATCCAGTTCTGATGATGGAATCTATGAGGAATTGAGGGAATTCCCCAAATATTATATAGGCATACCTATATAATAGTGATTTTGGTATTTGAATTCAGAAAGTATCATGTGGTGAAGTGAAACTGATGAAGAAGACCACAAATGGCCACCATAAATTCATAAAATGATATTTAATATTTCACGTGTGGCGATAAGATATCTCGATTATGATAGTTATGCGACTATGAAGAAAATTAAAATAAATAATTCTGATGAAGACGGTACCATCGTAGGAACTTAGTCATAGAACAATATATCCTACCCGTTTTTGGCCTTATTGGCATTGTCATGAGATGCACTCTGGCTATGAATGATTTGAATGGAAATATCCCCATGATCCAAAGATGAAGCCGGAAGGAAGGCACCGGAACTCAACAATAAATATTTCTTTGTCCGTGTCTAATCCATAACCAACGATCTTCAGCCGCCGCGTTCTCCGCGTTCTTTCGGTCGTTACCTACAATGTTATCGATACTTCGGCTTAACGCAGGTGGAGCCGCGGGCAAATGCTAATAAGATTATTAACTAAGTTATTAAGTGTTGTGTTTGTTTAATTACTACATAAAAGGTATTGTAATTTACTCATTATACGCTTTCTTTTGCTGATTAATTTAAAACAACTGCAAAATTCGTGTCGGTTGGTCATAGCAGGGTTTTGTATATAATCCTAGTAATATTATAAACGCGAAAGTTATGTTTGTTATGTTTCACGTAAAAACAACTGAATGGATTTGAGTGAAATTTGGAATGAAGATACTTTACGCCCATAGGCTACTTTTCATCATCATCATCATCATCAAACGCGAAAGTTTGTGAGTATGGATGGATGTTTGTTACTCTTTCACGTATTGTATAAATAATATAATATACTGGATAGCAAGAAAATATATTAAAAACATGTTAACAAACTTCTAGTTGTTTATAGCTATAAAATGTGTTTTCATACCGAAATTAATGATCTACTCGAAACTTGAACCCGCATCCTTCAGCTAATACGCAGCTTTGGAAGTGTTCCCAATTCTTTAATTGGGAACACTTCCAAAGGCATCTTTATGCCCAAGCGCATCAAAAATATATTTTATCTAATGTTGCAGCCATCTCTTGCTGCATCAGCATGTGTATTCGTGGCACAAGGCATAACTTAAAACCAGCCAAGTTATTCGGTTTCGAAGATGGTGCAGCCCTACCTCACAATGAACACTAATTATCACGATAAAAAAACAAAAGATTTGAATACATTCCAAATATTCACATTACTCTGTTGTTCAAAGAAAACCTTTTCACGTGTTTTTGAATAAATACACTCGAGAGCAATGAATCCGGGTCACTTAAAGAATCCTAAAAATCTCGGAAACTAAATATGCTAGGTTAATGCAATAAATTGTATTTAATAGACAATGTAATACTCCTTAAATGAAGGTATTAAAACTTCTTAGTTATTGTAAAGTTATATCATAAAAAAAACAAATTTGAAAAAGGGCCACTTTCGAAGATGGAACTACGAAATTACAGCATTTGGTTTTGCTTTTGTTTGTAATCTGTCATTTATCATTGTTTGATTTCTGTTTTTTTGTTGTTTTTTTTCTGCGTAAACGCAGTAATGGAAGCACGAGGAGGCAATACGAAGTATTCAAATTCAAGAAAATCGTAATAAAGTTCAAAAATTTCATGTTTCCTATTTTTGTTTTAAGGAGAGATCAGCAGTTTTTTTCTTTATGTAATTTTGTGTTAATAAAATGTATGGTGACTCATATTTTTTTTACCTTCATTAGAGTATTACATTGTCTATTAAATACAATTTATTGCATTAATCTATCATTTTTAGTTTCCGAGATTTTTAACATTCTTTAAGTGACCCGGATTCATTGCTCTCGAGTGTATTTATGTAACTTAGTACTGATTCACCTCAAAAATTAATGTATTGTTTCTTGCATAATTTGTGTTATGTTGTTATTTGTCGGCTCATAAAATAATATATCACCTCAGCCAGCATATACCCTCTACCTATCCACTTGAAGGTTGATGGTCTTATTTCTCCCGCGAGCAATAACCACGGAACCCAAATTAATTTGATGGTACTATGTACGAAATTATATCGATTAGGCACGATTTGTTTCAACAATTTTGCTATAAATACACCATGCAAGGTTTAACCGTCACCAAACATGGGCAAACGTGTATTGTTGTACTGGTTGTGCCTGCTGATTCTTAAAAATGCGACTGCATCGGTTGTTTGGGATTTCGGAACCGACGTTGAAGGTTCTTCTGTTGTTGCTCAAATATCTGAGTTTCAGTTTGGGATAAAAGTACAAACATAACATTTCCAGTAAGTAGTTCAGGTTCCTTTACGCCTAAGTCGTCCCGTAATTTGTTAATGTATTATTATTGAACGAGCGAAGCGAGTTCTCTGAGTCAACTGAGAAGAATGGGTGTTTGTATGTATGTATGTATGTGTGTATGTATGTATATTTGTCCGATGAACACTTCCTAACCGTAAATCCGATCTTCATGAAATTTAGTATGGGGGTAGCTAGTATTCGTACAATTTGTAGGTAAGGTTATGAGCTATATCAGTCGGGGGGTTGATGAGATATGGGGGTCCAAGAGGGGGTAAAAAAAATAAAGGTGAGACAGTCAGATCAAGTGGTGTGTTTAATGAAAGCGCTTTGGTTGGACATTTCAATAATGTTTTTAATAAGTATTTATACTAAGTGGTTTCTGAGATATTAAGGAAAATAAAAAACTGAAAAATCAAAAATTCTAGGGTACTTCCAGTAATCCTACAAAGCTGAAATTTGGTATGCTTGTAGCTTTTGTGACACAAATACAGGGAAAAGTCTGAAATTGAAGAATTCAGAAACTTCTACTCCATAAACCATTAACCAATATAACATCCATTGTTGACCTCCCATTTCTAGGAATTTGAATGACGTTGGAGTTCTATGTTTTGCGTCATAAGGACGTTATCAATATATTCCTCAGGTACTTGATACACTAACAGGTATGTAGTATTAAGCCCCGTTGCTTAGTCTTATTCAAAGGTTAATTCGATGATGTGTAGGAAGTAACCTCGAGGTGAAAATTTACAAAAATTATAATGGAAAATATGGTAAGTATGACCTAAGTAGGTACTTAAATAGTCGGGCTGATAAAGGTGTCATCGCGAGGTCTCAGTTCGGGGCGAACCACTAGTTAGTATGACTCTTAAAATATTAAGATGTTTCCTGTAAACATAACTGTCTTTCGAGACAACAGACGACATATCATTATTCTATGTCGGAAGCCCCAGCATTGGACATCCAACGAAATAGGATGATGATGATAAAGTGTCCCGTAAACAATGTATGGTTGTTACAAATGAGGATAAATTAAAATCACTGGTCTGCACGATACAGGCTTAGCCTAGTGTGGAGACCGAATAAACATTTTAGTACAAGCTTTGTCAACACTCAAATTTTATTATTTTATTTCTTGTTTGCAATTAGTTTTACACCCTATTTGGTTGTTGAAAATAAACAGTTTTTTCATTTTTAATTTTTAATTTAGTACCAAAAGATATAAAAGTGAGCTTTCCAAAAGGTGGGTTAAATTCTTATTATGATTTCCAGGTGCCAACGTGTATGGAAATAAAATATGTACGTGTAGAGGTAACCAACAATCTTACCACGCCAGAGGTGACCTACAACAAGGATACTCACACCGTCCACATATCCAATAAGCTCCTTCAGCTCAGCATATCCAGATACGAAGTCGTGGCCAAGGGCAAACGCAGTCGCCTGTGTGGCGGCGAAAAAGGCGCAAGAAACTACAGAAGAAAAGGCGTAGGAGGCGGGCATAATCGTCGTTCTTCTTATGAACAAGACCCTGACTACTCAGAGATGGCTGATCTGCCTGATCTGCCTGATCTGCCTGATCTGCCTGATCTGCCTGATCGACCTCGTAAAAAATATCCCAAACCGCGTAAACCACACCATAACCCACGTAAGGGCCGAAAACCAAAACGCCATGGAGGTAATTTTGATAATTATTGCACAGGTTCAAAGTACCAAGGCTCTCGGTTCCGCAAGCCACTTGATGATAAAAATTGTTATTTTTGTATCGGCGGCCACAACGAAGGTTAGAGTCCGATGCCTTCAAATTAAAGTAGGCCTATAGTTATTTTTATTGCAAGGTGACTAAAAGTCCTCAAGGGCTTTATTTTGAATTCAAAGCGAAGTGAAGGATTCTATTGTAGAAAGTTGTAGTCAGTAGAATCCTGAGCCTAGCGAGGAATTCAATATACGCCGCCCGAGACAAAATATTTTGGTCCCTGATGAAACACTATTTTTCATCACTACTTATGAGAAAAAGAAAAAGCTACGAGCACACAATACAATAAAACACAAATAACTATGAAAAAGTTATTTATATTTACAAACTCCTTGCTAACCAATTACAAACATTAATAGTGTAAATGCAGTATCACAGTTACATACTGATATTTATATTCAGAACTAGCTGACCCACTCGCGACTTCGTCCGCAAAACGTGTAGGTACGGGACAAACAAAGAAACATTCATTTTTGCATTTGTAGATCATTACCTACCTATACTTATCCACCTGTACCCTTATTTCAACATACCTACCATAGTTTGGTATAATTCGCGTGGTTACTGACTTAGGTTTATAGACTTCTGCGATTTAAGTTATCCAATGATGACGAATGTCAACGATGAACCGATATTTTTCACCGACTTCACAAAAAGGGACTTTATTTTTTTATGTTTGTTACCTCATTTCTCCTGCGTTTATAAACCGATTTGGAAAATTCTTTTTTTATTTGATTAGATATACTTCCATATTGGTCCTATTTCTATCAAAATCCAGTTCTGATGATGGAATTCATGAGGAATTGAGGGAACCCCCCAAATATTATAGCCATACATAATAGCTGTAGTGTTTGTGTTAGCAAGCAACTAATACAACACAGTCTCGGGCATGTGGTCGTGGGGCGCCGCGCCAGTGATACGAGAGCCATGGGCGAGAGTAGACGCGTCCGCCTGTACCCCGCTTGTTGTCGAGCCTGTGACTAGTGACTAGGTTCCTACCCTTGGTCTACGGGTGTTATATGTGGCGACGAGGAAAAAAGATCAGTGAAAAAATAAAATAAAATAGTGTATATAATAGTATTTTACATATATGTTATCAGTCATTGTCGGCGCGACTAGCTTTGCATTGCAATTTAAAAGCAATTATTAGCCGACCGGATTAGGGTTTGATATTATTATCACTCCTTATTTTATACGCATGCATGAGGAACCAGTCAGAGCTCTGTTGACGCTGGAATTGCTCCTGTTCCAACGCGACCGAGCCTGGAAGAGTCGGGCAACAGGTACGGCTTGGCTTACATAAAGGGTCCGTCTTACCACTAGGTGAGAGGCGCCTGTGTGATGCCTCGGAGCAGAGAGTTGCTGATGCATAATAGACGAGAACTTGAAAATCTTAGTAGTAGTCCAAAGTAAATAAACGTAAGCAAAAGTTACGTAAGACAGCACACGCTACGCTTGTTATGCATATAAATGACAATCTAATAGAAACAAGTAAATAGGTAAGTACAGATATTGCATCCATTTTAGCAGTTGAGGGGCAGAGCGACATCAGGCTACGTGGCTTTATCATTAATATAGTCATAAAGTGTGTAATACGCTTTCTTAGTTAGATTATCCTTTATGTAGAATTTAAATCTTCGAATAGGAAAGTTTAGATGCACCTTCTGGAAGTTTAGTATAGAACCGTACAGAATTTCCCATGAACGACTTACTTTCTTCAATCTTATTATTAAAAAAAAATATTTTAAAAAAATGTTATTGGTTTCGTTGATTCAAAACCAACCGAGCTCCAAAGTATCTAAGTACAAAACAAGGGTTATATGTTTTCATACTTAGTGGTCCTGTAGCACCTACTCATGCTTAATTCTCAAATATACTACTTTGTAGCAATACCATTCTAAAATTCCAAACTACACTGGACAGCAAATAAACCGGGCCACCCGCTACTTTGGAACTCTGATTCGATTTTCTCAGAAAGTATAAAACTTACAACTATCTAAGTTACATCTAAAGAAAAAGAGTTTTATGATGATTAAAATGAATGGAAACGCATTGAGGTTATTCAATTTATAAGTTTTTTATTATGGATTATACAAAAAAGAGTCGTTATTCTGACTTATTAAATGTTAATCATAACATGAAAAAAAATGCTATAAAACAAAGAAAAAACAATTAAAATTTGTTGATCAATATTTGGTATTTCCTCCCCTTGCTCGGATAACTGCCAGCATCCTAGAATTCATCGACCTCACGAGCCTGACGATGAAGTCTTGAGGAATTGCATTCCACTCTTCTTCCATTGCCATTCGCAGCTGTGAAAGCCTTGATGGAGCAGGTACCCGGGCTCGAACTCGACGTTTCAGCTCATCCCATAGGTGTTCTATCGGATTCATGTCCGGGCTTCGAGCTGGCCAGTCCATCGTACGAATGCCGACGTCGTGTAGATACTGAGTCACCACATGAGCAACATGAGGTCGTGCATTATCATGCATCAATTGCATATCCTGTCCGATATATCCTGCGTAAGGTACCACATGATCTTCGAGGATTTCAGTAATGTAGCGATGAGAAGTCAATCCACGTGTACGGCCCGTCGGTTCGATGAAAGCTAACGCTGTATGTGCGGTTAACGAGATACCGCCCCAGGCCATTAGTGATCCACCTCCATAAGCAACAGTTTCCTCGATACAACACTGAGAATAACGTTCTCCAGGGTGACGATATACTCTCTGACGTCGATCACTTCAATGTAGACTCACCCTGGTCTCATCAGTGAAGAGTAAATTACCCCACTGCTCGACAGACCAACCCCTATGCTCCCGAGCAAATTCAAGTCTTGCTCGACGGTGGGCTACCGTTAATGCTGGACCTGTTGCAGCTCCTTTTGGAGTCAGGTTCCGTTCAGCAAGTCTCCTTCTCACGGTATCCGAACTTATGACCACTTGGCACTCGTCACGCAGTCTTTGTTGGACTTGAACTGCGTTGAGGCGGCGATTTCGCAGAACAGTAAGTTGGATAAAACGATCATCTGCTGCTGATGTAGCCCTAGGTCTGCCCGTACCTGAACGGCGATTGAATGCTCCAGTCTCTAGATATCGTCTGTAAGCTCGTTGCACCGAAGATCTGCTAATTTGAAGTCTTCGAGCGACCTCACGTTGCGTAACGCCTGCTTCAAGTAGTGCTATAGCTTGAGCTGCTTTCTCAGGTGTCGTATCCATTATAGGCCGAAAAAAGTCGCAAAAATGCTCGCGTCTTATCGACTCACTGCCTCTAAAGCCTCAGACTCGCCCTATACTACTAGTCATAGTCATGGATGATAGAATAAAGACATTATTAACGTTGCAGGATGTCGGTGGATGGAGGCTGCTCAAGACCGTTCATCGTGGCCTATGTCCAGCAGTGGACTTCTACAGGCTGATGATGATGATGATGATGATGATAATAATATAACCACAGATTTTGCCTATCCCTAGCTGCCGAGTATGTTCTTGATGTCGTTAGATTACAAAGGTACCGAGGAGCTGCTGCGTGGCGATAAGTAGCTGCCTAATACCAAAACATGAATACTCACGGGTCTTTTTTTTTTTTTTTTTTTCTGAAGGACATGATGCAGTTGGCCTCAGACGGCCGATGCTGCGTTACCGGACTTTTGGTGAGCGCGGAAGGCGCTCAACCTTAAAATTAGGTTGGGGCAACTAGCGCAAGGGCACCACTTAGGTACGGACCTCGGCTTGGGCCGTTGCCAGGTTGGGAGGAATAGGAAAACGCCCCGGAACATGCTTGTAACGGTTTAGGCGTGTGGTACAGAAGGTACTGAAAAGACTGCAGGATAAGAGCAAACGCCCCGGAACATGCTTGTACTGGTTTAGGCGTGTGGTACTGATGGTACTTAAAGTCTTCGACCCCGCCGGCGGGGTCGCTGTATTTGTGTAGTGTTTACTCTGTCGTGATTGGATGACGACACCCCCGCATTCGCGGCGGTGATTTCGTCATCCGGGTCACCAAGAACGTGTCTTGGTCGACGAAAGGATTACTCACGGGTCACCTCAGTCACCTCCTTTTGTACCGTGTCACCGGACTTAGCCAGGTTCAGAGTCCACGAGTGTAGTGTTGGCTGCAATTTTTTTACGTCCACTCCCTAATGTGACTTGATTAAGTGTCTGAATTATAATGTTTAGTATGTATTACATAATAATATGGCTTTCGTGTCTAACTATTAAATAACATGATATACAAGACGGAGAATGAAAAAGTATAGGTTGTCGAAAGTCATCATTTTGCGTAGGTATATATCATATAGACCTATTTATTTTTTGTAATAATTATAATTTAATTTAGTTTTTTTTTAATAAATTTGTATTTTGCTCAATTACCCGAACATTGTCACCTTCGGTACCGAAACAGGTTAGAACAATATTATATTTGGTTGATATTATTATTTATTAATATTAATTGTTACTGCGTTTCTGCAAGCACTAATCGCATAACTTTATATTACTTTAGCTGACCGCGCTGCGTCTCGGCCGGTTATCTTGTAGATACTACCCGCAATTTCAGTCTTTTTTTTTCTTGTCATCATACTATTTTTAGACATAGTGTTCTTTATCATAGCAATAAAATTAACTTTATTACATAAATAATAGGAAGTATTAGCCGCCGTAACACAGGTGCAACCTAGCACGGCTGCTAACAGAACTTCGCTTTTAGCCTACTAACATCATAATTTTAATTTTAGTACTTATGGTTTATTGTACTTGTTTTTTGAATAAATAAATAAATAAAAATAAATTCGGTTGTTTATTTTTAAAGTTTGTTACCTCATAATTATCTCCTTCATTAATATACCAAATCAATTCAAATTAATTTTATTCATTGAAATCGCCAGGACCATTTAGAATCGTCTTATAAACTAAAATTACTCCTGTTCCAACGTGACCAAGCCTAGAAGAATCAGGCAACAAACACGGCTTGGCTTACTATGATGATCCATCTTAACACGAGGTAGGAAGCGCCCGTGTTGTGCCTCGGAGCAGGGAGCTGCTGATACATAGTAAATTAGAACTAAAAACCTCAGGAAGGTAGTCAAAAGTAAATAAACATCAGCAAAAGTTTATAAGACAGCACACGCTACGGTTGTTATACCGTTATACGGTATACGGTTGTTAATAAATAACAATCTAATACAACCATGTAAATAGGTAAGTACAGATATTGCAACTTTCTATTTTAGCAGTCGAGGCCGGCAGAGCGACATCAGCCCACGCAGCTTTATCATTAATATACTGAATAATATAATAATATATAATAATATACTTTTTTTATTTGAAAGGATATAATATACTTACTTCCAGATCGGTCCCATTTCTATCAAAATCCAGTTCTGATGATGGAATCTATGAGGAATTCAGGGAATTCCCCAAATATTATAGGCATACCTATATAATAGTGATTGTGGTATTTGCATTCAGAAAGTATCATTTGGTGAAGTGAAACTGATGAAGAAGACCACAAATGGCCACCATAAATTCATAAAATGATATTTAATATTTCAAGTGTGGCGATAAGATATCTCGATTATGATAGTTATGCGACTATGAAGAAAATTAAAATAAATAATTCTGATGAAGACGGTACCATCGAAAGAACTTCGTCATAAAACAATGTATCCTAACCGTTTTTGGCCTTATTGGCATTGTCATGAGATGCACTCTGGCTATGAATGATTTGAATGGAAATATCCCCATGATCCAAAGATGAAGCCGGAAGGAAGGCACCGGAACTCAACAATAAATATTTCTTTGTCCGTGTCTAATCCATAACCAACGATCTTCAGCCGCCGCGTTCTCCGCGTTCTTTCGGTCGTTACCTACAATGTTATCGATACTTCGGCTTAACGCAGGTGGAGCCGCGGGCAAATGCTAGTAAGTTATTAAGTGTTTGTGTTTGACTAATGACTACTTAAAAGAAATGTCATTTACTAATTGTACGCTTGATTTAGCTAATTAATTTAAAACAACTGCGAAATTCGTGCTGCTTGGTCATAGCAGGGTTTTGTATATAATTTATAGGATAGCAAGAAAATATATTGAAAACATGTAAACAAACTTCTAGTAGTTTATAGCTATAAAATGTTTTTTCATAGCGAAATTAATGGGAACACTTCCAAAGGCATCTTTATGCCCAAGCGCATCAAAAATACCTTTTTTCTAATTTCGCAGCGATCTCTTGCTGCATCAGCATGTGTATTCGTGGCACAAGGCATAACTTAAAACCAGCCAAGTTATTCGGTTTCGAAGATGGTGCAGCCCTACCTCACAATGAACACTAATTATCACAATAAAAAAACAAAAGATTTGAATACATTCCACATATTCATATTACTCTGTTGTTCAAAGAAAACCTTTTCACGTGTTTTTGAATAAATATTTATGTAAAGTCAAAGTCAAAAAGAACTTTATTCATTGAAATCACATGGATCATTTTGAATCGTCTTATATAAAATTAAATTACTCCTGTTCCAACGCGACCAAGCCAAGAAGAATCAGGCAACAAACTCGGCTTGGCTTACATAAATGGTCCGTCTTACCACTAGGTGAGAAGCGCCTGTGTGGTGCCTCGGAGCAAGAAGTTGCTGATACATAGTAAATGAGAACTTAAAAACCTTAGGAAGGTAGTCAAAAGTAAATAAACATCAGCAAAAATATGCAAGACAGCACACGCTACGCTTGTTATACTTATAAATAATAATCTAATACAAACATGTAAATAGGAAAGTACAGATATTGCAAATTTCCATTTTAGCAGTCGAGGGGCAGAGTGACATCAGGCCACGCGGCTTTATCATTAATATAGTCATCAAAAGTGTAATACGCTTTCTTAATTAGATTCATCTTTATGTAGGATTTAAATCTTCGAATAGGAAGTTTAAATGCACCTTCTGGAAGTTTATTATAGAACCGTACAGAATTCCCCATAAAAGACCCACTTACTTTCTTTAATCGAAATTTTGGTATATTTAGTTTGTGTTTATTTCTCGTGTTAATATCATGCACGTCACTTTTTATCATAAAACTATCCAAGCGTTTATGTGTATGTAATAATATTTCATAGATATATTGCGATATTGCTGTAAGAATATTGATTTCTTTGAAACGCTCCCTCAAGGAGTCAAGCGACTTCATTTTATAAATGGCACGTATTGCCCGTTTTTGTAAGACAAAAATAGCTTGGATATCTGCTGCTTTACCCCACAGTATGATACCATATGACATAACACTATGGAAGTACCTAAAATAAACAAGCCTAGCTGTAGCTTCATCAGTAAGCTGCCTTATTATACGAACTGCATATGCAGCGGAACTTAGTACTGATTCACCTCAAAAATAATTGATTAATATATTTTTCATCCCATCTATTCGAAAAGGACGGCTTGGTTCGAATTTAAGTGTACCCAAAGGTGGTCTTTTCTGTATGAAACTTCTATAAGTGCGCCGCAATTATCTTTGACGCGCACTTTTTGAATTTGGAACATATCGAACCCAAATAAGTGCGCCGCAATAAACTTTGCGGCGCACTTTTTGAATTTGGAACATCTTAGTGTTTGAACAAAAATATTGTTTGAATAAATACTGGCTGGTATACGACCGCCCATAGTCGCGCCCCGCGCCGGCTGAATAAAAAAAACAAATGAAAAACGCGTTTTCATAAAATTTCACGGATTGTTAGAAATTCATCGTTTTGTTTTGAAACTAGTGGGTCGTCCCGAAATGAGACCTCGCGATGACACCATAATCAGCCCGACTATTTAAGTACCTACCTACTAAGTCATAACATATTTACCATTATTTTTTTTTTTAAAATCTCCTCGAGGTAATTTCCTACACATCATCGAAATAACCTTTAAATAGGACAAAGCAACGGGCGTAATACTACTTACCTGTAAGTATATCAAGTACCTGACGAATCAATTGATAACATCCTTTTGACGAAACATAGAACTCCAACATCATTCAAATTCCTAGAAATGGGAGGTCAACAATGGATTTTATATTGTTTTATGGAGTACAAGTTTCTAAATTCTTCAATTTCAGACTTTTTCCTGTATTTGTATCACAAAAGCTACCAGCATACAAAATTTCAGCATTGTGGGATTGCTGGAAGTACCCTAGAATTTTCGTTTTTTACATTTTTGTTTTTCCCTAATATCTCAAAAACTAGATTGTCTAAATACTTATTAAAAACAGTTTTGAAATGTCCAACTAAAGCGCTTTCATTAGACTCCCCACTTGATCTGACTGTCTCACTTTTATTTTTTTTACCCCAACCAATATAGCTCATAACCTTACCTACAAATTGTACCAATACTATCTACCCCTATATTAAATTTCATGAAGATCGAATTAACGGTTAGGAAGTTTTCATCGGATAAACATACATACATACATACATACAAACGCCGATTCTTCCAACTTGACTCAGAGAACTCGCTTCGCTCGTTCAATAAAATACAAAGGTGCCTTTTATTTTCTCATAGTGGGTGATGAAAAGTAGAGTGTAACACTCGGGCGCAAAATATATTTTTGGCTCGGGCGACGTACTTTGAATCCCTCGCTACGTTCGGGATTCTACTAAAGAATCCCTCACTTCGCTCTGTATTCAAAAAAGCGCCCTCGCCGTAAAAATATTATTTTGCTCCCTTTTGATACAATCTACTATTCTTGCATAATTTGTGTTATGTTGTTATTTGTCGGATCATAAAATAATATATCACCTCAGCATACACCCTCCACCTATCCACTTGAATGTTGATGGTCTTCTTTCTCCCGCGAGCAATAACCACGGAACCCAAATTAATTTGATGGTACTATGTACGAAATTATATCGATTAGGCACGATTTGTTTCAACAATTTTGCTATAAATACACCATGCATGGTTTAACCGTCACCAAACATGGGCAAACGTGTATTGTTGTACTGGTTGTGCCTGCTGATTCTTAAAAATGCGACTGCATCGGTTGTATGGGATTTCGGGACCGACGTTGAAGGTTCTTCTGTTGTTGCTCAAATATCTGGAGTTTCAGTTTGGGATAAAAATACAAACATAACATTGCCAGTAAGTAGTCAACGGTCCTTTACGCCTAAAGCTTCCCGTAATTTGTTAATGTATTATATATATATTAGTATGACTCTTAAAATATTAAGATGTTTCCTGTAATCATAACTGTCTTTCGTGACAGCAGACGATATATTATTATTATATGTCGGAAGCCTATGCCCAGCAGTGGACATCCAACAAAATAGGATGATGATGATAAAGTGTCCCGTAAAGAATGTATGGTTGTTACAAATGAGGATAAATTAAAATCACTGGTCTGCACGATACAGGCTTAGCCTAGTGTGGAGACCGAATAAACATTTTAGTACAAGCTTTGTCAACACTCAAATTTTATTATTTAATTTGTTGTTTGCAATTAGTTTTACACCCTATTTGGTTGTTGAAAATAAACAGTTTTTTCATTTTTAATTTTTAATTTAGTACCAAAAGATATAAAAGTGAGCTTTCCAAAAGGTGGGTCAAATTCTTATTATGATTTCCAGGTGCCAACGTGTATGGAAATAAAATATGTACGTGTAGAGGTAACCAACAATCTTACCACGCCAGAGGTGACCTACAACAAGGATACTCACACCGTCCACATATCCTATAAGCTCCTTCAGCTCAGCATATCCAGATACGAAGTCGTGGCCAAGGGCAAACGCAGTCGCCAGTGTGGCGGAGAAAAAGGCGCAAGAAACTACAGAAGAAATGGCGTAGGAGGCGGGCATAATCGTCGTTCTTCTTATGAACACTCTGACTCCCCAGAGATAACTGACCAGTCTGAAAAACCTGATAATGTATATCATTTAGAAATTGCACCATCATACCACCATCATAGCCATAAACAGCATAAACCACCCCGTAAAAAAGGTAAGGGCCGAAAACATAAACTCCTTGGAAATGGTAATGGCAGCAAGAATCGAAAGTACCCCTGTCAAAGCTTAGCGAGCAATTCGCCAACCGCGCCACGCAAGCTATGTACATTTTGTCCGCCCTTTGGCAGACACAGGATTATAGGCGATATGTATTGAGTAATGATTAAATTTTCTTTCTTCAATTAGCGTTTTATGGTCATATTTTTACTTGTTAAACGATAGTCACTGACTTTCAGTTAGGGAATAGGGGACATTACTACTATGCAATGAGTTTTTTTTTCTTCGTGGTTGGGTTTTGCGGCCAACTGATTTTGGCCCACCAATGACTTTGAGTTTGACATGCATGATTTAGACTAATTTCAATAGTACTTAGTTACTTACATGATATCGTGTACCAAAAGGAGCGCTGTCCCCTGTACTAGGTCTCAAAGAGCCTGTGTTGCAGGGTCACAGTGGCTCAACTCCGAACTCTCCATCATAGTAAAAACACAAAATTAAAATGAGCATAATAAGTAGTGTTAGTGAGAAAGATGATAATAGTCAAAGTCAAAAAGAATTTTATTCATTGAAATCACAAGGATCATTTTGAATCGTCTTATAAACTAAAATTACTCCTGTTCCATCGCGACCAAGCCTAGAAGAATCAGGCAACAAACACGACTTGGCTTACAAAAATGGTCCGTCTTACCACTAGGTGAGAAGCGCCTGTGTGGTGCCTCGTAGCAAGGAGTTGCTGATACATAGTAAATGAGAACTTAAAAACCTTAGGTAGTCAAAATTAAATAAACATCAGCAAAAAAAATATGCAAGACAGCACATGCTACGCTTTTACTTATAAATAATAATCTAATAGAATCATTCCATATTTTTTCTGTATCGTCATATGTAAGATTGCCTAAAAAGTCCATGAGTGTTATGTTTACTTGTCTATAGTTCATTTGGACAATAGCTCGATTTTGACTTACGCGTTTATACAGTTTTGGTCCCATAATACGTGAGGAAATTCTTCCTAGCTTAGTTCTAGATGCCGGTACTTTTAACACTATGTCTTACCTACGAGCTACGTTTTAATTCGGAAAGTGTATTTATATTCAGCACTAGCTGACCCACTCACGACTTCTTCCGCGCGTTTCGTTCTATGAATCATATGAATGGTATAGGAACGCGTATGGGACAAATAAAGAAACAATCATTTTTGTATACAAAAATGATAAAAAAGGACAAAAAGGACAGCTCCCGAATACTGAAGGTACCGGTAAAGCTACCGTAGCTATATCATAGCTATATAAAATAGCCCGAGTTCACAGAGCGCACCGGGTGCGCGAGTTCAACGCTCCCAGTCAGCTGATCGACGCGCTGCGCTAATATTTCTTAGGTGGTTTTCATTGCTTTTTTTGACGTTTTTATTTATTTAAACGTGTTTTTACTGATGGAAATTAGGTTCTTGTGTTCCTTTTGTGATGTTTTATTGATATTTAAAGAAAACACGAAAAAAGCGGTCCAAAAGTGAGCATTTGTTTTTCGCTTTTCTTCAGCTTAAATATTTTCAGAATCATGGTCCGAGTGCACTATTTCCGTTTTCGGGAGTAGGTAGTCTTTTTACACCCGTTATAAAGATCATTACCATTACCCTCTGTTACCCTATTTTAACAAACCTACCATATTTTGGTATAATTTGCGTGATTAGTTGTAGAATAATGGTGAAGTATGTAGGAAAAGAGTCAAAAAGTATAAAAACATGAACAGCAGGGCTCTTGCAGGGCTACTGTTGACGCTGTAATCGATCCTAATTCAGGATTTAATGTCATTTTGTCGTCAGAGAGTACTAGATTCCCGCTCTAATTGATCCTAATTCAGGATTTAGTGTCATTTTGTCGTCAGAGAGTACTAGATTCCCTGGTCATTAGGTACTCTTGAATTCAATTTGGATAATTTGGAGTGGAATTTTATGGAACTAAGTGAAATCGACTTTCTGTCTCTGTCGTTCTTCACGCTAAGGCAATCGCGTGCTATATCTTGATTTCAAACACGATTTGGTTCAAGAGTGCCAAATAAGCGTTGGAACTGGATTGAGATTGGAACTGGATTGCAATTGGAACTGTTTTCAAGAGTAGCCCTGTTATTTCCACACGGTGTGGAGTAGAATTATCATTCTAAAAAGAAACTACAGACCAATTCGACAACGTCAAACTTTGATAGCCTGTCAGTGTTAATCCACTTTGAAGCTTCCTATCAAAAATGAAACGGACAAGTGCAAAACCTTGCAAAACCTTAGAATAAGGACTGTAGCACTCATTATTCTAAGTGCAAAACATACTAAAATTTCCTTACCTATAAAATTTCCTAGGTTGCACCCATGGACTTATAATAAAACGGTTTGCATAAATTAATAAAAAATAAGTTAAATAAAACCTGAACTCATTTTAAAATATGGTTATAATAAGGTTTTGAGTAAGTACCAGAGACTCATTGCTTGTCTGACAAAACTGTTCAAAATGACAAATTCACCTATATAAAACGACATTTATGTAAGGGTCCCATTTTTCCCTGTTGGGATAAGGAACCTTAAACACATACTTACTAACTTTTTTAAAATTCTTATTGCTACTGCAGCGCTCCATTCAAATCGTGGGCATTGCACCATTCCATTGCATCCCCTAGAGATGAATAGCAATAAATCATTCGAAGTCATTCACAACAATTGCATCAAACTGCATTACAATCGGTTGAGCCGTTTTGAAGATAAATGGTATCAGACTCAACCTCTAACCCAAAAATATTGACCGACGTTCATTCGTATTCCTTAACTAGCGCGTAAATTAAAATTTTAAATTAAATTAATTTCATTTAAAATTTAATTTAAATTGCGCTCATCCTTGAAAAAAAACTGATGTTTCGTTGGCTAGCTATGTTTTGCTATACTAATCTTAATGCAAATCCTTAGATAAAACCTCAACAGTAAACTTAACACGGAATTGGGTACAAACGCAATTACGCCAAGTGGTGCTAAAAAGCGTATAGCTCCGTCCTCCTATAAAAATCGTATCATCTCTCGCCTCAGGCAAGATACCTTTGACCTGAGAAATTTTTATAATAGGGCCTCTACACTCAGGTACAGCTCAGGTATACCTGTGCAAGCAGGCTAGTTTGAGCAAGTACTACTGAAGCATTAAAAGCTTGCTCGGGCGTATTCCTCCTCCTTGCATCGATAACCTCACTTCTGAGAGTTGTGACATTTATGCAGGACCTCTTACTGCAGGTAGTTCCTCCTACAAGATCTGTCTTCTACGGAACAGTTGGCATCACTCACAGATCTGACACTGATCGGTCCTTCCACTTTACCAGTGACCATCAGTTTTTCAAGGTTGTCACTTCCTCTCCTGGCGAGCGTTTTACGTGTTTAAAATCTATTAAAATCTACCTGCTTCTGCCGCCAAGCAGTAATGTGAGCATTGCTCTGTTCCGCTTTAAAGGGTATGGGTGCCAGTGAAATTACAGGCATGTGCATGTAAGGCACATGACAGGCTTGTCATCTTTAGTTCTCAAGATGATGGGCGTAATACCAAGTATAGGCCGCGTTCGTGACCTAATAGGTATTGCTTTTGTAATGGGCTGGGGACACGGCTTAACACGTTCACAACGCAATGTCCTGTGTTTTTTTCTTCAACGGGGTGGCGATGCTCAGACGGTTGTGTTTGACGCGTTTCTACTACGGAGATGCTCGAACGTCTGTGTTTCAATTAAAAAAACCGTATTTACAAGAGAAAACGCGGAAAAAGAAGTGCGTACTGAAAGTTTGGTGGGTCATATGCCAGTTCCGTAATTTGTACAAAAAAAAGTTTAATCGCTGTTCGACTTGGCGAAAAAGTATCATCCTCGCACCTTTGCAAATTAAATTATGGTAAATATAACTTGTTTTTGTTAGTAGTTACAGTATAATCCGTTCAGCGTGATTCGGCGCCTGGACACGTTAACAGCTATTTTATTTACAATTTCAATCTGACATTTAAATAGCTGGAAAAAACTTAGATTCTTCTCTCATTTGTGCAGTTGACTTGTGCAAGTAAACGTGTACTGTAAAATAGTGTATTGCATTGTTTAAAGCGCCCCTAAGCGCGTGGTCGCGACCCGAGAATTTACTTAACACCGACTGTAAAGGAGGGCGTAAAATCGGATATAAAACTGTCGTTGAGCGTTTTACGAACGCACTTAAATACGTGAACACGAGAACAGCGCCAGATAGCGGTTAAAGGTGGGTTAGAGAGGTTACTCCATCTTAGAACCTCATAAACTAAAATACTTGCGAAACTGTTATGAATAACAAACATTGAGAACAGCGTAGACAACGTGGAGACTTGCTTGCCGAATTTGTAATTCTGTTGCTATCAGTTTCAATGCCGTTTCTATACGAAATTACGCATCATCATAATCATTAACCTGTAGATGCCCACTGCTGGACATAGGCCTCCCCCATAGAACGCCACAAATGTCTTTAGTACAACGGAGGGCCTTCCTATATTGCGTCGTCCGGTTTGTAATTGCCACCGAGAAACTGTATTTCCGCAACGGTTGACAGCTGCGGATGACGCATACGATTACCCAATTTAGGCTGCGTTTCCACCAAAGATGTGCGAGGTAGATGAGCGGTGCGAGGATGCGTAGCAAGGCTGTGGAACGATGTGAGTGTTTCCACCAGAGATGTGCGAGGTAGATGAGCGGTGCGAGGATGCGTAGCAAGGCTGTGGAACGATGTGAGTGTTTCCACCAGAGATGTGCGAGGTAGATGAGCCAGTGCGAGGATGCGTAAAGAGCGAGGCTGTGGAACGGTGCGTAGATGAACTTTTCGAGGATGTGTAGCGGGCTCTTTTCAGACTGACAGCTAGTAGTTTCTCTCTTTCTCTCGCGTCCATCCCTCGCGCACATCTCTGGTGCACATCCCTCGCAACACATTCCTCGCAACACATTCCTGGCAACACATTCCTCGCACGCACCTCGCTTGTTTTGTACGTATAAAAACCTCGCTCTCTAAGTCGTTTCCACCAGAGCTGCGCTGAGCGAGGCTAGGTAAATTAAGTGATTCTATTGGTTCTTAAAAAACACATCCCTCGCTGCGCATCCTCGCTCATCTCTGGTGGAAACGCAGCTTTCCTTTTGAGATTGACTGCAACTAGATTGCGTAAATTAGGTAATCGCAAAAACGTGATTTCAAATAGCAACAGCAATGAAACCGATATAAAAAGTTACGTAATCACGCCCCTGCACGGTTGTCGAATGTCATCGAGCGAGTAAATATCAGAAAAATGCTCGCAAGTCACAGATTTCTTGGAGATCAATTGGAGAAGTAACTTGTATTGATATCATACACTTGAGAGCAACAAAATCGCACATGTATATTTTTTGAAAAAAAAAAAAAAAAAAAGTTTTATATTTGTTTTATTTGGAGGTTACAGCGCAAATCAAATGAAATTAAAGTGCATAATGTAGGCTTTCGCAAGACTGATAAGGAGTTGACGTTGACCGTCAAAAACACCCCGAAATCGCTCGATCCAGGTAAGCTGGCGGCGGGACTTATCGCAGGTATAAAAGGGTGCATTTTGACGGAATAGTCATCATTTGCATACCAACGTACAGTGTGAAGGCTTCTCCATCGATTAAGACTTCAAACGGAACAAGAAAATGGATACCACACCAGAAGTAGTCGCTCAAGTGGTTGCCCTTATTGAATCGGGCCTAAATCAAAGTCAAGTGGCTCGACAGCTGAATTTGAGCCGATACTCCGTTCGTCGTGTGTACCAGAGATACCAAGCGACTGGTGGCTACCAACGTCGACAAGGATCTGGCCGTCCTCGTGCTACAACAGAGCGTGATAACCGCTTTCTAATCACGATGTCTTTACGAAATCGTCGTCTGAACGCAGTCCAACTGGGACAGCGGCTCCAAGAAGCTCGTGAAGTCGATGTCAGTCGGTGGACAGTCAGAAGACTATTGAGAGAAGGCGGCCTCACTGTACACAGACCAGCAACCGGGCCGAAACTGACCCCAGCCCACAGACAAGCCCGCCTTCAGTTCGCTCGGGAGCATTTGAATTGGACCGAGGAGCAATGGAGGACAGTCCTGTTCTCTGACGAGTGCAGAATGTGCTTACATGGCAACGACGGACGGGGAAGGGTGTACAGAAGATCAGGAGAGCGATTTGCCCAATGTTGCATAGCAGAACGTGTCTCCTATGGCGGTGGATCGTGCATGTTCTGGGAAGGCATGTCTATGGAAGCAAAGACTGAGCTTGTGTTCATCACCGGACCGAATACTGGCCGTCAATAGAGAGGATTGACTTCTCCACGCTACATTGAGGAAGTACTCGAGTGCCAGGTCGTGCCTTATGCTGGGTATATTGGCGAAAACTTCCTGTTTATGCAGGATAATGCATGACCGCATACTGCTGGCATAGTGTACGAATACCTTCAAGAGGTTGATGTGTCCGTTATGGAGTGGCCAGCTCGAAGCCCGGACCTCAACCCCATCGAACATTTATGGGACGAGCTGAAGAGGAGAGTTCGAGGCCGAAATGCTCCTCCATCGACTCTACAGGAGCTTCAACAGGCGATCGCAGAGGAATGGGAGGCGATACCACAAGATTTGATCAAAACTCTTGTAAAATCAATGAACACCCGGATGGAGTCAGTGATTCAGGCTAGGAGAGGAAACACTTCGTATTAATAAATAACTTTTAATGACTTTTATCTTTCATAATATAATATGTTTTTCACCAATTCGGAGCAACCAAATTCATTAAAAACATGCATTTTTGGTTTCTGACCCCCAAAAGCACTTTTTTGGCATTATTAAAAATCAAATAAGATACCATCGGATAGGTATTGAAATAGACTTTGAATGTGCGTCAAAGAAACGTAACTTAACTTTATATATTTTGATATTTTTTTTCAAAAATCATACATGTGCGATTTATTGCTCTCAAGTGTAGTAATGAAAATTGAGGATAAAACCAGTTCAGCATGTTTAATGTTTTCCTTAAATCTTAATTGAATGCTAAATCATAAGAGGCGCCGAGCACGTCCTCCTGCGTCGTTCACCGATGATCGAATGGCGCCTCTTCCAAGTCAGCTGGCTGGCCACTTGCCTACCGCGCCACAGAAGTCGTCAGAGGTTTTTAAGTGTTATTTGCATAAAATGCTAACAGTCAGCCATTCTGCCGGGGGGATGCTGGTGGGGGAAGGGATGAATTGTCTAAACTTTTTATACAAAACCAACCAAAAAATAAACTATCAACCTCATGACCGCCAGCAATTTTAAAGTCATACCATACCATTTACGAGTACTTATCGAAAATACCCAACTTTTTAACTTGAAATCTTTGACCCTCGTAAAAGGAGCGTATAAAACTTCAAAACATTACCATATGTGGGCATAAAACAGTGTTATTGGCAAACTAATGCCATTGAGATCTTATATCGATTATTGATGCGCCTAGTTTCCGTATCCGTAACTGCAAACTATCCGAGATGTTCTGAGCCCTCAGAAATGCTAGGCGGATTTTGTTAGATAAAAAGACAAGTATTTACTGAAATATTTACACTTTTTTTAGTAACCCGGCGCTGAATAAAGCTTGGAAAGTATTTTTTTTTAAAGTAACATCTTCAATTATGCTACTTTACAGAATCTACCGAGCCCTGAAAGTCTGTTTCCAAAGAAGATGATTAGGTTACCAAATATTTAGGTTCCTGTGGGGCTTTTAGTAAATAATAAACGTTGATATCGTTTCACAGTTTTACTTAGGTATCTACGCGCCCTTACAGTTTTATAGAAACAGAATTGCCGGCACATTCATCAAAAATATCCTGCACTTTAGGGATGCCGATTTATAAATCAGAATGTTTGACACACAGACCCGCTGCCAATACAGAAATTTCCTCTCTGTTGGTTCGCGTGGACCGAAGAGTTGCGAACATTGACAATCCGTATCCGTAAGTTTTTGCTGAAATGGAACTGGGGTACATCACTTCTTCGAGCCGTAAAATAATATCGGATTCGCTGACTGTTTGAACCGATGCCAACTCGCTCTGATGGTTGGGAAGCCGCTGTTAATCGCTACTTAGTTACTAAAGCACTTTGTATTATAATTTTGTGTACACTGTACGTATATTCGGTTTCTATGATGTTTTTGGATTTAAAATTGCTAACAAGATTTTAAAATACTTATATTTCCCATGTGCAAGTAATAGTTGTAGGTATTCGAACTTAACAAACGGAATTAGATTTTATGACAGCTTTTCACTGATAAAAATCTATGCTTGAGTCTCGGTTTACGCTAGACCTTAGTCATTGTTCTATATTATATATATAGAATAATGACTAGGCTTGAGCATTGGGGTTACGTCAGGGAATGGGCAGCAGAATCCACCTGAGTACTTAACGCCAAACTGTGATTATCAATCCAGGTGGCTTGGTAATCGGTACGTGTGCTTTTAAATTACAGGCACATGAATGAGACTTTTCATCTTTATATCTCAGGGTGCGCAGCGCGCGTGTGATGCCTCTGGTGTTGCAGGCGGCCATAGGCTTACGTTCCATCAGGTGGGACGTATGGCTGTTTGCTTGCCCGGTGGTATAAATAAAAAAAAAGTTTCCGAGGAAAATGCATGTGACAGACGGAAACCGAAGGTGTTAGTTTTTTTTTAATTTTCGTTATTTTTTTAATGTTGTACATAATATTCATGAGCGCATTTTTCGTTCGTTAACATCCTTCATTATACAAAATATAGTGTTTACCATCTTTACACTATTCAAAATTAGCTTTTTATGTTGACCCTAATTACGCCACAAAAAGTTGAATTATGAAACAATTTAGTCCGATCACAAAAACTAGTCTTTGTGTAAATTTTCGAAGAATAAACAAATCTATCAATGTCACTCACGAGTGTATGAATTTTCATACAATTTGGATAGAGCCAAAGGATTTTAAATCTTATTGCTTTACACATAGAGTATTAGACGTAAGACTGATAGGTATTTGAGCATGTTTTGATACAAAAATAGGGTCAAATTGTGGGAAACAAAGACAGAATAATTATGTGGTTTGTGTGAGGTTTCCAAATTACTTATTTAGTGTGAAGCGACGGCTACCGTGAAAAATGGTTGAGTATGCACTTTGGACCAGTTTATGCAATAACTGTAAAGTAAAACATGGAAAAATTGTGCATTTTATGTAGAATTTGTGCGTGTGTGCAGATTGATGTATTTTTACTAAGTATTACGCTTCCAATTTCTTAAAACCCGGCACCTACAGATAAACGAGTACCCGAGCGCTAGCGTAAATCGCTATAACTAGCGAAAACGCTCAGAAATAACACCGAACTGGTACTTTATACTAGTGGTTCGCCCCGAACTGAGACCTCGCGATAACACCTTTATCAGCCCGACTACTTAACTAAGTAATTTCCATATTTTCTATTATTATTTTTGAATATTTTCCCCTCGAGGTCTACCAGTACAGTACAGGATCTACCAGTAACTACTCTAATTTCCTACACATCATCGAAATAACCTTTGAATAGGGCTAAGCAACGGGGCGTAGTTATACTACATACCTGTTAGTACCTATATCAAGTACCTGACGAATTAATTGATAACGTCCTTTTGATGAAAACCATAGAACTCCAACGTCATTCAAATTCTTAGAAATGGGAGGTCAACAATGGATGTTATATTGGTTTCTGTTTTATGGAGTACATGTTTCTAAATACTTCAATTTCAGACTTTTCCCTGTAGTTTTGACACAAAAGCCATAAGCATACCAAATTTCAGCATTGTGGGATTGCTGGAAGTACCCTAGAATTTTGGGTTTTTACGTTTTTTATTTTCCCTAATATCTCGAAAACTACTAAGGCTAAATAATTATTAAAAACAGTTTTGAAATGTCCAACCAAAGCGCTTTCATTAGACACCCCACTTGATCTGACTGTCTCACTTTTATTTTTTTTACCCCCTCTTGGACCCCAATATCTCAGCAACACCCTGATCGATATAGCTCATAACCTTACCTACAAATTGTACCAATACTATCTACCCCTATACCAAATTTCATGAAGATCGGATTAACGGTTTGGAAGTTTTCATCGGACAAACATACATACATACATACATACATACAAACGCCGATTCTTCCAACTTGACTCGGAGAACTCGCTTCGCTCGTTCAATAATGTTCAATTAAGTTGGTACCTCACTGTATGATTAACTTATTTAAGTGAATACCTAATTAAGTAATATTGCCGTGGTGTCTGGCTGGTCTAAAAAAAGACTACTCCATCTCCTCCTGTGGATGTCGTAATAGCCGACTAAGGGATTACAGCAAGGGATGGCAGCAGCATTCACCAGAGAAGTCAACTCCAATACTGCCAATAATACCCAAGCGTGGTGATTATGGAAATTTTCCACGTTGTTTTTAATGAGGGAGGCCTCATCCAGCTGTGGGCGTCTATAGGCTGCTGATGATGTTGAATTAAGTTGAAATGAAATAAAATTAAATGAAATATATTAAAAAAAACAACAAACATTACAAAAAGTACAATTAATAATTAATAGTTACAATTTTAAAGTCACTAGCAGGTTCTGGTTGGAAAAACATTAGTACCCAAACTAGGAAGACCTGTGATATGGCGTACTAATGCCTTCCGCCGGACAAAGTTGAAAAAATGCATAATTATTAGAATTTTCATAATAAATGAGAATAACTAAATGACTTTGATTATATACACACTAGATAGAATTTTGTCCTGCAATCACTGCAAAAGGTACAGGCCAGCCTTTGCTAGCGCGTGTGCGTGTCTACACACACAAACATGCGCGCAGCTTTGTCTTACACTCGCGTCACGTCATTGCTTTTGTGTCTGTTTGTGTGCGTAAAGATAACAGCTACTGACATATTTCCCAATTTATTGGGAAAAACTGACTATGTTCAGGTAAGTAAGTTTTGCCGGTTACTAGAAAACAAACAGTGAAATCTGTTGATTTTTTACAGAATGAAGATAGATAGACTAGCGATATTGTGATTATGTCGCCACGACTTCGTGGGCTAGTAGTCATAACAATAAATAAATAAATAAAAAGCAAACTTGCTTTTTTTAATAATATTCACCCAGTGACTGAACAATGGGATCATTAGGTAGGTATTCTGAAAAAAAACAACAATTTGAGTGTGAAAATAATCTGCCTAAAAGTCGTTCAACGGACATAATAAATTTTCAATTTTCAACTCACAATATAATCTCATCTCAGTCATCTTTTGATTGATCATCGCTATAGGCGTTCGTTAGAGTGGATAAGATAAAGTATGTATGCCTTCGCCCGCCGCGCCCACAGAGACCGATATATTGTACATACTATACTTTTCATAGGTAAAAGTGAAGTAAAGTAAAAGCAGGTGAACCCAATCGACGTTCTTACTTTACAAGAAATCATTTGGTCAGTCACCATAAGGAATTTAGCATTCAAAAACTGGCAACACAGACAAAAGTGCCAAGCTTGAGTTGAATAATCAGGGCTAATAAGTTCATTGTTTTTATTGAATACTTTTGAAAATACTATGAATTCTGGATACTAATCGATGGTAGGTGATTTTACTAGTCATTTTTAAACGTCCTTTGTAATTTCTGCACACTTTTAAGGCGCAACTCGTCATTGCTAGCATTAATTTAAATTTGCGTTACGACCGTTCGCCTTGACAATACAATTGACAATGAGGGGCGGGAAGCGACTTATCAGCTAACAGTTAGCTGATATTTTTTTCGACGCATTTGTGTCATGAAGCTCTATCTAGTGTGTACATAATCAAAGCTAAATGAATATAAAATTACAAAATTATAATAAATTAAATTTTAAATGTGCATCTAAATTTATATAGTACTAGTTAAGTTAGTCACTTTGTACATAATATATTGGCTGCCTGTTACATGACACCGTCCATTACAGTATTCCGTGTAGCCCAACATGACGTTTATATCCACACCCAGCTCCGAGACTAATTCTAATGATTCCATTAGTACGGGAACTGGCATCGTCTTTTTATACATAATTTTAATGTTTTTGTTTGTTGATTAGATATAGCGGAAGACGTAATTTGTTTGAATTTTAAACAGGTTGATTAGATTTTTTGGTAGTATGTAAATAATTAATAAGATAATATAGATTTGGGTTTCTCAAAATGTTTAAGTACCTCTCTTTTCATAGTCGTAGGTTCCTTTCCTCCTCCCGTGGATGTCGTAAAAATCGTCTAAGGCATTACACCAGGGTTGGGCAGTATCATCCACCTGAGTAGTCAACATCAATACTGCGATCTACAATCCGCCTGCCAAGCGTGGTGATTATGGGTTATCTCCCATTGCGTACTATGAGGCTTCGTCCAGCAGTGGACGCTTAAAAGCTGATGAAGACGTTCCTTTCACCTGAAAAGTGGACCAAGGTCACCACTGGATGCATCCCTATAGTTAATATCCTCAAGGTAATGCCAAGTATGGTTCTAGAATACGGCGACAAAACTAAAACTTATCCTCAGAATAGATAAAAGATGCTCATGTCGATTTTATTCCACCAATTTTTAATAATTCGTCTTTTGGTCCGCGCAACGCGCTATCTCAAGAAATCATCTTTTTTAGGGTTTCGTTTTTGGTACAAGTATCGCCTTAATCTATATGTAATGGGTTCACATGTCTTGGTAGTAATTACTTCCAAGATATAGTTTTCGGACATATTTTATAGTGCTGGGATGGTCCAAGTTGGACTTCGAGCAGTCTATGAGAAAACATGTTAAAGTACCAATGGGCAGGCCACATAGAACCGACAAACGTTGGGGAATAAAGGTTCTCGAGTGGCGACCACGAACTAGACGACGCAGTGTAGGAAGGTCTTCTCTCGATGGACTGACAAGGAAGTCGGTGAATAGAGCCGGCTCAAGTCTGTTCGTCCGTTTCAATGGGGGAGGGCCTATGTCTAGCAGTGGACTTGTACCGACTGATGATGATGATCATAAACCAATTAGCATCGTTATATTTCCGCTTAAATGATGCTATATCCATGACCTCCATGCTCTCACCACGGTGCGGGAGGTGCGGTTTCGATTCCAGCTTCGGGGCAAATTTTGCATGCTCTGGAAATATTTGGTCTGGGGTCTGTGTTTTTACCGTTGTCCACGTAGTTCCTGCACCTACGACAAAGGGAATCCTTGTGTAGGATCGGTTGTTGTCAGAAGCCCGATTGTCGTGATTGATTATTGAACATTAAATTCATAATATAATCTCATCTTAGTCAATTGTCACGTATGTCACTGCGTGAGTAGATATTATTATTAGAATCACCAGGTCAACAAATCAGCGATAGCGGAGCACCTAGTAGATTCTGGATCTAATCACTGGATTGAACTTCACGATCCCAAGGTACTTTCGAATGAGCGCCATTTCTACAAGAGAATCATTCGCGAGGCTATTGAGATCAAAAAGTACCCAAATTTCAACCTTGAAGACGGTTTTAGACTCTTCGTCGTGGAATCCTATATCATTGGTAGGTGTGCGCGTCGCGATGTGTCGTCTTAACGCGTAGATACGATTAGTGTGGTGTGTCGGACTATGAATACGACCATTTCTAATTCTGAAGACCAAGTGAGGGTAGTTTCTGCAGCTGCCACCACTTGTCGACGGTAGCTCCATGTACTCCAGTCAGCCCGCGACCATGATTGCTGTAACGCGTTCGAAACGTCGGGAATTATAAATTATAAGGTAACACGCGATAAATACCCGTGACAATATAAATATAGATATTATTAGATAGATATTAGCTATTTCTTAATTTTCGCATGCATACCTATCTTTCTCTCACTCTAACAAACGCCTTCGTGAGCGACGGAAAGGTTGATGATTGATCTAAAGGTGAATGGGATGAGATTTTATTGTGAATTTAAGGTCAAATAATCACGAGAACTGCCTTCCTGGACTAGATTTATGTGACTGTAGGGTGTTATTTATTTGTAGCTATGTTATGTTATTGTTGGTTGTCGCCTCCGCTATCGCTTATTACTTGAAATTCCCACGATAGGCGGAGCTCTGTCTAAGGTGGGCGTGATACTAATACCGGTTTTGATTAGATTTCCACAAATTAGTTTATTCTAATTGTATTTTGGTTATCAAAATCTTTTTAGGAATTCCAGCAATAAAATTGGAATTCGTCATCTTGAAACGATGTTAATTTCATTGAGAGGATTTATAACAGTTGTAAAATTTATGGTTATACAGGCTGTTCACTGAACATGGGTCTAGCTAATCGAGGTAGCAAAGTTCAATAGTATTAAATTCATTTAAATCACAATGATAATTTTGAATCGTATAGATATCAGCGGATATTTCATTGCCATTAAACACATAATTTTAAACTATATCTTCATTCATATTTGCAATCGCTTGAGGGGTTTGAAAGGGTCGCGCGGCCGCTCCCGGCTCTCGCGGCCTCTTTAGTCCAGTCGCATGGCTGTTCCTCGCAATCATCGCGAAGAGGTCTTTGTCGCCACCGAATCACCCCAATAATCACATTGTATTTCTTTGGTTTCGAATAAAATTATATCTGTGAGTATACAATTTTTTACATAGCTCGCAAAAATAACAACCGTTGGGGAATAAAGGTTCTCGAGTGGCGACCACGAACCGGACGACGCAGTAGGAGAAGGTCCTCTCGGTGGACTTAAGACATAATGAAGGTCGCAGGAAGTCGGTAGATGGGAGCGGCTCAAGATCGTTCGTCGATAAATCAACCTGTATGCATAAAATACCTGTAATTAAATGAAAACGTCAAATTATCACAGATGTTCTGAATATAATCGTATTAATGTATTTGAGGCTGGAGCTTAAATAATAAAATAAATTTATTTATTTATTTATTTATTTATTTATTTAAAGGAAAACCAACAGCACAAAAACCAGAATAAAAAACAGAAATTGTAGCAGAAGGCGAATAACAGGTTTTCACGGATAGAAAAGGAATAGATACAAAAAAATGTGAACAACAAAAAAAAAAATAGTAAACTAAAAACAGAGCAGAAGTTAAGATAGTTGATAAACAGAATATAAATATTACCATAAAGTAGCACAATACTATAGGAAAAAAAAAAAACAGATTATATACTTTTACAAATAAGATACAAAGTTAGATGAATAATAATAATAATAACCTACTAATTAGAGCCTCACAACGAGGAGAAGAAGTCATTACTCAGCCGCCGCCTCGCGGATTCGACACTGGAGCAGAAAAGATCCAGGTCAATTTGCCTCGACAGTTTATTGAACTGGTCGCCAACTCGCCACAGAAAGGAATTTTGCCGGTAATTCGTCCTAGCCAGTGAAATATTGATAAGCGGGTTGAACCTAACTCTTACGCGCGGTACACAAAGACTAATTTTACTAAGAAGATCAGGACTATCAATTTGATTATTAGTAATTTTAAGTAAAAACGTCAGGTCAGCTATTTCACGCCGCTTGCTAAGCGGGAGGAAATGAAATTTTTTGCATAAGCCTAAATAGTTTGAGGAGTCATACGGAACTTTTAAGCGGAAGCATAGATATTTAATAAATTTAGTTTGGATGCGCTCAATTCTGTTGATATAAGTACTATAACGCGGACTCCACACTTGAGAAGCATACTCGAGAGAGCTGCGAACAAATGAACAGTACAATATTTTAAATGTTTTAGCTCGACTAAAGCTTGCGGAGCTCCTCATTATAAAACCTAGGGCTTTCGAAGCTTTAGCTATAATAGCGTCAATGTGGGAATCAAAGAGGAGCTTGGAATCATGCAGCACTCCTAGATCCCTAATGACCTTGCAATCCTGAAGGGTTTGCTGTTTTAATAAATAAGACGATTGGACTAAAGTTCTTTTACGCGAGTAGGTCATAACTGAACACTTGGATGGATTAAGATCAAGCTTGTTGACCATGCAATAGCTATCAAGTCTTACTAGATCCTCTTGAAGGAGGATCGCATCTTCAGGTGAATCAATGATTCTGTAAATCTTCATATCATCAGCAAAGCATAGCAAGCGACTGTTGAGGAAGCAGCTAGAAATGTCGTTAATAAATATTAAAAAGAGCAGAGGGCCCAGCAGTGACCCTTGAGGAACACCACTGGGAATGGACACCCAGCTGGACATGTAATTGCTGACAACAATAGCCTGCGACCTATTGCCGATGTAAGAGGAAAACCATCTGAGTAAGTCCCCCCGTATTCCCATCTTGAAGAGCTTAGATAGTAGCATCTTATGATCGATCCTATCAAAGGCCTTGCTATAGTCTGTATAGACCACATCGACTTGATGACCGTGGACCATAGCTTCGGTTAAGAAGTCATTGAGGATGATAAGATTGGACACAGTCGATCGCCCTTTAAGAAAACCATGTTGAACGGAAGAGAAGGATTGCTGCAGTGCTGCGTACACCTGGTTGAAAACAATTTTTTCAAATATTTTGGCTATTATGCAGAGTTTTGAAATGGGTCTATAATTGCCAATTTCAGATTTGGAGCCCTTCTTATGGATTGGTGATACAAAAGCGGACTTCCATAAGCTTGGGACCATGCAATGAGAGATAGATTTTTTAAATAAAAGGCAAATTGGAATACATATAGTGCTTGCACATGACTTCAAGAAGACGGGGCTAACATGGTCAGGACCAGCAGACTTAGATAGATCCAGTTTTAGAATTAGTTGATGGATTTCGTCAGTTATTATTTCAATGCTTGAAATCCCGTACTCACAAACTGGAGATACGTCCATTGGGTCAAAACCTACAGTCGAGTGAAGACCAGACGATTGCGAGCCCGATGGCACAAGGAAAGTAGAATAAAAGTACTTGGAAAAAGCATCACAGACGGAACCCACTGAAGTAACAGGTGCACCTAAGTAATTAAGACAAGTAGGTATACCGTTAGAATTTGAACGACTTTTTATGTAAGACCAAAACTTTTTAGGTTCTTGCTCAATGCTATTTTCGACAGATGACATATACTCATCAAAGCACCTGCTTTCTAATAGATTAACCCTGTCCCGTAACAGCTTAAAGGTTCCCCAGTCAGAGGCCCTGCCATAAACTCTATACCTTTTTAGGAACTTGTATTTTTCCCTGATTAGCTTAATTAAAGAAGAGTTGAACCATTTCGGGTAAGATGAATTACTTACTAATCTAGACGGGATAAATTGAGTTTTTAGCATATCCAAAATAGAATAAAAAAACTTAACTGACTCCTCAAGTGACCTTGAGGAAAGCTCAGAGACCCAGTCAATATCAGAAATTTTTCTATTAATAGACTCATAATCTCCTTTGTTATACAAATATTTAATGTAAGACTGCGATCTTATGCAAGGTAGGTTCAAAAACGAAGCATTTAGCAGAAGGGCCTTGTGGTGGGGATCAAGTGGCACTAATGGGTCATGACATTCAGTTACAATAATATCCTCATTGGACAGGACCAGGTCCAAAATTCTGCCCTTAGATAAGTTCCGAATGCTATTGTACTGGCGAAAGTCATGTGTATTTAATTCATCAATAAACAAAGCCTCCGTGCCAGTCAAACCGGGCGTTGGTACTAAATGAGAAGAACTCGTGCAAGGTATCCAATCTAAACCACTCAGATTAAAATCACCAGCCACAATAAATTTATCAGAGGGGTTCAGGCTAACTATGTCATTTAATTTAGATAGGTAATTTAGAAGCTGCTGGGAAGAACTATAGCCTAGATTTTGATTACATAAGTAAATACAGCACAAGTGAACAATGAGAGAGGATTTGTTTTTCTGTTTTAGAGAAATGGTAACCCACAAATCCTCAGCCGAGGATTGATAAGTAGGCTGAGCTATTGCTGATATACCTTTACGTACAGCGATAAGAACTCCCCCTCCCCTGGATTGCCCAGTCAAACTATAGTCTCGGTCGCGGCGCCAAACAACATACCCATCTCCAAACAGCTCAGAATCTACTATGCTGTCAAAAAGCCATGTTTCCGTCAGAATTATAACGTCATACGAGCTTAGATACAAATTACGCAAAAAAATAGCTGTTTTAGTTCGCAGGCCCCTCACGTTTTGGTAATACAAGTTCAAGTTATTTATAGGTGAACTACCCATAATTGGACCAACAACATAGCGATAGTATAGAAGTAGCTATACTTATATCTAAAATATTCAAACCAATGAATATAAAAGCGTTAAAACGGCGCGGCTTGAAATACAATTTGTGACAAACAACATTCCTAAATAAAAAGACACGGCAAAATAATTCACGAGTGCGAGAAGGCGAGCAAATTAACAGAATAGCAATTGCAAGAGGTGCGAAAAAGATAATTAGTGTCGATGCGTAAGCGCAGTAAGCGTATGCGCCAGAACAATGGCGAGGTAACCGGTCGGCGGACGGCTCAGAGATTGCAAACATTTTCCTAATTGAGCGATTTAAAGCATACAAATGATGAAAAAGCCTACGATTAAACAGCGGTAAATAAACGTTATAGCAGCAGATTATGATAACCTGTTTAAATCAGTCTCCTTGTTAATAATGACTACGGGAGATGAGTCATTCTTTCGGGTGTGAATCTTGCCGTACTTTACCCACACATAGCTATGGCCTTTCTCCTTTGCCAAGGTTTTAGTTTTGTTAAGTAGGACCTTGGAGTCAGCATTCAGATGGTCATTGATGAAAATTCGCCGGACTGAGTCACGGAAGCCAATGTCAGGGGCCGAGAGCGACTTGCGGGCCCTGGCAGCCGATACAAAATCCTCCTTTACATAGCGATTTGTAAAGCTGACGATGATAGCCTTCTCCTTGGAACCGTGAAGTGGTACTCTATAAAGATAGTCTATGTGGGCTTTTGGGAGGTTCACGTCAAGTTCCTTACTGATAGCTTCAATGACTGAAAAAAGATTTTCATCTTTCTTTAGAGGGACTCCCTTGATCTCCACGTTATTGAGACGAGATCTTTGGTCAGCTACAGACAACTGCTGCTTCAAATCTGCTACAGTGGTTTCGAGACAATTCATTGACTCCTGCATTGTATCCACTCTCGACACCTTGCTCTCCACCTCGGCAATCCTGTTCGAGAAATCCTCCAGGCGCGAACCCATAAACTCACAGCTAGATTTTAAGTCCACCAACTCCTCTTTGATGGTTTTTACATCCCGGAGTAGCGACGGCATCCCAGCTAATTGGCGTTTAAGATCTCGAACCTCCTTAAGGATTTCATCAAGCGAAGTAGGTTCAGGCGACACTGGCGGCGGCGGTACCGGGGATAAGCTCCTACAGGAGAAGCATTTCCAGGCCGCTCTCCTGTCTGCACCCAACTTCCTCCAACCGGCTTCAGTTATCTGAGCGCAACCGAAGTCCAACTGTTTCCTACAGCTAGCACACTGCACTCCATCATTGAAGTCAGACTGGCACGATGCGCACTTCATAACGAAAGGTTGACGATCTATGGAAGCGAACCGGAAATTCTGTAGCGTGGTGACTTGACGAGTGCTCACACTGTACTGAAATTATTATTGCTTTTAACTCAATATCTTACTCAGTTCATCATTTTGTAAATAATAATAATAATAAATTTTTATTTCACAAAGCAAGCAATATTACAATTTTAAAAACTAGGTACAATATACTTAACTCAAAGCAATACATTACATTGTAAGGCTTGTGCACTTATTTGATAGGCTTGCAGTATTTACACTAAGTGAAAAACTTGTGCTGTAAATACCGCTATACCTTCCATTTATTAAATTTGATGGATAGCCCAGTTGTGGTTTATAATGGTGAGTGAGTGTAGGTAATATAAATAAAATCGCAGTAAAAGTTTAATCAAAAATAAGAAAATGAACTCTACTGAGTTCATCAATGTCGAAACTGTGATATGATAATGATCCTGTCGGCACTCAAGCCTCCTTTCGAGTTGCAAGAGTGAACATACCATATCCACAATCATTCGGGGCAAGTCTGCGAAAACGCTTAAGCAGAGTTTTCAAAAGGCAAGAATTACCTTAGTTTCTTCTCTATTCTTAGATCAATGAAAATGTGTTTCGTGTCTTTTACTCACTTTTTGTAGAAAAAGATAAACGTCGTACTTTAAAAACTGATTTTATAAACATGATACTAAGGTGTTTTATATCTCAGAAATAACTGTAATACTGTAGATTTTGGAACTTGTTTATAGCCATTTGTAAGGTGGGCCGTCCTTAAATAAAAAAAAAATCCCGCATACTTTTATCTATTTATAAATATTGTTAGAATAAAGATAAATTCGGGGAGTTCCTCACTTTTGAAAACACCACTCTTCAAGCGTTTGCCCAGACGACGAAAATCTTGTTTTCGTTTTCCCTACAAACTACTCTATAAATCCGCATGTCCATAATAAATATTCTATTTCTACTTCAGGTACTTGGAACCCATCAAAGCATTAGGCCCAAGAGCGATTAAATAAAAATCATCTGACCGCATAGAGCGGGTCGTGAGCCCACGGCCTTGCCTCACTCCGATTCGGCTAGAAAAGAAAACGAGCTTTATTGCGGTGAGTTTAGATTCATTAGGGCTTGAAAAAACGCAAGTTAGTGACCTCCTTAGTATTCTCCATCTTTAAATACTGGGCAGAGACTTGAACGCTTAAGAAGGCTGATCGGATGCGCATAGATGCCTTTGAAATGTGGTGCTGGCGGAAGTTGCTCAGAATTCCATGGACAGCACATCGCACCAACGCATCAATTCTAAAACAGCTCGACATTAAAACCAGGCTTTCCACCGTATGTCTTAGCAGAATCCTCGACTTTTTCGGTCACATTGCCAGGAAAGGAGGTGATAGCCTTGAAAAACTGATGGTCACTGATAAGGTGGAAGGAAAGAGGTCGCGAGGACGGAGCCCTATGCGTTGTAGCGATCAGGTTCGCTCAGCACTGGATTCTTCTGTGAGTGATGCCATCCGTTCCGCAGAAGACAGATCCCGTTGGAGGAACATCGTGCATTCAAGGGTCCTGCATAAAGGTCACGACCCTCAGCAGTGAGGATATCGATGCAAGGAGTAGGGAGGGCTTGGATGCGAGGTATCCTACCTGCCTAACTTAGGCGCGATAGTTTTGAAACTCCTATTTTTGAAATAAAATACTAGCGATCGCCCGTGTTTTCACTATCGTTATTCTCTCGAGAGAACTGAGTTTCGGGATGAAGTATCCTATGTTCTACTTCAGGTTTCAATCTATCTGTGTACTAATTTACGCGCGTATGAATGCCTTTATCGCTGTCACTGTCTACCACGCATGTTTTAACATTTGTGTGACAGAGCTAAGAATGAATACGTGCTAAAGAACGAGCTAGTGAGCGCGGCCTAAGAATAGAGCCCTCTCTTCCCTGGGACGCGTAAAAGCTGACTAAGGGATTACACCAAGCGATGGACAATAGCATCCACCTGAGAAAAAAGTGCGACGAGGTTTTACTTGGGTACCTTAACACCATGATTACCAATCCGCCTAGCCTGCTGGTTGTGACAAATCCCCCCATTACATTCTATGAGGGAGAACTCTTCTAGCAGTTGAAGTTTACCAGCTGATGGTGAAATATCGTCTTTGCTGTCTATCTTAGTAAACATTCTGCACGTTACAACTGTTCTTCCTTCTGTGGTTCGGGCCGTACCGTACGGGTCACGTAATGGCGCATTAAGGTAATAAGGGTCCCTTGAAGTTCCATTGATCGCTTTCGAGTGTTCTCGGCATTATGAAGAAAGTTCTTCTTGTCCTTTCGTTTGGAGCGTAAAGGATAAACTGCAGCGGTTTTTAGATTTTAATCCGTCAGGCCCAAGCCAGACAAACAGGAGAATCGCTTTTTGCCACGCGTTAGTAGCGTGGTTTAAAACTCGCAGTGTGACATGCTGAATCTCTCCACCAAACATCTTGTTTCCACGTCGATGCGTCTGTTCACTAAAAGACACCATTGTTCTAGTTTACGATTCTGATTAAAATTAACGAATTAATAAGTTCTTGACTTACACCACTTCACCCTTCCCGATTGCGAGGGCGTGTTGCGGTCAGTCGGCTGTATTGGACCGCAAGTCCAACATTGGGAATTGGGATGGCATTAAAGATTCTATTGATTCGACCTGTTGAATCTCGGAAAACGAGTTTCTTGGGTTGTTGGGTTGCGGTTGACGACGGCCGTTTTCGCACTAGTGAACTTCTTGTTAAGATTCGAGATTATTGCAAATAAAAGGTAATACGAATCAAAATTTAGTTCTTGAGCTTTTTCAAAATATGTGTCTTCAGACTATCACGATATTGCGAAGGAGTTATCTCGTATCGCCGTGGAGTGTCCGGCCTAAGAATTGTCCCGTTCGTCTTCTCTGTGGATGTCGGAAAAGCCGACTAAGGGATTACACCAGGCAGGGGATGGGCAGCAGCATCATCCACCTGAGTACTAAATACCAATCCGTCTGCCAACATGATGATTCAGCCGAATCCCCCAGTGCATTCTATGGGGGAGACTTCGAGTCCTAGAGGGAGGACGTCTAACGGCTGATGATGGTGATCATGATGATCACATTATATTAATACCCAAAATCCTAAGAGTGTTGACTTAACAGGTATATTACCTAAGTCAAACCCATTACATTCCTAAATATGATTAAATTCGGGTAAATTCCTAAAATACCTACTGTGTCCTATTTCGGATCTATAAGTTTATTTGAATCAGTATTTTTCAAACATTTTAACCGCGTTACTGTTTTACTGAAACAACAAAATTAATTACCTGTTAAAACTCCGTGACGACCTTCGTGGCATGGCTGGCGAGGCGAGCCGGCTGAGACGTGAGAGGTTCGGGTTCCATTCCCGCAGCGGGATAAATGTTTGCATGTTCTGCAAATATTCTGGGTCTGTGTGTGGTAGGTACCATGGTACTCGGGTAGGACAGATTGGAATAAACGGTCATTCCTGATACTCACGACTAAGGAAATCCTGGTGTATGTGACTGTTGGGTGTTATGTTATGTCAGTGACGATTCAGGAACGGAGGATGTGGCAAAACAAAAGTGTCACTGAAAACGATGCTGTGAGGAAACGTGGGTCTGTTCCACTTAGCTCACAAGTGTAATGAGGGCTTTTCAACTTCGATAAAAAAAGAAAGTAGTTTAAACTAGTTCGATAGATGACTCAACTGTAAATGCCAATATTGTCAAATGTATTATCTGTGGTATACGCATACTAAGCTATTATATAACTAGTCTGTGGCTATAAGTCATGATATTCTGTTTGTGTCTGCTTCTTGAGTGTGCGCTAGTGATTTCGTGATGTTTTTAGAAGTAAGCAAAAATAAATACCACGAAACGAAAATATATCTACGTTGTTGATGTTGACATTTAACTTTATTTTAACACTTGACAGTTACGTAACAGAGCAGCGCCATCTATTTTCAACGTTGAAAGCATGATATGAAACGGCCGTGAAAACCCCTCATTCACGGCTCTGGGGTGCGATTTTTGGATGTCACTGAGTAACTAAATATCATTAAAAAGACCGCAAATCACCGTTTTTCAGGAAATATACAGGAGGAGGCACTTGTATTGATATCATAGGTATACTTAAGTATTTCAGTCACCAATGAGTTTCAATACATAGAAATTAGGAAATTAGGGATTATTTGTCAATTTTACTGACTCACTCGATGACGCTCAAAAATCACTCCCCTGGGTTTTTTTATCCTCTTGTGTTGTGTCACTAATTATTTCTTGCATAAAAACAAATGACCAAGAAATAATGGGGCCACCATGCCTGGTTATAACCAGGCATGGTCGCCCGTAGGCAGAGAGCACGCACAGAATTTAAATATATAGTGATATAGTGGTCTGCGGTTTGTGTCCCTGAAAATTGTGTTTGTGACCCTTGTTGGAAAAACCAGAGAGTGCTCCTCGCAGATGTTCCTTCCATGCACACCTATATATCAGTAAACGTATTGAACCTAACTTTCTAATTCTAGCTGGAGACACCTATATAATAGACCCAAACGTAACTGACCTACACCGGCGCGTCTGCAATTATTCTAAATCCATTCTACATTAAATGTAGCATGTCTTCTATAAACAGACGTCGTGTTCGGATGGCACGCTCGTGCGAGATCGTGAGTGTTCGGGCAACATCGGGTGATGGATGGGATTTCTGACGAGGCGCAAAGGGAATAAACATTTAGTAACTCATCAATATAAAAGCTAGATTCAAAACCTATAATGTAATAGTAATGGATGTTATAAAAAACTTGAATCTCCACCTCACTAAAAATAAAAGCATAAAGCCAAGGGCGCCTTCTCGATAAAACTACAGACAGATATAGCAAAAAATACATGTACAATACTGTACCTCCGAAATTGCACTGAAATTACTATCAAAACATACTAATGGAGGAGACTCATAAAAATAACATAAAATAAAACATTCCTAGAATAATGCACCTCGGTTTTGGCACAGTAAATTGCAAACGCAGTACGTCTTCTTAATGTGCGCTTATTGTTAACCTAGCGATTGGTGACTGATTCTACGTTGCTAGGAGTCGGTGGAAATCGCTAAGACCTAAGAGATTCCTTGTCAGTAACGTGTGACGCCACCCATATCGATTCAGCGATGATTCCACGCAGATATCGTAACGAGCCCACGTTATGTTACGTTTGGTCTCAGCTAATAAGGGGGTAGGGATATGACGTGTGTTTTTACCTTGAGAGTATAATTTGTAACAGAAATAGGTGTGGTTGTAGAACTTTCCTGGACAAACTCTTTAAGTAGTTGTCTTACTGGCAGCATACTATGTCATAAAAGAAGCAAGAATGAAAAAGTCCGATACTTCGATTTGTATTCCCCCTAGCTCTGCTTGCTTCCGTTGTTTTTTTTCGATCTGCTCCCGTTTCTAATACGCGCCTGATTTGTTGGGAGAAGGTAGGGGACTGGAGCGGGTTTTTAAAGGAGTTGTTTCACAAATGTATAGAACCTGGGCCTGCACTATGTACAGTATATAATTATAAATATAGCTAAACAATTTAGTAACCGTAGTAGTTATCGTTTATTTTCTATAATATTTTTTGGTTTTAGTACATTCAAGATTATCTTCGCCAAAGAGAGCAACACAACCCATTAAAATATGGCGGACAGACTCGTGAAATGACACTGAGTAGTCTGTGGTCACGTTTAGCAGCAGTACTGCCATAACCTTAGAATATGGACAGCCCTTATTCTAAGGCCAGAACCTACTATCAACAAACAAGTTTACATTTTTGATGGAATGTCAGATTCCCCAAATTGCTCAGAGTGTATGTTGAAGAAGACGTTCATAATGTGCTGGCGGAGTGTGTTCGGAATGAGGCTCAACGTCAACACATGAGATTTTTGTATAATTTTAATATGTAATGATGTCTTGGCTTCCCCGCTTTCCGAGGAAGCGGTGATGCTCGTTAAACTTTATTTAAGTGTAGTTTAAAATATTGTATATTTCTTGTACGGGACTGACATAGTGACTGTGTGAGAAAACTCCTTTTCAATAATAAAGAAAAAAAACATAAACGGACAGGAACCAAAAATTATGCATTATAAAATAACCAATGTAAAGATATAAGTTAGGTAGCTTGAAATCCTGAATTTATGTTAAATCATCTTTGGTGGCTCATGACCGTGCGTCGTGTCATTCTAAAGGTGAGGCTCAATCTAGTTTTGAGTGTATGAAGGGGTTGACAATACTTTATTTGAAATACACAGGCAGGACACAGGTTTGGAAAAAGGACAAAACTTTCAGCAGTTTGACAGTGTTCCGGAAAAAGGACAAACTTGGATAATTCATATTTCACGTTCGCTCCGTCCATTGGTCCTTAAGTGTAGTTTTGACCCACTTCGGCCCACAGTCCAAGAGGAGTCCAGCTAACTTAGTCCGGGTGAGGGAACTTTGCCATGGCACTGGAGTTAACAACATAACAGCCCAACGGTCACGTACATAGTCCTGATCCCACACTAGGATTCCCTGTGTCGTGGGTATCAGGAACTACGAGTACCACGGTATCATAACACAAACCCAGCACAAATATTTGCAGATCATGCAAATATTTGTCCCGCTGTTGTTATAATTTTTTATAACATTTGTTCTGTTTCACAAGTCAGTTAAAAAGTGGAAGTTGCTTTTTTTGTTTTCAAAACTTAAGGCTGTTTAATCCGACAACTATAGCTTAGTATTGTTGTATAACTGCCTATTTTCATGACTACGGCAAAGCAAGAGGGTTATGAGTTTAGTAGTTTATGTATGAATGTAAGTTTGTTTATCTGTTCCATAGTAGCTCCGAAACTAGTTTAAAGATTTGGACAAATGAGGTACTTATATGAAGCGTCCGCATTTCATAGGCTTATGACGTTACACTAAATTCAATGTGGCGGAAATGTAACGCAATTTTCCAACTTCGAGAAATGTATAATAGATTGTGCACTAAGGGAATAAAGCAGTGTCTTATGTCGCGGGCGGCATATTGAACCCTGAGTGTAACGAGGGACTCTAAAGTTAACTCCCGAGTGTAGCGAGGGAGTTATATAGAGTCCTGAGTGAAGCGAGGGGTGCAAGCTGCCCAAGACGAAGACAAGCTTTATTCCAGAGGAGCATACTCTACTTTTCACACCTACTGCGAGACAATAAAAAGCCTGGGCTCCATAACATAAGTATCGTCGGTTTTGATAAACTCTGGAGTAGAATCATTATCGCTCGACATTTTTTGTTAACACTAATATTGCCATTGACATATATGTATATTACTAGAATATTGCAATAAAATTCACTGAAAATCACAGCACCAAATATCTCTTTTGTTTCACATTCTTTAAAATCACGCCTATTTCTTTTTTTTTTGAGTTCTGTTTATGGTGGCCAGTTTGATTTTCGAACAAACCTCTTTACAGTGCCATATGGGCATTTATTACTAAGAGTTTTCCACGAGTCTCCATACGAATTTGACGTTCCAAATTCAAATCACTTTATTCCCTAGGGAGTTCCATACAACTTTATATCCCTAGAGACACAATGCCTTACTTTACGTTGAGGTTGCATGATTTGTAATTGGACATTGTCGAGCAGGTAGTGTGAAAATAAATATACTTAATGAATTTTGTGTCAAATGACAGGACTTGATGAGTACATTACATTCCAAAATATATTATACACACACACCACTAATAAGTTAAAAAAAAAGCTTAAAAACAACTGCTACAGGCCAAATCCACAATTTTTGGTTAGAAAAGCCTCTGACTACAACTTTTCATTAAGTTGAAGTCCTTTACTGTTGAAATGTGAATTTGGCCTACACAACATTTTGATACTAACGTGTACATTTTAATCTTTACCGTAGCCAAGTTATAAATATCAAACGTTTTTTTAAGCACCAGAAACGAATGCTAATCCAAATAATAATAATTAGCCCAAATTTATGACGGATACCCAAATTCAGAACTCACTCGTGTTCATAATCATAATCATAATCATAATCATAATCATTTATTCGCAGGAATGTAGGTACAATAGTTGTTAAGTAAAGTCAAAGAATAAAAATGGTCCATTACATTCTGCCTCATCAAAGCGTGCAAAAATTAATCCTATATAATGTCTATAATGTAATCTGATAAATTAAATAAATTACAATGTCAAATTTTAAGTAGGTGCGAAATCATTGGAATTAAAATATTAAGTTATACAGAAATAATGTCAAAAAAAAAATAAAGGTAATTATGTCGAATAATGAACATCAGAGGCCCAATTCTCTAATTTAAAAACATTCAATTCGCAGTATAATCTCGTCTCAGTCGCACTGTCAGCTGTCACCTATATAGCAACTATTACTTAATCTTCGCATGTCTACGCGAAGATTAAGTAATAGTAACTATACGAGACAGTGCGACTGACACGAGATTATATTGTGACTGGAATGTTTTAAATTTAGAGAATTGGGCCTCAGATTTATACTCCATAAATTGCCTAATGTCATAAAACATTTATCAATCAACCAACTTCTCAATTTCCATTTAAATATATTTATTGGCAGGTCCTTAAAGTCATCTGGTAGTTTATTGAAAATTGTAATGGCATGATAATATACATTGCGTTTGACCAAAACCAGCCGGCACGGAGGTATGTATAATTGGTTTCTGTGCCTAGTATGCCTGGTGATGACCTCTGATTTTTTCTTGAAATATTGTGGGTTTTGTCTTACAAATACACTTATGTCCTTGATGTACATGCAAGCCAGTGGAAGAATGTTAAACCTCTTGAATAGTGGCTTGCAGCTATCCGTACTCCATGCCCCACAGATGGCTCGTACACATTTTTTCTGAACCTTAAAGGCTTTATCTATATCGACTGAGTTTCCCCATAAAACTAACCCATACGCTAAGACCGACGATACATACCCGTGATAAGCACTGAGTGCCGCATCTATAGACACCCGGAGTCTCAGTTACTAGAGCACCAGTCTGTTACTAGAGCACCAGTGAGCGAGGGAGTTCAATAGATTGACTTTTGGGTTGCCTTTGCTTCGTAGATACCGAGATCCTTGTTGACTGATCTAGCTTTTCTCTCTGTGAGCTGTGCTTTCATTCATGAGTGTTCAATGTCCTAGCATTGTTTGGGGGCAGTCAAACAGTAATTTCGAAAGTTTGGCTTAACAAATTTCTGTAAGGTTCTATATCTTTACCTCGTTTGTGGAGATTTCTATTTTGCAACCCTGTTTTTTTTGTTAACCCTGAATTTTCTTACTGGTCTTTTGTTTGAAAACTATTGAGCAACGAAAATTCGCAGACGTCCTTTTATGCACAATGAAAGGAGCCTCTTGCACTGAATCCTTTCGTAGCACTGGTTCTACCACCATTGGTCACTAGGCCCTATTCAGACCAACACACCTTAAGCTTGTATAGATTACATAGATAAACAACCTTTAACAAACTTTATTTTTTACCAGGAATACATAATAGGATTTATTAAAATTAGCATTATCTGCAATGGGTGGCCTAATACCAGAAATCATCTAAAAGAAGGCCACCAATTGGAGGCCACCTAGATTTCTTCAAAGAGTGTTGGCCATTAGCTCGGAAAGGGGTTGGTTTACCCTGGTTGGGATATTTTTTATGATAACCATTATTTTCATATTTCAATGGAAGCCATGGTGGTGGGTAATTAGACTGAGGACAATACTTGTTTGGACGGTTATGTTCTCCATTTCCACCTTGTCCTCTGCCTTTTCTTATGCCTCTTCTTCCATCACACTGGCGACTGCGTTTGCCCTTGCCCACAATGTCGTATGTGGATACGCCGAATTGAAGCTGCTTATAGGATATTTGGACGGTCTGCGTATCATTATTGTAAGTCACCGCTGGCGTGGTAAGTTGGTTTTTTACCTCAACATGTACGTATTTTAATTCGATACACGGTGATACCTGGAAATCATGACAAGAATTACAGCCACTCTGCGGAAATCTCATTTTTCAATCTACTGCTAATATCTATTTAAAATGCCATTTATAACAACCATGAACACACTATACGAGACACTTCATCATAATCGTAAGCCGTTTGTAGTCCACAGCTGGGCGTAGGCCTCCGCCATAGAACAATGGTAGGTGTAATCAGGTGTAACTAAATTAAAAGCATGAGGGATCTATTAGTACAAGGGATCTAAACCACAGGATCTATTAGTAACTACTCAAAGTACCTACTATATGTAAAGGCAGTCATGTTTTCAGGCAACATCTTAATTCTTTTGAGAGATTCGTACTCATATTCATCAATAAACTATGGGGCATCTAACTCTTACATGATCCTTAGTTAACTACTTACTGGCAATGTTATGTACGTATTTTTATCCAGAATCTCTCCAGATTTATGAGCTACGACAGAAGAGCCTTTAACGTCGATTCCGAAATCCCATACTGCCGATGCAGTCGCATTTTTAAGGATCAGCAGGCACAACCAGGTCCACAATACACGTCTCTCCATGTTTAGCGACGATGAAACATTGAAAGGTGTATTAAAACACGTTTCAATTTATTTGATCAATTAATCAAAAAGAAATGTTGAAACTAATCGTTTCTAATCGCTTTTAATATCATACATCAAATTAATTTCGGTTCCATGTGCTTATTACCCGCGACACGACAGAAAGGAGACCTGCAAGGGGGTGGAGGGTATAGGCTGAGGTGGTATTTATGATCCAACAAACAATAACAAAACACTAACTGCTCAGTCAATGCTTAACATACAAAAGCTGACTAAAAATGTAGCGAACAAAACCGACAATATTCGCATGTTTCACGTTCATTCCATAGAGCATTTTATAACGCATATGCATACGCATATGACATTTTCTATATGCATGCTATTTGTGTGGATGGATGTGAGATGTTGCCATGCAGTTATTTATGGGAAAAAGTCGCATCTCTCCAGATAAAAACATGACATTCATGTTTGCGTTTATTCAACGAGCACAGACAGACTAAAACTAAAGATGGCCCTGCAGCCGGGCCACAGACCTGCCCACAGAGTGCATATCAGAATATCCTGCGTTATCCGTAGGCATTCTTCATACATAACAGGATGTTTGATGTATGTAGTTTGTATTTTCGCCTACTTTGAGAATCTTTGGAGTTTGTCCCTTCAAAGTTATCGCCTAGATACAATAACGACTATCTTTCGTCATAAAGACTTTAAAATTACCTGAGTTTTTATGAAAAACAAGAATTCAGAAGGCTTATTCGTAGTTATAAATACACATTGAAATTTGATCGAATCTAGACTGAATTATGAATTGACTGAAAATACTGCCCTCCTAGTAATTTATGTATCACTAGCAGAATCCCACGACTTCGTCCGCGTTAAAAACTGATACGTGACCATACATAATGTAAAAAAGATCAAACACGACCGTTCTACTGCTACCGATCGAAGAGGTGAGACGGCTGACAATGCGTGACAGCCAGGGTCCGAAGATGAAAGTGGTAGAGGCTCAACATCCGGATGTTGAGCCTCTTCCACTTTCATCTTCGGACCCTGGCTGTCACGTATTGTCAGCCGTCACACAAAACCAATTCAAAAGAGCGCAAACACTACCATTCTACTGTTATCAGTTAACGAGATTTTTTAAGATAAGATAAGATAATTTATTTATCAACTCTTTTAAAAATATGGAACAAATTAGACTAATTTCAGTAAGTACTTAGTAATATTATACATGATAAACATGATATGTGTATATGTGTACCAAAAGGAGCGCTGTCCCCTGCACTAGGTCTCAAAGAGCCTGTGTTGCAGGGTCAGATCCGTTGAACATGTCCCGGATTCACCATCAGATCATGCCCCTCATCTACCGTTAAAGATAAAAAAAAACAACTTAAAAGAGCCTAAGCACGACTATTCTAGGTATTGTAGGCAAATTGTTCATGAATTCAGTTGACGCCTTTCAATTCCATCATCAGACCGACTTCATTGAGGGGTCCCATAAAATATTTTAAACTCAACAATACCACCGTAAAACTAACTTTTACCACGTTGAAATACACTGAAGTCTAGCTAAATCGTAAAGTGTATTTTTTTACATAGAAAACGACCCCTTCTGCTTTTTCAGCAAAATTTCAGGTATCGCTGAAATATGTGTTTGTTAATTTCATTTGAGGAAACTACATGTTAAATTTCAAGTACCTACTACCATCGGTTTCTGAAATACAGAGCATTTTTGTTTTACATTAAAAGCCCTTTTTGGACCCCTTAAGTTTCCAAATTCCTTTTTTGGTACACCCCTAAAATCTAAAAGGAATATATTCTCCCAATTTCAAGTCTCTAGGTTCGGTGGCTTAAGCTAGGGGTTGTCTGTATGTTAGACAGGGTCTCAGCACCCCTATTAGGGGTAGTTTGCAAAAATACATTATCTTAAACTTTTATCATTTGTACTGAAGAATATTTATGCCAAGTTTCAAGCAAATCAAACCACACGTTAAAAAAATCCCTTACAAACATTAACTCTCTATCACTCCCCTTTAAGGGGTAAGTTTGGGAAATATATTTAGTACACTTTTATCATTTGTATTGAAGAACATTTATGCCAAGTTTCAAGTTTGTAAGTCCAAGGAATACGATTTTTCATACAAACGTTTTCATCCCTTTTTATCCCCTTGGTATGTCTTTCTAACATAAACATTCCTCCAAAGAGTGTAAACCCAAAGCTGTAGACATTGACAGATTAAATGTTACTGTCAGTAATGAACTTCAGTGTCACTTGATATGGGAAAGAGGAAAATATACTAGCCGTGTGTGTAAAGAAATGGTACTGAAATAAACTCAAAATAATCAGGAGAATCGTTTATTATTTCACTGGAAATCTAACAGGTTATGAACCAGCGCGCGTCCACTGCGCAAAAACCAGTGATATTCTCGAGAGAAGTAGTTTTATCAATAAAACACACGCTGTGTATGCCGTGCCGTGGCGCATGAGCAATGGCCGTTTCTACAGGCGCCGGCGACGCAGTCATGGGTTCCTCGTTCCCTTTTCCATCATCGGAGAAACTAAAAGGCATCACGGATTATCACAACTGGAAATTCTTATTGCGGATGATGTTGGTACATGAGGATCTCTGGGACTGGGTGGATACTGAAAAATCGTCACATGAGAAGAGGTAGATGAAAGCCCTGGCAAAGATATGCCTTGCTGTGTCATCGTCTGCATATCCTCATGTTAGAAATGCCAAGCGCCGCACGAAGCGTGGCAAAATTTGCAACGAGCTTATGAAAACAAAGGATTATGTTGGCGGCTGGGCCTCCTGAGAAGCCTATTTTCAATGAAACTGAGTGAAGTTTGACATATATTTATCCAATATTGCCGAAACAGGCCAACAGCTTAACGACCTTGGCTCGCCGTTAGATGACGATTTTTTGGCTGTAATTATGTTGAGCGGGTTGTCACCTGACTACGATCCACTGATAATGGCGCTTGAAAACAACAATATCCAATTATCAACCGAAAATGTCAAAGCCAAGCTGCTCCAGGAGTACCAGCGTCGCCGTGATAGCACTGAAAACACGACCACCGCATTGGCTGCTAGAACCAGGAGACAGATAACATATTTCAAGTGCAAGAAGGCAGGACACGTTATGAGATTCTGTCCTGAAACTTAGAAGCTGCTGAACAAAGACCAGACCGAAGATCGGGCCTTGCTGACGGCGCTCTCAGTTATCGTAAAGGATAGTGTGTGGTGTATCAATTCCGGGGCCACAAATCACATATGCAATAATAAAAGTGCTTTCCATGACTATGCGCCAATAACACCTATCGAGGTTAATGTTGCAATTGGTGAAAAATTAGCAGCTGTTGGACAGAGCAATGTAAAAATTTAATTACAGAACGGTGTAAAGACAATAAGTGGAGTCTATTTTGTGCCGAGGCTTACGGCTAACTTACTATCGGTTAGTGCTATGACTAGAAAAGGTTTTGAAGTATTATTCGATAGAAAAAGTTGTAAAATAATTGATAGAAATGTGACTGTAGCCACGGCTACACATGTTAATAATCAAAGTCAAAGTCAAAAAGAACTTTATTCATTGAAATCACAAGGATCATTTTGAATCGTCTTATATAAAATTAAATTACTCCTGTTCCAACGCGACCAAGCCTAGAAGAATCAGGCAACAAACTCGGCTTGGCTTACATAAATGGTCCGTCTTACCACTAGGTGAGAAGCGCCTGTGTGGTGCCTCGGAGCAAGGAGTTGCTGATACATAGTAAATGAGAACTTAAAAACCTTAGGCAGGTAGTCAAAAGTAAATAAACATCAGCAAAATATGCAAGACAGCACACGCTACGCTTGTTATACTTATAAATAATAATCTAATACAAACATGTAAATAGGTAAGTACAGATATTGCAAATTTCCATTTTAGCAGTCGAGGGGCAGAGCGACATCAGGCCACGCGGCTTTATCATTAATATAGTCATCAACAGTGTAATACGCTTTCTTAATTAGATTCATCTTTATGTAGGATTTAAATCTTCGAATAGGAAGTTTAAATGCACCTTCTGGAAGTTTATTATAGAACCGTACAGAATTCCCCATAAAAGACCCACTTACTTTCTTTAATCGAAATTTTGGTATATTTAGTTTGTGTTTATTTCTCGTGTTAATACCATGCACGTCACTTTTTATCATAAAAACTATCCAAGTGTTTATGTGTATGTAATAATATTTCATAGATATATTGCGATATTACTGTAAGAATATTGATTTCTTTGAAACGCTCCCTCAAGGAGTCACGCGACTTCATTTTATAAATGGCACGTATTGCCCGTTTTTGTAAGACAAAAATAGCTTGGATATCTGCTGCTTTACCCCACAGTATGATACCATATGACATAACACTATGGAAGTAGCTAAAATAAACAAGCCTAGCTGTAGCTTCATCAGTAAGCTGCCTTATTATACGAACTGCATATGCAGCGGAACTAAGTCTACCAGCAAGAGCCACAATTTGTGGTGCCCACTGCAACCCTGCATCAATATTAAGCCCTAAGAAAATGGTAGACTTGACAAGATCAAGTGCCTCCCCATTTATTTTAATATTAGTTGGATAATGTTTTACATTTGGCAATGTGAATTTGATGCATTTAGTTTTTTTAGCATTAAGCAGAAGATTATTAACTGTGAACCACTCAAGAACATGCGATAGTGAATCATTTACATCATCGTAATTAGATTTAGATCTATCAACTTTGAAAATCAAAGAAGTATCGTCAGCAAATAGAACTATGTCACATATGTCTTTCACAAAAAAAGGGAGATCGTTAATGTAAACTAGGAATAAAAAAGGGCCTAGTATTGAACCCTGTGGCACCCCCATGACAATAGTCGATCCTGAAGACCTTTCACCACCAACATCAACTTTTTGGACTCTATTGGATAAGTAAGAATTTACAAGATTAATTGCCTGATTTTGTATGCCATAATGTTTTAACTTGGAAATTAAAGTATCATGCCTCACGCAGTCAAAAGCTTTGGACAGGTCGCAGAAAACTCCAATCGCGTCCTGCGAGTTCTCCCATGCTTCAAATATGTGTTCTAAGAGCATGGTACCAGCATCGGCTGTCGAACGACCCTTAGTAAATCCAAATTGATGACCATGAAGAAGTCCGTGGAGGTTGAAGTGTGACAATAACTGAGTAAGAATAAGTTTCTCGAAGATTTTACTTAACGCAGGCAATATAGAAATTGGCCTATAATTACCTGGATCTTTTTCATTACCAGACTTGAACAAAGGAATTAATTTACTATGTTTCATAAGATCAGGAAAGACTCCCTCGTCAACAGGAAAGACTCCCTCGTCAACAATGTCTATCAACTAGACACATTAGATGCTTTAGCATGTAATGATGCATCAGAAAGTGCCCAATTGCCTTTGTGTTTGGTTTCGGAGACCGTTGTGAATTGCCAGGTGACTGGTGTTCGTGAGGCATCAGCAAGCGCAACAGAAGTAGGATTTTTGAATTGTTGGACTCTTACTGATGTCAAACAGGGTCAAAACCCCGTTAAATGTAAATAGATTTTTAAGAAAAAGAGAGGTTATAATGGATGGTTGTTAAAATTTAAGGCCCGTCTTGTTGCAAAAGGTTTCACACAGAAGTATGGCATAGACTACCAGGAAACATTTGTCCCTGTGGTTCGATATTCAACTATTAGAATATTATTTGCCATAGCAGTTGAATATGATCTAAGTATTGACCAACTTGATGACAAAACAGATTTTTTAAATGGTGACCTTCATGAAGATGTAGTTATGGAACAACCAGAGGGGTCTTGTAACTTGTTGTAAAAGGGAAGGAAAACAAAGTCTATAAATTAAAAAAATCCATCTATGGTCTCAAACAAGCTGCAAAATGCTGGTATGACAAAATAAATGGAGTCTTGGTAGATAAAATGTGTTTTCAAAAATCATCAGTAGGACCATGTGTGTATTTTCGAAATCATCAAGGTAGAATGGCAATCATTGCCTTGTATGTCGATGATATTCTTCTATTTACAAGATTAAAGTATAAAATGAAAGAAATAAAAGACAAGTTAATGAAAGAATTTTATACGAAAGATATGGGCTCGGTTCACGAGTTTTTAGGAATGAGAATTTGTAGAGAAGCTGATAAAATGTATATTGACCAATCAAACTATATTATGAGTGTTCTGAGTAGATTCAAGATGGAAGATTGTAACCCGATTGCTACGCCGATGGAAGCAGGCCTTAAACTTCAAAAAGCAGAAAATAAATCTGACATCTGTGAGTACAGAAATCTAATTGGCTGTCTTATGTACGTTGCAGTTTGCACGAGACCTGACATTGCACATGCAGTAAGTTTTTTGAGTCAATTTAACAACTGCTATGATTATACCTATTGGAAAGCTGCTAAACGGGTACTAAGGTATTTGAAGGGGACAATTAACTATCGTCTATTGTTTGAAAAATCTGATCTAGATGTTTGTGGATATGCAGATGCTAATTGGGCGACCTGCTAGCTAGATCGAAAGTCTTACACGGGGTTTCTGTTTAAAATTGGTAACTCAATAGTCACTTGGGAGAGCCGAAAGCAGAAAATGGTTGCTCTGTCCAGCACCGAGGCAGAGTATATGGCACTTTCTGATGCATGCAAAGAAGCATTATTTATACATACTTTCTTTAGTGAATGTCTAGGTTTAGACTATGTAACAATTCTGTACAACGATAATCAGTCTGCCCAAAAACTATGTGTGAATTCAATGTTCCATAGTCATATGAAACACATTGATGTGAGACATCGTAAATCGTAATTTGATTTCTATCAAGTATCTTTGCACTGATAAACTGATTGCAGATATCCTTACGAAACCATTGGCAAAGAACAAATTTCAGAAATTTTTATCTGAATTGAGTTTAAAGACTAATGTTGTATGTAACTAATGTTTTATTTATGAAATTAGTGGGTTTTTTGTGAACTTTCTTTTCAAAGCTTTTGTGTAATACTTGTATGTAAGCATGTAATAATATTATGTAGGTAATTTCACATAGTTCTTCCGTTGAAGTAAAATAAACTACAACACAAAGATGTATGTACTGAAAGTAGGTAGGTACCTACTTAATGTCAATGCTTGTGTTTTTGTTTTTATTTGTTCTTAGTGTAGTAGTCTAGTAGTTTCCTAGTCTATAATTTTTGTAGTAGTAAAGTAATCAAAAAAAAAGTAAGTAGTAAAAATATCTATGTAATGTATTGTATTAAGTATATCAGTTATCTAGTACCCATAACACAAGCTCTGCTTAGCTTGGGGCTAGATAATGCTGTGTGAAATGTCCAGCATTTATTTATTTATTTTATTTATTTATAATCTTTATTTTATGTAAAAGTATTGTGGATGCTTAGAATAGATTCTGTCTACCGCTTTTGGTTTAAGGTGATTGCTCTCGCATGTGGCGCGAAATTCAAATTTTATTGTGTTTTTTGTAAATCACAGCTAATCAACACTTCTTGAGATAGAGAAAACAGATATTGCGAAAACTAGGAGACCTAGCACACATGTTTTAATTGATAGTATCTCATAAATGTCATTAGTTAAGCTACGCATACCTTTAAACCAAAAAAACACTGTAAAAATCTTTGAAGAGTATTCGTAGCTGAAGTAATGATCTATATGTGAAACTATAAACTAAAACATGTGTGTTAGGTCTCCTAGTTTTCGCAAAATCAGTTTTTACTATCTCAAGAAGTGTTGATGAGCTGTAATGAGCAAAAACGCAATAAAATTTGAATTTCGCGCCACATGCGAGAGCAATCACCTTAAGGGCAGGTGTTGGAAATGTCTTTCTAACGTATACATTCCTCCAAAGAGTGTAATCCAAAGCTGTAGACATTGACAATTGATTAAATGTTACCGTCAGAAATGAACGTCAGTGTCACTTGCTATGAGAAAATATAACTAGCCGTGTGTGTAAAGAAATGGTACTGAAATAAACTCAAGATAATCAGGAGAATCGTTTATTATTTCACTGGAAATCTAACACCCCTTAGAGGGCGAATTTTCCAAATTCCTTTCTTAGTGCGCCATTTCATCCTAAAAGGAACACACCCTGCAAATTCCATGTCTCTAGGACCAGCGGTTTAGGCTGTGCGTTGATATATCAGTCATTCCGTCAGTCAGTCAGGCAGGACTTTGAATTTTATTGAACGAGCGAAGCGAGTTCTTCTAGTCAACTTGGAAGAATCGGCGTTTGTATGTATGCATGTATGTTTGTCCGATGAAAACTTCCCACCCGTTTATCCGATCTTTATGAAATTTAGTATGGGAGTAGATAGTATTGGTACAATTTGTAGGTAAGGTTATGAGCTATATCGGTCGGGGGGTTGATGAGATATTGGGGTCCAAGAGGGGGTAAAAAAACTAAAATTAAGGCGGTCGGATCAAGTGGGGTGTCTAATGAAAGCGCTTGGGCAGGACATTTCAAAACTGTTCTTAATTAGTATTTAGATAAGTCTAAATACTAATTAAGAACAGTTTTGAATAATATCTCAGAAAATACTAAGGTATTTTCTGAGATATTAGGGAAAATCTAAAACGTAAATATCAAAAATTGTAGGGTAATTCCAGCAATCCCACAATGCTGAAATTTGGTATGCTTGTAGCTTTTGTGTAACAGCTACAGGGAAAAGTCTGAAATTGAAGAAATTAGAAACGTATACCTTAAAAAACAATAACCAATATAACATCCATTGTTGACCCCCCATTCCTAGGAATTTGAATGACATTGGAGTTCTATGATTATCACCAAAAGGACGTTATCAATTAATTTGTCAAGTACTTTATATACTAACAGGTATGTAGTATTTTCGCCTCGTTGCTTAGTCCTATTCAAAGGTTATTTCGATGATGTGTGGGAAATTACCTAGAGGTTAATTTTTTTTCTCAGTTAATGTTTTTAGAATTCGGTTAGAAGGGTAAAGAAAGTAAAATATGCAAAAAATATCTCGAAGATACTTCAAGTTCTCTGGCAATTCTGAAATTCATTATTTTAGTATATTTTGTTCTACAGGGAGAAGTCGAATATTGAGGATTTTTTCTTTGTAATATCCATTTTTAAAGTACGAAACATAAATTTAAAAAAAATTAGGTAGCAAAACTACAATTAGATGGCACTCTTTATTTAAAAAAACTTTTTTTTTGCTTTTAAAAATTTCTCTCAGGTTAGCGAAATTGACTCGGTAGTTTTAGATTTCTGATGGATCATCCATACAAACCCCTTTCTTCCCCTCTTAAGTAGTCGGGCTGATAAAGGTGTTATCGCGAGTTCTGTGTTCGGGGCGAACCAGTAGTATATATATCTATATATACTAGTGGTTCGCCCCGAACATCTATGAATATTACTTGTTCGTTCATCTATTCTGTAGTAGCTCCGAAACTAGTTTATGGATTTGGACAAATGAGATATATGAAGCGTCTTGACGTTCCGCAATTAATAGACTTATTACGTTACACTAAATTCAATATGGCGGAAACTTAACGCAATTTTCCAACCTCGAAAAATATAATAAATATAATGAGTTTTGTGTCAAATGACAGGGCTTGATGAATACATTAAATTCCAAAATATATCACAGTAATTTTAACTACACACCATTAACAATTTTAAAAAAAAGCTTAAACCAACTGCTACTGGCCAAATCCACGATTTTTGACAACTTTTAATTAAGTGTCCAATGTCCAAGCATTGTTTGGGGACAGTCAAACAGTAATTTTGAAAGATTGGCTCAACAAATTTATGTAAGGTTCTATATCTTTACCTCGTTTGTGGGGTTTTCTATTTTGCAAGTTAATCCTGATTTTTCTTTCTGATCTCTAGTTTGTAAACTATTGAGCAACGAATATTCGAAGACATGTAACGTCTTTTTATGCACAATGAAAGGAGCCTCTCGCACTAAATCCTTTCACCACACTGGTTATACAACCTTTAGTCACTAAGCCCTATTCAGACCAACACACCTTAAGGTAGTCTCTGAGCTAATGAAAGATAGATAGATAGATTAAAACTTTATTTTTTACCAGGAATACCTACCATAGGTAATAGAATTTATTAAAATTAGCAGTCTCTGAAATGGGCGGCCTAATACAAGATACCTTCATAACTCTCATGTGGAGGCCACTTAGACATCATCAATGGGTTTTGGCCTTTACCTCGGTTATGGGGTGGTTTTTGCTGGTAGGAATATTTTTTATGAAGACCATTTTTTTCGTATTTCATTGGAATGAATGGGTGTAACCATTGTGGGTAATTTGAATAAGAATAATACTTGTGTGGACGATTATGTCCTCCATCTCCACCATGTCCTCTGCCTTTTATTATGCCTCTTCTTCCATCACACTGGCGACTGCGTTTGCCCTTGCCCACAATGTCGAATGTGGATACGCTGAGTTGAAGCTGCTTATAGGATATTTGGACGGTGTGAGTATCATTATTGTAAGTCACCGTTGGCGTGGCAAGTTGGTCGTTTACCTCAACATGTACATATTTTAATTCGATACACGGTGATACCTGGAAATCATGACAAGAATTACAGCCACTTTGTGGAAAGCTCATTTTTCAATTTACTGCTAATATCTATTTAAATTGCCATTTTTAACAACCATGCACAGACTATACGAGACACTTCATCATAATCGTAAGCCGTTTGAAGTCCACAGCCGGGTGTAGGCCTTCGCCATAGAACAATGGTATCAGGTGTAGTCAGGTGTAACTAAATTATAAGCATGAAGGATCTATTAGTACAAGGGATCTAAACCACAGGATCTATCAGTAACTACTCAAAGTACCTACTATATGTCAAGGCAGTCATGTTTTCAGGCAACATCTTAATTATTTTGAGAGACTCATACTCATATTCATCAATAAACTACGGGCATCTTACTCTTACAGGACCCTTAGTTAACTACTTACTGGCAATGTTATGTACGTATTTTTATCCAGAATCTCTCCAGATTTATGAGCTACGACAGAAGAGCCTTTAACGTCGATTCCGAAATCCCATACTGCCGATGCAGTCGCATTTTTAATAATCAGCAGGCACAACCAGGTCCACAATACACGTCTCTCCATGTTTAGCGACGACGAAACATTGAAAGGTGTATTAAAACACGTTTCAATTTATTTGATCAATTAATCAAAAAGAAATGTTGAAACTAATCGTTTCTAATCGCTTTTAATATCATACATCAAATTAATTTGGGTTCCATGTGCTTATTACCCGCGACAGAACACCCTCCACCCCTTTGCAGGTCTCCTACCTGCAAGGGGGTGGAGGGTGTAGGCTGAGGTGGTATTTATGATCCAACAAACAATAACAAAACACTAACTGCTCAGTCAATGCTTAACATACAAAAGCTGACTAAAAATGTAGCGAACAAAACCGACAATATTCGCATGTTTCACGTTCATTCCATAGAGCATTTTATAACGCATTGACATTGTCATTTTCTATATTCATGCGATTTGTGTGGGTGGATGTGTGATGTATTTAGTTTGTATATTCGCCTACTTTGAGAATCCTTGGCCCTTACCCTTCAAAGTTATCGCCTTGATACAACTAGTGGTTCGCCCCGAACTGAGACCTCGCGATGACACCTTTATCAGCCCGGCTACTTAAGAGGGGAAGAAAGGGGTTTGTAATTAATAGCTATGTAAGCATGTTTGCATGGTTGATGCATCAGAAATCTAAAACTACCGAGTCAATTTCACTAACATGAGAGAGATTTTGAAAAGCAAAAAAAATATTTATTAAATAAGCAGTGCCATCTAGTTGTAGTTTTGCTACCTAAATTTTAAAGATTCACGTTTTCTATGCTAAAAATGGATATTAAAAAGAAAAAATTCTCTATGTTCGACTTCTTCCTATAGAACAAAATTTACTAAAATAATAAATTTCAGCATTACTAGAAAATTTGAAGTATCTTCGAGATATTTTTTGCATATTTTACTTTCTTTACCCTTCTAACCGATTTCTAAAAACATTTACTGAGAAAAAAAAATAACCTCTAGGTAATTTCCTACACATCATTGAAATAACCTTTGAATAGGACTTAGCAACGGGGCCTAAATACTACATACCTGTTAGTAAGTATATAAAGTACATGACGAATTAATTGATAACGTCCTTTTGATGAAAATTATAGAACTCCAATGTCTTTCAATGGGGGGTCAACAATTGATGTTACATTGGTTATGGTTTTTTTAAGGTACGAGTTTCTAATTTCTTCAATTTCAGACTTTTCCCTGTAGTTGTGACACAAAAGCTACAAGCATACCAAATTTCAGCATTGTGGGATTGCTGGAAGTACCCTAGAATTTTTCATTATTACGATTTAGATTTTCCCTAATATCTCAGAAACTACTAAGTCTAGATACTAATTAAGAACAGTTTTGAAATGTCCAGCCAAAGAGCTTTCATTAGGCACCCATTTGATCAGACTGTCTCACTTTTTTTTTACCCTCCTCTTGGACCCCAATATCTCATCAACTCCCCGACCGATATAGCTCATAACCTTACCTACAAATTGTACCAATACTATCTACCCCCATATTAAATTTCATAAAGATGGGATATACGGTTGGGATGTTTTCATCGGACAAACATACATATATACAAATGCCGATCTCCCAAGTTGACTAGAAGAACTCGCTTCGCTCGTTCAATAACGACTATCTTTCGTCGTAAAGATTTTTTTAATTACCTGAGACTTTATGAAAAACATGAATTCAGAAAGCTTATTCGTAGTTATAAATACACACTGAAAGTTGATCGAATCTAGACTGAATTATGAATTGACTGATAATTCTTCTCCCTCCTAGTAGTTTATATATGAATGTTAGGTAGGTACTTGTTTGTTCATCTTTTGTGTAGTAGATCCGAAACTAGCTTAATGGTGTTGGACAAATGAAGTATATTGAGCGTCTTGACGTTCCGCATTTCATAGGCTTATGACGTTACACTAAATTCAATATGGCGGAAATATAACGCAATATTCCATCTTCGAAAAATGTATTTAATGTACTTTAATGAGTTTTGTATCAAATGACAGGACTTGATGATTACATTACATTCCAAAATATATCACAGAATTGATATCTACACACCACTAACAAGTTAAAAAAAAAGCTTAAAAACAACTGTTACAGGCCAAATCCACGATTTTTGGTTAGAAAAGCCTCTGACTACTACTTTTCATTAAGTTAAAGGCCTTAACTGTTGAATCGTGAATTTGGCCTTCACAACATTTTGATACCAACGTGTACTATTTAATCTTTATCGTAGTCAAGTTTTAAATTTCAAACGTTTTTTTAAGCCTCAGAAACGAATGCTAATCCTACAGATTAGCACAATTTTATGACGGATACCCAATTTCAGAACTCACTCATGTTACTACAGCACCAGTGAGCGTGATAGTTCTATAGATTGACTTTCGGGTCGCCTTTGCTTCGTAGATTCCGAGATCCTTGTGGACTGATCTAGCTTTTCTCTCTATGTACCGTGCTTTCATTCATGAGTGTTCAATGTCCCAGCATTGTTTGGGGACTATCAAACAGTAATTTCGAAAGTTTGGCTCAACAAATTTCTGTAAGGTTCTATATCTTTACCTCATTTCTATTTTGCAAGTTAACCCTGATTTTTTTTACTGGTATTTTGTTTGTAAACTATTGAGCAGCGAAAATTCGAATATGTATTGTCATTTTACTGCTAAACAATGAAGAACGATGACGTCCTTTTATGCTATGAAAGGAGCCTCTTGCACTGAATCCATTCACCACACTGGTTCTTCCACCATCACTAGGCCCTATTCAGACCAACACACCCTAAGCTAGTCTCTGAGCTTATATAGGATAGATAGAAGGATTAACACTTAATTTTTATCAGGAATAAATAATAGGATTTATTAAAATTAGCAGTTTCTGCACTGGGCGGCCTACCACCAGATATGTTCATCATAATACCCAGATGGAGGCGACTCAGACATCATCAAAGGGTTTTGGCCTTTAGCTCGGTTATGGGGTGGTTTTTGCTTGTTAGGATATTTTTTATGAGCACCATTATTTTTATATTTCTTCGGAAACCATGGTGGTGGGTAATAAGAATGAGGACAATACATGTTTGGACGATTATGTCCTTCACCTTCACCTTGTTCTCTGCCTTTTCTTATGCCTCTTCTTCCATCACACTGGCGACTGCGTTTGCCCTTGCCCACAATGTCGTATGTGGATACGCCGAGTTGAAGGTGCTTATAGGATATTTGGACGGTGTGAGTATCATTATTGTAGGTCACCGCTGGCGTGGTAAGTTGGTCGTTTACCTCAACATGTACATATTTTAATTCGATACACGGTGGTACCTGCAAATTATTACAAGAATTACAGCCACTTTGTGGACAGCTCCTTTTTAAATTTACTGCTAATAACTATTTAAAATGCCATGCACAGACTACACGAGACGCTTCATCATAATCGTAAGCCTTGGACGAATTATCACAATGGACGTAGTCATAAGACGTTGCCGCTCTTACATCTGTGTATTGTATTAGTGATCATATATCTTTGTCCATCCCACGGAACCTAGCTACGAGTAAAAGAGAAAGTAGATATAAGTTTGGCAACGCCTTACTTCTTTGTAAATCGTGTCTGTTGATAACCGGCTAGTCGGCCAAAACATTGCGATGAAGTTTTTAAAATCAGCAAAAAATCATATGAAATTACAGTGTTTCATAAAAATAAATTTGAAAAAGTGAAAATATGTCCTGTTCTGCTGTGTGTTGTTCATCAAGAACAACAAAAGAAGGAGTAAAAGACCCGGGATTGTCATTTCATACGCAAGTCTTGGTCAATATATTTAATTTATTTACTTGCTAAAAGAGAGAGTTTTTTTAACCGGAAAAACTGTAGTAATTACATTTTATTAGTACTTAGTCATATATCCTGAGTGATAATCATGAAAGTTAAGTGTAAAACCTTTAATTATCGTAAAATAAAATGCATTGTTTTAGGCATCTATGCTAGTGATGTACTACACCAACCTATTTAGCTTTATTAGCAGATATTTTCGTTTCCGTTTTTGATGTACACACAACAGATGCTTTGCGCATGTGTTTACTGCGGGATAAATGCTTGTATGATCTGCAAATATTTGTTCCGGGTCTGGGTGTTATGGTACCATGGTACTCGTAGTTCCTGATACCCACGACAAGAGAATCCTAGTGTGAGATCATGACTACGTGTATGTGACTGTTGGGTTTTATGTTATGTTTGTATGTTTGTTTGTTTGTTTAGGTCTTGAGTCTTGAAACTGTGAGCCAGTTCCATCCACCCAACCGATTGAGCTGAAATTTTGTATTATCAAGTTCCGATGATAATACATACATGTAACAAATTAAAGAGTTGATATCTTATAACGCCTTTTTCATTAATTTCGAAATTATTCATAGATAGGTTAGTCAATGAAGTCACTTCTCTAGTCACTCACACTTATACATATCTACAACTGCACACTGACAGAAAACGGACATGCTTTGACCCAAAATGCTCTGTCCATTGTGATAATTCGTCCAAGTCGTAAGCCGTTTGAAGTCCACAGCTGGGCGTAGGCCTCTGCCATTGAACAATGGTATCAGGTGTAATCAGGTGTAACTAAATTATAAGCATGAGGGATCTATTAGTACAAGGAATCTAAACCACAGGATCTATCAGTAATAGGGCTTGCATATATTCGAACTTTTTGCTATTCGAGTATTCTTTTTTTTTTGGTTACTATTCGAATACTATTCGAATAATAGAATAAAATGTAAACTTTTTCATTAGCTGAAGTAGTAGAAGTGCAAGTAGGTCATATTCTTTGTCAACCACATATTGCGTTTTTGGTTCGTTGTCACAGCACTTAAATACAAAAACTAAGAGAACAGTAAAATTTTAAAAAGCTTTGTTAGGCTAGGAATAAGAAATTTATCATAATGGGATCAGTAGATCAAAGTAACGCACATAGCTGAAATTATATTGATCATGCGTTTTAAATACTAATACCCAACTTTGGTTAATTCTTCACAGTTTGTTTGCAAGTGAGACCTAAGGAAACATAAAGCGTCTATGGAATCATTCTATGAGGAACATCTGAGATGGTTAAATATGGATCGTGGATCGATGGATGACAACACCCTTTCACACTCAACAATAAAATTAAAAAAGATTAAAAGAGAAATGAATTAAGAATTAAGAATTTTCTATTCTATTCTACAATTATTGTAGAATAGAATAGAAAATTCTTAATTGTTCACCTTAATAAAACTAGTGGTTCGCCCCGAACTGAGACCTCGCGATGACACCTTTATCAGCGTCATTTCCATATTTTCCATTATTATTTTTTAAATTTTTTATACCTCGAAGTTATTTCCTACACATCATCGAAATAACCTTTGAGTAGGACTAAGCAACGGGGTGTACATACTACATACCTATTAGTATATCAAGTACCTGCGAATTAATTGATAACGTCCTTTTGACGAAACCATAGAATTTCAACGGCATTTAAATTCCTAGAAATGCGAGGTCAAAAATGGATGTTATATTGGATATTGTCTTATAGAGTACAAGTTTATAAATTCTTCTATTTCAGATTTTCCCCTGTATTTGTGTAAGTTACAAGCATACCAAATTTCAGCATTGTTGGATGCTGGAACTACCTTAGAATTTTTGAATTTTATGTTTTCGTTTTTCCCTAATATCTCAAAAACTACGTTGTCAAAATGCTTATTGAAAACAGTTTTGAAATGTCCAACCAAAGAGCTTTCACATCACTAGACAGTAGACACCCCACTTGATCTGACTGTCTCACTTTAGTTTTTTTACCACTTTTTTTACCCCAATATATCATTAACACCTCCACCGATATAGCTCATAATCTTACCTACAAATTGTACCAATACTATCTACCCCCATACAAAATTTCATGAAGATCGGATTAACGGTTAGGAAGTTTTCATCGGACAAAAACACATACATACTTACATAAATACTTATAAACGCCGATTCTTCCTATTTGACTCAGAGAACTCGCTTCGCTCGTTCAATAAAAATTAAACAGAATATGATAATTAAAAGTACCTTCAATGAGGTACAGTGTCGTCAAAGCCATATGCTTGGCTCAAAGATCTGCATAAATAAAATTATATCCACAACCGCGAAGCACGGATATAATATTCGGAGGATATTATCGACTACTTCCAAGTTTTGACGAGTCTTGTCGTGGGCCCACGCACCCAAATGACGTAGCATTGCGTGGAAATCACGTGCAAACTTTATAATTATATTTTGTGCACATTTGAGTTCCAAGTTTGGGGATAAATATACTGGTCGAATATTCGAATATAATAATTTTTGTGTTCGAATTAGTTTACTATTCGAATAATTCGAATCGTCGAATAATTCGAATATTCGAATATTCACCCTAATCAGTAACAACTTAAAGCACAGGCACTCATGTTTTCAGGAAATATCTGATTTATTTTGAGAGAGTCATACTCATATACGGGGCATCTAACGCTTACAGGACCCTTAGTTAACCACTTACTGGCAATGTTATGAAAGTATTTTTATCCCGAATTGTAATTTCTCCAGATTTATGAGTTACGACAGAAGAGCCTTTAACGTCGGTTCCGAAATCCCATACAGCCGATGCAGTCGCATGTTTAGGGATCAGCAGGCACAACCAGGGCCACAATACACGTCTCTCCATGTTTGGCGACGATGAAACAGTGAAAGGTGTATTAAAACATCTTTCAATTTATTTGATCAGTTAATCAAAAAAATGTTGTAACTAATCGTGTCTAATCGTTTTTAATTTCATACATCAAATTAATTTCGGTTCCATGTGCTTATTACCCGCGACAGAACACCCTCCACCCCTTTGCAGGTCTCCTACCTGCAAGGGTGAGGAGGGTATAGGCAGAGGTGGTATTTATGATCCAACAAACAATAACAAAACACTAACTGCTCAGTCAATGCTTAACATAGAAAAGCTGACTAAAAATGTAACGAACAAAACCGACCATATTCGCTTGTTTCACGTTCATTCCATAGAGCATTGTATAACGCATGTGACATTTTGTATATTCATGCGATTTGTGTGGGTGGATGTTTGATGTATGTAGTATGTATTTTAGCCCTCTTTGAGAATCCTCCTCCCCCTCTCTTCGAAGTAATTGCCTAGATACAATATCGTTCGTCTTAAAGACTTTAAAATAGTGGTTCGCCCCGAACTGCGACCTAATAGTGGTTCGCCCCGAACTGAGACCTCGCGATGACACCTTTATCAGCCCGACTACTTAAGTACTAAGTCATTTCCATATTTTCCAATACTATTTTTTTAAATTTTTACCTTGGGTTAATTTCCTACACATAATCGAAATAACCTTTGAATAGGACTAAGCAACGGGGCGTACATATACTACATACCTGTTAGTATATCAAGTACCTGACGAATTAATTGATACCGTCCTTTTGTCTAAAACCATAGAACTCTTACGTCATTCAAATTCCTAGAAATGGGGGGTCAACAATGGATGTTATATTGGTTATTGTTTTATAGAGTACAAGTTTCCAAATTCTTAAATTTCAGACTTTTCCTTGTATTTGTATCACATAAGCTACGAGCATACCAAATTTCAGCATTGTGATGTGTCATTCGTGATGAGATATTGGGGTCCAAGAGGGGGTCAAAAAAATTAAAGTGAGACAGTTGGATCAATTGATTGTCTAATGAAAGAGCTTTGGCTGGACATTTTAAAACTGTTTTTAATAAGTATTTAAAATTAGTAGATTTCAAGATATTAGGGAAAATAAAAAACGTAAAAACCAAAAATTCTAGGGTACTTCCAGCAATCCCACAATGCTGAAATTTGGTATGCTTGTGGCTTTCGTGTCACAACTACAGGGAAAAGTCTGAAATTGAAGAATTTCGAGACATGTACCCTATAAAACATATAACCAATATAATATCTGTTGTTGACCTCCCATTTCTAGGAATTTGAATGACGTTGGAGTTCTATGATTCGTCAAAAGGACGTTACCAATTAATTCGTCAGGTACTTGATATACTTACAGGTATGTAGTATCAGAGACAAGTTACTTGTCTCTGGTAGTACTAGTGGTTCGCCCCGAACTGAGACCTCGCGGTAACATCTTTATCAGCCCGACTACTTAACCAAGTAATTTCCATTTTACTATTATTATTTTTTTAAATTTTCACCTCGAGGTCTACCAGTACAGTACAGGATCTATCAGTAACAACTCTAATTCCCTACACATCATCGAAATAACCTTTGAATAGGGCTAAGCAACGGGGCGTAATACTACATACCTGTTAGTACCTATATCAAGTACCTGACGAATTATTTGATAACGTCCTTTTGACGAAAACTATAGAACTCCAGCGTCATTCAAATTCCTAGGAATGGGAGGTCAACAATGGATGTTATAGTAATGGTGTTTCAGTTTTATGGAGTACAAGTTTCTAAATTCTTCAGTTTCAGACTTTTCCCTGTAGTTGTGACAATTTGGTATGCTTGTAGCTTTTGACAAGCATACCAAATTTCAGCATTGTGAAATTGCTGGAAGTACCCTAGAATTTTTGATTTTTACGTTTTTTATTTTCCCTCATATCTCAAAAACTACTAAGGCTAAATACTTATTAAAAACAGTTTTGAAATGTGCAACCAAAGCGCTTTCATTAGACACCCCACTTCTTAGAGAATTTATGTAGGGAGATGGCATGCTCAACTTCTTGTACTAAATTATTTCTGCCACTTTTTGCGGGAGGCGAGGTAAACACGTACAGCACACATTTACTTACTCACGCACACTCATGCAGAAAGTTGAGGCGTGTCTATAAACGCACACGGAAATAAAAGCTGTCACACAAACATAAAACAAGCACACAAATAAATAATTTCTGTAATTACACTATTGGTTAGTTGCACACTAGCGCAAAAACTAGTGATGGGGTGTAAAAGACTGAATGTAATTAAGATTATTCATTGTCTATTGATCTTGTCTACGGATGTATGTTTATGATGTTTGAATGGGTGAATTGATTCATATTGATCAAAACTAATCGCGTAACAAACATACAAAAAAAAGATAGTCAGCTAGAATTGTTTTTTAGGATTTAAGAGGTCACCTGTAGGACGCGTACGTCCTTTTGCACGCGAACGAAGTTTGCTTCCTTTTTGGCTATTATTTCTTCAAACTCCATGAATTTTTTTATTCATGATCAGTACACTAATATCTAGACCCGTGGTGTGTTGGTTTCTTATAAAATTATATGGTTTCCAAATCACAAGCATCAGGCATGTATGATCTGCAAATATTTGTTCCGGGTCTGGGTGTTATGGTATCAGGTACTCGTAGTTCCTGATAGGCACCTATACGATACAGGAAATCCTAGTGTGGGATCAAGACTACGTATGTGACTATTGAGTGTTAAAAAAAACAATATTTTGGCTCCTGCTCGGAATGGATGTAAGGTTGGTCCCGTGGTATTAAGGAGCTCCTCTTCATTGACATGGCCATCAGACAGAAGGTCAGGAGGAGCAAGGGAAACCTCTCGGCTGCTTGTATAGATTATAAGAAGGTCTATGATTCGGTGGCACATACATGGATTTAACAATTATTATAAGCTGGGATTAAGACATTTTATATTGTATTTTTTTATGAAAATAAAAGCTATTGGTTTTGAAATGGATCAATTTATTGTTAAGAAAATGTATTTTCGTGGATTTGCTTTTTCATACGAAACGAGATTCGAATATCCGAATACTTTTGCATACTGCCTTATTTCATATTGTGATTGACGAAATAACCCTAAAACCGAAAAAAAAAACGAAAATACAACCCTCTTAAATAACCTTACAACCCCTTTTAACCCCAAAAACAGCTATATAATCAAGCCCATTTAACCTATATTTTTGGCTGGTATTGAACGATGTAGGTAGGTATTGATATTTTCTTTGAAATCAGGTTTTTTTTACAGCTTTGAGATCGTTTTTTCGGCCTGAAATCTCCCTATCCTGTTAATTTCATAAAAATCGTTGCAGCCTCTTTCGTTCATTCATTCGTTCGTTGTTTTCACATCACTTGTCCCCGTACCAAGAAATTACGTATCGTTATTTCTGTCGTAAGCTTGCAGTAAGAAAATATATTTTACGGTGAAATTAATGGTTTAATTGTGTTGTCAATTACTTAAATGTGATAAGAAACACCATATTTTGTTAAATTGTATGTTTCCGACCGCCATTTACACGAAACCACAGCACAAACAACCATTTTTAGGAGCTCCGTATAGCGACAGGTATGAACGCAGAATGGCGAACGATCGTGGCTAAACTAGTTTTTATAAACTGACACGAACGACCGTTCATGTACTTCGGCAGAGGGGAAAGCGTATGCTTGCCATCTCCCTACTATAAATTCTCTAAGCCCCACTTGATCTGACTGTCTCAATTTTATTTTTTTTACCCCCTCTTGGACCCCAATATCTCAGCAATCCCCGACCGATATAGCTCATAACCTTACCTACAAATTGTACCAATACTATCTACCCCCATACCAAATTTCATGAAGATCGGATTTACGGTTTAGAAGTTTTCATTGGACAAACATACATACATACATTCGTACATACATACAAACGCCGATTCTTCCAACTTGACTCAGAGAATTCGCTTCGCTCGTTCAATGAACGCCCCGGTACTTTGTCCTATTCAAAAGTTATTTCGATGATGTGTAGGAAATTACCTCGAGGTGAAAATTTTAAAAAAATAATGGAAATTTTGGAAATGTCTTACTTAAGTAGTCAGACTGATAAAGGTGTCATCGCGAGGTCTCAGTTCGGGGCGAACCAGTAGTAAATATACTTAATGAATTTTGTGTCAAATGACAGGACTTGATGAGTACATTACATTCCAAAATTATCAAAGTAATGATATCTACACACCACTAACAAGTTCAAAAAAAAGCTTAAAAACAACTGCTACAGGCCAAATCCACGATTTTTGGTTAGAAAAGCCTCTGACTACAACTTTTCATTAAGTTGAAGGCCTTTACTGTTGAATCGTGAATTTGGCCTTCACAACATTTTGATACTAACACATTTTAATCTTTATTGTAGTCAAGTTATAAATTTCAAACTTTTTTTAAGCCTCAGAAACGAATGCTAATCCTACAGATTAGACCAAATTTGTGACGGATACCCAATTTCAGAACTCACTCATGTTACTACAGCACCAGTGAGGGAGAGAGTTCAATAGATTGACTTTCGGGTCGCCTTTGCTTCGTAGATACCGAGATCCTTGTGGACTGATCTAGCTTTTCTCTGTATGACCTGTGCTTTCATTCATGATTGTTCAATGTCCCAGCTTTGTTTGGGGACTGTCAAACAGTAATTTCGAAAGTTTTGCTGAACAAATTTCTGTAAGGTTCTATATCTTTACCTCGTTTGTGGAGTTTTCTATTTTGCTAGTTAACCCTGATTTTTCTTACTGGGCCCCAATTCTACTAAACGAATTGTGTTTGAATTGTTAATGAATTATCATAAAATTGTAATTTTTTACACTTTTGGCCTTGAGGCCGTAGACAAAGTAACATTCTAATAGCGATGACGCCAGTAGAAAAGTCCAAAATATTTGGGATTGACGTTAGCTATCGATATGTCACGTGGTCTATTGTATTGTATTACGACTGTAGAAATGGAATCGCTTCGAAGCGAATGCCGTTTGGCTAGGCCCTCTGGCCTTTTGTTTATAAGCTATTGAGCAGCGAAAATTCAATTAAATATAATTTTTTATAGCCATTTTACTGTGCAAAAAATAAAGAACGATGACGTCCTTTTATGCTATGAAAGGAGCCTCTTGCACTGAATCCATTCACCACACTGGTTCTTCCACCATCACTAGGCCCTGTTCAGACCAACACACCCTAATTTAGTCTCTGAGCTAAAATAGGATAGAGAGATAGAATTACACTTAATTTTTATCAGGTTATACATAATAGGATTTATTTAAATTAGCAGTATCTGCACTGGGCGGCCTACCACCAGATACTTTTCCCAAATGGGGCCTCCATTCCACCATGAGGCCACTCAGACATGATCAAAGGGTTTTGGCCTTTAGCTCGGTTATGGGGTGGGTTTTGCTGGTTAGGATATTTATTATGAGCACCTGTTTTTTCATATTTCATTGGCAACGGTGGGTAAAACCATGATTGGTCATTAGAATGAGGACAATACTTGTTTGGACGATCATGTCCTCCACCTCCACCTTGTCCTCTGCCTTTTCTTATGCCTCTTCTTCCATCACACTGGCGACTGCGTTTGCCTTTGCCCACAATGTCGTATGTGGATACGCTGAGTTGAAGCTGCTTATAGGATATTTGGACGGTGTGAGTATCATTATTGTAGGTCACCGTTGGCATGGTAAGTTGGTCGTTTACCTCAACATGTACGTATTTTAATTCGATACACGGTGATACCTGGAAATCATGACAAGAATTAAAGCCACTTTGCGGAAAGCTCATTTTTTAATTTACTGCTAATATCTATTTAAAATGCCATTTTTAACAACCATGCACGGACTATACGAGACACTTCATCATAATCGTAAACCGTTTGAAGTCCACAGCCGGGTGTAGGCCTTCGCCATAGAACAATGGTATCAGGTCAGGTGTAGTCAGGTGTAACTAAATTATAAGCATGAAGGATCTATTAGTACAAGGGATCTAAACCACAGGATCTATCAGTAACTACTCAAAGTACCTACTATATGTCAAGGCAGTCATGTTTTCTGGCAACATCTCAATTATTTTGAGAGACTCACTCTCATATTCATCAATAAACTACGGGCATCTTACTCTTACAGGACCCTTAGTTAACTACTTACTGGCAATGTTATGTACGTATTTTTATCCAGAATCTCTCCAGATTTATGAGCTACAACAGAAGAGCCTTTAACGTCGATTCCGAAATCCCATACTGCCGATGCAGTCGCATTGTTAATAACCAGCAGGCACAACCAGGTCCACAATACACGTCTCTCCATGTTTAGCGACGATGAAACATTGAAAGTTGTATTAAAACACCTTTCAATTTATTTGATTAATTCATCAGAAAGAAATGTTGAAACTAATCGTTTCTAATCGCTTTTAATATCATACATCATTAATTTCGGTTCCATGTGCTTATTACCCGCGACACGATAGAAAGGAGACCTGCAAGGGGGTGGAGGGTATACGCTGAGGTGGTATTTATGATCCAACAAACAATAACAAAACACTAACTGCTCAGTCAATGCTTATACAAAAGCTGACTAAATATGTAACGAACAAAACCGACAATATTCGCATGTTTCACGTTCATTCATAGAGCGTTTTATAACGCATTGACATTGACATTTTCTATATTCATGCGATTTGTGTGGGTGGATGTTTAATGTATGTAGTTTGTATTTTCGCCATCATTCTTCCGTGATGTAATTTTCGCCGACTTTGAGAATCCTAGGCCCTTACCCTTCAAAGTTATCGCCTAGATACAATATCTTTCGTCATAAAGACTTTAAAATTATCTGAGTTTTTATGAAAAATAAGAATTTAGAAGGCTTATTCGTAGTTATAAATACACACTGAAAGTTGATCGAATCTAGACTGAATTATGAAGTGACTGAAAATTCTACTCCCTCGTAGTAATTTATGTCTGAATGTTGAGTGTTTGTTCATCTGTTCCGTAGTAGTTCTGAAACTAGTTTACGGATTTGGACAAATGAGGTATATGAAGCTTCTTGACGTTCCGCATTTCATAGGCTTATGTCGTAACACTAAATTCAATATGGCGGAAATATAACGCAATTTTCCATCTTCGAAAAATGTAATAAAATATTCTTAATGAGTTTTGTGTCAAATGACAGGACTTGATGATTACATTACATTCCAAAATATATCGCAGCAATGATATCTACACACCACTAACAAGTTCAAAAAAAAGCTTAAAAACAACTGCTACAGGCCAAATCCACGATTTTTGGTTAGAAAAGCCTCTGACTACAACTTTTCATTAAGTTGAAGGCCTTTACTGTTGAATCGTGAATTTGGCCTACACAACATTTTGATACTTACGTTTATGTACATTTTAATCTTTATCGTAGTCAAGTTATAAATTTCAAACGTTTTTGAAGCCTCAGAAACGAATGCTAATCCTACAGATTAGCACAATTTTATGACGGATACCCAAATTCAGAACTGACTCGTGTTACTAGAGCACCAGTTAGCGAGAGAGTTCAATAGATTGACTTTCGGCCGGGTCGCCATTGCTTCGTAGATACCGAGATCCTTGTGGACTGATCTAGCTTTTCTCTTTATGACCTGTGCATTCATTCATGAGTGTTCAATGTCCCAGCATTGTTTAGGGACAGTCAAACAGTAATTTTGAAAGTTTGGCTCAACAAATTTATGTAAGGTTTTATATCTTTACCTCGTTTGTGAAGATTTCTATTTTGCAAGTTAACCCTGATTTTTCTTACTGGTCTTTTGTTTGTAAACTATTGAGCAACGAAAATTCGCAGACGTATTTTTATGCACAATGAAAGGAGCCTCTTGCACTGAATCCTTTCATAGTACTGGTTCTACCACCATTGGTCACTAGGCCCTATTCAGACCAACACACCTTAAGCTAGTCTCCGAGGTAATGAAGGATAGATAGATTAGATAGATAAACAACCTTTAACAAACTTTATTTTTTACCAGGAATACATACTTAATAGGATTTATTAAAATTAGCAGTATCTGCAATGGGTGGCCTAATATCAGGGATCCTCCAGGGTGGGAAAACGCCCACCTAGCCTAGGACCTAGTCTAGGTGGCCATGGCCTCCATGGCCACCTAGACCTAGATTTCTTCAAAGAGTGTTGGCCATTAGCTCGGTTATGGGCTGGTTTATCCTGGTTGGGATTTTTTTTATGAGAACCATTATTTTCATATTTCAATGGAAACCATGGTGGTAGGTAATTAGACTGAGGACAATACTTGTTTGGACGGTTATGTTCTCCATTTCCACTTTGTCCTCTGCCTTTTCTTATGCCTCTTCTTCCATCACACTGGCGACTGCGTTTGCCCTTGCCCACAATGTCGTATGTGGATACGCCGAGTTGAAGCTGCTTATAGGATATTTGGACGGTCTGAGTATCATTATTGTAAGTCACCGCTGGCGTGGTAAGTTGGTTTTTTACCTCAACATGTACGTATTTTAATTCGATACACGGTGATACCTGGAAATCATGACAAGAATTACAGCCACTCTGCGGAAATCTCATTTTTCAATCTACTGCTAATATCTATTTAAAATGGCATTTTTAACAACCATGAACACACTATACGAGACACTTCATCATAATCGTAAGCCGTTTGTAGTCCACAGCTGGGCGTAGGCCTCCGCCATAGAACAATGGTAGGTGTAATCAGGTGTAACTAAATTATAAGCATGAGGGATCTATTAGTACAAGGGATCTAAACCACAGGATCTATTAGTAACTACTCAAAGTACCTACTATATGTAAAGGCAGTCATGTTTTCAGGCAACATCTTAATTCTTTTGAGAGATTCGTACTCATATTCATCAATAAACTATGGGGCATCTAACTCTTACATGATCCTTAGTTAACTACTTACTGGCAATGTTATGTACGTATTTTTATCCAGAATCTCTCCAGATTTATGAGCTACGACAGAAGAGCCTTTAACGTCGATTCCGAAATCCCATACTGCCGATGCAGTCGCATTTTTAATAATCAGCAGGCACAACCAGGTCCACAATACACGTCTCTCCATGTTTAGCGACGACGAAACATTGAAAGGTGTATTAAAACTCGTTTCAATTTATTTGATCAATTAATCAAAAAGAAATGTTGAAACTAATCGTTTCTAATCGCTTTTAATATCATACATCAAATTAATTTCGGTTCCATGTGCTTATTACCCGCGACAGAACACCCTCCACCCCTTTGCAGGTCTCCTACCTGCAAGGGTGAGGAGGGTATAGGCTGAGGTGGTATTTATGATCCAACAAACAATAACAAAACACTAACTTCTCAGTCAATGCTTAACATACAAAAGCTGACTAAAAATGTAGCGAACAAAACCGACAATATTCGCATGTTTCACGTTCATTCCATAGAGCATTTTATAACGCATATGCATACGCATATGACATTTTCTATATTCATGCTATTTGTGTGGATGGATGTGAGATGTTGCCATCCAGTTATTTATGGGAAAAAGTCGCATCTCTCCAGATAAAAACATGACATTCTTGTTTGCGTTTATTCAACGAGCACAGACAGACTAAAACTAAAGATGGCCCTGCAGCCGGGCCACAGACCTGTCCACAGAGTGCATATCAGAATCCTGCGTTACCCGTAGGCATTCTTCATACATAACATGATGTTTGATGTATGTAGTTTGTATTTTCGCCTACTTTGAGAATCTTTGGCGTTTGTCCCTTCAAATTTATCGCCTAGATACAATAACGACTATCTTTCGTCATAAAGACTTTAAAATTACCTGATTTTTTATGAAAAACAAGAATTCAGAAGGCTTATTTGTAGTTATAAATACACTTTGAAATTTGATCGAATCTAGACTGAATTATGAATTGACTGAAAATACTACCTTATCTTAGTAATTTATGTATCACTAGCAGAAGCCCACGACTTCGTCCGCGTTAAAAACTGATACGTGACCGTACATAATGTAAAAAAGATCAAACACGACCGTTCTACTGCTACCGATCGAAGAGATGAGACGGCTGACAATGCGTGACAGCCAGGGACCGAAGATGAAAGTGGTAGAGGCTCAACATCCGGATGTTGAGCCTCTTCCACTCATATCTCGAAGATACTTCAAGTTCTCTGGTAATTCTGAAATTCATTATTTTAGTATATTTTGTTCTACAGGGAGAAGTCGAACATTGAGGATTTTTTCTTTGTTATATCCATTTTTAAAGTATGAAATATAAATAAAAAAAAAATTAGGTAGCAAAACTACATAAGATGGCACTCGTTATTTAAAAAACCTTTTATTTTGCTTTTCAAAATTTCTCTCATGTTAGAGAAATTGACTCTGTAGTTTTAGATTTCTGATGGATCATCCATACAAACCCCTTTCTTCCCCTCTTATGTAGTCGGGCTGATAAAGGTGTCATCGCGAGTTCTCTGTTCGGGGCGAACCACTAGTATATATAGATATCTGTTGGAGTCTGTCCTGTGCGAGGTGTTTGGGTTTTGAAATAAAAGAGTTTTTGAAGATTCTAATTACTTGTATTAATTAATTCTAAAGTTAAAGGACAGGTTACAAGCTTGACGGGCCCAGGGAGACTAGCCGCCCGTAGCGTACCTCGTGCGACCTACTGACGTTATTGTGGGATCAGCACATAATGTTGTAAGTCCCAAGTCCAATGGTCCCAACAATATCTATGAATATTACTTGTTCGTTCATCTATTCTGTAGTAGCTCCGAAACTAGTTTATGGATTTGGACAAATGAGATATATGAAGCGACTTGACGTTCCGCAATTAATAGGCTTATTACGTTACACTAAATTCAATATGGCGGAAACTTAACGCAATTTTCCAACCTCGAAAAATATAATAAATATAATAAGTTTTGTGTCAAATGACAGGGATTGATGAATGCATTAAATTCCAAAATATATCACAGTAATTTTAAATACACACCACTAAAAATTAAAAAAAAAAAAAGCTTAAACCGACTGCTACTGGCCAAATCCATGATTTTTTATTAGTAAAGCCTCTAACTACAACTTTTAATTAAGTGTTCAATGTCCCAGCATTGTTTGGGGACAGTCAAACAGTAATTTTGAAAGATTGGCTCAAGAAAATTATGTAAGGTTCTATATCTTTACCTCGTTTGGTGGGGTTTTCTATTTTGCAAGTTAACCCTGATTTTTCTTTCTGATCTCTAGTTTGTAAACTATTGAGCAGCGAATATTCGAAGACATGTGATGTCTTTTAATGCCCAATGAAAGGAGCCTCTGACTACTACTTTTCATTAAGTTAAAGGCCTTTACTGTTGAATCGTGAATTTGGCCTTCACAACATTTTGATACCAACGTGTACTATTTAATCTTTATCGTAGTCAAGTTTTAAATTTCAAAAGTTTTTATAAGCCTCAGAAACGAATGCTTATCCTACAGATTGGCACAATTTTATGACGGATACCCAATTTCAGAACTCACTCATGTTACTACAGCACCAGTGAGCGAAAGAGTTCTATAGATTGACTTTCGGGTCGCCTTTGCTTCGTAGATACAGAGATCCTTGTGGACTGATCTAGCTTTTCTCTCTATGTACCGTGCTTTCATTCATGAGTGTTCAATGTCCCAGCATTGTTTGGGGACTATCAAACAGTAATTTTGAAAGTTTGGCTCAACAAATTTCTGTAAGGTTCTATATCTTTACCTTATTTGTGGAGTTTTCTATTTTGCAAGTTAACCCTGATTTTTTTTACTGGTATTTTGTTTGTAAACTATTGAGCAGCGAAAATTCGAATTGTATTGTCATTTTACTGCTAAACAATGAAGAACGATGACGTCCTTTTATGCTATGAAAGGAGCCTCTTGCACTGAATCCATTCACCACACTGGTTCTTCCACCATCACTAGGCCCAATTCAGACCAACACACCCAAAGCTAGTCTCTGAGCTTATATAGGATAGATAGAAGGATTAACACTTAATTTTTATCAGGAATAAATAATAGGATTTATTAAAATTAGCAGTTTCTGCACTGGGCGGCCTACCACCAGATATGTTCATCATAATACCCAGATGGAGGCGACTCAGACATCATCAAAGGGTTTTTACCTTTAGCTCGGTTATGGGATGGTTTTTGCTTGTTAGGATATTTTTTATGAGCACCATTATTTTTATATTTCTTTGGAAACCATGGTGGTGGGTAATAAGAATGAGGACAATACATGTTTGGACGATTATGTCCTTCACCTTCACCTTGTTCTCTGCCTTTTCTTATGCCTCTTCTTCCATCACACTGGCGACTGCGTTTGCCCTTGCCCACAATGTCGTATGTGGATACGCCGAGTTGAAGGTGCTTATAGGATATTTGGACGGTGTGAGTATCATTATTGTAGGTCACTGCTGGCGTGGTAAGTTGGTCGTTTACCTCAATTTGTACATATTTTAATTCGATACACGGTGGTACCTGCAAATTATTACAAGAATTACAGCCACTTTGTGGACAGCTCCTTTTTAAATTTACTGCTAATAACTATTTAAAATGCCATGCACAGACTGTACGACACACTTCATCATAATCGTAAGCCGTTTGAAGTCCACAGCTGGGCGTTGGCCTCCGCCATAGAACAATGGTATCAGGTGTAATCAGGTGTAACTAAATGAAAAGCATAAGGGTTATTAGTACAAGGGATCTAAACCACAGGATCTATCAGTAATAGGGCTTGCATATATTCGAACTTTTTGCTATTCGAATATTCGTTTTTTTTCGGTTACTATTCAAATACTATTCGAATAATAGAATAAAATGTAAACTATTTCATTAGCTGAACTAGTAGTAGTGCAAGTAGGTCTTATTCTTTGTCAACCACATATTGCGTTTTTGGTTCGTTGTCACAGCACTTAAATACAAAAACTAAGAGAACAGTAAAATTTTAAAGAGCTTTGTTAGGCTAGGAATAAGAAATTTATCATAATGGGATCAGTAGATCAAAGTAACGCACATAGCTGAAATTATATTGATCATGCGTTTTAAATACTAATACCCAACTTTGGTTAATTCTTCACAGTTTGTTTGCAAGTGAGACCTAAGGAAACATAAAGCGTCTATGGAATCATTCTATGAGGAACATCTGAGATGGTTAAATATGGATCGTGAATCGATGGATGACAACACCCTTTCAGACTCAACAATAAAATTAAAAAAGAATAAAAGAGAAATGAATTAAGAATTAAGAATTTTCTATTCTATTCTACAATTATTGTAGAATAGAATAGAAAATTCTTAATTGTTCACCTTAATAAAACTAGTGGTTCGCCCCGAACTGAGACCTCGCGATGACACCTTTATCAGCGTCATTTCCATATTTTCCATTATTATTTTTTAAATTTTTTATACCTCGAAGTTATATCCTACACATCATCGAAATAACCTTTGAGTAGGACTAAGCAACGGGGTGTACATACTACATACCTATTAGTATATCAAGTACCTGCGAATTAATTGATAACGTCCTTTTGACGAAACCATAGAATTTCAACGGCATTTAAATTCCTAGAAATGCGAGGTCAAAAATGGATGTTATATTGGATATTGTTTTATAGAGTACAAGTTTATAAATTCTTCTATTTCAGATTTTCCCCTGTAGTTGTGTAAGTTACAAGCATACCAAATTTCAGCATTGTTGAATGCTGGAACTACCTTAGAATTTTTGAATTTTATGTTTTCGTTTTTCCCTAATATCTCAAAAACTACGTTGTCTAAATGCTTATTGAAAACAGGTTTGAAATGTCCAACCAAAGCGCTTTCATTAGACAGTAGACACCCCACTTGATCTGACTGTCTCACTTTAGTTTTTTTACCCCAATATATCATTAACCTCCCCACCGATATAGCTCATAATCTTACCTACGAATTGTACCAATACTATCTACCCCCATACAAAATTTCATGAAGATCGGATTAACGGTTAGGAAGTTTTCATCGGACAAAAACACATGCATACTCACATAAATACTTATAAACGCCGATTCTTCCTATTTGACTCGGAGAACTCGCTTCGCTCGTTCAATAAAAATTAAACAGAATATGATAATTAAAAGTACCTTCAATGAGGTACAGTGTCGTCAAAGCCATACGCTTGGCTCAAAGATCTGCATAAAAAAATTATATCCACAACCGCGAAGCACTGATCCTCCGAATATTATCGACTACTTCCAAGTCTTGACGAGTCTTGTTGTGGGCCCACGCACCCAAATGACGTAGCATTGCGTGGAAATCACGTGCAAACTTTATAATTATATTTTGTGCACATTTGAGGTCCAAGTTTGGGGATAAATATACTGGTCGAATATTCGAATATAATAATTTTTGTGTTCGAATTAGTTTACTATTCGAATAATTCGAATCGTCGAATAATTCGAATCGTCGAAAAATTCGAATATTCGAATATTCACCCTAATCAGTAACAACTTAAAGCACAGGCACTCATGTTTTCAGGAAATATCTGATTCATTTTGAGAGAGTCATACTCATAATACGGGGCATCTAACGCTTACAGGACCCTTAGTTAACTACTTACTGGCAATGTTATGAAAGTATTTTTATCCCGAATTGTAATTTCTCCAGATTTATGAGTTACGACAGAAGAGCCTTTAACGTCGGTTCCGAAATCCCATACAGCCGATGCAGTCGCATGTTTAAGGATCAGCAGGCACAACCAGGGCCACAATACACGTCTCTCCATGTTTGGCGACGATGAAACAGTGAAAGGTGTATTAAAACATCTTTCAATTTATTTGATCAATTAATCAAAAAGAAATGTTGAAACTAATCGTTTCTAATCGTTTTTAATATCATACATCAAATTAATTTCGTTTCCATGTGCTTATTACCCGCGACAGAACACCCTCAACCCATTTGCAGGTCTCCTACCTGCAAGGGTGAGGAGGGTATAGGCTGAGGTGGTATTTATGATCCAACAAACAATAACAAAACACTAACTGCTCAGTCAATGCTTAACATAGAAAAGCTGACTAAAAATGTAACGAACAAAACCGACCATATTCGCTTGTTTCACGTTCATTCCATAGAGCATTGTATAACGCATGTGACATTTTGTATATTCATGCGATTTGTGTGGGTGGATGTTTGATGTATGTAGTATGTATTTTCGCCCACTTTGAGAATCCCCCTCACCCTCCTTTCAAAGTAATTGCTTAGATACAATATCGTTCGTCTTAAAGACTTTAAAACCAGTGGTTCGTCCCGAACTGAGACCTCGCGATGACACCTTTATCAGCCCGACTACTTAAGTACTAAGTCATTTCCATATTTTCCAACATTTTTTTTTTAAATTTTTACCTTGGTTTAATTTCCTACACATAATCGAAGTAACCTTTGAATAGGACTAAGCAACGGGGCGTACATATACTACATAACTGTTAGTATATCAAGCACCTGACGAATTAATTGATACCGTCCTTTTGTCTAAAACCATAGAACTCTTACGTCATTCAAATTCCTAGAAATGGGAAGTCAACAATGGATGTTATATTGGTTTCTGTTTTATGGAGTACAAGTTTCAAAATTCTTCAGTTTCAGACTTTTCCCTGTAGTTGTGACACAAAAGCCACAAGCATACCAAATTTCAGCATTCTGAGATTGCTGGAAGTACCCTAGAATTTTAGATTTTTACGTTTTTTATTTTCCCTAATATCTCAAAAACTACTAAGGCTTAGTACTACAATTACTTATTAAAAACAGTTTTGAAATGTCCAACCAAAGCGCTTTCATTAGACACCCCACTTGATCTGACTGTCTCACTTTTATGTTTTTTACTCCCTCTTGGACCCCAATATCTCAGCAACCCCCTGACCGATATAGCTCATAACCTTCCTACAAATTGTACCAATACTATCTACCCCCATACCAAATTTCATGAAGATCGGATTTACGGTTTGGAAGTTTTCATCGGACAAACATACATACATACATACATTCATACATACATACATACATACAAACGCCGGTTCTTCCAACTTGACTCAGAGAACTCACTTCGCTCGTTCAATGAACGCCCCGTTGCTAAGTCCTATTCAAAAGTTATTTCGATGATGTGTAGGAAATTACCTCGAGGTGAAAACTTTAAAAAAATAATGGAAATTATGGAAATGTCTTACTTAAGTAGTCGGACTAATAAACGTGTCATCGCGAGGTCTCAGTTCGGGGCGAACCACTAGTAAATATACTTAATGAATTTTGTGTCAAATGACAGGACTTGATGAGTACATTACATTCCAAAATATATCAAAGTAATGATATCTATACAGCACTAACAAGTTCAAAATAAAAGCTTAAAAACAACTGCTACAGGCCTAATCCACGATTTTTGGTTAGAAAAGCCTCTGACTACAACTTTTCATTAAGTTGAAGGCCTTTACTGTTGAATCATGAATTTGGCCTTCACAACATTTTGATACTAACACATTTTAATCTTTATTGTAGTCAAGTTATAAATTTCAAACGTTTTTTTAAGCCTCAGAAACGAATGCTAATCCTACAGATTAGACCAAATTTATGACGGATACCCAAATTCAGAACTCACTCGTGTTACTAGAGCACCAGTGAGCGAGAGAGTTCAATAGATTGACTTTCGGGTCGCCCATGCTTCGTAGATACCGAGATCCTTGTGGACTGATCTAGCTTTTCTCTGTATGACCTGTGCTTTCATTCATGATTGTTCAATGTACCAGCTTTGTTTGGGGACTGTCAAACAGTAATTTCGAAAGTTTTGCTGAACAAATTTCTGTAAGGTTCTATATCTTTACCTCGTTTGTGGAGTTTTCTATTTTGCTAGTTAACCCTGATTTTTCTTACTGGGCCCCAATTCTACTAAACAAATTGTGTTTGTATTGTTAATGAATTATCACAAAATTGTAATTTTTTACACTTTTGGTATAGCCTTGAGGCCTTAGACAAAGTAACATTCTAATAGCGATGACGCCAGTAGAAAAGTCCAAAATATTTGGGATTGACGTTAGCCATCGATATGTCACGTGGTCTATTGTATTGTATTACGACTGTAGAAATGGAATCGCTTCGAAGCGAATGCCGTTTGGCTAGGCCCTCTGGCCTTTTGTTTATAAACTATTGAGCAGCTAAAGTTCAATTAAATATAATTTTTTATAGCCATTTTACTATGCAAAAAATGAAGAACGATGACGTCCTTTTATGCTATGAAAGGAGCCTCTTGCACTGAATCCATTCACCACACTGGTTCTTCCACCATCACTAGGCCCTGTTCACACCAACACACCCTAAGCTAGCAGTTAAATTAGCAGTATCTGCACTGGGCGGCCTACCACCAGATACTTTTCCCAAATGGAGGGCACTCAGACATCATCAAAGGGTTTTGGTCTTTAGCTCGGTTATGGGGTGGTTTTTGCTGGTAAGGATATTTTTTATGAGCATTTTTTTCATATTTCATTGGCAACGGTGGGTAAAACCATGATTGGTCATTAGTTTGAGGAAAATACTTGTTTGGAGGATTATGTCCTCCACCTCCACCTTGTCCTCTGCCTTTTCTTATGCCTCTTCTTCCATCACACTGGCGACTGCGTTTGCCTTTGCCCACAATGTCGTATGTGGATACGCTGAGTTGAAGCTGCTTATAGGATATTTGGACGGTGTGAGTATCATTATTGTAGGTCACCGCTGGCGTGGTAAGTTGGTCGTTTAACTCAACATGTATGTATTTTAATTCGATACACGGTGATACCTGGAAATCATGACAAGAATTACAGCCACTTTGCGGAAAGCTCATTTTTTAATTTACTGCTAATATCTATTTAAAATGCCATTTTTAACAACCATGCACAGACTATACGAGACACTTCATCATAATCGTAAGCCGTTTGAAGTCCACAACCGGATGTAGGCCTCCGCCATAGAACAATGGTATCAGGTGTAATCAGGTGTAACTAAATTATAAGCATGATGGATCTATTAGTACAAGGGATCTAAACCACAGGATCTATCAGTAACTACTCAAAGTACCTACTATATGTCAAGGCAGTCATGTTTTCAGGCAACATCTTAATTATTTTGAGAGACTCATACTCATATTCATCAATAAACTACGCACTGAAAGAATGCTATGGTTGAATTTACCAGATTCCAGATTATATGTACCAAATTAAACGTTTGAATGAGGACCTACCGCTGGCTTAAGTTGATTTTACCAAACGGCGACGGTTGGCTGATCACCAAAGTAGTTTGGTATATTTAAGTTACCAAATGATGCTGGTAGAATAGTTACCAAACTGCTTTGGTAGATTACTACCTACGATAGTTTCGGTAATAATGTATCAAATATCATATTGTGGATTTTACCATGAACTTTGTTATTTTTCACTAAACAAGTTTCATACTATTGTAATTGTTTACCAAAGTACTGGTAGGATAGTCAATAAACCACTTTGGTAAATTTTTAATTAAATTGTATTATTTACTTAACTCTTATTGTATATTTGGAAATTTTACCATCAACTATAGTAATTTTTACTAGACAACTTTGATGCTATCTACTTTAAGGTTTTGTAATATCTACCTAATTGCTCTCGTATATTAACTATTAACTGTGGTAATTTTTACTAGACAACTTTAGTTTTATCTACTATAAAGTTTTGTAGTAAATACCTAATTGCTCTCGTATATTTAACTATGAATTGTGATAATTTTTACTAGACAACTATTTTGTTATCTACTTTAAGGTTTTGTAGTAAATACCTAATTGCTCTAGTATATTTAACTATGAATTGTGATAATTTTGACTAGACAACTATTGTGCTATCTACTTTAAGATTTTGTAGTAAATACCTAATTGCTCTCGTATATTTAACTATGAATTGTGATAATTTTTACTAGACAACTTTTGTGTTATCTACTGTAAGGTTTCGTAATAAATACCTAATTTCTTTCGTAGATTCTAATAGGAAATGAGGTAATTTTTACTAGATAGCTTTTGTATTATCTACCTATCTACTTAAATTTCTTTTGTAGATCCTACTATTAATTTTGGTAAGTTTAAGTAAACCACTTTTGTATAATCCAATAAATTACATTGGTAATATTTACCCAATAGCTTTTTTAAATTCTACTTTGGAACATTTGTATTTTCTACGAAATGCCTTTAGTGGTATCTACATAATTTGATGTATGATCTATCATAGTTATACTTTTGTTACTCACCCAATGCTTTTGTAAATTTTACAATAAAATGGTGAAACCTACATAAGCAATTGGGTAATAATTACGACAAAAGAATAACTTATTATGATAGATTACACAAAAAATAGGTATGATGTGACTAAAAGCGTTTCACAAAAAATACCTACCAAAGTTTCAAAGCAGAACCTAAAAATCTGACAATACAATATAATAGTATGCATAAGTATAAAAATACCACAATTGATGAAACAATATACAAAAGCAGTTGTTTTAAACAAAAATTGTAGAAACAAATGAAACATAAGGAAAGTTTTATTAATTTATTATAATAAGATAAAGTTTTGGGATATTTTGACACCATCCCCTTTACCATCCATACTCAAAAATAACATTCAAAGTTATCTATAAGATTTAAATGAATACAAATACTTTGACTTCAGTTTGAAACAAACAAAATTGAGTGGCAGCACTATCACCCATCCATAATTAAAAGTACTTTAATTAATTAACAATAAGATTTGTCTGTGGCAGTTTAATAAGAGTTATTTATAATAAGGTCGGCGGATCAAGGCAGGCGTGAAGCTAACAGTGGGACCGCAAAAATGGTTTTATCACTGCATAAGGTCGTAAATTGTCTGCCCCGTCATCAAATAGCTAAATTCACGTTTGGCTAAATCCACCGATAGCACTATAGAACAAATATATAAATCTTCAAAAAAAAAATTCTTAAAAAAAATTGTTCCATTTTTGCAAAGAATACAGTTATGCTTGAAAATAGTCACTAAAGCCTGAGCAATTCACATTTTTTACGTAGAAAATATACACTTAAGGTGGATCGTCTCGCTTGTGGGGCAAAATTTAAATTTTATTATGTTTTTTTACAATGGGTGGCCTCGGGGTGGTAACAAAAATAAGCAATGTAAAGTATTTAAGGTTTTAATCTATCTATGTACTAAATCTCACCAAAATTGGCCAAGCCGTTTGAACATGAAAGCTATTGTGTTTTTGCTCGTCCCAGCTTATCAACACTTCCTGAGATAACAAAACAGGTATTGCAAAAACTAAGAGACCAGACATATTTTAATTGATAGTATCTCATAAATATAAATAGTTAAGCTACAAAAAAACACTGTAAAAATCATTGAAGAATATTCGTAGCTAAACTAATTATCTTTATGAGATACTATAAACTAAAACATGTGGTCTTACAGTTTTCGTAAAATCAGTTGTTGCTATCGCAAAATACATACTAAAATTCGAATTTCCACATGCGAGACGATCCACCTTAAATAGGGCATCTAGTTAATTTTTACAAACAAAATCGTCCTAGAACTCAGTATGGATGGGTTCTACGAGTTAAGTATTTTGGAATATGTAAGAAAATTTAATATTATTTAATTGGTTCTGCAAGAGTGAATACACGATATGAAATATCTTTGTTTGAGTGAGAACTCAGGAATCGTACCCAATTTGCTAGATGATACTAAATTTTCCATCTAAAGCTATTTATATTTATTAAGATTTGGATATTTTACAGAAATATTTTACAACATTAAACGCTACCGACCGCTGCGCACAGCATAACTGCGATCGTGAATTCCAACGCCTGAGGTCTTTTAGGCACCATCTGCTATCACTTCATAATAACACAGAATTTATATCAAATGATGAAGAACTCATGAAAAATTTTGCAACATTACATCTAATGCCTTCAATAAACTGTCAATCTTGCAAAAAATATAGTCACATGGCACGTAAAAATCTTGCAGTTTATCTTCAGTACAAACCACAATGACGAGCGGTTGACATCTCGATTTCTTCTCTAACAGGACCTTTCTCCAACTGTCCAACTACTCCACCGTCATTCTGAAATATTCAAAAAAATAAACTAGCTAAACCTTGCTACTTTTTGCTGAACTTCGGGATACAAAGTATACAAAAACACTCTTGGGTGTTATAGAAATGCAATTCTGTAAAAAAATAAGTCAATCTATCAACTACGTTTTAAGTTTTGGTGACACAAACATACGAAAGCTGAGTTTTTAGGGTTCCGTACGCAAAAAGGGTAAAACGGATCCTCTTACTAAGGCTCCACTATCCGTCCGTCTGTCACCAGGCGGACCCAAATGTCTAACTATCACGGTTCATGAGATACATCTTATGAACCGTGATAGTTAGACATTTGAAATTTTTACAGATGATGTACTTATATCTGTTGCTGCTACAACAACAAATACTAAAAACAGAATAAAATAAATATTTAAGGGGGCTCCCATACAATTCACTTGTTTTTTTACCGTTTTTATAGATAATGATACGGAACCCTTCTTGCGCGAGTACGACTCGCACTTGGCTGGGTTTAGTTTATAATTTTAATATATAAATATGTCCAGCGGCCAGGGCAAATTTTATACCAACGAAACTTGCCCAACAAGTCTAGCCCCCCAATTACAGTAGCGAATGCCAATGGGGAAAGCAACAATGGGGATCATTTTGGCAGTCTTAGCGGCTCCTAAATCTTAGGAAACTTGATAGGGGCAACTTCTCGACCTAAATATTCCTCCTTTCAAGTTTCAAAAGATTTAAACAGCGCTAAGGGGTGGTTTCACCAACAATAAACAGGTAGTTAAACAACTGTTTAGTCCAACCAATGCTTTTTGAAAGCTGTTTTCAAGGATTATCTGTCACCTTGAACAATGGTTAGATTTAACAAGACATTTACTAACTAACAAAGTATCTTAAGCTGCAAAATGATCCCCATTGTTGCGTTTCCTATTGCCTTTTGCTTAACGGATCTAGCCAAACGTGAAGTTAGCCATTTGGCGGCCAAACAGACAGTTAAAATAACATCCATAACATAAACGTCGCGGGGAGTCGGTGGATGGAGGTGGCTCTGGACCATCGTAATATTCTAGGCCTATGTTCAGCTGTGGACTTCTACAGGCTGAATGATATAACATAACACCCAACAGTCACATACGTAGTCTTGATCCCACACTAGGATTCCCGGTGTCATGGGTATCAGAAACTACGAGTACCATGGTACCATAGCACCCAGACCCGGAACAAATATTTGCAGATCATTAAACATTTGTCCTTCAGCGGGAATCGAACCCGCAACCTCTCAACCTAGTCCTCTTAGCCGGCTACTCGCCTGCTGCGCCACAGAGGTCTTCCTTATGCACCTTATGCAGTGACACAAACCCATTTTTAGGATTCCTTAATTCAAAAGGTACCAACGGAACCATTATAGGATTACTTAGGTGTCTGTCTGTCTGTTTGCAATAGTCTTTTTTGCTCTAAATCTACTGGACCCAAAAAGATGAAACTCGTAGTGAGAAAATGCTGACAAAATTGTGTTGATTGACTAATAAGTTAATTGGTCTACGGAACCCTCTCCACGCGAGTCTGACTAGCACTTGACCAGCTTTTTTTTTAATTCCCACTGCTTACTTCACATATGCCTAGATCTGTTGAGGGAACTGTACGGTTGCATGGTGCAGTTGATTAAATCATGGTTATATTTTTTAACAGTAGCACAGTTGACTGTACGTTCAAAGTATTTTTAAAACATTGAACAGTGACCGGACTGCTTAATAAATAAATATAACATAAAACTCACCTTGTACAATATAGTTATTGTATTTGTTTGAATTTAAATCTTCAACTCATCGCTTGGACGTTTTGTCCCATTTTTTGAGTATATCGTTAACTGGCTCATTATTAAATTTCATCCATACTTTGTGCTCTTCAAATTCTTCATACGATACTGAAAAATAAGTAGGTATAATAGTACAATATAGTAGGAGACAATTTATACTGTAATAGGTAAATTACTTACTGCTATGGTACCAGTACATGGTATGGTATGTCTTATCAACAAATTCTGTTGTTTTGGGTATGTGTTTTTGCCTTTTATGTTCTATAATGCCAAGACTTTGCAGTTTTTTCCATGGTTGTTGTATTTGTCAACCAATTTCAATCTTGCAGGGATGTATTTACCATGACCATATTTTTGGCTTGGTATATAGTAGGGTTCCTGTTATGTAACAACAACCAGAAATTAATCTGAGTTAAGTTAATAAATCATCGCCAGTGATGCTTAAAAGTACTACGACATAAATATTCTAACTTAAGTCCTCATCAGTAACTACTATCATTATCTAACTAATGTACTGCTATTACAAATTGAAATTTGAATTGAAAAATCTCTGGGTATACCTACCTACTCACTTTAATAGTCACTAGCTAAGTAGCTTACATTACCTTTTTTTATTCTTTTCTTTTGAGGACCAGGATCAATTTCATTTTCGTCATTTGTCCAATAAGTCTCAGAAGCACGACTCTAAAAAAAAATACTTCGGTTAGGTAGTTACGTTAACAAGGTCCTACCTGCAGTCAAGTACCTACTTGACTGCAGGTAGGACCTTGTTAACGTTGTGTATCTACCTAGATAGGTACAATTCGGCCAACGGATCTAGGGACACGAACCCCTTATTTTCTCTAGGCGGGAATCAAACCCAAAACATGGGGGCAGGCAAGCGTACCAAAAAGTCATAACGGATTAATACTTACGTCATTTACAATGTCTACAGAGCTTATGGACTCGGCGTCAGTAGTAGAAAAGTTTGAAAGTTAACTCTAAAAAACATACACATTCTATTATTATAAAAGTTACCAGATTACTTTAGTCATATTTTCATTTAGGTACTCTAAAAGGTACCATACCTACCTAGCCTAATAATAAGATGTAGGTAAAAAGTTACTTACGCAAAAAATATTTTCTTTCATGTATTGTAGCAAGCCATGCCTCAATTTTATTCGATCCTTTATGCTTTCAGTGGGTATCAACGATTGTATATTGGATTCTGTCATTTTGTCTGAACAGGCTAAATCAATGTCATGCACTGAAACAATAATAGGTATAAGTTTGAGTGTTTTAGCATAGCACATACCTAAGTACCTACCTACTCACCACATAAATAAGCGGTTAATTTTACATTAAACTTACGTAGCTAGTGTGAAACATACTGCGTACGGATTGGTGATCGTAGCATTGGTGTTGTGTACTCCGGTGGATGTTGCTGACCATCCCTTGGTATAAAATCGGCTTTTACGACATCTACGGGAGGAGTCTATTCGGTCTGAGTGTCGATAAGGGGGCCTAAGAACAATTTGATTGGCCGTGGTGTGATCGGGTTGCCGGACACACCACGGCCTATTAAATAAATTTAAATAAATATAAAAATAGCATATTAAATAAATTTAATATGCAGGGTTACATCGTTTTTTTACACATAGGTAGGAAGTGTAGGAACTTACCTCTAAATGCTTCCTGTGTCGTTAAAAATTAGCCGGTAGGAATTGTTCGGTTTCACTATCTGTCATCATCACGCACGGCTTTATTCACTTTGATAGTTTACTTATTTCTCTACTCACTGGGACTGGGACACACACTGGCTGAATAACTGAAACTTTGTAGTATTGGAGTGGACGGTGCAAACAGCACAACCACTCCTTATAGCGGCGCGAACAGAACAGAAAGAGGGAACGCGCCCGCGCCGCGGCAGGGAGCCACGGCGCGGGTGCGAGGGGGCCGCAGAAGCACGGTAGGGCTGCCCTAAAACCGATACGATTCTGTTTGGGACAATATCGAAAAACGAAACACAAATTGTATGAAGTCTTTCTATACTAGCAAGCGAGAATCTTGAATCGCACCTTAATGAATATACGCTTGTCTTTTAATTCATACGACTTAATTTTTTTTATTTTACCACCTAAGAAAAAATATGTCATCTTGAGCACATCTGCCCAACTACATACCTAGGTACTTAGCTGACAAATTAATTGATAACCTCCTTTTTTGAAGTCTGTTATCATCTCAAAATAATCTAGTAAGTGTATCATGATGGCAGTATTGCAAGAAAACCGTAGGCATCATTGTAAACTTTAGTTTATTGAAAAATTAGTATCTATAACGATGTTCGTTATATTAATCATAGTTTTATGTCGAGTAACAACTTTTTAAATTCTTTAATTTTAGACTTTTCCCGTATTTGTGTCACACGCAAAAGCTATCAGAATACCTAACTTCAGCATTGTGGGATTACTGAAAGTACCCTAGAGGTGTTTTTTTACATATTTGATTTTCCCTTATATCTCAGAAACTACATAGTCTAAAAAATTATAAAAAATAGTTTTGCAATGTCCAACCAAAGCGATTTCATATAACACCCTACTTGACCAGACTGTCTGACTTTTTGTTTACCCTTCTTGGACCCCAATATCTCAACAATCCCCCAAGCGATACAGCTCATCACCTTACCTACAAATTGTACCAATTTTATCTACCAATCTATTACCCCTCTACCAAATTTCATGAAGATCGAATTACCGGTTCAGAAGTTAGGTATCCTCGGACAAACATATACATACATTCTTCTAAGTTGACAGAGAGAACTCACTTCGCTCGTTCAAAAATATATTTTTTAGTGTACTTTCCCTACAATAATAGGGTAGTTTTTTTTATTTACTAGATCCATTGTGTTGTGAATTAATTGGGCATCCCTAATTGTTTAGTTCTGTCTGTCCGTCCTTCGTCCACTCCTACTGACCAATCATAACAAATTATTGAAATTAATGCCAATGGCGTGATGCGTGTAAAATTACCTCAAAGTCAAAGTCAAAGTCAAAAAGAACTTTATTCATTGAAATCACAAGGATCATTTTGAATCGTCTTATATAAAATTAAATTACTCCTGTTCCAACGCGACCAAGCCTAGAAGAATCAGGCAACAAACTCGGCTTGGCTTACATAAATGGTCCGTCTTACCACTAGGTGAGAAGCGCCTGTGTGGTGCCTCGGAGCAAGGAGTTGCTGATACATAGTAAATGAGAACTTAAAAACCTTAGGAAGGTAGTCAAAAGTAAATAAACATCAGCAAAAATATGCAAGACAGCACACGCTACGCTTGTTATACTTATAAATAATAATCTAATACAAACATGTAAATAGGTAAGTACAGATATTGCAAATTTCCATTTTAGCAGTCGAGGGGCAGAGCGACATCAGGCCACGCGGCTTTATCATTAATATAGTCATCAAGAGTGTAATACGCTTTTTTAATTAGATTCATCTTTATGTAGGATTTAAATCTTCGAATAGGAAGTTTAAATGCACCTTCTGGAAGTTTATTATAGAACCGTACAGAATTCCCCATAAAAGACCCACTTACTTTCTTTAATCGAAATTTTGGTATATTTAGTTTGTGTTTATTTCTCGTGTTAATACCATGCACGTCACTTTTTATCATAAAACTATCCAAGTGTTTATGTGTATGTAATAATATTTCATAGATATATTGCGATATTACTGTAAGAATATTGATTTCTTTGAAACGCTCTCTCAAGGAGTCACGCGACTTCATTTTATAAATGGCACGTATTGCCCGTTTTTGCAAGACAAAAATAGCTTGGATATCTGCTGCTTTACCCCACAGTATGATACCATATGACATAACACTATGGAAGTAGCTAAAATAAACAAGCCTAGCTGTAGCTTCATCAGTAAGCTGCCTTATTATACGAACTGCATATGCAGCGGAACTAAGTCTACCAGCAAGAGCTACAATTTGTGGTGCCCACTGCAAGCCCGCATCAATATTAAGCCCTAAGAAAATGGTAGACTTGACAAGATCAAGTGTCTCCCCATTTATTTTAATATTAGTTGGATAATGTTTTACATTTGGCAATGTGAATTTGATGCATTTAGTTTTTTTAGCATTAAGCAAAAGATTATTAACTGTGAACCACTCAAGAACACGCGATAGTGAATCATTTACATCATCGTAATTAGATTTAGATCTATCAACTTTGAAAATCAAAGAAGTATCGTCAGCAAACAGAACTATGTCACATATGTCTTTCACAAAAAAAGGGAGATCGTTAATGTAAACTAGGAATAAAAATGGGCCTAGTATTGAACCCTGTGGCACCCCCATGACAATAGTCGATCCTGAAGACCTTTCACCACCAACATCAACTTTTTGGACTCTATTGGATAAGTAAGAATTTACAAGATTAATTGCCTGATTTTGTATGCCATAATGTTTTAACTTGGAAATTAAAGTATCATGCCTCACGCAGTCAAAAGCTTTGGACAGGTCGCAGAAAACTCCGATCGCGTCCTGCGAGTTCTCCCATGCTTCAAATATGTGTTCTAAGAGCATGGTACCAGCATCGGCTGTCGAACGACCCTTAGTAAATCCAAATTGATGACTATGAAGAAGTCCGTGGAGGTTGAAGTGTGACAATAACTGAGTAAGAATAAGTTTCTCAAAGATTTTACTTAACGCAGGCAATATAGAAATTGGCCTATAATTACCTGGATCTTTTTCATTACCAGACTTGAACAAAGGAATTAATTTACTATGTTTCATAAGATCAGGAAAGACTCCCTCGTCAACACATCCATTGAAAATATAGGCCATACACGGCGCAATATCAATAATTATAACACCTAACACCTTTGTAGATATTCCCCAAAGGTCTTCAGTATTTTTAATATTAAGTGACTTAAATGTCTTAACAATATCAATGGCATTAACGTATCTGAAACTAAACGCGACCTCACACTTATCAACACTTAATTCCAATAAAGTAGATGCTCCAGAGGCAGTTGATTTTAAAGATTGAGTCACAATATTAGGTATACTAGAGAAAAAACTATCAAAGGCATTTGCGACCTCAATATTATTTGATAATATTGTATTGTTTACGTTTAAATTAATTTGTTTACTACGAGGTTTAGCTTTACCTGTTTCATTATTTATTAATTTCCAAGTTGTCTTAATTTTATTTGTTGATTTTTCTATTTTATTTCTCAAATGCAATGATTTTGCTGCATGACAAACTTTTTTGAAGGTCTTGGAATAGTTCTTTATGTACAAGATAAACGTTGGATCGTGCAACATTGATTCTCTAGCCGCATAGAGTTCATATAATTTATTCCTACTTCTATAAATACCGGTTGTAGCCCAATCAGCTAACCCGACATTAGCTCTAGCTTTACATTTTTTTAACTTAAATATCTCACTATGTTCCTCACATATCAACTTAAACAAACTAGTAAAAAGGTCATTCGGATCATCTACGCACGGTACAAGGGGCATTTTAAGTTCAATACTGCCCTGGAACTTCTTAATGCGACTTTCTGTGATAGGCCGATAAGTGAATTCCTTAGGTTCATCTACAAAATTACAAGTAAATATAGCACTGTGACCATAGTGATCTGAGGTGAAATGTTTAATTACTGATTTATCAATTGGAACACTACTGCAATAAATATTATCTAAACAGGTGGATGTTGTTAGTGTCACCCTTGTAGGTTCTTCGAAGAGGTGATTTAAGTTAAAGCATTTAAATAAATTAAGCAGCCTCTCAGATAGAGGATTAACCGGAATATCTATATTGAAATCTCCGCAGACTATTAGCATTTTATTACAAACAAAAGTTTTAAGCAATGCTTCTTCCATAGTGGATTCAAATAATGCGAAGTCTGCGTCAGGGGGACGGTAAACGCTCACAATGATATGCCGCTCTAGCTCAACACAAGATAGCTCAATAGTCCTCTCAATAGTGAGATTTGCAACATCTTTACGTTCCTTGCATTTTAAAGTATTTCGAACAACAATTAAGGAACCCCCACGTATGGCGTTTTTGCGTTTGTATGAACTTACAATATTATAATTCTCATAATAAGGGAGTAAATCAAATTGTAACATCCAGTGTTCAGTTACACACATAATATCAACATTAAAACGATTTAAAAATAATTCTAATTCTAAGATTTTGCTGGGAAGGCCTTGCACATTTTGATGTACTACATGTAATGTGCCCGGCTGTCTCATTGTCGAACTCATCAGTTTAAATGACTGTCAGCTACTCCTACTTGTTTGCCCTCATTAGTACTACTACTAACTACGGGCTTGTCGGTGAACTGCGTTATAGTACTTATAACGGGATCAAAAATATTAAATGCTAACAATTTAGCAATTATTAATTTACTATGTCTACTCAAATACATAGTATCTTGTGTCAAAATAAAATTACTAATAAAATTATTAGTATCAAAATACAAAACGTCTCTATGACGACATGTCAAATTATACAGCATTAAATTAATATTCCAAATTTTTTGATTATCTTTAGTACTCAAACATTTTGAGTAAGGGAAAGCACATAAAATTAATTTTCCCAGTCCTGAATCTAGCTTTTGTAACAAAGTCTCAACTAACTTAATAATATCCAAACGCGTTACACCACTACTCTCACCTAATTGTACTAACAGAGTGGTGTTGTTGTCAAAGCAATCCTCCCTCTTTATAGTATCTATAAGTTTGTTAATAGGGGCATTAGGAAAGCAATTATTTGTCACAACTTGCCCTAACAGGTCACTAAGGAGCAAGCCCATCCCAACACCTATCTTATCTGAATACATCACAGTCTTCCGGGTCTGACAACAGGATTTAATCTGTCTAACCGGAGACTGCGTACCAGGTGTGGAAACTACTTCAACCTGAACAGTAGGTTTAGCCTGACTCTGCGATGCACATGTTGCAATGTGTGTTAAAGCACCTAAAGCTGATCCAGAAGGCTCTGATAAAGGAAGGTCCGTCTGTGAGCTACTATTACATACTTGTACATATGTGCTATCATCACTCAGTATCTCTACGATATTATTCATTTTCTGAATATTGTCAGATGCTTCTCGTTCAGCTTTTTTATATTTACACGTTACATCATGAAGTGATGTTTCTAAACTTTTAATTTCCTCTGACATATCAACTAACTCTTTTGAATTTCGTCCTATCAAATTATAGCAGGAATTAAGTTCCTCATTTAAATAACATTTTTGCTTAATATGCTTGGCATAACTTACGACATTTTTATGCTTTTTAAGCTTTTTCTCAGTTTTTTTTATAAAATTACTTAGCTTCACATATTTTTTTATTCTGTTACTCCCCTTCACTTGTTGAAATTTACTTTTACAATTTGGTGTAGTGAGATCTATCGTTGAGAAGTTAGAAGCACTTTCCATGAGTTCCGTCTGTAGATCCAGACTCCTATAATTATTATTTGAGGGAACATGCTTCGACTCTAATTGTTCAAGTTTACATCTGCACTCCGCAAGCTCATGCTGTAAGTCTTTATTTTCCTGAAGCAACACCTCGTAGGTTTCATGGCAGCTGTCTACGGATTGTAACATGGACTGCATACGGTCCATCTGCTCAAGTACGGCTACATATTGAGAATGAAGCTCGGCAAGTTCTTTCTTGAGGCTTGTATTCTTGCCAAGAATCACCAACATTTCAGCCTCACTCTCGTCACGTTCTTGTAGTAGCTGGCTGCGAATCTCGTTGGATTCTTTGAGCTCCGCAGCTGCCTCCTTGTACTTTGCTTCCAAGTCGCATGCCCTCCGAGTCATCATGGTAGATGGTATTCTGAAACACAGCAGTAGGCAAGTGGGTATCTAGAAATAGATAGTGACAGGTATAGAAAAGGTGGAAATATAAAAAAAAACAATTAGTAAAGATGGGGGAGGTAGAAAGTAACAAGAATGTAGTAATAGAATTAAAATTTACAATGAAAAATAACACTTGCTTAGCTAACCAATTATTACCAGATCAATTTAAAAATTGTTTTAGAATTTCTCACTACTAAGTACTTGACACACAAGTAAAAGAAAGATTACAAAGTAAGTTAACTCCGGTTACTACAAATTATTAAAAAAAAATAACAATGAATTCATGCATTTAACTAAATACTACTCAGGTAATAAGTACTTAGTTATTGTGGAAAGTACAACCTACAGATTACAGTTAGTTGGTATTTTGGGACCAGTTAGTGCAAAAGAATGATAATATTTTTGTAATTTTCTGAGTGTCTCTGTAGTTGTGTCTGTGTGAGGCAGTGTTTAGACTACAGTCGTCTTCCAAACTTTGTCAAGGCGAAAGAGTACAAAACTTTACCTTTTCGTATTGTGTAGTGCAAGTGACTCACAAGGAGCCGAGTCAATGTGTGTGTGGTAACGTGTGTGAGGTGTAAAATGTTATGTTATTAGAACAAAATATACTCCCCAGGTTTATCCATGAAATCCAGCTAACACTTTGGAGTGTAATTCACAGAATCCTCTGGAATCAAACTGCTTTCCTTTTGTGGACTTTCATACAATTCAAACTCGAACACGTCAACCGTTGTGACCCAGTACGAACTTTGGCAAAGTTTTTTCATATGTTTTTATAGAACACAAACACTCACACGTGTGAAATATACTATTTTTAACAACCGTACGTAACTTATAATGATAATTAACAGTGAAAACTACAATAAAAACTAAAATAAATTAGAGCAGCTGATTTTGACGTGCGTCAGCTGGGGTTGCCACACGGCGAAAAAAACCTACCTATATATAACTATATACTACTTACAAAAAGTATCTGTAGGTATGATACATTTTACCAAACTTATTGGTAAGTATTATCGACTCCCACGGTTTTTGGCTGATTCAATATAGCTATAAGGCACCTACCTAGGTCACTAGATTTAACGTTGTGTATCCGTTGGATGTACAGTAAGTTTCTGAAATAATTATGTTATGTACCTACCTACTTACATTACAAGAAATAAACCTATCTAAAACTGGTTTGCTGAGATGATTAATTTAAAATACCAATTTCGAGAACTCGATTTAGTTGGGTTTACGCTGCCTAAGTAGGTACCTAGGTACCTAGGCACTAAGATCTATCTAAGTAACACTTAGTTGATTTACTTAAAGATAGGATTGCGATTGCGATGAGATTATTGATTCATCTTCGCATAGGTTAACTCAACTCTAGCTAGTCAAAGACCACAGACTAGGTACAATTTAACAGTAAAATGCCAAGAAAGAACCAGTGACACTACTTACCATTAGACAGTATTCGTCCAATGTTAATACCCACGTATAGGTAGGCAGGTGTATGATCTACCGTGTATCGTTTTTACATTAGTATTATTTAAGTAACCTACCTTAATAGGTAGGTACCTAGCTAGCAATTAATAAACCATTGCCGTAGTGGTTGCCGGCCTCGAATAGCCCCCTCCTTATAATAAAGAGTGACCTGTTCTACGCCTTATAGGGACCTTCCATCTTCCCGTGGATGTCGTAGGCAACTAAGAGATCTCACCAGTGGATGGGCAGCTGCACCACCTGAGCACTTATCACTACTTACCTATTACTGCGATCACCATCCATCTGCAAAGCGTGGTTAGGGGAGGGAGACCATACCTGTGTCCAGCATGTAACCACTAGGTATGTAACTAGTTGGAACAGAGGAGGACTTCTAGTTGCTGTGAAGATGATGATGATAATGATGACTAATTAACCTTGGACTAGGTACTTAGTTAAACTGAGTTTTGTCATGTGCATTCACAGGCAGTTTCAGATTCGATCGAAATAGAACTAGTCCAAGCATAGGTAGGTATATGCTAGGTTTATTAGTAACATCATAAAATAAACAGCGTAACCCACGGCAATGCTACATGAAGGACATGTAGAACTACGTTAAATACTGAAGTTGGAAGTTTTCTGTCTTATTTCATAATGTCATGGTGTTCCATTAATTTACGTACCTACTTCTACTATGTTATTGGGAAGGAATTGATTCTTGTAGGTAGGTAGGTACCTAACCTACCTACCTATGTGCGTACCTAGTATGTTTGCTGTTGAACCTAAATTGGATAGGTAGGTACCTACTTGCTCAGGTAGATAGATAGGTATTATGTAATTACCTACTACATATCAACTATTTACCTAGATCTGTGTAAGTACCTAGTGGTAGGTAAGTATTTACGTATAAGTACTTACAGACAATACAATACCATGGTGACAGCGAGCTGATCTGATGATGGAAACGGAACTCCTCGATGGTTAATAGTACAGTCGTATTTAGGCTCATTTTAATTAGCTCACGGTCCCAAAGAGTATTTCATAAAACCCTGTTTAGAAAGAGATATTTTTCAACAAAAATCTTATTATTAAAGTAAATAAGTAGGTAGGTAAGTAAGTACCGCTACACCTACTAACTGATTAATATTAAAGATTAATCAATCTTTGCCTGTAAGTATTTGCAGTATCTGTACCTACTACTAATATTCTATGCTAATAATATAATATTTCCAAAATAAAAAAGGTAGGTAGAGTGGTACCAGGTATTTACGTTGCACCTACCACTGGTAATTTAATGTAGTGCTTTCCGTCGTGTAGGAATAGGTATCTTTTGTTGCAGGAAGGTAGCTTAGCTACACTTATACATAATGGTATGGATAGATATCATGCCCATGAGCATAGGTACTTAAGAGAAGGTTACCGGTAGGGCACTTACACCCTTTTGTATGCGAACGAAGTTTGCTTCTATTTTGGCTATTATTTCAACAAACTCCATGAAATTTTGTATACATGATCAGTACCTAGGTACACTTATATCTAGACCCGTAGAATGCCAGTTTTTTAAAAATTAGTTTTTTAAATTTGGTAACCATTAAATTTTATAAGAAACTGACGCACCATGGGTCTTGATATTAGTGTACTGATCATGTGTACAAAGTTTCCTGGAATTTGAAGTAATAATAGCCAAATTAGAAGCAAACTTCGTTCGCTGGCTACTGTTGACTTAAATCAAAGTCACACGACAGTAACAATGCTTTCGATTTGACACACATATGTATAAATTCTTTAGCAATTGCTACCTAACATGCTTTCATTCTATCTACCTACTAGCATGTCTACCTATATCTTCAGTATACTTAATCTACTTAATTTTTATATAATTTTACGTTTGTTAATGGTAACGCACACAGCGTCTCCAGCGGTAAAAATAGGAACTTATCTATGATAGTGAGCTCGTAAATATAACAATGATTCCCGTGTAGATTTAAACCTTAATAACTGTGAAACGTGCAAAAGTTAAACAATATAATCTACTTCATGAAAATATCGCTGAAAATTTGATAAATCAATGATAATATTTGTAATATCAACATTATTTATTGTAGATACACACCGAACTCGTAAATATGACAATATTCTCGGTTCGATTTCACATTCAAAACTGTGAAATTTGCAACAGCAAAATGGTTATTTCTAATAAACTTACAATTGTTATAATCTACTTAATTCTTTTGTAATTTAAACTTTAAATATGTGTTACGACATCATCTACCAATAATTTGTACCTATCTTTAGTAATAATAACCTAATGGAATTGTAATATTCATGAAAAAAATTGTTAAACCCCGTTTTTGTCATCAACCTATATTGTTTTGCAAATTGTATAGCTTAGACTCAGTAACTTTTACTATTACCCTCGTAAATTTTATTAACCGTCGGGGCTTTTGTAAATTCAACCATAGCAAGTTGGTAAATTCATCAAAAAAAAGCGTTAACTCTTTATTTTGCCGTCAACCTTAGTTGTTTTGTAAATTGTACAGATAGGACTTAGTAACTTTTACTATTACTCTCGTAAATTTTATCAACCGTTGGAGCTTTTGTAAATTCAACCATAGCAATTGTTAAATTCATCAAATAAAAGGGTTAATTCTATATTTTGCCGTCAACCTTAGTTGTTTTGTAAATTGAACAGCTAAGTCTTAGTAAATCTTACTATTACTCTTGTAAATTCTATCGACCGTCAGGACTTAAGTAAATTCAACCATAGCATTCTTTCAGTGCGGGCATCTAACTCTTACAGGACCCTTAGTTAACTACTTACTGGCAATGTTATGTACGTATTTTTATCCAGAATCTCTCCAGATTTATGAGCTACGACAGAAGAGCCTTTAACGTCGATTCCGAAATTCCATACTGCCGATGCAGTCGCATTTTTAATAACCAGCAGGCACAACCAGGTCCACAATACACGTCTCTCCATGTTTAGCGACGATGAAACATTGAAAGGTGTATTAAAACACGTTTCAATTTATTTGATCAATTAATCAAAAAGAAATGTTGAAACTAATCGTTTCTAATCGCTTTTAATATCATACATCAAATTAATTTCGGTTCCATGTGCTTATTACCCGCGACACGACAGAAAGGAGACCTGCAAGGGGGTGGAGAGTATACGCTGAGGTGGTATTTATGATCCAACAAACAATAACTGCTCAGTCGATGCTTAACATACAAAAGCTGAGTAAAAATGTAGCGAACAAAACCGACAATATTCGCATATTTCACGTTCATTCCTTATAGCATTTTAAAACGCATTTGATATTTTCTATATTCATGTGATTTGTGTAGATAGATGTTCGGTATGTAGTTTGTATTTTCGCCCACTTTGAGAATCCTTGGCCCTTACCTTTCATAGTTATCGCTTAGATACAATATCTTTCATCTTAAATGCTTTAGGCTAATTCGTAGTTATTATAAATACAAACTGAAAGTTGATCAAATCTAGACTGAATTATGAATTAGCTGAAAATTCTACTCCCTCCTAGTAGTTTATGTATGAACATGAATGTTACTTGTTTGTTCATCTGTTCCGTAGTATCTCCTAAACTAATTTACGGATTTGGACAAATGAGGTATATGAAGCGTCTTGACGTTCCGCATTTCATAGGCTTATGACGTTACACTAAATTCAATATGGCGGAAATTAAACGCAATTTTACAACCTCGAAAAATATAAGAAATATAATGTCAAATGACAGGACTTGATGAGCACATTACATTCCAAAATATATCACAGTAATGATATCTACACACCACTAACAAGTTCAAAAAAAAGCTTAAAAACAACTGCTACAGGCCAAATCCACGATTTTTGGTTAGAAAAGCCTCTGACTACAACTTTTCATTAAGTTGAAGGCCTTTACTGTTGAATCGTGAATTTGGCCTTCACAACATTTTGATACTTACGTTTATGTACATTTTAATCTTTATCGTAGTCAAGTTATAAATTTCAAACGTTTTTTGAAGCCACAGAAACGAATGATAATCCTACAGATTAGCACAATTTTATGACGGATACCCAAATTCAGAACTCACTCGTGTTACTAGAGCACCAGTGAGCGAGAGAGTTCAATAGATTGACTTTCGGGTCGCCTTTGCTTCGTAGATACCGAAATCCTTGTGGACTGATCTAGCTTTTCTCTCTATGGCCTGTGCTTTCATTCATGAGTGTTCAATGTTCAATTGTTTGGGGACAGTCAAACAGTAATTTTGAAAGTTTGACTCCACAAATTTATGTAAGGTTCTATATCTTTACCTCGTTTGTGGGGTTTTCTATGTTGCAAGTTAACCCTGATATTTCTTACGAGTATTTAGTTTGTAAACTATTGAGCAGCGGAAATCCGATGACATGTGACGTCCTTTTATGCACAAGAATGAGTCTCTTGCACTGAATACTTTCACCATTCTGGTTCTACCACCATTGGTCTCTAGGCCCTATTCAGACCACCACACCTTAAGCTATTTTCTAAGCTAATGCAAGATGGATAAATAGATACACACTTTATTTTTTACCAGGAATACATAATAGACCTTATTAAAATTAGCAGTATCTACAATGGGTAGCCTAAAACCAGATACCATCATCATAATGCCTACCAAACCACCATGGAGGCCCACCAGACATCATCCAAGGGTGTTGGCCTTAAGCTCGGTTTTGGGATGGTTTATGCTGGTTGGGATAGTGGGATTTAAGTAATAAATTCGGGAGCGCAATGATTGAAAGACCGAGTCAACGAACCAACTGTTTATTATTCCTACCCACATCTTACAATTGGCATAGGTAGGATACCACACGCCCCCTTTAAAAAAACTTAATTATAAACTAATCATTTCAACAGTTAACTAAAACCGTTAAGTATAAGTTAACTTGTTAAAGTTTTGCCCAAGGACTGCACTACTTTTATGCATTACACAAATTTATCCAAAATAAATTGCGAAGCGATAATCAATAGGCAAAATAAACTACTTATAAAATAAAACATACCTACTTAATACACATAAAATATATATAAGCCGATATAAATCGGTAGGTATGTATATAATACAACCTCCTACTAATCGCTTATACACATAGTTTATTCCTTATATTTTCTTTAATATGAGCACACGCTCGTTTAGGGTGTGCAGTTCATTAAAATTAGGAGCCACATCTAGGTTTTGGTCCGGATTCGGTTCGATTTCACGAGTAAGGAAGAGTAAGAGTACGTAGTTCTACGAGAAGTCGAACTTTGAGGATTTTTTCTTTGTAATATCCATTTTTAGCCTAGAAAACGTAAATCTTTAAAAATTAGGTGGCAAAACTTCAACTAGATGGCACTAATTAAACAAATCTTTTTTTTTTGCTTCACAAAATCTCTCTCATGTTAGAGAAATCGACTCAGTAGTTTTAGATTTTTGATCCATACAAACATACTATTACATTGCTGTTAAATATAAATCCCTTTCTCCCTCTCTTAAATTAGTCGTGCTGCTAAAGGTGTCATCGTGAGGTCTCAGTTCGGGGCGAACCACTAGTTTGATGGTATAATTACGTAGTATAAAAATTCCTTGGGTATAATGTATCGAATTTACCCAATCCACCTATCTGACATTTTTATTTTTTTCCTTAACATACTTGACATTTGACATTATCTAATATAATGCTTCTTGTTATGCTGTTTTTTTTAAATAATGTAATAATTTTATATATTTTTTTTAGTAGAGTATTAGTAGAATTAAGTACGCGCATCCATAGATCAAGTTATCATTAGATTTAACAAACTCTATATCAAAATCGTAGGACGCCAACCTAGAAGCATATCGTTGCAGCCTACTTGCTGCCGTTGTTGGCAACCCAAACTTCGTTCCAAATATAAAAGGTAATGGCTTATGGCCAGTTTTAATGATAAAATGGCGACCGTAGATATATTGATTTTGTTTAATAACGCCGGCAAAGATCGCCAATGCCTCCTTGTCCAGCTGACTGTAGTTTCTTTCGGCCGCGTTAAGGGTCCGCGACGCGAAACAAATAGGGCGCTCGTCACCGTTCGGGAAACGATGCGGTAGCACTTTGCCGAGGCCGTCTGAACTGCTATCAACCGAAAGTACCAAGGGTAGCTTAGGATTATAATGCACCAATACTTTGCTACTTAAAATAACAGTTTTTATTTCTTTAAAAGATTTCTCACAGTTTGACAACCAGCACCAATCTATTTCTTTACGCGATAAACTATGCAGCGATGTAAAATGGTACTCAGCCGAGGGATGAACTTTGAAGAATAGTTAATCAACCCTAGAAAGGACCTCAGCTGAGTCACATCTTCCGGCGAGGGCGCATCTACAATAGCTTTTATTTTATTTTGGTCTGGATGCAAACCTTGCTTGTCAATTATATAACCTAAATATGTAATGTTATCTTGCATAAAGCTACACTTCTCTAGTTTTATCCTCAAACCGACCTCACGTAAGCGAGACAAAACGGCCCTTAAATTCGCAATATGTTCCCCGTATGTGGGACCCCCGTGACCGCTATGTCATCCAAGAACACCACTGTGCCCTTTAACCCCCTTAGTGTTTCTTCCATAAATTTCTGAAATTTTTCAGGAATACAGGTCAAACCGAAAGTTGTTCGATTATAGACAAAAGTCCCAATATGGGTCGTAATGGCATTACATGCCCGCGAACTTTCTTCCAAAAATAATTGTTGGTACGCGTTCGTAAGGTCAATTTTAGAATACTGTACACCTCCACTTAAGGCAGCAAATAACTCCTCGATTCGTGGCATAGGGAACGGGTCGCGAATCAACTTCTTATTGATGGTGGTTTTGTAGTCCCCGCAGATACTTATTTCACCCGATTTCTTTATTACTGGTACAATTGGTGTTCCGTAATCTGAATACGTCCTTTCGAATGGTACCCTCTGCCTCGAGTCGTCGCAGTTCTAGTTCAACCGGCTTACGTAAAGCTAAAGGTAAAGACCTCGCCTTAATAAAAATAGGCGTCTTATCGCTTAGTCTCAACGCAAGTTGTTTAGTACATGTACCGAGACCCGGGGCGAACACGGTGGGGAATTCATTTCGTAATGTTTCAACTACGTGTTCATCCGATATGTTCAATCAAACAAATCTCGTTAATTTTTATTTTATCGATATATCGTTGACACAACCAAGACCTGCCCAAAAGCGGCGGTCCACCATTTTTGATAACAATGAGTTTTAAATTCCTCACCATATATAAGTAGCAATCTCCACATTAACCAATATATATCCGGCAACTTCGATCCGAGTACCGTAATACGAATGTAAACAAATGTCATTCGCGATAAGAGGCGTCTGCTTGAAATGTTCATTATAAAAATGGGTATTAATCGCAGATAACTTACTGCCACTGTCGAACTCTAACATTATCCGTTCACTTTCGTCTGCACGTCATAGGGCCGGTCACTATTATTGCACAAATTGAGATTGTACATATCGCACTCCGAATCACAATCACTATCAATGTAGTTCTGCCCACGTACCGTCAACCGTGCCTCTCCCTGACGGGGGTATCGCTTGCACATCACTTTTAAATGCCCTTTTTGGCCACACCCGTCACAAGAATAATTTCTAAACCGACATCCGATGGTTGGTGCCCCTTTCCTTGGCTGCTCCACGCTCTGCGCATTGCCCGCGGGCACGGCGCCGACGGGGGCACGCGCTCCCGCGGAGCTGTCGCCGCTGCCAAAGCGGCCCGCGCGGGCTTTGCCTCGTCCCACTGCCAGCCGGTGTACGGGCTCGGACGCGCTGGAGCCCGCCGCTGTCGCCGCGTTGCCCGTCCCGCTCGCCTGCGCATGCCGGTCGGCCGCCTCGAGTACGAAAGCTATCTCCACCGCCCTTTTGTACGTCAGCGAAGGCTCCGCGAAGAGTCGCGATCTCATGTCATCGCTCACGAGTCCCGATACAAATTGGTCTCTCAGGTTCTCATCGAGGGTTCGTACAGGGTGTTCCAAGGCAGTGGTTTCTGACAATGTTTGGTAAGTTAGCCTATTGTTAAGTTAAAGAGTAATGGGCTGAGCGTAGAGCCTTGGTGTACTCCTACTCCAATTTCAAAACGGCTGCTGGTTCCGGCAGGACATAACACTTGGGTAGTTACGCCTTTGCACATGTCCTGAATGAGGGTGACATAGTATTCCGGGATTTGTTGTTGCCTTAGCGTTGCCCAAATGAGATCACGTGGCACGTGGTCGAAAGCCTTTTCCAGGTCGATGAAGACCATGTGTAAGTTGGTTTTGTTGGTCCTTGCTTTCTTTACCGTAATTCGAATTGTTTGGATAGCGTCTGATGTCCCCTTTTCTGTTACAAATCCGCACTGGTTTGGAGTTAAAGATGTTATATGCTGTAGTCTGTTATTTATAATGCGCTCTATCTTAAGTGTGTGTGACATAAGTTTAATAGCCCTGTAATTGCTACACTCTCTAACGTCGCCTTTGCTTTTGTAGAATGGTATTAAGAAGCTGTTTCGCCAGGAGTTTGGTATAGATTGGCCTTGAATGAGTTTATTAAAAAGATTATGTAGCCACAGCACTCCCTGTCCTCTCAGGAGTTTCCAGACTTCTGCCGGAATTTCGTCTGGGCCCGTGGACTTGTTGTTTTTCATATGCTGCACAGCTTTCCTTACCTCTTCGGGGGACACTGCAGGAAGCGGTCCTTGGGTTGTTGGGGGGCGGACGTATTCCATGGCTCTGGGGTGTGATATATTTAGTAGATGTTCGTAGTATTCAGACCACTTTTGTTTGATTTCGCTATCCTGCGTTAAAAGTTTGTTGTTTGTGTCATTAATATACTTAACAGTTGTAATATCTTTTGTTCTATCGTTGCGAATTTTTGCAATTTTGTAAATATCAATTTCTGACTCCGCGTTTTCTAAATTTTCATAAAACTGACTGTTAGCTTTGGCTCTAGAGATTGCCACCTGTTTTTCGCATTTGTCTTAACTCTTTATATATGTCAAGGTCAACACTATCCTTTGAAGTTTGCCAAGTCTTAAATGCCTCTTTATTTGCTTTAGCTGCGTCTTTTACATCCTGTTGCCACCACTGAGTTTCCTTGAATGGACCCTTCTTACTTTTTGTTCGTCCTAAGTGCTTTTCTGCTGTTTTTATGCAATAGCTTTCAAAGTTGTGCCACATTCCATCCGCAGTCTTGTGTGTGGTATTCATAGCACTTAGGTGTTCTCCTAGTTCTTTGATGAATAACTCACCCACTGGTTCTTTTAGTGATTTCCATTTAAGTTTCGGTGTTTGTTTAGTGTTTAACTTGATGGGACGTGAAAGTATATAAACGGAGACTATAAGTCTGTGTTGGGTTGTTAGTGGCTCTCCGGGTATGACCTTACAGTCTTTGTAGTTACCTAAATGTTTACGTCTTGCCAGCGTGTAGTAGATTTGGGTTGTATTTCCGCCACTCTTGTAGGTGATTCTTTCTTTTTGAAAAATTTATTTACGAATGTACGATGGAATCTCCTTCAGAATTTCCTGTTCCATACCCGAAACCACCGTGCCATCTTTCTATATTTGTGTTATGTTCGCCGACATGCCCTTTTAGATCTGCCCCCAGGTGGAGGGTTTCCTCAGGTATGTTTTGTGTAAGTTTGTAAAGGTCGTCCCAGAATGCTTCCTTCTCACTAACTGAGATGCCCGATTGAGGCGCATACGCCATAGATCACACATTAAATCATAAGTAACTTCGCCAACTAACGTCACTAAAGTAGCCACTTGTAACTCCGATTTAATTGCATTGAGCGCCTGGAACTGTTCCACGCGTCGTATGTAAGCCGCCCACTTTTTGCTTGAAACATCGAATTGTTCAATTTTACCGATCGGCATTTTATTGCCACTTCACAACAACACAATAACAAAGCAATTGCTGGGACTTTTACGTAGTTTATCTCGTCCTCAGTGGGATTTAATTAATAAATTCGGGAGCGCAAGTATTGAAAGACCGAGTCAACGAACCAACTGTTTATTATTCCTACCCACAACTTACAATTGGCATAGGTAGGATATCACAGGGATATTTTTTAAGAGGACCATTTTTTTATCATCTACTCCAGGCAGAGGTTGTATTTACAATGCCCTCCTAATCCATTTGGATTACGATGCCGATGTGAAAGAGGACAATGCATGTTTGGACGATTATGTCGTCCACCTCCACTTTGCCCTCTGCCTTTTCTTATGCCTCTTCTTCCATCACACTGGCGACTGCGTTTGCCCTTGCCCACAATGTCATATGTAGATACGCTGAGTTGAAGCTGCTTATAGGATATTTGGACGGTGTGAGTATCATTATTGTAGGTCACCGCTGGCGTGGTAGGTTGGTTGCTTACCTCAACATGTACGTATTTTAATTCGATACACGGTAGTACCTGGAAATTATTACAAGAATTACAGCCACTTTGTGGACAGCTCCCTTTTAAATTTACTGCTAACACACTGTAAACGCACTTCATCATCATCGTGAGCGTGTTGAAGTCCACTGCTGGACGTAGGCCACCGCCATTAAACAATGGTATCAGGTGTAATCAGGTGACTTTAAAGTACTGTATGTCAAGGCAGTCATGTTTACAGGAAACATCTTATTTATTTTGAGAGAGTCATACTCATATTCATCAATAAACTACGAGGCATCTAACGCTTACAGGACCCTTAGTTAACTACTTACTGGCAATGTTATGTACGTATTTTTATCCCGCATTGTAATCTCTCCAGATTTATGAGCTACGACAGAAGAGCCTTTAACATCGGTTCCGAATTCCCATACAGCCAATGCAGTCGCATTTTTAAGGAACAGCAGGCACAACCAGGGCCACACTATACGTCTCTCCATGTTTGGCGACGATAAAACAGTGAAAGGTATATTAATACAACTTTCAATTTATTTGACCAATTAATAAAAAAAAAAAATTGTAACTAATCGTGTCTAATCGATTTTAATTTCATACATCAAATTAATTTCGGTTCCATGTACTTATTACCCGCGACAGAAAAAACTCTTGCAAGGGGGTGGAGGGTATACGCTGAGGTGGTATTTATGATCCAACAAACAATAACAAAACACTAATGGCTCAGTTAATGCTTAACATACAGCTTACTAAAGATGTAACGAACAAAACCGACAATATTGGCATGCTTCACGTTCATTCTATAGAGCATTTTATAACGCATATGACATTAACTATCACTAGAAACGGGATATTTACCCTTAGAATAAGGACTAAAGCATTATTTACCATATGCATGGCTCATGAAACTGTGCCGAAATATTGGGAATCAATAAAGCTCAAACATCATGGTAAATATCCGTTTCTAGTGTATATGTTAATAACCAAGATAGTTTCAAAAGGCATATGCCGTTTTTTATATTCATGCTATTTTTGGGGATGGATGTTTGTTATGTACTTTGCATTTACGCCCACTTTGAGAATCCTTGACTCTAACCCTTCAACGATATCACCTAGATACAATATATAATCTTTCGTCTGAATGTCTATAAAATTATCCGAGTTTGTACGAAAAATAAGAATTTAGAATTCAGAAGGTTAATTCGTAGTTATTATAAAAACACACTGTGAATGGACTTTTATGAATTCTCTTCTCTCATAATAATGATTTAGTTTTCTTTCCATTAATTTTCTAACTCAATAATGGTACTAAATGAATCAATGGTATATAGTGGCGATATTGTCGCAGTTGTTGACCACTATTTTTATTTGGGTCAGACGATTCAACTAGGAAGGTCTTCGAGAAAGAGGTCAAACGACGAATCCAACCGCGATTGGCAGCGTTCGGAAAACTACGCCATAATATGTTTTTCATCCCACCATCTCGGAAAGAGTATTTTTGCTATTCGATATCTGAGTGCAAAAGCCGTTTTTATCCGCTAGAGGATAAAGTAAAATTGAATTTAGAACATCGTGTTCATTAAGTCTGTGAATTCAAAACATCATTAATCACCTATTTACTTTTACCTCCATGGTGCCGAATTTATCATACTACCTTTTTTAATTTGTTAAAAACTTAGACTCGGGACCTTCTTGGTGTATTACTATTTTATGAATTTGCTTTACACGCGCCATTTTCTATTACGTCTTATTGTTAAAATCTTATAGGTTAAAAACAAGAAACTTGAAAACAAGTGAAAACCCTAAAATGAGTGACTCTAGCGACGAGGAAGTTTATTTGACGCCAACAGAATTGACTGAAACTGTTGAAAATGCGAAAAAGTATCATGTGATTGTGAGTGTTTTTTTTTTGCATTATGTCATTTCCTCGCTGAGGTGGGATGAAAAGTTACGTGTTGCACTCGAGTGCAAAGATTTTTCACCTCGTGCTCTTTTGATTCCCTCGCTAACGCTCAGGATTCTAATTTTGTAATTACTCGCTACGCTCGTGATTAAATTTTAGAATCCTTCGCTTGCTCGGTCATCAAAACTGAGCACGCGGTTAAAAAGCAACTTTGCACTCTTGTATAACAAATAACTATTCACCTCGTGCTCTTTTGATTCCCTCGCTAACGCTCAGGATTCTAACTTTTAACTCACTCGCTACGCTCGTGATTAAATTTTAGAATCCTTCGCTTGCTCGGTCATCAAAACTGAGCACGCGGTTAAAAAGCAACTTTGCACTCTTGTATAACAAATAACTATTGTCACAAATACCGCAGAGCCTCAAGAAGAAAGCACGAAATTCTATATTCAGTGCGTGTTGGCAGTGATGACTCATGAGGGTGTTTGGCACTGAGACGTGGCTAACCATTGGCCGTATAGACAAGCTCAAAGTCGCGCAGCGGACTATGGAAAGAGCTCTGCTAGGATGCTGATTATATCTCTACGTGATATAATCGGAAATGAGGAAATCCATAGAAGAACCAAGATGACCAGTAACTAGTAACTATCAACTAATCTTGCCAGCCGTGAGATATACTGACGCGATCTACTGGCATTACAGGATCCAGCATGCATTTTCAAATATGTCCGTGTTTTGCATCAATAAAAATATATATATGTAGGCGTGTTGTCTTTATCACACCTTCTGATGATGGCGTGATATCTCGCCAGAGATGTCCATGTGTGTGGGTTCAGATGTCAGGAGCTTGGAAATAATATTGTCTCTTCAAATACAGTCGTTTATTATTCGTAATTAAAACAATGGGAGATCAATCTTCACTAAGATGGCTCAGATGACATTGGATTTAAGAAACGCGTGGTGATTCCTTCACGACGGTCTGGCTGATCTGTCCCCCTTGTTGCTCGCTCCGCAGTCAAGTCCAAAGTATATAGTTGCCCTCTCTTGACGTTCACAATTTACCATCGCTTCAGATACTACCAACTCAACAACACTTAAGGTGGCGGTGATGGCCGCACGCTAAATCAACTCGAGAATAGCGCAAAAGTCGGCCTGCATATTGCTGTCCCTGTTTGGCTAACGCAGGCGCGCGCGTGGCACAGCCGAACACTTATTTCTATTCTGTGGCCGTTACCATTCATAATTCGAAGGTGGTATTTATTTTTTATGCAAACTAGCATTTGACAAAAACAAATTTTTGGCATATTTGGCATTTGTCACAAACTTTTACATTTATATACCTAGCAATAAAAACTCCTTGCTACCTAGTTCTGCGAACAGTTAGAACTCGCGAGCACAACTAAAACCAGGCAGCTTTGTATATAATTAATCCTCGCGCTAATACACAAACTTCCAAAGTGTCAAACTGACGGATCCTGCATGAAAGTGTCAAATCAGCGAAATTAATACCTCCAACAAGCAATCTACTGTCAATTTGTTTATATATATATATATATATGCGTACTGTAGCTTAGACTGGTACGCCTGGTCTAAACTTGATTTAAAACATTGTAATAAGGCCGTTAGAGATTAATAGAACACGATCCGTTCCTGAAGTGTATAATTAAAACATGGCTAAGCGAAGAAATTATAAATAGTCCTGTTCAACTTTTCATAAACTCATGAAAAGTCATAAAAAACTTAATTATTACTTCTTAAAAAATACGGAAAAATACCATAACTGAATTACCCATAAACACGCGAAAATACGATGCGTTAATAATTCTGAAATCCTGAAAAAGTCATTAAAAATAACACTTGGAAGTTATAATCGCTTGCCGGGGTCCGTCCGACCAAGTTTAAATTAAACTTGTCACCCCAGACATTGAGGGTTACTTGGTGTTTCTTGTAAGAAATGACATTTGGTTCCGTATATTATTTTTTTCTTTTTTTTAAATTGAATCTATGTACTCACCAAGCTGCGCTATGCCGCGTGTCGCCGCGTAGTTATAGTTAATTATCGTCATTTCATAAAAAAAACAGCAGATTAAAATCAATCCTTCATATTCAAATGTAATAATAATGTAGGTATATATTATAACGATGGATGAGAGATTGACTGGACGTCGGCCTCACTGAAACCGTAACCTTGACAACTGTACTGTTGACCTTGTGGCTATAAAATCAATTCGCGACGCAGTGGTGCCGGACGTAACAGGAACTAATAATGAAAAAGCTGGAAACTAGGTGAAGCCCCTATTCCGTAACTGAAAGTCACTCGGTGACTTAACGTTTGACAAGTAAAATTACCATCAATGAGGGGTTTCCATGGCTGTTTCAAATCATGCTTTCAGCGTTGAAAATAGATGGCGCAGCTCTGTAACGTAGCAGTCAAGTGTCAAAATAAAGTGAAATGTCAACATCAACAACGTAGAAATAATTTTCGTTTCGTGTTATTTATTTTTGCCTACTTCTAAAAACACCACGAAATCACTAGCGCACACTTAAGAAGCAAACACTTAGATAATAGTTTTGTACGCGTGCACCTCAGATAATCTTGATTGATACAGTTGAGTCAGCGCCATCTATCGAACCAATTTGAACTACTTTTATTATTTTTAATCGAAGATGAAAAGCCCTCATTGCTCAAAATTATCATAAAGAATTGTCAATAGATGGTCATTTGATTTGGTTGGTTTTTGTGAACCATGTTTTTTAAACATTTATTTGCAATACACTCATTTCATATAAATGAGTGCACATATTTGTGTACCTAAGTATTTGTGTGCAAAACACTCAAACGCCTTTTCCCACAGATACACATCCCTATCAGGACCTTTCGTTCATTCACACATTCGTGTAAAGTTTTTAACATTGTATGTGATGTAAGTATATCTGTTAAATTTTATTTTATTTAATTTTCACTCGACACACGGACACTTGTATAAACATTCATTAATTTTACAAAACACTTACATAAATTATAATTAAAATACTAAACTAGTTTAAAGGTGATGTCCATTTTTTGTAAGTGTAAGTGTATTTTATTCTGAATAAAATCTAACCAGCCCAAAACGGTACTGATTTGGACTGCAAAAATCATATTTTTAGACCCCCCCCCCCCGTTTTTTTTAAATAAATTAATATGTTCTTTGTTAGTGGTAACACCAAATATCCTGCAAAAAAACTGTTAGCAACACAAGATATGCAAAGTTAAAAAAAAACATTTTGACACAACTCTGCTAATGTCGTTGTCAGTAAATGTCAGTAAATGGGGTGTGCAGCGGTGCATGTGCAAACTGTGCAATGTTGTTTTTATAATGTATTGACAATTTTGCTCAGTTAGTTTGATTGATTGATTGTTTTTTTTAATGATTGAGCATATTGACTTTTTTTGTGGTAGCCAAACCGCGATTATTCGTCCAAAAGTATAAATATTCACCAAATTAAAAAAATATTTTCTCTTAAACGGGGGGGGGGAGGGGGGATCTAAAAATGTATGGTTTACATAGAAAGTATAGGTTTAGGGATCTCTACCCAAATATATTAAATATATTATTATATATTAAATTTATGCCGGTTAGATTTATTAATTATTAAAAAACCACCTTTAACTTTATTGGCATAAAATTGTTTACTAAATTTAGTTTGAGGGTGGGCGCTGACACCTATATCATACAGGATATTATTATCTTAGTTTAGGGGTCAGTTGCGACACTAAAACTATTACTATAGTTACCTTTAAGCCTGTGTACCTACTTACTATGTCCATATACTTTTGTAACGTGTTCAGCTTTTAAGGTGTCAATAAATATATTTGATATTTGATATTTTACTAGTCAAACTTTAGTCACCGTAGTGACTTTCAGTTAGGGAATAGGGGGGCAGATGGCCTTTACTGACATTATGGCAATGGTTATCTGTTCACATATTTTATAAGTAAGCCCACTAACGCATGGTATTGCATGGCAATGGTATACAATCATCACCAGCCAGTTTACATCCACTGCTGGACGAGGCTTCCCCCATTGAATTGAATGAGGGGATTTGCCATAATCACCACGCTTGGCAGGGCGGATTGGTGATCACAGTTTGGTGTTAAGTACTCAGGCTGATGCTGCTGCCCATCCCCTGGTGTAATCCATTAGTAAGCATTTTACGACATCCTCAGGAGTTGGAGGAGTCTTATACTTACAGAGACTGTGTAACGTTGCGTCTAAGGCTACCAGAGAGGCTAGAGGACTGCTGCTACCACCTACTTCGGATCCTACCTACATACCTTGGTGCTGGAAGGAAGCGCTGGTCGAGAAGAAGACGTTCAGGCCAGTGATTCCTCTTGTGTCTCTAAGTGCGGTTGTGTGCGGCTGTGCAATAATTTTTTTTGGGCATTAAAGTATGGTACCACTGTATACCTACTTTTAATTCCCACCCCTGAAGGTACTATCTATCTAGGGACCCTACTTTCCCAAACGCCGCAACTGGTAGTAGTAATCTGCAACCAAACTTTTTCTGTAAAAGATCGCTTGTAAGCGATAAGACCGCCCATTGTACTTTAACTTAGAATGTTAAGTTTTGTTATTTTTGTATTTTTGCAATACAATTTCTATTATATTCTAACATAAGAGATACTGACTGATGTCAAATCTGAGAATTTGTCATAGACACCTCTCATTTTGACATGTGTCTTGTGAAATAAGGATTGGTTGGTAAAAATTGGCATTATCTATTATCTGTCGTCATGTTGTCCATAGCGTACGCATTTCTGGGGGCCTACTCTCGACTTACAAGACTGTTCGGGCAGTAATGCACCAAGAGCGATTACAGGCTCTGTAATTTCCTTTAGTGAAACAAAAACGAACATTCTCAAAAGAATTTGAAAGTGCAACCATAAAAAAATTTAAAAATATATGAGTCTTTATATTATTAAGTCTATGGTTTTATTTATATTTTTAGATTTCACGTTGTTTTGCACACTTTCTACCCACTTTATCACCTTCTCTCTAGCCTCAAAGGTTTGCTGGAAGAAAACACTTTTAAGGGTTAAGCTCGCCTTTGTACATGTCTTTCTTTATTACTTATTTGTATAGTATTTTCTGTGTGCTATAAAGAATTATAAGTCAAAAATAGAAAATATTATTTTGTACACCTTAATTTAAAGATAAAACAGAATAAGTAACCAAAACTTAATATATTAAAAGAGCATTGATGCGGTATTATCAATTAGAAGCAATTTCTTTCAGATAAGTCCAGTTGATGTTATTTGCCACATGGCAACCCTACGGCTCAGACGACACACGGCTCTAGTGCAAAAATAGCCATTAGTGCAGTTTTCTAAATTGTTTTTGTAACATGTCCACAACTTGTAAATCTGTTATCTCTACGGAACCCTAAATTCTCAAGGAATATTCGCTACGTCCTCGACAGAGCTGATGCATACGAAATTAGACCGTTTTGAGGGTACTCGCGGATATTTTTCCCGCCAAAGCGAATCTTTATTTAATTGTCTCCGGAAATCGACTTTTGATTGATGCTCTCCGGTTTGTAGGGTTCACGATATATTTTTTTGATATCTATTTTAAAACATATGAACATATTATTATTTGTGAACTCTAAACTAGCATATGTAAGTATAGTTATTTTAGCATTGGAAATAATATTTGAAAAACTTAAAAAAAAAACGTACCATTCACTGAGCACTTATGGAAAGAAGTATAGTGAAGAGAAGTTATGAGTAGAAGTGTAGTGGAAAGCGCTGACTTCATCATCACCATCAGCCTGTAGAAGTCCACTGCTGAACATAGGCCTCCCCTTAGAATGCTGCAATGAACGGTCTTGAGCCGCCTCCATCCACCGACTTCCGACCGACTTTTTTATTTTTTATTCTATAATGGCTTTCAAATAAGATATAGATATATACTGTGGCGGGCTTTGTAGGACTATTTAAGATAAACATTTCCATCATACATTACATATGTGTAACTCTAGCGGTTTTGGCAGCGCACGCCAGTATAGCTCGCAAATGGTAGATTTTTTCCTACTTACTTGACATTTATCGTCATATTATGGACAATTCACACAATATCTTTATAAATTGTAGCCTATGTGTTATTCTGATGTATAAGCTATATTATTGTAAAGTTTAATTAAAATCCATTCAGTAGTTTTTACGTGAAAGAGTAACAAACATCCATTCATCCATCCATCCATACTTATAAACTTTCGCGTTTAATATATTAGTAGGATTGATCCTAAGATTGGTTCAAATTCAATTTTTCCACAGAATGTGACTGTTGGGTGTTATTATGATATGTTATGATGGATTTTATTGGTTGGGGAATAAAGGTTCTCTATTAGCGACCACAAACCGGACGATGCATTGTAGGAAGGGGCCTTCCTTCTTCCTTCCTCTCGATAGACCAAGGACATTATAAAAGTTGGAATTCGGTGGATGGAGGAGGCTCAAGACCGTTCGTTCGTTGTGCCGTTCTATGGGTCCATGTCCAGCATTGGACAGGCTGATGATGATGATGATGACTGAAGGATTTTTCCATGCACACAATGTACTAATTAATTTCATTAAGAAGGCGTAATATGTGATTTTGCCCAACATAACTTTTCATTTAAAAAACCGACTTCAGCCATAATATTCGACTAAATATCAGGATGAAAAAAAAATGATGAAAGAACCATAGTGGTGAAAGGGTTATGATACTTTTAGAATGCAAATGCTTGGTTTGTTGCTTAAAATATCAAAATCGCCATATGTATGCCTACAATATTTGAGGAGTTCCCTCAATTCCTCATGGATTCCATCATCAGAACAGGATTTTGAAAAAATGGGACCAATCTGGAAGTATATTTATTTAAATAAAAAAAGTATTTTCCAAATCGGTTCATAAACGCCGGAGATATGAGGTAACAAACATTTAAAAAAAATACAACCGAATTGAGAACCTCCTCCTTTTTGTGAAGTCGGTTAAAAATCAATCTATAACTCGTACGGGTTCTACGAGTTAAATATTTTGGAATATGAAAATTTTATATTTATGCATTTATTGTGTAAATTTGAAAACACGATATTATGTAAAAAAAACCTCGATAGTTTTATTTATTGAAAAATCCTTGTTTCGCACACGTTTTGGAAGAAATCTCAAGAACTCTACGGTGTTTTAAGATAAATTTTACAACAACAAGTAGGTAATAACTATTTATTCTTATGCTAAAATCTATTTTTTGATAAACTCATTATGTTCGCCATAATATATAAAAAACTTAATTTTTGTGCACGACACTCGCTAGCGCGAGCGAGATGGCGCGCGGGTTATCGCGTGCGTTAAAAAGGGAGCCTAAATTGTAGTATAGTGCCCTCTTAAAAAAACAATTAATTCTATCACATTATATTCAATGAATAATCAAAATCGCCACCTGAGATAGGATCTCCCCTAAAAATTAACGCCTTTGAATTAATATCCATTATTATCACTATCTATGAAGTAGGTAGGTATTAATTTATGAACTGTAATTATAGTTTTATGACGCTAAACGTAATTAATAAATTATAATTATTCATTGATCCTCATTTGGTGTGAAAAATATTGTATGAAATGATCAGCCGGCCTAGACAAACGGTATTCGCTTCGAAGCTATTCTATTTCTACAGTCGTAATACAATACAAAAGACCAGAGATCGATAGCTTACGTCAATGTCATACTTTTGGACTTTTCTACTAGCGTCATCGCTATTAGAATGTTACTTTGTCTACAGCACTTACACTTCGCGTATTTGCGTAAATTTTTGCATTATTTTGCCAAGGCAAACAACATTGTGTTCTTATAGGGTCAAGGTTAATTTTACCTTTGAAAAATAAAAAAAACATTTGCGAATATACATCAAGTGAAGTTGCACCAATACAAAGAAAAGTTATTCAGAATAACTTCATAACTTTAACAGTTTTCGCATCTATTGAAGCGTATTTTGAGGTTTTCGTAGGCCTGTGGCAAGTAATACAAGCGTTGTAATCAAAACAAAAATTAAACCAATCAAAATTCAGAAATAGGAAACGCATTAATATCGACGACAGCGCATTAGATCCAATATTATAATTTTTATGTAAAATATTTTGTAATACGTAGGACTAGAATATGAATAAGTTAGGATTAAGCTCGTTTATTTGGACGTTTATAAAATCTTTAACGTTAGAATTAATTTCAAATGCAATCGCGGTGGTTCTAATAATTTTTAGGGTTCCGTACCCAAAGGGTAAAACGGACCCTATTACTAAGGCTCCGCTGTCCGTCTGTCACCAGGCTGTATCTCATGAACCGTGATAGTTAGATAGTTTAAATTTTCACAGATGACGTATTTCTGTTGCCGATATAACAACAAATAATCAAACAAGAATAAAATAAATATTTAAGGGGGCTCCCATACAAAAAACGTGTTTATTTTGCCGTTTTTATAGATCCGTCTTTCACCAGGCTGTATCTAATGAACCGTGCTAGTTTGACTGTTGAAATTTTCACAGATGATGTATTTCTGTTGCCGCTATAACAACAAATAGTAAAACCCTTCGTGCGCGAGTTCGACTCGCATTTGGCCGGTTTTTTATAGTATTGATGGCAAAATTTATGTTAGTTAAATGTTAACCGTACTAATGCCGAAGAGTATTGATGTTTCGACGACCTCTCAGGCGCGCGAGTAGCCGGCTGAGATGCAAGAAGTTGCGGGTTAGATTCCCGCTGCGGGACAAATGTTTGTATGATCTGCAAATATTTGATCCGGGTCTGGGTATTATTGTACCATGGTACTCGTAGTTCCTGATACCCACGACACAGGGAATTCTAGTGTGGGATCAAGACTACATATATGTGACTGTTGTGTGTTATGTTTATGTTTAATGCGAAGTGACTTAATAAAAAAAGAGTTTGATTCCCGCTGCGGAAACCAGGTGCTGTACATTATTGTTTCATGCATCATAACAATTCTAACATGATAGGTACCTAGTTATTTGGTAAGAAGGTCTACGGGTAATTTTGTGAAGGCTTCTATTTTTAAACCCCGACTAAAAAGAGGGTGCTATGAGTTTGAGGCTATAGTGTGTTTGCTTGTATGTGTATCTGATTGTCTATAGCCTCATAGCTCCAGAACGGGTGCCCTGATTTCAATTATTTTTTTGTATTTTTTATAAATGTTTTTTTTTGTGAAATTTGTGCAGCTGTTTCCAGGATTATCGCTCGCAACACTTTATTTTGAAGACGTTTTCAGCTTAAGCCTAAAATGTTAATTTTAGATGACAATCGGGCTAGATTTCAGACAGTCTGATGATGACCAGCATAAGATGAAGAGGATTTTGGGTGTAATGGTATATTTCCAGAAGCGTTACGTGTTTTTTTCCAATTTTAATGGAACACAGAAAATAGTTGGGGTATACATTTTAATAAAATTAACTCAGTTTATATTCAAATAAATACTCAGCATAAAAGCCAACAACTAAATTACAGTGAATAATTAACAACATCAAATACAACATACAATACAACATAACAACCTTTTAGAAGCCAATAAAATCCATCATTCCAAACTATCAATAATATCAATATCAAAGAATTCAATCGCAAACGTTATCACAAAACTAACAATCATCAACCTCAAACAATTAATGTAGGGTCGAATGCGATAACATCTACTGGAATGGACATGGGGTTAGTAGTTAAGGGTGCTATTATAGTGTAACACAACTCAAGGCCTGAGGCCGTAGACAAAGTATCATTCTTTTTTTTTTTTTTTACTAAATTAGTTTACCACATTTGAGCGGTACCCTAATAATATTACGATCTAGCCAAGTAGGCTAATGAACAATTTTGCTTTGACTTATTTTTATATAAATAAATATTACTAAGAATGTGTCCATTGGCACTTTTCTTACAGTCTCTATTTAAGGACACATTGTTCTTGTGTTAATTATAAGTAGCACTATCACTACACAATAATTTAAGTTGAACACTACACTAACTCAAAAGGTTTGGTTCTTTTGAGCCTTCTCACTTTGTCTGTGTTGTCAAGGAGCTGGATGGCCTCGACATTCACGTGGTGATGAAGTCTTTTTTCATGAGCTTCTGCGAATTTCTTAATTATTTTATGAACGAATTCGATCTGGGGATCCCGGTGTAGATCATCGTTTCTCACGTACCAAGGTGCATTAACAATGCCCCTTAGTACTTTATTTTGAAATCGCTGTATTATTTCTATATTACTTTTACAGGTACAGCCCCACAGCTGTATACCATACGTCCATACTGGCATTAGGACTTGTTTGTTCAACAAAAGTTTGTTGTGCACTGACAGAGCGGATTGCCTTCCAAGCAGCCAGTACATCCTCTTGTAGCGTAACTCTAACTCTTCTTTTTTCTTCTTGACGTGTGCTTTCCAGCGCAGCTTTGCGTCAAGCGTCATACCTAGGTATTTTGCTGTGTTTCCGTATGGAATGGTTTTATTGTTAATGAATACCGCACAGTATTGATCTTTCTTGTTAGTAAAGTTGATGTGAACCGACTTGGATTCATTTAGTTTTATTCGCCATTTTCTAGTCCTATCATGGATTTCATTTACAGCTACTTGAACCTTTTCTGCTGCCTCTGTGTGAGTGCTTCCGACAGCCATTATAGCAGTGTCATCAGCGAAGGTTGCAATGGTGTTATTTTCTAGCGCGGGGATGTCACTTGTGTATAGAAGATACAGGACCGGACCTAGTACGCTTCCTTGTGGCACCCCAGCTTTTATGTTTTTAAGTTCGGAGTAGGCGTCTTCATGTAAGGCCTGAGGCCGTAGACAAAGTATCATTCTAATAGCGATGACGCTAGTAGAAAAGTCCAAAATGTATGAGATTGACGTAAGCTATCGATATATCACGTGGTATTTTGTATTGTATTACGACTGTAGAAATAGAATCGCTTCGAAGCGAATACCGTTTGTCTATAGGCCGGCAGATATCCTTGAGAAATGCTACTGTCGATTTCATTCAACCATGGAAGACTTAAGATGAATTAACTTATGAAAATTAATTTAAAATCTTATAATTGTTTTGGTTTAAAATACACCAAACATTATTCCGTAAGTTTGACTAATGAAAACATCGTTCATACGTTTGCTTGTAAATTTGAGCAGACTGCACATCACGTGACTAACTTGTCAACAACTGAGCCAATTAGTAGCTCCCAAGTTCCAAGTTAGCGTTGGCAGACGTGTCACTTCAAAGTAGCTTGCAATGTGAAATAAGCTTTATTGCCCTGGTTTAAAATAGAATATGGCGATAGATGTTTTGAATCCTAGTAATACTACATATTAATGTAAAAGTTTGTTATGATGACGGTGGATGGTTGTTTGTTACTTTTTCATGCAAAACCTACTGAACGGATTTGCATGAAACTTTACAGTATTATAGCTAATACATTAGACTAACATATAGGCTATACTTTATGTTAACATCTAATAGAGGTTCAACGCGGGTGAAGCCGCGAGCAAATGCTAGTATTAAATAAACTGACCAAATGTCTCCTACCAAACCACGCAGTAAGTAAAGTCACAGGTTCTGCATAACTTGAAAAGTATTCATCAGAAGATATCCAAAATAACTTTTGATGAAATTAACTTAATTTTATCAAACGTGTGACAATATTTATTAAATTAAAACAATAATTCAATTTGTCGTTAACAGAAGTAAAGGCTTATAAATTACATATGCCAGTTTGATTACAATTACAATTTTGAATATAAGGTTTTATACTTTGTTTGACGAACTCTTGCACGGAGCCTTCTTTGGGATTTGTTTTTTTTATTTTCCATTGGGTTCATGCCGCAACAAAACACAATCTATGAAACGGATGGACGATGTAGGTTTAGTTAAAGGGTCTCATTGCCACTCTTTGGGTGCAGAACCCAAAACAGCAAACAAGGTTGGAGTGTAGAGCGCTGCATGTCTTTGTTTTGTCAGATTGTATTGGGCAATCACTCGTATACTTTTATTTGAGTATCTTTCTACCAAAGCTCGTTCGTTCGTCTATTTTTTTTTGTTTTTTTGATAATGGTGTCCCTGAATTATGTAATACTGTAACGGTAGTAGTTAATATTGAATAGGGTGAAATGCAAGGGTAGAATAAGTCATTAATAAAAAATAACACGTTATCAGCTGCTCGGATCGGAAACAAGATGTTACGATAAGGGCTTTAAGGGGTCGTTTCAATATTGGGAATACACACGTTACTATTCCCGAAGTAATTTTTTGGAATTTTTTTGTTACTGCCTTGTTTTATTACATGACTTGTTTTAGGTTCCGTAGCTTTGTAGCATTTTGGCAAGGAACTCAATAGTGAGGGCCGGTTTCCACCGGGGTGGAGAGGAGAGGAGACGAGAGATGTGTTTGAATAAATCAATCCGATTACTTCGGAAATTTGTGTAGTACCGCGAGAATTGATTTCGTAAAACAAACCATCTAATTTCGAATTAAAGTCGTATATGCCTAATGTCGATATTTAAGCCTAGACTAGTACGCCTGGACTAAATTCAGATTTAGTCTATGTTCTGTAATAAGGCCGATAAAGTATGGAAATAGGTCTAAATATATGACTTTGGGAAAAGTGTGTGAATTTTGTCTTATCTTTTACAATGTCTCGTTACTTTACATTTAAATAAAAAAAAAAAAAAAAAAAAAAATAATGCTGGACATTTCACACAACATTATCTAGCCCCAAGCTAAGCAGAGCTTGTGTTATGGCAACTAGATAACTGATATACGTAATATAATATACATTACATAGATATATATTTTTATTATACATAGAAAATACCCAGAACACCCGGAACAAGGATCTGCAGATCGCACAAATATTTGTTCCGAGGCGGGGATCGAACCCGCAACCTCCTACGTCGCAGGCGAACCTTCGCCCGCCGCGCCACAGAGGTCGTCCTCTATATTTAATAATACCCTACGTATATTTAGTAACTGTGTAGTAAACCAATTAATGCACCGACAGAAGTTAATTCTACAAGAAACACCATTTTGTCACTCATAAGACCACTCTATTCTCAAGACTTCCAGAACTTGCAGAATTTATGCAAAAATAATCCTTACGGATCTCACAATGGAGACTATTTCCGTAATTACCATTGCTAATGCCATGGATTTAAAATGGCGCCTGGATGGGACAATTAGCAACAAAAGCCGTTTCGATCACGCTTTGATACATAATTCAGAGCGCACTTTGGATCCGTGATGGGACACACGGGGAGTTAGTTTGGCGAACATTGGGCACTGGCCATATCATTATTACTGAGCAGGCTATCACTAAGGGAACTTACCCATACTACGTGACCCATTTCCGCCCCCCCTCGGTTACCACCCGTGGTATTTGCTAAGGCCCCCCCCCCCCCACCCTCAAGTTTTCACGTAGTAATTCAGAAATATGGTTTTAAATCATTATGAATATATTTTGGCTTACGTTTGTCTTTATTAATGAGCGCTTGCCGCATGACACCCAGAATGCGTGATAATATGTTTAAAAAACGCCCATATTTGTATATAGCTCGTAAAAATGTGTGATTTTGTTAGAGAATATTGACTACGTGACGAAAACCTAAGAACCCCCCCCCCCCCCCCTGTGTCCAAGCGTGGTATTTTTAAAGATCCCCTCCCCCTCTAAACAGGTCGCGTAGTAAACGTTCCCTAATAGTCGGTGGTGTCACCGGGAAAAGTGATTCTCCATAACACACCTGATGTTGTAATTTGGTGGTGTCAAGGGAAGTGAATGCCTCATTCTTAACAATAATATCGAGAACCATGAATTTATGTCGAATATCAATTTTAAAACAACCTTATACTGCTAAAACTACCACGAGACTGGGATCCTGGTAGTTTTATAAACATAATAACTACGTTCAATATTTATAAATGATCTGGAAGAAAGCGTTAGCCGAGTTGGTCGCGGAAAGCAATGGGCGGCGATGAGCGCACCACTTGTCACGTCTATACGACCCACGGTGAACCACGGGCTCCTTTGAGGCTCTGCCTACCCCTTCGGGGAAAAAGGCGTGGGTTTATGTATGTATAATATAGTATAAATTTATTATTATAAATAATGTATCTGACGGCGCGTCGTCATCGTTCGGTTGTAAACACCACGTGCAACGCGCCGAACAAGCAACCAACCCTACTTTCCTTTGTTCTCGCTCGGGTATAAAAGCGAGCGCGCGGCCGCAGTTGGCAGTTTTGATTTGGCTTTGGCGCGGTGCACTTGTTGTCGTAGCGTTCTTGAAGTAATAAAATAAATTATGAAGTTCGACTCCTCTTTTATTGATGACGTCAGGACCTTAATCCGTCATCAGAAGTGGGATACGATCTTCACTCCCACTCAAACTCGGTCAATTCAGTGAAATATCATCCTGATTTTTTTGTTAAAAAAAATGTCTGCAAAACACGTGTCGAGATAACCTCTTTGTTCTGTGTAACGTTCGCGCGCTGCGATTGTGTTTTCTGTTTTATCCACGTGAAATGTGTCAACTGCCTCGATCCTGATCTCGCGATTAGTGCTGTGAAGTGCCGTGGAATGCCATGCCGCCGTGGAGGCCGCGGAGATGGCGCTCACGTGGCAAGCATTCGTGAGGTCGATATTTGCGTAGCTTGTTGCGAGGTCAAACTACGCGAAAGGAAAAACGGTATCGTAGTTGTAGTTGTAACTGTAGTTGCAGTGACCGTGATGCTAGCGGAGTTGATCGCAGTCACATGTGTCGCCGCACACGCGACCACCACAGTAATTGCATACCACCGTGTCTTGCTTACAGGATTTACATTGAAACGAAAAATCTATGAACCGGTTACCACCGAAACTGACCCGAAGAGATTTCACACGTTAACAGCTTTTCGTGGAAATTGACACTTCTGTGGTATCAGAATGCTTCTTCATCGTGGTATTGAATATAGGGACAAACAGCTTGTTCTTTCTAAAAACTTTTCCTGTTTTAGTAAAAAAAGGATCAAGCTAAGCCCGCTATGATCTGCGACGTGTGCAACGATCCCGGACACGTAGCCACTGTTTGCCCCAAGCGCGAGAAAAGGAAAGAAGACGCCACTGCCGAATCCTAGCAACAAGCAAGTGAACCTGTGCTCCCGGTCTGCTCGAGATATATTACAGATAAGTGGTCTTCAGTTACCTTTTATATTTTATTCTGGTCCAGAATGTAGTCTGGCTAGAAAGAGTCATATTGAATTACTTAAAGGCGAAAACTTTATGAAAAAGTGGTTTTAAAGGGTCATCATCATCATCATTATCAGCCTGTACCAAGTCCACTGTGTGGACATGGGCCTCCCCTTTGAAATGCCATGACGAACGGTCCTGATCCGTCTCTATTCACCGACTTCCTGCGAGTTTATGGTATCTTTGGTCCACCGAGTGGAGGACCTTCCTCTACCGCGTCGTCCGGTTTGTGGTTGCCACTCGAGAACTTTTATTACCCAACGGTTATCAGTTCTTCGAGCTATATGATCTGCCCATTGCCACTTCAACTTGCTAATTCTGAGGGCTATGTCGGTGACTTTGGTTCTTCTACGGATTTCCTCATTTCCGATTCTATCACGTAGTTGAACTCTTACCAAAGCTCTTTCTATAGCCCGCTGCGCGACTTAAGCTTGTCAATGCGACCAATAGTTGGCGACCACGTCTCGGTGCCGTAAGTCATCACTGGCAACACGCACTGATTCAATACTTTCGTCTTGAGGCTCTGCGGTATCTGTGACGATAAGATGTGGCATAGTTTCCCAAACGCTACCCATCCGAGTTGGATTCGTCGGTTAACCTCTTTGTCGAAGTTGGACCCTCCTAGTTGAATCGTCTGACCCAAATAGACATAGTGGTCAACAACTTCGACATTATCACTCCCAACGTGTACCGGCATAGGTGCGACATGGGCATTTGACATAATTTTTGTCTTGCCCATGTTCATTTTAAGACCCACCTGTTGGGAAACGGTATTGAGGTCTCTGAGCATTGTGCTAAGGTCTTCCAGCGATACTGCCGTGATGACTATATCATAGGCATATTGAATGTGAGTGATTTCTTCGCCATTAATATTGATGCCATACCCATTCCAGTTCAGAAGCTTGAAAACATTTTCCAATGCAGAGGTGAACAGTTTTGGAGTAATAACATCTCCCTGCCTCACCCTTTTCTGCAATTGGATAGGATCCGTGCACTGGTATTTAAGACTGATAAACATAGTGGTCCTGCTGTACAAACACTTCAACATTTCAATATACCAGTAGTCGATTTGGCATCGCTGTAAAGACTGTAACTGTCCGCTGTTATCAGCGCTGTATCGCTGTAACACTGCCCAGGTCTCGACTGAATCAAAGGCTTTCTCGTAGTCCACAAACGCTAGACATAGCGGCTGATTACACTCTTCAGTCTTTTGTATAATATGCCGGAGCGTGTGGGTGTGGTCTACGGTACTAAAGCCTTTTCGAAACCCAGCTTGTTCGGGGGGCTGGAAGTCGTCGAAGCCACGTGCGAGACGACTGGTAACTACTCTCGAAAACAGCTTAAAGGGTTTCAAAGGGTGTTGGACCGAAAAACATTATCTGCTCATTACAAGTAAAATGCCCGACCAGTGTACAAGGTTTTTCGTTCGATGTAACTTATCACATATTGCCCGATGAAAAAGTTATTTTATTAGGTCGTGATATTTTAGAGGCAGGCATTTTATTTTATTATTATTATTCATTTATTTCAATCAACATGGATCATATTGTGGTAGTTAGTTTCTTATCCTAGATTAGTTAAAGGTCAAAGATCAAATAGAATTTACACAATCTTAAAACACTTGCTTTAGTTATTATCCTAAGAATTGAATTGAATTTGAATGAAGTATGTCATAATTAGGTTATTAAATGTCAAAAATTGTAATGTCATTGCACTTAGAATAAATAATTTAGTTCCTTATTAAAATGAATCATACAACTGTGGCTGAGGTACTCACAGTCAAATCTGTCTGAAAAAGCCTTCAGTATGCTGTTGGAGCTGGCCCGGACCCTGCGCACCAGGGACGTGCATCGCTTACGCATGGTGGCGTAGAAGCAGTCCACACGCGCCACGGCAAACATCCCCGATGCGCTACAGAACCGGGGCAGCCCCACTAGCACCCTGAATGCGTTATTATACTGAACGCGAAAGGCGCTGTACTGCCTTTGCGTATAACCAACCCACAAGCTGCTCGTGTAGAAGCTAGAACAATAGGCTCGGAATAAGCAGATTTTAACATCCGTTGAACAACGAGCAAACCTGCGGGCAATCATATTCGCTCTGGCAGACAACGCCCTCCGCTCCCTCTCTATGTCAGCATCGTCTTTCAGATGGCGCAGTCCAGAATGGTTGTCTAAATTTTGTCGGTCATCCACCAACTGTCAGTGTCACTGACTTCACTCGCTCATGCTGTTCGTTGGTGAAGTAAACCGGACCAAGATGAGCAGGGATTATGGTATGGATGGTCTATAGTAGACTTGAAAAACGAGCTTCGGAATCACAACACAAAACTTAAAAAAAAAAGAGAAAACAAAGAGAATTTGTTTTCTGTGCTTTTGCAAAATCTTCACAAGACACAACCATGTCGAGTCACTGCTATCTACCGGAAATTTAAGAACTATTTTTTCTTTTTAATAGCCTCTGAAAACCTAGCAAATTGAGGAAAATTATAGTGATGATAATGGCGTGACGGCGCGCGTGTAATAATGATAGTAATGTTTTTTTCATAAAACTAGCCACGGAAACAATAATAGTAATGGAGACACCATTTCAGTAACTAGTTACCGTGTTTGTGAATAGTGTGTTGACGACCTGAGTGGCGCGGCGGATGAGTGGCCGACTGAGATGCAAGAGGTTGCGGGTTCGATTCCCGCTGCGGGACTGACGTTTGTATAATCTGCAAATGTTTGTTCCTGGGCTGGGTATTATATGGTACCATGGTACTCGTAGTTCTTGATACCTACGACATGGGGAGTCAGTGTGGAATCAGAGCTACGTATGTGACTGTTGTTGTTGTTATGTGACACTATGTCAGCTGATTCTCGTACCTTAATAGCCAACAGCTATAATGCTCAACGTACGTCAATAGACTCGCTCAACCCAGAATCAAATAACATTATCACAATAATAATATTTTTTGTTAGTAGTGGAACTTCTTGTGAAGGAGTTCGTCCGGGGAGGTACTGCCACTATTTCTGCCACCAGGCAGTAGTGTTCGCGTTGACGTGTTTCGGTTTGAAGGGTACGGGTGCCGGTGGAGTTGCAGGCGCATGAGACTTTTCATCTTTATGTTTCAGGGTTGGCAGCACTCGTGTGGTGCTTCTAGTGTTGCACGCGTCCATGGGCTGCGGTGGCTGCTTTCCGTCATGTGGGCCGTGTGCTTGCTTGTTTGTTTGTCAAGTAAAACAACAGCTCGGATACATCGAGAAAATAAAAATAAAAAAAATGTAAAAATGTGTAAAAATGTTATAGATCATTGAAGGATTGGAACAGGAGTAATTTTGGTTTATAAGACTATTCAAAATGATCTTTGTGATTTCAGACTTTGAATTGAACTTTGACTTTGACTTGAGAAGGGCATAGCCGGATCAATTATAAGAAAGCTACAGGGACAAAAAAAAATGTCCGGACTAGCAAATCCGGGCCAGTTCTAAGAACTGAAGGGATTCTGAAGGATCATTGATGATCGGACCAGGGAGCTAACAGGGACAGTATGTCCGGACTAGCTAATCCGGGCCAGTTCTAAGAACTGAAGGGATTCTGAAGGATCATTGATGATCGGACCAGGGAGCTAACAGGGACAGTATGTCCGGACTAGCTAATCCGGGCCAGTTCTAAGAACTGAAGGGATCCTGAAGGATCATTTATGATCGGACCAGGGAGCTATTGATGAAGGGTCAAGTAACTTGACCGGACCTGAGCAATGACTAACCTGAAGGGTAAAATTGAAAAACTGACCGGTCCAGATGTTTTAATAAGATAATATGTCAGGATGTACGAACAGATGTAATCCTGTGAACCCTGCAAGACTACGCGTACGAGGACGTACGCACGTCAGCATGGCCGTGACGGCGCGTCGTCATCGTTCGGTTGTAAACACCACGTGCAACGCGCCGAACAAGCAACCAACCCTACTTTCCTTTGTTCTCGTTCGGGTATAAAAGCGAGCGCGCGGCCGCAGTTGGCAGTTTTGATTTGGCTTTGGCGCGGTGCACTTGTTGTCGTAGCGTTCTTGAAGTAATAAAATAAATTATGAAGTTCGACTCCTCTTTTATTGATGACGTCAGGACCTTAATCCGTCATATCTATAATATGTAGGCACTTACATAATATTAGATTATCGTGACTCCGAAACAACTGAGTCAAAAATGTTGAAAAAACGAAGGAGTATTGAGCGTAGTTTTCAGAAAAACCTAAATGAAAATCCTAAGTCCTTAAAGTCCCACGGGAATTGGAAAATATTCGTAAAGCGTAATGCGTATAAAATGTGTTGATTAACTAATAAGGTTAATTGGTCTAGTGGTTACCATGGTAGCCGTCTTGTACGTATGCCGTTCCACGCGAGTCTGACTTGCACATGACCGGTTATATAAATATATTCTATTATGAGTTGACTAAGGACTCCGTTTTCTAACCCATCCGTCAGTGTGTCACCCTCACGAGTGTTCACTACCAACAAGTCTGTCTACCTTCGATAATGTTATTCATATCCAATGTCAAACACAAGAATCAGAACGGAATCTTTACTGAAAAACAGTTGGTACAACGATTTTTACAAAATGGCTTTCGTCTTTCTTTATTCATTGTATGGAAAGTTATTTTGCATGCTGAATACCAAGGTGAAGTACTCTACCGAAGTTCGAACTTAAAATCGAGCTACATCAAAATCGTGCCACACTATAACCATTGTGTAGCCTGGTTCGTGATCGACACTCAAGAACCTTTTTTCGCTAACAGATATCGGTTCTATATGACCGGCCCATTGCGACTTCAAGCTTCTATTCTAATTCTGAGAACTATGTCGATGATCTAGGTTCTCCTCATTACGGTTTCTGTCACGTAGTGGATATCTCTTACAGTTAAATTGTGTTCTAAAACTTGAGACCTTCTAGAAAGAGTTTTGTTTCCGTAACATTGGAAATACACCAAAAACTAGCCAAGAGAAGATTTCATCCTAGAGATCCAGTTAGTTTTAATCACATTCAAATCCGCCCAGTAAAACTCGAGTTGCTAGGCATAGAACTAGTGTAGATAATTTAATTTGGAAATACTTATCGTGATTAAGGATAATACCTATATCTTCTATTCTTCAGGTTGCTTTTGGTTTTAGTCGTTACCTCCAGGAGGGTTCGGGGATAGGTCATTGCCTCCTGGGTAGTTGGATATTGGTCATTATCTTCAGATTATTCTGAAATATGATCCACTTCTACAGATTCGGCAGACCTGTTTGGGTCATGATCACCGTCTCCTGCATTAGGGTGCATTTGGATTACAGCACTGATATCTACAAAGCTTGGATTTTGGTTGTTAGTTGTAGGGTGCTCCAGATATTGGCCGTTTCCTCAAGAGGGATTCGGGGGGCTGTCACTCTCTTCCGGGAGGTTAGTATCTTGGCCATTATCTTCAGGGTGGTTGGGGTGTTGGTCTTTACCTTCAGGGTTGTTAGGGTATTGACCGTTAGATCCAGGGTGGTGTTGATATTTATCATCAGTGTGAGGTGGGTAATTACCATTTCCTCCACCGTTGGGCGGGTTATGGTCATAACCTCCAGCGTTAGGCGGGTATTGGCCATTTCATCCGCCGTTAGGTAGGTATTGGCTATTTCCTCCACCGTTGGGCGGGTAATTGCCATTTCATCCCCCGTTGGGTGGGTAATTGCCACTACCTCCAGGGTGGAATGGATATTGGCCATTACCTTCAGGGTGGTTTGGGTTTCGGCCTTTACCTCCAGGGCGTTTTGGGTTTCGTCCTATACCTCGGTTATGGGATGGTTTATGCTGGTTGGGATATTTTTGATGTGGACCATATTTTTCATATTTATTTGGGTAATCACTAGAAAGAGGACGATGGTTGTTTGGACGGTTGTGTCCTCCACCTCCACCTTTTCATCTACCGTTTCCTCTGCCCTTTCCTACGCTTCTTCCTCCGTCACACTGGCGACTGCGTTTGCCCTTCCCCACAACGTCGTATTTGAATATGCTGAGTTGAAGCAGCTTGTAAGAAATTTGGACGGTGTGAGTATCCTTATTGGGAAAGTCTAAGATGCGACACAAGTGTTCTGTGAGGGTTTATTATAATGGTGAGTAATTTTACAGGTCTTGTTTTGAATTATGTTAAAAGTGTGGAGATCATCATGTTATCTATTTTATCTTAAGCATAACTTTCTTCTTTTATTATTAGTTATTATTAGTCTAATGAATAGTTTTCTTTGTTAGTGTATTTTTTTGTATGTTTACTTTTCGTGAGTAGTTGGTCCGTAGCGCCAACAAGTGGCTCTGACGGAAGACCAGCGTTGGTTGCTAGCTCGCTAGTCAACCAACTCAGAGCCATTTTGTTACTGGAGTTACACTTTGCACCTTCGGGTCTGTTTCCTCTTAGTCTAAGTTTTTTATGTGTCTCTGTGTAACTCTTTGATACAAATAAATTACAATCTATTCTATTCTATTCTATTCTTATTGTAGGTCTCCGCTGGCGTAGTAAGTTGGTTGCACTTTACGAGACACTTCATCATAATCGCTAGCCGGTTGAAGTCCACTGCTGGACGTAGGCCTCCGCCATAGAACAATGGTATCAGGTGTAATCAGGTGACTTTAAGGTACTGAATGTGAAGTCAGGTTTTCAGGAAACATCTTATTTATTTTGAGAGTATACTCATATTCATTAATAAACTACGGTATATCTAACGGTTACAGGATTCTTAGTTAACTACTTACTGGCAATGTTATGTACGTATTTTTATCCCAAATTGTAATCTCTCCAGATTTATGAGGTACGACAGAAGAGCCTTTAACGTCGGTTCCGAAATCCCACATATCAGATGCAGTCGCATTTTTAAGGATAAGCAGGCACAACCAGTGCCACAATACACGTCTCCCATGTTTGGCGACGGTAAAACAGTGCAAGGTGAATTAATAAAAATAATTGTTGAATCTAATCGTGTCTAATCGTTTTTAATTTCATACATCAAATTAATTTGGGGGTTTCGTGTGCTTAAATCAACGATTACCAATCGGCCTGCCAAGTATGGTGATTGTGGCAAATCCCCCCTTTGCATCCTATGGGAGAGGACTCGTTCAGTAGTGGACGTCTGACGGCTTATGATGATGAACTCAGGATTTCTCAAAGTGTAGTTCGTGAACTAGGGGTTCAACAGGAGTCCGCCTTCATCGTAGGGGGTACGCGATGCTGGCTGGTTTCTCAGCTCTCCGACGAATTGAACTGGTGTGTTCGACCTAAGAATAGAAACCTCCGTTTTTGAGGCTCTGTCTACCGCTTTGGTGAAAAAGGCGTGTGTTTATGTATGTATTTATATCAGAATCAGTTTCTCCTTGTTTGGTAGGCACCACGCACTCACAGGCGTTTATTCTCTAGGGTTGGTCGCGTTGGAACAGAAGTAATTTTAGTTTTTAAGCTTACTAAAACTTTTTTGTACAACTTTTACTAAAGTATTTTTTATTAGTGTGATAATGATTATATTAGTAATTTTCCAACCTCGAAATATAATTTATATGTTTCGAGGTTTGAAAATTACTTTTGATATCCGCCATATAAACATAAGTGTGATGTGACATCATAATATCCTATGACACGCGGATCGCAAAGACGCTTCATATGATAGCTCATTCGATGGCCTGAAGTTCCGAACGTTTTATATTTTAGAAAAACTTGAAATAAATGTTAGTTTAGGGTTTGCCTCCTTATGCTTTGCCGTAGCTGAGTAAAAATGCACGAAAAACAAGCTGAGAGGAGATTGGGTACTAGAGAACCAGTTAGTTTACTCCGCATTCAAATCCGCACAGTAAAACTCGAGTTGATAGGTATGATAGAAGTTTAATTTTTAAATAGACATAATAGTTATTAATTTCTATGTTTAAGCCGCTATCACCATGAGGGTGCGGAGGTGGGTCTTTACCTCAAGAGTGGTTGGGTATGTCATTATCTTCAGATTCGTTTGGGGTTTTATCAACTTCCACAGATTCTGCAAAGAACCTAGTCTTAAGTTTTGCAGTTTAAAGATATGCGTAGCTTAACTAATGACATTTATGAGATACTATCAGTTAAAAAGTTAGCAAAAGTGAATGGCGATGTTGATCTGTTTAACACATCGGTCCTGAAGTTAAGACGTATCCTTAGTGATAAATTCTTTTTAGGCGGTAGTGCGTCTAATCAGCGTAGCGGGTAGGTATTTTTTTATAGTTTGTATTGTTATTAGTTGTATGCATTGTTAGGCTAACATCTTGTTTTTGTCGTTTAATGACATTAGTTTTTGTTTTTTAATCTTTTTAGTAGCATATCTGTGAAAATTTTTAATTGGCCTTCAGCGTAATAACATGTTATTTTATATATTTATAATTTTTATCCTTGTCTAGCTGTAAGTTTTCCGAAAATTGTTAAAATAAAATAAATAAATAAAACATGTGTGCTAGGTCTCCTAGTTTTCGCAAAATCTATTTTCTCTATCTCAAGAAGTGTTGATTAGCTGTGATTTACAAAAAACACAATAAAATTTGAATTTCGCGCCACATGCGAGACGAATCACCTTAATGAGTATTTGACGGGCAATCGTCGATAACGACGTGTCGTCGTCGTCGTGGTTGCTGCAAAACTTAGATTAGGAACTCGGGGCTGTTTGGGTCATTATAAATGTGTACTGGGTGGATTTAAGCATTCATGTCTACAGAACCTTGCTTGGGGTTTTTAGATCTAGGGCGCTCTTGATTGTGGCCGTTGCCTCCAGAGGGGCTGTCATTTTCTTCAGAGCTTTTAGGTTCTTGGCCGTTATATCCAGGACGGTTGGAGTGTTGATCTTTACCTTCAGGGCGGTTAGGATATTTGTTGTTATCTCTAGGGTGTTTGGGGGGTTGGTCTTTACCATCGGAGTGGGATGGGTAATCACCATAACCTCCGCCTTTAGGTGGGTATCGCCCATTTCCTCCACCGTTGGGTGGATTATGGCCATGACTTCCATCGTTAGTCGCATATTGACCATGACCGCCGCCGTTGGGTGGATACTGATCATTATTTTCACCATTGGGTGGATGTTGGTCATTATTTGCACTGTTAGGAGGGTATCGACCATAACCTTCACCGTTAGGCGGGCCATTCTTCTCAGGACTTTCATCACTGGATGTATATTGGCCATTGCTTCCACCTTTGGGTGGGTAATGGCCATTACCTCCACTTTTAGGTGGGTATTGGTCGTTTCCTTCACTGTTAGGTTGGTATTGGCCATTTCCTCCACCGTTTGGCGGGTAATTTCCATTACCGCCAGGGCGGACTGGATATTGGCCATTACTTCCGGGGTTGTTTGGGTTTCGGCCTTTACCTCCAGGGCTTTTTGGGTTTCGGTCTTTACCTCGGTTATGGGGTGGTTGATGCTGGTTGGGATATTTTTTATGAGGACCAGGTTCATAGTCTTCATTTTTATCTGGGTAGTCTGGGTATTGTTCATTAAAAGAGGGACGAGGCTTATTTGGTCGATTATATCCTCTACCTCCATCTACGCCCTTCCCTCTGCCATTTCCTGCGCTTTTCCCTCTGCCTTTTCCTGCGCCTTTCCCTCTGCTTTTTCCTCTGGCTTTTCCTCCGCCGCACTGGCGACTGCGTTTGCCCTTGGCCACGATGTCGTATGTAGATATGCTGAGTTGAAGCAGCTTATAGGATATGTGGACGGTGTGAGTATCCATATTGTAGGTCACCGCTGGCGTGGTAAGTATGTTGTTTACCTCTACATGTACGTATTTTATTTCCATACAGGTTGGCACCTGGAAATCATAACAAGAATCAGAACCCACCTTTTGGAAAGATCACTTTTATATTTCCTGTTTCTAACTTTTGTAATTTATACTCATTTGTTACAACCATACATTTTTTAAGAGACACTTCATTATCATCATCATCATATTGTCGTTTGAAGTCCTTTGCTGGGCATAGGCCTTCGCCATTGAACAATGATATGCCATTTGTGTTTACGGCAGGTAGTTCGTTGACGTAACGTACACGCTGACTAACATTAGCAGTGCAAGAACGTAGGAATCTCTAAATTTTACATTCAAATTCGATAAAACTTACTCTTACCTCTACATAGTTGCGTTTTGTCGAATTTTAATGTCAAATTTATCGAATCGACTCCTACGAACTTGCAGCCGACGGTAACGATAAGCGAGTCGCTAGCAATATTATAGTAAATGTCAAATATGCAACCAAATTACAAAGATTTCATGCCACCCCGATGTTATTGGCACAAGTTAACATATGCAGTAGTCTCGCTAGCGTCTTTGTAACGTACCTATAGTCAGCTTGTGCAAAGTACTGAATTTCAAGACAGTAATGTTCAAACCACACACATCAACTTAATTACGGTGCACCTCAGGCGTATAGGACTACTTACTGGCAATGTAATGTACGTATCTTTTTCCAAAACTGTAATTTGTCCAGATATTTGAGTGATAACAGTGGAGCCTTTGACGTCGGCTCCGAAATCCCATACAACCGATGCAGTCGCATTTTTAAGGGTCAGCAGGCACAACCAGTGCAGCAATACACGTCTCATCATGTTTGGCGACGATAAAACAGTGCATGGTGTATTAATAAAAACAAATTGAAACAAATCGTGTTTAATTGTTTTTTAATTTCATACACGTAACAACAAATTAATTTGGGTTCCGTGTGATTACTCATGATAGAAAGAAGACCGACAGCCTGCAAGGGGGTTGAGGGTATGTGCTGGGGTGATATTTGTGATTGGTTCCCGATACGTCCGGTACCACTGCGTCGCTATTTGATTTCATTGACAAAAAAAAAACACCCAACAGACAATAGACAGGCGTTGGAACAGGAGTAATTTAATTTTATGTAAGACGATTCAAAATGATCCTTGTGATTTCAATGAATAAAGTTCTTTTTCACTTTGACTTTGACTTTGACTTTGACAATGCGACAAAACCCTACAATGAGTGACCGACTCGAATTTAACAAGTTTTTTTAATTAAATAAATCAAGCGTATAATTCGTAAATTGGCTGCTTTTTATGTAGTTATTAATCACAACACTGTCGTACCTATAATATCTACGAGTTAATAACTAACTAGCATTTGCCCGTGACTCCACCCGCGTTTAACCGATGTATTGATAACATTGTAACGATCGAAGGATGGATGGAACGATGAAGTCGGCTCAAGATGGTCCTGGCATATCCAACAGTGGACATCAATGAGCCGATGATAATGATGGTCAGTTTACCAATATAATATACATACCAATACAATATAATATTATATTTGACTACCTCTGTGTTGTGGCGGGCGAGTAGACGGCTGGAATGCGAGAGGTTGCGGGTTCGATTCCCGCCTCGGAACAAATATTTGTACGATCTGCAGATATTTGTGCAGGGTGTTCTGGGTATTTTCCTATGTATAATAAAAATATCTATCTATTTAATGTATGTATTACGTATATCAGTTATCTAGTACCCATAACACAAGCTCTGCTTAGCTTGGGGCTAGATAACGTGTGTGAAAATGTCCAGCATTTATTATTATTATTATTATATTCCCTGATCGTATAATTTAAGAGCCATGAAAGCAAGCAAAATTAATTTTTCTACCTTAAAAAAGACTAAATTTTTTCCGAAACTACGCCAGCTAATTGAATAATCCTTCTTACAGAGTTCTTTCTTTTTCAGGTAAATTCCTATAGATGTTGCAGTCAACGACAAAGTTTTTTATTGAGCTACCCGTGCCACAGTGAATAAAGGTAGGCTAGATCAGTCCGTACAAATAGAAGCGTAGAGCTTTGTTTCATGCAGAAGTTCAGGACACGTTCAAGGAGTTTATATTAGTATAGTATGTACCTCATTTTAATCATTATCAACATAAAACATAAACATCCAATGGGAAGTTTTCTGACAGCTAAAAGAAAATATTTCTAAATCCATGCATAGATGGCGCCTGTCCAGATTTGGTTCTTTAAATTTTGTCGGTCAGCCCCAACTGTCAGTGTCACTGACTTCACTCGCTCATGCTCGTACGCGTTCGTTGGTGAAATAACTGCGTAAAAAGTTTTTGTTGAAATTCTGATATTTATTACTGCTACTTATGCTTCTTCGTTCTCTGCAAAAAGTATTTGTTCTCTCTGGTGCTTTTGCAAAATCTTTAGAAGACAAAACCATGTCGAGTCCCGCCATCTACCGTATTTTTAAGAACTATATTTTCTTTTTAATTGCCTCCCTGAAAACTTCCCATTAATCAAAGATAATAAATCGTTAGAAACGACCTACAGTACTCTAGATCTGTGAGCTCATACCAATTGAATCAGAGCGTGTGGGAACAATAATTTGGCATGTTTATCCTACTAATATTATAAACTCGAAAGTTTGTGAGTATGGATGTTTGTTACTCTTTCACGTCAAAACTACTTAATGGATTTGAGTGAAATTTGGAATGGAGATACTTTACGCCCTGGATTAGCACATAGGCTACTTTTCATCATCATCATCATCATAAATTTTCATCATTATTCACGCGGGTGAAACCGCGGGGCGCAACTAGTAGCAAATAAGTGCCGAGGCATGTCCGGCCTAAGAACAAAGCCCTAGCTTCACCCATGGATGTAGTAAAATCCTTCAGCAATCCGCCTGCCAAGCGTGGTGATAATAGCTAATCCCCTTTTGCATCAAATAGGTCTCGTCCAGCAGTGGACGTAAACAAGCTGGTGATGATGATGATGATAAGAAAAGTGTTTATACTCCTTAAACTTCTGTGAAAACCTACACGGGATCTATTAGTAAATTGTAAGCATAAGGGATCTATTAGTACAAGAAGAGTACAAGGGTACAACTACAGCATCTATCAGTAACTACTCAAAAATAACGTAACCTTAACCTATAAACAAATACATATTATAATACTAGCTGGTGCCCGCGACTTCGTCTGCGCAGGATTAGTATTTCGAGTAGCTTATAGTAGCGTGGCGTAGAAAATAATATTTCCTATATAATATACTCTGGCATGCTTTTTTGTAGGACTATTTAAGATAAACATTTCCATCATACATTACATATGTGTAACTCTAGCGGTTTTGGCAGCGCACGCCAGAATAGCTCGCAGATGGTAGATTTTTTCCTATTTACTTGACAGTTATCGTCATATTATGGACAATTCACACAATATCTGTATAAATTGTAGCCTATGCGTTATTCTGTTGTATAAGCTATATTATTGTAAAGTTTCATTAAAATCCAATCAGTAGTTTTTACGTGAAAGAGTAACAAACATCCATCCATACTTACAAACTTTCGCGTTTATAATATTAGTAGGAAGTAGGATAGGATTTCGATACGGCCTTTCTGGCTGAAAGCCTTAAGACTTTGTTAATTAGTGCACTGACTACCGACCTTGACAGCAAACAAACTAGTCAATGTCTAAAAAGGCGTTTTTTACTTTTGTCGCGATACAAAAAAATGCAGGTTACCGCTGAGTGAATTTAATTGCACCCAAAACAGATTACCTAGAATTACAAGAACGGTCGCCTACTTCAGCTGACACATAAAACAGTATGGAGGGAATTAATTTGGCGTGTAATAAAATATGTCACTTAGAATAACCATAATACCTCCCTAACTCTATTTATTTTACAATAGTTTTTGTGATAAAACGTTAAACATTTAAAGTATGTAGTATTTAAAACATGTTTATCCACTAAAATATGCCTAAATTTTAAATACTAGTCTTAAATAAAAATAATTAACTTAATTATGTTATTTTGCGAAATGATAAATAAATAAATAAATAAATGCTGGACATTTCATACGACATTATCTAGCTCCAAGCTAAGCAGAACTTGTGTTATGGGTACTAGCTAACTGATATACTTAATACAACAACATTACATAGATAGATATTTTTTATTATACATAGAAAAATACACAGAACACCCTGAACAAATATCTGCAGATCGTACAAATATTTGTTCCGAGGCGGGAATCGAACCCGCAACCTCCTGCGCAGGCGAACCTTCGCCTGCCGCGCCACAGAGGTCGTCGAAATTATTGAATTTGTCGTCCAATGATGTTGTTACTTTAAATAAATCTAACGCTAGCAAGCACAGGTGGACTTGCTTATATTCACACAAAAAATACGCATTTTGAAAAATCTTTAGTAAGTTTAGGGCGGGTGTCGAGCTATTCATAACCAAAGTTAAAATTGTGCCACAGTATAACCGATCCAGTAACATTACTGAGCACATTTACCATAACCGGAGAATCGAAAGTACTCGTAATATGAGGATCGTTATCGAAACTACTTATCGATGTGTTTTGCTGTGGCTCGTAAAATTTGTTCAGTGCGGGACAAAATAATAGGAACATTAATTTACTATTGTGAGGAAACATCAACATCTGAAACTGAATCTGAAAGTTAATAACTTTTCATTTAAAAAACCGACTTCCGCCATTGTAATCGACAAAATATTTGGATGAAGTAAAATTATGAAAGAACCATAGTGGTGAAAGGATTATGATACTTTTTGAATGCAAATGCTTGGTTTGTTGCTGAAAATGTCAAAATCGCCATATGTATCCATAAAATATTTGAGGAGTTCCCTCAATTCCTCATGGATTCCATCATCAGAACTGGATTCTGAAAAAAATGGGACCAATCTGAAAGTATATCTATTCAAACAAAAAATCGGTTCATAAACGCCGGAGATATACGGTAACAAACATTAAAAAAAAAAATACAACCGAATTGAGAACCTCCTCCTTTTTTGGGAAGTCGGTTAAAAAACATTCGAAAGCATTAGAAATCAACCCATTTGGGTTGGGTTGAGCTTTTCAATCGTTGAATATTCAGTTAAGCTCTAAGGTAGATAATCAGCATCATCAGCCTGTAGAAGTCTACTTTTAAACACAGGTGTCCCTCTTAGAATTCCACGACGAAAGGGCTTGAGCCGCTTCCATTCACCGACTTCGTGCGACGCATTCTCGTCGCACATTATCATCTTATCATTCTTATCATTATCTCTTCGTGCATTATCATAATGTCGGTGGTAGATAATAAGAAAAGTATACGTATAGTTCTAGTTTGGTAACGTGCCTATGTAACTTTTCATTTAAAAAACCGACTTCCGCCATTGTATTCGACTAAATATCTGGATGAAAAAAAAATGATGAAAAAACCATAGTGGTGAAAGGGTTATGATACTTTCTTAAAGCAAATGCTTGATTTCTTGCTGAAAATATCAAAATCGCTATATGTATGCCTACAATATTTGAGGAGTTCCCTCAATTCCTCATGGATTCCAGCATATCACCACTGGATTCTGAAAAAAATGGGACTAATCTGGAAGTATATCTATTCAAATAAAAAAATAAATTTTCAAATCGGTTTATATCCGAAAAAGCTATGAGGTAACAAACAAAAAAAAAACAGCCGAATTGAGAACCTCCTCCTTTCGGTCAAAAAGTCGGTTAAAAAGGTAGCTAAGTGAATGTATAAAATTAACCAATATCATCATCACCATCCGTTAGACGTCCACTGTTAGACCAGGCCTCCCCCATATAATACAATGGGGGGATTTGCCATAACCACCTCACTTGGCAGGCGGATTGGTGACCGCATTATTGTTGTTAAATACTCAAGGGGATACTGCTGCCCATCCCCTTATAATCCCTTAGTCTACTTTTACGAAATCCATGGGAGGAGACGGAGGGGTATATTCTTAGAATGGACACACCACGCCATAACCAACATAATAATCACTTTAAATATACATATCGTCACCTCTCCAGGACTCAGTTAGTGCTTAATTGTTTCATAGTTTTCCATTAATGATCTAGTTCGCATGGTTTTCTATAACAAAAGTGAAAAAATATTTCAGTTATTTTGTCCCGCAGTGTACAAAACGCTATGCTATAAAATATTCAGCGATGCCGCATACGTTCAATCGACTTTACGATCCGAAACCTCGCGTATAACGACTATGACGCTTCCAGTATGTGTACTATGTATGGAACTCGTACGGTGTAAGGGTCTTCCCTACCATCATATTGATTACGTATTAAACATTTAGGAATCATGACAGCTTTGTTGGCTTGCGTCAAACAAGAAAAAACAGTCAGATAGTTCTTGTGAGAGACGCTTTTTTCTGTCCTTGAGTGTTTCCATCTTGCTATAAGAGTATAGAACTAACGCAGTTCAAACATAACACCCAACAGTCACATACGATAGTCAGCCTTTTGCACCTTCTCAAGAAAAAGCGCATAACTTTCATGTGGGTTTCAGCTGGCTTCAAGCTTGCTGCGGACTAGGGCACTAAAAATTAGCTTTATGACATGGTTACTCCGAAAGTATTTACAATTTCTTAGGACAAAGCCCAGCCTGCACTGAATTCTTTTTTCATCCAATGGCCCTTGAGCCTTTCCAGGGCCACTGTAAATCAAACTGCCCCCGTATTGTCTTAAAAACTGATAGTCACTTTCGATTCTGACGACCTCTGTGCCGCGGCAAGCGAGTAGCCGGCTGAGATGCAAGAGGTTGCGGGTTCGATTCCTGCTGCGGGACAAATGGTTGCATGATCTGCAAATATGTCTCGGGTATGGGTGTTATGGTACCATGGTACTCGTAGTTCCTGATACCCACGACACAGAAAATCTTAGTGTGGTATCAAGACTACGTATTTTGTTGTTGGGTGTTATGTTATGATTACAATTTGGCAGTAGTACATTGCGCTGCGGTCTTTAGCGTCTTTTCAAGAGCAGATATAAAATTATTAGAATAATTTTAGTTAGTACACCATAAATCCTACTAATATTATAAACGCGAAAGTTTGTAAGTATGGATGGATGGATGGATGGATCGATGGATGGATGGATGTTTGTTACTCTTTCACGTAAAAACTACTGAATGGATTTTAATGAAACTTTACTATAATATAGCTTATGCATCAGAATAACACATAGGCTACAATTTATAAAGATACTGTGTGAATTGTCCATAATATGACGATAAGTGTCAAATAAGTAGGAAATAATCTACCATCAGCAAGCTATTCTGGCGTGCGCTGCCAAAACCGCTAGAGTTACACATATGTAATGTATGATGGAAATGTTTATCTTAAATAGTCCTACGAAAAAGCCCGCCACAGTATATATAAATAGGTTGTATTCTTTTCTACGCCACGCTAATATAAGCTTCTCGAAATACTAATCCTGCGCAGACGAAGTCGCGGGCACCAGCTAGTATATACCATATTTTATACTAGTCATTTTTTTTATTAGATAGGTATTTAAAAAATAATAATAACACAAGTTGCCTTTATGGGGTTATTCCAAGTATATATACGATCCTCATTAGGTGTAAAACAATCTTATTCTGTAGTATCCTCTTCATAGCTTTTATAAATAACAGTAATATATTAGTACTAGTAACGTAGTAGGTTAGTTCCTCTACCTGCACTAACCACATTACTGTTACTGAAATAACTTCCTAATCCAAACTTCTACCATTGCTACAGCTACACGAATAATATCCAAGAGTCTCCATCCCGCGTAACATGCATCAAAATCAGCTCTGTACGTAATAATATCATTAAAACTTGGTACAAAAGGGATTATACGTATCCTGTTCTGTGAGTGAGAAACCGGTCCGGATTGAAAGAGTGGCTAAATGGAAATAATAGCCGGATATTTAGCTAAAAAAGCCGGTAGATTTCCTGTTATGATGCCGCCCGGATTGCAGCTGGCACAGCTAAGTAATGACCTACATATTCCATATTTAGGAGAGTTCCCAACGAGTAACACCCGAACGAGTAACACTGTTACTCGTTGGGATTTTTTTTCTCATCGCGTAACACTGTTCCCAGGGTGTTACTGGTTGGGAATATTTCTACAAAGAGGTTTCCACAGGTTTCCACAGTTTGCCTTTAATTTCTCTGAATCTATGACTATTTGCTCTATTAAATGCCTGCATGGTTTCTACCTATTAATACCTACCGATAACCAAAGAAGATTTTGACCTGTCCTCGAAATGGGCCCGAGGACCTCGGTCTGCCTCGCTGTTGCAATGCCCTAAGCACGCAGGGTTCATATGAGATACTACATATTGACAACTAATTGTAACCATGTGAAAGCAATAAATGTATTGAGTATGAGGGTTATGGAGATATATGCCATTGGGTAAATGTTGAGGCTATTGAAAAGACATCAAAAGAAAATAGTTAATAATATAAAGGAGACATCATTTACTAAAGTAACTTTCGTGAATTATATCATTCATTTTGTAAAAACGGGAAGTTTAACGGGTTTTAATTTTACGGGTGCGAGGAAGAACGCGGAGGGAGTGTAGCGTGGATCCTATACCCACCCTGATGAAGACCCTCGATTAGGGTCGAAACCTGTTGGTGCCTTCCACCAACATATCGGTACGTGAAAATTTTCCGTTTTTACAAAATGGAGACATCTTTGGTGGTCTGGATCAAGAATAGACTCTCCATCTGCTCTAGTTGATGCCGTTAAAGCCAACTAAGGGATAAAACAAATAATGGATGGGCAGCTGAATCCACCTGAGAGCGTAACACAATGCTGCGCACATCAATTCGAAGCCATCCACTAAAAGCACCGATTTGAAGAGCATCGATTCATATTTTCAATCGGTGCTCAATCGAATCCGCCTGTGTAGCGTGGCGCAAGTTACGCTGTGACACAGAATCTGAACGCCCCCACTATTTCTTCTTCTTCATCAGCCGGTAGACTTCCACAGCTTGATGAGGCCTCAAAGAATAAGAGGTTTTGCAATAATCACCATACGCTTGACAGACAGATTGATGATTGCAGTTTAGTGTTAAGAACTTAGGTGGATGCTGCTGCCCATCCCCTGTAATCCCTTAGTTATCATTTATTGCATTGAAAGGAGGAGTTGGAGGAGTCTTATTCTAAGGCCGAACCCACCACGGCTTACACGCGCATAAAAGCCAGAGGCCCAATTCTCTACATTATTTTAAAACTACACTGAAAGTTAACCGAATAACAATTTAGTCTACTTTCAATTCACGGTGACTACGATTAGAGTAGGATAGTTATAGTTATATATATAATTGCAAAGAGTAAAGAGAGACTCCATCTCTACAATGCTAAAATTATCGAAAAAACTTTGAATCATTCAAGTTTCGGTCACATTTCGATATAATCACATTACAGTATTGTATTTTATGTTTAGAGAATACAATTTCTGACATTTAAGACATCGACACAAGATCGAAACTTGATCCGAACTCTATTTTAACTATTTTTAAGTTAGAGAATTGGGCCTCAGATAATATGTTGATGCCTTTAGCCGGACGAATGTCTTAAAATCTGGATTTCACATCCGTAATCCGGTCTCGGGACTTCACAATAGGAAGCCTGGGATATTGTTATGATATACAATGTGTTCTTACGATCGCGGGGACGGTAAAGATAAGGATTCTGTTATTGTGTCTCGCAACCAGGGCGTATTCAGTTACAAATTAGGGGAGGGGTCAGTTCATTTACAAATAGATAGATAGATAGAAAATACTTTATTGCAAACCATAATATACAAAAAATTAAACAATTTTACAAACAAAAACTGAAATTATCTTTGTTATTGTTGTGTTTTACTTATTTGTTTGTGACGACCTCTGTGGTGCGGCGGGTGAAGGTTCGCCAGCGACGCAGGAGGTTGCGGGTTCGATTCCCGCCGCGGAACAAATATTTGTACGGTCTGCAGATATTTGTTCAGGGTGTTCTGGGTATTTTTCAATATATAATAAAAAATATCTATCTATGTAAGGTATTGTATTAGGTATATCAGTTATCTAGTACCCATAACACAAGCTCTGCTTAGCTTGGGGCTAGATAATTTTGTGCGAAATGTCCAATATATATTTATTTTTATACAATGGGCGGGGTTATCGCTCTTTAGCGATTTCTACCAGACAACCTTTGGAAATATTGAGCCAAAACAACTTTTTCGTAGGCTACCGGTATGAAAGATATTCCAAAATAACTAATATACTCGTTGAATTTTCGCTGACTGTACTACTTCAATAGCTGGTTCGTCACAGGATCTAGGTATTACTAATTCGAAAACTGCCTAAAAATTTAAAGGATCTATTTGTAACACCAAAGTTAATTGGATTATTACCACAGAATCTATCAGTAACTAACTCGTTATTTTGACATGGGTATGCAATTAACTATTTTATAGTATATTTTTATTTTTCCATGGTTTGTCCGGCCTAAGAATAGACCCTTCCATCTCCTTGTGTGCTTTTGCTAATAACTTTATTCTCCTAGAGCCGATTTTTTTGTAAAGCCATTGCGAATGAAGGAGGTATGCCACAGCTCTGTTCCCATTTTTCGGCGCTCCATATTTTGATAACGACCATAGTACGGCCTTATTACAGAACATGGTCTAAATCTGAATTTAGTCCAGGCGTACTAGTCTAGGATTAAATATCGATATTACGCATATGCGACTTTAAATACGAAAGCGGATGGTTTGTTTTCCGAAATAAATTCTCGCGCTAATTCGCAAATTTCCAAAGTATCAAACTGCCGGATTGTGTCACATCACAATTTTGAGATTTCGAAATTCTTACCTCTAACAAGCAATCAACTGTAAATTTATAGACCATTGCTAAACTAGGGGTCTGCCTGGTTTTAGATAAACCAGAGATAGTCCAAGCTTATGTCATTTTTGGCATATCTAGCTCGAAAGTTGCTTCTGGAAAACAAACCATCTGCTTTTGTATTACAGTCGTATATACCCTAGGTCGATATTTAAGCCTAGACTGGTAGTCCTGGTTTAAACCCAGACTAAGGGCATTTTTTATAATAACACCCACTTAGCCCATGTTTAGTAATAACACCCAAAAGGTCTACAAAATAATGTTCTAAAATAACCCTAAACATGCCACGTTCTACGTTCACGGACCATTAACTTCGTTTTGGCCCAATTTTATGTCTTCATTTGAAAAATGAATGCTCTGATGCACTGAGTCATCAACTACATAATTGTATTGTGTATTTGTTTTATAACCACTTGTAAGTTTGTTTTAGGGTTCCGTGTTATAATAAATATCATAAGCCAAAAGCAGTTAATGTTCGTTATGTATATGTACCTACTTATTTTGTTTTTTTTTGTTATTTTTTTCTCTGTTGTGTGTCTCTTGTATTTTCCTGTGTCATAATTGTCTTGTCATCTACATTCATTGACACAAATAAATGCTTTTTTCTTTTATTATTTTATTTTAAATATTTTCCACGATTTAAATGTTACCTAGAGTGTTGTAGGTTCTTTGAGTAGGTAACATAGTATTATGATCAGGTATAAAATGCCTATAATTAACATAATATAACACCCAACATACGTAGTCCTGATCCCACACTAGGATTCCCTGTGTCGTGGGTATGAGGAACTACGAGTATCATAGTACCGTAACAAATATTTGCAGATCATGCAAACATTTGTCTCGCGCGTAAAACGAACCCGCAACCTGTCGCATCTCAGCTACCGGCTACTCACCCGCTGCGCCACACAGGTCGTCATCGGTCATACTATCCGAGCTATGGTTGTGTACGTACATAAGTACAGAAACATAGTATGTGGCAATAACAATAAATAATAAATGATAAGATGTGTTCAGCACACGGCGATCACCAATCCGCCTGCCAAGCGTGGTGATTATGGCAAATCCCCATTCAAAAATTAAATCACAAGGATCATTTTGAATCGTCTTATAAACTAAAATTACTCCTGTTCCAAAGCGACCAAGCCTAGAAGAATCAGGCCACAAACACGGCTTGGCTTACATAAATGGTCCGTCTTACCACTAGGTGAGAAGCGCATGTGCAGTGCCTCGGAGCAAAGAAATGCTGATACATAGTGAGGACCTCTGCAGATATTTGTTCAGGGTGTTCTGGGTATTTTCTATGTATAATAAAAAAATATCTATCTATGTAATGTATTTTTTTAAGTAAATCAGTTATCTAGTACACATAACATAAGCTCTGCTTAACTTGGGGCTAGATAATGTTGTGAGAAATGTCCAGCATTTATTTATTTAATTATACTCAGTAAATGAGAACTTAAAAGCCTTAGAAAGCTAGTCAAAAGTTAATTGTATTCAATGGGGGAGGCCTTGTCCAGCAGTGAACGTAAACAGGCTGGTGATGATGATGATGATGATGAATTGTAATATTAACCTATTTGTAAAAACCAGTGTCTGTTAACGACTGAGGAACCTAAGTATTGAATAAATCATTCAGGATTCGATTAATTAACTCTGTATTTACTTTATTACGCAATCAAGTACCCTTCTGCTACGTTTGTACATTCCATTCCATCCAAAGGGTGTCTGTTAGAAATTGCTACTTAGCGATAAGACCGCCCTATGTTTATCATTGTTACTTGTTGAATTGTGCAATAAAGTTAGTGTTTTCTATCTTCTATCTTTTCTATAACAGTAGAATTAAAAATTTGTCAATATGGTTGGATAGGCTAATTTATTGACGGATTAGGAGGGAATACACAGTGACAATATCCATATCCTTCGCACTTGGGCAACTCCAATTATCTGTCTCGTCCTATAATTCATCACCCCACGTTGGACCACCGCGCGCGCCGCGACTGCGGCGGCCAAGGAAGATGTTAAAAAATGGGGAATCGACACGCGCGCGCAAATTACTGAGATATGTGTAAAAATTAATAAACTCGAAAACACTGAACTTTGTGTCCCAAAAATTGTCGTGGATTAAGAAGAATTGTGTCGCCCTTGTGTGTGAGTGCCGGCAGTGCTGGAAGCACAATTAATTGGGCATATTTTGGAAATATTAGCTCCAGCAGACACGAACTGGTGAGCTCTTATCATTATGATGATGATGCGCAAGAAAATAGCATCAGTAAAATGCAGAATGCTGGGCAGTTCCGTGTACTTGGGGCGCTGGCTGGCAGGTACGACAGTCGTCTGCAAAAGCACTGGGTATTGGCCCTTATCAACCCCAACTCTAAGCAGATATACTGCATTAATTAGTTATAACTGACTAGTGTAGTGTATCTGCTTTCAGTAGGTACATAATTTTAAAAAACGTAATTTTAAGTATTGTAATTTTTTGACATTTCATTTTATTTGATTTTGACATTTATGAATCTGAGTTGTTCGAATAAATAAAATTATTTTTATTATTCCGTTGTCCTTTCTTTGTCACTGTGTATTGGGGAAAAATAATCTGTCTTTCGAAGCTACTCAATCAAATCTGAACCTGCGCGTAATCTCTGGTCCTTTGTAAACATCGTCTTCATCATCACTTTCTTCTTTATCTTCTTTTTGGTATGTTATTTCATGTTGGCCGTTACCTCCAGCTATCTTAAGTTTGAGTTGAACGGTACCAGGACTGGATATGAAATCCGTATATTGGCCATCTTCTCCATCGTTGATTGGGCAATAACATACACAGTAAGTTTGGTCATGGCCATTACCACCACCGTGAGGCGTGTACTTGCCAAATTCTCCACCGCTTGTTGGATAACTGCCATTATCTACGTGGTGCTTTGAGTGTAGTCTATTTCTGTCGCCATATCCTTTGCCTTTTCCTTTGGCATTTTTTATTTCTTTTCCTTCACCACACTGGCTATTTTGTATGCCCTTAGCCACGACTTCGTATCTGGATATGCTGACTTGAAACTGCGTATAAGATATGTGGATGGTATGAGTATCCTTATCGAAGGTCACCTTTGGCGTGGTAAGTTCTTGGTATATCTTTACACGTACGTATTTTACTTCCATACAAGGTGGTACCTGAAAATTATGATTATAATTAGAGTCACCTTATGGAAAGCTGCGCATAGGCCTCCGGCATAGTAGAATGCAATGGTATCAAGGCAGGTTATTGATGTAATTTAATCAGGTGATTTTAAAGCGTCAAACACAGCGCGCGGGCGTGATCGTGCGTGTGCGCGCTGTTCATTGTCCCGCACTGCTTCACAAGCAGTGCGGGCGCAGTTCGGCGGCGGCGGCGGCGGTGGCATTGAGCGCGAATGACCGACCCGCGTACGCGTTCTGTTTTCGCGTTCATACAAATTCAATGGAATACTCCCGCGCGTAGGGTTACCAGATAGAAAATTTAAAAGTCCGCAGAAAGAGCCAGATTTCCATTGAAAAATCCTGAGATTTTCTCGAATTTTGCGAATCCTCTCACAAATGTAATTTACAGCTTTTTAAAAGACAAAAGTTTCCTTAAAAAGAAAACCGCAAAATAAACTTGATAAAACTGATAATTTTAATACGTTTCATAAATTTCAAGTGTTAATTTTATTTGTCCAGTTCACATGACCAAAGTTGATTTTGAAATTAGTCTCTCTAAAAAGAAGATTAAGTATTATATGTTTTTGTATGAAAAAGATTTGAAAAATCTACTCTATTTATTGAAAATTCTAAAAATCCTGAGATTTCCTTAGATTTCCAAAATCCGGCCGCAATCCTGAGAAGAGCCTAAAAATCCTGAGATATGCAGGCAGGAGGAAAATTTCGGAAACGTTTCCGATCGGATTCGTTAGATTTTAATTTCGATATGTGTAACTAAAACAATTTTATAACTATTTTATCTAGTAAAACACAAAAATATATAATATTTATTGTTTTTTACTGTATTTTACTAGAGAAAATTGTTTTAGTTACCTTACCACATCTAAATGAAAAACTAACGAATCCGATCCGACGAAACCTAACGCTTGTCCTGTAAGCGTTAGGTTTCCCGTAAATTGTTGATAAATATACAGGGAGTGTAAAGACTACTCTCGAAAAATGAAACAGTGCATTCAGACCCTGATTCTGAAAATATTTAAGCTGAAAAACACGAAAAAAGTTACTTACTCAAATACTTACTGGCAATTTTATGTATGTATTTTTATCCAAAATTGTAATCTCTCCAGATTTATGAGCTACAACAGAAGAGCCTTTAACGTCTGTTCCAAATTCCCGTACAACCGTTGCAGTCGCATTTTTAAGTATTAGCAAGCATAACCAGTACGACAATAAACGTCTTCTCATGTTTGGTGACGACAAAACAATGCTGGGTATATTAATAAAGAAATAAGTCGAAATTAATGGTGTCTAATCGTTCATAATTTCATACATTGCACCATCAAATTAATTTGCGTTCCGTTACCCGCGACGGAACGGAAACCGGGTGTGATTTTTGAATGTCATCGAGTAACTATAAACGTCAGTAAAATTCCCGTAAATCCCCGATTTCCAAATTTCTATAGTAACTATAAACGTCAGTAAAATTCCCGTAAATCCCTGATTTCTAAATTTCTATAGTAACTATAAACGTCAGTAAAATTCCCGTAAATCCCCGATTTCCAAATTTCTATAGTAACTATAAACGTCAGTAAAATTCCCGTAAATCCCTGATTTCTAAATTTCTATGCTAACTATAAACGTCAGTAAAATTCCCGTAAATCCCCGATTTCCAAATTTCTATAGTAACTATAAACTTCAGTAAAATTCCCGTAAATCCCTGATTTCTAAATTTCTATAGTAACTATAAACTTCAGTAAAATTCCCGTAAATCCCTGATTTCTAAATTTCTATAGTAACTATAAACGTCAGTAAAATTCCCGTAAATCCCTGATTTCTAAATTTCTATAGTAACTATAAACGTCAGTAAAATTCCCGTAAGTCCCCGATTTCCAAATTTCTATATATTGAAACACATTGATGACTAAAATTCTTATACCAATATATAAGAATATTATTATTATTCATATGATGATATCAATCATCATAATTGTTATATTATCGATCTGCAGTGTGTGGAGTTCTGGGTATTTTCTGTGTGTAATGTATAATATGTAATGTATTTTATTAAGTATACTAAATAAAATATAATATATAATACTAGTATACTTAATAAAATACATTCAGAATTTCATTCATTTGAAATTTTACATTTCATTTTTTTTTTTTTTTTTTTTTACTAGATATAGTATACCCATAACACAAGGTCTGCTTAGCTTAGGGCTAGATAATGTTGTGTGAAATGTCCAGCATTATTTACTTTTTTTTATTATATTAACAGAAGTGCCTCCTCGAGTAAATCTCCTGAAAAACGGTGATTTGCGACCATTTTGATGATATTTAGTCACTGAAATTCAAAAATCGCTCCCCTGCTAGAGGGTGAGAGGAGACATACATGGGGAACCCAGAAGAACCTCATATGTTGTCACATACCATTTCGCCATTATTTTATTAAAATTTTGTGGCATTGATTGAGAGGCCGTATTTGGCAACCTACATAACTGTAAGCGAAGGTGTAGAATAACGATTATTCATAGGTGCCCATAAAACAATCGCAATACATACGATTTGCGAAGCACGCTAAAAAATTCGGTGAACGCTATGGCTAATGGCTCTAATCCGAGTTTAGTGCCATTGTTGTACTTCCTCGGACGAACTCTTTCACAAGAAGCTGTCTGCTACTTAAAGATTGTGGGGGAAATATCCATTGATCGATTTAATATTATAATTTTCTTACAATATCACAAAACCCTACGGAAACCTCTGACCAACTCACGCTTTGCTGTTTTCTTAATGAAGAGAACGAAGCTTATAATTAATTTTATAATGAGTTAATTGCTTGGCTTTCTATGAAGTATGTACTAACTAAACACAAATACCTACTTAAGAACCCCAAGTAGACTTGCAATCTCATATACGTAATACGATGCATTCATATCCAAAATTAATTTTGTAGACATAATCGGATATCGAGTATCTGTTTGAAATGTTTTATTTTTTCCAATAACTTAAAATATAAATTAAATATTTAAATTTCTGTATTTTGACCATCTTAAACGGCATGATCGTCTATTTCAACCTATACTCTAAAAACTTAAAATCAAAAAACTGTAACGCTGCAAACCTTGGTAATATAGTCAACTTTGGAAATACCTAACAATAATTAAAATAACTATAAAGTTAACACAAAATAAATAAACAATTAAGAGAAACGACGACTGTTGCGCAGCGGGCGAGTAGCCGGCTGAGATGCGAGGGGTTGCGGGTTTGATTCTCGCTGCGGGACAAATGTTTGCAATGCAAATGTAGTTTGAAACAAAAACTAGGAGCCTAGATAAATACTATCTGAATCCGAATAATCCTTCCTACTAATATTATAAACACGAAAGTTTGTAAGTATGGATGGATGGATGTTTGTTACTCTTTCACGTAAAAACTACTGAATGGATTTTAATGAAACTGTACAATAATATAGCTTATACACCAGAATAACACAAAGGCTACAATTTATAAAGATATTGTTGTGAATTGTCCATAATAATGACGATAAGTGTCAAGTAAGTGGGAAAAAATCTACCATTCTGCGAGCAACTCAGGCGTGCGCTGCCAAAACCGCTAAAGTTACACATATGTAATGTATGATGGAAATATAGTCTTACAAAAAATCCCGCCACAGTATATATATATATCTAGGTTATATTCTTTTCTACGCTACGCTAATATAAGCTACTGGAAATACTAATCTTGCGCAGACGAAGTCGCGGGCACCAGCTAGTAGCATAATATGGTGGAAATATGCTCGAATTACAAATGATTTTGGTATCACGTTTGCATGGGCCGTTCATCCTTCCCCGACCTTTTGTGTTTTTGATAAGAGTGAAGTAGAAGGGAGTTGAGTAGAACTTCTTGTGAAAGAGTTCGTCGGTGGAAGTACTACCACCGTACCTATTTCTACCGCCAAGCAGTAGTGCTCGCATTGCTGTGTTTCGGTTTGAAGGGTACGGGTGCCGTTGAAATTACAGGCACATGCGACTTTTCATCTTTATCTCTCAGGATCGGCAACGCGTCTGTGATGCCTTTGGTGTTGCAGGCATCGACAGGCTACGGTAACTACTTTCCATCAGGGGGGCCGTATGAATTTTTGTTTGCCTACTAGCTAAAAAAACTGGTTCTTAACATCTGGCAAGAAAAAAAAAGTTTCAAAATATTCCAAAACATTTATTGTCTGTTAACAAAACGACCTATAAAATGATAAGAAGACTGCACGAGTTATAGTATTTTTTTAAACTTTAGGGGTCAGGAGGTATTACAAGTTTTGCATTGCAAAAATCGGAATGCGAAACGTGAGCATTCAGCGTGACTTACGTAGTAACTATTTACTAATCTGTACTGTTTGTACCGACTGCGCGGCACAGAATGATGAATAGTTACTACGTAAGTCACGTTAAATGCTCACGTTTTTGCAATGCAAAACTCGTAATAGGCCCCACAGCAGGGCTATTTTAAAACGTTTTGAAGGGTTTCCGATCGGATTCGTTACTTTTTGTTTCGTTGTGGTAAGTACTTAATTAAAACAATTTTCTCTTGTTAAAAAGTTGTTGTTGTTTGTTCAAAGTAGTAAGCAATATTTATTGTTTTTTACTGTGTTTTAATAGAGAAAATTGTTTTAGTTACCACATCGAAATGAAAAACTAGAGTGCGATTTTTGAAAGTCACTGAGTGAATAAGTATCATGAATAACTTTTCATTTAAAAAACCGACTTCCGCCATAGTATTCGACTAAATATTTGGATGAAAAAAAATTATGAAAGAACCATAGTGGTGAAAGGATTATGATACTTTCTGAATGCAAATGCTTGGTTTGTTGCTGAAAATATCAAAATCGCCATATGTATGCCTACAATATTTGAGGAGTTCCCTCAATTCCTCATGGATCCCATCATCAGAACTGGATTCTGAAAAAAATGGGACCAATCTGGAAGTATATCTATTCAAATAAAAAAAGAATTTTCCAAATTGGTTCATAAACGCCGGAGCTATGCGGTAACAAACATCCGAATTGAGAACCTCCTCCTTTTTTGGGAAGTCGGTTAAAAATAGCCGCAGAACACATATTTATTTATATTGTCACAAGTATTTATCAGTCCGCGACCACGATTGCTGTAACGCATTCGAAACGTCGGGAATAATAAATAATAAGGTAACAAGCGACAAATACCCATGATAATATTAATAAATACACGATTTATTTAGATTTCATCGTACCCTTAAAACGTCAAGGAAGAGAATGTTTATATTAAAAAAAAACATCTTTTCACTTTACAAGAAAACCCTATATAAACCCTATACAAAAAAACGAAATAAAACTAACTTACTTACTTACTAACTACTTTATAAAACTATAATAATAACTTTTCATTTAAAAAACCGACTTCCGCCATAGTATTCGACAAAATAATTTTGGATGAAAATTTTTTTATGAAAGAACCATAGTGGTGAAAGGATTATGATACTTTCTGAATGCAAATGCTTGGTGTCTTGCTGAAAATATCAAAATCGCCATATGTATGCCTACAATATTTGAGGAGTTCCCTCAATTCCTCATGGATCCCATCATCAGAACTGGATTCTGAAAAAAATGGGACCAATCTGGAAGTATATCTACTCAAATAAAAAAAGAATTTTCCAAATCGGTTCGTAAACGCCGGAGATATGCGGTAACAAACATTAAAAAAAAAAAAAAAAAAAAAAAAATACAACCGAATTGAGAACCTCCTCCTTTTTTGGGAAGTCGGTTAAAAAGTCACAAACTCTTTTCTTTATAAATACTGAATTTATTATAACCAACTCATCAAAATACGTAAGTTAGCTCATAAAGTTACCATTCGGCTGCGTGTGTGTTTGTGAGCGGCGGTGTTGAGAGCGAGAAGCTAATAAATTATAGTGTCCACTTCATCAGTATCTTCTTCTTTTTCTAGGTATGTTTTGTTATGTTGACCGTTATCTCCAGAGGGCTCGGGTTGTGAATGAACGGCAGTAGGATTGGGTAGTATATCTGTATTATTATTAGGTGGTTCGTAATTTCCTCCACCATTTGTTTCGCATTGGCAATAATCACATTTATCGTAAGGTGGGTATTGATCATTTCTTCCTGCGTTGGATGAGTATTGGCCCTTACCTCTAATGAAAGCCTGATTACCTTCAAAGCGGTTTGGGTTTCGACCATTTCGTCCGCCATATCTCTTGCCATTACCTGCTTCTTTTTCTTTGCCTTTGCTTCTGCTCATTCTTTCGTAATCATCTACGACACATTTGGGAATGGGTATGCCCTTGGCCTCTATATCGTATGGAGAAGCTGCGTGTTGAATCAGTTCATGGGCTATGAGGACCATGTTAGTAACCGTATTATAGTACACCACTGGTGAGGAATTGTCGTTGTGTACCCTTATACGTACGTATTTTACTTGCATACACTCTTGCACCTAGAAACCATGATAAGAGTTAGAGCCATGTTATGGGATACTCACTTTTCTGTTTACTGCTACCCAACTTTTTTAATTTATGCCCCTTTTTAACAACGATGCACATGCCTCGCACATAGGACAATGGTTTTGTCGCAGATTTTTAAATATTTTTACTTGTTCATTTTTGGGCATAGCTTGCAGCTCATTGGTGTAATTATCACTAGAAACGGGATATTTACCATTGATTTTTGAGCATTATTGATTCCCGATATTTCGGCACAGTTTCATGCGTAAAAATCATGATAAATATCCCGTTTCAAGTGATAATTATGTTAATAACCATGATAGTTTCAAAAGTTATATCATTGGTGTAATTTAATCAGGTAACTTTAACTTAGATTGGACTTTTTCTGCTCTTTCGAAGGGAGACTTCGTCCTTTTTTATTTAATTTCAATTTCTAGTGTTTATTTTTTTGAGTTATATCGTGTAATTTTGGTGGCATTTTAACCGGTGTAGCTTATAAAGAGCACATGGTAGTGAATTTAAATAAAATAAGTGTATTGCGTGTCTTTTCGAAGGGGTGGAAATTGTCCTGGAACATTCTAGTAAACTGCCATCGATTTACTAGAACATGACTTGACAGAGTACTTGATGACTGGACATTGTTTTTAATTATCTATGCTATTTGACATTGGCAAAATTGAGTACATCCTCACATGCCATTATTAAAAAAAAAAAAAAAAAAACTTTTACTTACTGACAGGAAACGTCTTATTTATTTTGAGAGATTATTTTGTGTGCCGTGGTGTGTCCGTCCTGAGAATAGACCCCTCCATCTTATCCCGTGGATGCCGTAAAAGCCAACTAAGGGATTACACCAGGGTACTGAACACCGATACTACGATTACCAATCCGCCTGCAAAGCGTGGTGATTATGGCAATTCCCCCATAGTGTTTCATGCTGGAGGCCTCTTTCACCAGTGGACGTCTAAAAGCTGCTGATGATGATACTTAAATTCATAAACAAATTACGGGGCACCTAACCCTTAGTTAACTACTTACTTCCAATTGTATGTACGTATTTTTTTTCCACATTCTAGTGGCTCCTACTTTCATAGCGACCACGGAAGAACGTCTAACGTCGGCTCCCCAATCCCAAATATGCGTTGCAGTTGCATTATTAAGGATTAGTAGGCACAGCCAGTGCAACAACAAACGTCTTACCATGTTTGGCGACGGTAAAAAAGTGCAGGTATATTCGAAAAAAAAAATAAGTCGATATGAATGGTGGCTAATTGTTTTTAATTTCATACATGGTACCATCTAATTAATTTGGGTTCGTTGTGTATAGCCTCGACGGAACGGAGACCAGAGACCTTCAAGTGTTAAGGTTTACTTCGAGATAACGTTCATGGGGCAAACTGAGAATAATCAAATTTTTGTCACATTTCGCGATTATTTTTTTCTCAACATTGTGACATAGATTGTGCCCGTATTTGACAATCTAAATAACTTTAAAATGAAGTTATGTTAGCGACAGGGTAGAGAAATCTACATAACAATTATTCATATGGTATTCATCTGCGAACTGCGACGCACGCTAACAGTTGGATGTACGCCAGCTGAGGCCCTAATACGAGTGTTTTGCCAATTCTCTAGTTCCCCGAAAGAACTCTTTCCCAGCTAGCAGTAGCAGAGGCTACTTTAAGATTGTATGGAAATAAGAGTTAATTGATTGATTTAATGTGACATTTTCTTATGCCACAAAACCCTGCAGAAATCTCTGACCGACTCACACTTTGCAATTCTTTAAACGAAGATAATCAAGCTTATAATTAATTTTATAATTAGTAAATTGCATGCTTTCTGTGAAATATGTACCTAGTTATTAAACAGAAATACTTGATAGGTGTTCACATACAGGGATAAAGTAAAATAAAGTAACTTATGGAGATAGAAACCAAATAACTTCCTTTAAGTCATAAAACAAAAAAAAAGAGAAATAGTGTCATTTGGGACTTCGTTCATGGTATCTTGACTGGTTTATGACATGGAATGGATGTATCTACTCTAGTACCTACTTATGGGAACTAAATTATTTGTATGTTATAAAGTATGACTGAGTATGTTGGACGTGTGAATTATGATCACCAATGTAAAATTACCATATTCAAAACAAATTAAATTATCTTTATCTTTAACAGTTTTGGAAAAAAATACATTACAATCGGTTTAACCGTTTTGGAGATAAATGGTAACTAACTAATAACTTTCGGTTTATATACATCCAGATCCGGTTTTGGTTTTTCCATGGTAAATATATACATAAGATTTATTTTCCCATATGGATAAATAATTGGACTAATATTAATCCGCCTGTTGCCAACCTGTAGCGAGATAAGTTAGCGAATTAGACACGGACAAAGAAATATTTTTTGAGGCGAAACATAATGTTAGAATTTCTATAACAACTCTATAAAGGTTAAGATGCTTGCTAATCCAATTGTATATTAAAACAAAAGTCCATATTCATTAGAATGACAACCTTAAAAGAACTCCAATAAAATCTGATATTTTCTACATTCAATGATAAACATCGCGTGTCAATTACCATTAAACACTGCCACATAAATAACGTCCACTCCCTTCGCAGGTCGGCGCACTTCTGACATGATTAGTACCTCGAAGTTTTGACGGCAGCGCCATCTACCCGTGATCTATGCGCTTCTAGTTGCGGCGTGTGAAGTATGGTGTTGTGATTGTTTTTTTTCTATGGTGCTATCTATAATTCGCAAGTATCTTTTTACAAATAATTTTCCCCACCTAAAACGCTGCGATGAGAGTTTGTAGATTACTTTAGTTGGCCGTTAGCTGATGTTTAGCAGATAACCAAGAAATAATATATAATAACATTAGTATAGTATAGTAGTAATAGAAATAGTTTATATGTTTAGAGCCAAGAAGGCAAGCAATGTTATAGTAACACTAGTTGCGGCCCGCAGTTTCACCCGCGTGAAAAATGATGAAAATTGATGATGATGATGATGATGAAAAGTAGCCTATGTGTTAATCCAGGGCGTAAAGTATCTCCATTCCAAATTTCACTCAAATCCATTCAGTAGTTTTTACGTGAAAGAGTAACAAACATCCATCCATCCTCACAAACTTTCGCGTTTATAATATTAGTAGGATAGGATTACAATTTAAAAAAAACTTTATTTCTTCCGAAATTACGCCATCATAATAATTGAATGATCCTTCTTACAGAGTTCTTTCTGTTTCAGGTAAATTCCTATAGATGTCTCAGTTGGAGACCAAGTTTTTTAATGAGCTACCGGTGCCACAGTGAACAAAGGTAGGCTAGATCAGTCTGTACATATGAACAAGAGAACACATTCAAGAGTTTTAATTAGAATAGTATCTATAACTTAATTCCTGAAATCCCCTTAAAGGGGATTTCTAAAGGGGATTTCAGGAATAACCCACGTATTAGTCGCTCTATTACGTTTTAGTTGAATGCACAATTGATCACGCTTGCCTAGCTAGAGTGTTATTCAAGAGTCAAGATTCAATCATTTAATTGAAATGAAAATGAAATGAAAAAAAATATTACAAAGAAAAGTCACAGTTTACATAATAAATTACAATGGTTTTTAGCATAAATTTCGAAGACATAATTATCATTACATATAAATACCTGTCAGTTCCCTCACTAGGCTAGGCCTGTATCGAGGAAACTTATGTACGACATTCAAATGCACACAGGTGACAGCTTAAAATTAACAGTTTATCGTAGAATTATATACTGTCTGTAAGAATACTCATAACTTTACACGTTTAGGACTTAAATCTATGTTAGTCGATGCATTCAGCCTGCATGCAGGCGTACAAATATATAAATGTCAAATTAATTAAAAAATTTAATTTAAAAAAAAACCTTATACTGTAAAACAGTTATCTAATAGCCAATGAGGTAGCTATTCTCTGTTATCTGTGTCGCATTAAGACTGCCAGGATAATTTGGCGAACTTTAATGAGGTGTCCCGGTGTTCAAGTTTGGAAATTTCTTTCTGACTGCGGTGTCGTGTCTGGTTTCTTTAACATCTTTAATTGTTATTATGTTTGACACTATATTATTTCTTTATTGTTAGATTTTGTAAGCTGTAGCTTGATTGTTTTGCTTGATTTGATTTTGCTTTTAATGACGACGAAAATTTAAATAAATTAAACCAAAGTACGTAGGTTAGTAGGTTTTCTTCACAGACTGCTTTAGTGCTATCAGTGCTCCCCGCAGTTATAAGTTAAACACTATTCATAAACTAGTTATTTCGTAAACGATTCTCATTTTGGCATGTTAGGGGCGTAAGAAATAATAGATTATTATTATTACCTACAAGGGGAAGAATTGTGGTTACGCAAATTCTACTTTTATTTCGTTTATTATCACATTGGTAGCGATTCTATGCAGTATTATCTAAATTTAAAGTGCATTAAAATTATCGCGTGCTCTTTCTAATAGACTGAAATAAAATGGTAATTTTGAATTAGAGATATTTTTGTTTTTAAAGAAAAAAAAAATTGTTGGTAGTCCTGTCTGGTACCGTGATCAGACGGACCTTTTTCGTGTGATCAGCCAGGACGTGATCCGTTTCTTGTGATCAGAAAAGGTATACCCAAATATTATAGTAATTATTTTACATTACAATAAAGTTTTTTTTTATATTACTTAACTGGCATGTTCACCTGATGTAGTGAACTGATGTAGTGGTAGTTGATGTTAAGTGGTACTACCACTTAACATCAGGTGAACCCCAGTCCAATACAAATGTAATACTCTTTGGCCACGTCCTATGTCTCGTCCTATTGAACATCGCTACACATGTCGCCCGGACGAATTCTTTCAGGAGCTCTACTACTAGCAAAAACTACGCGGCGTTGTATTGTAATTTAAAAATAAAACAGCTTTATTACCCATGCGATTCCAGGGCAGATGACTAGAGTATCGTAAAATAAAAAAAAATAAAAAATTTATTTGACATCTCTTACCATTTTGAACCACATTTTCATTTAAATATTCCTGCCAAATAAAAAGCAGCATTCACCCCCTCCATAAATCAGCAACTACCCAAGGAAAACAACATTACAACCCCCAAGTTTTCGAGTTATAATCGTTAATTAAATCCCCCAAGATCCCTAGTGAATTATTACTAAAAATCCACCCTTGACGTTTTGTACTTGCAGTTTTAAAACAACGAAAATGAGGGTGACCGCTTTTTCTTTTGCTAATGGCGCGTTGAATAAATCGATAATAGCTAGGTATTTTTCATTTATTTTCACCTTACTACGGAGAAAACACAGAATACTGTTTATTACTTTAACGATGCTATTTAACTAAGCGGTATTTTAAAAGCACTTTGAGCGGTAAAATTACTGATGTATTTGTACTTTAAATAGCTAACTGACTTTTGAGATAAAAAAAACAAGCAACAATAAACTGACCATTATTTTAGTGTCAAGCGTTTTCGGCAGTCAAAATGCTAAATCTGAATGAAAGAACTCAATACAAGAAATACATTTTTTTTCAATAATTTTATAATGCTAAAAAGTATTATAATTATTAAGTATGATGGTGCTTGAGTCATTATTCTAAGGGCCTTATTCATAATCATTTTTTAAACCTATTTTAGTTAAAATAGCTTTTGTTTTGTTATCTCTGATGTAAAATGTCATACGTCAAAACAAGACAAAACATATTTTTTTAATTAATGGCATCTGATGATGTTCTCATTTTTGCCAATGTCAAGTAACATAGATTTATCAAATAATGTCAAGTCGTTAAGTCCTCTGTCATGTCATGTTCTAGTAAATCGATGGCAGTTTACATTTTTCATTTTTATGAATAAGGGGGCAAGTCTCTAAATGAGATAGACAGATAGATAGATAGAAAATTCTTTATTGCACATAAAAGAAGTACAAAGGTGAACTTAATGCTAGAAAGCATTCTCTTCCAGATAACCTTGGTGTATTGAGGAAAAAAGATGTGTCGGTAGTGCACAGAAAGGGAATAATGACAGTTAAACAGAATAAATTGCAAAAACAAAAACTAATATCAACTAAGTACCTACTAATAATGCTTACGATTATTAAATAAACTAATATATATTTATATTTTATATAATAGTACATTATGGTACAAGTGTGTAAAGTTAGTGATTACGTCAGAGGCGCCATTGAGACCCGAGCCGTCAGGCGAGGGTCTTAAGAGAGCCGAGGACGGTAATCATTAATACACACGTGTATCATACGACGTTTTTCAACACACTTGTGAAGAAAATAACTATAATTTTAACAGTGAAAACCAGTTGTGAAAAATTTTTACCTATGGCGGGAAAAATTAATCAGTTTTCCTATGTGCGCGCATCTAACAATGGCGATCGGCCATAGACTAAAAGAATGAGGTTTCTTTTTTTTTTGCTTTCCGCGGCTAGCGTTTTAGCAACGTACAAAATGGGGATTTTTAATTTATTTTTTATTACAGAGAAAACAAAAGTTACATTTGAGTGAAAGTTTTATTTATTAAAAACGTACAAGTTGAAATTATCTATTATAATACGAAGTTGCATGAAATGAGCAAGCAATAGGTACATTAATTTATTTGTTCTATTGATCACAACCTTTTTTGTATCGAAACTTTTTTATGAACAAACGGGACAACTGGGATCAGAGGAAAGCAACTTAACCAATAAATAAAAAAAAACTCTATAACTCACTTGTGAGTTATAGCAATGACAAAGTCACAGTTTGATATAAAAAAAAACTCTATAACTCACTTGTGAGTTATAGCAATGACAAAGTCACAGTTTGATATAAAAAAAAACTCTATAACTCACTTGTGAGTTATAGCAATGACAAAGTCACAGTTTGATATAAAAAAAACTCTATAACTCACTTGTGTGTGAAAAAGTCACAGTTTGATTATAGGTGTCATTATGTGCCTAATTGCGGTGAAATTAGAGCCACTTTATGAGCAAGTGTGTTGAAAATAATATTATTATATATGTAAGTATATGAGACGTAAAAATCTGAAATGACAGGTGTCAAAAAGTACGAAGCTAGTAGAGTATTATTTTAATTTAACTTAGTACTGTCTATTTCCCAATACTACAGGAGCAAAAGCACGGGAATGTGTGACTGTCTCATAAATACAAAACGACATAAAGCAGAATGAGACATTTGATACTAAACGTCCGGTCACACCGGTGCTAAGTCGTTTTATTTGTGCTGTCAGTTTAAAATAGCAGGATGTTAAATATTTTCATAGAAATCCTGATTATGTTTACAGGAAACTATTGCAAAATATGATATAGTTAATTATTACTAGAAACGGGATATTTACCATGATTTTTGAGCATTATTACCCGTGATCATGGCGCATGAAACTGTGCCGAAATATCGGGAATCAATAATGCTCAAAAATCATGTTAAATATCCCGTTTCTAGTGATAATTATGTTAATAACCATGATAGTTTCAAAAGTTATATGATATAATTATGTTATATAATGTTATAAAAGTATGGGGTTTAAGATTTATTGAGACCGGTGTACAGTCACCGTCAAACAGTGGTAGTTTTACTAGAAACTAGGTGTACATTTCAACTTATTTGAAAAGAGACGCAATAACCTTATATTTAAATTCACTACCATGTGATCCTTAAATACGCTACACCGGTTAAAATGCTAAAAATGTTAAAATAATTGGATAAAAGTTTAAACGAAATCAAAGCATTTAGAGAAAAAAACAATTCTTATTTAAATTTATATTACATTAAAACCATAAGCATACTTATGGCAAAGAATACAATTTCTGCAAAGACGAAGACCTTTCTCGTAAAACAAATTGAAATGTTTCGAAAGTGTTTATTTTACAGCAGCTTTGGAATCTGACGCCTTAAACCGTTAAATAAATAACACTGTCTCACTTAACTATGACAAACTAACGCAAGTTACACGTATTATCAACTTGAGTACAGTCAGCTAAAGAAAACTGAGTCTTTTAATAAGACTTGAGCCTAAATGAAGGTTGATAAGCGCCGAATTATAAATTAATTAAATCGATTTGTATACACATTGTAAAATACTCCATAGAAAAGGGACCGTAGTTGGTAACATTTTTGATGAATAAAGAATACTACTACTGAGCTATTTAAAATATTTTGAATACGAAAAATTGGATAATTAGGTTTTGAGATGTTTGTTTTACTAAATTACACCGGAAGGGCTAAATCGATTTCGATGTTTTTTTTAAAGTCATTTACGTAATTTGATTATGAACTAGAAAAACACATAATGTTACTTAACCCGGTTCCACGTGAGCGAAGCCGTAGGCGGTAGCCCGACTAGGCAACGGCCGCGGCTTTGTTCTTACCTATTGTTTTAAAAATTGCACAATGTATATTCTAGTGACATGGCAAGGCACTGATTTGCTTACAAACTTATGTTTATGTTAATACCAAACGCAACAAATTGTGTTTGGTATTCAATTTGTTACGTTTGTGTTTGATACTTTTGATAAATTTTAGTGATTACTTTGAGAAGTACGTCAGTGTCCAAAATAGGTGAGTAAACACCATAAGAATACTCTTAATTCTTACTTTTTATTAAAATATGTAATTAAACACCTTAAGAATATTCTTAAGGTGTTAACTTACATATTTTGGACACTGACAGTACTTCTCAAAGTAATCACCAAAATTTATCGCTACAATTTAAGCTTGTTTTACAAGAGAATTTCTTTTTACGAGTGTTGAAGTGTGGGGTCGACTCTGCGACAACTTTTTAATAGACCTAAATTATGAAGGACGCCGCTTTTTGAGAAATCTTCTGAATTTTAGAATTTGAATTTTAAAGAAGTTTTTTTTTCGAATTTTAATTTCGGGGCAGCTTTTTGAAAAAGCTTTCATGATTTTACAATTTGTATGTAACTTTTCTTTGAAAGTTTTTTGTTCTATAGCTAAATAAACTACCTACTTCTCTGAGTATACCAACTTCATAATATAAAATCAATTCGCTACGTAGTGGTATCGGACGTAACGGGAACCAGTCCTAATAACGTACTAATGATACTAGTTATGCGTGTAATATTGATGATATTTTGCGGTTAGTGTCTGGTGTTCGATAATTATCTATAATTAATTGTTCATTACAATGTGGTGTTTTATTTAATAACGGAAACTCGATCAAAATCAACTTTCAACATTTGGACCACAAAAGAACCGACAATCGTTGGCGAATTCAGGTTCTTTAAAAGCGACCACGAACCGGGCAGTTCACAGAATGTCGATGAATGCCTAATGTCCAGCAGTGGATATGATAATGATGATGATGATGATAGTATTTAACTTAACTTAATACGATTTATTAGTCTTTATTGGTATTTATTTATTTCTTGATATTTATACCAAATATAAAAGTCTGTGATCTTATACGGCCTTATTACAGAACATGGACTAAATCTGAATTTAGTCCAGGTGTACTAGTCTAGGATTAAATATCGACATTAGGCATATACGACTTTAGATACGAAAGCTGTTTTCCGAAATCAATTCTCGCGCTACTTCGCAAATTTCTAAAGTATCAAAGTGACGGATTGTGTCACATCACAATTGAGATGTCCAAATTCTTACCTCTAACAAGCAATCAACTGTCAATTTATAGACCATTGCTAAACAAGGGGGCTGCCTGGTTTAAGATAAACCAGAGATAGTCCAAGCTTATGTCATTTTTGGTATAAGCGCGGAATATCTAGCTCGAAAGTTGCTTCTGGAAAACAAACCATCTGCTTTTGTATTACAGTCGTATATACCCTAGGTCGATATTTAAGCTAGACTGGTAGTCTTGGTTTAAACCCAGACTACGGGCATTTTTTATAATAACACCAATAGTGTTGTACAAATATCAATTTTCTAACTCATGCATTAAAAAAATATGGAAATCGCTTTTGCCTTGTTTTGACGTATGACATTTTACTTCAGGAGAACAAAACAAAAGCTATTTTTAACCTTAGAGACTAAGGGCCTTATTCATAATAATTTTTTAAACCTGTTTTAGTTAAAATAGCTTTTGTTCCGGTCTGTCTTCTGTAAAATGTCATACGTCAAAACAAGACAAAACATATTTTAACTAAAATAAGTTTTAAAATTATTATGAATAAGGGGGTAAGATTTTAACTACTTAAATGGTTTTTTTTAAGTATGGCCTCTGAGTAAAAACCCAATTTAGTCAATGTCAAGTAGAGATTATTTTAAATAATGTCAAGTCGTAAAGTCCTCGGTCAAGTCATGTTCTAGCAAAACGAGACACTCCTTCGAATATTTATATATTACATAATATATTTATATAATACACTTATTTTATTTAAATTCACTACCATGTGCTCTCAATAAGCTACACCGGTTAAAATGCTACCAAAATTAAATAACACAAAAAACACTAGAAATTTAAATAAAATAAAAACGGACGACATCTCCTTTCGTAAAAGCAGAAATAGTCCCAAAATTAGATTTAAAAAAATATTATGAATAAGGCCCTTAGTCTCACTGCTCTGACATACAACATACTCATTATCAAATGAACGTGTCGATTGGTGGCGATAGAGCTGTATTAATTACAGCATCAGTACCACGGATAAATTAACATCTAGTAGTGTTCTGGGATTAGTAGTGGCTAAACAGTAATCTGTGTGGATCTTAATGGTTTGTGTAGCGCGACTGGTTCAGTTACATCGCAGGACTTTTGTGTCTCATTATGCAATTTTTTTTATCCATTTATCTCTCAGTTAAAAATTTACATTAAAATCATTAAAATTAAATATAAATCGGAATTGTTGGGCATTTTTTGTTGATGTAAGATATTTCCTGTTTTCTGGCTAATTTAGATATGTGATATTACTGGAATAAAGGTAAAAAATAATATCTTTCTAAGCTCGTAATTATTGTACTAATGCCTACTTTTTCTTCTGATCATAAACTGGGGTCTATGCAAGTAGTTACTGATAGATCCTGTGGTTTAGAATGCGGGACGTAATGAATTGGCGAGTGACGTCACTTGTTTTTATTTGACCCTACTTTTTTACGCTGAAACACAAATTCAAAGCAGATAAATAATGCTCGTTTTGCTACGAAATCGTTTATTTATTTAATTTTACAAATTTTGGGAAAACTTACATCTAGTACACATACGGATAATAAACTAAATTACATGTAAGAGCTACATGTATCCTGATGGCCAATTATAAGTTTCTATATATAGGGCGAGAAAACATAAAAACATTAATCGTAGACGACGAAGAGAGAAAAAAAAGAAGATAAAAAACAAAATTAAATAAAATTATAAATGCGAAGTTAAGTTACCTAATAATCTAAGAAAAAATTGACACTGAGTAAGCGCTTAAGCCTACTGGTTGGGCTATAATGTAGTTTGTCCGAGTTTAGCTTATGGTGTGTTCGGGTGGCGTGGTGTTTCTGGCCTAAGAATAGACCCCTCCCACCCCTGTGGATGTAGTAAAAGCCTTACTGAGGGATTACACCGGGGGCTGGGCAGACTTAACACCAAACTGCAAACACCTATCCGCCCGCCAAGCATGGAGATTATGGCAAATCTCCCCATTGTATTCAATGGAGAAGGCCTAGGCCAGCAGTGGACGTAAACAGACTGGTGATGGTGTATTTATCTTAAAACACGTGCGAGTAAGTAATTAGTGCAGCATTTTATATATTTGAATACGTTATAGTGGTTACATAAATTAGTTGCATGAGAAACCTTGGCGATGATTTCAGAGTAGTCAAGTTACAGAATTATTTATGATCTCGCTACCAATTTGTAATAGAAACAGCGAGATAAGGCCTCTGGAACTCAATTAATATCAAGACAGATTTCGTATTATTCCCAAGAGTAAAATAAATTGACTCAACATTGTTTAACCTCTGTGGGAATGTGGTGAGAAGCTCTAAATAGCGTGATGTTCTTACCTAGTGGGTTTTATTCTCATATCATTATATTAGATAGATAGTAGAGAAATTACTTTGATAAACTTATCATCGACTGGTAGACGAGGTCTCCCAGTCCATGCATTTTCCGTAATCACCATATGTCTTCCCCTTAAAATAACACGACAAATGGTCTTGATCCGCCTTCATCCACTGACTTCCCGCGGCGTTTATGATGTCCTTAGTCCATCGAGCGGAGGGCCTTCCTCTACCGCGTCGGTTTGTGGTCGCCGCTTGAGAACCTATATTCCCCAATTGTCAGTTCTACAAGCTCTAAGACCTGCCCATTTCCACTTAAACTTGCTAATTCTGAGAGTTATGTCGGTGATATTATTTACCATTGCTTAAACAGCTGTCTTCGAAATAAAAACGCTGTACGAATCTAAAAGAACAATAAACAATACGGCGTTCCTCAAACATCTGTGTAGAGCTGCAGCAATTATTTCTTAAAGTACGCCTTTAGCAGGTGTTCTCTCCATCCCAACCACTGCAAGTTATAAGAATACTGCGTTAATCTTCCTCTCCGACGCACACTTAAGGCCCTGTAGGTTCCATACGGTCTGCGTTCTGAAGAAAGCGAGCGCACGCTCAGAGGTCCAATTCTCTAATTTTTAAAACATTTCAGTCACTACACTCTATATACTTTTATTTCACTGTACTTCACCCATGGGAGTTCTATCTGGAACAAAACTGGGCGAAAATCCAAATTCCAAACTGTCCGAGTAGTCAGGCTAACAGTTTGGAATATTTTTGTCCAAACAGTTAGATCATCGAACTGTTGGTAGGACAGTTTGGAATAAACGATCTCGTATCAGTCGCACTGCCACGTAGTAACTATTACTTAATCTTCGCGTGCAAAGTACGAGACAGTGCGACTGACACGAGATTATATTGTCATTGGAATGTTTTTAAAATTAGATAATTGGGCCTCTCAAGCCCAATTCTCTTAATTATAAAACAGTTAAGTCAAAGTAAAATCTCATCTCCAGTTAGCTGTCACGTCTGTCACTGCGTGCGTAGACGTAGTAACTATTACCTAATTTTAGCATGTATACGTTATCTTTCTCGCTCTAACAAACGCATTCCGAAGCGACAGGCTAATCGAAAGTTGTCTGAGATGAGATTGAATTGAATGCTAAATAATTAGGAGAATTGGACCTCTGATACTGTGTATTATATTTGTGTATGAAACATGATATAAAAATGCTATTTAAAGTTTTGTCAAATTTTGTTGATGAATTCGTCGATTCAATTAATAATTAATAAGTTAATGTTTTAAAATTTAAAACGTACAAGAAGCAAGTCTAGAATTGGATATCAATATTAAAAAGGTACATCTTTGTTTTTTATCGAGTGAAATAGTTCAAATTGTGTCTTAAATTTATGATTTCACTGGATAAAGTAAACGGAAGACCAGCGCAGGTTGTTTACAACCTGCATATGCTGAGTTGGGGTCTTTTTGCAGCAACATTTTTTAAATAGTGTTTGATTTGATTGTATCTTTTGTTTTTATTTTTGTTAATTTTTCTGAATGTTAATGCGAATAAATCTATTCTATTCTATTCTATTCTAAGAATACCATATATTTTTTCTTCTTGAAAACTTTACGAACACTTATCAAAAAATTAAAAATTCTAGAGCATCATAGGCATCATTATAGGCATCATGAACCGATATCGCCTTAAAGCCCAGAATTCTAACATGGTATTTTGATTCAGCGTACGTCAATTTTTAGAATAGCTGTAAACGATGTGCCTAAAAAGAAACTTGGCTACATAAAAAATATTTTCCAATGTAGGATCTGTATATTCAAAAAGGAGATGTTTCATGAATGTATGGAGCTTGGGCCTGCACTATGTACAGTATATATAAATATAGCTAAGCAATATATAAACCATTTGTTATTGTTTATTTTCCATAATATTGCTTCGTGTTAGTGTACATTCAAGATTATCTTCGCCAAAGAGAGCAATCACACACAAGGAAATCACACAAGGAACCAGTTTTGTTGAGCGTCAATGACATTCAACAAAACTATCAGTTGTCAAAGTCACTCGACTGTCATGGCTGCTCTAAAAATCGGGTGACCATATTAAAAAACTCATAAATAAACATTTTTGTACCGCTGTATTATGCTTCAAATTAATATAATTGTATTTTTATGAAAATCCCCTGTTTTTTTATATCTTTCTGTGTAGTGTACTTAGAGCAGGCCCAGGATGAAACATCTCCTGCTTGCCATCTCAAAATTAGCAGTTTTATTTCTATTTTTTTGCACACAAGTAATTAAGGTCTCTGCAGCATTAGAATGGTATATTTATTTGTAGTGGAATTTACAGGCGAATGGTGATGATAATGATGAAGAAAGTAAGGCAACATTCTTTAAAAAAAATTCTTGCCTCACTTGCACCACCCGCCTTAGCTCTAACGAGCCCCTCTCCTGCAAATTATACTAATTATATACATTTGCGTGCAGAAAAGCACAAACAAAGGTTCGCCGACAGTATTGCTAAAAATATTCTTGAATAAGTGCTATTTTAACGCTACCGGTCTTGCATGGGCTTAAGTTATACTAAGTAGAGCAACTTCTCGTACCTGTGTGAAACGAAAGAAGGCCTATTTCAAGTTCTGAACTCGTTGTCTCGACTGCGAGTCGAAATGTGTTTTTTTTTGGTGACAATTAGCGCCCTTGACGAACTTGTACCTAAACTCGGTATCATTACACAAAATGAAACGGACAAGTGTGAGTGAGACTGGCGCTCTGTGGGTTCCTATCCGTAAGTTATTTCGAAGTCGTCACAGCCCTTTTCGAGTTTCTGCCATTTTTAAAGTTCCGTATCCAAAGGGTAAGACGGACCCTATTACTAAGACTCCTCTGTCCGTCCGTCCGTCCGTCGTCTGTCTGTCACCAGGCTGTATCTCATGAACAGTGATAGTTAGACAGTTGAAATTTTCACAGATATGTATTTCTGTTGCCGCTATAACAGTAAATACTAAAAAACAGAATAAAATAAATATTTAAGGCTCCCATACAACTAACGTGATTTTTTTGCCGTTTTTATAGATAATGGTACGGAACTGTTCGTGCGCGAGGCCGACTTGCACTTGACCGGTTTTTTACTGCTCACCATTGCATTTGGGGTAATTTTTTTTTTAAATATTGCTTTAATTGTTTCACTAATCCTATTATTTCAAATTTCAAAATTGTGAAGTGACTAGAAGCTCCCTAAAAGTAGGCATTTCATTTTCGCGATTTCCATACAAAAATTAGGCATTCAATTGCATTGATTTTTAATGTATTGAGTTAGAAGATTGATTTTTTAATGGCACTATAAGATCACATCTTCATTATTCAGCATAATTTAAAGTTGATACCATTAGCCGTGCCTGAGAAAAAGGGTATTGCTAAGCAGATAAACAAAAAAAAAAACAATGTGACCAACGGTAGAAAAAGTCAAAAATTCTGTCGAGTTTTTGATAAAGTTTTTCATCGATGTAGAAAAAAACAGGACATTTTCACATCCAGACTGACACTTTTATTTTTCATAAAAACTACCGTACAGCCAAGAACTCCCAAAAAGCTAAATTCTAAATACGAAATCTTTTTTCACCGAACGGCAACACAGCCACTAAAAGCGTTCGCGTGTTCGGACGGACGGGTTCGGAATAATTGCGGATCTGTTGACTGTGGATAAATAAAAATATAAATTGGAAAGGGGATAGTTTGGATAGGAGTTGTCTGCTGAAATCAGAGGATAGGTACTCCTTGTAAAAGGATTTAGTTTATACCAATCACTGTATTGCTGTATTCACAACGGTTGCTGGTAGAAGGGTGCAGGCGAAGTTTTTTTTACGTAACTTTTTTGTGACACAGTTTTTATACTTCTGCAGACATCATCATTTTCCGATTTTACTCGATAATGCTGATATTTTTGTTAAAAAAAAAATTTTAATAAAAAAAACAACAGACACGATGCACATAACATAAATCGTTGGGATTAAGGGAGCCACTTACATAGTCATGATCCCACACTACGATTCCCTGTGTCGTGGGTATCAGGAACTACGAGCACCATGGTACTGTACCACCCAGACCCGGAACAAATATTTGCAGATCATAAGTACAAACATTAGTCTCGCAGCGGGAATCGAACCCACACCTCTTGCGTCTCAGCCGGCTTCTCGCGCGTCGCGCCACCGAGGTCGTCAAAATTTCGAAATAACTTACAGTTCGGCACCCTCAGGGCATGAGTCTCATTCGCACTTGCTCGTTTTTAGGGTTCCGTACCCAAAGGGTAAAACGGACCCTATTACTAAGGCACCGCTGTCCGTCCGTCTGTCACCAGGCTGTATCTCATGAACCGTGATAGTTAGACCGTTGAAATTTTCAAAGATGATGTATTTATGTTGCCGCTATAACAATAAATAATAAAAAAAATCAAGGGGGCTCCCATACAAAAAACTGAGTTGAGAGACATTGCAGTTATACATTTAAGCATTTTAGCAGAGAAAGTAGGCAACACTGTAATAGAAGTTGACGGCGAGCAAAGCGAAAATTAGTGGCCTTTAGGAGCGAGAGCAGCCAACATTGCAACAGAAGTTACTATCACGCAGGTTGTGGGTCAGCGAGTGCATCCCTTGAGGTTTGCGCCCCTGGCAGTAACCTCCGTGGCCAGTCACTAGCTACGACACTGTCTAGGAGTGATAAAAAAATTGGCTCTATGCCCATCAGTGGACTAATATGGACTGATGATGACGATGCTCCTTTCAGACAGTTCATCCACCAGAAACATCACTGTCAAAAGCCATTCGCTACAAACCTTCCACCTCATTTATTGCTGCAAAAAAATACTTTTCATCACCGCGTCCATGTTGGCCGGCTAACAAGATTATTTTCGCGTTAATTAACATATCGACGGTTTAATATTAATTTTGCGAACGATACCGCACGTACGTGGGGTTGGGAAAAAGTCGGAAAAAACCGGATAGATTCTCTACGAAATTTGTAAATAATCTGCAACAAGAGTGTGTTTATTTTGGAAAAGCTCATTGTTATCTTGTTACTGATTTGGGGAGTGTCAATGATCCAGGGGAACCGTTGATACGAGAGTCCCCTTTGGATGCTTTGAATACCCTTGCCACTTAGAAATTGGATGTGCTTGTATCAGATTCCACAACATCATTCTATTTTATTGTTGTTTAAATGCATTCAAAAACTAAAAATTAGCAATTCTTAACTGTAAACTGTTGGCTCCTCGAAAAAAAACCATAAATATTGGAACTTTTCGCAAAAGTTCATCATTGTCATGTGGATTGACCGGAGACGGTAAAAAGCACATGCATGCGCCATTATCGCTTGTTGTACTGAGCTGGCCTTTTGTACCTATATTATTTTATGGTCAAAAGCCGGAAAACCTGAACATGTCCAGTTAAAGCCGGATTTGTCACATTTCTACCGTGTGCGATTCACAGATAATTACCTCGCGTAGTATTTCTCTTGTCGAATGCAGATTGATTATTGCTTGTTTTTCTCTCTGCCCGATGGCGAAAAATCGACAATATTCCTATCTGTGGGATATTTATAGGTGGATCTACATGGCTGCTGTAGGCAGACACTCACGGTAGGTGAGTATGGGGGCTCTCCTCAGAGTTTCTCTGAAGGACAGAGAAAGAAAACCAAAATCATTGGTGGACTGTTGACGAGGCTTCCCTCATATAATGAAATGGAGTTGCCATAATCACCACGCTTGGCAGGCGGATTGGTGATCGCAGTATTGGTGTTGAGTACTCAGGTGGAAGCTGCTGCCCATCCCCTGGTGTAATCTCTAGTCGACTTTTAGGATATCCATGTAAGGAGACAGAGGGGTCTATTCTTAAGCTGGACACACCACGGCACAAGCGAAGGAAGAACACATAACTTTTAATTTAAAAAACCGACTTTCGCCATTTTATTCGACTAAATTCTGGATGATTATGTTGATGGTGAAAAAACCAGAGTGGTGAAAGGGTTATGATACTTTCTGAATGCAAATGCTTGATTTGTTGTTGAATATATCAAAATCACTATTGTATGCCTACAATAAATAAATAAATGCTAGACATTTCACACAACATTATCTAGCCCCAAGCTAATCAGAGCTTGTGTTATGGGTACTAGATAACTGATATACTTACTTAATACAATACATTACATAGATAGTTTTTTTTTATTATACATAGAAAAGTACCCAGAACTCCCGAACAAATATCTGCAGATCGTACAAATTATTGTTCCGAGGTGGGAATCGAACCCGCAACCTCTTGCGTCGCAGGTGAACCTTCGCCCGCCGCGCCACAGAGGTCGTCCTCTGAGGAATATTTGAGGAGTTCCCTCAATACCTCATGGATTCCATCATTAGAACTGGATTTTGAATTTTTGGACCATTCTGGAAGTATATCTATTCAAATAAAAAACAGAATTTTCCAAATCGGTTTATTAACGACGGAGATATGAGGTAAGCAACAAAGATAAAAAATAAAAATAAAAATACATCCGAATTGAGAACCTCCTCCTTTTTGTGAAGTCGGTTGAAAATACAATTTAAATGTAAAATAGACTCCCACTGTTAGTGAATTTAAACAGCATACAACCTACTAATCAATGGGCGTGGGTTCAAAACTGGTCGCGAGCACTAATGAGACCTAAGTGTTGCAGTTTGGCGTTACTTAACGAAACGAACGTTTATCAAAAGTACTTACTTTTGATATAGTTAGCAATAGGTAATCTGTTTTGAAGGACAGTTCTCGTAATTATTTGAAAACCACACTGAAATTTGACCGAATCGAGACTGAATTGTGAATGGACCACCATAACACCCAGACCCGGAACAAATATTTGCAGATCATACAAACATTTGTCCGCAGCGGGAATCGAACCCGCAACCTCTCGCGTCTCAGCCGGCGTCATCTTAGTTGAGGAGAATACCATTTCTGATACATTTTTTTATACTACTTGGCAAGCATACAAGCTTACGGCCCACCTGATGGAAAGTAGTTACCGTAGCCTATGGACGCCTGCAACACCAGAGACATCACACGCGCGCTGCCGACTCTGAGACATAAAGATGAAAAGTTTAATGTGCCTGTAATTTCACCGGCACCCGTAACCTACAAACCGAAACACAGCAATGCGAACACTATTGCTTGGCGGCAGAAATAGGTACGGTGGTATTACTTCCCCGGACGAACTCTTTCACAAGAAGTTCTACTAACAAAAATAATGTAGGATATGACATCGATACTAATACAACACAACATGATCCGAAATAATTATGTTGTCAATTTTTTTACGAGAATTGGGCTTCTGAAATCCTCTCAAATTAAAAAACACTGTCCGATACAAATCCTCTCAAAATTTCAGTTTACAAACTGCGTATTATCCTAGCTTAGCAACAAAATTAACAAAGTGGTAGGAGTATGTACATTAGGGAATTTCAGCTGCAATATCTAGGTAAGTGGTTTGGAGCCGCAGTGTCCGGTAGGGGGCGCTGCTTACCTTTATTTATAGGATAGGTTAAATGTATTGTTAGGCATTTCAACGATGTTACAGAACGGGCATTTACAAAGTTACTTTTGTTAGGTCCGATTTTGAATTGAATTTCAGAAAATTTTTAAGCCTGTTTTCTTTTTAGTTCCGTACCGCAACAGTAAAAAACGGGACCCTATTAAGATAATTTTTTTGTCCGTCTATCTGTCTGCTTGTCTGTCAAGACCCTTTATCTTAGGAACGCGTGGAGGTACCAAGTTGAAATTACCATACCAAGTACTCAAGTCTGCAATTTCTTAGACCTGTCAAAAAATCAAGCTTTTAAGTCAACGCAAGGACTTTTTATTCTCTTTCGAAGGGAGACGTCGCCGTTTTTTATTTTATTTCAATTTCTAGTGTTTTTTTGAGTTATATCATGTAATTTTGGTGGCATTTTAACCGGTGTAGCTTATAAAGAGCACATGGTAGTGAATTTAAATAAAATAAGTGTATTGCGTGTCTTTTCGAAGGGATGGAAATTGTCCAGGAACATTCTAGTAAACTGCCATCGATTTACTAGAACATGACTTGACAGAGGACTTGACGACTGGACATTGTTTGATAATTATCTATGCTACTTGACATTGGCAAAATTGAGAAAATCATCAGATGCCATTAAAAAAAAAAGTCAACGCATTCAAAAGATATGGCCATTTATTCTGCATTTGTTGACACTCGCAAGCTTGAACTTAAACTTGAACTTGAACTTGATTCCCAAGTTCAAGTTCAAAACCTATGGGGTACTTCAGGTTGACTTAGAATCAAGAAATTTGGCAAGAAGCAAGGTCTTTATTATTTATTTATTTAATCATCTTCAAGTTGTTTACATATTGTACACTTTAATAAGTACCATAAAACCCTGCAAGGGTTGTCTTGGTACTTAGAGACACTATAGCTGCTACACATTCGCACAGAATTCAAAAAAAGGTTAGATTATATTAATTATTATTATTTATAGCAAAAGTAAGGAGAAAAATCCGAAAACCGTTTTGTAGTTACATAAAAAACTAATTTTAATTGTCAGGGCAGACTGATCGCAGTATTGATGTTGAGTACTCAGGTGGATGCTGCTACCCATCCCCTAGTGTCACCCGTTAGTTGGTTCTTTGACATCCACGGGAGGAGACGGAGGTATTGATTCTCAGCCCGGACACACCTCGGCCAAATAAAAGTAAAATTAAGCGTAAAATGAAACTTAATACCGTTACTTGCTTTCTGAGGGCCCAAGTTTACCAACACATAAACGGCCGGTTAAACCCCTCTTCGGTATAAGTTTTCATAGTTTGCCCCAGTTCCTGTTCATCAGCGTATTTCTTTACTCATCGTCGTATAAAAACTTCAGTCACTTCGCATACTCGTATTAGGATAACAGCTTATGTTATGAACTGTATAAATTATCGGCACGATGCGATGTAGTGTAATGGCGGGAATTATTTATCGGCAGCGCGTGGGCATGATGGCGGTGAGACCATAGTGACAAGCGGACGCGGGTAATTTGTTATTTATTCTCTAAATAATAATCGAATACTGAATAACCAGCCTATAAAAGTAAAGGATCTATTAGTAACACCAAAGTTCACAGAATCATAACCATATGATCTATCAGTAACTACTCAAGCATAATTTGAGAAAAACAGTTAAAGTACCTACGTTTTATATAGTAATGTCATAAATAGAGTAAATAGCACAGTATCAATTTACCCTAACACAATAATCTTCCATTCAAAGGTTGTTTGGAAGAAATTGTTTCTAAGCAGTATGACCGCCCTTTGTTATTTATGTGTCACAAGAGACCAAAATAATGTATTGAGGGTGAGAGCGATTGTTTTGAATCTAGATCGAAACGAAGGATTCTTGAATAGCGCTATTATGATATTATATTATTATTATTCGCTATAAGCGAAGCGAGGATTTCAAAGTACGTCGCTCGAGGTTAAACAATTTTGGTACCATACGGTACCAAAATTATTTAACCTCAGAGTATGCCATACGGCATACTCTGCCTTTTATCCACCTCTGTGAGAAGAATAAATAAGGGATGCTTTTAGTAGTGACGAATATCAAATCAAAACTGTCTGTAATATTTTGATATGCGAGGGATTCTTTAGTTGAATCCTGAACGTAGCGAGCGATTCAAAGTACATCGCCCGAGCCTTTCATCACCCACTATGAGAAAATAAAAGGAGCCTCATATTTTAAAACAAAACCATGAATTTCTAACAATCCGTGAAAATTGACGAAAATGCGGGCTAATTAGCGCTTTTTTAATTTGTTTTTTTTTTATTCAGCCGGCGGCGCGACTATGGGCCTTCGTACCAGCCAGTATTTATTCAAACAATATTTGCGTTCGATTTCTTTGGCGCTGAACAATAAGATGGGTTGGTATCATTTCGTCTAAAAAAGCAGCAAGTCTAATTAGCAATTGGTCTAAAAAGTAGCTGGTCTAAGTGCAAACTGGTCTAAAACTCAACTGGCAGATGGTCAATTTTTATTATATTATTTTAATATATATTTATTTCATTATATTAACTGTGGGTGCACTTAAAGGCGAATCAAGTCGTCCTTTTGCGAATAGATGGGATGAAAAGTATTTTCTAATGTACCCTATTCTTCCTTTAATTCTTCAATTGGCCGCTTCCGCTTATCACTACGCTTTCACCCGAAACAGCTTTTCCACGTTAAGCTAAAGAGCACTCTCGTTAAGTATTGATGTGCATTAATTATGTAACGCGAGAGACGCCGGGTGTCACGCTAGTCGAATTTGTTTACTGTTCCAGTCTATTTTTAGGTTACCATTACATAACACCCAACAGTCACATACATAATCATGATCCCATACTAGGATTCCATGTGTCGTGCTTAGCAGGAATGAGCCAAGTTATCTAGAGAGTGTCGTATGAGTGTGTGACGGTGTTCGTATTTATGTGGGTGGGTGGTTATCTAGTTGAACGAGCGAAGCCAAGTTATCTAGAGAGTGTCGGCGTTCGTATTTATTTAGGTGGGTGGGTATCTAGTTGAACGAGCGAAGCTAAGTTATCTAGAGAGTGTTGGGGTTCGTATATTTATGTGGGTGGGTGGGTTTCTAGTTGAACGAGCGAAGCCAAGTTATCTAGAGAGTGTCGGTGTTCTTATGTGGGTGGGTGGGTATCTTTGTTTTTTTTGTTCGACGATAACTTTGGAACCGTTGATCCAATCGCTGCAATACTGCATTTGGGGGGGGCTGGACGAGACCTTCCCCCGTTGAATACAATGGGAGGATTTTCCATAATCACCACGCTTGGCAGGCGGATTAGTGATCGCAGTTTGGTGTAAAGCACTCAGGTGGATGCTGCTGCCCAGCTTCTGGTGTAATCCCTTAATAAGGTAATACTACACCCTCAGGAGGGGTCTGTTCTCAGGCCGGACATACCACGTCGACACGTCTATAAAGTGTCAAATAAAACTAGACTAGGCCTAAAAAAATTCTAATACATATTTCTGAAATTATTAGTAGTTAAAATTATGCTCCATTATCCTGAAACTAGGTAGGCCTTTATCGAAAAAGCCTACAAAGTAACTGGTTTTAAATATTATGACATGGCAGAACTGCGGCGATCCCATTACGCAAATTAGGGTCCATATTGTCCAGCCCTGTAAAAGTTCAAGGGTTATTACATTGTGGTTAGGTTTTGCAAGAGGGTTCCTTACACTACGAGTTCCGGCCTTAGATTTGATAATAACAATTTACAACTCAGTATCCTATCATATACAATAAAACGAGCAACATTTGTATGTATATGTTTTGAGATTTCAAAAGCGGCTCTAACGATTACGATGAAATTTGCGGCGATGAAAAATGTTTGAGCCGTTCAATATGGGGGTTTTTAGGGGCAAAAAATCGATCTAGCTGGGTTCCATCTATGGGAAAACGCGGTTTTTCTGAGCAAAGCTCCGTCACCTAATTACTAATTTGGTCGCTTACTTAATTTAAAACACAGTGGTGTCGATTTGACATTGCCACTCTCTATAGCTAAAGTTAATTTTAAAGACTCTATTTTAACTAAGTTTTAGAAATTCTGCATTTGAGTTTCTCCTTCTTACTAAAATAAACAACGGTTGATACCTGCCTTATTTGAATAAACCATAGACAATTTAGTGATTCTATTTCTTGGCGGATAAAGCTGTGAGCGCACAGAGAGTGGCCATTACATAATTTCCGAAAATTATCGGTTATTTTGCAAACCATTAAAACTACTGAAAATGTATTGAAAGATATACTTTTCTCGTGGTTTTTCGTTTATTTGAAGATAGTTATGCCTGCAGCTGTATTTTTCATAGCGTTTACCACTAAATAAGGAAATGATGTACTATTCATTTTATATCTGACAGCATCGCCAGCGCGCCAGCCACTTTAAATACTCTTTGCACCACCCAGCTAGCGTCGTCATGTAATTATCTGTGTTTGTTATAAACATTTATGTAATACAGACCTCCATGGTGCGGTGGCCTCTGTTATGTTAGTCTACATGTGATACAAATATGAACCTCCTAGCATTTCTTCTTCCATGCTCCTAGCTCACAGTTGACAAAAGAAAATTGAGACGTTGTTAGTAGGTAGTAGAACTTCTTGTGAAAGAGTTCATCCGGAGAAACACAAAATTGTGGGGAAGCACCGTTCCTATTTCTGCCGCCAAGCAGTAGTGTTCGCATTGCTGTGTTTGGTTTGAAGGGTACGGGTGTCTGTGAAATCACAGGCACATGAGACATTTCATTTTTATGTCTCCGGGTCGGCAGCGTGCGTGTGATGCCTCTAGTCTGGTGTTACAGGCGTCCATATACTACGGTAACTGCTTTCCACCAGGTGGACCGTATGAATGTTTGCTTGCCAAGAAGTATAAAAAAAGACTGATTCGTATTCGCGGTAGGTATTGGTGTTAAGTAGCATAGATGGTGGTGCGGTGCATCCCCTTGCGTAATCCCTTCGTCGCCTTTAAAGAGGCCAGCATAGTTATTACAAAACAAAAACAAAACAAAATATTTATTTTACAAAAATAAAGTAGCTGATGATTACATTTCAATGGGCTCCGCACTAGGACAAGCCTGTATCGCGGATACCCGGACTGGAATTGGCACAAAATAGCTTTAATACTAATGCAGAAAACAATATGCGAGGCAAACATTAGAAATACAATTTTATACAAAAAGATAACTAGGTTATTAAAAAATAAAAATAAAATAATAAAGTTTAAATTTAAACTGTGCAAAAATAAAATAACAAAGTAGGGCAAGGGTGAGATTTGCGTGTTGGTATGTGTGTGTGTGTGTGTGTGTGTATGTGCGCGCGTATGTGTGTGTGTGTATGTGTGTGTGCGTGTGTGTGTGTGTGTCTCTCCTGCTACCACCAGTCTCTTAAGAGTCTGGGTATCACAGGAGTAGGCAACGTGTGTATGTATGTAGGTGTTTGTGTGGGTGTGTGGATGAGTGTATAAACATGTTATAAGTTATGTGATGGCAACCAATAATGACTCTGTCTCATCATAGTCAAGTGCGATCAGCCATTTCCTGATCTTTACTTTGGCACTGTATAACGAGCACGATTTTATATCACACTTAACTAATGCAAGCCTGTAAATGAAAGGGGATGCAAAATACCTAAAGCGGGTTGCAAATGCAGTTTTAGTTTTAGGTATTGTGATTCTTTGCCTTCGAGCATTTGGACATCCGGTGGTAGTTGCACACGTCCTATGGAACAATAGTGCTGCCTTTTGTATATAAAGTTGACGAACTGTTAATGTTTTAGTTTCATGGTGGAGAGATTTAGTCGAGTACCTGAAAGGTTTCCGAAACATTACTTTCAGGACAGACCTTTGTGCTCTTTCAAGTTTTATCAAAGAGGACTTAGCCGCTCCGCCCCAGACCGTTAGACAATAACAGATAACAGATTGACAAAGAGACGTGTACACCATCATAAGAACTGCCCTATCAGCTCCGTCACGAAGTAACTTCATGATATGAATAAGCTTTCGGACCCGACCCGAGAGTGTACAAATGTGTTGCCTAAAATTTAGATTCTCGTCCAGTACAACTCCCAGATACTTGATATATTTTGCACGATCAATGATACTACAGGTGCAATTAAGATTTTGTGATGTACTTGGGATGCCGCACTTATGAATTTTGATATTTAAAGAAACTGGCGGAGACGAGACTTTTGTGATGTGAAAGCAGAGATATTTGGTTTTATCTGCATTCAGTGTAAGTAAATTAGAATCTAACCATATCGCAATCAATGAAAGTCCCTCCTCTGCTTTGTTAAAGGCTTCTTTCCAGGTATCCCCTTTGAAAAGAATGGCTGTGTCGTCAGCATAACATACGATTTGCGTATCCTTACTTGTGACGAACAGATTAGCAATATCATTGATATAAACTGTGAAAAGTGTGGGTCCCAGAATACTACCCTGAGGTACGCCAAAAACAATATTTTGGACACCACTAGAATGGCCTGCAGCCGTCACACATTGGCCTCTATCCGAAAGATAGCTTCTGAACCAATCCAAGGCACTCCCACGAATTCCGACACATTCCAATTTTCTTAGTAAAATTAGTGGAGAAACGGTATCGAATGCCTTGGCCAGATCCAAAAATATCCCCACGCATTTTTGACCATCGTCAAGAGCAGAGGCAACGTGATCTACTAACTTAGATACCGCATCTTCAGTAGACTTTCCCTGCCTGAAGCCATATTGAAAAGGAGTCAAAATATTTTCCTGCTCCAGAAACTTCACAAGTCTTTTGTTCACTACCTTTTCAAAGATTTTCGAGAAAACTGGAAGAAGCGATATAGGGCGATAGTTTGCTGGGGAACTTTTGGGACCACTTTTATGGATGGGAACCACTGAAGCTATTTTCCAGCAGTCTGGAAAAGAGCCGGTCGATAAGCTCAGATTAATAATGTGAGCTAGTGGCTCTACCAGCATGTGGGCCATTTTCTTTATTAGTGAGTTTTTTATGCCATCTAAACCAGGGGCGCTATTATTCCTCAATTTTGTTATTATGCTCAATATCTCCACTGGATCAGTAGGGGTCATAAAGAAAGAATTTGATGGGTTAACGTTACTTGTCACCTTCGCAGCCAGATCTTCCTGGGTCTTTACAAGGCTACCTAGAATAGAGTTGGCAAGGTTTTGGCCAACGTTTACAAAGTAGTCATTACAGACATCCAATGACTGAGACGGACATGCTTTCAACTTCGTAAGTTCGGGATTAACTTCTTTGTTCTTATTGAGATCACATATATTCTTAATCGTTTTCCACATTCTGCTCGGCTGGTCTCTACTTTCCAAAAGCTCTCTTTGGTTGTGCTCCTTTCGAAGATTTTTCAAGAGTATTGAGAAAGTATTTCTATACCTCTTATAAGTTTGCTGGATCTCGTTATTAAAAGGTTTTTGTCTGGCCTCTGAATGCAGCAAATCTCTATATTTCATGCACCTGATCAGCCCCGGAGTTATCCAATCCTTCAGATTTGTTTTTCTACGACTAATGGATACACGCTTAGAGCGTAGTTTGGTTAAAGCCTCGAGCGTGGTAGACAAGTTACGAGCTGCAACAGACACATCTGTACATTGTAAAAGATCTTGCCAGTGTATGTTTTCTATATCGGAAGAGAGCGCGTCAAAATCAATTTTAGTAAAGCTTTTATGACGATCATATTTTTTAAAACTAGTTGATATTCCTGCCATAACAAGATCGTGGTCTGTAGTACCCACCCTGCAAACAAGTCCAACCGCCTGCGACTGGAAGTCTGTCAAAACGTGATCAAGGCAAGAAGGTCCTCTGGTCGGAATATTGATGAGGTTTTGCAGACCTAGCTGAGCCACAAGGCAAAGGTATTCATTTGCTTGAGGATGTTGGCAGTAATTACTAAGGGTATTAATGTTCAGGTCCCCTGTAACAATAAGGCTATTTCTTGGCAGAGTCTTACCTTTTACGAATGATTCAAGGGATAAAAGAAATGGATTTAAATTGCTGAAAGAAGGGGATCTGTAAATTCCAAGAATTGATTTCGAGTTAGGCAACTCTACGAGGATGCTATCCGCATCAATGAGCGCAGGTTCACTTACAGTAGCATTCCAAACCGCTCGGACATAAGCCACTACTCCCCCAGCTTGGTTGTTTATTTGTGATGTACCATAGTGACGATAGTTGGGAAGACTTCTGATTAGTGGACAGGTACCAAGGTGGCACTCGGTAAGAATGATTACGTCAAACAATATATCTAGCCTTTTAAAAGTAATCAAAAACTCATCAAAATTCCTTTGTAGACTTCTTATATTATAGGTAAGTATTTTAAAATCATATTGGTTGCCTAAGGTTTCTTTGCATGTTTCGACTAAATTATGAGAGCGGCATGTAACAGTAAAGGATTCATCAAGCTCATTTACCAAATCTAAAGAGGCCATTTGTGAAATGAATGTTTCACAATTGTTAATGTTGGCTCTAAGATTTTAGAATTAGTTGCCGCGCTGATAATATCAAAGATACGAGAAAAAGTGAATGAAGCGATTGAACAATTAAAACATGTTTTGTGGGTTAATGACAAATGAATATGTCGTGTGTGTGTGTGTTGAATACGAATTAAATTGCCCAAATAATTGCAACACTGATAATAATAAAACAAGAATAAGTTGCAAGGAATCATGCACATAAATAAGGTGAACAAAATATGATAACTAAGTTTTCTAGACAACGATGATGAAACAGAGAAGACTTTGCAAGACGGCCCTACAAAACATCTAATTACCAATAGGGGCAGTGTAGCCCCCTCCGAGTCTATCAGCGAGTTCCACGGAGTTTCGGATGCGTATTGCGGGGCTTCCTTCTTGCTTTCGAACGTTGATGAAGCCGTTACTTGTCCAGCAGAACTTATACCCTGCCTGCAAAGCACGTAGTCTTGCCTCTCGAAATAACAGCCTGTTCTCTCGTGTCAATCGCTCGTTAAAGAATACTTTTGTAGGCTTATCCCCGACCTGTAAGTCCGAGGCAGTGACCGACTTTCTGCCCTTAGTTGCTTTCAGCAGCTCATCACGTTTGGTACGTCTAACCAGGCGCATGACAACTGGCCGGCAAAATTGTGCCACTTCCGACCGGGAACTTACACTTGAATGAGTTGATTTAGTCTGGTTAGGTCCTGCCCTCGTAATCCAGTCAACATCCTGATCCTTCAGGTCGACTCCTAATTTCTTGGCAGCAACCATTGCAATATGTTGCAGGTTTTCATTTGACGACTCGGGCAAGCCGATAATTTCTATTTCGTTTCGGACATGAGCCTGCGCCTGGGTGTTTAATTGCTCCTGTAGAGAGGAAACTTGTTGTTTGAGAAAGGCGCCCTCCTTTTCGGATCGGTTTTCCAGTGAAGTAATTCGGTCATCAGTTATGGATAAATGCGCGACCACTTCCTCCAACTGTTTATTTATTTTGGAGACGGACGATGATATCGTCTCCATTTCCTTCTTGAAAGAAAACACGGTTTCACGAAGAAAGCGAATTTCATCGGTAAGCGCCTGAAGGTCTGATGTAGGCGAGGCTATCATTGGCTGCGACGGTTGCGCCTGATTTCCTGATAAAGGCAAAGCTTTCTGTGGTTTAAGCGGAAGCGCCTGCAAGTCTGATGCAGGCAAAGCTTTTTTGGGTTGAGGTGGTATGTAGTGAGATTCAGGTGAACGCATAGTACCTCTGACAGGCGTCGCTGGGTTCCTCCCTCCCATTCTACTCTCACATAAGCATTGTGGACATATCCAGGTACTTATTTCACCATCTAGCGGTTTGTTACCGATACAATTTTCCATATGGTAACGTTTTTTGCAGGAAGTGCGTGAACAAGCAATGATTTTGTCTCTACGGCCAAACTCAGACCGGCAACCAGCACAAATGCTATTTGCTTGCGTGGACATACTTGCGTAGATAGGCACTTCAGTGGTATGAAGAAAGAGCGATGTGTACTCACTATTTAGTCGAGTGCGTCACTTGATCTATGGCGCTGCGGTTTGTACTTGTGACTCACGCACTGTCGGTGGCTGGTTCCAACCCGAGCGGGGCAGGAAGTTTATGCGCTCTAGCTTAGGACGGGGCAGGGTCGAACGCCGTAGGAGTTTTCGGAGGTGGAGTCCAAACACTTTGCTTCTCGCTTGCGGTCGCCTACTAGGAGGAGTCTGCCGTAAACACGATGTACGAAGAAACGAGAGGTACCGAGTAATGGATAACAACCAATAGAAAAATTTAAATTCAAAATTTTAAACACAAACTTGATACACGTCTGCCTCGCACTGAGTTCTCTGGCCGAATCCATTTATTGTATCCTCTTTGTAGACCAGCACGGCAACAAAAGCTATCACCATATTATTGTTTTTAGGGCAAGATAAATAAAAACTTTTAAATTACATTGTAGGTACCTGGGGTACCTATATAGTTATGTAGAAGTTAGCCTACAATTTTAGGAACCAGCCAATTAAAATTCATTTTTTTAATTTTGAATGGTTCTCTCGTTCCTGAAGAATTCTAGTGTTGAAACACGTAAACATATCAGTGGGGACTTCTATAACCCATGTAAAATGCATCTATTACTCTTAGAATACCTGTCTGAAGCATCAATCACTACCGCAACAACGAATTCTTCGTGTATATTTCGGTAAAACGGGTTTTGATTGGAATTATTATCATTTGCTTATTTAGAAGGGACCTTTTCAGGTGGCTTTTAAATTAGTAAGGAATTTCCTAATATTACGCCAAACTGAGTAGCTATTACGTTTCAAATGCAGACTAGCTAAGTTTATTATCTAAAATGGCCGATGACGTCAAACTTTCTATTTTACAGAATTTTAGAAATAGATAGTGTCGTTTCAAATGCCGACACGCGTTATGTCAGTTTTAGTTAGCTTTAAGTTTAGCGAGTGCAATCTCAAATCGACACCATTATACCTACGTGATAAAATCCGAAATGAAGAGATCTGTAAAAGAAATAAGGTCATGGGCAGGCCATATAGCTCGCAGAACCGACAACCGCTGGGGAATGAAGGTTCTCGAGTTGTGATCACGAACTGGACAACGCAGTGTAACACGGTCCCGCGCAGGAAGTAGGTTGAGGCGGCTTTAGATCGTTCATCGTGGTATTCTTTTAGGGAGGAGGGTTTTTAGGTTGTTTTTTAAAAGATGTTACGGAGTACATAAGGAGGCTAAAATGGAGGTGGACTGGTCACACTGCAGGATAAAAAGGAAAATTGACCAAAGATACAATAGAATGGTACCCATGAACACACGTGAAGGAAAAAGGAAGAAAAAAAACATAGGAAGAAAACGATGGGAATATGACCGTTCCTGGGAAAAAAGGTCTTGACAGATAAACAGACGGACAACATAGTGATCTTGAAGGGTTCTGTTTTTTCCGTCGAGGTACGGAACCCCAATAAAAGGAACGTCTATTCAATGTACATGCAATTTTGTAAAAGGCTTTCTACACCATCAGTAAACGTTACACATAATAACACATATATTTTTTGTACATAATAACAGCTAGTATGTGGTGTAACCACAGCTGTTATTATGTACAAAAGTATATTCACAAAACTTATTAAAGAAGATGAGGTCATCATTCCCCTAAATCAACATTCAGATGCCTTACTAATTACCCCCCAATTATATTCCCATGCACTCATTATTATACCTAATGACAGGGATTCGTGAATTCTAATCAACTAGGATGATATGTAAATTTCGTGTTAATTCGAGCCATGGCATGAAAAGTTAATACCGTGTGGTATGGCCCAGTATAATGTTTCTTATTAACTTCAGATTGAAAGGTCGTAAGTTCAAATCCCAGTAGCAGACCCATGAGTACGTAAATATTATGATTATTACTAAGATTTACATTGTGATTATTGCTAAGATATACGCCACCGTCCTTATTTGTCAAATAGATTCTGTTCATCCAAAGGTTGTCTGGAAGAGTTCGCTCTCAAGCGATAAGACCGCCCATTGTAACTCAGATTTGAAACTTTGTATCTCTTTTTTTGTTTTTGTTTATGGTGTACAACAAAGTCATCTACTAGTTAGTTACTATCTATTATCTTTGTTTTCTTGGTTATAATGGTGAACAATAAAGGTATAATCTAAAAAGGTGAAAAAAAAACACAATCACGAAGAAATCTAGAATGTCCTAGAGCCAAATTACAAGCCTTCGAATTTTTCATCCACCAATCCGCCCTGAGCCCAGATCATGGCTCATTAAATCTTTCACCACACTGGTTCTCAGTGACAAGAAGGTGGAGTATCCTCACACATCATCAATGTAAGTTCTGAGTCCATGCACTGGGAAAATTAAATGATAATTCTAATTTCTCAGCCTACGAATAGGACTCCTTCAACTCCTGTGGATATCGTAAAAGGCGACTAAGGGATTACGCCAGGGGATAAGCAGTAGCATCCACCAGCAGCTCTTAACACCAAACTGTGATCACCAATCCGCCTGTCAAGCGTGGTGATTATGGCAAATCCCCCCATTGTATGCTATGAGGGAGGGATCATCCAACGTTCACAGCCGGACATAGGCCTCTCCATATAATGCTACGATGAATAGCTTAAGCCGCCCCCGTCCACTGCTTTCCCACGACCACTAGCATTGTTTATATGTGTAATGGCCTAATCACCTGTCTTCCGGTTTTTTAGTCCAAAGTCTACATAACGAAACTAATGAATAAACTGACCGGTCCATCTTAACCATATCTTTTTTAATCTATGACGTGATCACTCAGCTTATTTGAATTTAAAATGAACTATCCTATGTAATGCGTCCAGCGATGCTCATGCATAGGTGCAGGGGAATTAATTACGTAGGGATTATCTGATAGAGGGATTACAGAGTATTTGTTATTAGGGACAGGTTGTATTTGGACCGTGGAAGGCTACTGGACTTTTCTTCCTAAGGAATTGCCTTTACCTATAACCTATTATCATCATCAGCAGCCTTAATACGTCCACTAATAGACGAGGCCTCCCAATAAATTGTGATGAGGGATTTGCCGTAATCACCACGCACCCAGCCTCTGGGGAAGGCCTCGTCCAGCAATCTATCGGACGATGATGTAGAGAGATGATTATGAGTTTGCCAGCTGAAAAATATTTTCCAACTGATTATATTTTTCTCCAGACGAAAGTCTATGACCAGTTCATGTTGTCAGCGATGACTTAGGGCACTGAGAACCTTTATTCCTCGCTATATGACCAACCCATTGCCACTTGAACTTGCTAATTTTGAGAGCTATGGCTGTGATCTTGCTTCGTCTACGGATTTTCTCATTTCGGATTCTATCACGTCGTGAAACTCCCGAGCATATAGCTCTCTTCATAGCCCGCTGCGTGACTTTGAGTCAAGTATAAGCCCAATAGTTAGCGACCACGTCTCAGTGCCATAATGTCAGCACGGAACCACGCACATAGACTTTACAAGACGCTACCACAAACCGTTAGCCAGATCCTTGATAACGGACGAACCGTGGAATGCGTGTAGATAACAGCTGAGCCGGCATGTTGCGTCCTTCGGTGGGCTTTGTTTATTATTTTCCCACAGTTGGGTAGTACTGGATGGGATTGATGCATCTGAAGAAAGCAAAGGTAGACTTTAAAATAAGCAATGCCATTTTTATCAAAATTTCTGCTGTTTGAGACCTTTTGAGTCCAACAGAGAAAGGCCAAAAGTGTAGAAAATATAAGCTAAACTAACATGGACGCATCCTCGAATTTCCAAAGCTATAATGCCTTGAAACTTGAAATTTAGAAAGAATGTTCCTTTAGGCTGCTAGGTCCTTACTAAGAAAGGAATTTACGAAATTTAACCCCAAGGGGATGAAAGGGCGTGTTTTATGTTTGTAAAAAAAGTTATAGAGCCAAATGGAATCCTAGACGCGTTATAGCATATTTTACATAGAAATTCGATTTGGGAGCTGGTTTAATTTTTAAAAGTCGGGTGCCTTTTTAGTTTAAAATAAATAAATAAATGCTGGACACATTCCACACAACATTATCTAGCCCCAATCTAAGCAGAGCTTGTGTTATGGGTATAGGTACTAGATAACTGATATACTTAATACAATAACACTACATAGATAGATATTTTTTATTATACATAGAAAAATACCCAGAACACCCTGAACAAATATTTGCAGATCGTACAAATATTTGTTCCGAGGCGGAACAAATATTTGTATTTGTATTTGTTCCGAGGCGATAATATGTTTTTTTACTAAGTACCAGGTAAGTTGGGATAAAAAAAAACGAAATTTAAGAGAGAAACGAGTTAATTTAAAAAAAATTACGCAGATTAAATCGCGGGTAGGACATCTAGTCTTTTAGTTGGTATGCATAAGTTCACGTGAGTCTGGCCAGATTGGTAGGCAAACCGTTCACTTCGCCGTGAGAATCTAAACGTGACCAGTGGCCATACCATTGGAAAACCAGATGATGCCAGATAAATTTTTAAACGTGGGTTCGTAACTTCACGTCTATCAAACAATACTCAATCTCAGACAGGAAGCTCCACATAAATACCACGCCCACAAATGATTGAAAAAATCAACAATTCAACATTTACATAAATCATAACACGCACACCGATGTGAACTTAAATTTACACAAATCATAACACTCACACAAGGAAGTAATACATATAATATTGTGTGAAACCGGTTTCAGAGCCTGCGGGAAGTCTGCTGGCTGTAAGGTTAAACTCAGCGCAGAGCAAAAGCGAGTAGCGACTTTGCTTCCTTTATAGCTTTTATTTTAGACAGGCAAATGTATAACTTCTCATAATCAACCTACGTGTTGAATTGTTGTACGTTTTCGAATTAAAACAAGAGTTTTTTTTTATACTTCTTGTTAAGCTGACAAACTTGCGGCTCACCTGATGGAAAGTAGTAACCGTAGCTTTTGGATGCCTGCAACACTAGAGGCATCACACGCGCGCTGCCGACCCGGAGACATAAAGATGAAAAGTCTCATGTGCCTGTGATTTCACTGGCACCCGTACCCTTCAAACCGAAACACAGCAATGCGAGCACTACTGCTTGGCGGCAGAAATAGGTACGGTGGTCGTACTTCGACGGGCAAACCCTTTCACAAGTTCTACTACTAACTTTGATAGTATGGGTAGTGTCATTTGAATTACCACGCTCTTACACCCCTGAGGTTAATGGAGCATGTGAGTAAGATCATCGCGCATTATACCCTGAAAAACTGGTAAATTGTGCGTGATGGATTTAAATTTCATTATTATTCAACTCTTGCAAACCATACATATTAACCATACATGGGAAATCAGCGAACAAAATTTCACGATATCTATTGTGAAATTTTGTTCCTTAATTTAAACTTGTAAAACTTCTAAATCTTTCTTTTGTTATTTTTAAATTTAAGTAAGATATTTAAATTCAACTCTACTTAAAATTGGACCTGTCACTATCATCATCCGGTGGTAGATGACAATTCTTTAAGTATTGTTTATGTGTTGACAGATTTTAGGAAGGCTACAGAACAACAATTCCCTATTTGTGTACGTTTTTTGGCATTAGAGGAACCGGAATTATTTGTAATAGGAACTTTCAAATCTAAAGCATTGGCCAGCCTGGTTGTTAATATAGAGACTATTGTCTAAGTTTTAACAACTAATTGACACATACGTATGGAATACGGTATACGTGTGTAACACGGAGTAGTAGTACAATGAGTATTTTTTTAATGTGAACGCTAGGGGCCGTTCATCAGTGTCTTCATACAAAATCCGTGTTACACCAGACCATACGTCCGTAACAATTGCTTGATAAAACTCAGACTTCGGTCTCTGAGCTGTTATATTAACTTACCGTCGGTCGCCGGCTTTATCGCTTATATCCTATAAACGTACCCTTATGTAAGTCAGTGACACCGGCGCCCGCGCAAGCCTGCTGCTAGATCACAAGGCTTTAGAGCCATTACTGAATGAACACATAAATAAAGGATGACATTGATTTGTTTGATGAAAGCGAGGGAATGTCCAATTGTATGGAAAATGAATTAGATTTGTGACAAAAATGTTTATTATGCATGGATGAAAATATATATACGGACGAATTGTAAAGATACGAGTGTTTTCTAAGCATTGAAAAGCCATGTTAATCATCAAATAATTACTTTATATAACAGACAAATAACAGTCACATACAAACCCCTTATTCATAATCATTTTAAAACCCATTTTAGTTAAAATATGTTTTGTCTTGTTTTGACATATGAAGAGCAATATCCTCTAAGAGCATTATTCAGATAAGATAAGATTATTTGCTAGAACATTGTAAATACAATAAGGTCTTAAACTAGAAAAAGTCCAATATGTTCTACCTTATAACTAAGGCATGCAAATTTTCACATGAGTAATACAATAAAATTAGAATAATAATTGAGATTTTATTAATGAACTAAGTAAAATAAAAATGACAATAATTTGGTTAATCACTTAATAAATTTAATTAAAAATCCCTGTATTGTAGAAAAGCACCTATCTGAATATCACTAATCCTATTACACGAAGAGCACCCATCTGAATAGCACCAATGCACACGAAGAGCACATAAGAATTTAGTATAATGGTAGTGCTTTCCCGGACGAACTCTTTCACAAGAAGCCCTACAAGTTATGATAGAATTGTATGTGGTAGTAGAGCCGGACTGGAGGATTTATAGGGTCCAGTAGGTCTCATTAGTGCTCGCTACCAGTTTTGAACCCACGCCTACTGATAAGAAGGTTGAATTCTGTATAAAATCTCTTACAGTGCGAATCTATCTTACATATTGTATTTTGTGTTAATTACCTTCTCTTGTACCGTGTTGTATTCGGCCTGAGAATACACCTCTCCATCTCCTCCCGTGGATGACGTAAGAGCCGACTAAGGGTTTACACCTGGGGATGGACAGCAGCATCTTGAGTACTTAACAAAAATCTTCGAACACCATCCATCTGCCAAGCATGGTTGATTATGGTAATTCACCCCATTGTATTTTATGGAGGAGGCTTCGTTCAGCAGTGGGCGTCTAAATTCAACATGATAATGACCTACTCTCGTTTCATTGGTTAATTTTAGGTCACCGTGACCGAGGTGCGTGGCTTTTTGAAAATTATATATATTGGCTTTGATTTTGAAAGTTAGTAGAAAGAAGCAGTGTGATGATAGGATAATGGAGTGTCTCGCTGCGTGTCTTCTTTCATGCATAATAATAATAATATAATAATATAGCCTTTATTCAAATCAACTTAAAATTAAAACTTAATCTAAACGTAGTCTATGTAGTATTTGAATCTTGCTTGATTTTTGTAGATTTGTTTGCCAGTCGGCAAAGGCCTCCTCCAACCTTTTCCATTCATTTCTTTCTTGAGCTACTCTGTTCCACGTCACTCCTGCCACTTGTCTAATGTCATCATCCCACCTTTTCAGTGGTCGACCTCTTTTCCTTTTCTCTTCTCTAGGGTACCATTGAGTCACAATTTTACTCCATTTGTCTTGTCCTCTTATCATGTGCCCTGCCCATCGCCATTTAAGCCTTCTAATTTTGTATGTAACATCTAGAACCTTTGTCTTGTTTCTAATGACATAGTTTCTCAATCTGTCGGACTTCTTCACATTCAACATACTCCTTTCCATTGCGTACTGGCAGGTTGCAAGTTTGCTTGTCAGGTTCTGTGTCAAAGCCCATGTTTGGCTGCCATACATAAGTACAGGTAGTATGCAGGTGTTAAATAATTTGCTTTTTATTTTTATATGAAGCTTTTTATCCTTCATAGCCTCTCTCAAGCCCCAGTATGTCCTCCTAGAGGAGATACTGGGGCTATTTCATGCATAGTGTCAATTAACTAATTCATATTAAACTTTTGAATTATTTACTGATATCAGGTATTTATGATCGTAAACGAATATTATGGCAAAGTAAATGCCACCCTATACTGCCAGGCAGGGTGCCAGGGAGTGAGGATTTGAAGGGAAAAAGCCAATTATGAAATGGGGTAGTTCAATTAAATAAAGATGTTTGAGTCACAATAGGTCACCGTTTGAAGGGAGACATCCCTAAAGTTTGATTTAGGGGACAAGTTGTTATTGAGAAGTTTTATAGTCTGTGCTATTCCCAAGACGGAGGGAATAGCTATTTGCACTCTCTTCTACGTCAATGCTATTACCATTTAAACAAGCGATTATAGTGCACTTTATTAGATTAAAAGAGCTTACATTCATTTAAATTATTCGTGTCTAAATAGTATGATTCGGAGACTGGAATATTGATCAACTTCTAAGTAGCTTTTTAGTGTTCGTTACCTTAACAGAAAAAAAAGGTATCCTGATAGAATTACTTTGATTTCCGTCTGTCTGTCTGTCTGTCTAGACCCTTTTTCTTAGGAACGGCTAAGGGCCGGTTTCCACCGGGGCGGAAAGGAATGGAGACGAGAGCAAAGCTTTCAGTTTATTGGCAGGCAGGCTTGACAGAAAAAACGAAAAGGAAATAACGAAATCGGATTGGTTTATTCTAACTCATCTCCTCTCGTCTCCTCTCCCGCCCCGGTGGAAACTGGCCCTAAAGGTATCAACTTGAAATTTATATCATATTTACAGGTCTTTGAGCTTAGAGTGTTGTACAGCATTTTTATATGGAAATCGCAAAAATTCAAAACCTCTGGAGTACTTCCCATAACCCCACAATTCTGAAATGTGGAATGCTATGTGGCTTTGTGACAATTACAGAAAAGGTCCGTTTTATTTTGGCTTGGCATTTTGGTGTGAAGTACTCAGGTGGATGATGCTGCCCATCCTCATTCCGTTAATTGGCTTTTACGATATCCATGGGAGGGGACTTACTCCCTTAGTCGGCTTTTACTACATAAATACGCAACAAATTACTCGTTTAATAGTATTAGATTCAGTATCAAAACTTTATCTAGTAGATACACTTGTCGCAAACTCAACTATTTTATTCTCTCGTTGCAGGTAAAGTTTAAATAGTTTACTACTGCAAAGTTACTGGTAATCGCATCACACGTCCAACTTCCAAGTCGTCAAGTCGTAGTCAGAGGTCATATTGTAACCTCAGGTCAAACGGATCACGGTAAGTTAGCAAGAGTGTCATATCAAACGAGTTTGTTTACATTCTACATGCTTCATTTCACCGACAGAGCCCCTCGTCACCGCATCGTGACAGCTTTACGCGCGCTTACTTTGTGGTTTTATATAGAAACCTGTCAATTCGACATAGTTCAGCGTAGTTTTCTCACAAGTTAGTTGTGTATATTGTGAATGTGAATTTTGTTTGTGACTCTAATCATGCTGAAACGGTCTGCAGTTTTTTTATACTACTTGGCAAGCAAACAAGCGTACGGCCCACCTGATGAAAAGCAGTTACAGTAGCCTTTGGACGCCTCCAACACCAGAAGGCATCACACGCGCGCTGTCGACCCTGAGATATAAAGATGAAAAGTCTCATGTGCCCGTAATTTCACCGGCACCCGTACCCTTCAAACCGAAACACAGCAATGCGAGCACTACTGCGGCAGTACTTCCCCGGACGAACTCTTGCACAAAAAGTTCTACCACTAACAAAAATAAAAAAAAATTGCGCCTTTTGAGATTCTGAGCCGAATCGGCCGCTACAGTGACCCTAGCTGATGCCCCGGACAGATGAGATGGCGCAAGAGTATCAACGCACGTAGCGTCCCACACCAAAAGGTGATCCTTCTGTCATGGAACAAGCGTCAGGCCACTTACCATCGTCAAGTAGCAGACCACTCGGCTCAAGAACAACTGGAACGTATTTATAGATGTTATATTATGACGTGGTGTGCCCAAGAATAGACCCTTCCGTCTCCTCCCATGGATGTACCAAAAGCTTTACTAAGGGATTACACTAGGGGATGGGCAGCAGCATTCACCTGAGTACCTTTCACCTCACTGCGATCACCAATCCGCCTGCCAAGCGTGATTATAGCAAATCCCCCATTGAAAACAATGTGCCATTGAGACCTTCTCCAGCAGTGGACGTAAACGGGCTGATGGTGATGATGATGGTTATATTATTAGATATTGTAATATTTTTACCTGAGGTCAGAGATCGAGTGAACTGGCAACGTCAAATTGCCGCTTAGTAAGCCACTGGTGTCAGATAAGTGGCGTGAACTTATCCGCAAAAAGTTTGTCGGTCAGTTTTGGGGATTATGTCAAGCAAGAGAGAGCAATTATGCGAACTTTTAAGAATGTGTGAAAGACTATTTGATTTGGAACATCCAAAATATAAAATTGATGTTTGTCTCCTTCGTGGCTCCACTTATCATCCACAGACATCCACTGCTGGACGAGGCCACCCCCATTAATACAATGGGGGGTTGGACTATAAAACCGTAATAGTTAATTTTTTTATTCAAATAAAAGTTTAATAAAGATCGTTTTAGGTGTATAACTTAATTCAAATAGAAAGTAGTAATAGTAGTTTGACTTTTATCCACCAAAAAACATTTTAAAACTATATTTTTCAAGCCTATAATCTCCTAAATACCGAACTAGCCTCGGACCGACCGCCTCGCTGACAGGTCGTATTTCGCCTAACGCACTCTCGTATGAAACCATTCATCATTTTCAACACTATTCAATTCAGTGCATGTTTTTGTAAAATGTTATATCATTTTCAATCGAGATTACTCATTCTAGACTTTTCATTCGAGATCGATATCTGCGTGGTCTACATTTCATACAACCCCACTAGGCTTTAAGAAATGTCTATACAAAATAAATCGATGACGAGTTTACCCATTAATAACTTTTCATTTAAAAAACCGACTTCCGCCATTGTATACGACTAAATATTTGGATGAAAAAAAATGATGAAAGAACCATAGTGGTGAAAGGATTATGATACTTTTTGAATGCAAATGCTTGGTTTGTTGCTGAAAATATCAAAATCGCCATATGTATGCCTACAATATTTGAGGAGTTCCCTCAATTCCTCATGGATCCCATCATCAGAACTGGATTTTGAAAAAAATGGGACCAATCTGGAAGTATATCTATTCAAATGAAATAATAATTTTCCAAATCGGTTCATAAAGATCTTGTAGATCAGACAATTTATCAATTTCAGGTTTTTATTTAAAATGAATATGAATTAATTATTTGACACTATTATTAGTTTAATAATAATAATAATAAATGCTGGACATTTCACACAACATTATCAAGCCCCAAGCTAAGCAGAGCTTGTGTTATGGGTACTAAGATAACTGATACATTTAATACAATACATTATCATAGATATATATTTTTATTTACATAGAAAAATACCCAGAACACCCTGAACAAATATCTGCAAATTGTACAAATATTTGTTCCGAGGCGGGAATCTAACCCGCAACCTCGTGCGTCGCAGGCGAACCTTCGCCCGCCGCGCCACAGAGGTCGTCAGGAGTTAGAGATGTCGTATTCTTAGACCGAGACTGCCACATCCAACTGTCTACTTAGTGTTGTTATAAATCTTTTGATACTTACCATTAAAACTACTTTATGAAACTCCATCCTAATCCCCGAAACACTAAACTACCCCACATCACCTCGTTGACTCGCCGTATTTCACTGAATGGCGCTCTCTCGCAATGCGCCATCCGTCAATATTAACCCGGGATTACCGGCCCTCTACAATATGGGATTATTGCTTCCGTGGGGGTCGATCAGACCAAATTTATGTTTTGGGTCTTTTGACCTTGTTACTGATTAGTTTGGTGATATTGAGCCTGACTATTTTGAAGTGCCGTAATAAATTAGTGTCGCCATGGTGACATATTTCTAAAGCTCCTCTCACACATTAAGGGCCGGTTTCCACAGGTGCGGAGAGAAGAGGAGACGAGAGGATAATGTATAAAGCAACCAATCCGATTTCGTTATTTCCACATTTCTTCTCCGCTTAGCTGGTGGAAATGGATCAAGCGGAGAGAAGAGGAAATGTCTCATTTTTCTATAGAATTTTGTGCGGCGAGCGAGCAAGCAGCGTGGCAGAGCGGAGAAACATCTAGTCAGGCGGCTGGGCGGCTTACCCCGCTGCCTTCTTCCCGTGCCTCGCACACCCGAAAGCGTTATTTGATTGACTGGCTTTGAATCTCTGCTACACATAGCTCACATCTCCTGTCCGCTTTGGTCGAAATAACCTGCCAGCTTTGCAGCACATCTCCTCTCGTCTCCTCTCCTCTCCGCCCCGGTGGTAACCGGCCCTAAATCCTAGCAGCAAGCCGAGTACGTCCAGAAAGTACTACCTATTTCTACCGCCAAGCAGTAATGTAAGAAATCCAGATCAGTGGCGGATTTACACATTTGCCGCCAGTAGGCTATTCAAATTTTGCCGCCCCTACCGACCTCTACAATTTTATACCAGGCGCGGTCACAGGTAAAGACTTTCTGGGGGGTCATCATCAGGGTGTCCTTTTTCATATTTCCCTGACGAACTATTCGCACCTAATTAAGTGTGAACAGCCAAATTTTTGAGATTTTGATATCCAAACTAGCCGAAAAAGGAAGGAAAGGTGTGGCAGCGGCGAGCGGAGCGAGCCGCGAAAATTTCGTATTCATATTGACGGCAAAATCAGTTGAGCAAATTGGAAATTCATTGCACTAAAAATAAAGTACCGAAATCACAAAACAAATGGCAGTCTTCTATTCTTATTGCCAAATCAATCTTTTAGATTCAATTGTTAAGAAGTTTTAAGCAGGAAGTCTAAAAACTATTAAATTTTTTCGTTAATTGAATTCGAATCTCGAAGATAATTTCGAAAAAGAAAAAATATTTGCCCCCAAGTTTGTCGCCCCTAAAATCTGCCGACCTAGGCTCCAGCCTACTCAGCCTGCTGGTAAATCCGCCACTGATCCAGATCCCTCTGTCTCCTCCCATGTGTGTCGTAAATGCCGATTAAGGGATTACATCAAGGGATGGGCAGCAGCATCCATCTGAGTACTGAACACGAATAGTGCGAACGCAAATCCGCATGTCAAGCGCAATTCCTTATGGCAAATCCCCCTATTGCATTCTAAGGGATCTTCGTCCTGCGTTTTATAATAATTTACACTATTTGACAGGCCCCCTTTACAGCCGCCAAATTGGAGGGTTCCCAACGAGTAACACCCAAACTAGTAACACTGTTACTCGTTGGGTTTTTTTTGAACAAAATAAAAAGAAGTATTCCAACGAGTTACACCCAGTGTAACACTGTTACTCGATAGGACAAAAAGATCCCAACGAGTAACAGTGCTACAAATTACGACATTTTATTTCAGTTTAGTTACAAAAAAATATACGTAGTTTAGTTGACGGTGTCCATACTTCGATGTTATACATTATCTTCGTTAGTCCATTTTTTATTTTTGTCCAAACTATCAACGCCAAAATATGGCACCTTTGAACATTCACCATATTTTATTAGCCTGATTGATGAAAATGATATACACTGCTGGTTTAAACTCTAGTCCGTCAAATGCGTTTAAAAATCGAGCAGCAATGTACGGGTAAATTTTAGCGAAACTGCATGGAATCGTGCACTTTGTTTTTATGTAGGCAGCACTGCACTAAAAGATTATTGCACAGAATTGCGTCTGAGATAAGTAATTTTTTTTTATAACATGGTAAAAGCTTGGACATTTATTTATTTTTTTAATTTGTTTGTTACGTTTCGTTTTTGTTTGTGTTAGTTAAATATGAATGAAAACTATTTAGTTATGTAGTGTATTCATCACCAGCCCTGTTACGTCCACTGCTGGATGAGGCCTCCCCCATTGAATCAAATGGGGGGGGGGGGGGGATTTGTCAGGCGGATGGGTGATCTTAGTTTGGTGTTAAGTACTCAGGTGGATGCTGCTGAACCCCCCCCCCCCGAAAATCGCTTGGTAATGTTTTTACTACATCCACAAGAGAAGTAGGGCTCTATTCTTAGGTAGGGCATACCATGGCAATGAGGGCTTTTCAACATCGATTAAAAAAATAAAAAGTAGTTCAAATTAGTTCGATAGCTGGCGCTGACTCAACTGTAAATGCCAAGATTGTCAAATGTATTATCTGTGGATTACGCGTACTAAGCTATTATCTAACTAGTCTGTGGCTATTTAGTCATGATATTCTGTTTGTGTCTGCTTCTTGAGTGTACGCTAGTGATTTCGTGATGTTTTTAGAAGTAAGCAAAAATAAATACCACGAAACGAAAATATATCTACGTTGTTGATGTTGACATTTAACTTTATTTTGACACTTGACAGTTACGTAACAGAGCAGCGCCATCTATTTTCAACGCTGAAAGCATGATATTAAACGGCCGTGAAAACCCCTCATTGTATTAAGAGTTAATAATTCAATAACTGTCTGACAAGGCCTTTAAAAAGCCAAAATAATGCCAAGGGCCGCTAAAATGTACCTATGTACCCAAACAAAACCAATTGCTATCAGTCTTCCAACGGTGAATAAATAACACGACTATTCGACCTTTACCGAAAACGCATTAATAAACAAACGGAAAAAAGCGTTTTTTTTTCAATACAAGTTATAATTTATAAAAAAACTTAACCCATCTAAAAAACCTTACATGGCTATAACAAATTATTTACCCTCTGTTTCATAACCATTCTCTAAACCTATTTTAGTTAAAATAGCTTTTATCTTTTTCTCTCTGATGTAAAATGTCATACGTCAAAACAAGACAAAAGCTATTTTTAACTAAAATAGGTTTAGATAATTATTATCAAACAGAGGGTCAGGTTATTACGTTGACATTGCTAAACACAAGTATAAAAAGGCCTCCGTGACAGTATTACTACTAAGAAGTACAACTGGTAGTACAAATAACACGCCTTTGTATCTCTAGTACAACTACAAAAAATACAAGTACATATACTCACTTCACTTGACTTTTTGAATTCTAATTTGTACTACCAGTTGTACTTCTTAGTAGTACTACTGACACGGAGGCATAATAACTTTTCATTTAAAAAACCGACTTCCGCCATTGTATTCGTTTAAATATCTAAAAATGATTAAAGAACCATAGTTTGTGAAAGGATTATGATACTTTCTGAATGCAAATGCTTGGTTTGTTGCTGAAAATATCAAAATTGCCATATCTATGCCTACAAAATTTTAGTAGTTCCCTCAATTCCTCATGGATTCCATCAACAGAACTGGATTCTGAAAAAAAAAATTTTAAAAAAATACAACCGAATTGAGAACCTCCTCCTTTTTTGGGAAGTCGGTTGAAAAGAAGCAAATTAAATGTTGTTATGGATGCTCCTGTAGTTACCTTCACGTATTCTCTAATTGGCTTGCCTGTCTAATGAAAAGCATTCAATCAAGTAATCAGCGTGTAGGCCGTAGGAGCCGGAGCAAGGGATTAGCCGACCCTATAGATTGATTGGAGTCAAAGGTTCGTATAGGTTCTGAGAGGTATAATATACCAGAACATGCACAAAACAGTAAACAAAGTGGTATGAACACAGTGAACTGTTCTCCTGCAAAGCGTCAGTAACAAAAATACATAAAATACACGGCAAGTTGAATTGGCAAATAGGCTGGTCATATAGCTCGCAGAACTGACAACCGTTGGGAAATAAAGGTTCTCGAGTGGCGACCACAAACCGGACGAAGCAGTAAGGGAAAGCCCTACTCTCGATAGACATACACACATAGCAAAATCACCACAAAAATGAAGTTGTGGCTGCAAGAAAAGTGTTTTTATAGTGTTAAGGAACTAATTGACAAAAAATGAAATTTTAGGTAGCTTTGACATTTGTGTATTGTGCGTATAATTTGTATGTAATTGAATATTTTATTAATTTAAAGTCTGACGTAGGTATATATAGGTATATGACATGTGTAATTTGTATGACATTTAAATTCTTATAGACATACCTAGCTTCATTGATATTATTGTACACCAATCTTGGTAACATAGTGGACATTGTTTTTAATTTTTACCTAACATCTTAATACCATACCTATGTTTCACAATAAATGATATTTGATTTGATTTCATTTGATTAGACTAAAGACAGTATAAAGGTCGCAGGATGGAGGCAGGAAGAAGACCATTCGTCGCGGCATTGTAGGGGGGAGGCCTATGTCCAGTAGTGGACTTCTAAAGGCTGATGGTAATGATGATGTTAAACCACCCAGAGACATAAAGTTGAAAGTTCTCGTTTGCCTGTAAGTTCACCGGCACTGGTACCATTCAAACCGGAACACAACAATGCAAGAGTTACTACTTGGCGGCAGAAATAGGTAGGTCACTACAGGTGCGATAAATACCGACCGGAATACCGGGTTCTACGAGCTATATGGCCTGCCTATTGCCACTTCAACTTCTGAGAGCTTTGTGACCGTGGTTCTTCTATACAAATCAATCCAAATCGCCATTACCAAGGAGAGTACTATAACTAACTACTAACAGACCTCAGAGTACATTTATATTATATTTTGTTGATAACTGTGTAGTATAACTATTTCTTTATATTTTAGTTTGCTGATGAATTAATTATTTATTTACATAATATATTTAGTATATTCGTCTTCAACGTTCGTGATGTCACTCGGGCAGGCTCTGTCTGAAAATCAGCGCCGCGCCGTATCTACTTGTAGGTCCGGTGTAGCTGTATGCTGAGACAGGGACCTATTTGACCCCCACACAACATGCCTTACGCCATTTGGTGTTTTTTTAGTTTAGTTTAGTTTTTTGTAAAGTTACCTACTACTTAGGTAGGTAGCTACCTAGGTACTGTTGTTTTTATTTTTTGTTTCTTTTTAAGTGGGGACAAATAAACGTATTTTCTTTCTTTCTTTTATCCAATTTTTTTTTGGATTTTATCACCTGTAGTCACAATAGAATGAATCACCTAAGGTTCATATAATTGTAGACTTAATTATTTTGAAAAATATTAACGGAATAAATAAGTATAGATAACATTATTAGTGGCGACCACAAACCGGACAATGCGGTACAGGAAGGCCCGCCACTCGATGGACTAAAGACATTATAAACGTCGCAGGAAGTCGCTGGATGGAGGCGGCTACCATTCAACTAAATAGTGACTGTTCTGTGGTAGTAATATGATCAATTATTCCAAATATTGACATTTAAAGTACAAATAAGCCCCGAAACTCTCAGAAAAGTAATAAATCACTGAATTTCAATAATTCCATTTCGACATGTTGAATTTCCAACTAATATTGATAGTGGTTGTCAGAATAATATCGTTTTGTTGTTTGCATGGAATTTGAGTTTGCTTTAGAGTCCTATGCACACGGCGTATTTTATTCTATTATTTTGTACTAGGTAGTAATAGTACCAAGTTTTCTAATGAAACTCTGATAATGCCAGCGTGCTTTAGTCCTTATTCCAGCAGCCTTCAAGCAACACGGAAGGGAGTAGCCATTCGCAGCGTTCCCCTCTGTCAAACTACAAGCCAAAGTAGACATATGCGTTCAATAAAGCTAGTTGGTGTTCTGTGCAAGGTTTGTTAGTGTGAGTGTCGTCATTACAGTGTTGTATTTGGATGTGTATATGCGGAATTGCGCTTGTGTGCTCATTTCCCCCGCAAAAAATTACAGAGCTATTTGAATGGTAATATATCGCTAAGGCTAGTCCCTTCCGGCCCGCGGCAGGAAGTCCGTGTTGCTCGAAGCCAGCAGCTATCAATGACATGTAAATCTTTGTTTGTTTTTTTGTTTTTTTTTTCTATTTAATTGGCAATGCCCCTTTACAGCAGCTTATGTTTATGACATTTATCTTTGAATCTTTTAATTTTGATATAATTTATTGTTTGACAAGAACTTTTAGATTGTAATTTGTTGACAACGCCCCTTTTAAAGCGGCTTTAAATAATAACTTGAAATATAAATATAGTTTTTAGTTTTTTTTTTGTGTTCAAAGTAATTGTGTTCCCTTGTGTATTCCTATGCTTGTATGTTTTTGAATGGCTCTGAGTAGGTTATATTTCTGTATTTGTTTCGTTTATTATTTATTGTTCCTACTATGTGTATAAATTTGACATAACCAAGTGTGCTGTAAAGCTCCTACGGTAAATGAATGAGTATAAGTATCAGCGTGTTTTAAGAACGCGCATAAAACGCCTAACAGGCGTATGCACACATAGACGCGTACCCACGACGATCTCGGTAGAACTCGGTCGAATGCCAGTCGCGAGTAGGGTTACCATATCTAAGGATTTGTCCTGAGATCTCAGGATTTTTAGGCTCTCCTCAGGATTGTGGCCGGATCTTAGGATTTGTAGAATTATCAATAAATTTGAGTAGATTTTTCAGATCTTTTCATTACAAAAACAAATAATACTAAATCTTCTTTTTAGAGAGACTAATATAAAAATCAACTTTTGTTCATGTGAATTGCACAATTGAATTGTAAGTGTTGTGTGTTAAGTTGTTGAGTGTATCATCAGTTTTATCATAATTATTTATTTTTCGATGATACCTGTACGGGGAAGATGCTTTTCTCTACACATATTTGCTATGATAATTGATGGGACGCGGATGGAAATGAAACGACCGCTCGTTGCTGTTTTGAATTTTGAACTGATTTACTATAAAGTAAAAGTACTTGCTATGCACAATGCTTTTATGCTGAATGTGCGGGTTGGCCCGTACAATACCTTTTTGAAGAAACTTTTGTCTTTTAAAAAGCTGTAACTTACGTTTGTGAGAGGATTCGCAAAATTACAGAAAATCTCAGGATTTTTCAATGGAAATCAAGTTTTTGTCCGGACTTTTAAATTTTCTATCTGGTAACCCTAGTTGAGAGTCGACCGAGTTTTATGTGGGAACGCGTGGCTGTGTGCATGCGCCTTTTTATCGCTTGTTGTACTGAGCTTGCCATCTATACCTATTTATTTTGTGCTTACACTTTGTACAATGTACTTGACTCTCACATAGTAATAAAAGGTATATAATAGCTTCAACGCTAGCACCAGGAGGTCTACTCTAATGCCCTTCTACCTATCTCAGGCACCAGTATCTCACAAAACAGTTCTACAATTTTGTTCAACCTACCGATTTGTTCTCAAACCTACTTATAAGACTTTTGTGAGAGATAATAAATGCTTTTATTATTGTTAACTTACTGAACTACGAAATTTCGTGTTTCGTTTCGTGCGATCGGTACTCTAATCAAGTGAAAACCACGAAGTTTGTAGTTCGAGAGCTCGAGCGTCGCGCGAAGAGAGAGAGAGAGAGAGAGAGAGATCCCCACTCACTCTCTCTGTCGCCCAACTACAAAAACTACAAACTACAAACTTCGTGCCGAAGTTACGATTTTCGCTTGATTAGAGTACCGACGAACGCGACGAGAGATAGAGACCCTCTCTCTCGTCGAGCGACGCTCGAGCTCTCAAACTACAAACTTCGTGCCGAGAGAGAGAGGGTCTCTCTCTCTCTCTCTTTTTCTCTCGTCTCTGGTCGCCGCACGACAGCGGCCGAAGTAACGTTTTGCGGTCGTTCTTCGTTCGGAGCCGCAACTGCGGATGTCAGTATAGAACAAGAGTAGACCTCCAGTATGTTCGAGCTTGCAACGTTGCAACCGTTGTATTATTCATCTGATTTCCTTAAGAGTCTTAAACCTAGTTTATCCTCAAACGTTGAAGCTGAATTCAAATGGAGGTGCATCGATACAAAACTAATAGAAACGCTTATACAGGGCTTTGATAAGAACCGTCTCTCGTTATGGTGCATAATTCTAAATAGAAGATTTTGATTCAGTATACATTAATGTGTAGAATAGCTGTGGATGTAATTTTTAACCGACTTCAAAAAAAGGAGGAGGTTCGACTTCGACTATGTTTATTTTTAACCGACTTCACAAAAAAGGAGTAGGTTCTCAATTCGGTTGTATTTTTGTTACGCGATTTATCTGCCAATTATGAATTGATTGATTGATTGTTTTTTTTTTTTGTTTGGTAGATTTTACTTCAGAAGTGGCCCCATATAAATTTTATCGAAATTGATTCAGCGCTCTTTGAAAGAAGTCGGTTTTTTTTCTAGAACTAAACTTTACATTATTAAGTGTATGAATTTTGAGCTTTATTCTAAATCTTTTATTCTATGCCGTAGTAGTCTCGGCTTAAGAATAGGACTCCTCCAACTCCTCCTATAGATGTCATAGAAAGCGACTAAGGGATTACGCCAGGGCAGCAGCATCTACCTGAGTGCTTAACACCAAACAGCGATCACCAATCCGCCTGCCAAGCAAAGTCCCCCCTATTGCAGGCATCGTTGTAATCGGGGATCGGGAAGGAGGAAGGACGGTCTTGAGCCGCCTCCATCCACCGGCTTCCTGCGACGTTGATAACGTTAGTAGTAGAACTTCTTGTGAAAGAGTTCGTCCGGGGAAGTACTACCACCGTACCTATTTTTTCCGCCAAGCATTTGTGTTCGCATTACTGTGTTTCGGTTTGAAGGGTACGGGTGCCGGTGAAATTACAGGCACATGAGACTTTTCATCTTTATGTCTCAAGGTCGGCAGCGCACGTGTTATGGCCTTTGGTGTTGCAGGCGTCCATAGGCTGCGGTAACTGCTTTCCATCAGGTGGGCCGTATGCTTGTTTGCTTGCCAAGTAGCATAAAAAAAAATCCCCAGTGAGCCGACGAAGAATAATATGCAGAAATCTTATCTTATCTTATCTTATATCGTGTCGTATCGGACAGCGCAAAGATGCCATTATTATTTCAGCGTCTGGCAATGAAACGAATCCCGCAAATGCAAAAGCTCTTAATTTCGCCGTCTTAACTATAGCTACTTAATTCTTACTGAGTTGTTTGCATAACTTTTATGAGAGCCGTGGCAATAAGGGGTGTAGCTAGGGTTGTCTCAGCCGTCATGTGAGAACTGGGCTGCAAGTACGTATAGGACTCGATTCGATAAATTTTACATTAAAATTCGACAATATGTAGAGGTAATAGAATAGAATAGAATATTCTTTATTGCACAAAAAACAAATCGTGTACATAGTTGAACTAAATGCTAGGAAGCATTCTCTAACAGCTAACCTTTGGGTAATAGTCCCGTTTTGTCGAATTTTTATGTCAAATTCGCTTTTCTGATTTCGCAAACTTATAAGGATTGGAACCCTCAGGGCGTAAGTCCACCTCGCACTTGTTCTTTTTTTTAAATCATGTTTTTATGAAACCAGCCTTCCGGCACTTCGAAAGAAGTTTTGAACCCTATCTGGCTTTCGTTTTCTCATGAGGCAACCCTATGGAATTTTCTCATCACTACTTTATATCAGACGATTTGAAATTTAAATAGCCGTTTTGTTGACTTGTGTGATCCTTTGCGAATATAGACACCGAATTTTTAGAAGATTATTTTGTATTTAAATGAGATGCAAATAACATAACATAACACCCAACAGTCAGAATTTTCTCTAGTAAAACACAGTAATATACAATATTTATTGTTTTTTACTATGTTTTACTAGAGAAAATTGTTTTAGTTACTTACCACATCGAAATTAAAAACTAACGAATCCGATCGGAAACGTTTCCGACGTTTTAGAATCGCACTGCTGATCCCACACTAGGATTCCCTGTGTCGTGGGTATCAGTAACTACGAGTACCATGGTACCACAACACCCAGACCCTGAACAAATATTTGCAGATCATACAAATATTTGTCCCGCAGCGAGAATCGAACCCGAAACCTCTCGCATCTCAGCCGGCTACTCGCCCAACGCGCCACAGAGGTTGTTAAATATATCTGTGGCGTGGTGTGTCCGTCTTAAGAATAGACCCCTCCATCTCCTCCCGTGGATGTCGTAAAAGCCGACTACGGGAATACACCAGGGGATGGGCAGCAGCATCCACCTGAGTACTTAACATGAATACTGCGATCACCAATCCGCCTGCCAAGCTTGGTGATTATGGCAATTCCCCCCATTGTATTTATGGGGGAGGCCTCGTACAGCATGGACTTCTAAAGGCTGGTGATCATGAATAATTTTAGAACCCATCTATATATCTAGAGTCTTAAATTGTTGTGTATTTTCTTATAGGTAAATAAGTAGTAAGTAGTTAGTTTTAGACTATGTATATATAATATGTATATATAAAATATAATATGTATTTAAGCGTATGAATATATGTACTAACGGAATAAGACGCAACTATATATCTTAACAAAACTAACCCTACTGATATTTACAAAATAATAAATAGTATAAAAACGAATAAAGGACCAGGTATTGATGGTCTTCGACCCATTGATATAAAACTTGTGTCTAAGAACATAACATTAGCTGTCACGAAACTTATTGAAACTAGTATCAAGCAAGGAACCTTTCCAGATGAACTAAAGACCGGTGTCGTACGACCTATTTATAAAAAAGGGCCTAAAAATGAATACTGCAATTATCGTCCGATCACCATATTACCAATCATAGACAAAATTTTTGAGAAATATGTTTGTAATAAAATTCATGGGTTTTATCATAAACATCAAATTCTGTCAGATAATCAATACGGCTTTCAACCTAAGAAAAGTACAACCCAGCTGCTTTCTCACTTCACTAATCACGCTAATATAAGCCTTAACAGTGGTAAGCATGTATTAATGGTATTTATAGATTATAGTAAAGCGTTTGACACCTTAAAACATGACACCCTAATTGAAAAACTAGATAACAGTGGAATCAGAGGTCCATTGCTTAATTGGTGTTCTGATTACCTTAAAAATCGATCTTATCGCGTCAGAGTAGGTGGTCAGTCAAGTGACAGTGTGCCAGTGACTGAGGGCACAGCTCAGGGTTCAGTACTCGGGCCTCTTCATTTTCTTGCCTACGTTAACGATGTGAATAATGTAATTCAACACTGTACTGTGTATCAATATGCAGATGATACCTGTCTCATAGCAGAAGATCGTGACATTACAGTTGCTCTAGCTAAACTACAACACGACTTTTCTCGTGTTGTAGAATGGTCTCACGATGCAGGTTTAGTCTTAAACGCACAAAAAACAAAACTACTACACGTGTGTTCCGCAAAAAATAAAAGAGGCGCTACGAATGAGCTTAGACTGCTGGCTCATAAACACAACTGTCTCCATAACAAAATCAGCACATGTGACTGTGAGCCAATCGAGCAGGTAACCCATCAGACGTATCTTGGTGTAATTATAGATAATCGTTTTAACTGGAGTAACCATATTAACCATGTTTGCAACAAACTAAGGGCTATTCTTTCCAAATTTTACATTGTCAAATGTAAAATCCCATATAGTGTACTATTACAATTATATATTTCCCTCGCAGAAAGCATAATTCTATACGGGCTCAGTAGCTACGGTCGCACTTTCAGAACGTATCTAGACAGAATATTAAATTTACAAACACGAATATTAAAAACAATAGTACCCGTTAGTGTACGTAACAAATATAGAAACAACGCGGATGGCTTATTTAGGCACTGTAACATAACCCCTGTACAGGATAAAGTTAAAATACAACTACTGATAGAAAATTTCTTTTGTTATGATAACTTCAGAACACACGCAATAACCACGCGACAAGTTAAAGGAAAAAAACTACTCACAATTTCGGCTAAAAACTTCTACGGAAAAAGAACAACTGATTACATTCTACCTAGACTGTTAAACTTAATTCCTACAGAAGTACGAGACGAAATAAACAAGAAAAATATAAAACGATTAATTAAGAAACAGTTTGAAAATAGTGAATAATCTATAAACTTATGCTACGGTAAACGTAAATTTAACCCACTAATATTAAATCGAATCAGCCTGTACCCAGGTATTAATTATACTCCTAGCAGATAAGGTTGGAATGTGAGTGAGCCATTGAGCGACTGGCTATAGGGTTTGTGTGTGTTTATTGTTTATGTACTTTCAACCTAATATATAAAGATGAGGAAGTAATTTGCATCTTAGACAAGCCTTGTAAGGTTTTTTAGATGTGTAAGTTAAGTACAAATAATGTATTTTTATTAATAATAATAAAAAAAAAAAAAAAAAAAAAAGATTGAATATCGCACGACCGTATCTTGTACAAAAGTAAAATATCAAATTTTATGTTATTTATTATGTGAATACTAATTAGTCTAGGTTAATATTGGTTTGGTCACGGATAATAAACTATATTTTCCTTCGGTGAGTATTTATTTTGGATATGTGACTGAAGTTGTTTCCTAGAAATTTCAAAAAAATCTAGTAAATAGGCATAACTTTAAAAAAAAAAGTTTCGAGTAAATGTCTGACATTTGTGTTTCTGGCTAGGTCACGGATAGAAAAAAGTTTGAAAAATCACGTATTTCAGTTATTATATTGATGTGATATCTGGTTTACTCACAATAATTAGGCAAATCAGCATTATTTTTTCGGAGCGCACCCTTACCATCAGGTGGGCTATACGCCATTTCCGTAATTATAAATATAACCCTCCATTTGTGGGCATTCGGTTCAATCTTATGCCCGGTTTACATTATTCCAGTCCGGCGATCGAATCCAGCGCTGGATTGCTTACTGGAAAAATGTAAACTGGCACTGGAATGCACTGAATCCAGTGAGCATTCCAGTCCAGTAACTGGATTGGCGGTGTACTTTTGAATCCAGTGCGACCAATCCAGTGCAACATGGAATAATGTAGACGGCCAATTGAGCACGTTTGAAACATTTTCGAAACTGATCTCTTCTTGAAATCATTGTCAATGCAGTGTTCACACTTCAACGGCTTCTAAATTACTGGAATAATGTAGACGATACAGATCCAGTCTAGCACTGGACTGGATTTTCGCTGGATCACTGGACTGGAATAATGTAAACCGGGCATTATAGTAAAATGGGTTGTGTTTCTAGCCGTCAAACTGATACATCTAATCAAGAAGACCAACGTAAATCAGCAACAACGAGCGTGAAACTCTAGCCTTGTTTCTTGTTTGTGTTTCTTTTAGTTTAGCGTATGGTGCAAGTTATAAGAAACACTGCCTAGTTAGAAAGTCCGGACGACCTCAGTGGCGCAGCAGGCAGGTCTAGAAGCAAGAGGTTGCGGGTTTCGATTCCCGCTGAGAAACAAATTTTTCTCTGCAAATATTTGTTCTGGGTCTGGGTGTTATGGTAATCGTAGTTTCTGATACCCACGACACAGGGAATCCTAGTGTGGGATCAGGACTACGTATGTGACTGTTGGGTGTTATGTTATATACCGGACGATGATGCCATGATGTGTCCGGCCTAAAACCAGTCAAAGTCAAAGTAAAAAATATTCTAGTCATTGAAATCACAAGGATCATTTTGGATCGTCATATTAACTAAAATTACTCCTATTCCAACGCGACCAAACCTAGAAGAATCAGGGTAACAAACATAGCTTGACTTGGCTTGATTTGATTTGATGATCCTTCATACTAATAGGTGGGAAGTGCCTGTGTGGTGCCTCGAGAACCTCGAATAGATCTCTTCGTCTCCTCCTGGATGTCGTATAAGCCAATTAAGGGTATAGCCAAATCTTATTATGTATACACTGTCTTGTATGAAAATGTCAAGTCCGACATTATGTCTATAGTCCGAGAATTGACGCCAGGGGTTGGTTAGCAGTACTTAATTTACTAATTCTAACGAATGAATCCTCATTCTATAGGAGAGGAATTGTCCTCGGGGCGCAGCTAAAGATATAGATAAAGATAATTTTATTTATTTTGAATATGGTTATTATACATTGGTGGTCATAATTTACACGTCCAACATACTCAGTCATACATTATAATATAAGTGCGAATAATTTACTTCCCATAAGTTGGTACTACAGTAGATACATTATCCATTCCATGTCATAAACCAGTTAAAGAACCAATGATACGAACGAAGTCCCAAATGACACTATTTCTCCATATTGACAGGACCAATAAGGGTCCAATATAGAATAAAGTCCTGGGCCAGATGTACATGTGAAAAATGGCAAAAATGTACTCGATCCAAAATGGTACAAAAACAATGTCAAAATTAAATACAAATAATCAAAATAAAATCAATTAAAATCCTAGATCACCATTTGAGGGCTTTTCATCTTCGATTAAAAAGAAAAAAAAGTAGTTCAAATTAGTTCGATAGATGGCGCTGACTCAACAGTATCAATCAAGATTGTCTGTTGTGCATGCGTGCAAAACTATTATCTTAGTAGTCTGTGGCTATTAGTCATGATATTCTGTTTGTGATTGCTTCTTGAGTGTGCGCTAGTGATTTCGTGGTGTTTTTAGAAGTAGGCGAAAATAAATACCACGAAACAAAAAATATTTCTACGTTGTCGATGTTGACATTTCACTTTATTTTGACACTTGACTGCTACGTTAAAGAGCAGTGCCATCTATTTTCAACGCTGAAAGCATGATTTGAATCGGCCGTGAAAACCCCTCATTATTCTAATGTGTCATATAAAAAGTCATGTATACTAAAATTACATTTTCTAGCTAGTAATTGAATAAAACCTCCAGATGATGCTGGCGGATACCGGTTTCAACCAAAGCTAAACAGGAATCTCTAAATTAAACTACTTAGGGGTAATGTTACAAGCTTTGTACGAGTGGACTTGCATTGTTGCTATAATCTTGTATCTTGAACCAAAAATTAAACAACCGCTGCCTAACATTGTTTTCGGCCGTCTCAATGGAACGGAACCCTCTATAACAGCATTAGGGTTCTTCCGGCTTGCTGATTGAGCGCTACCTTTGATGTGAGACTACCTTTATTTTACGTTATGTAGTCCTGGAGGCTGAGTTTAAGTTTTTTTGAAAACAATTGACACGGACGTATGGTGTAGTGTAACACGGATTTTGTTATGCGATACCAATAGATTAAAACATTATCCAACTAATATTAAAATAAATGGGGAGACACTTGATCTTGTCAAGTCTACCATTTTCTTAGGGCTTAATATTGATGCGGGCTTGCAGTGGGCACCACAAATTGTGGCTCTTGCTGGTAGACTTAGTTCCGCTGCATATGCAGTTCGTATAATAAGGCAGCTTACTGATGAAGCTACAGCTAGGCTTGTTTATTTTAGCTACTTCCATAGTGTTATGTCATATGGTATCATACTGTGGGGTAAAGCAGCAGATATCCAAGCTATTTTTGTCTTGCAAAAACGGGCAATACGTGCCATTTATAAAATGAAGTCGCGTGACTCCTTGAGAGAGCGTTTCAAAGAAATCAATATTCTTACAGTAATATCGCAATATATCTATGAAATATTATTACATACACATAAACACTTGGATAGTTTTATGATAAAAAGTGACGTGCATGGTATTAACACGAGAAATAAACACAAACTAAATATACCAAAATTTCGATTAAAGAAAGTAAGTGGGTCTTTTATGGGGAATTCTGTACGGTTCTATAATAAACTTCCAGAAGGTGCATTTAAACTTCCTATTCGAAGATTTAAATCCTACATAAAGATGAATCTAATTATTATTTTATTTTTTTATTTTATTTATTTATTCATCCAAAAAGTTGTTTACAGACTGTTAAATTTAATAAATACCATAAAAACCCTGCAAGGTTTGTCTTGGCACTTAGAGACACTATAGCTGCTACACAATCATCAAAAAGGTTAGATAATAAATATTACTATTTAACAAACACAATAGGCAAATAGTGACATAGAAACACACACTCACACATCACTCAGCCGAACGCGCCAAGCGGCGCGTCAGCGGAGCAAAGCAGCCACAACCTGCTAATATACAGGGTATCCAATACCTATATATTTTTTAAAAAATATTTTTATAACTTTGATAATAAATATTTCTTATACATGCGTTTACAATTTCTTAAATTGATGTGTTCAGTTATTTCAATAGGCATTTCATTACTAATATAAGGGATTAGAAACCCAGTCGTCCTTCTACCGTAATAATTATTCATTTTAGGTGTTATAAATTTTTGCTGTGTAATTTTCCTTGTTATAATGTTATGTGTAATTGGTATTTTTATGTCACCATTTCCAAATTGCTCCGTCAGTAAATACACTTTAACTTTTTCATGTACAGGAAGTACACCACAGTATTGAAATACACCCAATGCGTTATCTGTATATCTAAGTTTAATTGGTTTCGGTATTATTGATTTTAATAGTCTCAACTGTAAGTTAAAAATTTTAGCCAGATAAGTTTTGAATGTACGTCCATAGCTAGTTATACCATAGGATATTACAGATTCTGCTAATGCAATATATAGATTAAGAAGGACTTTATAAGGCATTTTATATCTGATGATATGAATTTTAGCTAATATTGCTCGTAACTTATCACAGACAACATCTACATGATGGCTCCAGCTAAACCTATCATCAACCACCATTCCAAGGTATCTGTAATAAGGCACCAGTTCAATACGCTCACAGTTGCACCCGACATTCAACAATGATGGGTTATGTAAGCAGTCGTGGTTATGTCCAATGATGTCCACCGTATCATTACATTTCAGATGGCTAGAACGGACGTGGATAATTTTGGTTTTACTTGCATTCAGAACAAGACCAGCGTCATGAGACCATTTACTTACGTTTGTGAAGTCGTCTTGTATGTACTGAGCTGCTATTTTAAGGTCTTTATGCGCTGCTAATAAACAAGTGTCGTCAGCATATTGATAGACAGAGCATTTTTTTATTACGTTGCCCATATCGTTTACATATGCCAGATAATGAAGCGGCCCTAAAACCGAACCTTGAGCAGTTCCTGTATTTACTTCTACTCTATCACTCAGCTCATTGTCCACCTTCACATAATATGACCTGTCTTTCAAATAATCTTCACACCAGTTTCGAACCGGACCTCTAATTCCAGTGTTGTCTAATTTTTGGATCAGTGTATCATGTCTCAGCGTATCAAATGCCTTACTGTAGTCAATAAAAAGCAATATTACATGGGTTTTTGCATCTAGGCACTTATTGACTTCGTCAGTAAATTTGGAAAGAAGCATTGACGTAGATTTACCCGGTTGAAATCCATATTGAGCATTAGATATTATTTTGTTCTTGTTATAGAAGTCCTGCATTTGTATACATATATACTTTTCTGCTATCTTATCAATCACCGGAAGCAATGTTATAGGCCTATAGTTTTCGTATTCATCATGCTTACCTCTCTTATAGATAGGCCTTACTATGCCTGTTTTTAGCTCTTTATGGTATTTACCTTCCTTTAAACTACAATTAATCAACTTAGCTATTACGCTTACAATTTTAGTACTTATATATTTTAAGTCGACACAACGTATTCCATCGTTGCCGGGCGACTTATTCACTTTTAAACTTTTTAAAATGTTTGATATATTGTCACTAGTTGCTTTATGAATCAAAATCGATTTATTTTCTGGAAACGTATATTCAGATTCATTAATAAGACATTTCTTACAGTTAGGCATAATCTTCTTTACATTTTTATCAAATTCTCTGCCAAAGTTATCAGCCAGGTCTCTTGTTGATATTTTACTTTTTCGAAATGCCTTAATAATAGCTTCATCTATTGATTTATTAATTCGACCTGTTAAGGTATTAAGAATATCCCATAATTTTTTAGGGTTTGTTCTATTATCATTTATTTGTTCGTTATAATATTTATTTCTTGACTTTTCAATACTTTTACGTGTTTTATTTCTCTGTTTGTTAAACTCTAATTTTAAAATTTTGTTGGTACTATCTTTTTTCCACTTTAAAAATAAATTATCTCTTTTTTCACACATGTTATTTATTTAATTAAAAAAGCGTATTACACTCTTGATGACTATATTAATGATAAAGCCGCGTGGCCTGATGTCGCTCTGCCCCTCGACTGCTAAAATGGAAATTTGCAATATCTGTACTTACCTATTTACATGTTTGTATTAGATTATTATTTATAAGTATAACAAGCGTAGCGTGTGCTGTCTTGCATATTTTTGCTGATGTTTATTTACTTTTGACTACCTTCCTAAGGTTTTTAAGTTCTCATTTACTATGTATCAGTAACTCCTTGCTCCGAGGCACCACACAGGCGCTTCTCACCTAGTGGTAAGACGGACCATTTATGTAAGCCAAGCCGAGTTTGTTGCCTGATTCTTCTAGGCTTGGTCGCGTTGGAACAGGAGTAATTTAATTTTATATAAGACGATTCAAAATGATCCTTGTGATTTCAATGAATAAAGTTCTTTTTGACTTTGACTTTGACAATGAGCGCCCCTAGCGTACACTCTGTGAACCTAATTTTCCATACAAAAATCCGTATTACTGATAAATTGCTTGTTAAAACTCAGACTTACTACTAACTTCTACTTTACTATAGCTTCTAGTGACCTCATGTTTAGGTGTAATGCCTTCATTAGCATCTCGCGTTTAAGGTAATTCGATCATAAGGGACAGAATATACCTATAGTAAGTATAGAAAAATTACCAAAACATAACCTCAAAATAAGATATAAAAAAACAATGCATTTCCAAAACTTCCCCCATGCGGGGGGGGGGATTTCTCCCCCTTCCCCACCCCTCCACACCCTCAAATATACATAATACCTATATGTACCTACCCTTATATAAAAGTCCTTCACAGCAATGCACACATAACAGCTGCTTTGCGACACAGAAATCTTTAAAAAAAAAGCTCTATTATACTACTCATACTGCGCACACATACCTACCTACACACTGGTAATGTTCTGCCTATTATTTTTTAGCAAAGAGTGCGCCAAACAATCGAACCTCCATCAAACGGATGTATCCTTTTCATCCCGTGGGATAAGAAACGTCACAGCCTATTCACATATCATAACTCTTTGGACCTCATTTTTTGCATGGCTGGAACTGTTGTTTTTGTATATAACGAAAGAGATAGATTGTTTTGATGCTCCGTTTGTTATTTATTTTATTTATTTACCAACAGTTTACACGTGAATACAACAAAAGTATGAAGAGATACAATATATGTCTCAAAGCTACGTGAGAAACCAATTATAGGCAAACACAACATACACAGTAATCAAACAGTTGGGTAGTTAACGATTCAAACAGTTTGAACTATGATCATTTTAGAATTCGAATTCTGAAAAATACTAGTTTCAAATTCAACTTGAAACAACTTTATTTGATTCCTTCCTAGGTTTGATTTATTTCTCCTAGACTTCTGTAAACTTCTGAACACTTTAAGTGAAGAAATAAATTGAACCGTACATTTACGAGTAGAACCGACTAATGGTGTATAAAACACTCAAGGCTTCAATTAAAAAGAGAAAGGAGGTTATATAAACGAATTTGAGGAAACATTATATATAGATTTCCAACAGTGGACATGTACAGGTTGGTAATGAAGACTATCATAGTTTTAATACCACTGCATATTCACTGTGACACATGTTTTAGGATTGGGCTTAGACAAGAATAGAAATGTAATAAAAATGGGTTGAGTCGATATAAATACCTATAAGTACTCTGATTTTTAATCTTAGACATAGTATCAAGTATGTGTATCATATGTATATACATACATATGATACACATACATGTCTTGACCATGTGCATATCTATCACATCTATCTATCTAGCTATGTGTATATTTATCATGGCATATCTTGACATTTCTTTGTTTACAAAAAATCGACTGGACCTCTCCGCCTCTTACCGTGAATGTTCTCCGCCTGCCAAGCGTGGTGATCATGGCAAATACCCCCCCCCGCCATTGTATTCTAGGGGGAGACCTCGTCCAACAGTAGACAACTAACGGCTGATGATAATAGATCGATGTCTAAAAAAATGCTCCGGTAGACCTATTTTCCCATTCCAAACGCGGTGGCAAGTACATCTTTCCCGCTCTTATTTATTCCAAGACTGGTCCCAATTAAAATGGACTTTCGATCGTAAATACCATAGTCAACATGAAAAGGACGTTAAAAGAAAATAATTAAAGCCACACAAGTGGTCGTAAAGGACAAAAAAATAATTAGGATTTTTAGGGACGAAAATTTGCATTCATTTTCGAAAGTGAATATAAATGTGAGTAAAAACAATATGGCCGAACGAGTGCCAAGGCTATGGCACTATATTGTATATGTGGCTATTCGGATTTTATGCATCCACGGGAGGAGACGGAGGGGGTCTAGTTAGGCCTGACACACCACAGCACGATGCAATTGGTCACAAGGCCCTTTTTAGGACCCCCATAGCTCATATTCGTAGTCTTACTCTTCATAGTCACAATCTATAGACAAAAGATAAAACAAATAGGCACTAACGATTGTGGGTGCCTATTTTAAAAATCTATTTCGTTTGTAAAGTGTGCATTACTGATTTCGTTGCATAATATGACGCTGTCTCTTTGAAACCGTGTTTGGTACAAGTTACAAGCGTTTTGAAATAATTCGTAGTTATGTCATGATCACGGAATCAAACATCGATGGGTGCGTTGTTTACTTAGAACGAACGGGTGGCGCGGTCCGGGTTGAATCGCGCGGGGTTAAAGAACTAAATCGGTTTTTGTTCTAAATTAAACCACAAATAAACAAAATTTATAAGTAGCATAAAGCTGGGGTCCCACGGCCTGTTTTCTCACAGGTACAGAATCAAAATTACAGGCGACACGCCGTGGGAACACCTCGCCTGCAGACGCCTGTCGTTGCTTCAAGACGTCGACCAATCAGCATGAGTCCGCACGCTCCCTCCCCGCCCTCTTGTACCCGCCTCTTGGCCGACGGATCGCGCTTAACATAACACCCAACAGTCACATAAATAATCCTGAGGCCATAGACAAAGTAACATTCTAATAGCGTTGACGCCAGTAGAAAAGTCTAAAATGTATGGGATTGACGTTAGCTATCGATATTTCACGTGGTCTTTTGTATTGAATTACGACTGTAGAAATGGAATCGCTTCGAAGCGAATGCCGTTTGGCTAGGCCCTCTGATCCCACACTAGGAATCCCTGTATTGTGGGTATCAGGAACTACGAGTACCATGGCACCATAACACCCGGAACAAATATTTACAGATCATACAAACATTTGTCCCGCCCGCGGTGGGAATCGAACCCACAACCTTTCGCATCTCGGCCGGCTCCTCGCCCTCAGCGCCACAGAGCTCGTCAGGAGGTTTTGTAGACACGATACAGTATGTTTTCCTTATGAAATTTTTATTTGAAATCTCGTAAGCGCTCATGACTTACCACACAAAGAACGTAAAGCGTAAGCAAAGTGGCTTAGTCAAATGGATCCGAGACATGTCTCCTCACAATCTACCAAGTATTCTTACAATCTAGCATGTATTCTTACAATCTAGAAGAATATAGGCGATAAGAACTGCATTCCGATAGAATACTAACAGATTTCGTGTCAACTGTGTTACCAGTCATTGAAGAACATGCTTTTGTACAATGTTTCAGAATGTCTCACTCGAGAACCTTTATTGTCCTGCTTTTGTTGGTTCTGCTAGTCATTCGTGCTAATATGGCATGCCCATTGCCACCTGAACAATTCTGAGAACAGTTATAATAAATAATAAATAAAGTTAAGTAGTTAGTGACCTTGGCTCTTCTTCAGTTTTTGTTCATTGCAGACTTTAACAAGTACTCCTAACATAGCTCTCTCCATAGCTCGCAATTATCCATAGCACAATCTTAGTAGTTTCATCATAATTTATCTCAATGCCTCCTCAGCGCGGCGGGATATTAAAACCTTTTATAATATTGACTCTACTGCAGATGGCTGGCAAACACTCATTTAAATATTATATCTGAATGTTCAGTTTTTATTATTTTTACATTCAAATTGCTGAAAAATCGAAGGTTTATTTGCTTATCCACTTTTGTGATTGATTAGTATTTGAGAGTCTGTAGGTGATTTTAATTCAGCGTTCAATGAACCTTGAAAAGGGTAGTTTTTTTCCCGCGTCTGAACAAGGTCGTATTTGCTTTATGTTTGGTGTAAAAGGATGTTTGCGTCTGTAAAATAAGAAAAAAAACCTTTTTTGAGCACTTTTTCTTGATCTATAATTCCATATATATTATATTAGTGTATCATATGTTATATATAGTGTATCATATGTGTATATACACGTATCATATGTGTATATATACACGTATATATATATCCCTCGACCGTTTTTCCCATTTACTTGGGGTCGGCCCTCCTTGTCCATTTTTTCCATTTTGCACGGTCTTGTGCGATATTTTTGTCAAGCTGAGCTTCTTTTAAGTCTTTTTCGACCGTCGTCAACCAAGTGGAAGGTGGTCTTCCGCGTCCTCGTTTTGTCGTCGGCAGATCCAGGGCAAGCTTGACCATATGGTCCACTGGGCGCCTCTGTACATGCCCGTACCATCGAAGGCGTCTCTCTTTAACATTGTCAGCTATAGGGGCGACCTTAAAGCTTCCTCTTATGTACTCATTTCGGACTTTGTCCATCAATGTGACACCTCCTGACCAGCGTAACATGCGCATCTCTGTAGTGTGTAATTTATTAAGATGTTGTTTATTAGTTGCCCAGCATTCGGACCCGTACAATATCGCTGGTCTTATTACAGTTTTGTAAATTTTTCCTTTAACCTTAACTGGTACCTTTTTGTCGCACATTACGCCTGTGAGTTGCCTCCATTTCAGCCATCCCGTAGTTGTTCTATGAGTTACATCCCCGTCGATCTTCCCATCATTGCTTACTATTGAACCCAGGTATTTAAATTGTTCTGTAGTTGGTACTTGTGTGTCCCCGATGAAAACCTTCAGACTGTCTGTGTGTGTGGCACCGTCGAACACGCACGACATATGCTCTGTCTTCTTTCTGCTTATTCTTAGACCGTTTTCTTCAAGAGATTTTACCCAAGAGTTGAAATTTTGCTGTAAGTCGTCTAAGTCATCAGAAATAAGCGCTACGTCGTCTGCATACAGGATGTTCCAAGGCAGTGGTTTCTGACAATGTTTGGTTAGGTAGTCTATTGTTAAGTTAAAGAGTAATGGGCTGAGCGTAGAGCCTTGGTGTACTCCTACTCCAATTTCAAAACGGCTGCTGGTTCCGGCAGGGCATAACACTTGGGTAGTTACGCCTTTGTACATGTCCTGAATGAGGGTGACATAGTGTTCCGGGATTTGTTGTTGCCTTAGCGCTTCCCAAATGAGATCACGTGGCACGTGGTCGAAAGCCTTTTCCAGGTCGATGAAGACCATGTGTAAGTTGGTTTTGTTGGTCCTTGCTTTCTCCACCGTAATTCGAATTGTTTGCATAGCGTCTGATGTCCCCTTTACTGTTACAAATCCGCACTGGTTTGGTATATATAAACGTATCACGTATGATATACAATCATGACACTTATACGCACAGTGGCATATCTTGACATTTAGAAGTCGATGTATTGGGTCACCAAGATACAGGCTTTGCCTAGTTTGGGACTCGCTGCTAATACTTATTCTGAGGTATAAACCTGTCACTGTAAACGAAAAATCTTTATTAGGAATATTAATACGAAACCTTAACTATAATGGTTACCTACTTTAATTAACTTAATCTAATATATATATTTAGGTTATACCATTGTTTGTGAAATAAATAAATAAATTAAATTTGTTTGTTTAGAAAAAAATACTAAGATTAAAAATCAGAGCTCCTTGGACCTCGGCAACAATTCGATCAGCGTACCCGACAATTTATAAAACCTTATAATTATGACGATCGACTCATCTGGGGCTCATTTCAAAGATCCAATCAGTTTTTTGCGAATAATTTATTACGAGAACGTCGTCTTGAGCGAATATTTTCGGTAAATCGATTCTCGGTTCGATCAATGTATCGAGATTCAAATCGGGTGTCTTGTTACTCGGGTGGGTTACATTACATCGATATTTTTAAAGTTTTATTGAATTTAGTTCAGCTGACTCCATGTTTGCTATAAAGATAAGTTACTTATTTACCTGAATGCGAGAGACGAAAGAAATAATAACTTTTGCCTTTTTCATTTCTCCAAATACTTAAACTAAAAACTCATTTTTTGGCTAGTTTTTGGCATCGTATTTAAAAAAGGAACTAAACTAAAAAATAATATTTTTGTTAAAAAAAAACAAGTTATTTGGAATTAGTGGTCGGAACTTTGAGCTGATTAAAATGAGCCCTTACACTACCAGCTGATAAATCATCGAGGAGTTCCGCTGTCTCCATCATCAGACCAGTTCGATGTCACCATAATATTGTATTGTCATCGGAACTTGATAGGTAATAACAGGTAAGCCTAACTGCTGGAAAAATGGATTGCAAATAAATTTTTAACTGAAAAGACGGACATATACGAACGAAGCAAGTTAAATAAAAGCTTAAAAAAATTCCACTATTTGTGGAAATATTCAGTGAAACTACTGAAAATGATACAGTTTTTGTTGTGCTCCCATCACAAATATTGCACCTTTGTCGCGTGAAAATTGATAGTTTTGATATTTAATTTTTAGAAAAAAAAACAAAAACCGACTTCTTTTAACCCTTAATTTAATTATGCGAACTCTAGGCAACAACTACTTTAAATAAATCTCAATCTCTAGGGAACGCTACATTTAAAAAAGGATTTAAAAAAAATATCTACTTATCTAATGTATTGTATTAAGTATATCAGTTATCTAGTACCCATAACACAAGCTCTGCTTAGCTTGGGGCTAGATAATGTTGTGTGAAATGTCCAGCATTTATTTATTTTATTATATCAAGAGGTTTTTCGAAAAAAAAAGTCTTGCCAAATAAAGAAAAGCGTTGATTCAATTTCGATATAATTTATATGGGACCACCTCTGGAAGTATGACGTCCCATACAAAAAAACAAGAAGTATTGATGAGCAAAAAATTTCGCTAATTTCTTGTCACTTGCGAAACGTTCCATCAAAGTCAAAGTCAAAATTAATTTTATTCATTGTAATCACAGGGATTTACTCCTGTTCCAACGCGACCAAGCCTAGAAGAATCAGGCAACAAACACGGCTTGGCTTACAAAAATGGTCCGTCTTACCACTAGGTGAGAAGCGCCTGTGTGGTGCCTCGGATCAAGGAGTTGCTGATACATAGTAAATGAGAACTTAAAAACCTTAGGAAGGTAGTCAAAGTTAAATAAACATGAGCAAAAAAAAAATATGCAAGACAGCACACGCTACGCTTGTTATACTTATAAATAACTAGCGGCCCGCGCGCGACTTCGTACGCGTGGTCCCGGTGTTCCCGGCAGTTATTCGAATTTTTCTCACCTTTTAAACCTTCCCTAGACCTCCACGAACATTTCAAGACCAAGATAAGATAAATCCGTTCAGCCGTTCTCGAGTTATAGCGTCAGGAAGGAAAACCCGACTTATTTTTATAAAGTAGATAATCTAATAGAAACATGTAAATAGGTAAGTACAGATATTGCAAATTTCCATTTTAGCAGTCATCTTAATCGAAACTTGACTGAGATGAGATTGTATTATGAATTGAATGTCAAATAGTTTAAGAGTTTTCTTTTCTGATCTACAATGTTCTCTAGTGTAAATTCAGCCTTATTGGAATCACTATCACAAATCTCCTGTTTTTGATAATTGCAATTTTTTTCGTCTGAAATTGTCGGCTGATTCACGATGATATCTTGATATTGTTCGCGAATTACCTATTTTGCATATCGGGTTAATTTTGTTCGCGAGTATCACGTTGATGGCAGATATGTGAGCGGTGTTGTGATGGATGGGTTGGGATGGGGGGATTTAAGTGGTTATTCTTTTAAAAAACTGCATTTTTGTTGGAAATATTTCATAACTTGGGTGACTAAACTTCCGTCGAACTGTGATCGGTTATCTAAATTTATTTTTTTATAACTAGCTGTCGCCCGCTGTTTCACCCGTATTAACTCTCCCAAGAGAACTGAATCTCAGGATAAAATGTATCCAGTTTTAATCCTGGTTTTAATGTATATGTACTTAGGTATTCATTTATATTGGCTTAGCCGTTTTGCGTGAAAGCACGGTGCACAAAAAAACATAATTATCATTTATTTCATTTTATACATTGGCAAGCAATACAAAAAAGCCACTTGCAAAATACCTAAAAAAACTAAATATTTCCTGAGTTAGCTTCATGAAGTAAAAAACAATGAAAACAGTTATGTATTGCACATTAATACCTTTGTTCATACTGGCCTATTTGAAGTCTCAGATTCCTCTATTTAAAGTGTTTTTTTAACCTATTTAAAAAAAAGGAGGAGGTTCTCAATTCGGTTGTATTTATTTTCCATATTTTGCAGCATAATAATATGTCTGCAAGAGTCCTAATTTAAGAAATTAAAATCAAATAATTAATTATTATTTAATTTGTTACAGGTAAACTTTTGTTCAGTGATGCTCCATCAATATATAAAATTGTTACGTGACTGACTGACTATCACAACGCATAGCCCAAACGGTAAGCCTTAGATACCTAAAAATTGGAGGGTACCTACATAATATATACATTCCTTTAGTGGTCTAGAGGTGCACTAAGAAATAAATTTCCAAAAGTCACCCCTTAGTTGAAGTTTCTATGGAAAAACTCCACAAGGTCTTGCAACAAGTGTGAAAGTTGACATGTGTAGGACTGGTGTGTGAGTACTGATATTACTGATATGACGACAGATAGGGAAGAATGGAAGAAAAGAACAAGGAGTGCCGACTCCACCTTAGTAGGATAAGGGCAGGGAGATGATGATGATGAATGATGGGAGATGTCAACGACGAACCAATATTTTTAACCGACTTCAAAAAAAGGAGGAGGTTCTCAATTCGACCCGTAGGTTTTTTTTTTTTTTGTGTGTATTACGCGGTTACTCCGTCAATTTTGCATTGATTTTGATGATTCTTTTTTTGTTTGGTAGGTCCATACATCAGAGGTGGTCCCATATAAATTTTATCGAAATTGATTCAGCACTTTTTGAAAAATTTGGTTATTTGTGGTTCCCATAGAAAAAACCTAATATTTTACTGTGCCATTCTTGGTTCTGTCAGTGCTAGATGATACTGCTAGACGTCGACAGATGGCGTTATAGAAATACTTAAATACCTACCCGCCGATAGATAGCGTTTATTCAAATATGAATAACCTACATTATAGGCACATTCTTGAAGTTGGTTTATGTTTTTTCCAAAAATTAATTATGTACTGAATAGTTTTTGAACTGAATCGCTATAAGAGCTAATGGTAAGGCCTCCGGACTTCACAGGCGCATTTAAATCTGATTTCTAAATAAAGTAGAGAGAAGACAATTCACACATCTAATAAACTTCTATTATAAGACTGCACCACAAATCTATATTCATGAAAGGAGCTTCTTTGCTAGGCGCACTGAATCCATTCACCGCACTGGTTCTTCGATCATGGGTCACAAGGCCTTGTCTAGCCACTGTACCCCAAACTGGTCAACTGAACAAAGCAGGGTGACCAGGAAAGAACCGGTGCCATGACGAACGAACCTATTATAAATCACAATTCTATAGAAACTTTCCATTAGAGAACGAAAAGCTCTTGAAAACAAACGTTCAAAGAAAAACTTGAAACAGCGAAATATTGTAGAACTTTATTATTTCTGCAGTGAGGAAACCGAAGACGAAAGTTGCTTTCAAACGTTTAATAATGAAAACATACGGGGACTTGTTGTTGACGAACTCGCTGCAGTTTATTGAATCTGTATTCATTCGCTGTGTGGGAACCGAATAACAAAGTTGCTTTAAAATGCTTTTCTTCTGCGAGTCGAAATCGCGTGGAGAGGGTTCCACATAGTTAACTAGACCAATAAAACTTATTATTTATACGCATTTTCTCTTTATTTTGTCTGTTTCCCGTGGGGATTTCAAGATTCAAGATTTTTATTTAGGTAACTATGATTGAGGCCCAATATTCGGGTTGTTTATATTCAATAGTTGCTGATATAGGGGGTCAATTAGTAATGGTCAATTGATGCATTTGGCACAAGTTTTTATTATATTTTCTAGTTTGTCTCTTAAAATACACCCCTGAAATCAAAATTCATTTATTTACGCTATACGTCCGTGATTGGGTCACCGTGAAAATACAGACAGACAGAAAGACAGACAAACAGACATATGAGTGATCCTATAAAGTATAATGGTTCTGTTGGTACTTTTCAGGTACGCAACCCTAAAAGGATTTATAAATGAATCTAGTTCGTTTCTCCATCTGCGCCGTGGTCTGCCGCGTGTTGATGCAACATAAAAACACAAAGTTAAAAGTAATAACTAAGTCCCGTATGTTTTCAATCAACTGGAGATGGAATACTAATTACGTAAATTCAAAACTACGAACAGAGAGTAAATATTGGACACGAAATCTCTGAAACTGCATATTTGAGAGTAAAGTGGTTTCTTTGATGTTAATTGTTATTAGAGATTTCAGAGAATCTACAGAGAGAGAGAGAGACTGTGACGACCGATAAGATAAACGCATTGCCGATGAATTGATATCCTCCTCCTTTTAAAGTTGGTAAAAAGCGCAAAGAATAACGTATCTTAGTGTTTACATTGCTCAGTTCCTTATATATTCCACTGCGAAGCGTCAAGCTTATCCGGATCAGAGACGAGGGAGTTATGAGATTGAGGCCACAGTGCTAGCGATAAGCGACGGCAGAATATACTCTAGTTCAAGCCTCGGGATAGGGCAACGAAGGAGAGCCCATAGAAATGCCGCTAAGCTCTGGCTTCCTAAGAAGCGCTGACCGTAATACCATGAAGGCCACAATACAGCGGTATACTCAATTTTGAACCTTCGTCAAGGACATAAAATTGACGTGTGCTGCGTCTCCGCTATATCATTATAGCCTTGATATGGCGGTCGCCGTTTAGGAAAACGTGGCATAATGTAGTTTAGATTTAAACCGTTCCGTTCATTTCGCTTTTGTAGTGTATAAAAAAGTGTAGCAAAGAAATCATCGTAGGACTGCCAAATATTGTTGTTGATTCGATAAGAAGACATTTACAAGTTGTGCACCATAACATAACACATAGGTACGCTAGAAAAAGACCACACGCAATAAAAACAAGAAAATTAAGAAAATAGAAAAAAAAATGCGTTTTTGTTGCCAACAATATTCTTGTACTTTCAGGGAACTTAGGCGTTTGAGGCTTATGTCCACCCGTGGGTTACTGAGAGCTGCCAATGAATGAATGAGTTCTTGTACGCAATGCAACGCATCTGTAAATTCAATTTCGACAATTTAAAACTTCCTGGTGCATGATTGCACAAAATATATAGATACAGAAGGCCAGCTCTGTACAACAAGCGATAACAGGCGCACGCACACATAGACGCGTACTCACGACGATCTCGGTAGAACTCGGTCGAAGCGTCGAACATGTTAGTGTGCGCTCCGCTCACCGCTGACACACTGGCCGCAGCCTAAACACCCGGTATCATACACGTTCCGCTCGTATTATCTCGGCTTATTGTGCAGATACTTGTTAACATTATTACGTTAGGTACCTTTATGTAACATTTTTAGGGTTCCCTCAACAGGAAAAAATGGGACCCTCATAGGATCACTTTGTTGTCCGTCTATCTGTCTGTCTGTGTGTCAAGCAAGACCCTTTTTTTGAGAAACGCATAAACTTGAAATTTATGCTAAATACACTATAAATGTGTGTGAGATTAAAATGACGTAAAAAAAAAACAATTTTCCAACACAAAGCATTAAAAAGATACGGCAATGAACGATGTTTGTATGGAAATCGCAACAATTAAAAACCTATTGGGTGATCTCACAATTTTGAAATTTACTATACTAGGAGGCAATGTGACACGAGTAAAGAAAAAGTAAGGAATTTCAACTTGTTTTCCCATTCAATGAGATGGTGAAATTCGTAAGCAAAAGTGACAAATACTCGAAAAGTCATTTCGAAATAATTTACGAATCGGAACCATCAGGTAGCAAGTCCCACTGGAACTTATCTGTTTTCTAAATCAGTTTTTCACAAACAAATCCATAAATATCTCCTTTTTTTTTTTTTTTTTTTTATGCTACTTTGCAAGCTGACAAACTTTACGGCCCACCAGATGGAAAGCAGTTACCGTAGCCTATGAACGCCTGTAACACCAGAGGCATCACACGCGCGCTGCCGACCCTGAGACATAAAGATGAAAAGTCTCATGTGCCTGTAATTTCACCGGCACCCGAAACCTACGAAACCTTACGAATATCTAAGGATTACATCCATGCATGTAAAGATTATACAAAGATAAATCTATGTTAGCTATTAATTGTTGACCGAGCGAGTTCTCTTAATTTAAGAACCACAAAAAACAGCGGTTTAAAAAAAAGAAAATACCCCTGTCCTCAGATCGTTCACCTTTGATAGACACCTCCAATTGATAGACGATTTTTCCTACAATAATTATAAAATATCGCACAACGCTCATCCTGCAGACTTAACATTATAAATATATCGAGATTTGACACACAATAAGCAAAAGGAAGCGAATAGGGGCCTATTTCGGTAAAAATATCAAATTTCACCAAAGCTTATGAAGGGAATCTATAGGATTACATTGGTTTACTAAGGTATCTCGAAGCGTAAACGCCAACCTCCTTATGCATCATCATATGTGTGCAAAAACCCATTTTGCTAGCCATAAATTGTGACACTCGAAACTACTTATTCGAAACTGTTATTTTGACGACCTCTGTGGCGCGGCGGGCGAAGGTTCGCCTGCGACGCAGGAGGTTGCGGGTTCGATTGCCGCCTCGGAACAAATATTTGTACGGGGTATTTTACAATGTATAATAAAAAATATATCTATGTAATGTATTGTATTAAGTATATCAGTTATCTAGTTGCCATAACACAAGCTCTGCTTAGCTTGGGGCTAGATAATGTCGTGTGAAATGTCCAGTATTTATTTCTTTCTCGATCGTAACTCACTCCTACACTAAAATTAGACACAAGACTTTAGACGTTTCCACTAGTAGTGGCAACAGAAATCCAAGCAGTACCAATATTCGCCACGAATAAAGTGTTATCGAATTGTCAATTCAATCAGACACTATTACTAAGGTTAACCTTTTGCGTTGCGGATATTCAGATGGTAATAATGAGGATCTTGAGTTGATGTCTGCATTATGTGTGGTATTAGTGAGCTGCAGGCTTCCAGGGAGCCGATTCTACTATTTTTAATGGAAAAACCATTCATAGACCATGCAATTACAATTCATCTACGATTATATTAGAAATGGTAGTCTACTAAATTTGTGATTATACTGAATTGTTGTTCTGAATTGAAACGTTTGTTTCTGAATGGTCGTAATTATAATCCAATTGAAAAACCATTGATGTTAGTAGAATACCAAAAGTGTCAAATGTGTAATTTTTTAGATAATACATTAACAATTCAAACACAATTTGTTTATTAGAATTGGGGCCTAGGTCTTCTCTTCCGAGGATATACAAAGCTATAACGTCTCGAGAAATATGTCACCCTAGGTAGGGTAGGGTAGGCCCTACCCTTCCCTACCCTACCCTACCCTACCCCACAATACCCTACCCTACCCTACCCCACAACACCCTACCCTACCCTACCCTACCTTACCCCACAATACCCTACCCAAGTCTGGTTTTTGCAGCAACCATATGGTATCGATTACGATTACGACAATCTTCCGTTTACTACATAGTAACTAGCCATTAATCTGTGCCAATTCTATCGAGCGCGCACACTGATTGGTTGATAGTTACTACATAGCAAGAAGCAAACTTTATGCTTCTAATTTGGTTATTAATTCATCAAACTTCATGAAACTTTGTACATATTATCAGTACACTAATATCTTTCTAGACCCGTGGTGCGTAAGTTTTTTATAAAGTTATAAAAACATACGCACCACGATGTCTATGATGACGAGTTCTCGGTGGTTGTTGCTGTTTCCTTGGCTGAAACAGCAGATAGCTTCCGATTACATGGCTGCTGAGACGACAGCAGCATTCTAAGGTGAGGCTGAATAACTTTTCATTTAAAAAACCGACATCCGCCATAGTATTCGACTAAATATTTGGATGAAAAAAAAATGATGAAAGAACCATAGTGGTGAAAGGATTATGATACTTTTTGAATGCAAATGCTTGGTTTGTTGCTGAATATATCAAAATCGCCATATGTATGCCTACAATATTTGAGGAGTTCCCTCAATTCCTCATGGATTCCATCATCAGAACTGGATTTTGAAAAAAATGGGACCAATCTGGAAGTATATCTATTCAAATAAAAAAAGAATTTTTCAAATCGGTTCATAAACGCCGGAGATATGCGGTAACAAATATAAAAAAAAAAAATACAACCGAATTGAGAACCTCCTCCTTTTTTGGGAAGTCGGTTAAAAACAGCGTGGCTGAGCCCTCGTCCTTTTCTCGTACACTAACTATTAAACTTTATTATAATTGTACCTTTGTAACTACGATAAGAAGATAGTGTAAGTGAATAAATACCCTTTTATTTTTTATTTTATTTTTAACCGACTTCCCAAAAAGGAGGAGGTTCTCAATTCGGTTGTTTTTTATTTTTTATAATGGTTATCAAATCAAAAAAACTAATTTTAAAAAAACTGACGCACCACTTTTCTTGATACTAGTGTACTGATTTACTGAGTTACTGATCAGTGTATACAAAATTTCATGGAGTTTGATGAAATAATAGCCAAAATAAAAGAAAACTTCATTCGCGTACAAAAGAGCGTATGTAAGCGCCCTACCGGCAACCTTCTCTTAAAACTAAATTAGAATGAACTAGCATTGAACTTTCCTCCAACTTTTTATTTTTCAAAGTCTAGGTATCGTATGAAATTCACAGATAAAACAGAATTTCCATAGTACGAAAACGTTTTTTCTGACAACATTTAATTGGAAGCACCAACTTGGGAGTCGTTGGTACGTGTATGCTCGTCGTTGTTTTGCCCGAATTAGTTTTATTTCGAACTGTCGCTGTGCGAGATAAATTAATTTAAACAAAATTCAGGAATTGGAAAATATTTACTAACAAATCGATTAAAGTCTACTCAAAGTTATAGACTAACGAAAGAACAGAAGTCCAATTCTCGTAATGGGAAGTTTTCTGACAGCTGAAAGAAAAAATAGTTCTAAATCCATGCATAGATGGCGCAGTCCAGTTAAGGTTGTCTAAATTTTGTCGGTCAGCCACCAACTGTCAGTGTCACTGACTTCACTCGCTCATGCTGTTCGTTGGTGAAGTATCTCTAATAAAGTTGTGTGTTGTTTGTAGAAGAATAAAACGTAAGAAGTTGGGCTTTGTTGACAAATAAATTTCCACAAAAACAAGTTTTTTTTTTACAAAGATAATTTGTTCTCTGTGATGCTTTTGCAAAATCTTAGAAGAAGACAACCACGGCGAGTCACCACCATCTACCAGAATTTTAAGAACGATTTTTTTCTTTTTAATTGCCTCCCTGAAAACTTCCCATTATCAAACAGATAGCAACCAGCCCGGTTTCGTATAGTAGAACTAACCAAAAAAATAAGTTCATCTGTTCGCTACCAAACTTAACAGGTTCACCCGGTGGGCCAATCTGAAGATTACCTGAAAATTTTATCAAAATCGGTTCAGTCGTTTTAGAGTCTATAGGGAACATGGGAGGGAACAACTCAATCCACTTTCACGCGTCTGTCACTGCGTCTTCACATCCTCGCATGCATCCGTTATGTTTCTCGCTCTAACGAACGCCTTTCTGAGCGACAGAAAGATTATACTGAGATGAGATTATAATTGTGAATTGATTGTCAAATAATAACGAGCATTGGGCCCCTGAGAAACCACAGGGCAAGTGCGGATTGGTGGATGATATCCTTAATTCTGTACAAGTATCCACCCACGGTTTCGCTTACGTAGAACCAGCAGGGCGATTCTAAAACGTCGGAAACGTTTCCGATCGGATTCGTTAGTTTTTCATTTCGATAAAAGTAAAACACAGTAAAACACAATATATTATATATTACTATGTTTTACTAGAGAAAATTGTTAGAAAATTGTTTTAGTTACTTACCACACCAAAATGAAAAACTAACGAATCCGATCGGAAACGTTTCCAACGTTTTAGAATCGCCCTGCAGGACAAATGGCCTATGTCTCAAACCCAGGTCATAATCTGCATCAAAATCGGTTCAGCCGCTATGGCGTATTAGTTGGACGTCATTGTATTTACTTGAGTCCGATCAGAAGCCATTCATCCTACGATAACTTCACGTAAATTAGGTAAGACTTAAAATGTTTGCTTATACAATACTTACTTACTTTTTCCAAAAAATATCCTCCCTCTAACACACGTAACGTTGCACAGCAATAACACGAGAAAATGAACCTGCTATACTATACCGACAACTACAGTATGTAGGTAGGTATATCTCTGAGCAAATCCCGTAAGCTAGTCTGCCGGTTTCTGTTGGAATGATGACATACGTCCAATGCGTGCGGTATGATCTGGGGCAGAGCATAGTGAGGTATGAATAGCGGTTAATAAACGCAACAAAGCGAGTGTAACAGCATACAAAAATATGAATCGTACAAAATCTCCCCACAACAACGCACTATAACTAAGGTGAGATGGGGCGTAGTCACTTGCCGAGAGTTTGCCAGTTTCTGCCGGAATTATGACGTAGGTCGAGTGCGTCTAAACTAAAACTGAACGCACCACTATTTCACTACACAAAATAAAATATTCCGTAATACGTAACCATAAGGACCGTCTTCGAACGTCAAGCATGTGTCAAGTGCTAAGTAAAAGTGCTGGAGAAGCGGTATGATGATCGGATATAGTTGGGGAAATAGCGGAAAAAAGGAGCATAGTATAACAAGCACATTAATTTCACAAATCTATTGGCAAATGTATATTTAGCCTTCTAACCTAGCTCGTACTACGACTATGTGGAGATAGAAAATCCTAATTGTAATAGTTACTAATCTAATCTTATAGCTATCGCTACCGCTTGTCGCTCCGCTCTCCAGAGCCTATACAATGCACATTCCTAAGCGAGGCACGCGCGCTTCTAACCGAGAGCGTGTTACTTGCGATTTGCAAGTGGAGTGTGACAACCCTAGCCGTAATACAGGTTGTCGAGAACATCTGATAAGGCATTTTATGAAACTTGAATTATATGTTTCTTTGCGTTTTTTAAAACAACGTAATTTTGAACATCGTTGTCTGTCTGACTACCCCGGGAAACAGGTGAAGGCCTGCCCCATGGAATGCAATGGGGGACTTGCCATAATCACCAGGCTTGGCAGGATTGTTTTAACTACTTATATGGATGCCCATCGAGTGGAGAGCCTTCCTCTAAATCGTCGTCCGGTTTGTGGTCGCCACTCGCCACTATGTCGGTGACCTTGGTTCTTCGGATTTCCTCATTTCGGATTCTATCACGTAGTGAAACTCCTAGCATAGCTCTCTCCATAGCCCGCTGCGCTACTTTGAGCTTGTCTATACGGCCAAAAGTTAGCGACCACGTCTCAGTGCCTTAAGTCATCACTGGCAACACGTACTGATTATAGACTTTCGTCTTGAGGCTCTGCGGTGATATTATAAACGTCGCGGGGAGTCGGTGGATGGAGGCAGATCAAGACCGTTCGTCATGGCATTCTAAGGGGGAGGCCTATGTCCAGCCGTGGACTTCTACAGGCTGATGATGATGATATGGATGCTGCTGCCCATCCCCTGGTATATAATGAGTTGGCTTTTACGACATCCAAGGAGAAAGACGGAGGAGTCTATTTCACAATGTCTTTGAAGACTGGGGTCAAACTACATTTTTACAAACAACGGCTGCCAACATACCGACACCGAAATTTAATCAATCTGGCAACACTATAAAACAGCCTACTAATCAATGTACCATTATTTAAGAACCAGAATCATTTATGTACAGAAATAAAACCATAGGTTAGTGAAGAGTTACTATAAAAGTGCAATAAAGTCGTGTACAGTCGCGCACGGAATGCGCTTTTTTATTTATTGATTGCTTGAGGTTTTAGGGTACCGCATAATCCGATAGGCGTAGGCTAATAATAAATATTACATCTGTAGTTGCCTTCCTTTAGAAATAATAATAGTATTTTTTTTATGCTACTTGGCAAGCAGACATGCTTACGGCCCACCAGATGGAAAGCAGTTACCGTAGCCTCTGAACGCCTGTAACACCAGAGGCATAACACGCGCGCTGCCGACCCTGAGACAAAGATGAAAAGTCTCATGTGCCTGTAATTTCACCGGCACCCGTACCCTTCAAACCGAAACACAGCAGTGCGAACACTACTGCTTGGCGGCATAAATAGGTACGGTGGTAGTACTTCCCCGGACGAACTCTTTCACAAGAAGTTCTACCGGATAAACACCGGTACCGGTTACCGGTTAGATAAGGTTTGATAATGGCGAGAATAACAAACAAGACCACTAGTAGTGGAGGGAATTAGGTATTAGAATAAAAACTCTACTCTACTGAACTCAGGCATTCGATACTCGCACTCGCAGTTGAGGTACTATCGTAGCAAACATAGTAAAAATAGTAATATAAAAACAATATCATGAGGCAAAGTACGTAGATGGCAAAAAGTAAGGGTGAACTATGCCCCACCAGTGGGCCCATTGATGGGGCAAACAAAGCGAAAGCACTCCAATTAACTAATTTCAATCAATACTAAATGACCACATTTATTTTTAATCTACGGAACCCAACATCTAAACTCAATCAATATACACTGCATTTTATTATACTTGTGCCGCGTTGTTTCACCCGCGGTGTTAGGTTACAAGCCGAAATAAATAATTTACTTTTATTTTATTTTTAATGAATTTAAAGGTCTGATCGGGAATGTAATTTATTGGGCCCGACTCAACTGAGTTTGTTTCCACTTGATTAATCCTAAATAAGGAACGAGTAATTTGGGTTTTGTAAATTAAAAAGAAGTACGGAGTCACGAATACTTTTAAGTATCTCTAATTTAGAACGTAATGTAATGTTTGACATTTTTATTTTCATTTCCCTTGTAATTCCATTCTTAATTTAAAAAGTGGTTTTTAAAGATTGTTTTCTATTGCACGAGAGGTCATGATTGATTAAAAACTTTTCTACACAAGTGTATCTTTGCAACACAATACTATAACACCTCGTTCGTGTTATCTGATTTATTTAGAACACTTTTATTAGGTGTCAATTAGGTAATAAATTAATTTTTTAAAGATTTTAGAAAGAAAGAAAAAAAAGAAAGAAAATTTATTAATTTCACCCAAAGAAAAACAAGATTACTTATACAAAAAAAAACAAAAACAAAAGATTAACATCAAAAATAAATATGAAGATCTATTATGTAGACGATATGTGTTGTATGAGGTGAAATAAGGAATGCTCAATTGGTCAATGCCGCAATGCCGTGGTATGTCTTAAGAATACACCTCACCGCCTCCCGTGGATGTAGTAAAAGACAAGGGATTACACCTGGGGATGGGCAGCAGTATCCATCTGAGTTCTCAACACCAATACTGCGATCACCAATCCACCTGCCAAGCTTGGTAATTATGGCAAATCCCCCCCCCCCATTGGGAAGGCCTCTTCCAACAGTAGACGTCTGATTATGATGATGATCAATACAGTGTCGTTTCAAATTTAACCGAAAATTCGACTAATATTGTTAGTTATTTTCAATGAAATAATTACCACAAAATATAAACACGATGGATTGGATATGATAAATTCTCTACTAATTATCATATTACATGCCAAGCCTCAGGCTATAGACAGAACATACGAAGGTACAGGCTAAATAGACAGATTGATAATTATTGATTTAATGTTTATAGCGGGTAAGCAAAACATGAAAAACAACGAAAACAAAAATTGCTTATACTATTGTAGAGAGACGCCAATTTGAACGACCATTTCCAAATATTGCGCGTAAAGAACCCTGCCTGCGGTTGAATTTGATTCCTTTCACCCTACTGGTTCTCTCATTGTCCACAATCAAAGGCTTGGTTAAGTTGAACACCAATTGCTGGAACTGTGAACTGAGAATGAGTCCAAAGTTGTGGGTTCAAATCCGGTAGAGCGACGTTTTATTTGCTAACTAAAATCTAATGCTAAATAAAAAAGAAACCTCCCAAACAAATATAACAGAGAGAGAGCGAGAATGAGATTTCAAACAGACAAATTTTTTACATTTTGTTATGTAATCAAAGAGAAGTTAATTCATTCATTTTCTATTGTACAAAAGTTATTGGCCTGTCAATCATTTCCTTAGACAAACATCGATGAATGCATTGAAACCGCATCTGCATTCAAAGCCCCAAATTATAAAATAATACCAAATACTAATAGAGGAGATTCCCAAAAAAATACACCAAAATTTGATACTTAAACCATTTGAAAATTCTCTCTATATTGTAGGATGTAGAGAAGAAATTAGCTTGATAAATTTAAGAATCACAATTTTTCTAAACTCTTTGGAAAAACTACTGTAATTATGTCGGCTTTAGAGTTGATAGTTCGGTATGCATGCAGTATTACTCCAAAAGTAAACAAAGATTAATCAGCAAAGGGGTTGTCATAAAAATATGATATTCAATAGATTGGGGTGTATTGTACGCTTTGCGTTGAAATGTGAATTTCGTTGCTATTGTTATAGTTCACTCATCAATATGGCCCCTGTTTTGTATTTGGGGTTCTTTTAGTACAAATTGTGGTCACTTAATACTTTATTTACAAAAAGAATAATACAAGCTAGTATATACATTTCGTGGATGACGTAAAGCCGACCAAGAGATTACACCAGGGGATGGGCAGCAGCATCCACCTGAGTACTTAACATGAAACATGATCACTGATCCACCTGCCACGCGTGGTGATTATGGCAATTCCCCCCATTGTATTTATGGGGGAGGCCTCGTCCAGCAGTGGATGTCTAAAGGCTGGTGATGAAAATGATAAAATTAAAAAAATGGATAAAGTAAGGAATGAGTAAGTATATAAGAGAAAGTTTGAAAATTGCACTAGTGACAGAAAAATTTAAAGGGAATCGTTTAGCTTGGTATGAGCATGTTATGAGCAGGAATGAAACGCATGTACCTAGGAGAGTGTTGAATATGAAAGTTAGTAAGTGAAAAGGAAGAGAAAGACCTAAGAACAGATGGATGAATTGCGTGAGAGATGATAATGAATGAGAGAGGAGTGAATGATGAGGTGACTGCTGTCAGGGGAGAGTGGAAGAAAAAGACATACTGCGCCGATCCCAAATAAATTAAAAAATACTAGTGAAACAGTTGAGCTAAGATTATAATATCGTTTGCAATGGTCTTTTCTAAGATATTATAATATTTCATGACTATGAATACTTCAGGAGTGTACAGTTTGCGCCACGACTCGTGAGCACGATGTCACGTGTCATAGAGACTTATGATTGGTGCGTGTCAGTCAAACGTCATCGACCATTGGCTACTCCCGAAACCCCGCGCCCCACCCCGCTAATCCGTGCTCAGCTCACGTCTCGTGGTGGCAACTGTTTCTCTAAGCTCATTGTTGCCTTCATCGTTAAAACAAATGTCAGCTCGACATCGAACTAAAGTTTTACGTCAGAATCAAACATGGAACGTGTCAAATTCAAAATTAACATAGATTATCTCAAGCACTGAGGTAATATGTAATATCTTGGTGATTTCAAGGATGTATTCAGAGAAATGCCCTGACATCATAAAATACTTAATGCTCGGTACAAAATAAAATCTGTCAAGAATGCGAATAAATTCTTAATTTTACGGTACTTAATATTGGACCATTTGAACATTTGATATTTTGAATGTCGCATGAAGTCGGTGGATAGAGGCAGCTCGAGACAATTCGTCTGGTCATTCCATGGGCATTATGTTCCGCAGTGGATCTCTACCGGCTGATGATGATGAATGTTGACCAATGATTTCTAATCATCATCTCCCTTAAAATCACATATCATGAGACCGATTACCAGTTCAGAATTTAATCTAGCATTTCGGCCATTTTGGAAATGCGCGTTAGTCAAACACTCGGGCGCGAATATGCAAAGAGCGCTCTGCATTTGATCCACGCTCGTGATGGTTCGTTTACAGTCACACTGTACTGTAACATTGTCATGTAACTATTAGCTGATACCTAAGTTTTCGCTTTAGCATAATAATAATAATAATTTAGTAGGAAGACCAGCCGAAAAAGCACCAGACGCAACAGAGGCAGCGGCGAGCGGAGCGAACCGCAAAAATTTCGTATTTTAGAAGTGTGAAGTTTGCTTTATGGGGTTGTTAGGGGGCGAAAAAACGATCTAGCTAGGCCAAGAGGCGCGAGGCACTTTCAGCTTGCCGCCCCGGGCCATGGCCTTTATGGCCTGAGGGTAAATACGCCACTGGTAGTACCGTAAACCACATCCACACGCTTTGACACACTGATACAGAAGGCCGAAGAGTAATCAGCCGCTATCTCACTATGCTGCTATCTCGTTTGTGGGCTACGAGAATTGTTTCTCGGAAAGACTTGTATTGTTATTAATTTAAAATAAATTCAGTTTATATTTTCTATATCCTTTGAGTCCATCTAATTATATCGTGGATAATAAACCAAGCTCAAATAGCCCGCTGAGCTGTTGTCTTATACACAAAGGGACTCTTCGTTATGTCTTTGAAGATTCATCTTTTGTGGAGGATATAATAGGGTACAGTAATAGCACACTCACTCACCTTGCTAAGTTTCTGGTACTAGGTAGCTTAACTTGCACTTTGAAGCGTTCTTGGAAGTGGATATTTAATAGGAAAGCTAGCTGGAAATGCATTTTGAATTCACTGGATCGCTATTTTTAACCGACTTCCCAAAAAAGGAGGAGGTTCTCCATTCGGTTGTATTTTTTTTTTAATGTTTGTTACCGCATATCTCCGGCGTTTATGAACCGATTTGGAAAATTCTTTTTTTATTTGAATAGGTTTACTTCCAGATTGGTCCCATTTTTTTCAGAATCTAGTTCTGATGATAGAATCCATGAGGAATTGAGCGAACTCCTCAAATATTGTAGGCATACATATGGCGATTTTGATATTTTCAGCAACAAACCAAGCATTTGCATTCAAAAAGTATCATAATCCTTTCACGACTATGGTTCTTTCATAATTTTTTTTTCATCCAAATATTTAGTCGAATACAATGGCGGAAGTCGGTATTTTTAATGAAAAGTTATGTAGGATTAACTTTTCACTACACTTGTTCTTTGACCGTGGTGTGTCCGGCTTAAGAATAGACCGCTCCATCTCCTCCCGTGGATTTAGTAAAAGCCTTACTAAGGGATTACCAGAAGATGGGCAGCAGCATCCACCTGAGTACTTAACGCCAAAATGCGATCACCAATCCGCCTGCCAAGCGTGGTGATTATGGCAAATCCCCCCATTGTATTCAATTGAAGGCCTCATCCAGCTGTTGACGTAAACAAGCTGGTGATGATAATGATGATATTATTTCGCCATTGGTCACAAAGTCCAAAACCTCAACACTGACCTAACGCAGGGATACCAAGAAAGAACCAGTGTCGTGACGAACGAACGATGAGGTGTAAGTTTGTCCACAATAATGTTTCACTTCAATATTCATGTACCAAGCTTATCCCGAAAACGGAACACGCTGTATACCAGCCCTGGCTTGCAGATGACTTGGGCAGGATGCTGGGGAGTTACTGAGTATCTAGGGCTTTGGGCTTTGTTTTAGGGACAAAGATTTAGGCAATACATAACACATTATTTATTCTGAAGATTTGGGTTATTATTTGTTTGGACGACCTCTGTGGCGCGGCGCGGTAGCCGGCATAGGTGCAGAGGTTGCGCGTTCGATTCCGGGACAAATGTTCGTATGATCTGCAATTATTTGTTCCGGGTCTGGGTGTTTTGGTACCATGTTACTCGTAGTTCCTGATACCCACGACATTTGGAATCCTAATGTGGGATCAGGACTACGTATGTGACTGTTGGGTGTTATGTTTGTGATATCAATGGGAGGAAACGGAGTGGTATATTCTTAAGCCTTTCTCTTTACTCATTTTTAGGGTTCCGTACCCAAAGGGTAAAGCGGACGCTATTACTAAGGCTCCGCTGTCCGTCCGTCTGTGACCAGGCTGTATCTCATGAACCGTTATAGTTAGACAGTTGAAATTTTCACAGATGATGTATTTCTGTTGCCGCTATAACAACAAATACTAAAAACAGAATAAAATAAATATTTAAGGGGACTCCCATACAACAAACATGATTTTGCCGGTCATGTGCGAGTCCGACTCGCACTTGGCCGTTCATTTTTAGTATGTGTGTCACTGAATAATTTTATAGTTAACCGATTCTCGAAATTAACGTTGATTCATACATTTTAACCAATGCAAGAAATGCATGGTCGTTTTAAAGTAACCTCTCACCACGATGACACACCATACATAAATGACTCATACAATTTATGCAGTTTTAAATTCCATACAAGTTTTTTTTGTGGTTTCATGATAACTATTGAATGTGGTTTTTGCTTCAATCATTTCATCAAAAGTTTTGGATAAAAGGAATGCAATAAGGTGCGTTTTTATTATAATATGTAGTTAACTCATCATCTGTGTGTTCGTCATCATGAGGAAAACTTATTTTTAACCGACTTCACAAAAAAGGAGGTTCTCAATTCGCTTGTATTTTTTTTTATATATTTGTTACCTCATATCTCCGGCGTTTATGAACCGATTTGGAAAATTCTTTTTTTATTTGAATTGATATACTTCCAGATTGGTCCCATTTTTTTCAGAATCCAGTTCTGATGATGGAATCCATGAGGAATTGAGGGAACTCCTCAAATATTGTAGGCATACATATGGCGATTTTGACATTTTCAGCAACAAACCAAGCATTTGCATTCAAAAAGTATCATAATCCTTTCACCACTATGGTTCTTTCATCTTTTTTTTGTTCATCCAAATATTTAGTCGAACACTATGGCGGAAGTCGGTTTTTTAAATGAAAAGTTATAGTATATATAAATAAATAAAATTCTTTTTTTATTTTGTGTGACGTGAGTGAAATGTACTCGCTAACTATTGGCCGTATAGACAAGCTCAAAGTCACGCAGCGAGCTATGGAGAAAGCTATGTTAGGAGTTTCACTACGTGATAGAATCTGAAATGAGGAAATCCGTAGAAGAACCAAGGTCACCGACATAGCTCTCAGAATTAGCAAGTTCAAGTGGCAATGGGCAGGTCATATAGCTCGCAAAACTGACAATCGTTGGGGAGTAAAGGTTCTCGAGTGGCGAACACGAACCGGACGACGCGGTAGTGGAAGGCCCTCCACTCGATGGACTAAAAACGTTATAAACGTCGTAGGAAGTCGGTGGATGGAGGCGGCTCAAGACCGTTCGTCGTGGCATTCTAAGGGGGAGGCCTATGTCCAGCATTGGACTTCTACAGGCTGATGATGATGATGATGGTGATAAGTAAGTGACGTAACTTAGGTGACCAGTCTTATGTAACCTCTGCCTATAACAATGCATTACCTCACAACCCATGTCCACTTGGAACGCACCCAACATGGCTCACTTCTGGGCCTTGTGACCGATGGTGAAAAAGACCAGTGTGGTGAAAGGATTCTGATCGCCGCGTATTCTGGATTTCTGAGTAGTTACTCATAGATCCTGTGGTTATGATCCTGTTAACTTTTTAACCGACTTCCCAAAAAAGGAGGTTCTCAATACGGTTTTTTTTTTCTTTTTTTTTATGTTTGTTACCTCATATCTCCGGCGTTTATGAACCGATTTGGAAAAATATTTTTTATTTGAATAGATATACTTCCAGATTGGTCCCATTTTTTTCAGAATCCAGTTCTGATGATGGAATCCATGAGGAGTTGAGGGAACTCCTCAAATATTGTAGGCATACATAGGGCGATTTTGATATTTTCAGCAACAAACCAAGCATTTGCATTCAAAAAGTATCATAATCCTTTCACCACTATGGTTCTTTCATATTTTTTTTTTCATCCAAATATTTAGTCATATACAATGGCGGAAGTCGGTTTTTTAAATGAAAAGTTATGTGTTACTAATTCTGGCCTTTGCAAACAGATTAATTACAAAAATAATAAAAAATGCATTCGCCACCTGAGTCCCGTATTCGTAGTTCATTTTAAAACTCTGAGAGCTCAGTTATTTTATTCGGTGCTACAGGTTCGACATCAAACGACACTGCATTCGAGATTGCCAATAAAAAATACCCTTTGGTAGTACGAAAACGTAAAATAAAAGCGCAGTGGTATAGAACTAAACGGTACAGAAGTCATAAAGTTTAATTGAAGAATATAGCTTACTGATTTTCATTAAACATCATCTGAATTCAGCTTGATAAAGTAGCTCTAGTACAAAAGAAAATCAATTCCAGTAAATGAAGTCTTCTAAAGTAACGCACCACCCGGTAAGCGAAGCGAGCTTTGCACGTTCTGTGAAAGAAGCGACCTACTACTGTAAACTAAGGCCAGTATTCGAGAACTATGCTTAAGGGTGAATCGAGACTCAAGCATAGATTTAGTGACAGTTTTGAATTTAAATCTGTCAAAAAATCTATGCTTGAGTCTCGATTTAGTTTGAGTTTAGTTCTAGAATACGGGCTTAAGACATTCTTTCTGGACTTATGCAAGCCTATACAATGCTTTCCCGCCCTAGCCATGTCACCTGATCGTCGACAGTCTTTGGTGAATTACTTAACCAATGTCGCGCTGTCTTTAGATAACTTTGACACAACTATAAGTAGGTAACTACCTAACCCACATAAAAAAGTTTCACTTGTTCTGTAATGCCCAATTTATATATAGCTAAGCCAGGACAGTGGATAACGGGTATTTCATTGGTTGGTGGGCCTAGACTGAAACGTGACTAATGAAATGCTTGCTGTCCACTGCCCTGGCTTGGCTACTATACTCTGATTTTTAATTTCAGACAATATTTGTAAACAACCAAATGTCAAGATATGCCACTGTATGTGTAAGTGTCATGTATGTGTGTCATATGTAAATTTACACGTATGCTAGACAATCATAACACTTATATACTCACAGTGGCATATCTTGACATTTGTTTGTTTACAAAAATTGTCTGAAATAAAAAATCAGGGTATAGCTTTTTTGACTCAAATGTTTGAATTAAGATTGCTGTTATTGTATTATATTACATTCAATTCACAATTAAATCTCAGTCAACTATCACGTAGGCTGCGTGCGTAGACGTAATGAATGCATACGTTATCTTTCTCGCTCTAACGAACGCCTTCTAGCGACAGAAAGATTGATGTTTAAACTAAGATGAGATTATATTGTGAATTGGAAAAATAAAAAAAATGTCAAATAATTAAGAGCTTTGCTCTTCAAGTTTAATAGTGTCGTAACTTTTTCACCATCTTTCTATTCCTTTCAGTTTTAAACCTAAGTCCACACTGTTTTAATTGCTTCGTCCTGTGCTATCATGAAACTGTACAAGCCTAGACAGATGGAACTATTGAAATAAAAGATGGTGTTCACTTCTCTGAAATTGCGCTTTTCATTAAAAAATATTAGAAGTACGAGCTTTGCTAGCATAAAAAAAACTTGATTTTTCGCAGCTGTGATAGCTATATTGTTTTCTCGTCCCAAAATCACCTAAAAACAATTTATCAAAACCGTTTTAGCCGTTTCTGAGCGATTTGGTGCAAACAAACAAACATGCGCTGCTCGTTTAAATAATTATCATCATCATAATTACCATCATCACTAGCCTGTTTACGTCCACTGCTGACGACAAGTCTTCCAACCAGATCTCCCCCATTGTATACAATGGGCGGAATTTGCCATAATCACTCTTGGCAGGTGCATTGGTGATCGCAGTTGGTGATAAGTACTTACTCAGATGGATGCTGCTGCCCATCCCCTGTTGTAGTCCCTTGGTAAGGCTTTAAAAAATATTTGGATAATAATGGAAAGACAAAAAAAAACTTGATAAAAAACTTTTTTGGATTTTATCACGAGGAAGTTTATACGACGATTCGAAATGATCCTTCTGGCATCATTAATAAAAACTACTTTGAATTGAATGACGGAGAGCATAGTACTGCCATTTCATTTCATCTAGCAGACCTAGCAAGACTGTTAATTTGAAACCTCACGCAATAAAACATCTGTCATTCAATGTGTTTAAAAGAAAGAGATAGAATTCAGGATATCTAGATAGCCTATGTTTGAAAGAGATAGCAGCCAGGATATCTAGATAATAGCTTGATTGAAAGATGAATCGCTTAATTGATGTGAACGAACTCTTTGACGAAATGTAAAGGCTCCTACGCACTATGCCGGCGGGTATTCTGTGTACCCGCGGTTTATGTAGGCATACCCGCGCGCAAAAGCCGCCGGTATAGTGTGTAGGAGCCAATAGACTAAAAGGTATGTTTTTTTTCTACAAACAGGCTCGATCGCGACTATAGCCTAAAATCATACAGATGAACCAAGGTATCCAACGTTCAAAATCCCATTCGAATCCATTTAGTTATTTTGGAGACTAGACTATGTGTATCATATGTGTATATACATTATATTATGATACACATACATAATACTTATACACACAATGACATTTCATTGTTTCCAAAAAATGTCTAAGATTAAAAGTCAGAGTATAGTAGTGATAGTAATTATGCAAAAGATGTTTCTTAGTTCAAAAATTGTCATGGCTGCCCTGGAAAATATGATACCATTGTAAAAATAATTCCGAATTTGAAACATTTTTATGCAGATATTTAACTTAAAATTTGGGTGGAAGTATTTTTTCGAAAATCACAAATTTTTTCCGAATTTTTCTGTCTGGTGTTCATAGACATAGGCCATTAGGAAACAACTCCTTTTCTTGTTATTTCTATCTTCCCAACTCTGCGTACATTTAATTACAAGAGCTATTCTGGCACCGCTGAAGTGATTTATTCGTTAACAGCGAAGATAAAAAAGGTTTTTTATGTACGAAACCTTCTTTCCTTGTTGATGTAGTAAATTAAGGTTTTTTTTAATTGATTAAGACGTTTCGGCGTTGTATTTATTATGTAAAATGTGAATATACGGAGAGAATATTATTACTTTGTAAAACAGATAACCCAGAGGTTACACCAGGTGGTGGGCATCCATCCTGGCCTGAGTTCAACAGTGGACGTCTAAGGGTGCCCTGTGTCGTGGGTATCAGGAACTACGAGTACCATGGTACCACTAAACCCAGACCCGGAACAAACATTTGTTCCGCAGTGAAACTGCATCCCCCGCATTATTATTATTATAAGTGGCCATTTAGCTTGCAGAACCGACGACCGCTGGGGTCTCGAGTGGTGACCACGAACCGGACGACGCAGTGTATACCTCAATTCGATGACCGATGATATAGTTACGGTCGCAGGTAGTAAGTGGATGGAGGTTGCTCTATGTGTGGTATTATAATATTTATTTATTTATTAGTTATTACATTTATTACTTGTATATTGTTGAATGGCTTCGTTCTAGAATAGCAAATATCTAACGGAACATAATTTTCAAAATTGAATAGCTCGTCTGGGAAGGCCTTTGTCCAGTTGTGGTCAAAGTCAAAGTCAAAGTCAAAGTCAAAGTCAAAAAGAACTTTATTCATTGAAATCACAAGGATCATTTTGAATCGTCTTATATAAAATTAAATTACTCCTGTTCCAACGCGACCAAGCCTAGAAGAATCAGGCAACAAACTCGGCTTGGCTTACATAAATGGTCCGTCTTACCACTAGGTGAGAAGCGCCTGTGTGGTGCCTCGGAGCAAGGAGTTGCTGATACATAGTAAATGAGAACTTAAAAACCTTAGGAAGGCAGTCAAAAGTAAATAAACATCAGCAAAAATATGCAAGACAGCACACGCTACGCTTGTTATACTTATAAATAATAATCTAATACAAACATGTAAATAGGTAAGTACAGATATTGCAAATTTCCATTTTAGCAGTCGAGGGGCAGAGCGATATCAGGCCACGCGGCTTTATCATTAATATAGTCATCAAAAGTGTAATACGCTTTCTTAATTAGATTCATCTTTATGTAGGATTTAAATCTTCGAATAGGAAGTTTAAATGCACCTTCTGGAAGTTTATTATAGAACCGTACAGAATTCCCCATAAAAGACCCACTTACTTTTTTTAATCGAAATTTTGGTATATTAAGTTTGTGTTTATTTCTCGTGTTAATACCATGCACGTCACTTTTTATCATAAAACTATCCAAGTGTTTATGTGTATGTAATAATATTTCATAGATATATTGCGATATTACTGTAAGAATATTGATTTCTTTGAAACGCTCCCTCAAGGAGTCACGCGACTTCATTTTATAAATGGCACGTATTGCCCGTTTTTGTAAGACAAAAATAGCTTGGATATCTGCTGCTTTACCCCACAGTATGATACCATATGACATAACACTATGGAAGTAGCTAAAATAAACAAGCCTAGCTGTAGCTTCATCAGTAAGCTGCCTTATTATACGAACTGCATATGCAGCGGAACTAAGTCTACCAGCAAGAGCCACAATTTGTGGTGCCCACTGCAACCCTGCATCAATATTAAGCCCTAAGAAAATGGTAGACTTGACAAGATCAAGTGTCTCCCCATTTATTTTAATATTAGTTGGATAATGTTTTACATTAGGCAATGTGAATTTGATGCATTTCGTTTTTTTAGCATTAAGCAAAAGATTATTTACTGTGAACCACTCAAGAACACGCGATAGTGAATCATTTACATCATCGTAATTAGCTTTAGATCTATCAACTTTGAAAATCAAAGAAGTATCGTCAGCAAATAGAACTATGTCACATATGTCTTTCACAAAAAAAGGGAGATCGTTAATGTAAACTAGGAATAAAAAAGGGCCTAGTATTGAACCCTGTGGCACCCCCATGACAATAGTCGATCCTGAAGACCTTTCACCACCAACATCAACTTTTTGGATCCTATTGGATAAGTAAGAATTTACAAGATTAATTGCCTGATTTTGTATGCCATAATGTTTTAACTTGGAAATTAAAGTATCATGCCTCACGCAGTCAAAAGCTTTGGACAGGTCGCAGAAAACTCCGATCGCGTCCTGCGAGTTCTCCCATGCTTCAAATATGTGTTCTAAGAGCATGGTACCAGCATCGGCTGTCGAACGACCCTTAGTAAATCCAAATTGATGACTATGAAGAAGTCCGTGGAGGTTAAAGTGTGACAATAACTGAGTAAGAATAAGTTTCTCGAAGATTTTACTTAACGCAGGCAATATAGAAATTGGCCTATAATTACCTGGATCTTTTTCGTTACCAGACTTGAACAAAGGAATTAATTTACTATGTTTCATAAGATCAGGAAAGACTCCCTCGTCAACACATCCATTGAAAATGTAGGCCATACACGGCGCAATATCAATAATTATAACACCTAACACCTTTGTAGATATTCCCCAAAGGTCTTCAGTATTTTTAATATTAAGTGACTTAAATGTCTTAACAATATCATTGGCATTAACGTATCTGAAACTAAACGCGACCTCACACTTATCAACACTTAATTCCAATAAAGTAGATGCTCCAGAGGCAGTTGATTTTAAAGATTGAGTCACAAAATTAGGTATACTAGAGAAAAAACTATCAAAGGCATTTGCGACCTCAGTATTATTTGATAATGTTGTATTGTTTACGTTTAAATTAATTTGTTTACTACGAGGTTTAGTTTTACCTGTTTCATTATTTATTAATTTCCAAGTTGTCTTAATTTTATTTGCTGATTTTTCTATTTTATTTCTCAAATGCAATGATTTTGCTGCATGACAAACTTTTTTGAAGGTCTTGGAATAGTTCTTTATGTACAAGATAAACGATGGATCGTGCAACATTGATTCTCTAGCCGCATAGAGTTCATATAATTTATTCCTACTTCTATAAATACCGGTTGTAGCCCAATCAGCTAACCCGACATTAGCTCTAGCTTTACATTTTTTTAACTTAAATATCTCACTATGTTCCTCACATATCAACTTAAACAAACTAGTAAAAAGGTCATTCGGATCATCTACGCACGGTACAAGGGGCATTTTGAGTTCAATACTGCCCTGGAACTTCTTAATGCGACTTTCTGTGATAGGCCGATAAGTGAATTCCTTAGGTTCATCTACAAAATTACAAGTAAATATAGCACTGTGACCATAGTGATCTGAGGTGAAATGTTTAATTACTGATTTATTAATTGGAACACTACTGCAATAAATATTATCTAAACAGGTGGATGTTGTTAGTGTCACCCTTGTAGGTTCTTCGAAGAGGTGATATAAATTAAAGCATTTAAATAAATTAAGCAGCCTCTCAGATAGAGGATTAACCGGAATATCTATATTGAAATCTCCGCAGACTATTAGCATTTTATTACGAACAAAAGTTTTAAGCAATGCTTCTTCCATAGTGGATTCAAATAATGCGAAGTCTGCGTCAGGGGGACGGTAAACGCTTACAATGATATGCCGCTCTAGCTCAACACAAGATAGCTCAATAGTCCTCTCAATAGTGAGATTTGCAACATCTTTACGTTCCTTGCATTTTAAAGTATTTCGAACAACAATTAAGGAACCCCCACGTATGGCGTTCTTGCGTTTGTATGAACTTACAATATTATAATTCTCATAATAAGGGAGTAACTCAAATTGTAACATCCAGTGTTCAGTTACACACATAATATCAACATTAAAACGGATTAAAAATAATTCTAATTCTAAGATTTTGCTGGGAAGGCCTTGCACGTTTTGATGTACTACATTTAACGTGCCCGGCTGTCTCATTGTCGAACTCGTCAGTTTAAATGACTGTCAGCTACTCCTACTTGTTTGCCCTCATTAGTACTACTACTAACTACGGGCTTGTCGGTGAACTGCGTTATAGTACTTATAACGGGATCAAAAATATTAAATGCTAACAATTTAGCAATTATTAATTTACTATGTCTACTCAGGTACACAGTATCTCTTGTCAAAACAAAATTACTAATAAAATTATTAGTATCAAAATACAAAACGTCTCTATGACGACATGTCAAATTATATAGCATTAAATTAAGATTCCATATTTTTTGATTGTCTTTGGCACTCAAAGATTTTGAGTAAGGGAAAGCACATAAAATTAATTTTCCCAATCCTGAATTTAACTTGTGTAGCAAAGTCTCAACCAGCTTAATAATATCTAATCGCATGACACCACTACTCTCACCTAATTGTACTAACAAAGTGGTGTCGTTGTCAAAGCAATCCTCCCTCTTTATAGAATCTATAAGTTTGTGAATAGGGGCATTTGGAAAGCAATTATTTGTCACAACTTGCCCTAACAGATCACTAAGAAGCAAACCCATCCCAACACCTATCTTATCTGAAAACACTACAGTCTTCCGGGTCTGCCGACAGGATTTTACCTGTCTAACCGGAGACTGCGTACCAGGTGTGGAAACTACTTCAACCTGAACAGTAGGTTTAGCTTGTCTCTGCGATGCACATGGTGCCATGTGTATTAAAGCACCTAAAGCTGATCCAGAAGGCTCTGATAGAGGAAGGTCCGTCTGTGAGCTACTATTACATACTTGTACATATGTGCTATCATCACTCAGTATCTCTACGATATTATTCATTTTCTGAATATTGTCAGATGCTTCTTGTTCAGCTTTTTTATATTTACACGTTACATCACGAAGTGATGTTTCTAAACTTTTGATTACCTCTGACATATCAAGTAACTCTTTTGAATTACGTCCAATCAAATTATAGCAGGAATTAAGTTCCTCATTCATATTACATTTTTGCTTTATATGCTTTGCATAACTCAGGACATTTTTATGCTTTTTAAGCTTTTTCTCAGTTTTTTTTATAAAATTACTTAGCCTTACATATTTTTTTATTCTTTTACTCCCTTTCAATTGTAGAAATTTACTTTTACAATTTGGCGTAGTGAGATCTATCATTGAGATGTTAGAACAACTGGCCATGAGTTCGGTCTGTAAATCCAGACTCCTATAATTATTATTTGAGGGCACATGCTTCGACTCTAAATGTTCTAGTTTACATCTGCACTCCGCAAGCTCATGCTGTAAGTCTTTATTTTCCTGAAGCAACACCTCGTAGGTTTCATGGCAGCTGTCCACGGAATGTAACATGGACTGCAGACGGTCCATCTGCTCGAGTACGGCTTCATATTGAGAGTGAAGCTCAGAAAGTTCTTTCTTGAGGCATGTATTCTTGCCAAGAATCACCAACATTTCAGCCTCACTCTCGTCACGTTCTTGTAGTAGCTGGCTGCGAATCTCATTGGATTCTTTGAGCTCTGCCACAGCCCCCTTGTACTTGGCTTCCAAGTCGCATGCCCTCCGAGTCATCATGGTGGATGGTATTCTGAAACACAGCAGTAGGCAAGTGGGTATCTAGAAATGGATATAGTGACAGGTATAGAATAGGTGGAAATATAAAAAAAAACAATCAGTATAGATGGGGGTGGTAGAAAGTAACAAGACTCTAGTAATAGAATTAAAAGTAACAAGAAAAATAACACTTGCTTAGATAACCAATTATTACCAGCTCAATTTAAAAATTACTTGGAATTTCTCACTACTAATTACTTGACACACAAGTAAAAGAAAGATTACAAAGTAAGACTACTCTGGTTACTACAAATTAGTAAAAAAAAGAACAATAAATTCATGCATTTAACTAAATTGTACCGGAGTACGGTACAATTAATTAGTTTTATTGTGGAAAGTACAACCTACAGATTACAGTTAGTAGGTATTTTGGGGCCAGTTAGTGAACAAGAATGATAATATTTTTGTAATTTTCTAAGTGTCTCTGTAGTTATGTATGTGTGAGGCAGTGTTTAGACTACAATCATCTTCCAACTTGTGGACTTTTATCAAATGACGATGATAGATAGTTAGTTCTCTTGACTGGTTCATATTTAACACATTCATACTAATTTGAGCTCTAGCTATCATCATGATAAAAAAACAAACATAATCCTACATCAATAAAGTAATTTTCACCAACATGGCACCTTATTAAAGCCCTATTAAAACAGCTAGTAGGTTAGTAAATAGACCATTGTATGAAATGATTAAATTTTCACTGCGTCCAGGTGAAATATTAATAGCTAGAGCCTAATCATTGGATGTTGTGCTACTGTGAAAGGGCAAATTCGAGTATCGTTTGCTTTGGGTGCTTCACGGATGGCGCTGCTTTATTCTATTCATTTTGTAAAATGGGACATTTTCACGTACCGATATGTTGTTGGAAGCACCAACAGGTTTCGACCCTAATCGAGGGTCTTCATCAGAGTGGGTATATAGGATCCGCGCTATACACTCCCTCCGCGTCCCTCCTCGCACTGCATTTCTGAGCTCTTTATTCTATTGTTTCATACACAAATGTTCATCCCAATAGGTATTTATATTCATCGTCTTCAACAGCTTTTAAACTGCTGGACAAAGCCAACACCAGTACCGCGATCACCAAACCGCCTGCCAAGCGTGGTGATTATGGCAAATCTTCTCATTGCATTCTAGCACCCCCCTAGAATGCAATGAGAAGATTTGAAAGAAAGAAAAGCAAAGAAAGAAAAACAGTTTATTCATGATCCTACAAAAAACACACAAACACTAAAATATCATACATATTAAACAAAAATGTCAAAATGTGTGTGCCAGTTGCAAACCACAAAAGGGTCCCCAACTCAGCATTTGCTAGGCCGCCTAAACAACCTAGCGCTGGTCTTCCGTGGGAGCCCAGAGTGAACCACGGAAATCCGCTCACCATTGAGCGTCACTATTAAGAAGCGGTAACAACTACATTATTAACTACATAGAGAACTATACAATCACAAAACAAAAAAGAACAAATTTATAAGCAATAATCAACTAAAAAAACTCTGCTTCTTGCAACACGCACATTCAAATACCTACATAACCTGTCTTATGGCATTAGACAATATCAGTTCCATTCCACTACCTGTGCACCTACTCCGGCAGCATTAATCACCACGCTTGGCAGGCGGTTTGGTGATCGCGGTACTGGTGTTGAGTACTCAGGTGGATGCGGCTGCCCATCTCCTGGTGTAATCTCTTATTCGGCGTTTACGACATTCACGGGAGGAGACGGAGGAGTCTATTCTTAGGCCGGACACACCACGGCAAAAATTAAACACAAAAGTAATCACTTAAAAAGTATCAAAAATATAAGCGTACAATTGGCGATCTCATCACTCAGAGCCATCTCTTCCGAATAAATACTAATAAAAAAATACTTTCGGACCACTAGATGAATAATTTGGTTAGTAAAAAACAAATTTCATTATAGCTTTTAGTACTATCGTCCCGTAGGCCTAACGCGGAGCGGGGCGAAGTACCGTTAGTTACGTTTACTTGAATTCTTATTATATTATGAGTTCTGCATTCAACTTTCGTTTTGCAAGCTGCGACTTACATACTAGCTATTAATAACTCTGTGACACGCAGTCAATAGAAAAAAAGACAAAACAAAAAGAATCGAACCTGCAATCTCTCGCATCTCAGCCGTTTACTCGCCCGCCGCACCACAGAGGTCATCCAGATAAAATGTGTTCATTCTAGAGGTGCTCAAGGTAACATAGAGGCTTTCGGCAATCTGTCTCAGCTGAGCCCTTGGGAGTACTTTGCCCACATCGCAAGACGCAACCCAAGATAGCCTCGAAATTCTAAAAGATCAAGAGTAACAGCAAAGTTGTGGGCTCAACTCGAAAGGAATGGAAGACCCTTAGGTATACGAGAGAGAAACTATGAAGAGAGGTCCCTCCGCAGTGAGGAATCGACGCTCAGAGAGATTGAAAGAGAAATGTAACTTTTCGTGCTGGCTCGATGGCTTTTATTTCACAGTAGCAGTGGCTCGGTCAGCACTTTAGGTAATTAAGCCAGCACTAAAATACTAATTGGGATCAGCATGATTTAATTCCATTACTAATTGAAGACCGAGTCACATCAGCATTCAATACATTATTAATTGAATGGAATTAGTAATTGTAGGGAGTCGAATTAGTAACTTTTAAAGCTAAATAAATAACATCTAACTGTTAGATACAAAGTCTTGATCCCACGCTAGGATTCCCTGTGTCGTGGGTATCAGGAACTACGAGTACCATGGTAAAATGCGTCCGGTCCCCTCCGCCGCTTTTACTTGCTTACGGCTGAGATGTAAGAGGTTGCAGGTTCAATTTCCGCTGCGGGACAAATGTTTGTATGATCTGCAAATATTTGTTCCAGATCTGGGTGTTATGGTACTGGTATTCGTAGTTCCTGATACTCACGACATAGGGAATTCTAGTAAAAAGACAATAAAAAATCTGCAGTGGGTCTTCCACAGTAGCTAAGATAGCTTTTAAGGGAAGGGGGGAGGAGGGGGTGGTAGGATGTTGGAGCATGCTTTCATTTCCATAGTTCTATTCAGGCTTCTACTTCCTCCATGGAGGCTGCTGCAGTTGTGAATCTTTTTAATCGCTTTTTCTGGATTGTGCTGTTTTGTGAAATGCAGTATGTCTGGTGTCCGACTCTTGCTTGATGTTAGCCGTTTTATTTTGACCGTCAAGTGCTAGTTTAAAAAAAAACAGAGATATTATTTGTTTTGTTTACTCAAGCATTTGAACAGCTGATGAGGTAGGTGATAATGTCGTTGACGATTGAACGCATCATCATTAGTCGGTCTCGGTAGTCTTCGTGAACACGCTTGCCTAGAAATTGATCAAAACGTTTGCTGTCTAAGAAGATTAGCAGTTTCCTTTATGAGCTGTGAGCTTACCCCGTCGCCTACAATTTTATGGTAATCGAGTCTTTCATAGTTATCGATTTAGTTCAAATAATAAGATAGATTCCTGGAACTAGAGATTGTTAAAACGGTTATTGTTTGCGGGATAAAAAGATTATATTTAGCAGTATAAGTAGAAAATCATGCAACGGGCTAAAGAGAGAGCATCAATGGGCAGGTCTTATTGCTTACAGAACTGAAAACCGTTGGGGAATAAAGGTTCTCGAGTGGCAACCACAAACCGAGCGACGCAAAATAATTTTATTCATTGAAATCACAAGGATCATTTTGAATCGTCTTGTAAATTAAAATGACTCCAGTTCCAACACGGCCAAGCCTGTAAAAGAAAATCATAGATGCTAGATTACCCAGTTTAAATTTCCACCGATTATATGTTTTTTGGGAAATAACGTGAATTGGGCCTCAGGACTGTATGCGACTGTTAGGTGTTATGTTATAAACAGGGTGTAAAAGGACAGCTCCCGAATACTGAAGGTACCGGTAAAGCTACATATATCATAGCTATATAAAATAGCTTTCGCCTGATCGGTGATTCATACCGGAGAAAACCTTTTTTTTCGTTTCGTATCTTATTTGTCATCCAGCAATGTACGCATTTATTCCGGCCGTGCGAGTTCAACGCTCTCTTGTCAGCTGATCGACCCGTAGCGCCAGTATTTTTTTTTGCGGTTTACATCGCTTTTTTTGACGTTTTTATTTATTAACGTGTTTTTAATGATGGAAATTACGATTTTGTGTTCCTTCAACGATATTTTATGGATAATTATAAAGAAAACACGAAAAAAGTGGCCCATTAAGTGAGCATTTTTTTTCGGTTTTTTCAGCTTTAATATTTTCAGAATCATGGTCTGAATGCACTGTTTCAGTTTTCGGGAGTAGTCTTTTTACGCCCTGTATTTATTATGCTGCTTGGACACAAGATTTTTTCTTCACAAAATTTGACCTAAACACACAAACTAGTGAATCCAAATGATTTACATTCAGATTAAACTAATAAACAAGACACCGCATCAATCGATTGCGCCATATTGCCCCACATTCAAAAATTCTAAATATAACCCGCCGTTTCCCGGCTTTACTCGCGTTTCTTTACGATCGCACAAATATTTACTAACTGCGAATCAGGTTAATCTGTGTTTGATTTGTTTGGCTTAGTGGTTTTATAGGTACCATTTGATTTTGATGATTCATTTATTAGTTAACGTCAAATTGTTTTTACGTTTTAATGAGATATTTAATTAAATTGATAATGAATTATATTACATACCTAATTCAAGTTGAATTTTTATAATGCTTTCACGCCAGGTCTGGGTGTTAAGGTACCATGGTACTCGTAGTTCCTGATACCCACGACACAGGAAATCCTAGTGTGGCAGTCACATACTATGTATGTGACTGTAATTTAACAAAAACGGCAATTTCAATTAAATTCGGAAAAAGATAGTTTAAATTTTAAAACCTGGATTAGAACTTTTTATCCCAAAATTCAATACCCTCGAGAAACCAACGCGGGTAAACCCGGAAACGACCTAATAGTCCTACTAATATTATAAACGCGAAAGTTTGTGAGTATGGATGGATGTTTGTTACTCTTTCACGTAAAAACTACTGAATGGATTTGAGTGAAATTTAGAATGGAGATACTTTACGCCCTGGATTAACACATAGGCTACTTTCATCATCATCATCATCATAAATTTTCATCATTATTCACGCGGGTGAAACCGCGGGGCGCAACTAGTAGAACATAAATTATAACCATGAATGAACGTAGTAGAGGTTCTGGTGTAAGAGTTCGTCCGGGGAAGTACTACCAACTTACCTATTTCTGCCGCCAAGCAGTAGTGCTCGCATTGCTGTGATCCGGTTTAGGGTTATGTTATAATAACATTACATAACACCTAACAGTCACATACATAGTCGTGATCCCACACTAGGATTCCCTGTGTCGGAACTACGAATACCATGGTAACAACACCCAGACCTGGACCAAATATTTGCAGACTATGCAAACATTTGTCCTGCAGCTGTAATCGAACCCGCACATCTTGCTACTCGCCCGCCGTGCTACGGAACTCATCAATATAATGTCATTAATAACTTTTTTTGTATGTTAATTAAAACATTATATTCTAATGCTCATGAATAGGTATTTATACTAGTTAATAACATACATTCAGTTATGTATATCTGAATATGCCAGTCCTCTATAGAGATAAAACAGTCTCATTAATTCAAACATAACATACCGTATATCATTAGTATAATAATGGACCTGAGAGATTATATTAGTTTTAGTATGAGATACTCACGATTATAATAACGAATACGAGATGTAGTCTATTATTTTGTGTGAATCTCGCCGCAGAACTTTGCGTCTCTGACATTAGATGTAAGATGAAATTGATTCTGTAATTGATTCACTATGATGAGTTTAAAGTGAGTATAGCGACAAAGTAAATTAAAAATTAAAAAATAGATTATACATATAAAAAACCCCAACTGCGAAATTTAACTCTTAAGAGTAGTAAACGAATGAACAACACAAAAAAAATCTACTGTTTAAACATTACATGCGTTGTCACGAGTGGGGGACGATGGAACTTTTTCTCCCAACGTCCCCCAGTGGGGCCAGTTAGATGGGGGACGCTGGGTGTGAACCAGTATGATGGCAAACAAAATCCATCACCTATTGCAGCGCCCTCTACTGACTTTTAGAAACTTTATATTATCCCATGACACTCGCGTGGTTGAGACTAATCCAAAGAAAATTCATTTATCAAGATCCATTTAGCTTTTAGGCTATAGGTCGGATCAAACATAATGCACACATACAAACATAATTATCATCATCATTATCACCCGCCTGTTTACGTCCACTGCTGTACGAGGCCTCCCCCATTGAATACAATGGGGGGATTTTCCATAATCACCACGTTTGGCAGGCGGATTGGTAATCGCAGTTTGTTGTTACAAACATACATACCCAAAAAACATAATCCTACTTCTGGGCTGTCGGGTAGAAACTGCTTCCGTTGTCAATGGCCTCATTCTCGATCGAACTGACAAAAAAGGCTTAGTTTTGCCACAGAAATAAATATTTTAAGATCTTTTTTTATCTTCTACAAACCCGTAGCATTACCAAAACCCTGCCCATACAGATATATACAAAAACAGTCACGAATTGAACATCTCTCGTGGTAAAACAATTTTGGGGCCCTATGAAGGGGAAGCTGTACATTTGCCTTTATTTTTCGAGAGCTGTATTTTACACCCTGTATACTGTACGCCTGCCATGATGTGTCGGGCCTAAGCATAGACCCCTCCGTTTCCTCCCTTGGATGTCGTAAAAGCCGACTAACAGATTACACCAGAGCCGTAGACTAAGGGCCTTATTCATAATCATTTTTTAAACCTATTTTAGTTAAACTAGCTTTTGTCCTGTTCTCTCTGATGTAAAATGTCATACGTCAAAACAAGACATAATATATTAGTCAGGGCCTTAGTTAGGGTAAGTTTTAACAATGCACCTGACACGGACGTGGTTTCGAATTTTCGTATTGAAATTAAGGTTCTTAAAGTGTACGCTAGGGGCGTTTATTAGTGTCTTCGTATAAAATCCGTGTTACACTACGCCATACGTCCGTGTCAATCATTTGTTAAAAACTTAAACTCACGGCTCAGAGGATGGGTAGCAGCATCCACCTTAGTAGGTACACAACACCAATCCGCCTGCCGAGGGTGGTAAAACCCTCATTGCATTCTATGCGGGAGGCTTCGTCCAATAGTGGACGTGTAACGGCTGTCTGATGATCTTTTTCATGGATTATCATCAGTCAATCGAAGTCCACTGCTGGACATAAGCCTCCATAGAATGCCATGAACGCTTTGAAGTCACCTCCATCCATTTTTTTTAACTTAATGTTAATTTTTTAATGCATTCACAGTGAGAGCATTTCATCTTCGATTTAATAAATAATAGTAGTTCAAATTTGTTCGACAGATGGCGCTGACTCAACTCTAGCTGTCAAAATTGTTAAATATGTTATCTGTGGTGTAAACGTACTTTGCTATTATCTAGCTAGTCTGTGGCTATTAGTCATATTATTCAGTGTTATTCTGTTTGTGTTTGCTTCTAGTTATTTCGTGGTGTTTTTAGAAGTAGGCAAAAATAGATACCTACAAATCGAAAATACATCTACGTTGTTGATGTTGACATTTCACTTTTTTTTTACACTTGACAGCTAAAAACAAAGAAGCGCCATCTATTTTCAACGCTGAAAGTATGATTTGAAACGGCCGTGAAAACCACTCATTATGATTGTAAAAAGATCAATTTCAAGTAATGTAACTTATTCCACTTAGATGGTCATAATTATGTAGTCAGTCAGGGTGTCCACCGACTTCCTGACTTCTTCCAAACCTATCAATAGCAGCTACGCAAAACCCCACCTAACCAATAGATTAGTGTATAAGCAGCAAAACACAAGCTCAATTTGTCGCCTAAAGTTTGGCTGAGCTCTACCTTGGCTAGCCAGACAAATTAGATAGCGTAAGACCTAGATCTAGGGTAAGTGCTGGATGTGGCTTATTTGAACCAAGAAATTGAAAGAGTTCAATGACATACCTATTAGACGACCGAGCATAGCTCGTGAACAGAATCTTAGTACGAGTTTTGATGGTTTTCGAAACTATATAAAGTCTTAAGTCTAAGTTTTCCTTCCATACACTTACTTGCAGCGCCTCTAGCGAATGCGTAAAGAAAACTAAGGACGCTTTCAATAAATGAGTGGAAAGAAACGAAACTTCATATAGTTTCGAAAACTATCAAAACTCATACTAAGTCCCCTGAACGGTCGGGAAAATTCGCCTTGTAAAATTTGAGTTATAAGTGCGGAAAGATAGACATACATTGCTTTTTAGGGTTCCGTAACCAAAGGGTAAATAAGGTCCATTACTAAGCCTCCGCTGTCCGTCCGTCCGTCTGTCACCAGCACGTCTAGTACGGGTTTTGAAAATTTTCGAAAACTATATGAAATTTCGTTTCCTTTCATACATTTACTGAGAGCGTCCTTAATTTTCTTCTCGTTTTTGCTAGGGGCACTGCAAGTAAATGTATGGAAGAAAATGAAACTTTATATAGTTTGAAAACTATCAAAACCCGTACTAACCCCCGAGGCTGTATCTCATGAACCGTGATAGTTAGACAGTTGAAAGTTTAGTATAAATATTTAAGGGGGCTCCCATACAACACACGTGATTTATTTGCCGTTTTTATAAATAATGGTCCGTAACCCATCGTGCGCGAGTCCGTCTCGTACTTGGCCGGTTTTTTATAATTAAATGTTCCCGGCTTCACTCCTAGTTGGTTAGGTACGTATACTCTCATCTCGGCCCAAGATAAACACAGTTGAATAGTTATGGACACTCAAGCTGAATATTTGGTTGAACTTTATTAAGTATCACAGTTATATTTTTTTTATGCACAGGACGACGACTTTTGAAAGTTCGGTTTTCGGGAAAACAGTGGCTCAAGACCGTTCGTCGTGGCATTTGCCGAGGCTTATGCCCAGCAGTTGACTTCTAAAGGCTGATGATGATTATTATGTATGAGTTATTATCATCCACGCCTGCCCAGCGCTGATTTGTGGATGATAATATCACACAACCACACGTTAGAAAAGTGGTTTAGTCATTATTATTTCCTGGTAAATAAATGAGTAGTTACTAGTGAGTTGCTGATAGATCCGCTAAACTTTAATGTTACTAATGGATCCGTAAAATTTTTAGTATTTTTTTTATGCTACTTGGCAAGCAAACAAGCTTATGGCCCACCAGATGGAAAGCAGTTACCGTAGCATGAACGCATGTAACACCAGAGGCATCACACGCGCGCTGCCGACCCTGAGACATAAAGATGAAAAGTCTCATATGCCTGTAATTTCACCGGCACCCGTACCCTTCAAACCGAAACACAGCAATGCGAACACTACTGCTTGGCGGCAGAAATAGCTACGGTGGTAGTACTTCCCCGGATGAACTCTTTCACAAGAAGTTCTACTATTAACAAAAACTACTACTAGTCTGTTTTTAAATTTCTAACTGTTAACAGTTAGAAATTTTAAAGATCGTCACGGGTTACCAACCCGTTGGGGTTGGTAACCCGTGACGATCTTTGGTAATGAAGTAGTCTATGAAAATTCAAGGAGTCAATAATATTGAAATATTATGAAACTACCGGGAAACATGGAAACAGATTACTTCGTCTTTTTAATTAAATGGTAATACATGTATCTGATAATTTTGGTTCTAAGGACTACAACAGAGGGTGCTAAAGGTGTTACAGGTTAAATATACCCTAATAGGATGGTCATTTCCACAATCCCTACCCCCAGGTCGCCAAACTCCGACTGTACTAATGAAACTACACTCAGCTAACTGAATAACGAATTCGTCCGGCGTTATTGTGTACCTATGAGCAATGTACCGCTAGCTACTGACGAGACATGTTAAAATAGTTCAATAAGATAGTACTGGTTCAATATTACATGAGCCTGTGAGTCAAACCAACCATTATCGTGATGTTCACTGCTGGACATAAGCCTCTCGCATAGAAAGCCATGATGAACCGGATTTAGCTGCCATCCTCACACGACTTATAAAATATCGTCAGTCCATCTAGTGATAATGTGTTGGTCAAAGATGCACCTCATTGAGTAACTAATTGAGATCTGTGTGGCTACTCTTGTCGCTCTACTCTCATCCTAATTCAGGATTTAGTGTCATTTGTCGTCGGAGAGTACTAGATTCCTTGGTCATTTGGTAATTCAATACTAGCGCACAATTTGGAATGGAGATAGGTGGAATTTTATGGAACTAAGTGAAATTGACTTTCTGTCTCTGTTTTTCTTCACGAGGAAACACGCGTGCTCTCAATTTTAAACTCGATTTGGTTCTAGAGTGCCAAACAATCGTTATTGGGATTGATACTGAATTGCGATTAGAACTGTTTTCAAGAATAGCCCTGCTGATTGTGAACTGACTGATTTATTTGGAATCTCATATGACACATTTATTAAGGCCTTAAATACCTATGTCTGCTCGTATAAAAATTCCTTGGTCTTCTCCGATTCATAATGATTCAAAAGTAAAAATAAAGTATTTAAAATAAAGTTCGGATCATGTTCCGATCTTGTGTCGATGTCACGAATGGTATTATTCTCCTCAACTTATAATATAACACTGAAATAAGTGATTACAGTGAATTGTGACTGAAACTTAAACGCAAGAAACGAGTTAACAATCCTGTCAAAAAAAATCCGAGAATTTTGGCTGGGTAGACGCGTCCCTCTTTACCTTTCCTATGATCCTACTATCCTACTAATATTATAAACGCGAAAGTTTGTGAGTATGGATGGATGTTTGTTACTCTTTCACGTAAAAACTACTGAATGGATTTGAGTGAAATTTGGAATGGAGATACTTTACGCCCTGGATTAACACATAGGCTACTTTTCATCATCATCATCATCATCAATTTTCATCATTATTCATGCGGGTGAAACCGTGGGGCGCAACTAGTATATAATACTATCCTATACTCTTTATCTACCGTCATCATGAATCGAATGTAGATTAAATTGCTATAACAAGGAAGCAGAATAAGAACTTCAGTCAATTCACAATTCAGTCTCAATTCGGTCTACTTTTGGTGTGGTTTTTAAGTAATTACGAGAATTCGACTTCAGGTGTCTGATTCAGATAATGACGCTCTTCTTTCTGGCGATTGTGATGATGAAGTGACACTTCATTTATATATTTCATCAGCAGCTTTTTGACGTCCACACTGCTGGACGAGGCCATAAGATACTATGGAGGGAATTTCCATAATCACCATTCTTGGCAGGCGGATTAGTGATCGCAGTATTCATGCTGAGTACTCAGGTGATTGCTGCTGCCCATCCCCTGAGCGTATATGCCCTGAGGCCCAATTCTCTATCTTCTAGATCTAGAGGGGTCTATTCATTCTTGTCTTTTTTATGTAAGCAATTATGAACCTACCTGTCACTATTCTATACTGGAAGAGCCTAGCTTCGCACAACACAGGGAATCCTATTGTACATAGCTATAATATGGTACCTACGTAACCATATATTATTGTCATATAATGTAAGTTTTCTGGATCAATAAATGATTATTAATTATTATTATTATTATTATTCTTAGACCGGACCAACGATCTTTAATATTAAAGATCGTTGGACCGGACACACCCTGGCACTGTCATGTTAAGTATTCTGCGTCTATATCAATTCCCGGCTCCAAGATTACTGTACCACAATATTATTTCATCCAAATCCCAAATGAAATCTCAACAGTAACCTGTAGATACCTCTATAATCCCTTAAACTCGCATTAGTTTGCATAAACACTGAAATTCAATTACTATTTAGGATTGTGCATGTTTGAGTTTCCCAGTCTTGAATGCGTAATGTATTTTGAGATAGTTAGGTGTGCTAAAAGTAAGAGCGCGGTGTATGTGAATTCAGCATTCGCCCGAGTACTTATTCTCTCTCTCACTCATCTGCTTGCCGCCAGCACTATGCACCAGCAGCACCAAACACACTCCTACACTGTCATCTTAGGATGGGCCACCATAGTTACACTGACAGCTACATTTTAAATGATGGAGACATCTGGAACAAGCAAAGAACTCATTTTAATAAACGGCACTAAACAGTCGCACTACAGGCCATGAAGTGCGATAAGATAAGATAAGTTTATTTGCCAGAACATTGTAAATACAATAAGATCTTAAACTAGAAAAAGTCCAATATGTTCTACCTTATAACTAGGCATGCAAATTTTCACATGGGTAATATGATTAATATAAAAACGATAATATTAGAATAATAATTGAGATTTAAACAATGAACTAAGTAACATAAAAATGACAATAATTTGGTTAATCAATAAAAATTATAATTGAAAATCCCTGTATTGTAAAAATTGATTTAAAGAATAATAGCATCTACCCATCAGCCATTTTTTTAATTTAATATTAAATAAATTTCCAGTTAGATTTTTAAGATCCTCTGGTAGATTATTGAAAATTTTTATCGACATATAATACCTGATATATAGGCCTGATTTTGCGTAATTTTTAGATTATATTTTGGGTTGTAGAGTCTGTTGTTAGATCTATCCCTGAATTTTATTAGTAGAAACTCCTTATTTTTCCTGAATAATTCGGGATGCTGCTTCACAAACTCTGCCGCTTGTTTAATGTAGAGACATGGGAGAGGAAGAATATTATATTTCTTGAAAAGAGGCTTACAAGAGTCCAGAAAGTGAGCTCCGCATAATGCACCATGCTGGCATCTCTTTTCAGATAGACTACACCAACCAAGCTCTCTAAGATAGTTTGTACTATTTAATCGTTAGTACCTTGTTTGTCGTGGTGTGTCCGGCCTAAAAATAGACCCCTCCATCTCCTCCCGTGGATGCCGTTAAAGCCGACTTAGGGATTACACCAGAGGATGGGCAGCAGCATCCACCTGAGCACTCAACATCGATACTGCGAACACCAATCTGTCAGCCAAGCGTGGTGATTATGGCAAATCCCCCCATTGAATAATGGAGGCCTCATCCAGTCGTGTACGTAAACAGGCTGGTGGCTGTTACGACATCCGAGAGAGGAGACGGAGGGGTATATTCTTATTCCGGTCACAACGGCACAGTATAGTATAATGACCAGAAAACCAAACAATATCTTTGTCCGACAGACTACAAATCGCATATGTTCCCAAAAGTTTTCCATATCCCCAAATATCCCACCACTGGCGAAGATGTACATATCACAATCGCCAGCTGCGTTCGTCCGTCGATAAATATTCAGAAGATCGGGCCCGGAATTTTGATTTTGTGACCAGTGTGATATTATGGTAATAAATGATCATATTTTAGATTTAAATAGCTTGGGGGAGTTATGGTAAAACGAGGATGTTTTGCACGTAAAAGGTCGGTTGAATTTTCATATGGTACATTCAAATCAGTGATGAAAATTGTAATTTTGATATTTTGAGGGGACTAAGGCTAAGAAAAATCGAAATGTCTATGTTACATAGGTTGTATGATAGAACTAGCATTTGCTCGCAGCTCCGCCCGCGTGGAACCTATATTTTAAATTATAACCTGTATGTTATTCTGTTCTGATGCTAGCTATAATACTTTTAAGTTTCATAAAAATCCGTTCTGTTGTTTTTGCGTGAAAGAGTAACAAACATCCATCCAAACACATCACAAACTTTTACAATTATAATATTAGTGTGATATTGATGATATCATCAACAGAAATGTTAGTTTCACTTCAATAGTTATGAGTGTCCTTGGATTTAAAAAAAAACGAGTAGACTTATAGATTCGGTGGTTTAGATCTGTTGTACTAATCTATAAAAACCTTTGAAAATATAAAACATCTGCTTGTAATTTTAATCTCTATTAGGATGTGTTATTTTATCAAAATTTTAAACAGTAACAGTTTAAAATTTAAATGATTCAGAAATAGAGTAATCTTGGATTAGGCTCAACACATAAAACATATATTGGTCTACGGGCACCAAGTCACGGGCTGAAGCTAATATAATAAAATAGTTGTTCAACTCTTGCTTTGTTAAAACTTAAAACTCATCTTTGCCCGTCTATTTAAATTAATAAAACTTTCAAAACTCAGACTTGACTCAAACCATTTATAACAGAAAATCTGACTCAAACTAAAACACGTCAGCTTAACAAAAGTGCATCAAGTTAAGTGCAGGTGCATAGTTTCAAGTTGGGGGCCAAAGTTCGGACTTAAACTTAACCTCGCTAACCGCTTTGTAAGTAACAGCAACAAAGATTAAGTAACTATTTCTGGATAAGACAAGTAATAAAAACTATCGATAGTGAATTAGTGTCTAACTCATGGTGTTTTCGTAGTATATCAAGAGTTGCGTGTGCTGTCTGAACTTTTGTTGATTCTCTTTACTTTTAGCTACCTTCCTAAGCTACTACTAAGCTAGGGCTACTAACAGCCCTGATTCTTCTAGGCTTGGTCGCGTTGGAACAGGAGTAATTTTAGTTTATAAGTCGATTCAAAATGATCCTTGTGAATTCAATGAATTTTGATTTTGTGACTTTGACATAACAATCTGGTTTATGAAAATTATTACATGGAACATGAAATCAGTGTCGTACGTGATCAGAAAGGATATATTTTATGTATCAGAAATATTATTTTTTGGCAGTCGGATCTAATTACGCTTTATCATACAAGACGTGATCAGTTTCGCGTGATGAGATTGGACATACCCATGTGATGGGCAAGTCAATACATATTGGCCATATATACCATATAGCCATATACACAGAACTGACAACCGTTGAGGAATAAAGGTTCTAGAGTGGCGATCACGAACCGGACGACGACGCAGTGTAGAATGGCGCAACTTTCGATTTACCAACAACAATTCTAAGCAGGAAGTCAGTGGATGAAGGTGGCTCAAGACCGTTTATTGTGGCATTCAATGGGGGAGGCATATGTCCAACAGTGAAAGTCTATCGGCTGGTATGAGGATACTTATTCGTACTGGTTGGTGGTGATGGCCAGTAAGGTTCCAAGACAAGATAAAAATACCGGCCAAGTGCGAGTCGGACCCGCGCACGAAGGGTTCCGTATAAAAACGGCAAAAAAAAAACACGTTTGTTGTATGGGAGCCCCCTTAAATATTTATTTTATTGTTTTTTAGCATTTGTTATTATAGCGGCAACAGAAATACGTCATCTGTGAAAATTAAAACTTTCTAACTATCACGGTTCATGCGAGATACAGCCTGGTGACAGAAGGAAAACGAAAAACGGCAAAAAATAAAAACATGTTTGTTGTATGGGAGCCCTCTGAAATTGTTATTTGATTCTCTTTTTATTATTTTTTGTTATAGCGGCAACAGAAATACATAATCTGTGAAAATTTCAACTGTCTAACTATCACGGTTCATGAGATACAGCCTGGTTATAGATGGACGGACGGACAGCGGAGCCTAAGTAATAGGGTCCGTTTTACCCTTTGGGTACGGAACCCTAATTATGAATTAGGGTACTGTAGACAACATCGCGGCTAACTCAAGAAATGGGGCATTCACTAAGACGAATTTATAGAGCAAATATTTGCTGATCATTAATTTTAATGAGGGATTAACTTAATGGTTGTGATGGAAATAAAATGTTAAAAAGCTATTCACTCTATTTCGTAACAATATAAGCTGATGTGATTCATTAAAACATACTAAAACGCTACTTTATAAAGCTTCTAAACATTAAATATTATATTAAATGGACCTTAAACTGAGATAGCACGGCATTATACTCTGAAAATGGGTAGACACGTTTAATCCAGCTCTTTGGCTAGATTTAGGGCTGACTAAAACAACTTTATGTTGTTAGGAGATGTTGGTGAGGCAAGAGAGGAGAAATTAAGTACTGGTAGAATATATTTATAATATATTTATTATTTTGTTTTGTAAATCAATTTGTTTTACAGTAGGTACTTGTCTTTTTGTGATTATACTAAGATGTACGCCACCGTCCTTATTTGTTGAACGCGCGAAGCGAGTTCTCTGAGTCAAGTTGGAAGCTTAGAGAATTTATAGTAGGGAGATGGCAAGCATACGCTTTCCCCTCTGCCGAAGTACATGAACGGTCGTTCGTGTCAGTTAATAAAAACTAGTTTAGCCACGATCGTTCGCCATTCTGCGTTCATACCTGTCGCTGTACGGAGCTCCTAAAAATGGTTGGTTGTGCTGTGGTTTCGTGTAAATGGCGGTCGAAAACATCAAATTTAACAAAATATGGAGTTTCTTATCACATTTAAGTAATTGACAACACAATTAAGCCATTAATTTCACCGTAAAATATATTTTCTTAGTGCAAGCTTACGACAGAAATAACGATACGTAATTTCTTGGTACGGGGACAAGTGATGTGAAAACAACGAACGAATGAATGAACGAAAGAGGCTGCAACGATTTTTATGAAATTAACAGGATAGGGAGTTTTCAGGCCGAAAAAACGATCTCAAAACTGTAAAAAAAACCTGATTTCAAAGAAAATATCAATAACTGCCTACATCGTTCAATACCAGCCAAAAATATAGGTTAAATGGGCTTGATTATATAGCTGTTTTTGGGGTTAAAAGGGGTTATAAGGTTATTTAAGAGGGTTGTATTTTCGTTATTTTTTTCGGTTTTAGGGTTATTTCGTCAATCACAATATGAAATAAGGCAGGTATGCAAAAGTATTCGGATATTCGAATCTCGTTTCGTATGAAAAAAGCAAATCCACGAAAATACATTTTCTTAACAATAAATTGATCCATTTTAAAACCAATAGCTTATATTTTCATTAAAAAATACAATATAAAATGTCTTGATCCCAGCTTATAATAATTGTTAAATCCATGTATGTGGCACCGAATCATAGACCTTCTTATAATCAATACAAGCAGCCGGGAGACTTCCCTTGCTCCTCCTGAACTTCTGTCTGATGGCCATGTCAATGAGGAGGAGCTCCATAATACCACGGGACCCAACCTTACATCCATTCCGAGCAGGAGCCAAAATATTGTTTTTTTTAACACTCAACAGTCACATACGTAGTCTTGATCCCACACTAGGATTCCCTGCATCGTAGGTACCTATCAGGAACTACGAGTACCTGGTACCATAACACCCAGACCCGGAACAAATATTTGCAGATCATACATGCCTAATGCGTGTGATTTGGAAACCATATAATTTTATAAGAAACCAACGCACCACAGGTCTAGATATTAGTGTACTGATCATGAATACAAAATTTTATGGAGTTTGAAGAAATAATATCCAAAATAGAAGCAAACTTCGTTCGCGTGCAAAAGGACGTAAGTAAGCATCCTATCAGTGACCTCTTAAATCCTAAAAATCAATTTTAACTGACTATGTTTTTTTTGTATGTTTGTTACGCGATTAGTTTTGATCAATATGAATCAATTCACCCATTCAAACATAATAAACATACATCCATAGACAAGATCAATAGACAATGAATAATCTTAATTACATTCAGTCTTTTACACCCCCATCACTAGTTTTTGCGCTAGTGTGCAACTAACCAATAGTGTAATTACAGAAATTATTTATTTGTGTGCTTGTTTTATGTTTGTGTGACAGCTTTTATTTCCGTGTGCGTTTATAGACACGCCTCAACTTTCTGCATGAGTGTGCGTGAGTAAGTAAATGTGTGCTGTACGTGTTTACCTCGCCTCCCGCAAAAAGTGGCAGAAATAATTTAGTACAAGAAGTTGAGCATGCCATCTCCCTACATAAATTCTCTAAGGTTGGAAGAATCGGCGTTTGTATGTATGTGTGTATGTATGTATGTATGTTTGTCCGATGAAAACTTCCAAACCGTTAATCCGATCTTCATGAAATTTGGTATGAGGGTAGATAGTATTGGTACAATTTGTAGGTAAGGTTATGAGCTATATCGGTCAGGGGGTTGCTGAGATATTGGGGACCAAGAGGGGGTAAAAAAAATTAAAGTGAGACAGTCAGATCAAGTGGGGTGTCTAATGAAAGCGCTTTGGTTGGACATTTCAAAACTGTTATTAATAAGTATTTAGCTTTAGTAGTTTTTGAGATATTAGGGAAAATAAAAAACGTAAAAATCAAAAATTATAGGGTACTTCCAGCAATCCCACAATGCTGAAATTTGGTATGCTTGTGGCTTTTGTGTCACAACTACAGGGAAAAGTCTGAAACTGAAGAATTTAGAAACTTGTACTCCATAAAACATAGACCAATATAACATCCATTGTTGACCTCCCATTTCTAGGAATTTGAATGACGCTGGAGTTCTATGTTTCACGTCAAAAGAACGTTATCACTTAATTCGTCAGGTACTTGATATAGGTACTAACAGGTATGTAGTATTACGCCCCGTTGCTTAGCCCTATTCAAAGGTTATTTCGATGATGTGTAGGAAATTAGAGTTCTTACTGATAGATCCTGTACTGTACTGGTAGACCTCGAGGTGAAAATTTTCAAAAATAATAATAGAATAACTTTTCATTTAAAAAACTGACTTCCGCCATTGTATTCGACAAAATATTTGGATGAAAAAAAAATTATGAAAGAACCATAGTGGTGAAAGGATTATTCTACTTTTTGAATGCAAATGCCTGGTTTGTTGCTGAAAATATCAAAATCGCCATATGTATGCCTACAATATTTGAGGAGTTCCCTCAATTCCTCATGGATTCCATCATCAGAACTGGACTCTGAAAAAAATGGGACCAATCTGGAAACATATCTATTCAAATAAAAAAAGAATTTTCCAAATCGGTTCATAAACGCCGGAGATATGCGGTAAAAAACATTAATAAAATAAATAAAAAAAACTACCGAATTGAGTACCTCCTCCTTTTTTGGGAAGTCGGTTAAAAATGGATATTACTTGGTTAAGTAGTCGGGCTGATAAAGGTGTTATCGCGAGGTCTCAGTTCGGGGCGAACCACTAGTTAAATAGTTTCTGTCCATCCAAAAGTTGTCTGGAAGAGATCGCTCTTAAGCGATAAGACCGCCCATTGTACCTCTGATTTGAAACTTTGTATCCTTATTTTTTTGCGGTGGTAGTACTTCCCCGGATGAACTCTTTCACAAGAAGTTCTACTACTAACAAAAACTACTACTAGTCTGTTTTAAAATTTCTAACTGTTAACCAAATCTTGATAACCCGTGACGATTTTTGGTAATGAAGTAGTCTATGAAAATTCAAGGAGTCAATAATATTGAAATATTATGAAACTACCGGAAGACATGGAAACAGATTACTTCGTCTTTTTAATTAAATGGTAATACATGTATCTGATAATTTTGGTTCTAAAGACTACGACAGAGGGCGCTAAAGGTGTTACAGGTTAAATATACCCTAATAGGATGGTCATTTCCACAATCCCTACCCCCAGGTCGCCAAACTCCGACTGTACTAATGAAACTACACTCAGCTAACTGAATAACGAATTCGTCCGGCGTTATTGTGTACCTCTGAGCAATGTACCGCTAGCTACTGACGAGACATGTTAAAATAGTTCAATAAGATAGTACTGGTTCAATATTACATGAGCCTGTGAGTCTAACCAACCATTATCGTGGCGTTCACTGCTGGACATAAGCCTCTCGCATAGAAAGCCATGATGAACCGGATTGAGCTGCCATCCTCACACGACCTATAAAATATCGTCAGTCCATCTAGTGATAATGTGCTGGTCAAAGATGCACCTCATTGAGTAACCAATTGAGATCTGTGTGGCTACTCTTGTCGCTCTACTCTCATCCTAATTCAGGATTTAGTATCATTTATCGTCAGAGAGTACTAGATTCCTTAGTCATTTGGTACTCTTGAATTCAATACTAGCGCACAATTTGGAATGGAGATTGGTGGAATTTTATGGAACTAAGTGAAATTGACTTTCTGTCTCTGTTTTTCTTCACGAGAGAACACGCGTGCTCTATCTCAATTTTAAACTCGAATTGGTTCTAGAGTGCAAAACAACCGTTATTGGGATTAAAACTGGATTGCGATTAGAACTGTTTTCAAGAGTAGCCCTGCTGATTTGATCAATTAACACAGATGAACTGACTGATTTATTTGGAATCTCATATGACACTATACTTATGCTCGTATAAAAAATCATTGGCCTGCTCCGACTCATAATGATTCAAAAGTTAAAAAAAAAGTATTCAAAATAAAGTTCAGATCATGTTCCGATCTTGTGTCGATATCACGAATGGTATTATTCTCCTCAACTTATAATATAACACTGAAATATGTGATTACAGTGAATTGTGACTGAAACTTAAACGCAAGAAACGAGTTAACAATCCTGTCAAAAAAATTCCGAGAATTTTGGCTGGGATTTCAGCTTAATAGACGCGTCCCTCTTTACCTTTCCTATGATCCTACTATCCTACTAATATTATAAACGCGAAAGTTTGTGAGTATGGATGTTTGTTACTCTTTCACGTAAAAACTACTGAATGGATTTGAGTGAAATTTGGAATGGAGATACTTTACGCCCTGGATTAACACATAGGCTACTTTTCATCATCATCATCAATTTTCATCATTATTCATGCGGGTGAAACCGTGGGGCGCAACTAGTATATAATACTATCCTATACTCTTTATCTACCGTCATCATGAATCGAATGTAGATCAAATTGCTATAACAAGGAAGCAGAATAAGAACTTCAGTCAATTCACAATTCAGTCTCAATTCGGTCTACTTTTGGTGTGGTTTTTAAGTAATTACGAGAATTCGACTTCAGGTGTCTGATTCAGATGATGACGCTCTTCTTTCTGGCGATTGTGATGATGAAGTGACACTTCATTTATATATTTCATCAGCAGCTTTTTGACGTCCACACTGCTGGACGAGGCCATAGAGGCTATGGAGGGAATTTTCATAATCACCATTCTTGGCAGGCGGATTAGTGATCGCAGTATTCATGCTGAGTACTCAGGTGATTGCTGCTGCCCATCCCCTGAGCGTATATGCCCTGAGGCCCAATTCTCTATCTTCTAGATCTAGAGGGGTCTATTCATTCTTGAATTTTTATCTAAGCAATTATGAACCTACCTGTCACTATTCTATATACTGAAAAAGCCTAGCTTCGCACAACACAGGGAATCCTAGTGTACATTGCTATAATATGGTACCTACGTAACCATATATTATTGTCATATAATGTAAGTTTTTCTGGATCAATAAATGATTATTAATTATTATTATTATTATTATTCTTAGACCGGACCAACGATCTTTAATATTAAAGATCGTTGGACCGGACACACCCTGGCACTGTCATGTTAAGTATTCTGCGTCTATATCAATTCCCGGCTCCAAGATTACTGTACCACAATATTATTTCATCCAAATCCCAAATGAAATCTCAACAGTAACCTGTAGATACCTCTATAATCCCTTAAACTCGCATTAGTTTGCATAAACACTGAAATTCAATTACTATTTAGGATTGTGCATGTTTGAGTTCCCAGTCTTGAATGCGTAATGTATTTTGAGATAGTTAGGTGTGCTAAAATTAAGAGCGCGGTGTATGTGAATTCAGCATTCGCCCGAGTACTTATTCTCTCTCTCACTCATCTGCTTGCCGCCAGCACTATGCACCAGCAGCACCAAACACACTCCTACACTGTCATCTTAGGATGGGCCACCATAGTTACACTGACAGCTACATTTTAAATGATGGAGACATCTGGAACAAGCAAAGAACTCATTTTAATAAACGGCACTAAACAGTCGCACAACAGGCCATGAAGTGCGATAAGATAAGATAAGTTTATTTGCCAGAACATTGTAAATCCAATAAGGTCTTAAACTAGAAAAAGTCCAATATGTTCTACCTTATAACTAGGCATGCAAATTTTCACATGGGTAATATGATTAATATAAAAACAATAAAATTAGAATAATAATTGAGATTTAAACAATGAACCCCCCCATCCCCCCATTGAATAATGGAGGCCTCATCCAGTCGTGTACGTAAACAGGCTGGTGGCTGTTACGACATCCGAGAGAGGAGACGGAGGGGTATATTCTTATTCCGGTCACAACGGCACAGTATAGTATAATGACCAGAAAACCAAACAATATCTTTGTCCGACAGACTACAAATCGCATATGTTCCCAAAAGTTTTCCATATCCCCAAATATCCCACCACTGGCGAAGATGTACATATCACAATCGCCAGCTGCGTTCGTCCGTCGATAAATATTCAGAAGATCGGGCCCGGAATTTTGATTTTGTGACCAGTGTGATATTATGGTAATAAATGATCATATTTTAGATTTAAATAGCTTGGGGGAGTTATGGTAAAACGAGGATGTTTTGCACGTAAAAGGTCGGTTGAATTTTCATATGGTACATTCAAATCAGTGATGAAAATTGTAATTTTGATATTTTGAGGGGACTAAGGCTAAGAAAAATCGAAATGTCTATGTTACATAGGTTGTATGATAGAACTAGCATTTGCTCGCAGCTCCGCCCGCGTGGAACCTATATTTTAAATTATAACCTGTATGTTATTCTGTTCTGATGCTAGCTATAATACTTTTAAGTTTCATAAAAATCCGTTCTGTTGTTTTTGCGTGAAAGAGTAACAAACATCCATCCAAACACATCACAAACTTTTACAATTATAATATTAGTGTGATATTGATGATATCATCAACAGAAATGTTAGTTTCACTTCAATAGTTATGAGTGTCCTTGGATTTAAAAAAAAACGAGTAGACTTATAGATTCGGTGGTTTAGATCTGTTGTACTAATCTATAAAAACCTTTGAAAATATAAAACATCTGCTTGTAATTTTAATCTCTATTAGGATGTGTTATTTTATCAAAATTTTAAACAGTAACAGTTTAAAATTTAAATGATTCAGAAATAGAGTAATCTTGGATTAGGCTCAACACATAAAACATATATTGGTCTACGGGCACCAAGTCACGGGCTGAAGCTAATATAATAAAATAGTTGTTCAACTCTTGCTTTGTTAAAACTTAAAACTCATCTTTGCCCGTCTATTTAAATTAATAAAACTTTCAAAACTCAGACTTGACTCAAACCATTTATAACAGAAAATCTGACTCAAACTAAAACACGTCAGCTTAACAAAAGTGCATCAAGTTAAGTGCAGGTGCATAGTTTCAAGTTGGGGGCCAAAGTTCGGACTTAAACTTAACCTCGCTAACCGCTTTGTAAGTAACAGCAACAAAGATTAAGTAACTATTTCTGGATAAGACAAGTAATAAAAACTATCGATAGTGAATTAGTGTCTAACTCATGGTGTTTTCGTAGTATATCAAGAGTTGCGTGTGCTGTCTGAACTTTTGTTGATTCTCTTTACTTTTAGCTACCTTCCTAAGCTACTACTAAGCTAGGGCTACTAACAGCCCTGATTCTTCTAGGCTTGGTCGCGTTGGAACAGGAGTAATTTTAGTTTATAAGACGATTCAAAATGATCCTTGTGAATTCAATGAATTTTGATTTTGTGACTTTGACATAACAATCTGGTTTATGAAAATTATTACATGGAACATGAAATCAGTGTCGTACGTGATCAGAAAGGATATATTTTATGTATCAGAAATATTATTTTTTGGCAGTCGGATCTAATTATGCTTTATCAGACAAGACGTGATCAGTTTCGCGTGATGAGATTGGACATACCCATGTGATGGGCAAGTCAATACATATTGGCCATATATACCATATAGCCATATACACAGAACTGACAACCGTTGAGGAATAAAGGTTCTAGAGTGGCGATCACGAACCGGACGACGACGCAGTGTAGAATGGCGCAACTTTCGATTTACCAACAACAATTCTAAGCAGGAAGTCAGTGGATGAAGGTGGCTCAAGACCGTTTATTGTGGCATTCAATGGGGGAGGCATATGTCCAACAGTGAAAGTCTATCGGCTGGTATGAGGATACTTATTCGTACTGGTTGGTGGTGATGGCCAGTAAGGTTCCAAGACAAGATAAAAATACCGGCCAAGTGCGAGCCGGACCCGCGCACGAAGGGTTCCGTACCATTATCTATAAAAACGGCAAAAAAAACACGTTTGTTGTATGGGAGCCCCCTTAAATATTTATTTTATTCTGTTTTTATTATTTGTTGTTATAGCGGCAACAGAAATACATAATCTGTGAAAATTTCAACTGTCTAACTATCACGGTTCATGAGATACAGCCTGGTTATAGACGGACGGACGGACAGCGGAGCCTAAGTAATAGGGTCCGTTTTACCCTTTGGGTACGGAACCATAATTATGAATTAGGGTACTGTAGACAACATCGCGGCTAACTCAAGAAATGGGGCATTCACTAAGACGAATTTATAGAGCAAATATTTGCTGATCATTAATTTTAATGTGGGATTAACTTAATGGTTGTGATGGAAATAAAATGTTAAAAAGCTATTCACTCTATTTCGTAACAATATAAGCTGATGTGATTCATTAAAACATACTAAAACGCTTCTTTATAAAGCTTCTAAACATTAAATATTATATTAAATGGACCTTAAACTGAGATAGCACGGCATTATACTCTGAAAATGGGTAGACACGTTTAATCCAGCTCTTAGGCTAGATTTAGGGCTGACTAAAACAACTTTATGTTGCTTGGAGATGTTGGTGAGGCAAGAGAGGAGAAATTAAGTACTGGTAGAATATATTTATAATATATGTATTATTTTGTTTTGTAAATCAATTTGTTTTACAATAGGTACTTGTCTTTTTGTGATTATACTAAGATGTACGCCACCGTCCTTATTTGTTAAATAGTTTCTGTCCATCCAAAAGTTGTCTGGAAGAGATCGCTCTTAAGCGATAAGACCGCCCATTGTACTTCTGATTTGAAACTTTGTATCCTTATTTTTTTGTTTATGGTGTACAATAAAGTTATAATCTATCTATCTAAGTAGTAACATACAATGTTAATTTACGGTGTCTCATCAAAGTTTTAGTTTTTCTTAAACTCCATTTGCTCCCGTGGATGTCGTAAAATCCGACTAAGGGATTAAACACCAGGGGATGGGCAGCAGCATCCACCTGAGTACTCAACACCAATACTCCGATCACCAATCCGCCTGCCCAGCGTTGTAATTATGGCAAATCCCCTAATTGTATTCTATAGAGGAGGCTTCGCCCCGCAATGGACGTCTAAAGGCTATTGAAGAAGAAGAAGAATCAAAGTTAATTCATAGTTTATCAAAAAATACATAATCCACAAATACATTATCATACATTATTTATGTAATCATGTTACGAGTACCATGTTACTGTTTATCTGGGCCCTTATTCGCCATGACCTAAGAGATTCCTTGCCAATAACGTGTGACGTCATAACGTGGTTCCTAAACACGTTATTTTGACAATTCGTAACCGCCTCGTCGCGTTTATGAAATCTGACATTGGCATACAGAATACGATTTATCGATGATTCCACGCAGATATCGTAACAAGCCCGCGTTATGTTACGTTTGGTCATAACGAATAAGGGGGCTGCTGTGTGTACTTACACAGGTGTTGCCATTTTACATTCCTTAATAAATTCCCTGCACGTAAGTAAAAACAGCATTAAAATACACCCATTAGAATTTGAGTTCTAAAATAATGCAAAAAGTTGCACAGGCCAGCAGTCACCCATCCAAGTACTGGCCTCTCTGAAGGTTGCTTTACTTTCGAGTTTTCCTTCCGTCTCACAACATCTCTCTACTTCCCTGACCGAATTAAGTATGTAATTATATGATATACTAAAATCTACCTAGATAAATACCCTACAAGACAATAAAAACTGCATTTTAATCCGTACTGTAAAACTCTAGTTACAAGGGTACATACAGAAAGTTGTTGCCGTATGAATATATGTAGATATACAAAACAAACAAAGGAAATGAAATGATTATGAAAAAAACCATGCAAAGAATTAAACAAATAGAAGGCGGATAACAAAGAAATCTACGAAAATCTCAACAAAAAAATATTAACCACACATAAATGAATAGATAAATAGTATTTAAACAAAAATGATTGCACCAACCACACTTCCGAAAAAATCGTCGCTCAAATGCAAAAGGCTTGTATCTCTATTTTCATGTTAATAGAGGTAACTTTTACTTGATTGTGATTACTTTACGTAGCTCAAATTAAGAAGCTCTTAACTCTTATTTGCAACAAAATAGAGACTGTTTTCGAAGGCTGCGGTTTTGCTAGAGGTAAGAATAAGCTTGTGGAAATACAAGAGGTCTCAGAGGTGATCCATCAAAGTCCACGGAAGTCTGGTTTACTCTCGATCAAATAAGTCAGAACAGTTATTATTAATTATGTTTACGTTTACCGAATAAAGCTTTTTAACTTTGTTTTCTCGAAGCTTTCTCAAGGCGTATTAAATTGGTGACACTAAGTTATTTTTTCTGTCTTTTAAACGAAAACAATTACAAGATTACTTACCACGGAACGATTTTTATATATTAAACACGTGTAAAATTGGCTCTGTATATTTTTATCATCATTTGACGGTCTTTGGTTATTTATTGGTCACGTTTTTTGAGGTCAGTGACCAGTTTGAGGTGGCCCTGAAAAGATTCGCTGAACGTCACAAGCTTTCGTGTGCTTTCGTTAAAATTTTAACAGAAAGAGATGGTCATTTGATACCATGTTTAACTTTAGACGGCGCTCTGTGGTTATTTCTATTACGGAAATTCATTCACATAATAAATTTATAAAAAGCTGTTCTGGATCTGCTACAGAATTCTACATTTATTACCACTCAAACAGAACACTAAATTCAATTTCAAAAAAATTCGGCCTTCTGAATAACTGTCTAAATTAATTTCATATTCATTCTTCGCGCGGAAAAAGCGGCATACTCACATAAGCAACATTTTTAATTCGCCTGTTATTAGATTTGTCTGTCGGACCGCAGGCTGCTCATATAAAGAACAGCTAGTTCACTTTTGATTTAAACTATGAATTTATTCGTACCACAACGACCTAGCTTGCCGTGTAGCTGCCATGGAAATGTAGTGAGCCAGCTTCTCCCAGCAACTACGTCTGAAAGCCTAAATCGCGTCTGCCGGCCGAATTGGCGCCTTGCCAAGTGCATTTGGCACGGAGCGTACGCAAATTACTGTTTACATTATGTCGTATGCACGTATACCCGGGGATTATACGATGGAGTCGAAATTGCTTCAAGTTGTCGATAAAAAACCGTATCAAATATTAATGAAATAAATTAAAAATAAGGTGCTCTCTGAAATCCATGCCAAAGTGCTACATTAAATTAATATCGTTTATAAACATGTGTGAGAGAAGCAATTCTAGAATTGCATTAGTATTATTGTTTTTTTCACTTTTGCACTTAATACGTTGCTACATTAGGTGTGCGACATGCATTTGAACATTAGTGTTTAGGTAACATCATGCTAGCTAGCATAACGGAAGGACTTTTATGTAAGGGTACATATATATATATATATATATATATATATATATATGTATATTTGAGGGGGGAGAGGGGTGGAAAAGGGGTAGGAGATCCCTCCCCCGCATGGGGGAAGTTTAGGAAATGCATAGTTTTTTTTATATAAATTTTTTAAAATCTTATTTTGAGGTTATGTTTTGGTAAATTTTCTGTAATATGGCCTGTGATTAGAAGTTTTCTTATGTACAAATACAACAACATAGTTTTAAAAAAAACCTAACAACATACCGAGGGCCTGTCTATGTAGTATATGGCCTGTGATAAGAAGTTTTTCTTGTGGTCTCAAGATTTTTTGTAAACAAATACTTAAAAATAGTTTTAAAAACAAAACCTAACAACCTACCGAGGGCCTGTCTATACTATGGCCCCTGTGTAAGAATTTTTCTTGGAGTCTCATGATTTTTTACGTAAGTACAAAAATTGAAATTATTTCCTAGATCTGAAACTTCGTGAGATTGCTCAAGATAATAAGTACTTTGCATAAAAAAAAATTGAAGAGTCTGTAGTAGACTCTTCAATTTTTTTTTATGCAAAGTCCCGTATATAAAAGACGAGCCAGAATAACATCAAGGTGGTCTGTGACTTAACGCAGGGAGACCAAGAAAATACCGGTGACATTATAGTGCCTAGATACCGTCATCTTAGTTTTTATTTTATCATCAGCCTATAACCCACTGCTGGGGCATAGGCCTCCCCTATAAAATGCCACGACGAACAGTCTCGGGCCGCCTCCATCCACCTTTTTCATCCACTTTTGTAATGTCTGGTCCATCAAGCACTGCGTCGTCCGGTTTGATACAGTTTTTATTTATTTCACACGAAATAACTCTTAGGAATGTTGGGGGATGCTCAGAATTAGCAATTTTAAGTGGCAATATGAAGGCCATATCGCAGAACCGACAACCGCTGAGTTATTAAATGGTAAAGGAATAATGGTGATGGCTTTCCAGCCATCATTCGCAAAAGAAATCCCTGATCAGCAGATAACGGGGAAATCACTACAGCATCCTGAAGACTGATCGTTTCATTCAAAAGGGAGTCTATCAATGGACGTCTTTAGCAGCTGATAATTCATTTATTGAACGAGCGAAGCGAGTTCTCTGAGTCAAGTTGGAAGAATCGGCGTTTGTATGTATGTTTGTATATATATAACTATCCTACTCTAATGGTGGTCACCATGAATTGAAAGTAGACTTAATTGTTATTTATGAGGGACTAGAAATTCAACTTTCAGTCAATTTACAATTCAGTCTCGATACAGTAACTTTCAGTGTACTTTTAAAATAACTTAGAGAATTGGGCCTCAGATATCGAATAGCAAAAATACTCTTTCCGAAATGGTGGGATGACAAATCAATTTTTTGTTAGTTGGTAGGTACACTTAAACTCTATGTTAAAAAATACATCATGGCAGTTAGACAGTGACTGACTGGTGGAAGCTTTGATAAATAATGTATTATTTATCAAAGGGTGGAAGTAATCAAAAACGTTTTATCCGAATCCCGACCAAACAGACTCCAGCAAGACGCAAGACGCCTACCTGATCAGGACTCGGACATGAGCCTTCATTATTGGCAGGTCATAAATGATAATGAGGAACTGCGTCAGCGTGTCAGAAAGGCAATTATTTTTGGCTTTCTTGTCCATTTAATTATAAACCTTCTGGTTCGAAAGCCCTATAATTTTGTCACCAATTCGTTCTCCTCATAGCAAAGCTGTTTAATATTCTAATGGCGTCTCCCAAAATACGGCACCAGGTGTAAATTGCGGCTAAATAATCTGATCGAGCCAGCATTTAGGGTTCGGACGGGCGTGACGCGACGTTAAAGTGATTATAGCGCATCAACATCATTACAGCCGTTTCTACCACTGTCCAGCATTAAATCCTCAATTAAAAGCATTTAAGAGAAGGTCACCGGTAGCTAGCAAAAATATATTAGTGTACAGATCATGTGTACAAAGTTTCATGGAGTTTGAAGAAATAATAGCCAAATTAGAAGAAAACTTTGCTCGCGTGCAAAAAGACGTGTAAACGCCCTTTTGAAAGTAAGAAAGAAAGAAAAAGCATTTATTTGTGTCAATGATGCATCATAAAAAAGACACGGGAAAATACAAAAGACACACACACAAACAACAAAGATTAACAAAGAAAATTAAAACTAAACAGAAGACAAGAATTACTTTTGAATGGTTACGATCTCCTATTAACTCACCTCCATCTACCGACTTCCTGTGATCATTACAATGTCATCGGACCATCGATTAGGGGCTATCATCTTTCTTCGTCCGGTTCGAGATGTCCAGCCGAAAACCTTTATTCCTCAACGAATCAATAAGATGGGATGGGGTGGTGTTCTACCAACCCAGATGGATGCTACTGCCCATGGTCTTAGTTCTGATTATGACACCCCCAGGAGGACATGGAGCGGTCTATTCTTAGGCTGGGCACTACACGGCATGATTTAATGATGAAATAATGACCTCATATCCCTTTCACAAAGCACGTAATACTTCACGTCTTTGATCCGTCGCTGGGAACAACGAACGGAAAAATTACGTATTTTCGGAATTTTTCCGTAACTATTTCCGTATTTCCGTATTTTTTAGTAACTGTCATCTAAATCGTGCTTTGAATGTCAAATATAAAGAACCTCTTGTTCCTTCCACCACACTGGTTCACTATACCAACAACGGGCATACATTGGCTCTTTTCGGAGCCATACCTAAAGCAGAGAGAACGGCAAATGAATTCAACTCTCCGAAAATTATTTGCATTGGATTTGATGATATTAAAATCTGAATTTTATTACTTAGACACTTTGGCTGTACAGGGTACGAATATTTTGATGTGCACATAAAATTCGATATAAAAGCTCCGCGCACATCTTATATGATACCTAATCAAATGAGTGCTCAAATTAAATTAAAAGGCATTTTGGAGAACTTGATAATCTTGGGCCATTTTGAGTAGAGTATTTTAAAATGATTTAACTATTGTGGGTTTTCCACTGACGACACCGTTCTTTACAATCTACTTAAAACATTTTCTATGAACCTCTTTTGAAACATAAAAAGGTTTTTTTTTATATAATTATGAATTAACTAGTGGTTCGCCCCGAACTGAGAACTCGCGATAACACCTTTATCAGCCCGATTATAATTTTTGAAAATTTTCAGCTCGAGTTCTACCAGTACAGTACAGGATCTATAAGTAACAATTCTAATTTCCTACACATAATCGAAATAACCTTTGAATAGGGCTAAGCAATGGGGCGTAATACTACATACCTGTTAGTACCTATATCAAGTACCTGACGAATAAATTGATAACGTCCTTTTGACGAAAACCATAGAACTCCAGCGTCATTCAAATTCCTAGAAATGGGAGGTCAACAATGGATGTTATATTGGTTTGTTTTTTATGGAGTACAAGTTTCTAAATTCTTCAATTTCAGACTTTTCCCTGTAGTTGTGACACAAAAGCCCCAAGCATACCAAATTTCAGCGTTGTGGGATTGCTGGAAGTACCCTAGAATTTTTGATTTTTACGTTTTTTATTTTCCCTAATATCCCAAAAACTACTATGGCTAAATACTTATTAAAAACAGTTTTGAAATGTCCAACCAAATCGCTTTCATTAGACACCCCACTTGATCTGACCGTCTCATTTTTTTTTTTTACCCCCTCTTTGACCCCAATATCTCCGCAACCCCCTGACCGATATAGCTCATAACCTTACCTACAAATTGTGCCAATACTATCTACCCCCATACCAAATTTCATGAAGGTCGGATTAACGGTTTGGAAGTTTTCATCGGACAAATTACGTAACGAGTTAATCATACATACATACATACATACAAACGCCGATTCTTCCAACTTGACTCAGAGAACTTGCTTCGCTCGTTCAATAAAACAAGCCGGCGTCCCGCTTGAAGGAAATGTTTATGTCAAGTTTCAAAAGTTTTGGGCAAAGCAAAGGCTATCAAAAAAAGACTTTTTCTTTTTTTTCGAAAGGAGTCGTCGTCTATTCGTCTAGTTTTTTTTCAATTTCTTTTTTTTTTTGTTATATCGTGTAATTTTGTTGGCGTTTTAACCGGTGCATCTTATTTAAAGAACACATGTATAAGCGTATTGCGTGTATTTTCAAATGGGTGAAAATTGTCCACGATCGTTCTAGTAAAACTGTCATCGCTTTACTAGAACCTGACTTGACTGAGGCTTTAACGACTTGACCTAATTTTATCAAAATAATTACTTATAAAATTAAAAAATAAGATAAAATTGAGGAAAATTTTCCTCACAGCCCATAATTAGACAATAAATAAATAAAAACCAGCCAAATGCGAGTCGGACTCGCGCACCAAGGGTTCCGTACCATTATCTATAAAAACGGCAAAAAAAACACGTATGTTGTATGGGAGCCCCCTTAAATATTTAATTTATTCTGTTTTTTATTATTTGCTGTTATAGCGGCATCAGAAATACATAATCTGTGAAAATTTCAACTGTCTAACTATCACGGTTCATGAGATACAGCCTGGTGACAGACGGACGAACGGACAGGCGGACAGCGGAGCCTTAGTAATAGGGTCCGTTTTACCCTTTGGGTACGGAACCCTAAAATAGGCTGTCAAAATGATCCCCGTACTTGCGGTCCCCAATGGCCAGATGCACCATTCGGGATGGATCAAACCTATCAGACTAACCGATATCCTACTCTACATGCATATTAGGTCACATTTGGCCCACATCCAGACACGATGCAGGTCCAGATTTTATCTTGACGGCCCGGGAATTAAGTTTGGTGGTAATCTCTTGGAAGTAGATCGATGGGATGAAGCTTAAATTGGGCAGTCTCATCAGCACAGATTTACCATAGATTAAGCTGCCTGTCCACTAAAGTGAGCAGAGCATTATCTCGCCATTATTGCAGTAACTAGCCTTTTGTTCGCCCGGCACGTGCTTCTCACTACGATCTAGAAAAATGCTGTAATATAACCGCTAACCGGCCTCTGAATTACAGTAGTAAATGGTAATGGGGAATGCAATAATGGGGTTCATTTTGGCAGCCTTAGCGCTGTCCAAACCTTTTGAAACTTGGACGAAGGAATATTTGTGTCAAGATGTTTTCCCTATTGAAGTTTCATACGATTTAGATAGCGCTAAGGTTGCCAAAATTATCCCAATTGTTGCGTTACCCATTGCCAATTGCTACTGTAATTATATCATCATTATCGGTCGGTACTTTACAAACAAAGTAAAACATAAAATTAGATCTACTCAGAGAGAAATGGAAAGGAGAAAACTAAAGATCAGGAAAATACACAAAGTACGAAGCGATATCATAAGACAAAAAACAAAGTTAACAGATGCACTCACACAAGCCCTAAAACTAAAGTGGCAATGGGCCGGTCACATCTGACGCCTGACGGATAAAAGATGGACTGTACGTACAGACCACACAATGGAAGGGACCAGCTGGGAAAAGAAATGTTGGCAGACCGTACCGACGGTGGGCCGATGACATAATACAAATGGCTGGGAAAGACTGGATGAGCGTAGGAAAGGACAGAGTTAAGTGGAAGAAGCTAGAGGAGGCCTTTACCCAAGAAGGGGTCCGTATCTCCGAACCTGAAGTAAACTAACCATACTAACAACTACGTATAAGTTAAAACTACTAACATTACTATTAACTTTAAATTGTGTAATTTTGTAGAGATATGGAAAAATTAAAAGGCTTTATTATTATTATTATTATTGGTCGCTAAAAAAAAAGCGTCTACTGCTGGCTACTGCTTTGCCATTCTTGGAAGACGGATTGATGATCGCAGTGTTGGTGTTGATTACTCAGGTGGATACTGTTGCCCATCTGCTGATACACAATACCAATAATACCTAAAGAGTTAGATTATGATCTGGATACGCTACGGTTTTTAGTAAGGTAAACCGCAAACGAAGCCTTGAACGGTTGTTTGTAACAAATAAGACAGATTAATTGTTATTTTCACCTGAATTCAGCAAAGGCAAACACATGCTCCTCTTAATAAGAGTGCAATCACAAATCGATCGTTCATTAAAAAGCAACACGACACTGTGAACACGCAGCCGCCTCGCCTTATTAAGCGCGGTGACAGATTTATGATAATGTGAGACTTATTGCCTTCGAAATAGAGACGTCTTCGTTTAATTGCAGGTTATTCTAGTTTTGATTGTAGCTCTATTTTGAAACTAGTATCCTCTCGCGGCTTCGCTCACGGTATACTGGGATATCCAATAATATTAGTCAAAATTTATTTATTCATTAGGTTTTTACAAAATCTTTTTGACATCTGTACTTATCATCATTGCATATTATGTTGTGTATGTACTATGCAATGCATGTTATTATAACTTTTCATTTAAAAAACCGACTTCCGCCATTGTATTCGACTAAATATTTGGATGAAAAAAAATGATGAAAGAACCATAGTGGTGTAAGGATTATGATACTTTTTGAATGCAAATGCTTGGTTTGTTGCTGAAAATATCAAAATCGCCATATCTATTCCTACAATATTTGAGGAGTTCCCTCAATTCCTCATGGATCCCATCATCACAACTGGATTCTGAAAAAAATGGGACCAATCTGGAAGTATATCTATTCAAATAAAAAAAGAATTTTCCAAATCGGTTCATAAATGCCGGAGATATGCGGTATCAAACATAAAAAAAAAAAAAAAAATACAACTGATTTGAGAACCTCCTCCTTTTTTGGGAAGTCGGTTAAAAATAAGTATTTTTTTTTGCAAAATTCACTTTGATGCTCAAGTTGTATTTGTTTCTAAATAAATTTATCTAATCTTATCTTATTTTATATGTTTCCCATCGAACACAATGGGGGGGATTTGCCATAATCACCACACTTTGCAGGCGGATTGGCAGTTTGCTGCTGCCCATCCTCTGATGTAATCCTTTCATCATCATCATCATCATCAGCCTGTAGAATTCCACTGCTGGACATAGTGGGGACCCTAGAATGCCACGACGAATGGTCTTGAGCCACCTCCATTCACCCCATATCCCTTAGTGAGGCTTTGAGTTGAGACGGAGGGATCTATTCTTAGACCACGCGGCCGGACACAACACGACAATGGGGTAACCACTTCCAGCAGTGGACGTAAATAGGCTGGTGATGATGGTGAGGATGATAGTTTCCAAAACACACTGCCTCAAAGATTTCAATGAAAACTATAAAAGGTTGTCTGGAAGAGATCGCTTTTAGCGATAAGACCGCACATTGTAGGTTATTTTTTTGACTTTTTTTATGTTTCCGTTATTTTTGTATTTTTATTTGGTGTGCAATAAAGAGTTTATGTATCTATCTATCTATATATAACCCATGCCATTTAGAAACTGACAAATTTAATGGAAAACTGACCTGCAGGCCAAACGGCATTCGCTTCGAAGCGATTCCATTTCTACAGTCGTTATACAATACAATAGACCACGTGACATATCGATAGCTAACGTCAATCCCATACATTTTGGACTTTTCTACTGGCGTCATCGCTATTAGAATGTTACTTTGTCTACGGCCTCAGGTCTCTAGGTTGTGTCTATAAAAAATTTGTATATTACCGTTACGTCCGATAACACTCCATCGCGAATCATTGATTTAAATTAATAATATCCAAATAAGGAGCAAACTTTGGTTTGTATGAAGCGGGCTAGCGATAAAAACCTCTTAAGTATTCCGGTTAACGCCAGATATAACCGCTTTACGACAATCCATTGGAGATGTTTAAAATTGTTTTAATGTAAGCACATAAAAATATTGAAATCATACTTAATGGTCGGATGTGGGTGTAATTTTAGTAAAAGGGCCGTCTGTAGAGTGACCAAGTGTATGAACATTCTACAGACACTGTCAGAGATGAGCCTCAAGAGAAGAAAGTCTACAATCAGAAGGCCTAGTCTAGCAATGTAACAAGCATCTACGTGCGCGTGGTGTACACTACATGGATTTTTGTATAGCAATACCAACAAGCGCCCCTAGCGGACACTTTGAGAACATCAATTTCCATCTTGCGTCTTGGGTATAAGGAACTACGAGTACCATTGTACCACAGCACCCAGACCCAGAAGAAATATTTGCAGATCATGCAAACATTTCTTCTGCAGCGGGAATCGAACCCGCAACCTCTTGCTTCTCAGCCTGCTACTACCTCGCCGCACCACGGAGTTGGTTGGTGTTTATAACTCAATCAATTTTAAATAAAAAATAAAAAAAATTAACTATAAATAAAATAAATTTAAGTTGCAAAAATGCAGGTCGACCTAACATAGCCCAGCAATGGGCAAAGTTAGGCTGCCAGATCAAGAAAGATCATCAAAAATGTGCGGATGGATACGCGATCAGACATAAAGGTCTGAGGCCCAATTCTCAAAGTTATTTTAAAACTACACTGAAAGTTGACCAAATCCAGACTGAATTGTAAATTGACTGAAAGTTGAATTTCTAGTCCCTCATAAATAAAAATTTAGTCTACTTCCAATTCATGGTGACCACAATTAGAGTAGGATAGTTATATATATAATTGGAAAGAGTAAAGAGAGACTCCATCTACTTATGCTAAAATTATTGAAAAAACTTTGAATCGTTCAAGTTTCGGTCACATTTCGATATAATCACATTACAGTGTTGTATTTTATGTTTAGAGAATACCATTTCTGACATTTAAGACATCGACACAAGATCGAAACATGATCCGAACTCTATTTTAACTATTTTTTAGTTAGTGAATTGGGCCTCTGATCGCGTAGTAGTTTCGACGTGAATACGTCCAAAAAGGCATGGTTTTCAAAAAATAATTCTACCAAGAAAAAATTATGCTATTGTGTTTTCGGTGGATGAAAATTTAAATGAAGAACTGAAGAAATATATATAAAAAAGTATTAGATATATTATATAATTCTTCAAAAGTTAGCAATTCGTCTGCTTGGCCCGCCTTAATCTAGTATTGAGTTGAGTTAACTAAAGACTAGATATACCTACATTTAGGTATGCGTGGTTCGAGAGGAGACGCATCTCTGGTTTATTTTATGACATGACATTGACATGAGTTTTGAAGTAGATACTAGGTACATACTATCTCAGAAATTTGACTTGTTAAAGTTTCGTGAACTATTAAGTTCATTTATTTCTTTTGTTATCATTGCAAATTATAGAAATCACTTGAGTCTTCAAGTTTAAAGCCTCTGAAAGTTTATATCGAAGTTTTAAAGGGCTTCGTAATTAGAAAATTCGATTAATTCATGCAAATTAATTTGTAAGTCGAAATGATGTACAAATATTTAAAAACTAAACTAAATTAAAGGTTAATTGTTTATTTTAATTGTACTTAATCGTTGGCTAGTGCAATGAAGTAAAACGGAGAAAACCGAAATGAAACCACTCACCACTCTCTAGCCTCAGAGGTTTGCTTGAAGAAAACTCTTTTTAGGGTTAAGCTCGCCTTTGTACATGTCCTTTAATTCTGTCTTGTGATCATATTATGTATATGTGTGTATAATAAAGAATAAAGAAACTAAATGTATCAAAAGATGTCAAAGTCAACGCGGTTCCTCTACATTTGCTTTGCACTTTCTTATTTTGTTTCCGATATCCGTTACCCCATTAGCAGTAGGATACTACGGCATACAGTTTAAAAACCAACGTCCTGTGTTACAATTACATCTGCTACTTCAACGCCCTTTAGTTATGTGTGGCGGTCAAACCTGTCTAAGAATCTTCATCCTACTATTATTACAAATGAAAAAGTTTGTGAGGATGGATGGATGTTTGATACTCTTTCACGCAAAAACTACTGAACGGATTTTGATGAAACTTTGCAGTTTTATAGCTTATACATCAAAATAACATTCAGGCTATAATTTATAATAGGGTTTCCTCGCAGGCGGAGCCAATAGAGTACTTCATATTAGTAACTCCAAAGTCCACAGGATCATAAACAAGGGATCTATCAGTAACTACGCCATAAACCAAAAACCTCATAACATTCGGTTTGGCCGTTTTGTGTATAAAATAGTAATAAATTTCAAAGAAGGTTTTTCGTTTTGGTCACCCTAATTGCCTGTGGTGACCATAACGCTCGCGTGTGGTCAAACTCGCCGTCTTTACGAGATTAACTCGAAACGATGTTGGCTTGTTATTTACGCTTGATATCATGTCGATGGCCATTATTGCGAGTATTTCGTTCCCAGCTGTGAGATTTGGGATGTTGAGTTTGTGCTAGTGGAACTGGGCATATTTAATTAAAATCAGTAAATATTTTTAGATATTGTTTTTTTTTTGTTATTTATGTAGTAGAAACACGTAAGGAACTGACAAATTGAAGATGTGTTTCGTTGTTTTAGCACATTTTTTGTAGAAAAAGTTCAAAAGCGGCAACATACTTTTAAAACTAAGTTTATGATTATGATATTAACGAGTTTTATTTCTCAGAAATAGCTGTAATCTTGTGGATTTTGACACATGTTTATAAGCTATATTTTGGTAAATTTCGTGAAAAGGGGTAGACTTTAATTTACACAAAATCTAGAGTTAAATTTAGAAAAAGTCTACTTGCTTTTATTCAACCTGAAGTGTTAATTCTATTGATCAAAACATTGTTTAGAATATAACTTTTCATTTAAAAAACCGACTTCCGCCATTATATTCGACCATATATTTGGGTGAAAAAAAATATATGAAAGAACCATAGTGGTGAAAGGATTATAATTTTTTCTGAATGCAAATGCTTGGTTTGTTGCTGAAAATATAAAAAAATCGCCATAAGTATGCCTACAATATTTGAGGAGTTCCCTCAATTCCTCATGGATCCCATCATCAGAACTGGATTTTAGAAAAAAAGGGAACAATCTGGAAGTAGTCTATTCAAAGAAAAAAATAATTTTCCAAATCGGTTGATAAACGCCGGAGATATGAGGTAACAAACATTAAAAAAAAATACAACCGAATTGAGAACCTCCTCCTTTTTGTGAAGTCTGAAAACTAAAGGGGAATTCTTGGCTCCAATGGCAATATCTACATGTATGTATTAGCTCGCATAACCAACAACCATTAGAAAATATTGGTTCTTATATGCCGACTACAAACCGGACGCAGTTGAGGATGGGTCGGCGACATTGTAAAGATTGCGAGAGGTCGGTGGATGGACGCGGCTCAAGTCCGTTCATGGTGGCATTCTGTGGCTTTAGCAGCAGTGCACGTCAACTGGCTGATAATGATTATCATCAGATGATGCTGTTGATGAATCCAAAATCCAAAACTACTTTGAACTAAGTGATCCTAACGAACAAATACGTGAACGTACGAACGCAAACGCTCATTACAATCCGTTGATTTATTCAACAAAGGAAATTCATTTCCTCACCTCTTGTTACGCACTAAGATTACCAACCCTCCAATGTCAATTATGGGGTGGTTTAGTGGTGGGTTACGGATTAGATAAATAGTTTTACGGATTACATGCGAATAGTACGGATCAGATACGGATAGTTGCGAAAACATAGCTGGATAGATAGATTAACACTTAATTTTCACCGGGAATACAATAATATTAAAATTAGCAGTACAAAATGTGGTTTTATCGCTGATAGCCTTTTGTTCTAGGCAACTTTTGGATGAACTGTAACCTAATGAGCGAAGCAATAACGGAAGGCGGTGCACAGAGTAAAAAATAATAATAATAATGATAGATTGATATAATACAACACAAATACAATATACTTTTATAAAATGGACTAATTATTTATAATAAAGTTAAATACTATATGGCCCTTATAAAACAAAAGAACAACACTGCTATTCTACTATACATTCACAGGAACAGACAATATTTTTGAGATGTCTAATTCAACAGCTTTCCAACCCTAAACCTATCCCCAACTTAATCATTCCTCCTAAAAACCGCTCCAAATTCCCAAATCAATCAAGTTAAGTTTTTGAAATCCGATACTAGCAGAAATGAACGGATATTTTTCTCCGTTTAGTCCTACTAGTAGAACTGAGTGGTAGAACTATACGGACTAATTGAGTTTAACCTTGTCTATAATTAATTGTCCTGTGTTAATTGGCTAGCTTGACTTACGTTGAATGGTTTCGGAGGAAATCGAATATGACAGACGACGCGCATAATATGTCAGAAGGATAACTTTTCCGTTATTACAACAATGCTCGGAAAAAAACGTAACTCAGATACGTAAGTAATGCAGAAGGGCTACTCTTGAAAACAGTTCTAATCGCAATCCAGTTTCAATCCTAATAACGCTCGTTTGACTTGTTTGTAACTCTTGAACCAAATCGAGTTTGAAATTGAGATAAAGCACGCGTTGACTCGTGGAGAACAACAGAGACCAGAAAGTCGATTCACATAGTTTCATAAAATTCCACCAATCTCCATTCCAAATTGTGCGCTAGTATTGAATTCAAGAGTACCAAATGACCAAGGAATCTAGTACTCTCTGACGACAAATGACACTAAATCCTAAATTAGAATTGGAGTAGAGCGTCAAGAGTAGCCACACAGGTAATGGACATAAGTACCGGAATGAATGAATGAATGGAACAGGAGCCATTTTAGTTTATAAGACGATTCAAAATGATCCTTGTGATTTCAATAAAATTCTTTTGGTTTGATTTGATTTGAATCCGGAAAACTTTCAACGTGGTACATCACTATCCCATGTTAGCACAGCTAATAACTAACTCTGTAAACAACCTATGTTTGCTAGGCGAAAACCGCTCTTGCAGCCGACTATTTATTTTCATAGGATAATATCAAAGTTCTGTTTATATATAAAATAAAATAACCGGTCTATGAATAGACTCCTCCATCTCCTACCGTGGATATAGTAAAAGCCGATTATAGGAGTACACTAGGGGATGGGCAGCAGCATCCATCTGAGTACTTAACATGAATACTGCGAAAACATCTGACAACAAGGCAGTACCGTCATTTACTCAAATTATAAAAAAAGTATGTTAACATTTCATGAATGGTTGCATTTTTTTATTTTAAGAAATATCGTTTTTTGTTATATATATATATATATATATCATGTTAAGGGGCCGTCACTTGCCTCAAAAACAAACAACTCATAACTTATGACTTTTTCAAAACCAACAAAAAATCCAATTAAACATGCAAAAACGAGCCAACAGTTAAGGTAATTCAAAAAAGGAACATCAAAATTTGCATAGCGCTGTCGGCCATTGAATTCGCCGGCGAAATTATTTAACTGTCAGTGTAATTGACAGTACCTTTGTCAGTTGCGCGGGCGCCAGTGACGTCTGTGAGCTTCGTAAATGAAAAAGATTGATTTAATTGCATATTGTTTTCTTGAATTCTTTTTTGCTTCTTATTTGGAGAATGTTTAAAGAGATTCCGTTTCAAATGTAAGCAATTTAATAACTTAATTTAATTTATTTGCCTTTTCTGTTTTGGTAAAAGGCAACGGCAACGTAGGCGTGACTTTGCGGAAATCCATTCTACAATATTGAATAGACCATGCATGTCAAACTCAAAGTCATTGGTGGGCCAAATAATTAAAAACCGTAGAATCAGTGGGCCGCAAAAACCAACCATAACAAAAACCAGCGAAAACAAACTCATTCATGGATATACCTAGTAGTAGGGTACCCTAGCGGAGCAGCTATTCCCTAGCTGAAAGTAAAATGACTATAATTGACAATTTCTTTATGATAATTTAGACCAATTGATGGCCATTTTTTACTCGTCAAACGTTAGTCACCGAGTGACTTTCAGTTAGGGAATAGGGCGGCAGGACGCTTATAGTTTATATAATCATTACTTAATATTAAAATGAAAGAAAAATATACTACTTATATGTTCTTAAAATTGAAACGGGCCGCAGTCAAAGTTGTAAAGGGCCGCATGCGGCCCGCGGGCCGCATTGTTGACATGCTTGGAATAGACCAATAAAAATATTATAAGTAACAATTCCGCCAATCTCCACCGAAAACTCAGAAATAATTCGACACGTGTTTCGCCTCTCTACGAAGCATCATCAGTAAAAAGTTCACTCGCTGCGCTCTAGAATAACAAAGAAACAATAATCAAAAAAAATAAACAAAACTTAACATGGTAATTAAAAGTACAATGTATTATCGCTTAGTAGCGATAATACCGTCGATAATAATGTTCTTCCAGACATCCTTTGGATGGAGAGAGTTCTGTAAGATCAGAAGAATGGCTAGGGTTGTACTTAAATTTTAAAAGATTATAAAAAATAAGTGTATTGAATACTTAATACTTATTATGTAATAAATTTCAAGTTAATCCCTTTAACCGTTCCTGAGAAAAAGGGTTTTGACAAACAGATAGACATACGGACGACAAAGTTATCCTCAAAGGATCCCGTGTTATCGGGTTGAAGTACGGAACCCTTAAAATTAGGGCTGTCCGTACTAGATACAGCCACTCATTATAGAATAGAATAGAATATTCTTTATTGCACAAAAAACAAATCATGTCCACTTAATGCTAGGAAGCATTATCTACCAGCTAACCTTTGTGTAGTGCGGATAAAAATATGTAGGTTGTGCATAATACATGGAGAAGAATTAGGTAGTACTTTATGTACTTAGGTATAGTTAGACATACATAAGATAGGTAACATACATTCAGTGACGGATTAAGGCTACTTGATGCCCTAAGCAATCCACGCCGTGGGCCCCCCTATCCGTATGTCAACTAGAATCGGTCTTTCAACCTTTACCAGAAAAAAAACCAAAACCAGAGCAAATGCACTAGCGGGCAGCGAGTGGGCAAGCGGGAGCGGGGTTATGACTCTAGGTCGGACTCTATGCCAACTTAAAACGCGCGAATTTTCAAATTAGTCCTAGAAACTGTTTTTGGTGACTTGAGAGTGAGACGTGATGACCTAAGGACGGTTTTTTTGTGCTTCTTCTGGTGCCCCCCCAGACATGATGCCCTAGGCAATTGCTTAATTTGATTAAGGGTTAATCCGTCACTGCATACATTATAACAGTAGTTTTCAACTATTTCTTATCGTAGGGAAGTAGGGTGGATAGGATATTTAACCCTCCCTTCTACAGGGACAATCTTCAACAATGTTAACTCCCTAACTATCCAATTTTTATCTTGATTGTACCTCTTCCTGATTTCTTTTAAACGTCTACTTCCGGCCACCGTGATACATAGATTTCGGGCCACAGATTGCCCGGCCACCGTGAAACTAACCCGTCTTTCCTGCTTTAAATTCAATATCTAAACCATCTGAACTACGGAATAATACCTCAATATTGCAGTACAAGTTATCGTCAGGCTATTCAAATTATGCAAATTGGCGGTATCTCCCAAAACCTGGTAACTCCCGGAGCTGTTATTTTAACCCAGCAGATGGCGATAACAACTCAACAGATTCAGCAATTACTGGTGGTAACTATAACGACAATTTTTAGTTGGTTTTATTCGAGTTAATATCGAACACGCAGCAAATGTGCGTTTCTGCTGCGTTAGCGATTAAGCGCATCTTCGCTCGCGCTTACCTAAATTCGGCAGTTCGCGACCGAGCATACCATCGAGAGCACGGGCTCACTTAAACCATTTTACCAAGTAATTAGCGTTAAAGTCTGTCGGTCTAAATGATTACTGCTTATAATACATAATTACATAGTATTCGCGGATATTGACTTTTACTACAACCATTAACCTTACCATAACTCAAAGGGACTTGTATTTGGAGATACCACACAAGACAGGTCCCCTTTACAGGTTTTGTATTGGCCCTAATGCCAAAGACAGAATTGTCCCTGTTTAACCGCATTTGAAGGAGGAAGAAATTAATTGAACGAGCGAAGCGAGTTCTCTGAGTCAAGTTGGAAGAATCGGCGTTTGTATGTATGTATGTATTCCAAACCGTTAATCCAATCTTCATGAAATTTGATATGGGGGTAGATAGTATTGGTACAATTTGTAGTTAAGGTTATGAGCTATATCGGTCAGGGGGTAGCTGAGATATTGGGGTCCAAGAGGGGGTAAAAAAAATAAAAGTGAGACAGTCAGATCAAGTGGGGTGTCTAATGAAAGCGCTTTGGTTGGACATTTCTAAACTGTTTTTAATAAGTATTTAGCCTTAGTAGTTTTTGAGATATTATGGAAAATAAAAAACGAAAAAATCAAAAATTCTAGGGTACTTCCAGTAATCCCACAATGCTGAAATTTGGTATGCTTGTGGCTTTTGTGTCACAACTACAGGGAAAAGTCTGAAACTGAAGAATTTAGAAAATTGTACTCCATAAAACTAAACCAATATAACATCCATTGTTGACCTCCCATTTCTAAGAATTTGAATGACGCTGGAGTTCTATGGTTTTCGTCAAAAGGACGTTATCAATTAATTCGTCAGGTACTTGATAGGTACTAACAGGTATGAAGTATTACGCCCCGTTGCTTAGCCCTATTCAAAGGTTATTTCGATGATGTGTAGGAAATTAGTGTTGTTACTGATAGATCCTGTACTGTACTGGTAGACCTCGAGGTGAAAATTTTCAAAAATAATAATAGAAAAATGGAAATTACTTGGTTAAGTAGTCGGACTGATAAAGGTGTTATCGCGAGGTCTCAGTTCGGGGCGAACCACTAGTTTTACTATTGTTTGTTACTGAGACGTGGTCGCTAACTATTGGCAGTATAGACAAGGTCAAAGTTGCGCAGCGGACTATAGAGATATGGGGTTTCACTACGTGATAGAATCCGAAACGTGGAAATCCGTTGAAGAACCAAGATCACCGACATAGCTCTCAGAGTTAGCAAGTCGAAGTGGCAATAGGCAGGTCATATAGCTCGTAGAACTGACAACCGTTGGGGAATAAAGATTCTCGAGTAGCGACCACAAACCGGATGACGCGGTTGAGGAAGGCCCTCCACTCGATGGACTTAAGACATCATAAACCTCCTCCGACGACCTCTGTGGCGCGGCGGGCGAAGGTTCGCATGCGACGCAGGAGGTTGCGGGTTCAATTCCCGCCTCGGAACAAATATTTGTACGATCTGCAGATATTTGTTCAGGGTGTTCTGGATGTTTTTCTATGTATAATTAAAAAATATTGTATATGTAATGTATTGTATTAAGTAATTAAGTATATCAGTTATCTAGTACCCATAACACAAGCTCTGCTTAGCTTGGGGCTAGACAATGTTGTGCGAAAAGTCCAGCATTAAAAAAAAAAAAAAAACATCGCTTGAAGTCGGTGGATGGAGGCGGCTCAAGACCGTTCGTCGTGGCATTCTAGGTGGGAGGCCTATGTCTAGCAGTGAACTTCTCTAGACAGCCATCATAAGCTGGTAGACTCCATTGATGGACGAGTGCTTCCCCATGGAATGGAATGAGGGGATTTGCTATAATACTCACGCTTGGCAGGCAGATTGGTGCTAAGTACTCAGGTGGATGCTGCTTCCTATTCCCTGGTGTAATCCTTTAGTTGTATTTTAACTACATCCACGGGAGTAGACTGAGGGCTTATTGTTTCTGTCTTGTTTGTATTTTGTTCAAGTTATGTCACCTGCCTTACGCCTTTCTCAAAATTAGCATAAACCAATACACAACATTTCCATTAAAATATCACTCTTCCCCTCCCCTTTCCCACTTCCGTTACCCTTCTCTCTCTTCACTTCCCTAACCCTTTAGCATTGAAATCCAATCCAGGTCGGTATCTTTACTTATCAACGTATGACTTTTTCTTATTCCCCCTTCTCTCCCCCCCTTTTCACGATTTTAACAGTGAAATCCACTGGCACGTTTGCACTCAGTGTATTTGCAGTGTACTCGAAAAAGCAACTTCTTAATCCGGGACTTGTATCGGCTTTGTTTACACCGATGCGTAACGTTTGATTTTAATTTATACTCAAAAGTCAAATTATGGTTAGGATCTTGCATTTTTCTGTCTCAAATCACTTCAATATAAATAAATAATAAATGCTGGACATTTCACACAACATTATCTAGCCCCAAGCTAAGCAGAGCTTGTGTTATGGGTACTAGATAACTGATATACTTAATACAATACATTACATAGATAGATATTTTTTTATTATAAGTACATAAAATACCCAGAACACCCTGTACAAAATTGCATTTGTTACAAGGCGGGAATTGAACCCGCAACCTCCTGCGTCGCAGGCGAACCTTCGCCCGCCGCGCCACAGAGGTCGTCAAATATGTTCAGGGGACGTGCGAAGCCCTAAGCACGGAAATGCAGAATGATTCCAAATTGCCAAAGAACCATTCGAGAAACACAGAACGAGGTGATGACATCTAACATAAATAAAATTAAAAAAAAATAACTTCTAAAAAAATCCGTGCAAGGCTAACGCAAGGAGGGACTGCTACAAACTGTATACAGTAAATCGCTAAGTAATTAGCTACTCACACGTTACAGCACTTGCTAACATTCGGTGTAAACTTCGTCTATATTTACCCCGCGTACCAACCGAACCAAACGGCCCAAAAAGCTCAATGTTACCAACTGGATAAATTATGATTATATTAAGGCACATAATATAGGTGCAACGAACGGTCTGCGATCGGACTGAAGAAAGCGAGCGCACGCTCTGATACCGTGTTTTTGTATATAAAATATGATATAAAAATGGCATTTTAAGTTTTGTTAAATTAATCACTAAATCAATTGATAATTAACCCTTGGAGTCCCCTCTTAGGGGGCGAAATGGGGGGAAAAGGGACGACCACGTGACTCAGCACTAAATCGTTTAGCACTGTGTGTCATTTTATTTTATTCATATGTTTGTACTTGGGAATGCCATTGAATGGGAATTATTATACGTAAGTGATGGATTGCAAACAAATAACTTTGGTGGCAATAGCTTTAAGGTTCCCACGTATACCTCGTTGAACTTTTTGGCTGAATTAAGCATTATTTTTTCAAGATTATTGTGTTTTAAAAATCTATAACACTGCCGTAACTTGAAAAGTATTATTTAAATAAATAAATGCTGGACATTTCACACAACATTATCTAGCCCCAAGCTAAGCAGAGCTTGGTGTTATGGGTACTAGATAACTGATATACACAATACTTAATATTTAAATATTATAATATTTAATTTGATTGATATCTTTTTATGAAGATGTGAAAAGAAAAGTAATTAGTTGTTTTATTTTTTATGCTGATAGGTTAATTACTTATGTGTCTAAGTAACTACTACATAGTGTAAGTTTCGAACAATGTATTGTAGCCACCGCGGGTCACACGGCTAAGTTTAATAGACTATCAACTAATCTACCAGGAACTATACGGCGATATTGCAATTTTGTACGTGCACCTAGTTTCGGTGTTAGTTTAGTTTTGGATTGCTGTTGTACCGATCCGGGATGGATCAGGGAAAACAGACAAACCTGACACGATCCAATAAAAATTACAAAATACACTGAAAGTTAACCGAACCGAGACTGAATTTGTGAATTGACAGAAAGTTGGTATTCTGCTCCCTATAATAACAAGTTAGTCTTCTTTCGATTCACGGTGACTACCATTATAGTAGGATAGTTATATAACACATACATACATACAATTGAAAAGAGTAAAGAGATACTTAAATAAAAAAAATAAAAAAATAAATAAAAATAATACTCCGTCTATTTAAGCTAAAATAAACAAAAACAAATTTTTTCTTTTAAATTCAGAATTTAGTGTCATTTGTCGTCAGAAAGTACTAGATTCCTTGGTCATTTGGTACTCTTGAATTCAATACTGTCGCACAATTTGGAATGGAGATTGGTGGAATTTTATGGAACTAAGTGAAATCGACTTTCTGTCTCTGTTGTTCTTCACAAATCAACACGCTTCCTTGATCTCAATTTCAAACTCGATTTAGTTCCAAGAGTGCCAAATAAGCGTTATTAGGATTAAAACTGGATTGCGATTAGAACTGTGTTCAAGTGTAAAGAGCCCTGCTGATTGCACAATATACCCCTGTTACAAACCTGTCGCGAAATAGAGAATAGGAGGGCGGAACGTGATCCTAACATTATTTTGACTCATTTTTATTACGAGAATTGGGCCTCAGGTCGTCCCGTTTCCATCACGTTCCTGTATGTGTAACTAATAACCTGTTTTTCAGTTCAAATTGTTATCGAAACTCAGTTACCGTTTGTGAAATGAAAAACCGGACGCTAGTTTTGATGGAAAGCTTTGTTCGTGAATTTTTCAGATTAATTTGTAAACTCTTTGTTTTGAAATAGGAAGTGTGTGGAAACAGGTATATTAATACCTAACTTAACTAGTGTCCGATCAGTGGCTTATTTGGGAACAGTGTCGCGCTATCAAGACCTGTGGCACGGCGGGCGAAGGTTTGCCTGCGGCGCAGGAGCTTGCGGGTTCGATTCTCGCCTCGAAACAAATATTTGTACAATCTACAGATATTTGTTCAGGGTGTTCTGGGTATTTTCTATGTATAATAAAAAATATCTATCTATGTAATGTATTGTATTAAGTATATCAGTTATCTTGTACCCGTAACACAAGCTCTGCTCAGCTTAGGGCTAGATAATGTTGTGTGAAATGTCCAGCATTTTATTTTATTTATTTATTTACTCTAGTAATTCGTATCACTGGTTGTGTTTTGGTTCAAATAAAATCAAAAGAATTTTAGCGCGGCGGTCTACCGGTGATCTCCCTCTTAAGATTCCTTCTTAAGATGGAGATCATCGGTAGCGGTAGCAGGCACTTATGCCCTTTTGCACGCGAACGAAGATTACTTCTAATTTGGCTATTATATCTTCAAACTCCATGAAACTTTGTACATATGATCAGTATAATAATATCTAGACCATAATTAAATAATATCTAGAATATAATAATATTTAGATCTAGTTTATTAAAAAATAATTTAAAAAAAACAACTTTAAAGAAACTGACGCTCCACTGGTTATTATTTTACATGTTAGTGTACTGACAATGTGTAAATAAGACCTGCCAAGTGCGAGTCACACTCGCGAACGAAGGGTTCCGTACCATTATCTATAAAAACGGCAAAAAAAAAAACACGTTTGTTGTATTGGAGCACCCCTTCAATATTTTATTTTTTATTTAATTATTTATTTTTAAGGTGAATAATATAACTCAATATTCTGTTAATATTTCAAGCGTCTACCTGTTGCCGTTATCAATACCTATCGAGCAAAAATGAGCGAAAAAATAACGTTTGTTGTATGGGAGCCCCCTTAAATATTTATTTTATTCTGGTTTTTAGAATTATTTGTTCTTATAGCGGCAACAGAAATACATTATCTGTGAAAATTTCAACTATCACCGTTCATGAGATACAGCCTGGTGACAGACGGATCTATAAAAACGGCAAAAAAACACGTTATTTAGCCCCCTTAAATATTTATTTTATTCTGTGTTTTTAGTATTTGTTCTTATAGCAGCAACAGAAATACATCATCTGTGAAAATTTCAAGTGTATAACTATCACGGTTCAACAGATACAGCTTGGTGACAGACGGACGGACGGCCGAACGGACAGCGAAGCCTTAGTAATAGGGTCCGTTTTACCCTAAGGGAACACTAAAAATGTCATAGAGTTTGATGAAATAATAGCCAAAATAGAAGCAAACATCGTTCGTGTACAAAAGGACCTAAGCACCCTACTGGTAATCTCCTCCTAAATAAAACAAACTAAGACCCTTTTTTCTTTTTAAAAGGGTCGTACTGTGTTCTATTTAAGATTCCTCTAATCGGCAGACCGCACACAAACATTATTACTTAAATAAAAATCGTCAAGTTTTATTTCCTTCTACAACGAAATTACCAAAAATAGGGTAAATGTAAAAGCGCCTAAGTTACCAAAACTAACAAAAGATATGTAACTACCTATCTCCTAATAGGTACTATAGGCGAATTCTCAAAAACTGCATTGGAAGAGGGCGTTTGCAATCATTGACCACAAACTATTTGCCAATACTATTAAAAACTTTACTCTAAAATGAACCTTAAGACTTGGTAATACGATCAAAAGTATTTTACGTGTAAGTTGAAGGAACTTCCCACACATGTCCACAGAAAAAATGGACAGGGCTCAGGTAGAAAATGAATACAGAGATAGTGAAGTGCGTTCCGTTTCTTCAAATCCACAACCTTATGATTACCATTTACAAAAGAGTTTAGTCTCTTATTCAAAAGTAATAAGGTTGAAAATTGTTTGGGTTTAGTTTTCTGGATGTGTTGTGTTGTTTCTGGAACCAAGTTTCTTTGAACGTATCGTCAAATTTTTATGTTTCGAACGTTTAGTGATTTTTAGGTTAGTTTCGTTTCGTTTCGCGGTCGGGATGATGCTTTCCTGTGTTTATTTAGTTTTTTAATTCATTTAAACAGTTATTGATGGTGTTTTTATCAATATTTATGATGTGTAGGATGTTATGAACGTGTGAAAAGTGTTAAACAAGTTGATACTTGAGAAGTTGATAGTGTAGTGTCAAAGTTTGTGTTCCATATTTGAATAAGTAGTTAAACCATTGGATTGCTCTGTTTGGATGTTACTCCTGCGCATATAACGGTAAAGAATTGTTGTTTAGTTCACGATACTTGTAAATCACCCTCTGCTATTCTATTTTTTTAGATACAATCACCCATCTCATTTCTTGCAAGACTGTGTTGGACGCGCTACAAAGTCCATTTTGATGGGACTGTAAGTCAACATAATTTTTGTGACTTAATATTACATTAATAATAATAATAATTTACCTTTGTTTCCATAACTTTCTAACCTTAACTATAATAAACATTCATTATATTATAAACTATTTAAGTTAGGCCCCTATTCCGGGTACAGGCATCCTCCAAATGTGTCCATTTTTCCCTGTCTTCTGCTTTCTTCATCCAGTCTCCTCCCGTTCCTTCTCGTATTTCATCGCTCCAGCGTTCTCTGGGTCTAGCTCTACCTCTTTTTCCGTATAAAGCCCACTTTCTTTCATAAAGCAGATGGAATTGGTTCATTGTAGTTTTAAATTTTTAGGCAGCTTATAAATTACTTACTGGTCCGGTCGCCCATCTCTAGCAAGATCGGCCAAAATCTGCCAGTTCTGCGAAACTTCAAGGCGTCAATAATATTCTATGTTAGTTCCGTATCTTTTTCGGTACCTACGTTACTGACCCCACGAGAAAGACACAAACTTTCTTAAGCTTTTTACCGCCAATCTCACCCGGAATTATATCCCAGCTCCAACTCCGCGAAACTTCCACATATCAAGATGCCTGGCTTACTCTTCTTTGAAAAGAATCTTTCTTTTAAAAGTGGTGTTGTAAGATATAGAAGTGTGTTCAGTAATTTAAGTTAAAATAACAAAATTACATTCTTAAAGTATATTCGAGTTATATTAAAGTTGTATTTTATCAATCTATCATTATTAAGATTATTTTTTTACTCTGAGCACCGCCGTCCAAAAAGGCTGCCTAGAAAAAGTCACTTTCAGCGATAAATCCACCTATTGTACTGCTAATTTTTATAAATTCTATTATGTTATTCCTAGTGAACAATAAATAATCAATCAATCAATCGTTAATTTGGTTTTTACCTAGTATGATCAATCACAACAAAATGAATGCATAGTTAGAATGATAGAGTAAACGTACTTTTGTTTTGTTTTGGAGCTGAAGATTATTATGATTTAAAAAAAAAATTATATACAATTAGGTACCTAATTGTACCATGGTAGACAGGATGACGTGTTTCTGGCTCCCCTTTACCCTGGTGTCGTTATAGCCAAGTTTTTACGTCTTGCGGTAAGACATGTAATAACAGGTATTTTGAGATATACGGGTTATTGAAATCCGCAGAATAATTCACAATGGTCCCGCAGCGCAGATGACTGAACTCTCAATGGTGAGATGGCCTTAGTAACAGAGAGCAGGAGTTCATTTGATTTTACGGGTTTTTCTACTGATTTGTTTATTAATTTGTTATTAGGAGAACCAACATATTAAATTAATTGACTTTACTAACAATAGAATCAGAGAGCCAATTACAGGTTTCCACTGATAGCCATATGTAATGTAAATGTGAACAGTTGCTTGATTAATCACTACATATAAAAGAAAAAATAATGTTGCATGCTACTAAAGCTTCAATATAGTACCCAATACATATACAGAAAAAGAAAAAATCTTAAGAGGGCAACAATTACTATAATTTAGGTTCCCTCTACCTCTCCTCTCACAAGCAATAACCCGCGCGCAACCTCGCATCCGCGAGCGTCGTGCACAAAAATGTAGTTTTATGTTTATTAGTGCGAAAATAAAGTGTTTATAAAAAAACTGGTTTTAGCATTAGAATAAATAGTTATTACCTACTTGTTGTAGTAAAATTTTTCTTAAAACACCGTAGGATTCCTGAGATCTCATTCAAACCGTGTGCGAAACAGGGATTTTTCATTAAAAACTATCGAGGTTTTTTTACATATAGTGTTTTCAACTTTACACAATAAATTAAAAAATATAAAATTTTCATATTCCAAAATATTTAACTCGTAGATACTGAGTTCTAGATCGATTTTGTTGGGCAAAATCACATATTACGCCTTCTTAAAGATAAAGCTAAAGAACAAAAATATAAAAACTCAAAAACAATATTGTTAAATATGGATAGGTTAACTTAAGACTAGAAATATCGAAAGAGGGAGGTATATGGATGTTTTCCTTCTATTACTTATAGGTAATGTTACGCAAAATAATCTTTTTTCTTTAAAAGAGGTCAGGGATTATGTCTGCTGTGTCTGACAGTCGATATTGTAAGATTATGTACTTTTGGTTCTTTAGATTCTTGTTAAATAAAGTCTAGAGAAAATATCTAGTGACGTACCTAGTTAGAATTTAACAAATCTTTGCGTGTAACAAATCATAAATACGAGTCGCTATAAAAATCGACTTGGATGTAAGTGCGAAGAAACTGATTTGTTTGGTTTTTAACCGACTTCCCAAAAAAGGAGGAGGTTCTCAATTCGGTTATAATTTTTTTTTATTTTTTTTTAATGTTTGTTACCTCGTATCTCCGGCGTTTATGAACCGATTTGTAAAATTATTTTTTATTTGAATAGATATACTTCCAGATTGGTCCCATTTTTTTCAGAATCCATTTCTGATGATGGGACCCATGAGGAGTTGAGGCAACTCCTCAAATATTGTAGGCATACATATGGCGATTTTGTTATTTTCAGCAAGAAACCAGGCATTTGCATTCAGAAAGTATCATAATCCTTTCACCACTATGGTTCTTTCAAATTTTTTTTTCATCCAAAATTATTTAGTCGAATACAATGGCGGTAGTCGGTTTTTTAAATGAAAAGTTATCGTTAAAAGAGGTCAGGGATTATGTCTGCTGTATCTGACAGTCGATATTGTAAGAGTATTTGCTTGTGTTCGTTAGATTCTTATTAAATAAAGTCTAGAGAAAATATCTAGTGACGTACCTAGTTAGAATTTAACAAATCTTTGCGTGTAACAAATCTTAAATATAAGTCGCTATAAAAATCGACTTTGATGTAAGTCCGAAGAAACTGATTTGTTTGGTTGTCCGAAGATGTGTTTGAAGTTAAGGTTCCCACGTACACCTCGTCGATTTAATCGACTGTATTGCTCTAAAACTTTTTCTGTTTCATTGTTTCAAAAGTCTAGAAGTCTGTAGAAGTCCACTACTGGACATAGGCCTCCCCCCTAGAATGCCACGATGAAAGGTCTTGAGCCACCTCTTTCCACCGACATCCTGCGACGTTTATTATTTGTTTAGTCCATCGAGTGGAGGGCCTTCCTCTACTGCATCGTCCGGTTTGTGGTCACCACTCGAGAACCTTTATTCCCCAACGGTTGTCAGTTCTGCGAGCTATATGACCTGCACATTGCCACTTCAACTCTAGTACTGAGCTATGTCGGTGATCTTGCTTCTTCTACGGATTTCCTCAATTTGGATTCTATTAATTAATCAATTGAGTAATTTATTTTTTGATAAATAGTTTAATTAATAAATCTATCTGAATGAATATTTTTATTTAGAAATTTTATTTTTTCCCTTTGGTTCATACACATGAGTGTTATTTTCAAAGTAAGTTTTTTTTTGTGGAAACTTTTTATTAGCCTTTGGAAATTTGTTTTCAACACATTGCCATTAACATTAATATCAGTAAGTTTTCCTGAAACTGTAAAATAAAATAAAATATTAGAGGGGTGAATGACAACCGTTAAGACAGCTGATCCATCGGTAACATATACGCCATACTATTAGTAAGATTATGCTTCCATAGTCTCATGTGTCCAATATATTTACCGGAAATCCGACCGAAGCCATTCGTTGAATGTACACTGTGGTATTTAATAAAGATAGTATAGTATGCTATCGATATCCTGTCAGGCCTTTTAAGTTTCACCGTCTCTACCAGCTATAGATTTGGTTTCCTATGAAGCAATGACCGGTATTTGACGTCCGTATGAATGAAAAAATCTTTACACCCATACGGTAATAAACGTATAAATTACTAGCTGGTGCCCGCGACTTTGTCTGCGCAGGATTAGTATTTCGAATAGCTTATTAATATAAGCTATTCGAAATACTAATGCGTGGCGGAGAAAAGAATATAACTTATATATATATATATATACTGTGGCGGGCTTTTCTGTAGGACTATTAGATAAACATTTCCATCATACATTATATATGTGTAACTCTAGCGGTTTTGGCAGCGCACGCCAGAATAGCTCGCAGATGGTAGATTTTTTCCTAATTACTTGACACTTATCGTCATATTATGAACAATTCACACAATATCTTTATAAATTGTAGCCTATGTGTTATTCTGATGTATAAGCTATATTATTGTAAAGTTTCATTAAAATCCATTCAGTAGTTTTTACGTGAAAGATTAACAAACATCCATCCATCCATCCATACTTACAAACTTTCGCGTTTATAATAGTAGTAGGATAAAATAAAACGGAAATATTTAAATTGAGCGGTCTTATTGCTAAAAAGCGATCTCTTTGAACAATATTCAATATCATCATTTCATAGGGAATACAAAATACTTACATTTAAAAATTTTCTTCATATAAGTAACCTGGGGATCGATTTTTTTATGTCACTGAGTGACAGTAGACACTAAATGTCATCAAAAAGGCCGTAAATCACCATTTTTTTACCGACTTCCCAAAAAAGGAGAAGGTTCTCAATTTGGTTGTTTTTTTTATGGTTTGTTACCGCGTTTTTCCGGCGTTTATGAACCGATTTGAAAAATTCTTTTTTATTTGAATAAATATACTTCCAGATTGGTCCTATTTTTTTTTAAATCCAGTTCTGATAATGGAATCCATGAGAAATTGAGGGAACTCTTCAAATATTGTAGGCATACATATGGCGATTTTGATATTTTCAGCAACAAACCAAGCATTTGCATTCAAAAAGTATCATAACCCTTTTACCACTATGGTTCTTTCATCATTTTTTTTCATCCAAATATTTAGTCGAACACAATGGCGGAAGTCGGTTTTTTAAATGAAAAGTTATCAGAAGATGTACTGGGGGTAGGTATAAGAATTTTAGTCATCAATGAGTTTCAATGTTAGAAATTTGGAAATCGGGGATTGACATCAATTTTAGTGACGTTAAGTCACTCGACGTTTAGTTAATCGCACCCCTGATCCGCAATTAAGCTATGACAAAGAAATATCGAGGCATTTCAATATTCATAAATTCCGTTGTTTGCTAAAGAGGCCCGTTTGAATTAATCTGGGCTCAGTAATTAGGAAAAATTTACATTTATGACCATTCTTTACGAGCCTCTTTAAGTAGCTGCTTGTTTTTAGGGGACGGATTTATCCGACTTTTCGATAAAAGTCCGGCCTTCTCTTGTTACGAGAAAGCCGGACAGTATATATATATATATACTGTCCGGCTTTCTCGTAACAATATATATATATATATATATATATATATATATATATATATATCGGGTTCATTTTGATTAGGTATAGTACAATAAGGTAATGTGGCTTTAAAAAAGTATTTTATTGTTATAGTTGCTTGAGAGAACCAAGTGGTGAAAGGATTATAGTGCGCTCGTAGAAGGCTCTATTCATTCATGTATCTTACTAGCATATGCCCGCGGCTAAGGTCACGTGGTATTGTTACCTACTAAATTTCATAGAAATCTGTTCAGTTCAGTCGTTTCGTCGAGTCTGTGTTGACAAACAAACTACCGAACTTTTCAATTTCTATCAACCATCTGACCTTTTCGTGGTTTTCATTTTTTGTCCGACTTCCGACTTTTATCTATTTTGTATCGACAACTCTATTTCATAGTTCCCTGAGGCATTTCACTCCAAAATATTAATGGACCCCTGATTGTTCATATTTTAAAGCATTCTTAGATAAACAAACAGTAAAAGGGAAATAACTGTCATCCATTTTTATGTAGTCGTATTTCTTGAAGTAGTATAACCTATTATAATAAAGATGTGACCTTTGGCCATACCGTGGGATTGTGGGCCCCGAAAACACTTGCCCGTATGATTTATTAACGACATTGATTAGATATGAGTATGGTACTTTCTTACAACAATTTTAATTAAGACAGTTACTATTCTAAGGTTATCAGAAAGCTTTTGTAGTTTCACGGGACGAAAACCCAGTAGAGCTTGGCTCCATTAAAACTTTAATAAAATGAAATAATTCGAATTTAATATACGACTAGCTGGTGCCCGCGACTTCGTCTGCGCAGAATTAGTATTTCGAGTAGCTTATTTAGCGTTATTGTATTGTAGTTATGGTTCACTATTTTGGCTATAATGGCTTACACATAAGATATAGATATATAATGTGGCGGGCTTTTTTGTATGACAATTTAATAAAAACATTTCCATCATACGTTACATATGTGTAACTCTAGCGGTTTTGGCAGCGCACGCCAGAATAGCTCGCAGATGGTAGATTTTTTCCTACTTACTTGACACTTATCGTTATATTATGGACAATTCACACAATATCAATATAAATTGTAGCCTATGTGTTATTCTGATGTATAAGCTATATTATTGTAAAGTTTCATTAAAATCCATTTAGTAGTTTTTACGTGAAAGAGTAACAAACATCCATCCATCCATCCATAATTACAAATTTTTGTGTTTATAATACACTCGAGAGCAATGAATCCGGGTCACTTAAAGAATCCTAAAAATCTCGGAAACTAAAAATGCTAGGTTAATGCAATAAATTGTATTTAATAGACAATGTAATACTCCTTAAATGAAGGTATTAAAACTTCTTAGTTATTGTAAAGTTATATCATAAAAAAATCAAATTTGAAAAAGGGCCACTTTCGAAGATGGAACTACGAAATTACAGCATTTGGTTTTGCTTTTGTTTGTAATCTGTCATTTATCATTGTTTGATTTCTGTTTTTTGTTGTTTTTTTTCTGCGTAAACGCAGTAATGGAAGCACGAGGAGGCAATACGAAGTATTAAAATTCAAGAAAATCGTAATAAAGTTCAAAAATTTCATGTTTCCTATTTTTGTTTTAAGGAGAGATCAGCAGTTTTTTTCTTTATGTAATTTTGTGTTAATAAAATGTATGGTGACTCATATTTTTTTTACCTTCATTTAAGGAGTATTACATTGTCTATTAAATACAATTTATTGCATTAATCTATCATTTTTAGTTTCCGAGATTTTTAACATTCTTTAAGTGACCCGGATTCATTGCTCTCGAGTGTATTAGTAGGATTCAAATTTAGTTGAGTATTCGTCCTCTGCTGGACGAGACCTTCCACATAGAATACCATGGAGGGTATTGTCATAATCATCACGCTTGACAGGCGGATCGGTCATCGCAGTATCGGTATTTAGTGCTCAGGTGGATGCTGCTACCCATCCTCTGGTGTAATCCCTTAGTCGGCTTTACTGATATCCACGGGAGGAGATGGCTGGGTCTATTTTTAAGCTGGAAACCACGATAAACAAGGTCTAAATATGGTTGTATTGTCTATCTGAAAAGAGATGCCAGCATGGTCTCCACGGTCTGTTGTGCGACTGTTAAGTGTCGTTAGTTAAAATGTGTTCTCTGTTTGTTCCAGATGTCTCCATCATCTAAAATGTAGCTGTCAGTGTAACTATGGTGGTCCATCTTAAGATGGCGCGAGTGTTCAGTGTAGTGTGTGTGGTGCTGCTGGTGCAGAGTGCTGGTGGCAAGCAGATGAGTGAGACTCTGCAGAGGGCCTTATCCGCCGTGCGCGGCCCTAGTCCTGGTGCCAAGAAGCTGCTCAATATCCCTGAAGATGGAGGTTAGTACCTGCACTCTAATTTATGATTATTGGTGTACAACAGCCTTGCCATTACAAATGTCCTGACACACTCATATTTTGTTCGGGACTACACACACACAACACACGGAACTGGAAAGAGTGGGAATACGCACTCTGTATACAGAGTATAAATTATATTGTGTGGTGCACACAGGATGCTGAATAGGTAGATAGATATACTCTTATTTTAGGCGGTTCGCTTCGCTCGCTATTAGGCTCTTAGGCAGTTTTTTTCCCACCGCTGCGCTCGTTATATTCACACTCGTTTGCGTGTTTTACGTGGTTTTGTATGGAAACTGTAACAGCGGACCGTTTCGGCAACACATTTAGTTTTTACAAAAACACGTTAACATTTACACGCTAACGAGTGTGGGTGTAAACGCGTTGCAAAAGTCAGACTGGGGCCTCAGGTACAGTAGGGCTAATGTGAGCATCGCGTTTACGTGACAACCGCGTAAACGCGCGTTTGTTGAGTAACCGGAAAAATTAAAGTATACGTAAAAACTGCTCGCACTCCGCAGTTTTTACATATAATTTAATTTTGCCGGTTACTCAACAAACGCGCGTTTACGGCGGTTGTCACGTAAACGTGATGCTCACACTAGGCCCTCAGTTCTGCTAACAATCTTTTCTGACGTTGGTGGTTCCATGCGCATACACTAATTAGTTCCTAAAAAATCTATTACAAAGATAAACGGTTAGCTTTAACTCTGTCAAGAATGTCAAGATCCATCGGCTTGTTCATCTAAACGTGGTTGATATTTGCACCTGTAATAAACAAAAGTTTATTAGAAGGTCACGGGTAACTAGGGCTTAAGTGCCCTTTTGCACGCGAACGAAGTTTGCTTCTAATTTGTCTATATTTTCGCGTTCATCGTGTACCAAAGGGCCTTAGCGCCCTACTGGTAACCTTCCCTTAAGAACTTTTGTTCTCGTATGTCACTATACGGTCGCTAGCGGTTCTAGATCAATTGTTAGTTTGATGATAAAAATTATCCTGGTTTCGCTGGCTGTACTATGTGTGTGTGTATATTCAGAACCTTGAGAAGCTTTCATTACTCATTTGTCAAGGGTCTTAAAGATTTATGTCGTTGTTCTTCGCATAAAAATGTACTTGTAGTTTAAAATGGTTCCTCAACCGACCTTTATTCATAAAACACGAAAATGCTTCCATTATTTCGGATTAGCCGAAAAAAAGTATTAACAAATGAATTACCCGTCCAAGGCTGATGGCTGTAAAGTTTTATTACGAGGGGTGTAATTACCCCTAAGCCACAGAAGATATAACAGTGCTTACTTATAGAAGTTGTACTCCGACGACACTGAGATGTATAAATTTGTGGCAGCTCCTAACCCCTCATGCATGGTGTTGTAGTTGTATGGCTGTTCGATTCCCGCTGCGGGACAAATGTTTGTATGATCTGCAAATATTTGTTCCGGGTCTGGGTTTTATGGTACCATAGTACTCGTAGTTCCTGATACTCACGACACAGGGAATCCTATAGTGTGGGATCAAGACTACGTAGGTATGTGAATTTTGGGTGCAAGTTATGTATGTTTTGTTATAAAGTCAAAGAGCACTAAATGGATGATAAAACACAGTACTTCTATAGGCTGATGATGATGATGTAGTGACAAAGGCCTGGTTTAGGAAAAACTGGGGAATTACAGGGCAAGTTGACGTTAGCTGAAGCAATGCTGAAAGGACCGCGTTTAATTACTCAAAAGTTTTTGACTCTTGTCATTACTGTGTTAGGATGTGGTCACGTCTGTGTTTAATCTTAAGTGCCCGCTCTGTGCAAACTGAAGTTTCATCCTCATTTGGATTTTAATTATTTGAAGTCAATTAAATTTTGTAGACACAAAATTTAGAGGCATAACTAAAGCCTGTGATTTGTCAGTTTTCCGTCACTTTTCCATTAAATTGTATAGAACTAAACGCAGTTTATGTCAGTTCTATGATAAATACTTTTTTTATTTCTTTTGTTTTAAAATTCGAACCTTTTCTATTCAAGAACTTTTTGAGTAGAAATGTTAGAATTTTAAAAACTTTTACACGCTATCAGATAAAAATAACTTTAGCACGCTGATTTCGAATGATAAACAAAACCTTTTTAACATAAAAAGAAAAATATAAAAAAATTAAGAGATAAATATTATCTTTATCTTTTTATATTTATTTTTATCTTTTCCTCACTCTTGTGAGCTGAAAAATTGTGTGTTTCGTTCGGCAGCAAAGTTATTCTGAACACTCAGGATTCAATACAAGTACTCGCGCCAAATTACTACTTTATAACGCCTTGCATAATAAAAAAACTATTTATTTTCACTGGGAAGTATAAAAGGTCGTTTTGACGTAAGCATAAGATAGACAAAAGCAACATATTTGTAAGCTAGTATGCTCAAACCCTTAGACGCAAAATTCGCCCGGTACGATGGAACTTCGGCCTTTATTAATTAACGAACTCTTGCAATTACTGCGGCCCCGGGTTCTTTTGGAAGTTGAGGTATCGTTACATTGAGGTTATTGGATTCTGGATCATCTTCTGGGATTGTACGGAAGTTTTTCTTTGATTAAGACAGACACACATGACCTGCCGGCCTAGACAAACGGTATTCGCTTCGAAGCGATTCCATTTCTACAGTCGTTATGCAATACAAAAGACTATGTGACATATCGATAGCTTACGTCAATCTCATACATTTTGGACTTTTCTACTAGCGTCATCGCTAATAGAATGTTACTTTGTCTAAGGCCTCTGTCATCAACAGCCGGAAGACGTCTCGTACTGGACGAAGCCCCCCATAGAATAGGAAGGGATTTGTCATAATCACCACACTTGGCAGACAGATTGGTGATGACAGTATTGGTTTAAGGTTTTTGGCCGTGGTGGTCTCTGCCTAAGAATAAGACTCCTCCAACTCCGATGGTAGACGTCGTAATAGGCCCCAGGGGATGGACAGCAGTATCCATCTGAGTATTTAAAACCAATACTGCGATCAGTAATCCACCTGCCAAGCGTGGTGATTATGGCAAGTCTTCTTTTTCCATAGGGAGGCCTCGTCCAGTAGTAGCAGATGTTTACCAGCTGATAAAGAAGAAATATCTGTTATAAGTTCTCACATACATAGATGCTGCTGTAGGTGGCGTAATCTCTTCTAAGACATCCACGGAAGGAATCGGAGTTGAATTGCTCCGCAAGCACTGCATCTCCCCCTACATGCCCTAAACATCATCCCGTTTGCGGTCACCACTCTTTTATTCACCAGCGGTTGTTGGTTCTGCGAGCTATATGACCTGTTCAATGCGACATCAACTTGCTTTTTCTGAGCTTAGTTCTTCAACGGATTTCCTCATGACCTCCTTTTATCCTTTGTAAAAAGACCTAATAACCGATGTATCCGTGATTCTGACTCAAATAGCGATGACATCCCAAAAGCCGGACTACCCTAAAAGGTACCAATGTGGCCCCAATAAACTAATTACGGCCAGTCACGGGCGTCTCTTGAAAGGCTTTTTATCTCGGAGACTGATTGCTGGGCATTAGTCAGCTGGTTTTTTGTCTCTCGATTTACTGGCAGTAAGTTCCGTTTAATGCGGAGATAGAGTGAATTGATGACCCCGGAAGGCTAAATTTTGTATGAAAAATTACTGAAATTCTGACGTGGATTAATATTTCCAAGTTTTTTTTTGAGAAAACTTTGTTAAAACACGTTTTTCGTCTTTGTTCCTGGTCTATGCACATCTAGCGGTCATACTGGATTGAAATCCGCTGATCGCGAGTCCGTTCTTCTCTGTGAAATGTTACTAGAATACAGTTACACAGGCACAGTTCAGTCAGATCTTTTATCTGTTTTAGGATAGAACAATACGGGGATAGTACTCTACATCTGCTTTTTTATTTAACTATTTAAGTAAGTACCGAGTATTGTGTGGTGTGTCCGACCTAAGAAAATACCCCCCTCCTCATCTACTCCCGTAGATGTTGTAAAAGCCGGTTAAGGGATTACACCAGAGGATGGGCAACCACCCAATCCGCCCGTCAAGCGTGATGAATTATGGCAATTCACCCCATTGTATTTTATGGGGGAGGCCCCGGCCAGCAGTGGACGCCCATAGGCTGTTGATGATGATCATCACCATCTCAATCACCATTCACCATTTACCATTTTTATAAATTATGGATGTCAATATTCCTGTTAATATTTATATAGTTTTAGAATATCTGTTTTGTGTATGTCGTGTATCTAAGCTGAATGAAATAAACTTATCTTTATCTTTATCTCTTTATCTTTATCATGAGATATTTAAGCTTTTGACCACTATCTCACGTCGAAGATGTAGCACGTATGTTTAGAAGAAACCTATTTACCTTCGACTTGAAAACTCTTAGATTGTATTTATCAGGGAAAACAAACGCTACAATGTATTACATTCTATTTCTGTTCTCATTATGAGCTTATCTCAGAGACTAACTGCAAAGCATTAGTTTGCTTTTAAAAGGAACCTTGCAATCGTTTAATGTTTTATGCACGTTTAGCGGACTAATTATAGGCCGCAATACGCAAATGTCCGTTGCAGTTGACTGTGAATTGTCAAATAGAATATGCACAAAGAGCGCGTTGCAATCAAGCGCTATAATTATTTATTAATGCGACTGGTTTAGCCGCTGCGAATTTCAGCGTCTGCTAAATGGTCGACAACGGGCTTTCGACAAAGGTGACACTGGACGGACGACGGTTGAGTCTGTTGCAACTCGGCAGGGCTATTCTCTATCTCGCGACAGGTTTGCTACAGGCGTAAATTGTGCAATCAGGAGGTTTAAAGAGGCCACTTTATATGAATCATACGATGATTCATATAAAGGAATTGCTGAGAATTCGGAAAAGGAATTACTACCAGATCAATTTGCCACATTGAGCAATTCATCTGGTAGCAATTCATTTTCCTAACTCCCTGCAGATCTTTAGCAATGTCTTTATATGAATCGTATTATGATTCATATAAAGTGGCCTTTTTAGACCTGCTGGGCTGTCAAATGGTAACTTTGTTACTTTTGCAATCCTGTCGCGAGATACAGAATTCGGCTGCTGGTTGCCAGCAAAATATTCCATCTGGACGTTCGAGGAGTATAGAAGTGACATGGCACCGTGTTCATCATCAATCTTCTCTTGATCACTGAGATCTTGGCCTGCATGACATCTGCTGACAATTAAACAACTGGTAAATAATATTGACCGTGGTGTGTCTGGCCTAAGAATAGACCACTCTGCCTCCTCCCGTCGATGTCGTAAAAAGGGATTACACCAGGGGATAGATCAGCAGCATCTGAGTACTCAAAACCAATGCTGCGATCACCAATCCGCCTGCCAAGCGTGGTGATAATGGGACATACCTCTATTGCATGCTATAAAGGAAACTTCGTCCAACAGTGGGCGTCTAATGGCTGATGGAAAATAATAATAATATCAAAATTTAATTTAGATTAAGTACTTAACACACTTTTACTGTAAGTATCCAACGAATGCAGTCCGAATAACTGCTAATGCTGTAACTTAGTCTATTCAATTTCCAAAGGATTTCCTACGAATTTGCATAACTTTTATCGTTGTTTACACTGTGCTAGTGCTGTTCTAGTTACATCGGATTCTCTGTGAAAATAGTCTTATTTATTTCACATTTTTGTAAAACGTTATTTGTCTTTGACTGTACTGGAATCGTCAAATTGGACAGGAGGCGAGTTGGGGAACGAAAATAATAATAACATATAATTTTATGGTTATAATTGACCTATAATTTAATTAATTTTTATTATATTATTTCTTTATTGTTGCTAACGGAATGCTATTATACTCCAGTATAGTAAATATAGGTTTTGTACTTATGTGACGACTTGTAATACTTTTACCAAATAAATGATTATTGATTATTACAATTTCACAATTCCGCAACTGGACAAACATTAGCGAGTTGAAGAACGACTCGATTTTGTTTACTCTGGTCATAACGTATATATAAGTTCTTTAGGTAAACGAGGCGTCTCGGTCGCTTTATAATGGAATAAAAAATGACAATCCTGGTCATTATTTATGTGTGTACCAAATTTTATCAAAATTGGTTCAATCGTTATGATGTTACTGAGCGTGTTAACAAACTAACATACAACTTTCGCATTTATAATATTAGTAGGATTTAAAGATAAATTAACTTATCTCTAGGGGGTTAGCCACTTGCTCCTCCGCTAAAACACTGGCCCTATCTAAACCAAGCTTAAGTTTAGGGTAGCTGGCTGGCTACCATTTTGCATGTAAATTCCTTCTACAGTTCGCTTTACATTACGGGTTTAAACTGATGTCTCGTTACAGAAATAGCTGAAGACAGGTAATGTATATTGCTATCTGAAGTTATCCGTTGGTGAAAACACCTGGATCTAGATTCCGTGGCTTAGAAAAGTGTACATACGGATGACAAAGTTCAATAACGACAGTTCTATCAACACTCGTCAATTAACTCTGCAGCTGTGGCGTAAGCTGAAAGTTCGTTCATCGTGTTACTGATTCTTGCTATTAGGTCAGTGTCTTGCCTCCTAATTGTCAAAGGAACTGAGAATCGCTTTCATTGACGAATTTAAAGTACATTGCGCGTTATGTTTTGAATATATCTGCGCAAAAGATGATAAAGCACCCGGCGCAACATAACATAACACCCAACAGTGACGTACATAGATCCCACACTAGGATTATCGGTTATTGGTTTGTTAGACAATCAAATTCAAAAAGTAAAAAATAAATAAATGCTGGAAATTACACACAACATTATCTAGCCCCAAGCTAAGCAGAGCTTGTGCTAGGGGTAGGTACTAGATAACTGATATACTTAATACAATACATTACATAGATAGATATTTTTTATTATACATAGAAAAATACCCAGAACACCCTGAACAAATATCTGCAGATCATACAAATATTTGTTTCGAGGCGGGAATCGAACCCGCAACCTCCTGCAATTATTTATTTAAGTATTTTATTAATTGAAATCACAAATATCATTTTGAATAGATTGATAGATAGATTAACATTTTATTGTTTACCAGGAATAATAATAATAATAATAAATAATGCTGGACATTTCACACAACATTATCTAGCCCCAAGCTAAGCAGAGCTTGTGTTATGGCAACTAGATAACTGATATACGTAATATAATAACATTACATAGACAGATATTTTTATTATACATAGAAAATACCCAGAACACCCGGAACAATACATTTATAGGATTTAATAAAATTAGCAGCATGTACGTATATGGGCGGCCTTATCGCTGATAACGATTTCTTCCAGGCAAGCTTTGCCAATAAGGGGCATTTTGACCCACGCCTAGTGTTAATATATTTAGTGTTGCCAAGTTACGGCTGATTTAAATTGAGCCAGTGACACTAGCGTGTTTATTCAAGTTAGTTCCAGTGTCGAGTTTAGTGTGACTGTGGTGCCACTTGCCAGACCATGCCGACCTCAACATCGCTTCGGATGCCGCCAAAATCTTATTTAGCATCTTATATAGCTAAATCTTACCCCTGGCTTACAGTTTATTGTATCTAGACACGATAGAAGATGAATGCTATATTTCCTGTCAATGTGTCCCCAAAAATCGCAGCTTTCCTAAATAGTTGCCGTATTTGAATAACTCGCAAATTATGCTGTCCCAAGCATTGTTTGAGCACCTCTGGTGGCCGTGTGTCACTTCAAATCAGCTTGCAACCTAAAATGAGCTTTATATCTCTGAGTTTAGGTCTTACTTGCGAGCATTTCGTTCCTTGAATATGGCCTGGTGTTGGGGGTGTATCTTGGAGGCATTTCGCGTAATTTTGCCAAATGGAAATAAGCTGTCATGTGCTTATCTTAGATTTCAATATAGCTTGCGTGCGTAGCTTTGATCCAAAAAGAGCATAGTTTCCGTGTCATCTGAGTGAGGCTTCTGTATGTATCTATTATTTGTTCTGTGACTACGTTAAGAGATGAGCCAAAATTATGAGTTGTTATGAGTTGAGGTAATTTTGCGTTGCGGTCCTCGCTTCGGACTTTTGGACATTGTGTTTAAAACTTTGACGTTTTTCAACTTGGTTAAAGTACCTGAGATTGTTCGGTGTTCTATGTTGAGCAGATAAACCTTGGAACAGAAATGTTCAGCATTTAAAAATTATTTTAGGAACGTGAAATTTTAATCTTTTTGTGTGATCTTCGGTTATATTGCTTCGTGTTTGATGATTTTTAGGGTTCCAACTCACTAGGTTTCATCCCAAAAGGTACCTACGGAACCTTTATTGGATTACTCAGGTGTATGTCTGTCTGTCTGTCACAACCTATTTTCTCTCCGAATCTACTAGACTGGCTGAAATTTGGTACAGAAAGAGTTAGGTGACCCAATCCCGGATGTATTGCGTAGATAAACGAATTCTGATTTCAGGGGCTAATCTAAGAGGGCCAGAAGAGGAGGACAGATAGTTTTTTTTAAAGTTACCTTTGTCAACTTTACCATGGGTTTAAATGGACTGGGGTTAACGCCTAATATCAGGAGGCCAAAGAAAAGTTCCGAAATAAAATATTTTTATTTATTATTTTATTTTATTTAAAATAAACATAAAAACATCTAATTACAAAATTATTCGCTCTTTCCCATCATCAACACCTTCAAAGATAATAATATTATTACCCTTTTAATCAAGACATACAATTTTACCCCACAATTTCACTTTATACTTTAACCATTATCATTTTATGTAAGATCACATTAAACGAGCAAATTAGTTGCCTGGCGACAATTGCTGAAGGCAATTTGGTTTCCAGTTGCTCAAAGCCTCCTCCATAGATCGCTATGGGGGATTAGCTATAATCACCACGCTTAACAACTGGATTGGTGATCGCAGTATTGGTGTTGAGTACTGGGTGTATTCCCTCAGTCGGCTTTTAAGACATCCACGGAAGGAGGCTGAGGGGTATATTATTAAGACGGACACGTGCATATAGCATTATTGTTTTTGCTTGCAATAAAATATTTCACATCTATCAATAATGAGGGGTTTTCATCTTCGATTTAAAAAAAGTAGTTAATTTGGTTCGATAGATGGCGCTGACTCAACTGTAGCTGCCAAGATTGACAAATGTATTATCTGTGGTGTACGCGTACTAAGCTATTATCTAACTAGTCTGGGGCTATTAGTCATGCATGATATTCTGTTTGTGTTTGCTTCTTGAGTGCGCTAGTGATTTTGTGGTTTTTTTTAGAAGTAGGCAAAAATTAATACCTACCATGAAACGAAAATATTCCTACGTTGTTGATGTTGACATTTTACTTTATTTTCACACATGACAGCTACGTACAGAGCAACGCCATCTATTTTCAACGCTGAAAGCATGATTTGAAACGGCCGTGAAAACCCCTCATTGATGCTCAATTAGAATATTATGTGACCGACATATTCGGTGACTATGAAACTGGGTGCGATATATGAAAGTCATCAATCGGCTAAACTTCTGACTAAACTGAGTGTAGTTATAAGCAAACTGGCCGCAAATCATCGATATCCTGGAGATCTTGGATCTAGAGGAGGCACTTGTACTGGCATCATATGTGTGGTGAACCAAACTATATATGAATAAGAATTTCAGTCATCAATGAGTTTCAAAATGAGAGACCTGTGTGGCGCGGTGGGTGAAGTTCGCCTGCGACGCAGGAGGTTGCGGGTTCTACTCCCGCTTCGTAACAAATATTTGTACGATTTGCAGATATATATTCAGAGTGTTCTGGGTATTTTCTGTGTATAAGTAATAAAAAATATCTATGTATTTCATGTATTATATTAAGTATATCAGTTATCTAGTACCCATAACACAAGCTCTGCTTAGCTTGGGGCTAGATAATGTTGTGTGAAATGTGCAGCATTTATATTTATTATTTATTTATTTATAAAAGCACACAATTTTGAAATCCGTGATTAACGGGTATTTTGCTGACATTTAGTCACTGGATGACATTCGAAAATTGGTCAGGGGTACCCTGACTATTGCCGTATAATACCAGTCGCACCATGTTGCCGTACCGTCCAAACCTCCGGGTGTTGCTCAACAATTAATGGCCCGTTTATAAGCACCTTACTCCACCTGATCTTCAAAAACCTTAATTACTGTGCATTATTAACGAAAGGGCAAAAGGAATTCTCTTATTACAAAGATAGGCCTTCTGAGGGCTCTTTGAACAAATATTATACAACTTTTGCCAAATTAGAGTCGGGTAGAGTTTTTTCTTTGGTTGTACGAACAGCTAGCGGAAAAACATTAGCGGACGGTATGGTCCATTTCAAATGAGCAACTTACACAAACGGACAATAACTTTAGTGTCATCAGTTAAATTAATAGATAGATAGATTAACTCTTTATTGCTCAAAACAATAATTATAACATACACAAATACACCATAGACAACCTTTGGATGGAGATGACTATATGAAGCATTGTAACTCGATGGGAAAAAGATTCCCAACAATGTACCAATGTGACTCGTTTGGGTGTTACTCTTTGTGAACCCTCCGAAAGAATGGGATAGTGTGAATTTGCTTCACATTCATCTCACGGTAATATTGGTGTATTGTTGTGATCATCAAGAACAAAAAGTAACCAAATACGGCCACAACCCAATCGGGCTAAATCTTTCCGGCCACAACGGAAACAACCCAGAAATCAACGATCTTCCACTGGGCCACCACGGCTCCGACAAGCCAAATCAAATAAAAAAAAATATTCATTAAAATCACATAGTTTTTTTATACTACTAGGGCAAGCAAACAAGCATACGGCCCACCTGATGGAAAGCAGTTACCGTATAGCCTTTGGACGCCTGCAGCATCAAAGGCATCACGCGCGTTGCCTACCCTGAGGCATAAAGATGAAAAGTCTCATGTGCCTTTAATTTCACCGGCACCCGTACCCTTCAAACCGAAACACAGCAATGCGAGATTCTACTACTACAAAATCAGATCATTTTGAATCGTCAAGGCATAATTTTGTCCGCTTAATCTTCATAGATACATACCTGAAAAGTATCTGTAATGTGCCTGAAATAATGCCGCGGTTTCCTAACCCTGAGTTGTAATTTAGACTTTTCAACTTTACCTTTTCGTAAGTAGGTAATGTTAAACGTAAGTGAGATACTTCTTTATCTGTTGAAAACTTTTGCGGGTACAATTTGCTGTAGATATTGTTACAGGCTGAAGTAATCCAGTGGAATTTTAGATTTTAAACTCAAAAGACATGAATTTGAACCTTGCCTTCCACCAGTTAGGACTTTATATTCATCATCAGCAACCTCTGTAGCGCAGCGGGCGAGCCGGCTTAGAAGCAAGAGATTGCGGGTTCAATTCCCGCTGCGGATTTTTTTTGCATGATCTGCAAATATTTTTTCCGCGTCTGGGTGCTGTGGTACCATGGTACTCGTAGTTCCTGTTACCCACGACACAGGGAATCTTAGTGTGGAATCAGGATTATGTATGTGACTCTTGGGCGTTATGTTATGTTATCTTGATAATTTGCAACCCTGCCAATTAAACTATTTGACGAATACGAATACATGATTCTTTATACTCAAATAAAATATTTATTTAAACGTTTTCGTCAGTACATTTTTACTAAATATTGAAAACGACTCGGCTCAATAATTAATCACTGACTACAAATATTCCAACAAAATTCTACGGTAGCCATCGATACACCAATTTTACTCTTTTTGGCCTCATTTTTCCGGCCGCATGAATAAAAAGTAACCAACATTCCGCTAAAACAAGACCGGACCACATCCTTCAGGCCACCGTGAAAACAACAAATAAAATTGTACATAAATTGATGAAACACGTTAACACACAGAAGATTGGTTTGTAACTGATCCATAAATTTAACTATCTACGTGCCCAATGGCCAGCAAGTCTAAAAAAGCCACATTATATGAATCATAATACGATTCATATAAAGAAATTGCTAAGGATCTGCAGAGAATTCGAAAAATGAATTGCTACTAGATGAATTGCTCAATGAGGCTAATTCATCTGGTAGCAATTCATTTTCCGAACTAAAGAGAGGGGGACAGTTCAAAAGGTGGGAGGATGAGCTAAAGGATATTGCAGGAAAAACATGGACAAGGATAGCGAGAGATAGAGAAGAGTGGAAGATACCCATACTCCATACCCAGTGAAATTAAAAGCCTTCCACATAGCAAATTCACCACAAAAATTAAGTTATGGCTGCAAGAAAAGTGTTTTTATAGTGTTAAGGAACTAATTGACAAAAAATGAAATTATAGATATTATAGCTTTGACATTTGTGTATTGTGCGTATAATTTTTATGTAATTGAATATTTTATTAATTTAAAGCCTGATGTAGGTATATATAGGTATATGACATGTGTAATTTGTTTGACATTTAAATTCTTATAGACATACCTAGCTTCATTAATATTATTGTACACCAATCTTGGTAACATAGTGGACATTGTTGTAAATTTTTACCTAACATCTTAATACCATACCTATGTTTGACAATAAATGATATTTGATTTGATTTGATTTGATTTGATTTGAGGTTGGAGGAGGCCTTTGCCAAAAAAAAAGGCAAACAGATAACAGTGTCGATGTCGCAGTGTAAATTATTGTAAAAAAAATAATATTATCTGAAATAAAGGCTTAAAAATAAAATAAATAAAATAAAATTCATTTTCCGAATTCTCAGCTAATCCTTAGCAATTTCTTTATATGAATCGTACATATAAAGTGGCATTTTTAGACCTCCAGGTACCTATCTAGCTAGTGTTTACAAACAAAAACTAAAAGGTCGCCGAAATTGCTGGATGGAGGCGGACCGGGACCGTCCATCGTGGCGGTTTTTGGGGGAGGCCTGTGTCCAGCAGTTGAGTTCTATATGCTGATGATGATGATGATAAGATAGGCAGAAGTTACAGTAATTTCTATGTATCAGACATAGCTCGCGACCAAGCATATAAGAATCAAGAGACAAACTAAGCTTTGCTTCTTTTGATGATGAAAATCCTTGAACCTCTATTTTCTCGGAAAACATCAATAAACCATCAATAAAATCCTTCAGTTCAGATTCAGAGATTTCCCCTTGCAAAGAAACCCATAGGCCATCTTCAATAGTATCATCACAATCTTTTATTTTTATTTTATACAGTGAGGATTATTCAAAATCAATGAAATGGTAGCCAGCCGGAATAAAGCTGATCCGTAGATCAAAATGAATGGTTGGATGTTACCATGTCAAAGGGTCGCTCTAGGGAGACAGGGTCAGTGTTTTCATTCCGTGTGGCAATTTCTATTGCCATCAATGTTTAGAGAACAATATTGTTTGTATTATTCATAAAAATATTTTTTGTAGCCAATAAACACGGGACTTTGATCCAATTGCCAGTAACGGACTTGTTGGGCAATTTTCGTTGGTATGGGATTTGTCCTGGCTGCTGTTGATTAGGAGTGTGTTATTACAGGAAGAAAGCGTTAGCCGATTTGGTCATGGAAAGCAATGGCGGCGATGAGCTCACCACTTGTCATGTCTATAACACAGTGATTGTGTAACCCATGGTGAAAAGAGGCCCTTTAAGGCTCTGCCTAATACACCTTCGGGGAAAAAGTCATGTATTTATGTATGTAAGTATGTCATTTCTAAAAGTCTATAAATATAAGACTTTGATACAATTGCCAGTAACGACAACTCGAAAAGTATTTTTTTTAATTAACCAGTATTTGCCAAGGTCCAAGCCACACAGGCAGGACCTTGGCTTGGTGTTTAGAGCTTCGTTGTATGCGAACCAACGCATGGTTTACTATTTTAATGGCTACACTGACGCTTGGAGCCGCTCAGCATGACTATTATTAGTCAATTAGTGAGTCTCCAAGTGAACGGATGCAGTGGCGGCATGTCGACAAGATGGAGAAACAGCTGTTAAGCATGCTAAGCTCCTGCCTGTGTGGTTTAAGCCTAAGTATAAGTAGCGGCACGTAAGTCTAGCGCTGAAGGAAACGTGGAGGGGATAGTTGCGCATGTTTACTGTCGCGCAAGCAATACAATTAGTATAAGATAGATAGAGATAGAGATCCCGCCCAAGATACCTTACTTTTGACTTCTGCGCAATAACGGTCAGCGCTAGAGTTTCGTGCTGCGACTTGTAATTCATGTTTTTGTTGTGAACAGTTTGAATTTGATTTATTTTAACAGTTAAGTTAATCCGTTCTTCTTACCTGGGTGGGGAATTACTTATCATCTGTTTATATTTTAGGATCGTTCGTATTTGTTACCTGTTGTTCTTAGAAAACCTTCATTTACAAAGGCAATAGCCTCTGTACACGAACCAGCACCGCCAGACCCCAAATCTATTGTATTGCGTTGAAAAGGAATGTTCGGTCCTACTCATATATCGGCCGATTGGTCGCTAGACTAGCCTGTGTCACTTCAAATTGGCTTTCAATGTAAAATGAGCTTTAGTCTGCTAGCTTTTGATTTTATAATATATCTGGGATGCGAGCTGTCATGCGCTGACTTTTAGCGATCAGTTGCTAGAAGGGTTACCAACAAAAAAATAACGAATCGAATTTTGTCATCTTGTAAACTGTAAAAGAATGGAATATTAATGTATGTTAGGTACCTACCTACTTTGATTAAACAAAAATAACAAAAACTCATTTTAAATCCTAACGCTCTCATTCATAATTAATTTTTAAACCATTTATAGTTAAAATAGCTTTTGTCTTGTTTTGGCGTATGTAATTTTACATCACAGAGAACATAACAAAAGCTATTTTAACTAAAATAGGTTAAATAATGATCATAGGGGGTTAGAATTGTGTACCCTTCTAGAAGTAGAGTCACGTAACAAACAACCCTCTGCTGTGCCGATTTTCATATAGACGTGTGCGTGGCAGCTTTGTAGTACGCTCAATACGCTGTTTATAGCATGTAAATATAATATATATTTGTCAGTGAACGATTTGTTCACCTAGTAAAAAAGGCAACCGCGTGATTTTGGCTTTAATTCATCTATGTTTGATCGCGTTTTAAAAGTAGTAAATTCACCTAGTTTATAAGACGATTCCAAATTATACTTGTTATTTCAATGAATAAAATATTCTTGACATTAATTCTGGGTATTATTGGGATACTTGTATCTTTTTGATGTTTTACGTGTTCCCGACTATCAATCTAGACCTATGTATGTTACCTGAGGTTAAATCACGGTTAATTTGCTTTTCACTAAGAAAGATTAAGTTAAATTGAATGCATTGTCAAGCTGTCAGTAAATCAGCGGTCGATAAGCTGAGATTTCGATTGCGTGTCACGGATTTACACATCGTAATGTTTGTGTCGTCAATGATACTTCTGTAGATTTCTACTATTATTTAGTCTGTGGCTAGGATTTACGAGAATACTTCATGAAGACGTGTTACGGTCGCGCGTGATGTGTGATGTAAGTTTGACAATTTATACCTGTTTTTAAAGATTTATTGCTTAATTGAGGATCATTTTATTCTGAAACGTGATATCGTAGTTTTTATTGTCCATACATACATACATAAAAACACGCCTTTTCCCCCGAAGATGTAGGCAGAGCCTCAAATGGCCTCTTTTGACTGTAGGTCGCACAATCGCAGGAATATAAACGTGACAAGTGGTGAGCTCATCGCCTTTATTGCTTTCCACGATCAACTCGGCTAACGCTTTCTTCCAGTAATAACACACTCCTAAGGCAGGTGCAAACACTACAGCATCTCAGTATAGCTGTTAAATTGGACAGTGCTTCCTCTGATGTATGAGATGTAGTGCGTAATGATTGATGATGATGATGTCTTGCCTAGCAATATTTGAGACAAAATACACACAGCTTACTAATAACTTTTCATTTAAAAAACCGACTTCCGCCATTGTATTCGACTAAATAATTTTGGATGAAAAAAAAATTATGAAAGAACCATAGTGGTGAAAGGATTATGACACTTTCTGAATGCAAATGCTTGGTTTGTTGCTGAAAATATCAAAATCGCCATATGTATACCTACAATATTTGAAGAGTTCCCTCAATTCCTCATGGATCCCATCATCAGAACTGGATTCTGAATCTGAAAATGGGACCAATCTGGAAGTATATCTTTTCAAATAAAAAAATAATTTTCCAAATCGGATCGTAAACGCTGGAGATGACGTAACAAACATTAAAAAAAACCACCAAATTGAGAACCTCCTTCTTTTTGTGAAGTCGGTTAAAAAGAAACGGACAAATTCGAGCTAGAATCCCTCCCGCCCTTGGGTTCCGAACATTTAAATCATCAGTCAGCCACTTATTCCTAAAAATTTGACCATCTAATTCAATGTCGTCAATGTCGACCTCTGTGGCATGGCGGGCGAGCAGCCGGCTTAGATGCGTTGCGTGTTCGATTCCCGCTGCGGGAAAAATGTTTGTATGATCTGCAAATTTTTGCTCTGGGTATGGGTGTTATGGTACCATGGTACTCGTATTTCCTGATACCCACGACACAGGGAATCCTAGTGTGGGATCATGACTACGTAGGTATGTGACTGTTGGAAGTAATTATAAAAAAAATTGTGCAGAAAAAAATGAAATTTCTTAATTTATCATTGAGCTGTTCTCATGTTATGTTTTTTCTCTCATTGCCTGTCATTGCTACACGTAACGAGAGACAATCAACTAGTCCCCATCCATCCTCAAAATTGACGCTCGTGTCTAGCTTGACGAATTCAACCGCTTTATCAAGAAACTTAGTTAAAGTTACGGTTTCATGAGTAATTGCGACCGTCTTATGACGGCCGTCACGGCGAACTTAATGCTAGATAGCATTGACTTCCAGCTAACCGTTACGTATTGTGGATAACAATTTAGAGGCACTTAAGTTGGAGGCAAGTTAAAAAATTACTGGAACACTTTGGAAAAAATACCGCACTCCTATTCTACAAATCAAATCAAATCAAAAGAATTTTATTCATTGAAATCACAAGGTTCATTTTGAATCGTCTTATAAACTAAAATTACTCCTATTCCAACGCGACCAAGCCTAGAAAAAAGCCTAGCATATCCCTAGGCAATCTCGTCACAGCCGTCCCTCGTGCTGTCCGGTCTTCATTCTGCGTCCAGGGATCGAGACGTAGATCCGTACAACGCAACGACGCGAAAGTTGAGCTACCAAGGTAAAAAGGTCCCGAGAGGCCAAGGTTTCTTTGCAAGGCCGGTTATCGCCATTGTATAGCGAGCAATTGGGTATTAAGGCCGGTCACGAAAGCGAACTTTACCGGACGTTGTAAAAAACTAAAAAGTGCTCAACAAAAATGTGCTAAATTAAACTATGCTTGATCCTACAAGACCCCTTATCTATACTATTAATTTATATATTTTAAAATAAATCCTTATTTTTTCTCCCCCAAGCTCTCCGTCTTTTTTTACTTGTCATCCTACGTGAAAAAATCACACTGTAAAACATGCTATGCAATACAAACATGCAAATAAGATTTTTGTTGAAAAAAATGTTTTTTAAAAGAAGCTATAGTGATCAGAGGGTCTAGCCAAGTGGCATTCGTTTCGAAACGATTCCATTTCTACAGTCGTAATTCAATACAAATGAACACGTGACATGTCGATAGCTAACGTCAATCCCATACATTTTGGACTTTTCTACTGGCGTCATCGCTGATAGAATGTTACTTTGTCTACGGCCTCTGGAGGTCTAAAAAGGCCACTTCATATAAATCATAATACGAAGATTAATATAAAGGAATTGCTAAGGATCTGCTGAGAATTCGGAAAAGTAATGACTACCAGATGAATTAGCCACATTGAGCAATTCATTTTCCGAATTCTCTGCTTTTTTTTTTCTAATGGACAAAATGCAGTTGGCCTCAGACGGCCGATGCTGCGTTACCGGACTTTTGGTGAGCGCGGAAGGCGCTCCACCTTAAAATTAGGTTGGGGCAACTAGCGCAAGGGCACCACTTAGGTACGGACCTCGGTTGGGAGGAATAGGAAAACGCCCCGGAACATGCTTGTAACGGTTTAGGCGTGTGGTACAGAAGGTACTGAAAAGACTGGAGGGTAGGAGCAAACGCCCCGGAACATGCTTGTACCGGTTTAGGCGTGTGGTACTGATGGTACTTAAAGTCTTCGACCCCGCCGGCGGGGTCGCTGTATTTGTGTAGTGTTTACTCTGTCGTGATTGGATGACGACGCCCCCGCATCGCGGCGGTGATTTCGTCATCCGGGTCACCAAGAACGTGTCTTGGTCGACGAAGGGATTAACCGAATTCTCTGCAGATCCTTAGCAATTCCTTTATATGAATCGTATTACGATTCATATTATGATTCATATAAAGTGGCCTGTTTAGACCTGCGGAATTGTGAACTGATCTAAATGAATCCAAATACTGTCAAGCTGCTATTAATCATAGTTTTGTTGTCCACCTTTCGTCTCCATCGTTAGATTATCTTGCCGTCACCATAATGTATTATTGTCATCTGAACTTGACAGGTATGAAAAATTGGTGAACTCGTGTATGAAACTCAATGGGTTGGGTGAAACTGGTTCAAAATTCAGTTTCAAAATTTGTCCCACACTAACTAACATTCATACTACTCACAGGTCAAGATAAATAAAAGCTTGTGAAAAATCCATACATTTGGATTTGTTTGCGAATAGTTCGGGAGCACAGTCCGCGCATTTTTGTTCACGTCCGACGTTACGTTGCATGTTGCTTTTCATTAATTGTTACTCTTTGCTCCTACTCCTTCCGTGGATGTATTAAAAGCCTTACTAAGGGATTACACCAGGGGATGGGCAGCAGCATCTAACTGAGTACTTATCATCAAACTGCAATCACTAATCTGCCTGCCAAGCGTGGTGATTATGGCAAATCTCCCCCTTGTATTCAATGGGGGAGGCCTTGTCCAGCAGTGGACGTAAACAAAGACGTAGTCCGACAAAATCCGTGTTAACATATGACACCATATGTCTGTGTCAATTGCTTTTTAAAACTCAGACTATGGCCTCTGATATCGCTATATAACGACCGTTATGTGTAACGTATCTAGGATTAAATTTAAGGCTTGGGCGCCAAACTGTAACGTGGCGCCAAACTATAAGGCGCAGGCCAGACAGAAGAGACGTAAGACGAGGACGCGTCGCGAGCAGAGCAGAGGTAAAAGCGTTACGCCTGCGCCCCGTCTTTTCTGTTTGTTTTGCGTCGCGACGCTTCTATACATTTTGTATGAAAAGGACGCGGAAGAGACATTTGTCTGCGCCCCATCCTCGTCTTACGTCTCTTCTGTCTGGCCTGCGCCTAACGTATCTACGATTAAATTTAAGAGTTGGGTCAAACCAAACGCAAAAAGGGCCAAACTGTAACGTAACAGTTACTTATCTAGGGTTAAATTTAACGAGTCTAGGGTTAATTAGAGTTGGGCACCAAACTGTAACGAAACAGTTACGTGGCGCCAAACTATAACGTACCTCTTAACCCTTCATAGCTCGGAGACGACGTCTATCCTTGTGAAGGTTTAAATACACAGAAACTTATCTGAATCAATAACTTGTTTCGTTACAGTCACGTAGTCAGTTTCGTTACGGGCACGTAACTGTTTCGTTACACATGACGGCCGCCGCTTGTTAGGAATGCAAAGTTTAAGGTCAACATTTCATGCAATAACTCAAAAGTAAAATCGCGAGTCGCGAGGTGCCTCTGAAAAATGTCCTAAGATCTTGGGAGCATTAGGTGTCGCAAACTCGTATTTAAATGAGATGAATGACGGCGCCGACGACGCTTGGCTTTTCATAAAGGAGTGTATATCATAAAGGTTACAGCGGAGTAGAATATAATAGAAAATACTTTATTGAACACCTCGATCATAAAAAACAAACAAAACTTAACATGATAATTAAAAGTACAATATGCAGTCTTATCGCTTAGAAACGATTTATTTATTAAGGGAAAATAAACAGCTACAATATAAAATCTTAGGTTAAAGAAGGATTATAAAATTAAGTTAAACAATACTGTAGCCAAATCACACAAAAGAAGCTATTTATAAATGCGTTAATTCAACTTTTAATTTTATATAAAATTAACATCAACATTGGACAAGATTTAATTATTATAAATAAGCTTTCTAAACTTCCATTTTGAGCATGCAAATATATCGATGTCCAAGAAGTTAGAATTATGACTCAACCATTCGAAGCATAGGACAGCGCAATCCAGAATTCGTTCGACAAATGTTCAAAACAAATAAGGTTCTTCTTCCAGATAACCTTTGGATTTAGAGAGATCTGTAAGATTAGAAAAATTACCGGGGGGTGTACGTAAATTTTACAAGAACATTTTGTTTAGAATGCCGTGTCATGGTGTTTCCGGCCTAAGAATGGACCCCTCTTCCCGTGGATGTAGTTAAAGCCTTACTATAAGAGATTAAACCAGGGGGCAGTAACATCAGCCTGAGTACACAACACCAAACTGCGATCATCAATCCGCCTGCCCTGCGTGGTGATTATGGCAAATCCCCCAATTTTATTCAATGGGGGAGGCCACGTCCAGCAGTGGACGTACACAGGCTGATGATGATGATGATGATTAAGATTAAACACATAAATGCAAAGAATAACATGAAATCGGTGTCGTGGGTGAACAGAAAAGATTGGGTTCGCGTTATCAGACATGACATACAACTAGAGAATGCAATCCCGAGCATGTTTTTCAATCCCGGGATTACGGGATTTTTGAAGCGTAATCCCGGGATTAGGCTATGTGGTATTATTGACAAAATAATAATTTATTTCGACTGTACCTAGTAGGTATGTGAATGTGCGCGTTGTTGCGAGTCGCCGAGTTAGTTTTGGTTATTTAACAATTTCTTATTTGTTATAATTGATCGTGTTTTTGTCATCACAAAAAAATGAAGTAGTAGTATATAAGACTCTTACCCCCTTATTCATAATAATTTTTAAACCTATTTTAGTTAAAAAATGTTTTGTCTTGTTTTGACATATGACATTTTACATTAGAGAGAACAAGACAAAAGATATTTTAACTAAAATAGGTTTAAGAAATTATTATGAATAAGGCCCTTTGTCTTTGTTTGGTTTTAATGGGGTTTTTTGACCAATATACTGACAAAATGTTTAGGTGGAATTTCAAATATTAATTTTATTGCAAATAACAACTTTAATTATTCTTAGCAAATATCAACCCTATTCCAACGACATAAGTTTTTAGATAGTTTCAAAAAAAAAATATTAGAGAGATCATAAGTTTAACCATGCGCGCCGGTATTTCGCTAGTTCGTGAAATTGCCGCAACTCAGGTGGCCTGTCTGAGAGGCTAAATAAAAAAAAGTAACGGTTGTTTTTTGTCGTTATGTACTAAATGCTATTAATATAATCTAGGCAAGGTTTTTGTCAAAGTGCAACGGACTACGGAATGCAAACTAGACCTGTTTGTGGCAATCCCGAAAATCCCGAGATTAGCCAACTACAGTCCCGGGATTTTCGGGACCAGAAAACGGTCGGGATCCCGGGATCCCGGGATTCGGGATCCCGGGATTGTATTCTCTACATACAACGTTTCGCAACTGGCGCTGAATTCAAATTTTATTGTGTTTTTTGACTCGTTTTTTTTTTTGCTCCACTTGCTAAACGTTCCACATTAAATCGCTCCGCTTATAAACATGCCCGCGGTCTTATCGCCAGAAGCTTTGAAAACTTGTTTGTTCAACGGTCCGTTTGTATATTTGGCGTTACATCCAAACGTACATCAGTGTTTGTTTGTATGCATCAGTTTATACACAGTTTTAACCGTTTGGGAATATTTTTACAGTTATCTGAAGTCTTTTTACCAGCTATGACTTAACTTTTGCGCTGATTGCAGAATTGTACCAATCGCTCATTGTACGAACAAATAATTTGTGTAAATAGATAATAGATTTGACGACCTCTGTGGCGCGGCGGGCGAAGGTTCGCCAGCGACGCAGGAGGTTGCGGGTTCGATTCCCGCCTCGGAACAAATATTTGTACGATATATATACGATACGTATATATACGATATGTATATTTGTTCAGGGTGTTCTGGGTATTTTTTTGTATAGTAAAAATATCTATCTATGTAATGTATTGTATTAAGTATATCAGTTACTTTATGCGATTTTTTTTGAAAAACCTGGTCTTTTTTTTATTCTGTTCTATTATTATTATTAGTATAAACCTACGCTATTTTTTGCATCTCATTATTTAATCTCGTCACGATGCACTGGGCGTTAAAAATACTAATTTTGAGATCGATCCTCGCCTTAAAAGCACATTTTTCGAATGTAAAGCATTGTCGTACGATCTAGATTCGAACTCACGATCTTAGGATAGGAAGTCGGGGTCACAACCAGTTCTCTTACTACCCACTCAAGTCCAAACACACAAAAGATTATCACCAAAAGTGATGCATTCCAGACTATAACATCGAGTGTTTGTTCAACTTTTCTCACTGTAAATATTTATTTCCCTCTTACCGGTAGTAAAATGTTATTTTGAGTGTTCGAAATGGTAAGTACTTAATAAGTTATTTAAAATGTTTTATAGTTTGCCGTAGGGTATGCAATGTTGTCTTTAACCGACTGTGTGTGAAAGAGTTGTAACACATGTGCTTTGAAAGTAGGTGTTTGTATCTTTTAATAGTATATTATAAGTATACAAGTAGTACAAGTATTAACAAAGGCTGTAAGTTGTCAATTACACCATTAACTGGTTTAGTTTGTTTAAATTGTATACAGTCTATTCCATCCAAAGGTTGTCTGGCAGAAATCGCTACGAAGCGTTAAGACCGCCTATCGGTCTCTTTCTAGGCCGGACACACCACGGCAAGTTCTATCTAGCGGGTATAAACATAAATATTACCGTCCGTTACGGTTTCGCTCGTTATTTTCCATCCAAAGGTTGCCTGGAAGATATCGCTATCAGCGATAAGGCCGCCCATTGTACTGCTTATTTTAATAAAGCCTGGTGAACAATGAAGTGTTAATCTATCTGCAGGGCGATTCTAAAACGTCGGAAACGTTTCCGATCGGATTCGTTAGTTTTTCATTTCGATGTGGTAAGTAACTAAAACAATTTTGTAACTGTTTTAGTTACTTACCACATCAAAATGAAAAACTAACGAATCCGATCGGAAACGTGTCCGACGTTTTAGAATCGCCCTTCTGATCTTTCTAATAAAGTAATTTGTATTTTCGACAAAAAAATTTGAAGCAAAGAGATTACAATATAATTGTATATTATTTTTATTTCGGCATCATTTATTTCACCTTCACCATCAGAAAGGTTTTTACAAATGTCCAAAAAAACAAAGAAACAATTCCGAAATCCGTTCAAAACCCCGGAATTCCATGGAAAAGTAGGAATACCGTAAAATATCCCTTTTCGCGTTCAATCGTCTAAAAATACCGGCATACCACTGACACAACAATAAAACTGTCCGTCAGTTTGTCATTCACAGCTATTTGTGACCTAGTTTAATTTTAAATCTTTTAGTTTAGTCGTAGTAAATAGAATGGTGACATCGTTTCATATATTGTAGGACGATCGGTAACATAAACTACCACGGAGTATAGTATTACATATACATTATAAAACTCACGCCTTTCTCTTGGAGGGGTAGGCAGAAACCACGGATTTCCACTTTCTGCGACCTGTCATAGGCCTCGTCTCGTTTGCTTCACTCACTTTTATCACATTATATTAAAAGTTGTAAAATCACAAAGATTTTAAACTTTAAATTTTGTAATAAATTATCTTTATTTTTATCTTTATAGATAGACAGGCCAGAGACAGGAAAACATAGAGAGAAATGGGGGAGGCCTACGCCAAACGTGCGACTACTACCTGACTGCGAATTAAGATAAAATGACATAGACAATACATAAATAATAATATTAACATAATAAAATAACATATTATATATATATTATTATATATATAATATACATATTATATTATTATAAACGGTTTTTTTTTTCGTTTTCAAAAACTATAACATTAATAAAATCAGTAATTAAAACGTGGGACAAGACAACTACAGAAAACATAATACTTTTAGAGTTCCGTACGTCAACAGGAAAACACGGGACCTCTTAATCACCGATGACTTGTTCAATTCGGAAGCATGCAAAGCGTGCAATGCAAACATTTGCCATAATCACCACACTTGGCAGACAACACCACGAACCACGCTTGGCCACAAGAGGAGTTGGAGGAGTCCCTATTCTTAAGCCGAGACAACATACGGCTGGCGAGACTAACCACGGCTGTGATAGTAATTCAGTTAAATGTTTCTGAAAACAATCCAGAAAGTTTTCAAACCACAAATCCACTTTATATCATAACTTTAGACGTCGGTAAAAGACACCTCACCTAAGTATCTTCTAAACCCAGGTCACGATCTTCGGATTTATATATCTCAGAAGTTTTCGCGTGCGCTCGCCCTTATGACATTTTCCATTCCAAATGTGCGATTTCACGGTCCACCGATTGGGCGGTTTTGACGGAGGTTGATCGTTATAAAAATCAAAATATATCCTGTATGCGTCCTGTCGAGTTTGGCTGCATTTTGATATAGGGCGGGCTGGTAGGATAAGCCGGCCTAGACAAACGGTGTTCGCTTCGAAGCAATTCTATTTCTACAGTCGTAATGTAATACAGAAGACCACGTGACATATCGATAGCTTACGTCAATCTCATACATTTTGGACTTTTCTACTGGCGTCGTCGCTATTAGAATGTTACTTTGTCTACGACCTCAGAGGCCGTAGACAAAGTAACATAGGTAGTATAACGCTAGTAGGCTAGAAAAGTCCAAAATGTATGAGATTGACGTAAGCTCAATATGTCAATAAAAGATTGTAAAAAAGGAAATTCATACAGGGGGACAGCCCGTATACAATACAATACGTGATTGAAGAAGTATTATAGTACCTAGGTATCAACGCAATTTTTATACTACGTTACTATATCCATAATATTATAAAAATATTCTCGGTCAGCTCTGTCCGACTTTAAAATACTTCAATTCTCGAATATGCGAACTCTGACACTATATCAGAGATTGCTTTCCCCACGCTCGTCCTTCATACTAATAGCAATAACGTCGGCTTAGAGTCGAAGTCTGGAACTTGCCAAGAGCACTAGTCTAGATAAAAATCAAATTCTTATTTAATGCTTTAAAACCGTACAAAGGACTTTGTAAAATTTGTTTTATATTTTGACGTGGTTTTCTCAGACATCCCTCCGCCTATAGCCAATTTTCTTTCATAGCTCGGTCAGAGTGCGTCCGTATTCATACCATGAATATTTATTACCGTCATGCATTGACCCTTATTATACTTTGTCACTTTGCTTCATCGTCTACAATTTAGTATAAGTATTGAAAGGTCCACTGCTGGACAAAGCCTCCCCATAGAATGTAATGGGAGGGTGATGACTATTTCATGTACTTATTATTTTTTCTTTATCTCCATCAGTCGGTAGGCGTTCCCTGTTGGACGAGGCTTCCCTCATAGAATAAGGTCATTTGCCATAATCACCACGCTTCGCTGGCTGATTGGTGATCGCAGTATTGGTGTTGAGTACTTAGGTAGATGCTGCTGCCCATACCATATGCATTAATTATGTCTTCAAATAGCCGTCCAAACGTACATTTGAAAAAACGTAGGCATTCGTCCATTAAACAATCAGTTATACGGAACTTTGCAAGTACGTAACGCAATTAAAATTCTCGGATTCCATTCAATAGATTCAACTCAAAACTTGATTAATTAATACTAAACTCTTAGGGCAACCCTTTGGAATCATTCAAAAACCTTTAATTTGTTGCTCAGATATTTTGGGACACATTGTTGTTAAGAATGTTGAATTTATACAACATGTTTTATGTTGAGTGTTGAATTTATTTAACTTACTGGGATACTGTTTTATAAGATTTATTCCCGCTACGCTAGTTTGCGAGTCACACTTTCATTCCCGTTATATGAATAAACTTAACAGTAATTGTATGGATATGTTATAGGCAATGTGTATAATGCAGGTATTCTATACAATACCTGGGAAATGTATAGAATGCCGGGGTCGTTCAGGCAATGTATGAAATGATGTTCAACGTTTGAACTATTTTACACTTTACCTAGGAAATGTATAGAATACCTAGTCATTGTACAGAATGCCGGTTGAAGCATAGGTAATGTATGTAATCGAAAAAACTTCTAATCACAGGCCCTCGGTAGGTTGTTTGTTTTTTTTAATACTATTTTAAAGTATTTGTATGCAAGAAAACTTCTAATCACATGCCATAGTATACACAGGTCCTCGGTAGGTTGTTAGGTTTTTTTTAATACTATTTTATAGTATTTGCACGCAAGAAAACTTCTAATCACATGCCATATTATGTAGAGGTTGTTGGGGTTGGGGTCGTTCATTAATTCATTATACACATTGCCTGATGCGCTTCGGGCATTTTATACAATACCTAGGCATTGTATAGAATAGAATATATTATACACATTGCCTGAACGTTTTTGGCAATGTATATAACGCCTAGGTATTCTATACAATGCCGGATTATACACATTGCCTATAACAGATATATTATAAATAAAAATAATACCTAATTAACGATGACCAAAATAACGATACTAATTTGATATATATATCATATTGATGTAAATAAAGACGTAGTAATGAAGATTGGATTGATGCTAAGATGGTTTGGGATGTAGAAAAGATGGATGAAAGAAGATTGACGAAGTTGCATAAGGCGAGTGTAAATGGGCCAGTTGGAAGGGGAAACCCTCGGTGTACTTATTCTGACCTAATCGGAGACGTTTTGGTGAAAGGCCAGATAAAAAGTAGCCTAAAACGACACAAATGTATGATGAATGTAATGAGAGTGAATTTAGCAAAAGAGTTAAGTATGTCAGGATCATAGCAAATGGAAATACGTGGTCTCTGCCTACACCGCCGGGAAACAGGCGTGATTTTATGTACCTATGTATGTATATTGTAACAGGAACTATGAAATTCAAAGTTTCAGCTGCAAGAGTCAATCTAACAAAACAGCAGGTCATAAATAGCTACTTCACACATATGAGAGCAGAAAGTATTCAATTTGAAAGCAGTCATAAAGTTCGCTCTATATTCTAAGCAACTATGTGTCACAATGTTTGAACTTTTCAAACAACTATGTATGCCAAAACATTACGTTGAAACAACAGCTTTCAAATCCCCATTATACTCTGAGCCACTGCCATTGTAGTTATTGATACAGCTATTGCCGTAAAATACGCATTATTCTTTAGATAACACGGAAGACGTGATAATACGGCAATGTGTCTTTGTTTTAATCCGTAAATTATTATGAAATATTCAAAGCTCTTGTTAGTAGTAGAGCTTTTTTGTGAAAGAGTTAATCAGGGGAAGTACTACTACCATACCTATTTCTGCCGTCTAGCAGTAATGCTTGCATTGCTGTTTTCCAGTTTAAAGTATGCCCTACCTGGTGGGTACCGGTGAAATTAATAAAAATCTTTATTGGAATAGTAAGATTATGGTACAGTACATACATGAAAACGATGATACCTCAGCAGTAGTGTAAACTGTGTCACAGATAACAACGCCCTCTTCCGAGTGAAAATAAGGGGTTCCAAAACCACAGTAACAGTAAATTATTTGAGAAAAAACAGTTACTAAAAGATACAAAAATTAAAACTAGGTAGTCACTGTCATTGAGAGCGAAATGAAAAAGGTACAGAGAGCTGATTTTAAGTTTTTAGCACACAGTTGTCACGTACGTATAAGCGCCCCTAGCGTACACTCTGTGAACCTCATTTTCCATACAAAAATCCGTGTTACACTACACCATACGTCCGTGTCAATTGCTTGTCAAAACTCAGAATTAGCTCTCTGATGTATGTATAATATGTTTGTGAGTATGTGTGTCTATGTAGGGGTGGGGGTGGGGTCACAAACACACATAGCGGCAACATAACAACATAACAAATAATACAACATAACGGCTCGACTGTTTGGACACACCTTTACTTTCGTCCGATTTTAAATTTATTGTCTTTGGATTTGGCTCTTCAGTCAGACTGTCCGTAGATCCCAAAGTTAGCATAACTCCGCCAGGTCCGCTTCACAATGTTGACAAAACTCCGCTTACACAGCGGAGTCTGTTTGTACGAATCTGATCATTTGAATTTTTAATTGTTATTAAAAACTTTGCTTGCATAAAATTTGTGGACCGTTATGTTCTGTGCTGTTGCGTTATTTTTGCAAGTTCATTTATTGGAGCGCTGAGTCTACAAAATGAATGCTATTTCGTTAGTATTTATAAAAAAAGTGAAGCTTATAATGGTAGCGATTCTGTGCAGTATTACCTAAATTTTATGTACGCTAATATTATCGCTCGCTCTTTTTAATAAACTGAAATAAAAGGGACCGCGATAATTTTAGCGCTGTCTAAATTTAGAGAATGATGCATATAATCGCTACCAGTATGTCATTCATTTTGTTAAACGGGTCATTTTCACACACAACAACTTTTCAACATATCGGTACGTGAAAATTTCCCGTTATGTTATTATGTGTGTTTGTGACCCCACCCCTTCACAGACACACATACACACAAACATAATTATACATACATCAGAGAGCTGATTCTGAGTTTTGAGAAGCAATTGACACTAACTTATGGTGTTGTTATATCAACATATCGGTACGTGAAAATTTCCCGTTTAACAAAATGAATATTATATTATAATGTCATTTATCCTGACATTTTTTGTTGACAGATTAACATTTTTTGTAGAAGAAACAAACTTGTGCTTTTCTGTCAAAGCAATGATTTATTTAATCATTTTTACATCTCAAAACAACTTAAACTAGCACATATTACCAACAGTCCTACCTGTACAAACAAAGAAACGACATTCAAGTTTATTATGTCAATTCCTTTTTAGTTTCTTTATTTATTTCTTTCGATTTGCTTTCTTATAAAGTTCACTGTTGCCATATACAAATTTGTTGCAATCCCGCCATCTTTGTAATCGACCAGTTTTACGATCCGCAATTTAAAAAAAAACTTAAAGAACCAGCTGACCAAAAAGAACTGGTGATACGAAGTAAAAACAGTAATAATAAAGGAAGAAAGAACTAAAAAACTCAAGCGGCCTTATTACAGAACATGGACTAAATCTGAATTTAGTCCAGGCGTACTAGTCTAGGATTAAATATCGACATAGGCATATGCGACTTTAAATACGAAATGGTATGTTTTCCGAAATAAATTCTCGCGCTGCTTCGCAAATTTCCAAAGTATCAAACTGACGGATTGTGTCACATCACAATTGAGATGTCCAAATTCTTACCTCTACAAGCAATCAACTGTCAATTTATAGACCATTGCTAAACTAGGGGGCTGCCTGAGATAAACCAGAGATAGTCCAAGCTTATGTTATATTTGGCATACCTAGCTCGAAAGTTGCTTCTGGAAAAAAAAACATCTGCTTTTGTATTACAGTCGTATATACCCTAGGTCGATATTTAAGCCTAGACTGGTAGTCCTGGTTTAAACCCAGACTAAGGGCATTTTTTATAATAACACCCAAGTTGTTTATCAACTTATGTCGTTCACTGTACCTCTCGAGCGAAGCCCTGTTTAGAAGATAGTTCCAAATATATACCTAGATGCAAACGTATATTGGAGCAGACAAATATATTAAGCAACAAGCATCATATATCATCTACTATCTGAGTAGGAAACAATTTACTGCCGGGTGTATTAACTCACTGGAATTAATATTTGTCAGTGTTAGGTTTTGATTGTTTTTGTAATGATACGAATATAATACTCATAACTTGAAATGAATATATTATTCATAATTTGAAATGAATATATCCTTCCTACTAATATTATAAACGCGAAAGTTTGTGAGTATGGATCTTTGTTACTCTTTCACGTAAAAACTGCTGAATGGATTTGAGTGAAATTTGGAATGGAGATACTTTACGCCCTGGATTAACACATAGGCTACTTTTCATCATCATCATCATCATCAATTTTCATCATTATTCACGTGGGTGAAACCGCGGGGCGCAACTAGTTATTCATAAATTTAAATAATATTCGTGCAAATTAAATGAAATATTTATTGTTCTTGAAACTAGGTAACAAACGATGTTATAATGTGATGCCAAGAGTCCTCTAGTTTCTACCCTAAGGTGTACACAAAACATTTAATAAAATAACTTTTCATTTAAAAAACCGACTTCCGCCATTGTATTCGACTAAACATTTGGATGAAAAAAAATGATGAAAGAACCATAGTGGTGAAAGGATTACGATACTTTCTCAATGCAAATGCTTGATTTGTTGCTGAAAATATCAAAATCGCTATATGTATGCCTACAATAATTGAGGAGTTCCCTCAATTCCTCATGGATTCCATCATCAGAACTGGATTCTGAAATGGGACCAATCTGGAAGTACATCTATTCAAATTAAAAAAGAATTTTCCAAATCGGTTTATGAACGACGGAGATATGAGGTAACAAACAAAAAAAAATAATACAACCGAATTGAGAACCTCCTCCTTTTTGTGAAGTTGGTTAAAAACTGGACCACAACAATCGTTTTCACGTCAAAACAGCCAACAGCCAGCATAGAAAGTTAGAAACACGTAACAAAGAGTTGTCAGCTAATAGCCAATGTCGATACTATAGTTTCAATCTGGAGACAGTTCTAGCAGATGTGTGCAAGTTGCAACTGTGCAGTTTCTAACTTGGGACGACACGACATGAAAAAGTATCTTTGGAGTTGGGAAGTGATGCGGGTTTTGTGTCCAGACATGTGTTGCAGCCTTGCAGCAGTGTGATGAAACAATGAAATGAAATTTCAAAGTTTTGACGTGTTCCGACTACATGGAAAATAAAATTTTCACCAGCCTGTTTATGTCCACTGCTGGACGAAGCCTCTACCATTGAAAATAATGAGGGGATTTGCTATAATCACCACGGTTGGCAGGTGTATTGGTGATCGCAGTTTGGTGTTGTGTACTCAGGCGGATGCTGCTGCCCATCCATCCACAAGAGGAGGAGAAGAGTTCCATTCTTAGTGCGGACACACCTTACTCAGGTAAATCCCCCATTGTATTCAATGGGAGCAGAAGAATAGTAAAGTACGTGGTGTATATGTTAGGTAGTCGTAATTTTTCTAAAATTATTTGTATTCGAATGATACTACACAGGGTATTAGAAGAGTTAAATATTCAAAATAACTGCTTCCGTTTTAAACTCAACATAACCCAAAAACATATTTATTAGACCAATTGTCTAATTAATGCTTGACTTTGCGGAAATACATTCTACAATATTGAATAGACGAACAAAATAATATTAATAACAAAAAAAGAAAAAAAAGAGCTTTTGCGGTGTTGTTTCTTTGTTGTTCTAGAGCGCAGCGAGTCAACTTTTTCCTGAATATGCTTCGTAGAAAGGCGTAACATGTGTCGAATTCATTTTCAGCTTTCTTTGAAGAGGCGTAATTGTTACTATAATTATATTAGTTAGTCCATTCAATATATGATTATTAGAGTTAGATATCTATCAAACTTCCTACATTTTTGAAGCACCCCTACAAAATCTAACAAGTAACAAAATCATCGCAGCCTCCCACGGCCACTACACCGTCACTTAACTCCACCTAACTAAGCTATTGACAGAAAAAATACCAATCATGTACCGTCAATCGAGAATACTTTCGACACTTCGACCCCAAAGTGTCCCATTCACCGGTCCCAATTCTTTCACAAAGGCCCTCAGCAAATAGAAATTATTCTCCCCAATAGAAATTTTCTCACATTGGAAGGAGGGTATAGAGTGGTTTTTCTAAAAGCAACTAAAGGTTCCATTCAGGCTAGACATGGTTCGTCGCGTATCATCTATAGATTTATTGGTGACACACTGTTTGGTAGATTAGCAAACTCCAATCAACTGTTAATGGATTTGCCAAAGCTGCTAGTGAATTTGACTGAGTCGCGTGTCATTTGTTTGGTTAAATCTAATGGATATATTATAATAGCTTAAATAATAAAGCATTCCTATCATCATAAGTCTGCAGAAGTCCGCTGCTAGACATAGGCCTCCCTCCTAGAATGTTACGACGAAAGGTCTTGAGCCGCCTCTATCCACCGACTTCCTGCAACGTTTATCTTCTTCTTTTATCTATAGAGAGGAGGGCCTTACTCTGCTGCGTCGTCTGGTTCGTGGTCGCTACTCGAGAACCTTTATTCTCCATAAAATATAATAATTCTCTTTATTCTTTATTCCTTTATTGTCATTTCTGCGAGCTGTATGGCCTGCCCGTTGCCATTTCAACTTGCTAATTTTGAGAGCTGTCGGTGATCTTGGTTCTTCTATGGATTTCCTCATTTCGGATTCTCGCACGTAGTGAAACTCCTAGCATAGCTCTCTCCATAGCTTGCTGCGCGACTTTGAGCTTGTCTATATGGCCAACTCACTCAGTTGTTCTTTGTTTAAAATGTCATCACATGGCGATTATTTAAAAAATGTGAGTAACTATAAATATAAGTATGTACCTATGCTAGTTTGATGAAATGATAAATTACGGGATATGATAATATATTATAGCTCACGGTGTAGTCACTTTTATCGCTTGATCGGGTATACTTCAGCTAAATATTGAAGTGAATTAATTTAGTTCATAGTTTAATATACTTGTATGTCACGCGAAGGGTTTAAGATATCCCTTTTTTGCGAAAATTTGATTGCTTCCCTTTTCCATGACGGAACCCTATACTTTTACTCCCCGGGGTGTCTGTTAGCCCCTGAATAGTGGACACCCTTAAATAGTGGACTGGACACTGTTTAATTATATTTACTTTGTCATGTCGGTAAACAATGACCACATTTTAGACCGAATTTGCCATTAAGTATACTTGGGTTATTGAAACTGGATGTTTATTTTCGATAGCTACATTTCTTTTTGGGGTTCCGTACCTCAAGGGTACAGTGGAACCGTTGTAGGATCACTCAGGTGCCTGCCTGTCTGTCACAGCCTATTTTTTCCAAATCTACGGGACTATAACAGCTTAAATGTGGTACATATACAGATCACGTACGTAATAAAATGCTTGGTTTAAAAGATTAAAAATATATGCAAAAAAAAATAAAAAAATTGTTGTAAAAAATAATTAATTTGCATTTTTTTAAGTTATTGTACTTATTTAAAATATGTAATATATGAAAAAAAAATATGAAACTTAAGAAATATTTTATTTCAATTCGATATCTTGAATAGTTTTGGAGGTATTTATTGTGTTTTTTTTAAGTGGCCCTATTTCATTGCATGCTATTTTATTTACCTGTATGAAACTCGAGCAAAACCTTACCAATATCAGAATATCTAAAATACTAAACGGAAAAACTTTCGCACGCATCGAATTGAATATTGAAGCTATTTTATTGAAAATTCAACGTTCGCATTCCCCGTAGACTTCCGGGGTTCATTTTCGCCCCCACCCCTCTCTGAAAATAGGGGGGAGGTGTTGAGTGTTTGGCATTTGAACCTGATAAGATACATTGGAAGAAATCTCGTAAAAAGGTCCCCGGGTTTTGATGGTGTATTATTTGAATGTATAATTTTTTTTGCTATTCGAGATAACAAGAAATCGGGTAAAGTTCGACATTACGGCAATTGCAGAAATTTTAATAATAACGAATATTCCATAATTTTTACTTATGTGATAAAGCTAAGCTTGCAATACAATCTGAGCGGCGATTACGTAGTTCTGTTGCTATTGATTTCATTCGATTTCAATGTTGTTTCTATTTGAAATTACATTTATGCGATAACCTCATTTACACAGTCTTGTTACAATTAACCTTTGTAAGCAAAATGCGTAAATTGGGTAATCACAAGAGCGTCAGGGCCGGTTCCCACCGGGCGGAGACGAGAGGAGTGTGCTGCAAAGCTGACAGGTTATTTCTACCAAAGCGGAGAGGAGATGTGAGCTTGAATGACACTTTCGGGTGTGCGAGGCGCGAGGAGAAGGTAGCGGAGTGAGGGAGTGCACCGCCCGGCCGCTCGACTATACACTTTCCCGCTCTGCCGCTAGCTCGCTCGCCGCACAAAATTCTATAGAAAAATGAGATATGTCCTCTCCTCTCCGCATTATCCATTTCCACCGAAGCTAAGCTGAGAAGAGATGTGGAAATAACGAAATCGGATTGGTTTATTCAAACACATCTCCTCTCGTCTCCTCTCCTCTCCGCCCCGGTGGAAACTGGCCCTCATTTCAGATAGAAACAGCATTCAAATTGATTGAAACCGAATTACGTAAATCGCACCACTGCTGAGAGAGTTATTGCAATATTATGAAAACTGACGAAGTGAAATGCGAAAGTTTACTTTAGTTAGTTTAGTTTTTTTTTTAGTACGTTTGTTTGTTTGTTTCTGAATCCCATCCGTTACGGCTGAACCGAGTTCGATGAGGTAAAGAGATAGATTATGGATTGATATTGGCTTTTTTCTACCCGGCACCATACAAGCGAAACCGCAAGCGGATACTTCAGTACAATAAATGAAACTCAATATTTCCGTAAACTCTGAATTCGTAAACGAGTAGCAATATACCGGGTTTAAATTCTTGCATAAAGCGGGACTTCCCCGTTTGGGAACGGGTATTTCCCGTCTAGGGACTTGGCCTCTTGCATTCATATTCAAATACGCGAAGCGAGTTCAAATTGATATGTAAAAATGTGCTTTCGGTTATCGTGATCTGATAATTTTTGAGTAGAGTTTCTTTCAAGATTTCTCATTTCATTTATTTCGAAAGATGTTTATATATCAAACGAGACTTCTCATTTCCCGCTACGTATAAAGCTGTTGTGTCTTTATTCGTTTTACGTCGAATGTTCAGCATGTAGTATTTTTAAGGTTTATAAAGATTTTAGTGTCCAATTCGCTCAGCTTTTATTCTAAATTCGAATCGTAAAATTCACATTTATTCTAAACTGTGCCAGCTCTAAACGATAAAACAGACTCTTCAAAGCTATTCGAAATTTAAACTCGAAAACTTTTTCGAACGCACCCTTTAGGAGCCAGCGATACCAAATAGTTCAGTAAATTGGAAACATTCCGTCGGAAAACTAACACCCTGTACTTTCGACAGTCGCATAGTTTCCTTCGCACGGCGACGTATAAAATGAAACACGCTGTATGCGCCTTCATTAGCGAATGCAGGTGCTTTGTTCGGTTTCAAAACCTTTGACACCCTTTTCAGGACATCCTATAGTTTGCGTCTCTACAATTTTTAACAACGCTTGCTATGGAATAATTTCGTTGCAAAATTTTAAATTAAAAGTTAATGTAAAATCAATTCTTACCTTTCTTTTTTAACCGACTTCCCAAAAAGGAGGAGGATCTCATTTTTTTTTTTTTTTTATGTTTGTTACCGCATTTCTCCGGCGTTTATGAACCGATTTGGAAAATTCTTTTTTTGTTTGAATAGATATACTTCCAGATTGGTCCCATTTTTTTCAGAATCCAGTTCTGATGATGGGATCCACGAGGAATTGAGGGAACTCCTCAAATATTGTAGGGATACATATGGCGATTTTGATATTTTCAGCAAGACACCAAGCATTTGCATTCAGAAAATATCATAATTATTTCACCAATATGGTTCTTTCGTATTTTTTTTTTCAACCAAAATTATTTAGTCGAATACAATGGCGGAAGTCGGTTTTTTAAATGAAAAGTTATTAATTATAGCTTCTGAGTAAAAACTCAATTTTGCCAATTTCAAGTAATATTATTTCAAATAATGTCAAGTCGTAAAGTCTTCGGTCAAGTCATGTTCTAGCAAAGCGATGACTAGAATGTTCCTGGACAATTTCCACTCCTTCGAAAAGACAAGTAATACACTTATTTTATTAGAATTAAAAAGTAATGCGAAGTAATGATAGTTATTAATGTAATTTGAGGCTTAGAACAAAATGCTACGGAAACGTGGTGGATTTTAATTTGTTGGTGGTTCGCCCCCATGTGCTCTTTATAAGCTACACCGGTTAAAATTACACCAAAATTACACGATAAATTTCTAAAAAACACTAGAAATTGAAATAAAATAAAAATGGGCGACGTCGTGTCTACACTGAATAACTTTTCATTTAAAAAACCGACTTCCGCCATAGTATTCGACAAAATAATTTTGGATGAAAAAATTTTTATGAAAGAACCATAGTGGTGAAAGGATTATGATACTTTCTGAATGCAAATGCTTGGTGTCTTGCTGAAAATATCAAAATCGCCATATGTATGCCTACAATATTTGAGGAGTTCCCTCAATTCCTCATGGATCCCATCATCAGAACTGGATTCTGAAAAAAATGGGACCAATCTGGAAGTATATCTACTCAAATAAAAAAAGAATTTTCCAAATCGGTTCGTAAACGCCGGAGATATGCGGTAACAAACATTAAAAAAAAAAAAAAAAAAAAGAAAAAAAAATACAACCGAATTGAGAACCTCCTCCTTTTTTGGGAAGTCGGTTAAAAACCGTAAAGGTTGATCTAACCTGTTTTCAACCATTTTGATGGGTTAATATAGCACCTACCTACACGATTTGTTAAACCAACTTTTTTTTGTAAAATCAAATGACATGTTGCGTTTGTTTATACATTATTTAGTGTTGAATCAACATTACAAATTTCAACTATTGGGATTTTCAGTGTACTTTTGAAAGAGCAGAAAAAGTCTCTTATCTTTTTGTAAATGAATCATGTAGTTGCCTATGTTCATATTTTTTATATTTTCGTACTCAATGAGTCCATTTCCTTTTGCTAGGAGGTTAATTAAAAACCTTGTTTTGTTCTAACATTTTGTATCGCAAGTTATTCGTAGTAAATCTTAAGAAATTTCTTGTTTGATCAAATTTTATTGATTCCTTAAAATGCTGAACCAAACTTTCTCATTAATTTATAATCATTTGAATCCGTATGAATGGACAAAGGGCAATATTGTTATTATAAGCGGAAGTTATAAGTTATTAACACCCGAAAGAGCTTTTGGGCAAAGAATGGAGTATTGTTCTAAGTTTTCGGTAATTAATGGCTTCCGCAGTTTTTTTCTATTTGGGTCATTGTGCGTGCATTTTTTAGGAATCCGTACCTTATCTGAACGAAAAGTTACCTTATAGAGTATCACTTTGTTGTCCGTCTTTCGGTGTGTCTGTCGGTCAAGACCCTTTCAACACACACACAACCACACACACACACACACACACACCCACACCCCCACACACACACACAGGGAATCCTAGTGTGGGATCATGACTACGTATCTATGACTGTTGGGTGTGTTATTGAACGAGCGAAGCGAGTTCTCTGAGTCAAGTTGGAAGAATCGGCGTTTGTGTGTATGTATGTATGTATGTATGTTTGTCCGATGAAAACTTCCAAACCGTTAATCCGATCTTCATGAAATTTGGTATGGGAGTAGATAGTATTGGTACAATTTGTAGGTTATGAGCTATATCGGTCAGGGGGTTGCTGAGATATTGGGGTCCAAGAGGGGTAAAAAAAATAAAAGTGAGACAGTCAGATCAAATGGGGTGTCTAATGAAAGCGCTTTGGTTGGACATTTCAAAACTGATTTTATTAACTATTTAGCCTTAGTAGTTTTTGAGATATTAGGGAAAATAAAAAACGTAAAAATCAAAAATTAATCAGTAATCCCACAATGCTGAAATTTGGTATGCTTGTGGCTTTTGTGTCACAACTACAGGGAAAAGTCTGAAACTAAAAAATTTAGAAACTTGTACTCCATAAAATAGAAACCAATATAACATCCATTGTTGACCTCCCATTTCTAGGAATTTTAATGACGCTGGAGTTCTATAGTTTTCGTCAAAAGGACGTTATCAATTAATTCGTCAGGTACTTGATATAGGTACTAACAGGTATGTAGTATTACGCCCCGTTGCTTAGCCCTATTCAAAGGTTATTTCGATGATGTGTAGGAAATTAGAGTTGTTACTGATAGATCCTGTACTGTACTGGTAGACCTCGAGGTGAAAATTTTCAAAAATAATAATAGAAAAATGGATATTACTTGGTTAAGTAGTCGGGCTGATAAAGGTGGTATCGCGAGGTCTCAGTTCGGGGCGAACCACTAGTGTTATGTGTTAACATGAAATTTATACCAAATCTAAAAGTCTGTGAGCTTATAGTGCCGTAAAAAATACTTAAAGCTTCTAACTCATTGCAATAATAAATGATGGCAGTGACTGTCTAATTTTGGAAAACAAACCATCTGCTTTTGTATTACAGTCTACCAAACCAGACTAAATCCATACCAAACAAGACAATTGGTACCAGTATACCAATTGTCGATATCTAAGCCTAGAGTGGTAGTCTTGGTTTAAACTCAGACTAAATCCATGTTTTGTAATAACACCCTTAGGGCCTTATTCATAATCATTTTTTAAACCTATTTTAGTTAAAATAGCTTTTGTCTTGTTCTCTCTGATGTTAAATGTCATACGTCAAAACAAGGCAAAAAATAATTTTAACTAAAATAAGTTTTACAATGATTATGAATAAGGGGGTTAAGGTCTCGTGACCTAACAATTCTTAATTTAAAATGCTAATTTCAAAAATTAGAACATGAAAACTAAGAATAGTTACTAGGAGGCTTTGAGACATAAATAAAGAAAAAACTCTAAAATTGGTGATTTCACATTTTTTACACCTAGTTAGATGGTATGGTGATGTTTGTAGAAAAAAGTGGCTGAAAAGTGAAGGGCTTTGACGATTTAAAAAAAATACGCTTTGGAACCCTCAAGGCGCAAGTCTCGCTCGCATTTGCCAGTTTTATTTTAACGGACATCAAAAAAATGAGCAGGTTTTCAATTCAGCTGTATTTTTGTAACACCATTAGATATCGACTCACCTACGCTTATGAAGTTACGGTCCACTAGACTAAGGGTAACTTTGACAAAGATAAACATTGTATCAGTCCACTAATGGATCTTTTTATTTGTCCGACGCCATTTTGGGTGATGATGTAACAGGAAAGTTCTGTTCAACTTATAAGTGGATAGAAGATTGTTTATTAGTTTCGAAAGTCATCATCACTCTCTGTTTTTGGCCGACTACCGAAGGAGGTATATGTTTATCGCACGTTTATATCTGAGGTGCCGTGTGGTGCTGTAGTCTGGCCGACAACAGAATAGGCCCCTCTATCTCCTCCCGTGGATGTAGTTTTTTTGGTAAATTTCTATTTACAGGAAATTTCCCGTAAATAGTTCATGAATAATAAATAAATAAATAAATGCTGGACATTTCACACATCATTATCTAGCCCCAAGCTAAGCAGAGCTTGTGTTATGGGTACTAGATAATGTTTCGATTAAAGAAAGTAAGTGGGTCTTTTATGGGGAATTCTGTACGGTTCTATAATAAACTTCCAGAAGGTGCATCTAAACTTCCTATTCGAAGATTTAAATCCTACATAAAGATTAATCTAATTAAGAAAGCGTATTACACTATTGATGACTATATAAATGATAAAGCCACGTGGCCTGATGTCGCTCTGCCCCTCGACTGCTAAAATGGAAATTTGCAATATCTGTACTTACCTATTTACATATTTCTATTAGATTATTATTTATAAGTATAACAAGCGTAGCGTGTGCTGTATTGCATTGCTTTTTTATTTAATTTTGACTACCTTTTTTGCTGATGTTTATTTAATTTTGACTACCTTCCTAAGGTTTACATGTTCTCATTTACTATGTATCAGCAACTCCTTGCTCCGAGGCACCACACAGGCGCTTTTCACCTAGTGGTAAGACGGACCATTTTTGTAAGCCAAGCCATGTTTGTTGCCTGATTCTTCTAGGCTTGCTCGCGTTGGAACAGGAGTAATTTTAGTTTATAAGGCGATTCAAAATGATCCTTGTGATTTCAATGAATAAAATTCTTTTTAACTTTGACTTTTGACGTTGAATGACAATTATTTATAATCTGTGGTAATAATTAGCACTAAGCCCACCTTTTTGTTACATTATTTTACGTGCAATAAAGTATAAAATAAATAATTAACATTATTAGTACCTATCGACTCTGTATTGTTCGACAGCCTAGCAACCCAATTAACTTTTTTTTTTTATCAATGTGTCATGTTTATTTTGTTCTTCTATGTGGAGTTATGAAATTATAGTATAGTAGTAGTTTTCGTACTATCCTCAGATATGGATAGTACATAGTACGAAGCATGAAATTGTAGTACAAATACTATAACTATAGTACGAAATCCAACCCTGGACGAGGCCTTGCGCATAGGGCTATAGTTTCGCGAAGGCCGGTCCATCTATGGAACAAATTTTTGATGTTTTGCTTCCATAGAATTCAATTGTGGTGATCACCAGGCTGGTGGATTTGTTTAGGATTCCCTGTGTCGTGGGTATCAGGAACTACGAGTACCATGCTATATATAGTATAACACCCAGATTAGGAACAGATACTTATATGCGTATCATTCAAACATTTGTTCCGCAGCGGGAATCGAACTCGCATCTCAGCCGGCTACTTGCCCGCCATGCCACGAAGGTCAACAAGAGGCTTCAGCGCCTAAAACTCTTGAACATAATCAAAAATGTATCTTATCCCGTTACATAAACTTTTAACAAGAATACATGATCAAATTTCGAACAGATCTTCAACTTTCCCCAAGTTTTACCCTAAAGCCACTTCGAAGAACCCCAACATTCACGTTGACAGCCTTAATTGAACCCTGATAGGTTATCGCGATCTTGACTTAGTACAGTATTCCACGATTGTGGGTTAACCGGTTAAGTTTGGTAGTTTTCCTATTGTAATACGTTTAGTTCGCACGTTAAAAGGATGGATAGTCCAGAAACTATCTCATGGCAAGGGAGGAAAAACCGCGGTGTAGCACAAGATTTTTCGGTTAAGACGATACTCCTTGAAAAAAAATCCCACGCTAACTCCGCTTATGAGCCCCGATTAAAAAGTGATAGCGCTATTACTCACTTGAGCCCGAGAAGAGATGCGGTATGGATTCTGTCCCGCCCAGAAGCACTCAGAAGTAAATGACGTAAGCGACAGGTGATAAAACTTCGTTTTGCTTAAAAAGAAGCAAATATAAAAATAAACCATCTTCTATTTTGTTTCGTGCTGTGATTTTCTACTGAATTGTACAAAAAATTACCGTCAATATCTTCTAAATTCGAAGGATGGACGTAAAAAAGGTTTAAGGAAAGCCGGTTTCAAAAAATAAATCTATCGCGAAAAGTTTTACCAATCTTGTTTCTGACCTATGACTTCGTTAGATTACATCCTCAAGTAATCACTGTATAAACATCTTGTTTGTAACTTTTACCTTTAATGAGTGAGAATGTAACGAATTGACTCCAAAGTCAAGGAGGCTCGTCATAGTGAACGCGCCATAGGCTTTAAGGCCTTACCCTGACCAAACACGGCGTCAAACTGTTTTTTTCAAGCCTCTCTCCTCGTTAAATAAAGCAAGTAGAAAAAAAATTAAAAGTCACCACATATATTTGACATTTTGTCATCAAGTTCCACGATTGGTTTAATGATTTAACGTCGTAAGTACTCGACAATAAACCCATGAAAAAATTGAAATAAATCATGATTTTGTACATCTTCTCTTAAAGTTCACGTTAGTGAATTTTTTGGTTTACACAATTGGATAGTTAATTTAATAGTAGAATTATTACACGATTAATTTTTTTTTAAATGGGTTCTCTTTATTTTTTATGAATTATATTTCATGAATCAGTGCGAATCTGGCTGTGCGCAAGGAGCGGACCAGTCAGCCACCGGTTCTCAGACGGACAGCTAGATGGCAGTACTATTAGAACGGACTACATAGGTGTCACTACAATAAATAATTTGCGATGTATTATAGAGGCGAAGTCCTCAAGGTCATTCGGTCAGGGTAGCGCCTTAAAGAAAATTTGTATGACGATCATTTGAGCGGGGGGTGGCTATTATAGCAGGGGCTGCGAACAGCCCTTGTCTAACCTCTAAAGGCTAGATGCGGTGTTTCAAAAGCTTCGCTATGAGAAACGCGGGTTTATTGAAGATCTTAATCGCAATTTGGCAGCAGAAAAGTGACACGTTCAGGGAGTTCAGAAGGTATATGAATTTGGGAAGGGTACAACGTCCTACCTGGGTCTCTGCGACTGCTCGATATTCTCCCAGAGTATCCTTGATGCTCCCGGTGCCGGTGTAGCGGTAGGCAGGCGTTTATCCAAAACGCCGTGCCAAAATAGGTACGCCACGCGGCCAAGCCAAGCAAGCGGCAGAGGTTCATATCCTCACCGTAAGACTTCCGAAGAACAATCCTCAATTGTGTACACTTAGCACTAACACAAATATGGCTAATAAAAGTTGAAAAGTTAAGAATTTATCACTAAATCCAGTAATTTGCGGTTTTTTATGTTTAAAGCGTGCTCTCGCGATGCCGGTCAGACGAAACTTATTTGTCCTAAAAATGGCATCTTCTAATGCATCGCCTTTTCTGCAGTGATGCTCTTTCCACTCACGCAGGTGTATGTAAGACGCTGTATGTGCGAGGGAGAATGGATTGGTCTGGGGTAGGTTCAAGGAACGTGTGTTTATTTGCCAACCTTGCGATAACCAAAATATGAATAGCGGCGAATTATGAGATAAGATGGCGAAAACACATAGCTTACATTGAATTGAATTAGTAGTAGACATATTTACATACACATATACATACATACATACATATACATACACACACATATACATACACACACATATACATACATACATATACATTTTTTTTTTTTTTTTTTTTTTTTTTTTTTTTTTTTTTTTTTTTAATAAATAAAAATAAAAAATAAAATAAATAAAAATATATACACTTTCAAACTAAAAATATACGTACATTAACAACTTTTTAAGTATGGTCCGCCCATGGCGGTATAAGCCTCCTCCAAAGATCGCCAATCTTCCCTGACTCTTGCTCTTCTTGGCCAGACTTTTCCAGCCACTTGAATAAAGTCGCCATTCCACCTTTTGTAGACATACTTACAATGATTTTAAAACAAACTTTACTTGAAAAACACTTAGATACAATTTTATTTTTATTTTTATTTTTATGAAATAGGTAGATACAGCTAATAAGGCCCATCTGATGCAAAGTGGTCACCGGCGCCGCGGCGCTTTAAGACACTGGCAACACCAGATTGTCGATGCAATGCCTACCCTGAATATAGTTTTTAACATTTTGCTTGAAGCGGCCCATGTCGTATAGTTCCGACAAAAAATATATATGTGTAAGGAATACATGCCACATTATTTTTCATACTTTTTTATTTTCTATAAAATTGTCTATAAGTTTTGTTTTTTTTTTCCTTTCTGTACACTTTTACTATAGTTTTTTATTTTTTTATTTTGGTACGTCTGCTGTACTGTTCTCTTGTTTTGAAAGAGGCTCTAACGGAAGACCAGCGTAGGTTGTTTACTACCTGCATATGCTGAGTTAGGACCTTTTTGTAACAGCAATGCCTTTTAATTTTTTTTTACACTGGCTTATTTTTTTTTTTATTTGTTAAATCTTTCTTGTTGTTGCGAATAAACTTTTTTTATTTCTATTTCTATTTCAATAATATCAACAAAATCCGTTCAGTATATTTATTATGTTGTCACGGGTATTTATCGCGTTTTACCTTATTATTTATTATTCACGACGTTTCGAATGTGTTACAGCAAAAAGAGTCAGCCCGCGACCATGATTGCTGTAACGCATTCGAAACGTCGGGAATAATAAATAATAAGGTAACACGCGATTAATACCCGTGACAATGTAATAAATATGTGTTCTAATCGCGAGAGTTTAAAAAATACTATCCGTTCAGTAGTTTTGTGCGTGAATGAGTAACAAACATCCATCCATCTATTCATCCATCAAAACAAACTTTCAAATTTATATTAACCTGCCAACCAGCCAACATAAAATATAATTTAAACTAAATTAAACAGCGTGGGATATGACAGGTTTTTTAAATTTTGAAATTGATCAACTTGCCAAGCTAAAATTTAAATGGCTGGCGTTAAATTTTTAGCGGTTGTCAGCCCTGTTTCAGGATTATTTACAGCGCTATTTTAAGCGCCACATGACTTATTCCAGCGGATAAAAAAAACTATCGCCAGTTAGTTATTTTGAGCGCATACGGCGGCGACAGTTGATTGCAAAAGTTTTCAAAGTAAATAAAAAATGAGACCACCGTTTTTGAGGAATGGTTCCGTGTAGGCTTCGTTTTTCTTGTTCATGGAAACTATACAACCGCTATACGCAGTTTTTTAATCTTACTTTTTTTAACTTGTTCTTATGGCTTTTGTTTTGGGTCAAAAGTACTGTGGCTGATGGCCTTTCCTTCCTAATGTGTGGACTGTATACTGTTCTTTCTTCCTAGGATTCCTAGCTTGGGGTTTCTTCAATGAAAATGCCAGGTTACTAGGAGAGGTCGGTTCGCGTAGGGCCGAGAGGTACCGCATAAGTATTGCGCGCGGAGGTGAAACAATAACTGAGCTTTTTCCGCCCGGCCTTGTAAATACTTATATGCGGCGAAGTCCCGCCCCTAGCGCTATCCGAGACAAGTACAAATTTTTATTCAATAAAATTTCGAGTTTAGTTTTACAGCCACTAAGCTTATACCTACCTATTATTTTTACTCTTATTAGCTTATTTAAACTTTAAAAACTTAATAATATTCATTCTTACAAGCTAAGACCTTAATGGTCACTAGGCACTTGAAATAACTAAGTCTTTTGTGGCGGTCGTGCAAAAGTACCCTAAACCGACGCGCATGTATTAATGAATGTAATGAGAGTGAATGAAGGTAAAGAAATATGTCAGGATCGTAGGAAGTGAAAATCCTTGGTATCTGCCTACCCCTCCGGGAAACAGGCGGGATTTTATGTATGTATGTATGTTTATCAGACGACAAGTAAGAAGAAGGCCCTCCACTCTATTGATTATTCATTTAAAAAACCGACTTCCGCCATAGTATTTGACAAAATATTTGGATGAAAAAAAAAAGAAAAAAAGAACCATAGTGGTGAAAGGATTATTATACTTTTTGAATGCAAATGCTTGGTTTGTTGCTGAAAATATCAAAATCGCCATATGTATGCCTACAATATTTGAGGAGTTCCCTCAATTCCTCATGGATTCCATCATCAGAACTGGATTCTGAAAAACATGGGACCAATCTGGAATTATATCTATACAAAAAAAAAAGAATTTTCCAAATCGGTTCATAAACTCCGGAGATATGCGGTAACAAACATAAAAAAAAAATACAACCGAATTGAGAACCTCCTCCTTTTTTGGGAAGTCGGTTAAAAAATTATAGACGTCGCAAGGAAGTAGTTGGATGAAGGCGGCTCAAGACTGTTCGTCGTGGCATTCTAGGGGGGAGGCCTATATCCTGGACTTCTACAGGCTGATGATGATGATGATGTATGTTCTTATTACTTTAATTTTAAATAATATGAAGAGTGTGTCTAATTTATAACAGAACGATTCGTGATGTAGATGATGGAGGTCGAAAACTTGAACAAAGTTAGTGGTTTACTGGTACCTATAGTTGAAAGTTACAACTATGATATAATTGTTTTGAATGCTACTTTATAAGCAAATATAAGCATACGTCCCACCTGATGGAAAGTAGTTACCGTAGCCTATGGACGCCTGCAACGCCAGATGCATCACACGCGCGCTGCCGACCCTGAGACATAAAGATGAAAAGTCTTATGTGCCTCTAATTTCACTGGCACCTTGTACCCTTTAAACCGAAACGCAGCAATGCGAGCACTACTGCTTGGCGGCAGAAATATATACGGTTAACTTCCCCGGATGAACTCTTTCACAAGAAGTTCTACTAACTACCTACTGACAACACAGACGTGTTTTTCGGTGATGGCATTTTATATTTCCAGCTAGTTTTTCCTTCAATAGGGCTGCTATACGGAGACTTTTGTCATTGACGCGGTCCTATTACAGTGGGGGGTCTCAAACACGTATGTGTTTCATTTCATAAAACTGTATTTATACGCGAAATCGCGGAAAACGGTCCGCATTGAAAGTGTCCAAACGGAACTCCAATAATAAGCGGTAGCCACAATATTTTTGTGTCTAAAGCCTTTCGCAGTAACTTCACTGTTTTTTCACTTTGTATATTCAGGATATGAATGCGTTTTTATCTAGCGCGGGAAATATTGGTGGTTTATACTGGGCAATAGAAGAGCTGTTATTGGTCAAAGCTTTTAGCTAACTCTAGGATTATTTTGTTGTTGGCAATACAGATGCTTAGCTACTTTTGGTTTGAGGTTACATTTTGACAACTTAATTTTGTTTGTCGAATTTCTATGATCAGTGCATGCTGAGTGATGACTTACGGCACTAAGATGTGATCGCTAACTATTGGCCTTATACACAGGCTCAAAGTCGCGAAGCTGGCTATGGAGAGAGTTTTGCTAGGAGTTCTACGTAATATAATCCGAAATGAGGATATCCGTAGAAGAACCAAGATTGCCGACTGGCAGTCGGAGAAAAAAGTTCTCAAGTGGCAACCACAAACTTCACAAAGCAGTGAAGGAAACCCACTTGATGGAATAAGCATGGAAGTTGGTGGATGTAGGCGGCTCAGGACCGTTCGTCGTGGCATTCTATGGGGGAAGCCAGCAGAGGACTTCTACTAGCTGGCGATGATGATGATGATAGCTATTCATCATAATACCAAGCTTATTTAAATTGGTACGCAGCACTCACCCTTCACAATTAATAACCGCCATGTCGCCACGGCAAATACGACCCCGCAAATATCTAAATACTCGTATACATATAACATACAGTTTGCATATCTCCCCGAGGGTGTCTGCGTCTGGTAACCGAATTGTTCTAGGACCCAGCCATTGTTTGGAACCAGCTAGTCGGCTGCAGACGGAGGGATGTCTGTCTATCGTTATAATTATGCCTCTGGCAACACAGGTACTTACAACAATGCTATGACATACATACAGAAGCTCCTGGTATGAAAGATATTCCAATATGGTTACTCTTCGAATTTTCGCTGACTGTACTACTTCGTCACAGGATATATTAGTAATTCGAAAACTGCCTAAAAGTTTAAGGGATCTTTCCTACTCAAGTGGGCGAGAAACTTAGATTTGGTAATTAGTTTGATAGCGGAACTCTAATAATTATTATGAACCAGAAAATACATAAATGGATTGAACCTTATTGAAACAAGAAGCACTCGAATAACATTTCGGCATATATTTCAAACTCAATAAACATGTGTTTCATCGCCGTATCAAGGGTACCTTTCAAATGAGACCTATGGTGCGATTTTTTGATCACAGAGTGATTTAATATCATCAAAATAGCCGCAAATCAACGTTTGTCAGTAGATGTACTGGAGGAGGCACTTTTAATTTATATCATTGGTGTAAGAAGTCATCAATGTGTTTTAATCAAACAATTTTTATGGGAGAGGTACTGTATTCATGGTTTTAATATACAAATTTGGAAATCAGACATTAACAGCAATTTGTCTGACGTTTAGTTACCTGATGACTTAAAAAAAGCACCCCTGGGTTTGCGTCCCGTTAATTCGTTATTTTTAGTATTGTATTTCAAGCAATTTTTTACAAATGGGAAGTTTTCTGACAGCTTAAAGAAAATATTTCTAAATCCATGCATAGATGGATCTGTCCAGATTTGGTTCTCTAAATTTTGTCGGTCAGCCCCAACTGTCAGTGTCACTGACTTCACTCGCTCATGCTCGTACGCGTTCGTTAGTGCAATAACTGCGTAAAAAGTTTTTGTTGTAATTCTATTTCTATATTTGTTAGTGCTACGTATGCGCCTTCGTTCTGTGCAAAAAGAATTTGTTCTCTGTGGTGCTTTTGCAAAATCTTTAGGAGACAGAATCATATCGAGTCACCGCCATCTATCGGATTTTTAAGAACTATTTTTTCTTTTTAATTGCCTCCCTGAAAACTTCCCATTGTGCCTTAATTCACGAAAATGTACTATCCATGTCCCGGCCGGACCAAAACCGAGTCGAGTTATTAATTAGTGGTCTATATCTAGGGGGCCGTCTAAGGGATGGGCAGCAGCATCCACCTGAATACTCAACACTAATACTGCGATCACCAATCCGCCTGCCAAGTGTGGTGATTATGGCAATTCCCCTCAGTATATTTTATGGGGGGAGGCCTCATCTAGCAGTGGACATCAACGGACGGCTGATGATGATGATATATGAAATTCTGTAACTGCGTAGTAGCGTTATCGCCCAATCACGAGCAAAGAGGTAATTGTTTGTAAGTTTCATTACATATGAGACGAATGTGGCGGGGCGGACGAGTAGCCGGCTTAGATGCAAGAAGTTGCGGGTTCGATTCCCGCTACGGGACAAATGTTTGTATGATCTGCAAATATTTGTTCCGGGTCTGGGTGTTATGGTACCATGGTACTCGTAGTTACTGATACCCACAACACAGCGAATCCTAGTGTGGGATCAAGAGTATGTATGTGACATTTGGGTGTTATGTTATGTATGTATGTTTATAGATTTGTTATTTTCTTACTACTAAAGCTTTCGAATAAGTCACATAGATAATTTAGTTCCTGGTTCCTGCCACAATTATAAGGGCGCCCGCAAACAGGAAAGGGAAGCCATAACAACTCCGGTGGCACACTGTTTATGAACAAACATATAACTTTCAAATAAAATTAAACGACTATGAGATTGTTTTAGTGGCGCCATCATTTAAAAAACAAAACTAGGTGCTTATATGTTTATGGTATTGTGAAATCTTCCTAATTTTCAAGATATTTTAATAGAACACATGAGTTAGGTTGCCAAGTTGGTACGCAAATTAAACAGATTTTTATTCATATAATTTAATTATTTAAATCAAGCAACAAAGGCTTTAACAAATTTAACTACCTAATTTTTTAACCTCTTTCTTAATTTCTCTTCTCTTTTTTCTTAATTTTGTATCCTAATTTTTTTTTTGTTTTTTGTGTATACAATAAATTATATATATATTTAATAATATATAATAAAAATATATTTACAATAAAGTTATAATCTATCTATCTAACATCTGACATCTGCAAAACCAAGAATGGTTATTACCGACGCGTTGCCTGCACTAAAAGACTCTTTATTTTTTTTTAACCTGTCCCTATTTTAATAGGTACGTACCTTAAACCTTCAACTTAAGAAGGGAAACAATTTCAACTCCATCAGACATTTATCCAGCGCCGTGTGGTACTGACATGCTAAACAAATGAAAAAAAACACTGAAAACAATTTCCATGTAAGATTAATCTTTTAAGACGACAATTCCTTACTCGGCAAGTGCGCGAGGGTCGTTTTAGGGTGCGGTCCAAGTAATAAGCTGACGAGTGAAGTGGCATCAGGGCTATTGTCTATCTCGCGACAGGTTTGAAATAATAATTGTAACAGATCCGTTGGTCACAGGATCTATCAGTATCAAAATTGTAAGCATAAGCGATATATTAGTACAAGGGATAATAACCAAAGGATCTATCAGTAACTACTCGTTTTAAATTGTGCAATCAGGGCTGTCAAACGTAGCTTTCCTCATACAAAAGTTACCGTTTCACAGCGCTGATTGCACAAAAAAAATAAGTTTAAAACATTATTATGAATAAGGGGGTAAGAATATTCCGTTCCATCTCCACCCGTAGATGTCGTAAAAACCGGCTAAGGTATTACACCAGGGGATGGGTAGCAACATCCACCTGAATATATTACATCGACACTGCGATCACCAATCCATCTACGACTATTATGGCAAATCCTCCCATTGCATTTTATGGGAGACTCTCGTAGATACTATATTGTGATATGCCGTAAACTTGCCAAAATAGCTCAATAACCCAAGCAGTAGAGTAATATCAAGGAAGGCTGGCGATTGCTAATTTCTAAGACGTTCTTTTTATTATAACCCGCCTCATTCTCTCACTTGCGCCCCAAACCCTTCAGCACGAGGGTTGTTAAGTATTCAGCCATCTCCCACCTGGAAGTGACTCGGTCCCTTCGAGCCTATTGTGACGCCCAGACAGACGCGCCGACTTTAATATAGATAGACAGGATACATAGACGTAGTGCGTCAATGGACCCCATTGAAAGCTGGCCGGAGTCGTGTTGTATGGATCTTTTGCCACTGGTGTATACTGATATTTGGTTGAATGAAGTATGAGTAGCTTCATACATTGATTCGGTGTTTTTTTGGTCTATGACACCACAACAGGACAGACACAGAAGTGATTCCATAAGTGTTCCGATTTTCCAATTTTGATCTGGACAATTAATCTAACTTCATCGAGTAACTTTGTGGTGGATACCTTAAAGGGGACCAATTCTCGGAGTGTAGACATAATATTTAAATCGACATATTTATACAAGATCTAGCAGTTTTGACAGAACTTTGTCAGTATTTTGTATGAAAATATCGAGTTCGAAATATGTCTACAATCCAAGAATAAACTCTCTTGATAGACACCGAAAAGATTCACTAATTGTTCTGGTTTTCCAATTTTAATTGGAACACTGCCCATCTTTGCTTATCGACTGATGTAGATTGTAGACGTATGTGTAATGACACCGAGCAGGACAGATACCGAAGTGATTCCAAAAGTGTTCCTATTTTCCAATTTTAATCGGAACACTAAAAACTTGTAACTTAAAGTCAAGTTACTATCGTTACTTGCGGTATGGTCTCGTTGTCACATACCTAAATTCTTTGTCACAACACCGTTACAGATCAACAGATAAACTAACTTTTGCATCACAACGTAACGTGGGCTGACAGACAGACATGTAGTAAATACTTATCGGCATGTCAATAACCGTTGAATGATATATAACATGTGCTTAAACTTGAGTTATGTTTAACAGATACTTATCAAAAATAGTTAGTTGCGCTACTTGTTACCAGTCCCCTTATTTGCTATGACCAAACGTAACATAACGCGGGCTCGTTACGATATCTGCGTGGAATCATCGCTGAATCGTATGGGTGGCGTCATACGTTATTGACAAGGAATCTCTTAGGTCGTAGCGAATAACCACCCTGGTTCAAACAGGTTATCAACTAATCATTAATCTGTATAAGTCCACTACTGGACATAGACCTACGATTTTTATTAAGACTGTTCTGGTTGTGGCCGGGCCAGATTATGGCCTGAATTCTTGATGTGTTGTTGATCTTTCGATCCTTCCTACGCTGTGTCTGTGATCTTTATATTGGAATTGTTCTCGTCGTGTCCGAGTCAAATCTGGCCCGAATTCTTAATGTGTTGTCGTTGTCGATCTATAGATGCTTTCTACACTATGCCGTTCAGTTCGTGGTCACCACTTCCCTTTTACAGTCAAATCTGGCCCGAATTCTTAATGTGTTGTCGTTGTCGATCTATAGATGCTTTCTACACTATGCCGTTCAGTTCGTGGTCACCACTTCCCTTTTACAGTCAAATCTGGCCCGAATTCTTAATGTGTTGTCGTTGTCGATCTATAGATGCTTTCTACACTATGCCGTTCAGTTCGTGGTCACCACTTCCCCTTTACCTTTATTCCCCAAAACGGCCTTTTTTAAGATCGATATGGCCTGCCCATTGCCACCTGAACTTGCTAACTCTGGGAGCTATGCCGGTGATCTTAGTTCTTCCTTCTTCCTTAGTATCTCCTCGGTTTGGATTGTATTACTTAGCATCAATTCGGTGGCTAATAGTTTTTGAAGTTCTTAAACTTTTTCTTACAATTTCACTAGACATAGTAATTTAAAATGCGATCCATAAATTTTGAATGTGCATTTTGAGTTACCATCTAATTTTCCAGTCGCGCTCACTGGAAGTGATTTAGTGCGTGCCAACGGGTCGTTGTACCAAAGTCTAGCCTTGCCGGAGCTTATAATAATCATCATCATCAGCAGCCTTAAGACGATCACAGCTGGACGAGGCCTCCCCCTTAAAATACAAAAAGGAGAATTGCCATAATCACCACGCCTTGGCAGCCGGATCGGTGACCGCAGTATACATGACGACCTCTGTGGCGCGGCGGGTGAAGGTTCACTTGCGACGCAGGAGGTTGCGGGTTCGATTCCCGCCTCGGAACAAATATTTGTACGATCTGCAGATATTTGTTCAGGGTGTTCTGGGTATTTTTCTATGTATAATAAAAATATCTATCTATGTAATGTATTGTATTAAGTATGTTAGTTATCTAGTACCCATAACACAAGGTCTGCTTAGCTTGGGGCTAGATAATGTTGTGTGAAATGTCCAGCATTATTTATTTACTTATTTATTACATGTTGAGTACTCAGGTGGATGCTGCGCCCAGCCCCAAAAGAGTTTTTTCAAAGTCCTCTAACTTTTTTTTAGAGTTACTACAAACGAAAAGAATTTCACTACAATCAACTACAAACGATTCTGTTCAAGAATCATTTACTAAACTTGAGTGCCGATAAAACCGGGAGATGAGTTTTTTTCAAAGTTCTCTAACTTTTTTTTGGAGTTACTACAAACGAAAAAATTGGTACTACAATCAACTACAAACGAAAATCTATTAGAATAAAAAAAAAAAAAATTAAAGTCGGGTGCCAAGTTCACATAGCCTGACTCAGGGATTATATCAGGGAATGGGCAGCAGCTGCCTCCTGAGTACCGAATACTGCGATCACCAATCCGCCTGCCAAACGTCTGACGCCTGGAAGAGGCCTCATCTAGCTGTGGGGGCGTCTAAAGGCTGATGATGATAACATCTGTTTTACATGTCCTATTTTCTCAAATAAAATTACAATAAATAAAAATAAATAACTAAATGCTGGACATTTCACACAACATTATCTAGCCCCAAGCTAAGCAGAGCTTGTGTTATGGGTACTAGTTAAGGTGATTCGTCTCGAATGTGGCGCGAAATTCAAATTTTATTGTGTTTTTTGTAAATCACAGCTCATCAACACTTCTTGAGGTTAGGTCTCCTAGTTTTCGCAAAATCAGTTTTTACTATCTCAAGAAGTGTTGATGAGCTGTAATGAGCAAAAACGCAATAAAATTTGAATTTCGCGCCACATGCGAGAGGAATCACCTTAACTGATATACTTAATACACTTTACATAGATAGATATTTTTTATTTTACATAGAAAATACTCAGAACACCATGAACAAATATCTGCAGATTGTACAAATATTTGTTCCGAGGCGGGAATCGATACCGCAACCTCCTGCGTCACAGGCGAACCTTCGCCCACCGCGCCACAGAGGTCGTCAAACTATATTCCAATCAATGTAGTCGCAGTTGCAAACTAATACAATTTGAATACGCCATCAAAACAAACAATTCCAACGCTCTTTCTACAGTCACACAATTTATAATTGAATGGTAAGTTACTAGTGAAAATTGTCGTGCAATTTTATGTTTTTTTTGGTGAAAGACAGGGTTTGAAATGGTTTGTTTTGTGTAATTGCAAGTTTAGTTACACAGAGTTGGCAACACTCCAATTGTGTAACTTTTAATTGATTCTGCCGATGTTTGTATCAGTGCAATGGAACGAATATTGTTAGTGTTTTCAAATAAAGTTGCGCAAATTCGTGGACCGCCTGAATATTGTTTTGAATTCGAATGAATGTTTTACCCGAAAGCTTGGTATACCGCTGTTTGGATCCGATCCCCCATAGAATGTAATGGGGGAATTAGCCATGATCACCACGCTTTGGTGATTGCGGTATTGGTACTGAGTATTCAGGTCGATGACCTTATAATTCTTATAATTCTTTATTGCACACAGAAAATATTATATAAATAAGTAAAAAAGAAAGACATGTAGAAAGGCGAGCTTAACCCTTAAAAGAGTTTTCTTCCAGCAAACCTTTGAGGCTAGAGAGAAGGTGATAAAGTTAGTAGAAAGTGTGCAAAACAACGTGAAATCTAAAAATATAAATAAAACCATATAGACATACTACATAATAATATAAAGATAATGATAATACAGACTACTTAAAAACTAACTAAGCTTAATAAATATTACACTACATACATAAACCTAAAAATAACGAATAAACAACCATACATACATACATGTTTCAATAAATAAATATATATTACCTACCTATTATTCTCTAGCGTTTGTCGAGTTATATGGCCTGTCCATAGCCACTTCAACTTTGAACAATAGTCTATCATAGTTCTATTGTTGGTGGCTGAATATTAAAAACAATACAAATTGCAGCTACTATAGAAAAGTACTAAACGATTATTCAAATATTTGCTACTAGAATAATTCGATAATATATCACCCTGCACTCGATTGAAAGAATGAAGCAACAGTGGTATGGATCGTAGCAATTGGAAATGTGGAAGGGGTTTCTGCCGACCCCCGGCAGTTTATGTTGTGTTTTTAAGGTGGAGCGTTTCTTAAATAACTGATTGAGCTGAAATTTTTCATACCTGTCAAGTTCAGATAATAATACAATATTATGGTGACGGCAAGCTGATATGATGATGGAGACGGCACATCAGCACATGAGTGGCAACATCACACAGCACACAGCATACAGCTCACAGCACACATCACACAGCTAACTGCACGAAGCACTCAGCCCACAGCACTTATCACATATCACAAAGCACGCGGCACACAATACACATCACGCAATACACAACACACAATACACAGCACGCAGCACAATAAAAAACTCTATAGTATCGCTGGTTCTTTCTTGGTCACCCTGGTTTAGGAACCATCTTGTCTTATCACCAGCAGCCAGCTGATAAACGTATTCAAAGTCTCACAGCTTTCAGGGCAAGTGAAAAACTTTTTCTTCAGCGACAGCACGTGATATTACACACATTATGTTAGTATGAAAAATAATGCACGACTGTGATTTGAACCAACGACCTCAGGATCAGATGCCGTGGTCTTTTTTATACAACTAGGAAAGCAAACAAGCGTGCAGCCCACATGATGGAAAGTAGTTACCGTAGCCTATGGACGCCTGCAACACCAGACGCATCAGACGTACGCTGCCGACCCTGAGACATAAAGATGAAAAGTCTCAAATGCCTATATGTGTTGTGGGTCCTTCTACAAGAACATGAGGACTTTCCGATAGTAGGGACTCGTTGATTCATCTATCGATTTGAAGGCTCAAATTGAATTAGAAAGTTTTCAAGCACGGCACTTATCAATTAAGCCTTGTTTTTGTTCAATCTGTTATAATAACTTTATTAATTCACTATTATAACAGCGGGCGGGTTCACAATATTGATGTGCTATTTTGAACTTGTAAAATTGCTTTTTGAAATTATCCAAAAATATACCTAGTTGTTTTTACCAACGGAAATGGTATCTGTAAATTATGTGATGGTGTTTGTTTGTTACCATTTAGAGCATTTTTTTGTTAGTAGTAGAACTTCTTGTGAAAGAGTTCGTCCGGGGTAGTACTACCACCGTACCTATTTGTGCCGCCAAGCAGTAGTGTTCGCATTGCTGTGTTTCGGTTTGAAGGGTACCAACGAAATTTGCCAAGCAATTCCGGGGCAGTTCTATATAAAGTCTACACGGTTGACTACGGGAAAAAAATACCCTTTATAGACTTAAACTTAAATATTTTAAAAATATTTTGTGTCCTTTGTAGTTCAATCCTCTCTAGATGGTTGTACTCTCTCCGCACTATCTTTGAAGAAACCGATTTATTTTTTTATTTTTCGCCCAACCCCTAAAGGTTCCTTTTACTGTCGGGAATAAAAATACAAAGTCATTGTTAACGTTCAAAGAATGAAGGGTAAATTTCACCCCATTGCTTCTTCAATGGGAGTCGGAAAAAAGTATTTTTTCACAGAAAAGTACTTTTTCCTTGCCATCATCGAATTGCGGTCAGTACTTTTCCTTATTTATCTTACTTTAATGTTTGTTTTTGCGGAGATCATGTTGTTTTGAAATCAAGACGTCAAATCGGCACCAGTCTACCTGAAACGATGAAGGGAAACACCACGTACATAGTCGAGAGCTGATTCTACGTTTTGACAAGCAATTGGCACGGATGTCTCGTGTAGTATAGTGTAGATTTTTGTATGGAGACACTGATGAGCGCCCCTAGCGTACACTCTGTGAATCTCATTTTCCATACAAAAATCCGTGTTACACTACACCTGACGTCCGTGCCAATTGCTTGACAAAACGTAGAATCAGCTCTCAGATCCCACACTAGGATACTCTGTGTCGTGGGTATATGGAACTACAAGTACCATGGTACAACAACACCCAGACCAGCTGGGTTGTCATGAGCTCTTATAGCCATTCAGTTCAAAAATCGATTTAGTAAAAAATATTGATATTGTGTACTGATTAGATTTTGAACTGAATGGACTGAACTATAAGAGCTCATGGTATCCGGAAAAAATATTTGCAGATCTTGCGAACATTTGTCCGGCAGCGAGAATCGAACCCGCAACCTCTTGCGTTTCAACTGGCTACTCGCACGACGCGGCACGAAGGTTTCATAGAAGTATTGAATTAAGTAATTAGAAGTATTGGTGTCGTGGTGTGTCCTGCCTAATAATAGGCAGGACTCCATTTCCTCATATGGATGTCGTAGAAGGCGATTCTACGCCATCCACATGAGTAGTTAGAGGAGTTCTATTCTTAGGCAGAGACTACCACGGCTACTTGTGCAACGGCTAGTTGTGCAATAAATACAATTTATATCTATCTACATTTATAAATACATTTTAGAGTTCCGCAAGATCAATCGAAAAACGAAATGCAATAAAACTTCAGGATTGGCTATTAGCCCTAAATCACATGTTTCATCTCCTTTACCGCATTGGGTTCCGTATATCAAGTAAGTACATCAAAATTTCGTTCACACATAATAAAACGCATTAAGGTTGGATATCTGTTACACCGATAAGGCAATAATAGACACACCTGAGGGCCTACCCAAACTGCATTCGCTTCGAAGCGATTCCATTTCTACCATAGTCGTAATTCAATACAATAGACCACGTGACATATCGATAGCTAACGTCAATCCCATACATTTAGGACTTTTCTACTGGCGACATCGCTATTAGAATGTTACTTTGTCTACGGCCTCTGTTTTACACTCACACATCTCTTGTCACAAATTAGTGTTGAAAAATATTATTTAAAAAAAAGCGATTATTGGCAAATTTTTTTTTGTGATGTTGACCACATAACTAAAAATAATTCCCATTATTTTAACTGTAGAGGTGGATATAATGATGGAGATACAACTATAGTGTATTCCAAACCCAAAGCAAAAATAATCATTTTGTTAATTTTTCTGGGTATTTACCATGTACCTCAAGCGTGTTGTGGTGTGTCCGGCCTAAGAATAGATCCCTCCGTCTCCTCCCGTGGATGTCGTAAAAGCCGACTAAAGGATTACACCAGGGGATGGGAAATAGCATCCATCTGAATACTCAACACCAATACTGCGATTACCAATCAGCCTGCTAAGCGTGGTGATTTCGGCAAATCCCTCCTTTGCAATCTATGGGGGAGGCCTCGACCAACAGTGGAAGTCTAACGGCTGATGATAATACCTCGAGCTGATCTCAGGAGAACGAAAGAACCGGAGACAAGAAGTCAGAGGCCCAATTCTCTAAGTTATTTTAAAACTACACTGAAAGTTGACCGAATCGAGACTGAATTGTAAACTCGACTGAAAGTTGAATTTCTAGTCCCTCATAAATAACAATTTAGTCTACTTTCAATTCATGGTGACCACCATTAGAGTAGGATAGTTATATATAGAATTGGAAAGAGTAAACAGAGACTCCATCTAATTATGCTATAATTAACGAAAAAACTTTGAATCGTTCAAGTTTCGGTCACATTTCGAAATAATCACATTACAGTGTTGTATTTTATGTCAGGAGAATACCATTTCTGACATTTAAGACATCGACACAAGATCGAAACATGATCCGAACTCTATTTTAACTATTTTTTAGTTAGTGAATTGGGCCTCTGTATTCTAACATCAAAAGCATACGTTACACTTCGGTGTAAATGCTGCTGCCTGCAAACACGCGTTCGAAGCAATCTCACTTCAATTTTACACGCGTTTGCTCGTAATGCGATCTTCTGATGGTATGGAGCGCTTCGACCTACATTGCACTTTCTGTTCCTTGCTCTCGACGTCTTTTTAAACAAAACAGGAAATGCACGGAAATAGGATCTTGAAGATACCTTATTCGATATTTGGTTAGGCTTGTAGATATCCACTGCTGGATGAGGCCACCACGCTTGGCAGGCTGATTGGTGATCGCAGTTTGGTGTAAAGTACTCAAGTGGATGCTGTTGCCCATAGCGTAATCCCTTAGTCGCCTTTTACGACATCCACAGGAGTTAAAGGAGTCCTATTATTAAGCTGAGACTACCACGGCTCCCTTTTGATTTATAAAAATAATGATATTATGATACTAACATAACATAACACCCAACAGTCACATACGTAGTCCTGATCCCACACTAGGATTCCCCGTTTCGTGGATATACCATGGTACTCGTAGTTCCTGAACTACGAGTACCATGGTACCATAACACCCAGACCTGGAACAAATGTTTGCAGATCATATAAACATTTGGCCCGTAATCGAATCCGCAACCTCTCGTATCTCAGCTGGTTACTCGCCTGCCGCGCCAAAGAGGTCGTCAAAAAACTTATATACTTATATAAATAAATACAAAAATTGCTATATAATAACAATAATAATAATAATAATAAGTTTATTGATCAATCAAGTTTGTACATCCTTAAAAACAAAGGTTTAAAATAAATTTTGACAACAAAATAAACTGATTGTACACTGAAAAAAAAAACAGAAATGAGCTCCTTGACCCCTAAACTAAGTTAAAAACTTGTATTTTAGGATATATATATATATTGTATATCGCGTTGATTAAGGATTAAATTTGGCAGAACCCGGACTTGTTGGGCTATTTTCGTTAATATTTTTTTGTCCTGGCTTCATGGCTAATTTAGCAAAGTGTTATTACTTACGAAGCGTTAGCCGAATTAGTTTTGGGAAAGCAATAGTCAAAGCTCAGCTCCTACAATTGTCCAAGCCACAGTGAAATTGAAGCCCATTGAGGCTCTGCCTGCCTACACCTTATTGAAGAAAAGGCGTGTATATGCGTACAATCTTGCTGCAAAATTCGTGGCTTGTCGACCGGCGTCGATCTTCTAATTAATTTTGTCACTTGCAGACTGACGTTTCAATATCGCTCGTTCGTGTGCGTACCATACATTCGATCATAGTATGTAGTGACGTCAGAGTGAGATTTCTATACGCTGCGAAATTCGATATAAAGGGTGGTTTGGTGTACATTGCTCTGTATCGACTTTGAGCTTAGCACTCGTTTGTGCCGAAACGGCAATGCGCTCTGATTGTTGTTTGCGACAGCTAGGTACACAGTAGGTACACATAGAATTGTAGTTTAGTGAGAGCTGTTTGAAATTGGGGTAGTTTACTTAGAACCTTCAGGTAAACTTCGAGCATTACGTCTGTTCTGTTTAGGTACTTACGTGAACGAATAAAGCCCTCTGTCTTCTGGTGTGGATGTCGTAAAAGCCAACTAAGGTATACCACCAGGGGATAGGCAGCAGTCACCTGAGTACTTCACCAATCCACGTGCTATGCGTGTTATGGCAAATCCACCCATTGCATTCCATAGAGGAGACCTGAGGGCGAATAAGGAGTTTTGCATTGCAAAAACCGATTTGCGAAACGTGACTATTTACTAATCTATTATATTTATACCGACTGCGAGGCGCAGAATGATGAATAGTTCTTACGTAAGTCACGTTGAATGCTCACGACTCGCATTGTTGCAATGCAAAACTCGTAATACGCCCACTGGTCTAGCATCGGACGTCTACCAACAGATGATGGTGATGTTGACGATTATTTTACAAGCTCAAGTGCACATAAACTCAGCGCTTGAGCTATAAAACACTGAAAACGCCTTTGCTTTTACAAGAGTTGAACCCACGACCTCTGCAAATATCCAAGATCCAAGATTCTCAAAGAGAATTGATTGTAAGTTCCTAAGGGACTTAAAATTACAATTTGAGCTTTAAAAAGGTTCAGAGGCTAGCGATAGTATCGTATAATTACAACGCTGAGAGGATTTAATTACAGCAACGGCTATTGAGAGTAAGGTTTGTTTAGCACTGAGAGCTAAAATTCTTAGCTACTTATTTTCTGAAGCGCACCTTAGGATTTAAGACATTCTGACAAACAAGAACCGCACTAGTTCATACTCGTATTAAAAACATATTTTCCGTTGATGTACTTGGAAACTCAAAGCACTATGTAACTGTTATAAATCACCAGTGTTTTTTTTACTTACAATAATGTTATCTAATATTTATCTTTAAGTGAGCCCTGTTCTTTGAGAATAAATATCTTTAACTACAACAATTGAACAAATTTCTGTCAAACATAGATATGTTTACACTCAAGAACCGGGTTTCTGTAGTAACCACACAGAAATCAGTTCATCCTTTTGTAGGCTAATATACCACAGACATAAAAAAGCTGGTTTTCCAACAAAACGCTTATTTTGCTTTGAAGTTACTGAATAACAGGCAAAGACTTATGTTTTATAGTTAAATTAGTTATTTATTTATATTATCAAACCAACTGATTGCAAAATTTGGTTAGTAAATAAAAAAACTTAAGTTTGTATAGCTGGACACTAGGTTCTCAATGAATTAAGTTTCTATTTTAAATACATTCCATTTTTTATACGTACAAAACATGAGCAATATTAATAAACAATTGCATGGAATGTTTTAAATACCTACATTATTATAAACCAGCTAGCAAACACTCAAAGCGACACATTTGATAATGATATTCAAAACTGTCGAGTCACAAAACAGTAATGCCAAGTAACTCTCTAAAAATCGTGACTACAATCACCTAACACTTGACATGTCAGACAAGACAGAAATCCCTATCGTCCTGTAGGTAGATACTTATCGAAATTACTATTAGCTTTTAAGGGTTCGTAGCCAAAGGGTCCGAACGGTCGGAACACTGTTGCTAAGACAACGCCACGCCGCCGCGCCGTTGATAGTCAGAGTCGAAGGCTTCTAGATTAAAAAAAACCGGCCAAGTGCGTAATGGACTCGCGTATGAAGGGTTCCATACAAACTAAAATCTATAAAAACTGCAAAAACATCACGTTTGTTGTGGGAGCCCCCTTAAATATTTATTTGATCAGTTTTTTTTTAGTCTTTGTTGTTATAGCGGCAACATAAATACATCATCTATGAAAATTTCAAGTGTCTAACTATCACGGTTTATGAGATACAGCCTGGTGACAGTCGGACGGACGGATGGACGGACGAACGGACGGACGGACAGCGAGCCTTAGTAATAGGGTTGGTTTTACCCTTTGGGTACGGAACCCTAAAAACTAAATATGATTGACAATCACTAGTTTGTTGCCCCCTAACCGAAAATCATACGTACGTACTTATACAGAACCCTCAGTCCGTGAGTTTGACTCTCACTCTACCAAGTTCATTTGTAACTCACAGAAACAGCTTAGTCACTATTACTAGCGTAGCTTTTGAAGTGCACAATCATTATCGAAATAACGGTTCATGAATTTTAGAATGTGATTAATTAATTAGGCGGAATACCGACTGAATCGGTTTAATAATTTAAGTAATTATTAATTTTAAGTAATGATTATGTGGCATTGCGTTTGCGGCTTCTGCATTTAATTGTCTGATGTTTTGGGGTGTACTGTTTATTGCTCGTATTTTTTTATGATTTTTCATTGACTAAAACAATCACTTTGAAGTGTTTATTTTTAAAATAGAGAATAGGTAGCTAAAGTGTTTAGAGAAGTGATAGATGTGTGTATATATATCGAATCGTGTTAATAGGTCGTAGCATGAATCTAGCCTTGATAATGTAAATCGAGACTTTTATTTTGCCAAATGTTATCTATGACAAATGTCAAAATTAAGATCCATGCTAGAGTTTTCGATAAAATTTGTCGAGTTAATCGAACAATCGTTAAAGTTCGATGCTACCGATCTCAATATAGTTCCGTTTTTTAATGTAAAATTTTATCGATTCAGAGATCGATACTTGCAGCCCAGGTTATAATGTACTCACAACTTAATAAATTACATCGAAAGCGGTTCAGCCGTTACGGCGCGACAGAGTAACAAACAAACACCCAAACATACTCGCATACGTTATTATTAAGGATATTTTGTTTTAACTATAAGCAAAATAAATGAAATGAAAATCAGTTAAAAGTAAGAATCCTTCAATAAACCAAAACCACAGTCCTCAATACTCCAGAACTCGTTAATTCAATAATATTTATTCAAAAGCAAAAATGACAAGGGTTTTTAATCACCCCGACGAATTGGTATGGCATGTATGAAACATTCGAGTGCTCTCAGTTACAGTGCGGTGTAAATGTGGCCCATCGTAAAGTGCGGTATTTTATGATCGTGTCAGTCACACCGTTTCATGTCACATTTATTTGGATTGGTAAATTTTAGGGACTTTTTGGCGCCAATTTGGAGTCATTTTAATTTTATAGACTCGTTTTAGTATCGAATGTTTCGGAGCGACTAACGTACTGTTAGATAGCAGTAAGTTAGACTTAACATCTGCGATGGCTGCAGGGTTAAGTAAAAGTTCGTCAAGAAAACAAATAATTAAATAATACCTGACAAATTGTGTTTCCTTGTCCTCATATCAAATTTATTTAAGGCTCGGCTCCCCAGTCTTCATGATAACACCACATGGGTGCTAAAATATTATGGATTATCGATAATACTACATAATCAAAAATGCAAAATTTTGGTTAAATCAACTTCAATTAAATTTGTTACACATTGAAATTCGATTAATTTTGACATAGACCTACTTTTTACGCCGACTTTTTTATTTAGGTAAATGACTGAATGGCATGTATTATTGCCGTCTGATGTCAAGCAGTAAAAACACAATACCTCTTAGGTTACGTAGGACGCGCCCTACGTGACATTGCACTGCGTCCGTTATCCTGAGACATGAAGAGAAATGATTTTGAGAGTGATATTGTTAGTACACTGAGAAAACAGTTCATCAAAAAATATGGTGATTTCACGTAAAGTAGGGAGCATACGGAAATAACCATAAAGTACGATGAAACTACTGTTGCTGCTGCTAACCATATATTATGATGAGCTGTCACCATGCATTAGTAGTTCGTATCACCGTATGTCCGGACTTACGGTGACGGTAATCGTAATGGACCATTACTTTTTGAGAGAGAGCATAACATTATATATGACTGTCATCATATTTTTGTATGCTTTCCTACTATTTTTATGTGCTCTCCTCTAATTTCCGAGTAATCCCTATTATTTTATCATACTATTTATCCATGCTTTCCTACTATTATTGCATGCTTTCCTACTATTTTTAATGTGCTTTCCTCTCATTTCCGAGTAACTCCTGTTATTTCATCCTACTATTTATCCATGCTTTCCTACTATTATTGTATGCTTTACTACAATTTTGAATGTGCTTTCCTCTTATTTCCGAGTAATTCCTGTTATTTCATCCTATACCATTTATCCATGCTTTCCTACTATTATTGATGTGCTTTCCTATTGATTTTTCTTACTATTTTTCTATGCGTCCTGTTGTAGTATGGCTCGGGTATTGTTCCTTTTTCTTAGATATGTATGGGCCAATTAATAAAGATAATTGACACATAGAATAAGCAAGAGTACGGTTAAGAGAATGATGATGATGTATAGTCGTTCATCGTCATCACTCCCGTAACCGTACTTTTGCACGGTTATGGGTCAGAGTAGATTACTAAGTGTCAATTATCTTTATAAATTGGCCCACACATATTTAAGAAGAAGGAAAAATACCCGAGCCATGCTACAACAGGAGGCGTAGAAAATTAGTAAGAATAAACAATAGGAAAGCACATCAATAATAGTAGGAAAGCATGGATAAATAGTAGGATGAAATAACAGGAAATACTCGGAAATGAGAGGAAAGCACATTCAGAAAAAAGTACCTACGCAATACAGAAAATAACCCTAATAAAGTAGGTACTTCTAGACAGAAGTACCTACTTTATTAGGTATTATTCTAGAACAGTGGATTTGGGATTTGGGGAATTATTTGCTATAATGGAAAAACATATGACGGATTAACATTTTAATTAAAAATTACAAAATATTATTAAATAACGCAAAATATATAATTTAGAGTAACGGAGTAGTAGTTTTGGGGTAACGGAGGCGGGCTCGCACCGTCTCTTGCCAGAGGGCGCACGACCTCCTGTCACGGACCAGCTGAGGGTCGAGACCACTGTTCCAAAGCTGACTGCACCTTATCCGCGTCACCTGTACAAAATTGCAAGTGGTTAGGTCAAATAGATTTTTATATATGGGGGTCGAAAGTAGCTTTAAATTTGGGGTAGTAAATTCTGCCGAAGTCAGCCTACAAAACTCGAAAGGAAATTAGCTAAATTTACCTAAATACAGTATTTTGTGACATGTTTACTTTATGGTACCATAAAGAGTATCTCTAATTAACATGGGCTTTCACATTAGATATTTTACTTAATACGAGACTAAAATCAATACCTTATTCAAATCCCTGGTGATTGATCCTAGAACACGACGCGACTTCAGGCGTGCTGGACAGAGAACGGGATCGAGACTCGGGCTTTGCCAGGATACCCAACGTAATAAGATAGGCACGTTGAGCCCTCCAGGCGTTCACCAACCAGGCAGAACGATGCGTAGTAGAAAGGTGGAGATTATTTTATGTACAACCACATCATTTTAAATGGACATCAGCTGGGCATCAGTCGGCAAAACTGGGTTATGTACTGTCACAAGCTTTTACATCAACAGCTTGCATAAACTGGTGCACTAATCTTAAAACACTTATTTTTGTACACGAACAAATGTTAGGTATTATGAAACCCAGCTGATCTTTGTTGCACTTTGTTGCTTCAAATCACTTCACATTTTGTAACACTAACTATAGACAATCCGTAATATTTAAAATAAAATTACAAACAAAAGGCGGAGCGCATGTGCTTCCCTGCTAACTAAATAGAATAAAATGACCGGGCTAGGACCTACCCGCGTGCCGTTCGCAGTAGACTGGTGATTTCACAGTATTTTAATATGCCGGTCATCCAATATTATGAATCTGTATTCATACTTTAGTAAAACGATAAACGTATTTTTGTGTGACGATCACGGTATTTTGGAGTGCCGCGTCAAATATTATGGTTCCGTAATCATATTCGATGGTAATTTGTTACGTAATTGTATTTTTGTGTACTAGTCATGGTATTTTGGTGTGCGGTGTCAAATATTATGATTCCGTAATCATTATTTGATGTTTTTTCATTTGTTAAAATTAATTTTTGTATGCCCGTAGTCACATAGATAGAGAGATAGATTAACACTTTATTGTACACCAGAAATACATAAAAGGATTTATTAAAATTAGCAGTACAATGGGCGGCCTTATCGCTGAGAGCGATTTCTTCCAGACAACCTTTGGATGGACAGTAACAAGCGAAGCAGTAACGAAACGGCGGAAGATATAGTCCGTAGTCGTATATTATAAGGATTTTATGCATAGAAGCTTCAAGAAAATTGATGCTAACTACAAAAATAAAGTGACGAAAACTGTTATATCTTAGGTATCATCGAATTTCTGCCAACCAGACATCCAGCAGACCATTTCATAGTACGTAGTATTATTTTAAGAGGAAAGCATCGTAAAGTATCGATTTAATCTTCTTATATTCTGTCACCGTTCATTACGGAGAATGGTCATCATAATATTGTATTACTTACTATTTAAACTGGATTATTTTATTATTTATACATGATACAACCTTATTTTAGAACAATTCATCGTATTTTTGAAAGACGTATTGATATTTTATAATGAAGCCAAAATGACATTTTTCTCAGTGTAGTAGAACTTCTTGTGAAAGAGTTCGTCCGGGGAAGTACTACCACCGTACCTATTTCTGCCGCCAAGCAGTAATGTTCCCATTGCTGTGTTTCGGTTTGAAGGGTACGGGTGCCGGTGAAATTACAGGCACATGAGACTTTTCATCTTTATGTCTCAGGGTCGGCAGCGCGCCTGTGATGCCTCTGGTGTTACAGGTGTTCATAGGCTACGGTAACTGCTTTCCATCTGGTGGGACGTAAGCTTTAATGCTTGCCTAGTAGCATAAAAAAAGAGCAAAAAAAGAGTCTCATTATTTAGCCTGGCCAAAAATTCGAAGGTTCTATAAAAAGTGCTTGTTTTGTCTCTAAATTCTGCTTTGACCAGCCATGCGGTAACTATTTCCCTTCAAAAGGCAACAGGAATGAAAATAAACACTACTTACAAATAAAAATAAATTAAATTAAAAAAATTTAATTTAATTAATTAGTAAATTTTACTAGCTCAAGTAATAAAAATAACGAGGTACCAAGGTTGTTACGCTTCGGTGTAACTGGCAGCTGGTTTAATCGTTATTTCAGTGTTTCGAGTTTTATATATTTTTAATTAGGTTTATTGGTACTGTTGACTTGCGTTTTAAACGTTGCATGTTCTTAATGGCGACTGTTTTATGTTACATTACGGTGTAAAACGTGTTTTAAACACATTTTAAAACGAGAAATGCGTTTATTTTTGTTATGTTCTTGTTTTGCGGTTTTCGGTTCTACTTTTGGGATTCACGCAACTACAACGAAAATAGAACTTTTACATAGAAGTTTTTGTAAACTGCAAAGCTTTACAGCCGCATTTAAGTTTGACTACAACTGTAAGTTCGTCCGGGGAAATACTACCACGACTTGGGCCTTCAAGCAGTAGTGCTTGCATTGCTGTGTTCCGCCTTGAAAGGGAATGGCTGTCGGTGAAATTACAGGCACACGAGACTTATCATTTTTATGTGATTGGGTTGCCTAACTCTCTATCTATATCTGCATACTGTACCAAATTTCAACTTTTTGGTCTAGTCGATGAAGAAAGTAGGCTGTGACAGACAGACAGACCTGAGTGATCCTATAATAGTTACGTTGGTACCTTTTGAGATACAAAACTACTAAACTAAAAAAACATATTTTCAAAAAACTAGAAAATGTTCGACTGCAAACGGACCAATATCGTAATTTTCTCTTCCTTTTAATTTTGAAACACTCGCGGGTTTACAACTTATTATTCACAATACATTAATTAAAAACGCACAGGCACATAATTTTATTTATTTTATTTACATACCATAACATTTACTAACCAATAGTGAAACGACAGTGTGGTTTCCAACAGACTAAAAAGTATTTATTTAGTAAACCAACACTACCTGTACATTTGATAGATGGCACTAGTAGTATTTTCTTTCTAGCAATTTTTGCAAAGTTTATGATATCAGAAACAAAGAGCCGAGCCATAAAATCACCAAAACACTTCGAAAGACGTCAAATAATTTGTAACTCAATATCGGACGAATAAATAACACTTTATTGCCATGATGACATCGTTGCCGGCGTAACTCCGCGCCCGGTGACAGCCATTGATGCTATCTACCTATTGGATGGTGGCTGAAATTTTCGTAAAATGTATGAAATAGGGGAAATGGTGGAATAAATCAACATAACGCCTATTTACATACAGGCAGCCAGAAGCCGAATTCTCGTAATTATAAAACATTAAATTCACAGTGTATTATCTCATATCAGTCCACTGTCACGTGCTTATTTCATCAAACTCCATGTAATTTTGTACACATGATCAGTATTACTAATGGTTAGAACCGTGGTGCGTCAGTTTAACAAAAATGTTTTGAATTGAAAATATAATTGAAGTTATCGTGGCTTGGTATCATTTTAGAAAAACAACGACTATACACCACGTACTTTACTATTCTCCTGCTGACGTTTCGTTGACCATTTTGAGCTTCCTCATGAGTACCGACCGCGACCACGCTCAAAGGTTGTGAACACTTCGTCCGCGCTGTGTTCCCGTCTCACGACCTTTGAGCGTGTTCGCGGTCGGTGCTCATGAGGACGTCAAAATGGTCAATGAAACGTCAGCAGGAGAATAGTAAAGTAAGTGGTGTATAGTTGTTTTTCTAAAATATTCAAAAGTTGACTGGAATGAGATTATTTTGTGAATGAAATGACAAATAATAACTGGAGTTGGGCCCTTGATACCACAGAATACTTCTAGCTCCTTTAATAGTTTTTTTTTTATTAATTTCAGAAGTGTGTTGCAGCAAGAACACAAAATAGACAGGGTAGAACTATACTGATTTCGTGTCTAGTTTTACCACACTTTACAACTTGTCCATAAGCCGTTAATCATGGTTTTATTACAGGGAATTGCACAGAATAACTAGATAACGTGATGTTCATAGTGAATTATACACACGAGTGTTTGACTGTCTGTAATAGAAGGTCTGAGGCCTTACCATGGGGTCTTATAGCGATTCAGTTCAAAAACTATTCAGTATATAAAAAATAACTTTTCATTTAAAAAACCGACTTCCGCCATTGTATCCGACTAAATATTAGGATGAAAAAAAAATGATGAAAGAACCATAGTGGTGAAAGGATTATGATACTTTTTGAATGCAAATGCTTGGTTAGTTGCTGAAAATATCAAAATCGCCATATGTATGCCTACAATATTTGAGGAGTTCCCTCAATTCCTCATGGATTCCATCATCAGAACTGGGTTTTGAAAAAATGGGACCAATCTGGAAGTATATCTATTCAAATAAAAAAAGAATTTTCCAAATCGGTTCATAAACGCCGGAGATATGAGGTAACAAACATAAAAAAAAAAAAAATACAACTGAATTGAGAACCTCCTCCTTTTTTGGGTAGTCGGTTAAAAATCTCGGTTCGTCGTTGGCATTCGTCATTATTGAATAACTTTAATCGCAGAAGTAATATACTTTCTGCTACTGTGCCTTTAAATATAGCTGCGGACATCACAAAACGGATATTTTGTACTGAATAGTTTTTGAACTGAATCGCTATAAGAGCTGATGGTAAGGCCACTAATAGGATTCCCTGTGTCGTGGTACTACGAGTACCATGCTACAACAACAAACAGTTCCGGAACAAATATTAGCAGATCATGAACACATATGCCCCGCAGCAGGAATCGAGCCCACTCCTCTTGCATCTTAGCCGGCTACTGTGCCACGGAGGTCACGAAAAACTATAGTCGTAATCGTCTGGTCTTAAAATAATATGTATGGATCAAAATAAACCAAAAACTAGCGCTGCACTGTGTTTTTTCCAACTTTTATCCGTAAATTCTAATATCACTCGAAGTACTTGCTTGAATAGTACGGGTTTGAATCCCGTCTGTTGACTTTGGATCCACGCTGATATTAAAACCACGGTTATTGGAAAACCTACTAGTATTATTTGGTTGAATAAAAATTGAGAAAGGTGAATTTTTGCGTTGGACTTTATGTTCACAAAAATATTATAAATTTCATTTATGAAATTGACGCAGTCCTATGTCACTGTTCTACGAATTGTGTTAAATAAGCTTTGTATTGTTTTTTTTTTTGTATATTTACGTATCTTAGTAATTTTTTTTTGTTACAGGTATGTGACAACTTACGAATATATTCGGAAATTATTAGCAGAACATCATTTTGGTAAGCTACATAACTATGGGCCTTCATTTGATGAGCAAAATGACTAGTAACATACATACACATACATACATAACATCCAACAATCACTTACGTAGTCATGATCCTATACTAGGATTCCAAACAAAACAAGCTTTTATTAAAGTAGCCATCGGAACCGTGAGTTGATTAAAATGAGCCCAAACACTATTAATTAAGTATTAAATAATAATAATAATAATAATAGTAATAAATAAATGCTGGACATTTCACACAACATTATCTAGCCCCAACCTAAGCAGAGCTTGTGTTATGGCAACTAGATAACTGATATACTTAATACAATATATTACATAGATAGATATTTTTTATTATATATAGAAAATACCATAGAAAATACCCAGAACACCCTGAACAAATACCTGCAGTATTGAGGAGTTCCGTTGCCCATCTTCCGTCTATATCATCAGATCAGCTCGCTTTCACCGTAATTTTATTTGCCATCGGAACTTGACAGGTATGAAAAATTTCAGCTCAATAGGTTAGGTGTACTACACTAACTAACATACAATACTAACAGGTCAAGTTAAATAAAAGCTTGTAAAAAATAAGTGTATTTCAACCAAAAAGTACGACGAAGGTACGTACCTTAAATAATAATTACTAAAAACTGTATTTATTTATTATATTGTCACGGGTATTTATCGCGTTTACCTTATTATTTATTATTCCCGACGTAGTTCATTCCCGTTTTGTAATAGTGGACTATATCGGGCAAACTAAACGAACAATAGCTGAACGGGTAAAGGAACACATCGCGGCAGTGAAGAATCGTCAGGTCAACAAATCAGCGATAGCGGAGCACCTGTAGATTCTGGACCTAATCACTGGATTGAACTTCACGATCCGAAGGTACTTTCGAATGAGCGCCATTTCTACAAGAGAATCATTCGCTATTGAGATCAAAAAGTACCCAAGTTTCAACCGTGAAGACGGTTTTAGACTCTCTTCGTCGTGGAATCCTATCATTGGTAGGTGTGCGCGTCGCGATGTGTCATCTCAGTGCGTAGATATGGGTAGTGTGGTGTTTCGGACTATGAATACGACCATTTCTAATTCTGAAGACCAAGTGAGGGTAGTTTCTGCAGCTGCCACCAATTCTCGACGGTAGCTCCAAGTATTCCAGTCAGCCCGCAACCATGATTGCTGTAACGCATTCGAAACGTCGGGAATAATAAATAATAAGGTAACACGCGATAAATACCCGTGAAAATATAATAAATATGTGTTCTAATCGCGAGAGTTTAAAAAATACTAAAAAGTCAATATTTGATCGAAGTTGCTATGGTAACAGATCTTGTATCATAGATAGATCCAATATCATAGATAGATCTTGTATCATAGATAGATCCAATATTGAAAGTGGCAGTTATTTGATTTTTTAATTACTAGGATTCAAACTAGTCCAGCAGCATAATTCAGTACTGTATAAATACAAATTACTAAACCGTATTTAAAAAAACTTTTCTCCAACCAGTAGCTGTGGTATCTCGTTGACCCATAACGGTATTTAGGGCTAAAAGACAGTTAATATTTTTAAAGCCCCAGTGCGGCTGCCATATTGCGTGTCATCATTTGTCCCGGGATTTTGAATATCTAAGCTGTGGGTCCAAGTTTCGGAATATTGCGGATAAGAATGTTAAAAGCATCCACTATTTAAGAGTCGGCGAAATCGCTTGAAAAGTGGTGTTTTCAAAAGCCACTTGTACTTGTAGCGCAGACTATTTTCCGCAACTAGGCCACCAATGGGCCCTTTTTGCGTAACGAGTGGCAGCTACTAATCCAGGTACCCGATGTCCTCCAGGAAGGCCAGCAGCTCACTGATACCGACGCAGGCCTGCCCGGGAGTCCTCGGTGTCCCGAAGAAGGTTCATCTTTGTGATGCCACGCTGCTACACTCCAGGAGCATGCGCAGGCTGCCTCTAGGCAGTAACAAATCCGACTATAAGCCGTAGCTTGTTTTCAAAAGCCAAGAGCTGTATTATTGGTGCCAGTGGCTAACTTCTACCATCGCTCCGCTTGCCGTCGGCAGGGGATTCATACTCAGACTGTGGAAGCACTGTGGTCGCGCACCGCGAGGTTCCAGAGGAATTTCCTCTCGCGATCACTTAAATTGTGGAATGGTTTCCCTGCCGAGGTTTTCTCTAGTGACTACAGTATAATGTTCTTCAAAAAGGGCGTTTTAAACTTCTTAGAGCCGACAACGCCCATGTGATACCTCTGGTGTTGCAGGCATTCATAGGCTGCGGTAACTACTTTCCATCTGGTGGGTCCGTATGCTTGTTTGCTTGCGCAGTAGTAGTACCTACATGAGTTTGTAAGACGATACTAAATATGATCCCAGCTTTTATTAAATAAAACAATATAGGTACGTTTATAAATTGTTGACCACTTCTTGGTAAATTGAACTGAACGTGTATCGAGCCTTGACCTTTGTGCCACGTGTAAGTAGTTCTTTAACTTAAAAACAACATTAATATCAATATTTCGGGCCAGCCCATTACCCTTGGGCCACACAACAAGTCCGGTCCGCGATGGAGATTAATGGCCGCCTCTCAGTAGCTCATATAATGCGATTATCTTGTAGCTAAACAATGGACGTTAGACTTTACTTTTATTAGTGGTAATCATTTCATGAGGTGATGATGCAGAGACTTATGCCATGGGTACTCAGCTTAGCATATTTGACGCATTTGAAAGCTTTTAGTGTGTTCGGCCTGATTCTCCGTTTTCTCCCGTGGATGTTGTAAGAGCCGGCTCTCCTAGTCAGCTCCCCCCCGAGCTAGTGTCCGTACTATGGTACTCCGAGTATTAGGTGTCCCCCAGGGAGGGGGGGCACCTGTGTATGGAGGAGCAGAAGCATCAAACTGAGTACCTAACATCGACACTGCGACCAGCATTCAGCTTGCCAAGCGTGGTGATTATGGCAAATAGTCCCATTGCATTTTAGGGGGGAAACCTCGTCCAGCAATGGACGTCTTATGGTTTAAATCTTGTGAGACGGTTTTGATGCAGCTCCCGTTATCTGATTGAGTTGATTTTTTGCATACCTATAAGTTCCGATGATACAATATTATTGGTGACAGCTAGCTGATTTGATGGTGGCGCTGTGTTTGTTGGTGGACAATGGAAATCTTCGTTAAACTGCCCGTTTTTTTGGCTCACTTTGATCAGCTCACAGTTTTGATAACTAATTTCATCGTTATCATAAATTCACTATCACTGCTGGATCTAAGCCCTTCCCCATAGAATGCCATGACGAACGGTCTTGAGCCGTCGCCATCCAACGATTTCCTGATACCTTTTAAATGTTTTTGGTGTCGCTTCTCTATAACTTTTACACCCAACGGTTGGCAGTTCTGCGAGCAATTCATTGCCACTTCAACTTGCTAATTCTGAGAGCTATGTCGGTGATCTTATTCTACGAATCTCCACAATTTGAATCGTCATATTCCAGGTTGCGGCATACGTGCGGGCCAACCTCGAATTATTCAGGTACAGAGCTATGCATCTGTACAATACCCGACGAGCTGATGTGCTTACTACCGTGTCCCGCACTCTGGTCAAGTTGAATAAGCTAACACACGTAATAGGGCCGACTGTATACATAGGGTACCCAGTAGTGTGATACAGACAACTAGCCTGAAAGTGTTTAAATTTAAACTGAAACACTGGCTCATAAGCAACACCTACACTTATGAGAAATGAATTGACATCGTATGATTTTTACCTTGGTTATGAAGGCTTTTTATTTTTGATATTTTTTAAATAGTTGTTCCTTGTTGCTCTATTGACGGCGCTGACTTAACAAGCATACCTCGTCTGTCAAAAAATCAATGATCAAATGTCACAACGTGACAACATTTGTCCTGTTCGACCCCATAAGAGACAGTAGCAATTATTTTGTCCCATTCTCCCCCACTCAGGGATAGTGCAATTTTTTTCAACTTTTAGAGTCGTAAATGGGACAACGTGACTGAACAGTTATTTCTTACTAATCTACGTAATATTCAAATAAGATGCTTTTCCCATAGCCAGTGACACAAAATGTACAGTTAATCCCAGCCGGTCCGAGACAGTAGTGTACTATCAAGCTCAAATCTGTGCATTGCTCGTTAATCAGCCGTGTATCTGTCTGTCTGTCACGAGGCCGCAGCTATTACTCATGTAGTTTTTTATTGTTTGGTACTTGTGGTGTAATGTTAGAATTGAGAAGCCGTCTTAGTAGTCAGTCTTGAAAAGGGAATGATGATTTTGTGAAAGCCATTGAATGAATAATTCACATTAAAATGTTTTTTGAAAAGTGCATTAATAATAAGGTAATGTATTGCTGTCATGATTTTGCTATAAGGCTGAATCGACACCCTACGGCACTTACGCCCTATCGTACTTAAACGAAATTTGCTTCTATTTTTGGTATTATTTCATCAAACTCCATGAAATTTTGTACACATGATAAGTGCACTAATATCTAGACCCGTGGAGCGTCAGTTCTTTAAAAATTAGTTTTGTTAAATTTATTAGATTTCATTTTACGAGAAACTAACGCACCATTATCTATCTATTATCTAGATATTAGTGTGCTGGCCAAAAGGTTATCAAAGGTTAGCTGGTAGAGAATGCTTCCTAGCATTAAGTTCACCTATGTACATGATTTGTTTTTTGTGCAATAAAGAATATTCTATTCTAATCTAATATAGAACATTGAAATTTCTTGTTTTTGGATAAGTTACTCAGACACCCTGTTCTCATAGGGAGGTAATAGAATGTATACAGACGACATCAGACATGTTCCAAAAACCATCGTCCACGTTATCTTACTCATATTGAACGCTAATGCATCTTCACATTAGCCGAAACTCAAAAACAATGTCCAGCTGACTTCAGCTAAGCTCGCTTGCTCAGATGTACGTAATTTCGCAACTTTTCGGAACGTGGAGAGTTCACCAGGTGAGTCGTCGACAATCTGACAAACATCGCACGCGACAGTTAAGGAGACATGGGCAGCTTTCATACTTCATTTATGACCAGCAAGGACTTTGATCTTTGAGTCTTTTTTTTTATTATCTTTAAGGACCCGATTCTTTCATGCACAATTCAGTTGCGAATCCTTGCATTGACCATTTCAAACATGTAAGCAGTATCTACATTAGAACAAAATCGACAGATCTCCTAGAATTTAGTTTCCGTTAAATATGACCATGATAATGCTAATAAATTTAAAAGACCTGTGACATGTGCATAAAAAGAACATATTTGAGGAGCACTGAGTCCTATCACCACACTGGATCTTTCATCGTTGGTTGCAAGGTCCTCTTCAGGAACACTAGACATCAAACTGGTCTCTGATCTAACGCAGGGTGACCAAGAAAGAACTGCTTACATGAAGTAGAAAGTAGGTAATGCTAATTTAGCTTGCCCTGGCTTTGTTCTATAACTGTGGTAAGCTTTGTGCCGTTGGCTCCTGCACTATCGGATGCAGCTCACACATCTAGCTAGAGTTGCGAGCGTGCTCCGTAAACTTCCAAATACTATTTAAACAAAAGTTCGCTTTGCATTTAGAAAATGCAACAAAGTTTACAACATAAACATTTTATATTGACCGACTTTATAGTTACCTACCTACTGAGATGCAAAATCTTCGTCGCGTTCCGATAGCAATCAGAAAACAACCTGTCATTGTCATAACATGAGTTGCGGGTTCGATTCCCGCTGCGGGACAAATGTTTGAATGAGCTGCAAATATTTGTTCAAGGTCTGGGTGTTGTGGTACCATGGTACTCATGGTTTCTGATACCCACAACACTGGGATACCTAGTGTGGGATCAGGACTTTGTTTGTGACTGTTGGTTGTTATGTTATGCTTTGTTTTGTTATGTTATGACTGTCACATACATATGCCTGATCCTACATGATACCCTGTGTCTTTGGTATCAAAAACTACGAGTACCATGGTACTACAACACCCAGAGCAGGAACAAATGTTTATAGATAAATAAATAAATGTTGGACTTTTTCACACAACATTATCTAGCCCCAAGCTAAGCAGAGCTTGTGTTATGGGTACTAGATAACTGATATACTTAATACAATACATTACATAGATAGATATTTTTTATTATACTTATATAAAATACCCAGAACACCCTGAACAAATATCTGCAGATCGTACGAATATTTGTTCAGAGGCGGGAATCGAACCCGCAACCTCCTGCAAACATTTTGTCCCCGTAGTGGAAAAAGAACCCGCACCTCTTGCATCTCAGCCGGCAACTCACTCACCGCGCCGCGCCATGGATGTCGTGTTTATTTCTCTCTAACTACAGTCTGTAGTCAGTGCCATGGTGTGTCCGGGCTAAGAATAGAGCCCTTCGTCTCCTCCCGTGGATGTAGTTAAAACTTTACTGAGGGATTACACAAGAGGCCCGATTCTCTAAATTATTTTAAAACTACACAGAAAGTTAACCGAATCGATACTGAATTGTAAATTGACAGAATGTTGGTATTCTGTTCTCTCATAAATAACAATTTAGTCTACTTTCAATTCATGGTGACCACCATTAGAGTAGGATAGTTATATATTAGTTGACGACCTCTGTGGCGCGGCGGGCGAAGGTTCGCCTGCGACGCAGGAGGTTGCAGGTTCGATTCCCGCCTCGGAAGAAATATTTGTACAATCTGCAGATATTTGTTCAGGGTGTTCTGGGTATTTTTCTATGTATAATAAAAAAAAAATATCTATCTATGTAATGTTATTGTATTAAGTATATCAGTTATCTAGTACCCATAACACAAGCTCTGCATAGCTTGGGGCTAGATAATGTTGTGTGAAATGTCCAGCATTTATTTATTTATTATATATAATTGGAAAGAGTAAAGAGAGACTCCATCTACAATGCTAAAATTATCGAAAAAACTTTGAATCGTTCAAGTTTCGGTCTCATTTCGATATAATCACATCACAGTGTTGGTTTTTATGTTTAGAGAATACCATATCTGACAATTTAAGACATCGACATAATCGTAGCATGATCCGAACTCTATTTTAACTATTTTTAAGTTACAGAATTGGGCCTCTGGGGATGGACCACCAAACTGCGATCACCAATCCGCTGCCAAGCGTGGTGATTATGGCAAATCCCTCCATTGTAATCGATAGGGGGGAGGGAGCTGGTCCAGCAGTGGACGTAAACAAACTGGTGATGATGGTGATGAACTACAATCTGTTGATGATGTTTGATGGTCATGTGTTTATTTTTACCGTTCTAATTGGGCGCGTCTTAGGTGCACATGAATTGAGAGGTATTGCACTAAATTATCATTGCCTACTCAAATAAAAAAAAACAGTTTAGTAAATATTGTAGATTATTTTAGCAAATAAACGGAACTGGCTTGTGGCTAACCCGATGAACGCCCCATAACAAATGCAATGCACCTCGGACGCGCCCTACGTGGTATTACACTGCCCGTCACCCTAAGACATAAACATGAAAAGTCTCATTTGTGCCTGTAATTCCACCGGCACTTACCCTTCAAACAGGAACACAGCATTGCGAGCACTACTGCTTGGCGGTAGAAATAGCTATGGTGGTATTACTTCCCTGGACGTACTCTTTCACAAGGACTTCCACTACTAATATAACTTTTCATTTAAAAAACCGACTTCCGCCATTGTATACGACTAAATATTTGGATGAAAATAAATTATGAAAGAACCATCTTGGTGAAAGGATTATGATACTTTTTGAATGCAAATGCTTGGTTTGTTGCTGAAAATATCAAAATCGCCATATGTATGCCCACAATGTTTGAGGAGTTCCCTCAATTCCTCATGGATTCCATCATCAGAACTGGATTCTGAAAAAAATGGGACCAATCTGGAAGTATATCTATTCAAACAAAAAATATTTTTCCAAATCGGTTCATAAACGCCGGAGATATACGCTAACAAACATTAAAAAAAAAAAAAAAAAATACAACCGAATTGAGAACCTCCTCCTTTTTTGGGAAGTCGGTTAAAAATGATAATAATGTATTTTCTCGAATTAATAAAATAAACAAGAAGCAAAACCAACTCCATAAGCAGACAATGAATCTAAAGGACCACAATTTAATGCAAAATCTAGAACATTTTACTCAATCTTAACCCTTTCACTGCCGATCTTAATATTCGCAGACCGTCAGACCATCAGATGACATTAACATACCTCTCGTAAACGGCCCAACGCCTAAATAAGTGCGGACAATATCAACACAATCTCACTCAATAAACCTTTACACATATTTATATAAAAATATATTTTGAGCTTTATGTGTTTGGAATAGAGTCGAAAATGCTTTGGTTTAAGGCTGAATACACACGGGCATATGGCACGTCTGTCGCGTTTTTTCCTGGCCTATGAGATGTGGCGATTAATTAAAGTTTGAGTGTGTTGCGTGCCTTATCTTGTCGGGCTGTGTACACTTCGCTTTACATGGGGTTAGGGGTAATATAACCTATCTACTTACTTATGCCTACTGGCTGATATTGTCAAACTCAGTTGCCCAGTGGAATCGAAATGATTTTGAATTACTGAAATGTCAATGTTGTTTTTTTTTTAATTACGATGTTTTGGTAAAAAAAATTATGTAAAAAATTAATAAATTCTGGAAATTTCACACAACATTATCTAGCCCCAAGCTAAGCAGAGCTTGTGTTATGGGTACTAGATAACTGATATACTTAATACAATACATTACATAGGTTGTTTTTTTTTATCATACATAGAAAATTCCCAGAACACCCTGAACAAATATCTGCAGATCGTACACAAATATTTGTTCCGAGGCGGGAATCGAACTCGCAACCTCCTGCGTCGCAGGCTGACCTTCGCCCGCCGCGCCACAGAGGTCGTTTAGGAGAAGTAGAGAGGGAAGGAAGAGGGAGGAAGTCTGAGGCCCTTGCCTACATACATATTATAAACATGCCTTTTCCCCGAAAGGGTAAGCAGAGCCTCAAAGAGCCTCATTTCACCAGGTGTTGCACAGTCACAGGAATATAGACGTGACAAGTGGTGAGCTTATGGCCGCCATTGCTTTCCATGACCAGCTCGGCTAATGGATTTCTTCCAGTAATAACACACTTCTAAATAAGCCAGCAGTAATAAATCTTATACCAACGAATATTGACCAAAGGTCCCCATAGCTATAGAAGCATAGTGTGTACAGAATCAGAATAGGCGTAGGAGTTAAAGGCTCAATTACCTTGTTAGCAACACTGTCTTACCATTATAGCTCGAATACAAGATCTTGATGCTTTTAATGATACGGTTATCGAAATACTCCATAAATTAAAAGACAATCTGTCAAGCAATTACAGGGTCAAGGTTAGAGCTCCTTTTTGACAGTTAAAAATGTTCTATCAAGCCTATAGGCCAATATAGGCAAAAGTGAATATAGTGGGGTTAATAAATATAGTTCTAGATTCAAAAACAGTTAAAACAGTACAAGTAATACCCACTCTCTTTTAAACAAGTTAATTTAATTGAAATTTCAAAATCCCTGACTATATTCGGTGTTCCATTAAAATTAGAAAAACGGAGCACTTATGGAAACACAACTTTCTAAATTTGTTATTACAGAAAAACTGATTTGAAGATTCAGCTTCATTGTATGTTTGTTTGGGGATTGGTTTAATCGATAATATTTTTTTTTAAAACTTCATAACAACGCGTCTGTCAAAAAGGATTTCTTTTAATGCCCTTACTGTCAAAATCAAAGAAGCAGTTAGGCAGTACTACGTACAAAATATAAAAATAATTGAAAAGGTTGTAAAGTACCTTACAAAAAGCTTTATTTATTAAAAGGCATAATAAAAAGGCCGCAACAAGTTGTTTTCATACATTTCCTACACTAATAAGCCTCATAAAGAACCTAAATGAGTCGAGTAGGAACACTGTTTTCGGAGTGTAGAAAGTTTTAATACAGTTAAAAGTTCGCGTTGTACACAGGGAAATAGTAAATAGCTGGGTAACATGAGATAAAAGCTCCAAGTTGTGGTTTAAGTACCTACAAAAATATGAAAATTTTCTGCTGGTGATATTGGTGCCGTGGTGTATAAATAAATAAATAAATGCTGGACACATTTCACACAACATTATCTAGCCCCAAGCTAAGCAGAGCTTGTGTTATGGCAACTAGATAACTGATATAATTAATACAATACATTACATAGATAGATATTTTTTATTATACCTAAAAAAATACCCAGAACTGAACAAATATCTGCAGATCGTACAAATATTTGTTCCGAGGCGGGAATCGAACCCGCAACCTCCTGCGTATCCGGCCTAAGAATAGACGCTCTCCGCAAAGGATGTCGTATAAAAGCCGACTAAGAGGATACACCAGGCGCTCATCCACAACACCTGAGTGCTGAACACCAATAACTGCGATCACCAATCCGCCTGCCATGCGTGATGATTATGGCAAATCCCCCATTACTTTCTATGGGGGCGGCCTCATCCAGTAACGGATGTCTATCGGGTACTTAATGATGATGATGGATAAAGTTTTTTTTGTTTAAAAATCCCCATTGTCGTCGAACTGACCCAGTAGGGACACCGTTAACTTAAGGCATAACTTTTTTTGCATTGATGTAAATGATGTTAACTTGTGGAAATGATCTGGTGGAGATTTTGAAACAATCAATAACTTTTCATTTAAAAAACCGACTTCCGCCATTGTATTCGACTAAATATTAGGATGAAAAAAAAATGATGAAAGAACCATAGTGGAAGGATTATGATAATTTTTGAATGCAAATGCTTGGTTTGTTGCTGAAAATATCAAAATCGCCATATGTATGCCTACAATATTTTAGGAGTTCCCTCAATTCCTCATGGATTCCACCATCAAAACTGGATTCTGAAATCTGAAACCAATCTGGAAGTAAATCTATTCAAATAAAAAAAGTTTTTTTTTCAAATCGGTTCATAAAAGCCGGAGATAAGCGGTAACAAACATAAAAAAAAATACAACCGAGTTGAGAACCTCCTCCTTTTTTGGCAAGTCGGTTGATAAATATTTTACTTAATTCCATTATTTCATTTAACTTCATTTCAATATGTGCATCATACTAGAAGTGTTTGTTTGGAGTGACCTAGCTGGAAGCTTTTCAAGCTTTTCCCCCAAGTTACATACGGTTTAGTTTGAATATATTCAAATTAAACTGTGCATGTCTGTCTGTTAAATGTATTTATGTCGAAACATTCTTGGAATAATGATTAAATCCATGTTGCAGTTACGCTATCTGAATTCTAGGTGCGGCTCAAAGACTATCCAGGTATGTTATCTTGTGAGTAGATATATCTTTGGGAAATAATACCACAATTTAAATTAAATGATTTTTAAGGAGATTTGATTAGGAGATTGAATGAATTAATTATTATTTAATTTTAATTTAGTTTTTTTTCGTACTGTCTCAATGTTATAGATCCTTCTCCTATATATAAACTAGTGGTACCAACCTAGGAGCAGAAACGAAGGCATTCGCTCCCGCTTTACAATATAGGCAACTTAATAACTTTTCATTTAAAAAACCGACTTCCGCCATTGTATTCAAGTAAATATATGGATGAAAAAAAAATGATGAAAGAACCATAGTGGTGAAAGGATTATGATACTTTCTGAATGCAAATGCTTGGTTTGTTGCTGCACATATCAAAATCGCCATATATATGCCCACAATATTTGAGGAGTTCCCTCAATTCCTCATGGACTCCATCATCAGAACTGGGTTTTGAAAAATATGGGACCAATCTGGAAGTATATCTATTCAAATAAAAAAAGAATTTTCCAAATCGGTTCATAAACGCCGGAGATATGAGGTAACAAACATACAAAAAAAAAAAAAAAAACGAATTGAGAACCTCCTCCTTTTTTGTGAAGTCGGTTAAAAATAAATAGTAATTAATTAATTTGTTATTCTTTCACACAAAAAATACTAAACGGTTTTTGATTAAACTTTACAGTATTGTAGCTTATACATCAAAATAACGTATATGCTTTATTTTATAATCATTTGTAATAGAGGTTTCACGCGGGCGGAGTCGCTAACAAATAGTTCAGTAATAATCTTAGATTGTTGTGTTGGGTTGCCATGAGAATATCTAATAATAATAAATAATGCTGGACATTTCACACAACATTATCTAGCCCCAAGCTAAGCAGAGCTTGTGTTATGGGTACTAGATAACTGATATACTTAATACAATACATTACATAGATAGATATTTTTTATTATACCTACGTAGAAAATACCCAGAACACCCTTTACAAATATCTGCAGATCGTACACAAATATTTGTTCTGAGGCGGGTATCGAACCCGCAACCTCCTGCGTCGCAGGCGAACCTTCGCCCGTCGCGCCACAAAGGTCGTCAAATAGAGGTTTCACGCGAACGGGACCGCGAGACAATGCTAGTTCAATAATAATCTTAGGTTGCTGTGTTGGGTTGACATGAGAATAATCTAATCTATTATCACAATGAATCTATATCTATGGTGTTTTGGGTATTTTCTATGTATAATAAGAAATATCTATCTGTGTAATGTATTGTATTAAGTATATGAGTTATCTTGTTGCCATAACACAAGCTCTGCTTAGCTTGGGGCTAGATAATGTTGTGTGAAATGTCCAGCATTCATTTATTTATTTAATAATCTTAGGTTGTTGTGTTGGGTTGACATGAGAATAATGTGATTTATTATCACAATGCTGCCGTTTTCCGCCACGACTGTTCTCTTTCCGTACATACAACATGGAAAAAAGTGGGAGAGGGCAGGTCAGAAACGAATTGAAAGGTTTGAAGTAAGCCCCTTAATAGCTACAGTGGGGCTATGCCTTTAGAGAATAAATATTGTGTTTGTACATTAAAAAGCGTAGGATTTATGTGTTTTTTCTTAATCAAAATGATTATCAAAAGAGTAAAGATAAGAATTTGCTAACATGTTTCTTTTGAGATTGCTCAAAACTATTTACAAAACTTTCTTACCAAAGCGAAATAGATAAAATTGTTCGTTGTTATTTTCGACCGATTGTAATAGCCAATTTTCTCGAAAGCAGACTCAATTTTCTTAAAAGCTATTATCTTAGTTCTGCATCGAAAAAACAATAAATTAACTGTTTAATTTTTAAAGTCGTGAGCCGTAAAATTGGAAACGTAGCAGATTTTCTAACGGGCGTCATATGGTCAGGATTATATTGGGCTCTAGATTCTGAACGCACATTGCCAACTTAGCCACTTTTGGCTAGATGTAGCCAGTTTTTACGTGTGAAAGCAATTATATTATTTTTATCTCGTTTTTTATCTATTACTGTTTTGGGGAAGTACTTTCTGGAGCATGGATGGCAGAAATTAACTGACTGACAGATAGGTCTACAGACTAATTTTTGGCATGATAGTGCCACAAAATCTAGGGAACAACAACGCAACTCAAGCAAAATAAGGTTTTTATTTTTTTGAATTTTGGTACTAGAGTGAATTTATCCCATAAATCAAATCAAATCAAAATAATTTAATTCATTAAAATCACAAAGATCATTTTGAATCGTCTTGTATACATGGACACATCCGAATAAAGTAAATATTGCCTAAAATAAACCCCAATTACAATTATAAATGTGTAAGTTACAGATATCTCCTTTTAACTGTGCTATATTATATTATATAACTAACCTTCGTACAAAATTTCAAGATAAACAACAGGAACAACAACAACAACAAGTAAGAGCAACAGGAAGTGCTCAATATTTTTAAAGTATAGTTGTCAGTGATTTGGGTGGAAAAATACTTTGATATCCGGTATCTTTTCAACGCATTGAGTTATAACTTTATTTAATAACTCAATAATTTAATAATTATCAAATCAATACCAGACTAACTCGGCTTTAGACTTTAGTATTTAGTATTAATTTCAACTCTATAAATAAAAAAACTATTAATACCTTTAGCCGTTATTGAGATATTGGTTTTGACGGACAGACCGAAAAAAAAGTGATCCTTTATTTTTCTGTTAGTGCATTTTGAGGTACGAAAATTTAAAAATGGTTGGCGTATTTTCGGATAGATCCAAACATATTTTATTTTTTGTTAGTTACTATCAGAAATTAAAAAGCCATCTTTAGAGATATCAGTTGGCAACCTCCCGCCTTTATTCAGCCCACGTACAGATCCTCAAATCGGGAGCCGGCGGCATTCGGAACGCATCACCGAGCGTTCTTTTTTCGAATGTGAACTTCGATTCATGACTGTCATGATTTATTTCGCGTGCGTGGCCATAGGAAACTCTTTTAACTGATGGCAACGGTCCTGATACCGTATTCTGCCTAAAGAAATGTTACGAATCCATTTGGTTCGATCAAATGTTTTTATGAGAGATTTTTCTTTGATTCTCGGAATTGAGGAGTTTCATTTGTGGTAAAAGTTTAACACGTGCAGAACTATATCACACTTATTGTCTTTTTGATGTTTTTTGTGTACTGTCAACTATATATGTCCAAGTCAAAAATTTACGATTTATCCGGTGTGGCATAAAAAAGAAAAAAAAAGTAAAAAAAAACTCATTTTTTTCATTTAAATATAAGTGTAAGTATTGGCATGTATTTTCAAATGAGTGGAAATTGTTAACCAAGATTTTAGTAAAACTGCTACCGCTTTACTGTAACATGACTTAACTACTTTATCAACGACTTGACCTAATTTTATTAAAATAATATAGGTTTTAATAGGTATCTATTTGACACTGGCAAAATTGAGGAGACTTTATTAAGAGGCCATACTTAAAAAAGAAGAAGAAGTATTTCACTAAAGATTCTTAAAAATGCAGGCATATGGGCGAAATAGGTAAAAATAAGCCATAATTGCAGAAAATTCGATTTATTTTTTGCAAAACCTTAACGAAAATGAATATATGAGGTTGTTGAAAGCTCACCGTGATATTTTACATCCATAACATGTTCATATTTCACATGACACATGTTACAACAGGTTCAATAGATGCTTGACTCATAATGTTAAGCTTTAAAAGACAATAGCGTTGGGTGTGCGTCCTTGTGATTTCACTTGTGTACTTTTAAACAATCAATCTGCATTGTTTTGCGGTGAACATGGTTGCGTAAATGACTCTGTAAACTACGGACTTGATTGAAGTCAGCGAATATAATATATAACAACAAAGATAGTAGATCAAAGATAAATAAAGAGAGAGAGACTTGATTGAAGTCAACGAATATACTATATAATAAATAATAAATAAATAAATGCTGGACATTTCACACAACATTATCTAGCCCCAAGCTAAGCAGAGCATGTGTTATGGGTACTAGATAACTGATATACTTAATACAAATACATTACATAGATAGATGTTTTTTTATTACGCATAGAAAAATACCCAGAACACCCTAAACAATTATCTGCAGTTGGTACAAATATTTGTTCAGAGGCGGGAATCGAACCAGCAACCTCCAGTGTCGCATGCGAACCTTCGCCCGTCGCGCCATAGAGGTCGTCAACAATATAACAACAAAGATAGTAGATCAAAGATAAATAAAGAGGTAGATAGTAAAGTTAACTACTTGTTTGAAGTCGCATAGCGGCGATTATGTATAACACATTTAAAGTAAATATATGTCCCTCGATTGTGAAACTAGAGATTTAATACTATCGATCGGTCGAATGGATCAGCCGATGCTTGTCATGGTAATTTTTAAAAGCTATATATAGATGCTACGATGCATAAGTAGGTATCAAACTCATGTTATGTTACTGACAGTAGACTGAGTGCAAAATGGCTGCCAAGTTAGAGTTTAAAAAGAAGAATAAGCGTTTATAAAGAAGAGTTAGCGTCTCTTTGTGTAGTTGGGTTACCTCTGGGTTGCCAACCATCATTAGCTTTTTGAATCTATCCATTCTATCACGGTGAACTCTCAAATTAAAAATAAATGCTTCCATTACAGTGCAATCGTTTCCTATTCAACTAAAGTTTCCTCTCGTTTTTAATGTTTTAACTTTCCCTCTCATTTGTTTTTAACATTCTCGTTTTTTTGTATAGTTTTAGTATGTATAACTTATATATTATATTTATCTTTTAAGTTTTATTGTTTACTTAATTAGTCTCGTTTACCTACCTTGTTTGTAAGGCACGCCTCACCATCTTTTTGCACGCCCCGGATGACTGGTAGATAATGCTATTAGCATTAAGTCCACCTAGCACTAATATTTTGTGTGAAAGTTTAAAATAAATAAAGTCCAAACTTATCGTAGTCAAAGTCCGTCTGTTAATGCATCTGACCTTTTAATAATGGATTTCTGGCCAGCATCAGATAGTAATATCTACACCACAATGCTTGTCGCACTGCCAGTGCATTGTTTTATTACTCAATTACTAAATTAACGGCTTTTATCTGTTGAACTGGCAGTAAAATGTCTGTTGAACTAGCAGATGGTGCATTTTTGGGGCTTTCGTCATCAGCATTTTTGTTATTCCGGATTAAATTAGGGCTTCAGGTAGGCTTAGGGTTGCCAACCGTACCGCTATACGCAGGACGTCCCGTTTCTGAGACCCTTAATGAGACTTCCCGCTCATGGTGTGTGCGGGACGCTAATTATCCCGCTTTTCGGACTAAGTAGCACACGCACATACATCGACTGCAAAGATTTTTACAATTTTGTACAAAAAATAAAATCCTTAAAAGTGCCAAATCACAAAAAAATATTCATGTAAAAAGTAATTTACTTATACCTTTCTCTTAATAAAGTGTATGTAAATTACACTACAACTAAATTTAAACTTATAGTCTATAAATAAGGTTATAGGCTAAACCGTTTTTTAAGTAAATATGGACTGCTAATTAATCTAACCAGGTGTTTTATTTACGTTCCATCCTGATTTGCGAAGAAAAGTTTTCGTTTTTTTGTATTCTTTACAAAATTTGTTGTAACTTTTGAACATGGTTATTAATATAATTATCACTAGAAACGGGCTCAAAAATCATGGTAAATATCCCGTTTCTAGTGATAATTAAAATTAGTTGTGTCCCGCTTTTTAAACCTTCATCCCGCATTTTTTATTTACATTTCCCGCAAATTCGTATTTTAAAGTTGGCAAGCCTAGCTTCAGGCTAAAGGGCCCTTACCCTCTCGGAAAGCTAAGTTGACAGGTTGCTAAACTATTATAGTGTTATGATTACTATTTAATAGTTTCTATCAGCTAAACTGAGCCGTGGTGTGTCTAATATAGATCTCTCCATTCTCTCCCATGGATGTTGTAAAAGCCGATTAGGGGATGGGCGGCAGTGATTATGCCAAATCTTTCCATTGTATTCTATAAGGCGGTCTTGTCTATCAGGGGACGTCGAATGGCCGCTGATGATGATGATGTTCTGATGAACTGGCAATAACATAACATAATACCCAGCGGACACATACATACTCCTGATCCCACACTAGGATTCTCTTTGTCATGGGTATCAGGAACTACGAGTACTATGGTACCACAACACCCAAACCCGGAACAAATATTTTCAGATCATGCAAACATTTGTCCCGCAGCGGGAATCACATCTCTTGCGACTCGGAAAGCTAAGTTGACACATTGCTATAGAACGTGGCGCCAAAAGCCCTATTACATCCGCGTAAGACCCGTGCGCCGTCTCTTACCAATCAGGGTGAATCTATTGACATTGACACATTATCCAACCAATGGGCATTGAGTAATTTAGGGGTTTGATGTTCCGGCGCGATAGTTCCGTTAGTTTCTTGACACTTGCCTCTTGACTGATAGATAGATGGCGCTTTGTACTTGTTTGTTTGACACTGACAACTATTACCTATTTATCCACATCAGGGAATTTAGACAAGCGTTAGCTTAATCTTCTTCTATAGTATCAAAGGTTGATCAAATTGTAATTCTACATAGACAGCCGGTCCGTATAGATATTTTGACCTCTGCTCTACCCAGCCCCGGAATCGATAGATGGTGTTAGGTTGATACAAAAATGCTAAGCAAAATGTTCAACAAAATTGAGCGCTTATGTTATTTATTTACGGCTTTATTACAGAACATGGACTAAATCTGAATTTAGTCCAGGCGTACTAGTCTAGGATTAAATATCTACATTAGGCATATGCGACTTTAAATACGAAAGCAGATGGTTTGTTTTCTGAAATCAATTCTCGCGCTACTTCGCAAATTTCCAAAGTATCAAACTGACGGATTGTGTCACATCACAATTGAGATGTCCAAATTCTTACCTCTAACAAGCAATCAACTGTCAATTTATAGACCATTGCTAAACTAGGGGGCTGCCGGGTTTTAGATAAACCAGAGAAAGTCCAAGGTTATGTCATTTTTGGTATAAGCGCGGACTATCTAGCTCGAAAGTTGCTTCTGGAAAACAAACCATCTGCTTTTGTATTACAGCCGTATATACCCTAGGTCGATATTTAAGCCCAGAGTGGTAGTCCTGGTTTAAACCTAGACTAAGGGCATTTTTTATAATAACACCCTGTTTTTAGAAGTTTTATTTTTCAAAAAAGACAATAAGTCACTTACGTGAGAACATTATTATATGTAAGTACAAATAACAGTAGTCATTCTAGTAGGTAGCTATAGTTTAGGTACCCATCTAACACATCTACTTTCTTTGATTTCTTTTAATGTAGGATGTTTATAATATGTGCCGTGGTGTCCGGTCTAATAATAGACCTCTCTTTCTTCTCCCGTGGATGTAGTAAAAACCTTACAAAGGGATTACACCAGGGGATGGGCAGTAGCATTCACCTGAGCACTTAACACCGAACTGTGATAACCAATCTGTTTGCCATGCGTGGTGATTATGGAAAATCCCACCATTGCATTTTTTTTTTTTTTTATGCTACTTGTCAAGCAGACAAGCTTACGGCCCACCAGATGGAAAGCAGTTACCGTAGCCTTAGAGAATTTATGTGGGGAGATGGCATGCTCAACTTCTAGTACTAAATTATTTCTGCCACTTTTTGCGGGAGGCGAGGTAAACACGTACAGCACACATTTGCATACTCACGCACACTCATGCAGAAATTTGAGGCGTCTCTATAAACGCACACGGAAATAAATGCTGTCACACAAACATAAAACAATCACACAAATAAATAATTTCTGTAATTACACTATTGGTTAGTTGCACACTAGCGCAAAAACTAGTGATGGGGTGTGAAAGATTGAATGAAATTAAGATTATTAATTGTCTAGGGATCTAGTCTATGGATGTATGTTTGAATGGGTGAATTGATTCATGTTGATCAAAAGTAATCGCGTAACAAACATAAAAAAAACATAGTCAGTTAAAAATTGTTTTAGGATTTAAGTGCTCACCGGTAGGACTCGTACGTCCTTTTGCACGCGAACGAAGTTTTCTTCTATTTTGGCTATTATTTCGTCAAATTTTGTATTCATGATTTGTACACTAATATATATAGACCCGTGGTGCGTTGGTTTCTTATAAAATTATATAGTTTCCAAATCACACGCATCAGGCATGTATGATCTGCAATTATTTGTTCCGGGTCTGGGTGTTATGGTACCAGGTACTCGTAGTTCCTGATAGGTACCTACGATACAGGGAATCCTAGTGTGGGATCAAAACTACGTATGTGACTGTTGAGTGTTAAAAAAACAATATTTTTTTGGCTCCTGCACGGAATGGATGTAAGGTTGGGTCCCGTGGTAATAAGGAGCTCCTCCTCATTGACATGGCCATCAGACAGAAGGTCAGGAGGAGCAAGGGAAACCTCTCGGCTGCTTGTATTGATTATAAGAAAGTCTATGATTCTGTGCCACATACATGGATTTAACAATTATAAGCTGTGATTACATTTTATATTGTATTTTTTAAATGAAAATATAAGCTACTGGTTTTAAAATGGATTAATTTATTGTTAAGAAAATGTATTTTCGTGGATCTGCTTTTTTCATACGAAACGAGATTCGAATATCCGTATACTTTTGCATACCTTCCTAATTTAATATTGTGATTGACGAAATAACCCTAAAACCGTAAAAAAATCGGAAATACAAACCTCTAAAATAACCTTACAACCCCTTTAAACCCGAAAAACAGCTAATTAAGCCCATTTAACCTATATTTTAGGCTGGTATTGAACGACGTAGGTATTGATATTTTCTTTGGAAACAGGTTTTTTTTTACAGCTTTGAGATCGTTTTTTCGGCCTGAAAACTCCCTATCCTGTTAATTTCATAAAAATCGTTGCAGCCTCTTTCGTTCATTCATTCGTTCGTTGTTTTCACATCACTTGTCCCCGTACCAAGAAATTACGTATCGTTATTTCTGTCATATGCTTGCACTAAGAAAATATATTTTACGGTGAAATTAATGGCCTAATTGTGTTTTCAATTACTTAAATGTGATAAGAAACTCCATATTTTGTTAAATTTGATGTTTCCGACCGCCATTTACACGAAACCACAGCACACCCAACCATTTTTAGGAGCTCCGTATAGCGACAGGTATGAACGCAGAATGGCGAACGATCGCGGCTAAACTAGTTTTTATAAACTGACACGAACGACCGTTCATGTACTTCGGCAGAGGGGAAAGCGTATGCTTGCCATCTCCCTACTATAAATTCTCTAAGACCGTAGCCTATGAACGCCTGTAACACCAGAGGTATCACACGCGCGCTGCCGACCCTGAGACATAAAGAAGAATGGAAGAAGAATGGGGAAAGCTTCGTCCAGCAGTGGACATCTACCGAGTTCCTGCGACGTTTATTATGTCTTCAGTCCATCGAGTGGAGGGTCTTCCTATACCGTGTCGTCCGGTTTGTGGTCGCCACTCGAGAACCTTTATTCCCCAACGGTTGACAGTTCTGCGAGCTATAATCACCTGCCCATTGCCACTTCAACTTGCTAATTCTGAGAGCTATGTCGGTGATCTTTCTTCTTATATGGATTTCCTTATTTCGGATTCTATCACGTATAACAACTCCTAGCATAACTCTCTGCATAGCCAATAGTTAGCAATCACGTCTCAGTGCCGTAAGTCATCACTGACACTGATTATACACTGAGAAAACAGTTCATCAAAAAATATGGTGATTTCACGTAAAGTAGGGAGCATACGGAAATAACCATAAAGTACGATGAAACTACTGTTGCTGCCGCTAACCATATATTATGATGAGCTGTCACCATGCATTAGTAGTTCGTATCACCGTATGTCCGGACTTACGGTGACGGTAATCGTAATGGACCATTACTTTTTGAGAGAGAGCATAACATTACATATGACTGTCATCATATTTTTGTATGCTTTCCTACTATTTTTATGTGCTCTCCTCTAATTTCCGAGTAATCCCTATTATTTTATCATACTATTTATCCATGCTTTCCTACTATTATTGTATGCTTTCCTACTATTTTTAATGTGCTTTCCTCTCATTTCCGAGTAACTCCTGTTATTTCATCCTACTATTTATCCATGCTTTCCTACTATTATTGTATGCTTTACTACAATTTTGAATGTGCTTTCCTCTTATTTCCGAGTAATTCCTGTTATTTCATCCTATACCATTTATCCATGCTTTCCTACTATTATTGATGTGCTTTCCTATTGATTTTTTTTACTATTTTTCTATGCCTCCTGTTGTAGTATGGCTCGGGTATTGTTCCTTTTTCTTAAATATGTATGAGCCAATTAATAAAGATAATTGACACATAGAATAAGCAAGAGTACGGTTAAGAGAATGATGATGATGTATAGTCGTTCATCGTCATCACTCCCGTAACCGTACTTTTGCACGGTTATGGGTCAGAGTAGATTACTAAGTGTCAATTATCTTTATAAATTGGCCCACACATATTTAAGAAGAAGGAAAAATACCCGAGCCATGCTACAACAGGAGGCGTAGAAAATTAGTAAGAATAAACAATAGGAAAGCACATCAATAATAGTAGGAAAGCATGGATAAATAGTAGGATGAAATAACAGGAAATACTCGGAAATGAGAGGAAAGCACATTCAGAAAAAAGTACCTACGCAATACAGAAAATAACCCTAATAAAGTAGGTACTTCTAGATAACAGTGGATTTGGGATTTGGGGAATTATTTGCTATAATGGAAAAACATATGACGGATTAACATTTTAATTAAAAATTACAAAATATTATTAAATAACGCAAAATATATAATTTAGAGTAACGGAGTAGTTTTGGGGTAACGGAGGCGGGCTCGCACCGTCTCTTGTCAGAGGGCGCACGACCTCCTGTCACGGACCAGCTGAGGGTCGAGACCACTGTTCCAAAGCTGACTGCACCTTATCCGCGTCACCTGTACAAAATTGCAAGTGGTTAGGTCAAATAGATTTTTATATATGGGGGTCGAAAGTAGCTTTAAATTTGGGGTAGTAAATTCTGCCGAAGTCAGCCTACAAAACTCGAAAGGAAATTAGCTAAATTTACCTAAATACAGTATTTTGTGACATGTTTACTTTATGGTACCATAAAGAGTATCTCTAATTAACATGGGCTTTCACATTAGATATTTTACTTAATACGAGACTAAAATCAATACCTTATTCAAATCCCTGGTGATTGATCCTAGAACACGACGCGACTTCAGGCGTGCTGGACAGAGAACGGGATCGAGACTCGGGCTTTGCCAGGATACCCAACGTAATAAGATAGGCACGTTGAGCCCTCCAGGCGTTCACCAACCAGCCATGGTTTGGTAGGCGCCAGCGCCTGCTGAACGATGCGTAGTAGAAAGGTGGAGATTATTTTATGTACAACCACATCATTTTAAATGGACATCAGCTGGGCATCAGTCGGCAAAACTGGGTTATGTACTGTCACAAGCTTTTACATCAACAGCTTGCATAAACTGGTGCACTAATCTTAAAACACTTATTTTTGTACACGAACAAATGTTAGGTATTATGAAACCCAGCTGATCTTTGTTGCACTTTGTTGCTTCAAATCACTTCACATTTTGTAACACTAACTATAGACAATCCGTAATATTTAAAATAAAATTACAAGCAAAAGGCGGAGCGCATGTGCTTCCCTGCTAACTAAATAGAATAAAATGACCGGGCTAGGACCTACCCGCGTGCCGTTCGCAGTAGACTGGTGATTTCACAGTATTTTAATATGCCGGTCATCCAATATTATGAATCTGTAATCAAACTTTAGTAAAACGATAAACGTATTTTTGTGTGATGATCACGGTATTTTGGAGTGCCGCGTCAAATATTATGGTTCCGTAATCATATTCGATGGTAATTTGTTACGTAATTGTATTTTTGTGTGCTAGTCATGGTATTTTGGTGTGACCAATCACCGGAATCATAATTGATTCCGTAATCATTATTTGATGTTTGTTTATTTGTTAATTAGTTTTTGTATGCCCGTAGTCACATAGATAGATATATAGATTAACACTTTATTGTACACCAGGAATACATAAAAGGATTTATTAAAATTAGCAGTACAATGGGCGGCCTTATCGCTGAGAGCGATTTCTTCCAGACAACCTTTGGATGGACAGTAACAAGCGAAGCAGTAACGAAACGGCGGAAGATATAGTCCGTAGTCGTATATGATAAGGATTTTATGCATAGAAGCTTCAAGAAAATTGATGCTAACTACAAAAATAAAGTGACGAAAACTGTTATATCTTAGGTATCATCGAATTTCTGCCAAGCAGACATCCAGCAGACCATTTCATATTACGTAGTGTTATTTTAAGAGGAAAGCATCGTAAAGTATCGATTTAATCTTCTTATATTCTGTCACCGTTTATTACGGAGAATGGTCATCATAATATTGTATTACTTACTATTTAAACTAGATTATTTTATTATATATACATGATACAACCTTATTTTAGAACAATTCATCGTATTTTTGAAAGACGTATTGATATTTTATAATGAAGCCAAAATGACATTTTTCTCAGTGTAGACTTGATATATATATAATATATATATAACAAGCGTAGCGTGTGCTGTCTTGCATATTTTTGCTGATGTTTATTTACTTTTGACTACCTTCCTAAAAATTTTAAGTTCTCATTTACTATGTATCAGCAACTGCCTGCTCTGAGGCACCACACAGGCGCTTCTCACCTAGTGGTAAGAAGGACCATTTATGTAAGCCAAGGCGTGTTTGTTGCCTGATTCTTCAAGGCTTGGTCGCGTTGGAACAGGAGTAATTTTAGTTTATAAGACGATTCGAAATGATCCTTGTGATTTCAATGAATAAAATTCTTTTTGACTTTGACTTTGATATAAGTAGTTTAATGCAAAGCTTTCTCTTGAAAGAGAAAATAAAGTCATTGTCAACTTTCTACCCACTTTACATCCTCAATCCACAGTTATCACCTCAAAACTGACTATAATACTCCCAAATTCACGATAAAAATTCCGAAACCTACGCAAAACGTCTCCAGCTGCATACAGAGTGATGCTTGTCTGTTCTGACATGATTTTTGTAATCTTTTGATCTGTTACACTTTCCTGTACGTGGGTGTGACTTGAATTGGCTGCTTTTAGGGTTCCGTACTTCAACAGGAAAAACGGGACCCTCTCTATTTCGTGACTATCTGTAAGAAAGAAGAAAGGTACGTTTATTTGCCCGTAAAAACACAAGGTGACATGACATTTAAAAAAAACAAAAAGTAACAAAATTATCACAAAAAGTAGATTAAGTAAATAAAAAAAAAAAAAACAACTAATGGTGTCATGCCTGTGTTGTCTCTCATATAAAATAAAGAACTGAAACAAAATAATAATCCAAAAAAAATATTCTGTGCTTACACTGTTAAAAGTTAAGCCAATTAAAGTCTAATTTTTTGTATGGAAACAGCAAAAATTAAAAACCTCTAGGTTAAGTACTTCTAGTAACCTCACAATACTGAAATATAGAATGCTGAGGCTTTTTGACATAAATAAAAGAAAAATGCCAAAATTAAGGAATTTTGACCTTTTACCCTTAAACAGACCTAGGTCCGGCAGTGGACTTCAACGAGCTGATGATGATTATGATGAAGATGATGATGATGATGATGATGATGGGAGAGTAGCGGAACTATTTCCAGATGTTGATTTATATAGTATGATGATAGGCATTGCAAAAATATTCCCAATTCAAATAGTAGATTATTTCATTCTGACCTTAACGTCACAAGTAGAAGGTGGATGGAGGCTCAAGACCGTTCGTCGTGGCCTTTTATGGGAGGGGTATGCAATGCAGCAGTGGACATATACCGACATATACCGTCAGAATATCCTACTAATATTATAAACGCGAAAGTTTGTGAGTATGGATGTTTGTTACTCTTTCACGTAAAAACTACTGAATGGATTTGAGTGAAATTTGGAATGGAGATACTTTACGCCCTGGATTCACACATAGGCTACTTTTCATCATCATCATCAAACGCGAAAGTTTGTGAGTATGGATGTTTGTTACTCTTTCACGTAAAAACTACGGCATGGATTTGAGTGAAATTTGGAATGGAGATACTTTACGCCCTGGATTAACACATAGGCTACTTTTCATCATTATCATCATCATCATCATCATCATGAATTTTCATCATTATTCACGCGGGTGAAACCGCGGGGCGCAACTAGTATATCATAAATCGATAGTGCATGCCTCCACCAGCAAGCATTGGTGCAGTGTATGTTAAGCATGAATTTAATTACTAAAGACGTGGATTGCTCAGATATTAGTGACAGCTATGCAGCACCGTGTTACAATTACATACACACATGTATGGGTTTTGGATGAGGCAGTTTTATGATAGCTCGGCAGTGGGAAGTTGGGAACCGCGTGACTACGTCATTTGTGTCGTAGAAGATCCAAGGTCACCGACATAGCTATCAAGTAAAGAGGTAATGGGCAGGCCATATAGGGCCTCGTAGAACTGACAATCGCTGGAGAATAAAGGTTCTAGAGTGACGACCACGAACCGGAAGAAGTATAAGACAGACCAAGCCAAAAAAAAAAAAATTAAGAGAGCGTTGAAGCGTAATTCATCTGAGAAATACGTGGGAACACCTATATTAGGAACTTCTAGTTTTAGTTCTATGTAATTCTGGTAATTCTGGCATTTAATTTGCATGTGAACGAAGTTTGCTTCTAATTTGTCTATTATTTCTTACTAATTGCGCCCCGCGGTTTCACCCGCGTGAATAATGATGAAAATTGATGATGATGATGATAAAAAGTAGCCTATGTGTTAATCCAGGGCGTAAAGTATCTCCATTCCAAATTTCACTCAAATCCATCCAGTAGTTTTTACGTGAAAGAGTAACAAACATCCATACTCACAAACTTTCGCGTTTATAATATTAGTAGGAAGTAGGATAGGACAGTATTAAAATTGCACCAGTGACAGAAAAGTTGAAAGGGAATCGTTTAGCTTGGTATGGGCATGTTAGGAGGAGGGATGAAACACATGTAACTAGGAGAGTGATGAATATGAAGGTTAGTGGGTGGAAAGGAAGAGGAAGACCTAAGAAAAGATGGATGGATTGCGTGAGAGATGATATGAATGAGAAAGGAGTGAATGATGAGGTGACGGCCGACCGGAGAGAGTGGAAGAGAAAGACGTACTGCGCCGACCCCAAATAAATTGGGATAAGGGCAAGACAATGATGATTAGTAGTTAGTTTATAATATTAGTAGGATCAAGCACACTTCGTTCTGCGTGCAAAAGTGGTAACCTTCTCTTAAAAAACAGGAATACCCAAATGTCACATCCAAACTTCCACTTACCACATCCAGCCTATAATTCTCCTCACATCAGCTGTGTGGCTTTGTCATACGATATTAAATTTTCAACGAACAATGTCACTTTGTCCTGGCCTGAAATGTGCATTAGTACAGGTTAAATACCACATGCTATAAATAGCCAGTGTAACAGAATACTTTGTGTTGTTCATGAAAACGCCTCTTTGTTCGTACTGAAAACACGTCTTGTTTTGTTCATAGTGACAACTCTTGTTCCTATTGACACTACGTGGAATCGTTATTGTTGTTATAATGTCAGGTAAAAGGTCTTTAACCAGTTGTTAAAAATACACACAGCTCCCTTCATCATCATCATCAGCCTGTAGACGTCCATTCCTGCGCGAGGCATCAAATGCCTTGCCTTAATCACCACGCTTGGTAGGCAGATTAGTGATAGCAGTACTGCTGTTGATTAATCAGTCCATCCCCTGGCTTAATCCCTTAGTCGGCTTTTACGACAGCCATGGGAGGGGATATTCCACGGCAGCACACAGCTCCGTTCATAATCATCATCATCATCATCAGCCTGTAGAAGTCCACTGCTGGACATAGGCCTCCCCCTTAGCCCACTACGAATGGTCTTTAGCTGCCTCCATCCAGCGACTTCCTGCTACTTATATAATGTCTTTAGTCCATCGAGTGGAGGGCATTGCTCTACCGCGTTGTCCGGTTTGTGCTCGCCACTCGAGAACCTTGATTCCCCAACGGTTCAGTTCTTCGAGCAGTATGACCTCAAATTAAGAGGTCTCAAATGCCTTGCCATAATCACCACGCTTGGTAGGCAGATTAGTGATAGCAGTATTGCTGTTGAGTAATCAGGTGGATGCTGCTGTCCGTCTCCTGGCTTAGTCCCTTAGTTGGCTTTTACGACAGTCATGGGAGGAGACGGAGAAGATATTCCACGGCAGCACACAGCTCCGTTAGACACGTTGAAATCTAAGCGTTTGTGGTATACGAAGACGCTAAGCAGATATATAAACGACTGTCGATAAATGCTGTCAATGGCAACGTCATTCCTTTATTTGTTTAGCGTTTTAATATAGCGCCAACGTTTTGATTGCAGCTTGTCTAATTAGGCTGAGTAGTTGTGAGGTCACAGACATGATACATTTACGATGGTAAACAAAAGGTTACTGACTGCTCAACAGCTGAGTGAGACGCTTCGTTTCGTCTGTACATAGCCATCAGCGTTTATGTGCTTTTAGACAAATGGATATTGAAAACTAATAGCTTCAAAACGATAAGCGCATAGAGCTGATAATATTTGATGGTTATGTCGCTGTAATTACGAGTACTTTTGTTTTCGATATCTATTTGTCTATAGGCTTTTAGTCATGTTCATTACTACATTCTTGCAAGTAGTTTCTATATCTACTTCTATTCATAAATTATAACACTAAAGTCTTTGATTTCTTATCACTATATCACGATCGAATTGAACATAACAGATAAAATACTTTGATAAACAAAAATATAATAATAATAGACAATTATTCCAACTCATTTACAATGACCCTAAACTTATAAGGCTACAAGTAGACGGGCAGCTTGAGCAGTCAATGAGGGCCTTTCAATTTCGATTGAAAAACATAAAATTAGTTCCAATTGACTCGATAGACGGCTCTGATATAATTTCAACTGTAAAAAAATCTTCTGGTTATTTTTTTTGTCTTGAGCCGCCTTCATTAATCGACTTGCTTACCTTTATAATGTCCTTGGGTCATTGAGAGGAAGGCCTTCATCTACTGTAGGTTCCCTTTCGAAAACTTTTATTCCCCAACGGTTGTCAGTTTTGCGAGCTACTGCTATGGTATGTATGTATGTTTAATTCACCCCCCAATTCCCCCTCCGCTCTCACTGCTTGTTTCGATTATGACTGCTGGAGCGGTCAGTGAATGTAGATGATTTCTTAAGTTGCTTGAAACAGTCACTGTTGACTGCTCAAGCTGTCCGTCAATTCCCGCCCTAAGCATAGAGCTTGAAATCGTTCAATGATTATCAGATGACCTTTACTAATGCCTCTAATGATTCGATGCATCAATCGAATCGTATTTGCAATCGATTGCGTATCGAGAGAATTTAATGGCGAGGACACACGAAATAAAAGTTACAGTTAAAACGTTAAATAAACGTCGAATAAACGTTTTTTTTGGATACCTTATAAAATTAAAAAAATATTTATTTACAAAAAGAATAATACAACTAATACAATTAAGTACTTTAATACAAAAATTACTAAATGAAACAGTTGAGCTATCTATAGACCGTTGCAAACGATCTAAAGATAGCTCAACTGATCTAATGTGGATGAAATTTTGCATAGATGTAGTTCATGGAATGGGATACTTATGTTACTTTTTATCTTGATACGAGTAAAGCCGCGAGCAGGAGCTAGTTGAATAGCTTTGTTTACTAATTAGCGCAGTAATATATACCGGTTGTTTTGATAATATGAAGGCGTCACAATAAAAAATAATCAATACAGCAAATGAAGCTATAGATTTTCATATAGTCACTAATTCATATTTGAAACAAATGAATACTCGAATCGTGTTTGCATGATCTGCAAATATTTGTTTCGGGTCTGGGTGTTGTGGTACTAATGGTACTCGTAGTTCCGGATACCCACGACGCAGGGAATAGTAGTGTGGGGTCAGGACTATGTGATTGTTTGGTGTTATGTCATGTTTAAGAATTTCTTATTCGTTTTTTAAAAGTCATCAAAAATTACGAAATTGATCATATATAATGCTATTGTGGGTACAAAGGTGCCTTGGCCTTACCATCTTTTTGCACGTACGTATGACTGGTAGAAAATGCTATTAGCATTAAGTCCTTACAGCATTAAGTACATTTTGTATTGTAGATTTAACTAAGTATATATAAATATATTATAAATAAATTTTAAAAAATTTTAAGGTCCCACCGAGATTTGAACTCGGATCGCTGGATTCAAAGTCCAGAGTGCTAACCATTACACCATGGGACCGATGAGTCCTGGGCTCGAATATCCATATTATGTGGGTACTTACATGCTTACAGCAAAGTATGGACCAAGGAAAACAGAGTATGATGTAATTTACTTGTCATCCATTCATTAATATGGATTTTTTTTTAGTAATATCGTAAGTTGGTATGTTTGCTACCTAATCGCCGTAACGGGTTTCGATAAAATTTAATAAAGAGATAAACTGTGAAGCTTTACACAGCTATGGTGTATCCGGCCTAAGAATAAATCCCTCAGTCTCCTCCCGCGGATGTAGTAACAGTCTTACTAAGGAATCACACCAGAGAGCTGATTCTAAGTATTTTGCACATAATTGACATGGACGTCTGGTGTAGTGTATTGTGGATTTTTGTATGGCGACACCGATGAGCGCCCCTAGCGTACACTCTGTGAACCTCATTTTCCATACAAAAGTCCGTGTTACACTACACCATACGTCCGTTGCGATTGCTTGTCAAAACATAGAATCAGCTCTCAGAGAGGATGGACAGCAGCATACCTGAATACCTAACACCAAACTGCAATCACCAATCCGCCTGCTAAGTTGGTAAGTATGACAAATCCCCCCATGTATTTAATGGGGGAGACCTTGTCCAGCAGTGGGCGAAAACAGGCTGGTGATGATGATGATGATTTGCATTGCAGTGCCTATTTAAACTGCCTTTTTAACTGGTGTATGATTACATTTATCAATGGTCTTACAAACGCAGAATAGATTCATTTAGGTATACCAAATAAACCAATGATGATGATGATGATGATGATGATGATGAGATTATGACCTGTATTTGATTGCAATTAGCATTAGTACAGTTGTTTTTGTTTTAGTTCGAATGTTGACGATATATTTTTTAGGCATGTGTAATGGAAAAGGCTTCAGCAATTTGTTTTTTTAACCGACTTCCCAAAAAAGGAGGAGGTTCTCAATTCGGTTGTATTTTTATCATAATCCTTTCACCACTATGGTTCTTTCTTAATTTTTTTTTCATCCAAATATTTAGTCGAATAAAATAGCGGAAGTTCGTTTTTTAAATGAAAAGTTATAGGAAAAGTAACTGCACTTAAAAACTTTGTAAACATTAACTTAAAACCAAAAGGTTAATAACAAGTCTTCTCTCTTAATAATGTTCATGGTATTAAAAATATTATCATATTATTTTGTTTGTTTGTTTTATAACTTTTCATTTAAAAAACCGACTTCCGCCATTGTTATACGACTAAAAAATTTTGGATGAATTTTTTTTTATGAAAGAACCATAGTGGTGAAGGGATTATGATACTTTCTGAATGCAAATGCTTGGTGTCTTGCTGAAAATATCAAAATCTCCATATGTATGCCTACAATATTTGAGGAGTTCCCTCAATTCCTCATGGATCCCATCATCAGAACTGGATTCTGAAAAAAATGGGACCAATCTGGAAGTATATCTATTCAAATAAAAAAAGAATTTTCCAAATCGGTTCATAAATGCCGGAGATATGCGGTAACAAACATTCAAAAAAAAAAAAAATACAACCGAATTGAGAACCTCCTCCTTTTTGGGAAGTCGGTTAAAAAAGATATTATTTATGGTATTATAAATAAACTTATTGCTTTAAAGGCTTACCAAAACAATAAATCAAGAGTATTCTCTCGTGTACTCGCCCCTGATGACCTCCGAACTATCGACTTCGCAATCGTCTCTTGAGAATCTCGAACGGGCATTGCGAACTTCATATGTTAGGTATACAAGTAGGTATTTGTTGCATCACTCGGATAAGTAGATATCCTTCTAAGCTCGTCTGTTTCTATAAATCATTAAAGATTAAAACATACCTTGTAGACAGGTGACATGTAGACGAAACAAATCGCTTTGAAAATTAATGCAATACTTAAGCAATTTACAACTTCTTACAACTTACTTCTAATAACTTTTTGCACGACTGCCGAAGTAGGGCTATGTTTATCGCGCATATCTATGTTTACGAAATGTCAGGAGACATGGTGTGTATTCTTTTTTTCTGCTTGTATTTGGTGTCGCGCGACTTGTGCGTTTTCGAGTTTTAAGTATTTTTTGATTTTAGGTTATGTTTTTTGTAAAGCGTGGCGGTTTTACTAAAACTTTGGTGGACAATTTCCGTTCCTTAAAAGCCATTCAGTACAATTCTAAATAATTTCAAAAGCTTAAACGCTAAAAGCTTAAGCTACAACGGTTATAATGCCTCCAAATTACACGATATACATCAAAATTGTCAAGAAATAAAAGTAATAAAAAAACACAGTAAAGTAGTCGACGCGACGTCCCTTTTCGAAAAAGGCGGAAAGAGCCAAGGGGATGTCTATATTACCTTGTAGCACCCAAAGGGCTCAAAAGAGTTTAATGAATGAGGTGTCGAGAGACTCATCTTGATCCGTTATGTGACATAGGTGAATACATAATATGACATATTACCCATATGAGTGACATAACATGAAGTGTCAGAAAAATAATAGCGGCCGCTATAGTCGTGTGTCTGAGTCTCACTTGTAAACTGTTTTGTTCCATCAAAGCGATATGAGCTTTGTACGCTGAAGTGCATTGAGTCCACTTAAGGGTGCTGCACCTCGGTGCATTAAGTATACTATTTGTAGACTTGAATAAGGTGACTTAATTCAGGTGAATTAAGTCTAATAAACGAGTAAACCTAATACATCAAAGTATATGGGTATCAAATGAAAGGTTTATGAAAGAATTTAGAAACGTATACGATATAATGTTTACCTATAGAACTAATCCATTAATGTAACTACAGCAGTCGGGCATTTATATAACAATAATAATAATTGATCTGATACTTCTCATACAAATAAATTAAACCTGAAAATTTTAATATTTGTTTTTAACAATGTAACGACTAAACCGAAATTTTGTACATACCCATAGATTATGACCTGGATTGAGACAAAAGCTAGTTTTTATAGGTAATATCTGAAGTTGAATATGACCCACCTGATCCAAGTGGTAATCCCAGCCCATGACATGCAATACCTCCTAGGTCACGTCCGCCTAGGACGCACCCTACTCGGCACTATACAGCGCCCATCATCCTAAAATATAAAGGTCTGTCTGTTGTGCCTTTCATTTCACCGGCACCCATACCCTTCAAACTGGAACACAGCAATGCGAGCACTACTGCTTGGCGGCAGAAATAGGCATGGTGGTATAGTACTTCCCCGGACGAACTCTTACACATGGAGCTCTAGCAAAGAAGGCTTTACAACTTCGATTAAAAAAAAAGTAGTTCAAATTGCTTCGATAGATGGCGCTGACTCAACTCTAGCTGCCAAGATTGTCAAATGTATTATCTGTAGTGTACGCGTACTAAGCTATAATCTAACAAATCTGTGCCTATTACTTATGGTGTCCTGTTTGTGATTGCTTCTTGAGTGTGCGCTAGTGATTTCGTGGTGTTTTTAGAAGTAGGCAAAAATAAATACTACGAAACGAAAATACGTCTCTTCGTTGTTGATGTTGACATTTAACTTTATTTTGACACTTGACAGCTAGGTACAGAGCAGCGCCATCTATTTCAACGCTGAAAGCATGATTTGAAACGGCCGTGAAAACCCCTCATTACTTCTTTTATCCCGGTATAACGCGAGTAAAGTCGCGTGTAGACCCTATTATATGTTTGGAACTGTACGGAAAGTAGCTCTTCCTATTGTTTCACAATAGTATTGCTGTCACGTAAGTCTTGTTGCATAAGTAGTATTCCTTGTATGTAAAGCTCATTTCGATAAATCATGTTGCGCATGTGTTTTGAATATGCAGGTGCGGAGCTACTATTTATGTAAAGGCTCTTAAGTGCATAGACAGTTCTGAAATTCTGCGTATTTGTATTACCAAGTATAAGTGCGCATGACTCGTTTGCCGTGGCGTGTCCGGTCTAATAATAGACCTCTCCTTTTCCTCCCGTGGATTCCGAAAGCCGACTATTAAGGGGTTATACCATAGCATGGGCAGCAGCATATTCATTCATATTCATATCATTTATTCACCTTAGGAACACTGGGAGCACTTGGTTTTGTTATGGTAGGTACATACATTTTAGCGGCCGCACATAAACCTTAACAGATAGTTATTTAATAATTCGAAATATACCTATATTATTAAATCATTATGTCATACATTTTACACTTTCTAGACATCTCAGATTTCTAGACAGATCATTCTAGATAGCTTAACTAATGATATTTTTTAGATACTATAAATTAAAACATGTGTGTTGGGTCTCCTAGTTTTCGCTAAACCTATATTTTCGCTATCTCAAGAAGTGTTGATGAGCTATGACGAGCAAAAAAACACAATAAAATTTGAATTTCGCGCTACATGCGAGACGATCCACCTTAAAGTAACTAGAAGACGTTGGATAAGTTCGTTGTGGCATAGTGTCAGTAAGTGCATCCTCGTATCTAGGTGAGGTTAGTCAAATGTACAATCCCCGCTTAGTTGGTAGTTTTTGGAATAAAATCTAAGCCAAATTAGTTTGAATCTGATATACTTACAAGGCATATTGTAATAGGGAAAAAAACCTGCTTTCCGCATCAAATGGGTAACGAATTTACCCTATATTTGACTGATGACGAAATACCTATACTGATTTTGCTGACCACACAAACAGCAACGGACTACCGTTTTAAAAAATCTAGTTCTTGGTGAAAGCTCGTCTTATCATAATTCTTTAGGGTCATCTTAAAGACTTGGAGATAACATTCAGGTTCTTTTTGAGTGACTACCGGTGTTTAGAAAGCCTAGGTTCAAATTCTTGCGTGACGGAATGTTCGGAGTGTGGTATGTTGGATGGAGTTCAGAAACTGTGACGTGAAATCTTGAAATTTATTGAGGATCGCAAGATTTATCGTTTTATATCATCTTAAAAGCTGGGGGATAACATTCAGTGACTTTACTACCGGTGTCAGATAATGAAGGTTCAAATTCATACGTGAATGTTAAGAATTTTTGGAGATTATGTTTTTATAAAGCTTTGGTAAGGTTAAGCAAACCACTGTGGCGCGGCGGGCTAGTAGCCAGCTGAGATGAGATGCAAGAGGTTGCGGGTTCGATTCCCGCTGCGGGTCAAATGTTTGTATGATCTGCAAATATTTGTTTAGGGTCTGACCGTGGTACTCGTAGTTCCTACGACACAGGAATCATAGTGTGGGATCAAGACTATGTATGTGACTGTTGGGTGTTATGTTATGTTGTTTAACAATCCGTTTATATGTTAATGAACGTTGGCCCAACGAGTTACGTTAAAGGCATATTTTTTTTAATTTGAATCACCTTATGTTAGGCGGTAACCTAAGCCCATTACAAATGCAATACCTCTTAGGTCACGTCCACATAGGACGCGCCCGACTGCATTGTACTGCGCCATAATGATGTAACGTCTCCTGTGTCTGTAATTTCACCGGCACGCATACCCATCAGACCGGAATACGAGCACAGCAATGCGAGCAATGCTGCTTGGCGGCAGACATAGGTATAAAGTTGGTGGCAGAGGTCAGAGGTATGCGACTGACTGACTCACAATTAACGCATAGTCTGAACCTTAAATCCCAGAGACTTTCTACCTTTAGTGGTGTAGAGTGAAGTTTGTATGGCAAAAACATAGCATAACATAGTACCCAACCTTCGAGCAACACGGACTTCCTGCCGCGGGCTGGAAGGGAGTAGCCTTAGCGATATATTACCATTCAAATAGTTCTGCCTTTTTTTGCGGGGGGAAATGTGCACACAAGCGCAATTCCGCATATACACATCCAAATACAACACTGTTATGACGACACTCACACTAACAAACCTTGCACACCTCCTCAGAATAAGAACAAACCTCAACTAGTTTTATTAAACGCATATGCCTACTTTGGCTTGTAGTTTGACAGAGGGGAACGCTGCGAATGGCTACTCCCTTCCGTGTTGCTCGAAGTACCCAACAGTCACATACGTAGTCTTGATCCCATACTAGGATTCCCTGTGTCGTGGTTATCAGGAACTACGAGTACCATGGTACCACAACACCCAGACCCGGAACAAATATTTGCAGATCATATGAACATTTGTCCCGTAGTGGGAATCGAACCCGCAACCTCTTGCATCTCAGCCGGCTACTCGCCTGACACGCCACAGAGGTAATCAACTCCACGCAGACGAAGTCGCCAGCGTTCCACTACGTTCGAGGGTCTTCATCAGGGTGGGTATAGGATCCGCGCTACACTCCCTCCGCGCTCCCTACTCGCACTGCGTCTCTGAGCTCGCTCCTCTCGGCTCGTCCGGCGCGGGGGTACCCACCCTGATGAAGACCCTTGATTAGGGTCGAAACCTGTCGGTACTTCCACCAATATATCGGTAGAATTTAAACTTTCGTGGTTGGGAATCATTTTAAATTGAAAAAAACGGCTAATTACCACTGTTTTCCGTCACTTTTGCTGACGTTTCAAGACTGAGTTCAGAAGCCCAAGAAAAAAAAGAAAAGAAGAGAGAGAGAGAGAGAGAGAGAGAGCAGAAGAGAAAATAACGGAAAACAGTGGTAATTAGCCGTTTTTTCAATTAAAAATATATCGGTACGTGAAAATTTCCCGTTTTACAAAATTAATATTTTAAGCAAGGTTGTTTAAAGCTTAATGCAATAATACACAATAAATACCGCAACAACCACGCCTATTAAACTTATTACAATCAGTTATTACGCAAGTAGCGAAAGGAAGAGGTCGTGACCTCAACGCATGCGCAGCGTTCAATTCTAACTGGTTTGCATTATTGGTAATGCGCTGAACTTATGTTTAGTCAAATACAAATCAAAAACACAATTCGTATCATTGTGCATTAGTAAAGATAAAGATTTGATAAAAGTCTTGTATAATAGAAGGCAAACATGTTGTGACCTGTCGTCCGTACCACGTGACTTGCGCAGTAGCAATTTATAATACAAAATCCTCTGCGGCGCAGTCACGTGGTACGCTCTCCGGGACTCAAATTATTTGCCGCTTTTTGGCGTTTTTTTTAATATCCAATAGAATTGTATAAAATGGAGCTGGAATTGGATGAACTGGTTAACCCCACCCCCCCTTATATTGCCCATGGAGGAAGCCGACTAAGGGATTACATCAGAGGATGGGCAGCAGCATCCACCTGAGTACTTAACACCAATATTGATGATTATGGCAAATCCCCCCATCGTGTTCAATGGGGGGGAGGCTTCGTCCAGCAGTGGACGTAAACAGACTGATAAAAAAAAAGAAAAAATCTGCTTTCCTTATAATTAAAAAACTACAAGTCAGATCTTCATAAAATTTTCTAGATTTCGTTAAAAAGACTTATCAAGGTACAACATGTATCTTATCCTTATCTTTTAAACAATTAAACCAAACATAACTTTTCATTTAAAAAACCGACTTCCGCCATTGTATTCGACTAAATATTTGGATGAAAAAAAAATTATGAAAGAACCATAGTGGTGAAAGGATTATGATACCTTCAGAATGCAAATGCTTGGTTTGTTGCTGAAAATATCAAAATCGCCATATGTATGCCTACAATATTTGAGGAGTTCCCTCAATTCCTCATGGATTCCATCATCAGAACTGGATTCTGAAAAAATGGGACCAATCTGGAAGTATACATATTCAAATAAAAAAAAAACCAAATCGGTTCATAAACGCCGGAGATATGAGGAAAACAAGATAAAAAAAAAAAAAAAAAAAATACAACTGAATTGAGAACCTCCTCCTTTTTGTGAAGTCGTTTAAAAATATAGAGAGTTGAAGCGTTATTCATCTGAAAAGTCTGACCAAGTGTACGTGATAACCTTAAACTTTCTTTCTTAGAAAACAGAATCACCTCATATGATGCGTAATGCACGTCGCAAGCACGTAATATTATTGTTAATTCAAATGTCCGTTCCTAAAGTAGGAAGGTACATAATTTATGGTGATGTCATCTCTTCAATTTGAAAGGAATCCGATTATGCTAAGGATTCTTGGTAATCGTGACTACAATGACTACAGACCGTTTATAGACACCAAGTTACATATAGCTATAATTTATTTTTAACCGACTTCCCAAAAAGGAGAAGGTTATCAATTCGGTTGTATTTTTTTTTTTTTTTTTTTTAATGTTTGTTACCGCATATCTCCGGCGTTTATGGACCGATTTGGAAAATTCTTTTTTTATTTGAATAGATATACTTCCAGATTGGTCAAATTTTTTTCAGAATCCAGATCTGATGATGGGATCCATGAGGAATTGAGGGAACTCCTCAAATATTGTAGGCATACATATGGCGATTTTGATATTTTCAGCAACAAACCAAGCATTTGCATTCAGAAAGTATCATAATCCTTTCACCACCATGGTTCTTTCATAATTTTTTTTTCATCCAAATTTAGTTAGTCGAATACAATGGCGGAAGTCGGTTTTTAAATGAAAAGTTATATAAATCAATGATTGTAATGCTATTAGGGTAAATAAAAATGTAAGCTAAGAGAAAAAAAAACATCATCATCCTGTAGGAGTCCACTGCTGGACATAGGCCTCCCACCAGAAAGCCACCACGAACGGTCTTGGCCGGTCTTGGCGCCTCGGAGAGGTTCCTTTCAAGTAGATACTCCCTAGAAGCTATTTGTTAAAAGTTTAAACCGACTGGTTGAAGCAACCGCACTAATTAAGCAACTACATTATTCAGTATGCAGGCTCTAGGTCTATTTATCTAGTTCTGTCTTGAAATAGGTCACTATTTAGACTGGCTTTAACCTTATTATGTCTGAAACTTGAAACTTAAACTAAATTATGATTAAACTGGGTAGACTGTTGGGATACTTTGACAGTTCAGCCTTGGTGTGCCTAGGTACTTGGTTTTCTGACGACCATTGTGGCGCTGCGGGCAATTAACCGGCTTAGATGCAAGAGGTTGCTGGTTCGATTCCCGCTGTGGGACAAAATGTTTGTATGATCTGCAAATATTTGTTCCGGGTCTGGGTGTTATGGTACCATGGTACTCGTAGTTCCTGATACCCACGACAGGAAATCCTAGTGTGGAAGACTACGTATGTGACTGATGGGTGTTATGTTATTTTATGTTATGTTTCTGAGTTTTGAAGTTATGTTAACTTCGGTTCTCTCTTGGTCACTGTGGTCACCTGGTATGGTTGCCCTGAAAAGGGCCTAGTGACCAAATGAATAACTTTTCATTTAATAACTTTTCATTTAAAAAACCGACTTCCGCCATTGTATTCGACTAAATAATTTTGGATTCAAAAAAAATGTTGAAAGAACCATAGTGGTGAAAGGATTATGATACTTTCTGAATGCAAATGCTTGGTTTGTTGCTGAAAATATCAAAATCGCCATATGTATGCTTACAATATTTCAGGAGTTCCCTCAATTCCTCATGGATCCCATCATCAGAACTGGATTCTGAAAAAAATGGGACCAATCTGGAAGTATATATATTCAAATAAAAAAAAAACCAAATCGGTTCATAAAGGCCGGAGATATGCGATAACAAACAGTAAAAAAAAAAAAAAAAATACAACCGAATTGAGAACCTCCTTCTTTTTTGGGAAGTCGGTTAAAAAGACCAGTGTGTTTAGTGTGCCAAGTTTTACACTGTAGTAAGCTTCACAGGCGTGGTGTGTCCGGCCTAAGAATGGACCCCTCCTCCTCCCGTGGATGAGTTAATTGTTGAGTACTCAGGTGGATGCTGCTGCACATCCCCTGTTGTAATCTCTTAGTCGCCTTTTACGACATCCGCAGGAGGAGTTAGAAGAGTACTATTCTTACGCCGCGCCGAGACTACCACGGCTTTTCTTTAAGTTAAGTGTAAAGTACTCAGGTGGATGCTGCCCCATCCCCTAGGGTAATCTCTTAGTCGCCTTTTATGATATCCATAGGAGGAGTTGGAGGAGTCTTATTCTAACGCCGAGACTAACACGGCTTTTCTTTAGATCTTGTATCTTCCTTATATAACACTAGTTGCGCCCGCGGTTTCACCCGCGTGAATAATGATGAAAATTGATGATGATGATGATAATGAAAAGTAGCCTATGTGTTAATCCAGGGCGTAAAGTATCTCCATTCCAAATTTCACACAAATCCATTCAGTAGTTTTTACGTGAAAGAGTAACAAACATCCATACTCACAAACTTTCGCGTTTATAATATTAGTAGGATTAATAAAATTATCGTCTAGATATTTTAGAAAGATTGACATCTGTATATTCAATTAGAATTTTCAGCTAGAAAAACAAATACTTAGCTTTGTTTGAAACAGTTTTGTTTCCAGATGCCTCAAACATAATTTTCTCCTAATTATTACAGAAATTTCAAAGAAATGTTCAATTCGTTAATTTCCCAAGCGTCTGTTGAAATAACTTCTGTTTATTTGTAAACTGTCACTAATTAGCGAGAGCAAAAGGAAATATCCTCTAATGTATACGAAATAAGGGTGATTTCGAGTATACTTTGAGTAATCTAGATTGATGTATTTCTTGGTGCCTTCTGTTTGTCTTGCAAATAACCGTTTTGATGTCGTTTTCAGGATACTTCTCGATAAAATTGTGAGAATTTCATTCGAGATTTTTCATACTAGATATTTTTAATTAAAGATTTTATATTCGAGGTTTTTTATTCCAAAACACCAAGCAAAAACCAGGCAGAGCCTCAAAGAGCCTCTTTTCACTCATCGCCGCCATTGCATTCTACGACCAACTCGACTAACGGTTTCTTCCAATAAAAACACTCCTGAATAAGCCAGCAGCAAATCTTATACTAACGAAAATTGAGTAGGTAATTTCCCAAAAACTCCGGATCTATTAAATAAAAAAAAATCATTAATACTCTCTCAATCAAATTTCGATGTTATAATTTCGATACAATCGTAAGAAAGTCTCTCCTGTACAATAGTGCGTAATTTTTCGAGCCATTTGCTTCGGGCCATTGTTGTAGGAACTGCAATTATAGGGGAGCCACAGTAAACTGTACACAGTATCCCAACTACGCTTCAGCGAACGAAAATACACGTTCAATATTCACTATCGAACAATCGAATACGCCATATAAATAACTACACATTTATCATCATCATCATCAACCTAAAACATTCACTGCTGGATGAGGCCTTCATAAAATACAATGGGGAGATTTGCCATAATCACCACGATTGGCAGGCGGATTGCTAATCGCAGCATTGGTGTTGAGTGCTAGGTGGATGCTGATCCCCTTGGGTATTTCCTTAGGTCCGCATATATCCGATTTTTTAAATGCAATGCACATATTTGTAACTTGACGTAAGTACAGTTTGAGTACAATTTGCATAGGGTTGTAGACATTCTTGCGACGCCGCCGCGCCGCGCGCCGTTCGACGTTGTCGTAGTCGGCTTTGTTCGCAGTTGTGTTACCGACTTCTTTATATACTGTGACATTACGGTCTCGTGATTGGGTAATAATTATGACTCTTATTACGTTCGGTTAGATGCGCAGGACTTACTCCGAATGGCAAACGAATGGCAGTGAAATTGTTCTGTAGAAATGCAAGCTTCTTTGAGCAAATTATTTTTAAATTAATTAGGGTTATTTTCTAACGGGTTATTTTACAGATTTTAAGCTTTTTGGAGAGCACGGCTGGAGTAATAGTTGAATAAAAAAATAAGTTTCATTATCACCCTTCAGTCAGACGTCCACCGTTGGACGAGGCCTCCCCCAAACGGATTTGCCATAATCACCGCGATTTAATAGTTCATTAAAAAGGCCGTGCTGTGTTTGGGGCTAAGAATAGACCCCTTCGTTTCCTCCCGTAGATATTATAAAAGCCTTACTAAGGAATTACAGTAGGGGATGGGGAGGGGTATGAGGGGTTGGGGGAGGATGGAGGGAGGGGGTTGGGTTTAATACCAATCTGCAATCACCAATCCGCTTGCCAAGCGTGATGATTATGGCAAATCCCCCCCTGTATCCCTGTATCTGTGTATGTATGTGGGGGAGGCCTCGTTTAGCAGTGGACTTAAAAAGGTTGGTGTTGATCTTGATGTATACATCAAAATAGGTAGAAATATAACCTTTTTGGTTTGGGTTTAGTGGAAAATATTATGATTGATTTCTATGTTTAATTCGTGTATGTTCAGAAATCAAACGGAATTGATTAATAATTCCGTTTGATTTCTGTTTCGCAATAATGCGAATTAGTTTCACATAGTTTCAGGTAGTATTCAAAGCATATGATTATTTGCCAGTTAGATTTCATCATCATGATCATCAGCCGGTAGACAGCCACTTTTGGACACAGGCCTCCCCCATAGAATGCCACAACGAACTGCGTTTAAAACAAGAAAGAAACAAAGTTTTTGAATGCATTCAAATGTCATTTAGTTTTGACAATACCGATTAAATGGGTATTATGACTAACATGGCAAATGTAGCGTGGGGAACCCCGGCAATGTTAAAAGTACAATGGGCGGTCTTAACGCTTAGAAGCGAAGAAGATTTTTTCCTGACAACCTTTGGATGGACAGAGATCTGTAAGATTAGAAGAATGCCTCCCCCGGCTATTCTTCTAATATATACGTAAAGGAGTTGTTTCAGAATACACGTGGCTAAATATATGTAAAACCTATTCCCATTGTCATTTTTTTATTATTTCGCTTTATTTAATGCAATTTTATCACGGCTGCCCAGGAAAATATGTTACCAATGTAAAAATTCTGCGAATTTCAAACATTTCTATGCAGATAATTAAGCTTCAAACTAGAGTAAGAGTATTTTTTTCGAAAATCACTGATTTTTTCGCCATTCTCTGTCTGGTATAGACATAGGCCATTTTGAAACAACTCCTTTGAAAATATTATACGAAAGAAGTAAAAAATAATATTAATACGGTATGGCTATACAAAACGTGGTAACAGTAACTGTGCTTGTTGCACAGTTGCTTAGACTTCTCAGCACTCGTTTCGCGCCACACACATGAGATTAGAACAAATTAAATAAAAAAAATATCACCTACAAAGTATACTTTGACAGATATAATGGCCGGTTCGAAGATACTATCCTAACATATGAATAAAGATTGACCCCATATCTCATTCCTATAAGACATTTTACTTATGGGCGGTAGTTGTAAATTTTCTGCTCGACGACCTTTTACAACCCATACGATTCTCAACTTTATTTCATAGCATTAGGGTTTCAAATAGTTAGGTTTTGAAAGCAATAAATTGGGATTAATACGTAAGCTTATGGGTAAAATATCTTAGATTTAGCGGAGAATTGTTCTAATGATTTTAGTGATATAAAAGTTAGCGATGTCTCAATGTTTGGTCGATTGAGTTATTTTTGGCAGAGTTGTTTTTCTTGGGACTTAGAATAAACTGAATGTGTGGCTATTGCCTAACAAAGCTTAAGATGGGTTTCGTCATCGACCAAATTACTTTCCCGCTTCAAGACCCAGCAAATTATGACAATAGTTTTTCAATTGTTTGTGGGCGAATTCGCTGAAAATTGGCGAAATGGTCCCTAACTTTTTAGAAAAATTTCGACTACACACCACTTACTTTACTGTTCTCTTGCTGACGTTTCGTTGACCATTAGAGGTCCTTCCTCATGAGCACCGACCGCGACCACGCTCGAAGGTCGAGAACCCCCTAACTTAAATAAAATAAATAAATGCTGGAGACATTTCACACAACATTATCTAGCCCCAAGCTAAGCAGAGCTTGTGTTATGGGTACTAAGATAACTGATATATTTAATACAATACATTATCATAGATAGATATTTTTATTATACATAGAAACATACCCAGAATACCCTGAACAAATATCTGCAGATTGTACAAATATTTGTTCCGAGGCGGGAATTGAACCCGCAACCTCCTGCGTCGCAGGCAAACCTTCACCCACCGCGCCACAGAGGTCGTCTTGCTAAACGAGCAACGTATATTTTACAAGCTTGTTTTATTTAACATAATAAACTATCATAAATAGTTAGGTACTATATGTATGTTAGTTAGTGAGGTACAAATTCATGAGATGAATACGGACGCACTTCAAATCTTGAAACTGAATTTTGAACTAGTTCCACGCAACCTGCTGAAATTTTAAAAGTTCAGATGACAATACAATATTATAAAATGGTAATGCCTATTAATTTTTGATGCTATTGTATTGTTATTTTATGCTAGAATATTGTTAATCAATATACTCGGTATAAAGTTTGATTCACGCACCCTGTGATGAGTCATTCGTCATCTCGCGGGTCTGAAACTCGCTTGAATCCGCGAGTTGGCACCTTCCGATTTTACCTATTTTTATTGTCGTCAACTCGCGGGTCCATATAAAGTACAGTCATAACAAAAATGGATTGAAACCAGAGTAAGTACGCGTAACAGGATGGTAAAATACCTCACGAAATGCACGAATCACTCCTATATTTATGTTCTATACAATCATTGTAGTTCTGAAGTAACAATGTTTGACAATTCTGATTATTACAATGGGTTTTACGTAGAAACAACTTTGTATGATGAAGGTGTGGGATCGACGTAACAAAAAAATATGTGGCTTACTAGTCATACATACGTTTGTTGTCCGAAAAAAATAAAATGAAATAAAATTTTACTGAAGACAATTATTATTAAGCTCAAGACCATTTTACTAAAGTAACTTTCGTGAATTATGTCATACATTTTGTAATAACGGGAAATTTTCACGTACCGATATGTTGGTGGAAGCACCAACAGGCTTCGACCCTAATCGAGGGTCTTCATCAGGGTGGGTATAGGATCCGCGCTACACTCCCTCCGCGTCCTTCCTCGCACTGCGTCTCTGAGCTCGCTCCTCTCGGCTGGTCAAGACCATTTGTCGTGGCATTCTAGGTAAGAGGCCTATTTCTAGCAGTGGACTTCTACAGGCTGATAATGATGATGATGATGAAATTTGACTGACATGTATAGATAATTAGTTCGTTCGTTCGTCATGAAAGAACCGATGTAGTGAAAGGATAAATAATAATGATCATGATACATTTATGTTATCACAAGCTGGCTACCTACGCAGGTAAGGTCCCTAGGCTAAACATTAACTCACACAGACCTTAGACTCTGATTTAGTTAGACCAACACAAACACTACCTAGCTACTACAATATTGAGCTAACTATAACAAACTATGATATGATGCGATTATGAGTCCCTATAGAGTTCTGTTAGGGGACTTTTAGATTAGGCGAAAGGTAGCTTTTGCTTCTGCTTCTGTTTCGCCCGGTGCTAGCGGGATGAGAAGTCTATGCTTATCCGGGTCATGGATATCTATGCAGACTCATCCATATCCGTTCAAGGCCCCAATTCTACTAAACAAATTGTATTTGAATGGTAATGAATTATTTCAAAAATGACACTTTTGAAACTTTTGGTATTCTACTAACTTCAATTGTTTTTCAATTAGATTATAATTATGACCATTGAGAAACAATCGTTGTACAACAATTTAGTATAATCACAAATTTAGCAGAGTACCATTTCTAATGACAATTGTAATTGAATTGTAGTTGCATGGTCTAAGAATGGTTTTTTCCTTTAAAAATAGTAGAATCGGCCCCCTGTTAGGTATCAGCGTGATCATCATCATCATCATCATCAGCGTGTAGAAGGCCACTGCTGGACGAGGCCTCCCTGGAAGAGGTCTACCAAAGAATGCGGTGGCGGGAATTCCCATAATCACCATGATGGATGGAGTGGCTGATGATGATGATGAAGTACCTATTTTCTCAAATCATAGTGAGCACACTCCTTTACACAATTTACTTAGCAACTCCGCTAGATATAATTCGATTAGCGCTCCACAGGGTGGACTATTTTTAGTTATACCACAGATGTTATGTTCAACTTCTAATTGTATTACCGAAAGTTCTTTTCGCATGAGATTTGATCAGGGGCCTTTTCGAAGAACTCTACAACTCTATTCTTGTACCTTTGGCTGTTTTATGACCAGAGTTACTCAACGTGATAAAATCCAGAATGAGGAGATCCGTAAAATAACCAAATTCACCGATATCACTCTAAGAGTATGTTGAAGTGGCAATGGGCAGGCCATTTAGCTCTCAGAACTGATAACTGGTGAGGAATAAAGGTTCCCGAGTGGTGATCACAAACAGGACCCCCTCTGACCCCATATCGAGGCACTGACGAAGTTTAAAAGGTCACAAACAGTCGGTGGATGGTGGCTGCTCAAGACAGTTCATCGTGGGACGCCTATGTCTAGCAGTGGACGTCAGTCGGCTGATGATGATGATGAAACTATGCTTAGGGTCCTTGTTCGTGGGTCGTTGCTTATACCGCCACAGATCCTATTAACATATCAAACTTTAGCCATATAGGGGCGTCAGACTAAATTCAACTTAAGACTGCTAAGGATAAAGAAACCATAAATATAATAAAAACTTAAAGAGAGAAGAAGAAAGAAAAAGTATTTTTTTCAAATTTATAACTTGGCAAGTGTGAGTCGAACACGCGTGGAGAAGATTCCGTACAATTAGTCTACCATAGTAACTACTAAACCAATTAAACTTACTAGCCAATCAGCACATTTTGCACGAAAATGCGTGCAAAATGTGCTGATTGGAACGAATATTTATTTTTCCCGGGAATTTAGGATTTTCATTTAGGTTTGGTCCTGGTGGATGGACCTGAGTGATCCTTTGATGATCTTTTGAGGTACGGAACCGTAAAAACTCCCCGTGCCACTCGATAAAGGCATTTTGTTTGAATATCTTGGTAATCAGCAAATTTTACAATTTAGTAGTCAGCTCTCAATCATTTGTACGCGATTTGTTCCTTGTGTAAAGTTGGTCAAAATTTTTATAAATACAATAAAAATTTTGACGAAATAATTTTACCTGTAATCATATTGAAAATAGATAGAAAACAGGCGAAAATTACAGGCAACTTTGTGTTTTTTTTAATTAATTTCTGCTTCTGCCTTTTTTATGGAGTTGTATGCATATTTTTAATCTTAATATTGTACTTGATTTAAAAACTTAATCTACGATTGCCATTTTGGCATTTTTGCAATTTTCCTTAACAAACCAAAAAAAAAAGAAGCAGTTCTATAACCTTCAATAAAGCTTTTTAATCTCAGAACTATTCGTTCATAATTACTGCAGAAGATCCATTTTCAGTACTAATTATGAAACTTAGTACTTAACCAATTGATTCACAGAACTCATTGAAATGAAAACAAATGAAATATCTTGTAATTTAACAAGTTGGGAGCTACTAGTACTACATCAAATTAGAAATGTCTCTTACAGACCCTTCTTGAAATTTCAAAAGGAAACTTCTAAGGTTCCTTAGGGTTGGGGTAATATTTTACAAAAGCCGGACAAATAAACTCTTAAAATGCCGAAAACTTCTTAAGTCTTGCTGCGTCATTCAATTTTATCAGTGTTGTACGATTTGCAAAAAGGGAAGATAGGCTTATTAATAAATGTGTAACCAAATGGTAGACAAAATTAAAATATCTCAGTTCAAAAGACTTAACACTATTGTTTTTGTTATACATCACCAATAAACTAGAACTTAAATGATTTATATCCATTTTCATGTTACACTTGCTGGGAAAGAACAGGAGGGCTAAAACAGCCACTTTATATGAATCATAAATACGACGATTCATATAAAGGAATTGCTAAGGATCTGCTGAGTACTCGGAAAATGAATTGCTACCAGATGAATTTGCCACATTGAGCAATTTATTTACCGAATCCTCAGCAGATCCTTAGCAACTCCTTCATATGAATCGTATTATGATTCATATAAAGTGGCTTTTTTAGACCTCCTGACTCCTGACATACAGGTAGGTATTTAAGGAGTCATAGCTTCATTTTGAAATGTACATTAGTTTATTTAATAAATACTTACTTAATTATTATAACCATCGGCCCATACTAGTCCAATACTAGAAATCATCCCCTAATGTGTAGTTGTACCACAGTACACACTTTGTCTTTGACAAGTCACAGTGCCCCAAATGGTCATCATTCCTTGTCTAAACAAGCAAACGTCCGACTTTTAGGCGAAAAAAGCCGGGTGTCTGCCAACCCTGCCCCAAACAATAAATCCTAATATTGCTTAAGGTCCATTTTCATTAATTTAATGCTTGTCTCGAGTAATTAATTATTAATTTGATTTTGCGGATCATAAAAGTCTTGTTTTAGGCGTAATTTCAATTTTAATGTGCTTTGAGTTTTGAGGTTTTACTCGAGTGGTTACTGATAGATCCTCAACTGTTTTATAGAGAGTTGGTACTAAGTAGGTAAAAAGTTGCACCAAGACACATTTAATAATAATAGCAATAATAAAGTATTTTTAATTTCCATACCAACTAGTTACATAATTCTTATTCTTGAATCTACTGTCTAATAAAATAAAATCTTATTACTCATTCCTGGTTAGGAACCCCTCTTTGGGTATAGGCCTCCTCCAATTTACTCCATGTGTCTCTATCTTTTGCTATCTTTCGCTAACACACAACACACATTAAGTCTTAAGTTACCTGTTTCTCATTAATGTTTTTGTTTATTTCTTGATAATTTATGTTGAAAAGTCTTCTTTTGACGCACGTATAAGTGTTCCGTTATCTAAGTATTAGTTTGGTGCAATCGGGCTTTAGCCTAGCATAATATTTCAAATATATATATTTACAGGTTTTCTGTGGATCTTGATAAATGCGATGGACTGTAGGTACAATAAAAATATTAGCTCAAGTTTAACAGTGTTATCTACGAAATATGTAATAAAAGCTGAATTAACAGGTTACCTACCCTTGTTCATTAACACGTCTAAAACAGACAAGTACTCTGGTATACTCATCATCTCTCTGACTGGAATTATTCTCAGCTAAGTATATAGTTTTTAATGGCATCATTATTGTATGTACATAAATTTAAATGCTTGAAATTCACATCAATGGCTTCTGTGCCCATAAAACTAGACGAAAAACTTATCATAGAAAATTGTACGGAAGTTTTTGCGCTTACACAAACAGAATTACTACAATCCCTTACCGTAATAGCTATCACTACATATCTATCTAAAAACAGTAGCGAAAGGTAAATTCAAATCGGAACCTACCGGGGGGAGGAAAGGGGGTGGATATTGGACCGAAAAGGGTGCAAACGTACCTTAGCAGGTGCTGTCTGATATTACGAATGTGATTGACTTGGAGGATATGAAAACTATTTCACTTGACTTTTATATGATCTGTGTACGCAGAACATCTATCAGTTAGTTCACTTTTGAATAACTTCACATTATAAAAATGAAACAGTTTAGTATTGCTTCATGATAAGGCGAGCAAAATCTATCCTATGCAACACGAAAAAGTTAAATTGAAAAATATTTTATTCATTAAAATCACAAGGATCATTTTGAATTGTTTTTTATACTAGGTAAATTTACTCATGTTTCAATGCGACCAACATTGATAACGGCAAACGACTTCTATGTTGTAGGTATCATACTGTACCTTTAAGTCGTAGAAGATGCAATCTAGATCCATCTTCTTATCTGTCTAGTTAAGACAAGTCTCAGAAGTGATCTGCGAATTTTGTTGATGTGACTTCTATGTTTTATCGTGTTGTACCTATATGTTGCAGAACATGGCAATCTAGATCTATCTTTTATCTTACTAGACATGTCTGAATTTTGTTGATGTACTTTACATTTCTATATTTATTTTTACATTCTCTCTCTGAAAGAACTAGTGTGGTGAAAGTATAAGTATACGCCCAGCGGGAGTTTTCCCCATAAAATCATTCAGGAAACATATTTTACAAATAAGTAGATATTAATAAGATTTGCATAGAATTTTGGTTCAAACTTTTGAATAGTATCCTTCATAAAGGTTGTCCTTTTAAATAATTTGCAAACAAATTTCCTTCAGCAAACAGTGTGGTTTTGATGTTGGAAGCAAATTTTAGGACGCGACGTATTGGTGCGACTTTCGGTTGCACTGACACGCCTGAAGTAGTATTTGTTGCATTTCTGACTATGACTACAAATAACCAAGTGTCTGGAATCTTAACCTGATGGTAATAGGGTCGCCGTGTCAAGGTGCTTTGTCATTTAAGAGTATAACATTATAGTCTAAGATTTTTGTTCATCATCATCATGACTTTTAGGCGAGTAGCCTTCAGAGGGCCCTGATGGACGAGGCGTCTTCCATAGAATGCAAACGACATGGACGCGAAGAGACGGAAAGGTCTTTTCTTAGACCGGAAAAAGCCACGACAAGGTTATTGTTGAAAAAACACAAGCTTTCATGAAACTAGCCTTTCGGCTGATGATGATAATTAAATTGGTATTTGAAACTATGAGCTGATTAAAATGAACACCATTGCACGGTCTACTAATGTCCATCGTGGAGTTGTATAGTGGTGGATGGAGGTGGCACAATACTCGCTTCCATCCAGCAGAGGACGTTTTCCCGCGTGTGTACATGATGAGGAGAAGACTAAAAAAAGCGTTTATTTTTTGCGAATTAATAAACAAAGTAATGTTAAAAAACAATTAAATTTTTTATAGTTATTTTTGACATTGATATATTTTATGTGCAGATAGTGTGTTCTGATGCAAGGGTCTTCTTTGGCAACTTGGGGCATAACGTCGTCCCATTTCCATGAAAAATTTTGAGTTTAGTTTTTTCTTGTTATTTTGCTTATTTTTGCTTGTCGTTTTTTGTGTACCTATGTTAGATGATATAAGACTTTAGTAGTCTTTACCAAAAGTCGCGTCCTAAAGTCTCAACTGACAAATCTTGCAGGTATTATGTTTACATTTAGCCCTTTGTGGAATATTTAGTAAGGAGTTAGCTAAGAACTTTTACTCAGGAACCCTTGTTTGTTTAGTCACCCTAAGTTATTTACTTGCTATTGGCTCTAAGTTAAATTGTTTTTATGTTTTGATATTTTGAAATCATGTTTTTAAATCTCAGAGGAGTTGGGTTTCAGTTGAATCGTTGTACCAACATTTATTTGACTCTCTGAGGAGAGAGGTCAAAGTGGTATCAATAGTTAAAGTTTAATTCCAATACCGAATTGGTGAAGCTAAAACGTTTTTAGAAAGATCAAAAATATGATTCGATCACGTAGAAAATAAAAATCCAATATAGCTTTAAAATGTCTCACGGGCAAAGTAATATCATATCGTTTGCTTTTAGCTTAGTTTTTCATTTTAAAATTCATATTTTTATTTTTGTTTCAGGTATGTATGCAGTGCGGTGCAGCAATCTGATATAGTAAGAAGGTTGGAACAATATTAAATGGGTTGACAAAATCAAGCGGCATATGGTAATTTCTAGGTATGCCATGGATAAGCTGAGTAAGATATGAAGAAACCGTAACATAAACAAAATCCACTAAAATCCGTCTTGTTAGAGCGCCTATATTCCTATATTCCCCTATACTGCAGAGACATGGACCCTTAAGGAGAGCGAGAAAAAGAGAACAGATGCTCTAGAGATTTGGTGTTGGATAAGAATGGGGTAATTGGTGTTTTGTGGACCGAGTTTCGTACCAATCAGTCCATACTCCAAGAACTCTGCATCAAACATCAGCTATCAATTACTCCTCCTCACTTGGAAACGTGTGACGGTACGGAGAGATGCCCATTGAATGCCTTGTGGTGCAGGGTAGAGTTGAGGGTATACGAGCACGAGGAAGATCGCCATTGAAATGGACTGATCATAGCACGACAGCTTGGAACGAACTTTGAGTGAGTAAAGCGAGCCACAAAGTGACGAATACTATCACTCTGCCAAGAGCGTAACGACGAAGAAGGAGAAGGCTTGTAAGGAGCCCTTAAGTAATTAGTAATGCTTAACAAACCCATAAAATATTGATACAAAAATAGCAATAGATCTAGAAAACTTCAACGCTCCATCAAACTCAGCACAATACGCACATAACTATAACAATAAGCAAAATGAAAAATGGAACGACGCCTCGCATATTTCTAAACACAATTTAGGGGAAACTGGGACATATAGGACACTACTGGGTCCATAAATCAATAACTGGATATTAAATAAAATACCCTCCCGTATATCAAAGGGCGACGGATAAAAACGACCATTTTATATTGAGCTGTTATTCTTAGAGGATATTGATGAATAATGGCTCTGGAGAAAATGGCGGGGTTATACGTCAAACGCGTAATGTGTATTTAATTCGGGAACTTATTGTGCTTATTAGGATTCGATTGTAAACGATTTCTTACGGTAATTTATTGTTTGGGATTACTTTCTGGGAGAACGTTTATTGATCTGGCTATATGGGTGTTGAACTATGGGTATACGTAATGTTTGAATTGATAATAATTTAAGGTCGTCCGCGACATCGATTATTGTGTGCTCCAAAACTGTGAATATATCCTCTCCTCTTCTCTCCTATTTCTGCCGCCAACCAGTAGTGCTCGCATTGCTGTATTCCGTTTTAAAAGATGGGTGCCGCTCAAATTACAAGCACAAGAGACTTTTGGGATGGAGACAGATGTCCAATGCTATGTATGGTGTGTCCTAGGTGGATGTGACCTAAGAGGTATTGCATTTGTTATGGGCTAGGGTTACAGCTTAACATCAGTTGGGCAACGTAGATTCCACAAACCTCTTACAAGAATTATAACAGTTATGAAAGTACAAGACATTACAGATGACTAATCGAACTCTGAAACGATACGTAGTCTTGGTCTGAAAGGAGCCAACCAAGCAGTTCCAAATAAATATAAAGAAACAAGTTCAGAAAATGTAGGTGACAAAAATATCGGGTTTTCGTATCCATTCAAAAACTGATGGTACAGCTACCGCAAAAACAAACCTCCCGATTTTTTACACAAGGTTACATACATTACATACATATACACAACATTATAGGTAATATTCACAAACAAATTTATGTTTGTATTTCTATGATACTTAATATTCAAATTGAATAATCTTAATTATGCATAGTTACCCAAAAACACTAAACCAAATTCTGTTGACACGAAAAGGCAAACTAAGGATACTTTTACACTAAATAAACATCTTGATTTATCACCTGTCTGCACCAACACTGAGCAAACTTTCGTAAGTCAACAACTTACGAAAGCGAAATTTAGTACTCGATATACCTAATCATATGACGAAAGGTACTCATAGTCCCATCGCAACGACTTCCGGTCCTAATACAGTGACAAAAGGTCGAATTTGTAACCCAATATTGTTGCACGTTGCTATTTATCAATTGCTCCGTTTCGTCCCCACGCTCCCCTTATTGATACGTGAAATACTGTTATTTGATTGAGCCAATTTGGAAGTTTGAATTATTTTCGCGCTCATTTTACTGTCATGTATAAAATATGGTTGTTTTTTGTAATACGAATTTTTGCCATACTATAAACTGTATAAATACCAAACAAAATTTGTGTTTGGTTTCTTATTGATGTTAACAGAAATATACAAAAGTTTTAGTTTTTAAACTTGCGAATAAAAAATCTTAGATATAAAAACAAATATTTTACAACATTAAGACCAACGCCAATACACCGAATCCCTTTTTGACATAATCTTGTATTTCTTTGAAAGTCGTACGTTGGTCGTGACACGTAGTCGTATTATCTACTTTGGTCACACTCTAGCCAAAAATGTATATTAATATCATTGGATTAGCCCATAAATTATCCTACATTAGCACTTCATTCCATTCCCCCGTGTGTCACAATAAAGCAATACAAAATAGACGCTTATTTCCAAAATTACGCTTGCCAATTGTCAGTGCCGTGTGTACGTTATGGTTTTATGTAGGGCCACTTTTCCCAACCTCCCCTCATAAGTGAAACAATTTAGAGATGGCTCTGAATGTAATATTTGTGATTTCGATGTCTTTATGTATTGTACTCGTATGTAGGCCGTTTCTTGAGTGTTCCGAGCATAAAGACAATATAGTCCAATAACTCACGCACATATCCAATAGGGTTAGGCATCACATTCATTGGTAGTTTTTCGCCCTCGCTCGACGACGTGACGAGTAGTTTCGTACCCAAAACTTGTAATAGGTTTACTATCTATAGCTAGAGCTAGACATAACATAAATCTTCCTAGGATCATCATCAGCCTTTAGAAGTCCACTGCTGGACATAGGCCTTCCCCCTAGAATACCACGATGAACGGTCCCAAGCCGCCTCCATTCACCGCCTTCCTACGACCTTTATAATGTCTTTATTCCATCGAGGGGGGCCTTCGTCTGGTTTGTGGTCGCCACTCGAGAATATTTATTCCCCAACGGTTGTCAGTTCTGCGAGCTATGATGACCTATACCGATTGCCACTTCAACCTGCTAATTCTGAGAGCTATGTCGGTGATGTTGGTTCTTCTACGGATTTCCTAATTTCGGATTCTATCACGTAGTGAAACTCCTATAAGACTTCTCTACAGAGACCACGTCTCAGTGCCGTAAGTCTTCACTGGCAGCGCGCACTGATTATTTCTTCTTGAGGCTCTGCGGTATCTGTGACGAGAAAATATGGCGTAGTTTCCCGAACGCTGTCCGGATTGATCCTTTTTACCGTATTATCCTCTTTTTTAATTATATTTAGAAAAAACTCAAGCACTCACTACATAAGTTTTTTCTTACAAATAAATAGCTTTCTAAATATCTGTTTTAATTTTATTACTAACTAATATATTTACAGATTAATCACACACCTTTAGTAGTGAGATAAGATCTTTCGGCTCCGATCTTAAAGATACGAGTATCTATCCAATAAATTAAGATAATGTATCTTACGAGGAACAATGAATGTCCATTATTAGATACACCAAGTTTCCGGCTTTTGAAAACGGTTCGGCCTTTTTAACGAACCGGTTAAGGCTGTTGTATCGGCTAATCTAGCAACACCGTCTATTTTTACATTAAACGAATTATTTTTCAAAAATCCATTGTACAGTTTGTGATCCCTATAATTAGCTTTTTTTTAATGCCTCTGTAATGGTTTTCATTTGTTTAGTTATGGTAGGGATGCGAAGTTGCACTTGGTGGCCAATAGACCATCAGTGCTCTCATATTGCGTTCAGTTGGCATATTTTCACTGTGTTCCACCGTTGTTCATTTAATAATGCACTTCTCACACATTAAGCTGTTTACTTAGTTTTTAATTTAACCAATAAACGACCAGTGGCTATTAGTGGAACGAAGTAATCGAACAAATCGTTCGACTTTTTGTAAAATTGTCCTTTAGTCGTTCCTAATTTAAATCATTGTTTTAAGAAAAATGCCCGGAGTAACACGACGCTTGAAAACCAAGCCAGGATAGTAAATGGGTGCAAGTATTGTAAGCTAGCGGTGATCATTGCTATAACATGGCCCATGCAACTGACATTGGAACAGTGACTACTTATCTACTATAACATCGACCCGCGTAGGTAATGTTATAGTGGATAGTCAATACTGAATAACGTTTATTTCGGGCATGAAGTCCGGCTTTTTCAGAGTCCGACCTTTTTGATTCGCCGGCAGAATTCTACTCCCTATCCATATCAGATGTTATCTGAGAGATGGAACAGGCTTTACCCATTTAAGAGATAAGATACATTCGCATTGCGGTTCTTGTAATAAAAGTTTCGTTTATTCGTGGCTTGTTTGTTTGTGAGGATTATGGTGTAGGTGGAATTACCTACCTTTATGTGTAAGCCTTTTTAGTGAACAAAGGCTTCGCCCTGTACATGTGTGAGTCTTATCACAACGTCGGACTACTCTCGGCTGATGAGAGTGAATGGTCTATAGTCAAAGTGGTAGATCGGTTTACTATCTTTGGGTCAGAAGGCAGGATCGATTACCGCTGGATAATTATGTATCGTAGTGGCGTTGATCAATGATTTTTCTGCTCGACAAATACACAGTTCGTATCACCAAACGTGCTCTTACCGGTGAAGGAAAACATTGTGTGGAAACCGGTATGTTCTTGAACCAAAAACTTAAGACTTGAGACATGTGCATATTGTGCATGGGTGCCTCCTTGCGCGGGACTGATGCATCATCAGTATTACGGAGTCATCATCATCTTCCAACGCAATCTAGGGCTCTTTTACAGAACGTCATACCTGATACAGAGTAAAAGACCCCAAGAAAGAACCAGTATAGAAGTAGAATCATTAAATTTTACTCGTTTTTCGGTTCTCTATCATATATTTGACCTTTTATAGCAACTCTTTAAGTATTTGAAAAGTGAAAACACGAAATAGCTCTAACAACTTATTTTTACGCTCAAAATAAGAGCTACTCACACACTCACAGTAGACTGGGTCGTATTGTCTGCTAAATTAAATTCCTCTGATCACACACTGACAATGAGCCTCTGATTTCTTTCACCTTTCAGAATTTCCAATAAATTCACGAAGGCTTGTGTGAGACTATTAGAACTAGAGATCTTTAGACGGTCTAAGGAATTTCAGTTTGATTTTTGAACGAGCGATGTGAAGTTCTCTGTTATCTTGAGGGGTCGGCGTTCATTTATATGTGGCTGGGTATCTATGTATGTTTGTTCGAGTAGTTACTCATAGATCTAGTGGTAATGATATGTTGTACTAATAATCCCGTATGCTATGTTACTGATAAATTCATGTTAACGTGATATTACCTACATCAAAAAGAGTTTATCCGGAAAAGTACCTACTACTACCGTACCTAATTCTGCAGTAGTGCTCGCATTGCTGTGTTTCAGTTTAAAGGGGTGCCGGTGTAATTTCAGACACATGAGACTTCATATTTATGTCTCAGGGTCGGCAGCGCGCGTGTGATGACTGGTGTTGCAGCCGTCTATAGGCTGTAGGTACTTTCCATCAGGTTGGCCGTATGCTTGTTTGCTTGCCTAGTAGTATAAAAAAAACATCTTGTATGTAACTTACATGAGTAGTTACTGATGTAGATTAATTAATTTGAAATTAAATGTTATTCGTTTTTAAATATATGTCTAGTTATTTCAGAAAAAAAAACTATTTTTAATGTTTAAAAATATGCTACTGATTCATTTTGCATATATTTTAATTTTTTATTTTAAATAGGTACGTTACCTACCTAACTTATCGATAAAATCTTATATTAAACTGGATTAATCCAGTCGATCGATATGTAGTCACCAGATTAATTCAATTAATTTAATTTTAGGTTAGTAAAGGTCAGGTTTAGTAAATACTTTTATTTTATTTTTTGGGTTCCGTATTTAACTAATATATAATAGCTACTACTAATATATAGTACTAATATATAGTAGCATTATAATTTTAATGTACTAACCTGTATAAAATACTACTTAGTAAGCAATTATACAAAATAAAATAAATACCCTGACTGGCTATTTTATTCCTGTTTCCAACTATAGCCATTATTTCCCATGATCGTACACGAATTACGTTTTAAATTTTAATTAAATACAAGACGACCTCACAAGTGGATGTATTTTGTATTTTAATTTCAAGTGGATGTATTTTAATTAATAGACGACAGTAATTGAGTTCGAAACGGATTTGTTTCATGCAAATCTGATGTGGTCTTATTAACATAGTGGCCATAGTGTTACGATTATCGATAGTTTTAGTATATCGATATCGATATAAATAAATAATAATAAATAAATAAATGCTGGACATTTCACACGTGTTATGGGTGCCAGATAACTGATATACTTAATACAATACATTACATAAATAGATATTTTTTATTATACATAGAAAAATACCTAGAACACCCTGAACAAATATCTGCAGGTCGTACAAATATTTGTTCCGAGGCGGGAATGGAACCCGCAACCTCCTGCGTCGCAGGCGAACCTTCGCCCGCCGCGCCACAGAGGTCGTTAATTTAAGATATTTAATGTTATAACTGGTAATTGGTAAGTGGATGCCGTTCTTATTAAAGTAAATAAATTACTTAATAGTATGTAAGGGTAAGAGACTGTTCGTGTCTTAGTGTCAGGGTAGTGATGTGATAATATGATTTATCGATATGTTTACTGAAATAATAATTAATAAATCACTCTAATATCCTACTAATATTATAAACGCGAAAGTTTGTGAGTATGTTAGTTACTTCTTCACGCTCAATCGGCTAAACGGATTTGAGTGAAATTTGGAATGGAGATACCTTGTACACTTGATTAACACATATGCTACTTCTTTTCATCATATATCCATTCTAATTTTGTTGTTGTTTTTGTTTGTGTTAGGTTATTTTAGTAGTTAGATACTAATCAGGTTTCAATGTTCTTATGCCAGTGTTGTATACGGGAAAGATGTTGTACTTATATCTAATAATGTGGTTAGTTGTATGTCATGTGTTTGTCTACCTACTTAAATAAATCAGTGTTCAATCAGCAAGCTATGTTTCATTACAACATACACTAACTTAATTGTTTATAAGTAGGTACATGTTATTCACCATAAAAAGTTCGTAGTAAATATAAATTGTACTGGAGTAGCATACCCCCTTGATTTGTTGAGTTTCAAGAGAGTTTTCAGAAATATGATGATTATATTTACACAACCCTGCGAATTGAATATAAAAACTCCCTACAACACACCTATTCAGAATCCTAATTTAAGCGTGAAAAAATCTGTTCACGCAGGCCTCGTGTGCTAAATATGCAAAAAATCCAGGCCAGAGTGCGCACTGTGAAAACGAGAAGTGAAATTTTCGTTAAAAATATAATTTACAAAACAGAGGGTAGGCTTTTGGTATCCCCTGCATGTTCGTTGGCATGCATTTGCGTAGAAAAAAAGCGTGAAAAAATGACGGGAGATTTTCGCAGTGCGGGGTACACTTGAAAAAATTATACAACGAATTTGGCATTCAAATTGAAATGGAACGTCAGTGACGTCACTAACGCCAGTAAAACATTTAAACCGCAATTCACTGGAAAAAATGGAAAACAAAAAGCGTGGGAGAACGATGCAAAAACGACGATATTTCTAAAAACCATTCCATTTTTGTAAGTGAATTAATTAAAAGTTAAAACAAATATATAAAGTTATTTTTGACTGCTTAAAAATTATATAAAAATGTAGGTGTAGGTATAAAAGCACAAAATGGTCTTTTTAACTTTATCTCAGGTGACAGGCGTAATGAAAGGTCTTAGGGCACGTCTTAGTTGGACGTGACCTACGAGGTATTTCAGGAGGGCAATTCTGGGATTGGAGACATAATTACGTCGAACCCGATATTTTCATACGAGATAGTGTCCGAGATCTGTCAAAACTTGAATGAAAATGTTAATTTCGACATATTATGTCTATGATCCGGGAATTTACTCTAGTTAATAGACAGAGCATGGCATCAGGTGGGTCAATAGGTTCTTCTTTGCTCCAATCGATAGACTTACTGTACAACACTAGTTACTGTGTCGTATTATATATATGCACACATATATATGTATACTGGTCGAAAGTCTTTGGTTTCTATCGGGAATTCCAAGTATTTGGGCTTCAGATGCTTGCTTTTTGGATAATTTCTATCAGCCCACGGAACTCCATTTTTAACCCACCTACGCCTAATAGCGAACACGGTCATAACGTTCCTACTATATTAATTACTACAATTAAAATGAATACGATGTGATTAATAATGATTTTGGACTGTCAATAAACTGTTAGTTTGTGGTTTGTATAGAATTTTGAATGTATTTTAAATGCCAGTTTATTTTTAACAAAATCATATTAATAGTCAATAACTGAGTAGACATGACACATAATATACATATGGATATACATCCATGTATGGTATTACAGTATTATTGTGGTATTTAGTAGTAGTAGTGGTGGTATTTAGTAACAACTCAGTACAGTTGGTGCGTCGTTTGTCCGGCCTAAGAATAGACATTTCTATCTCCTCCCGTGGATGGGATAAAAGCCGATGACTAAGGGATTACGAATATGCAACAGCATCCATCTGAGTACTCAACATGAATAATGCGATATATCATTAATAGTAATACTATATGATATTATAAAATAAGTAATGGTTGGGCCGGAATCAAGGAACGAATCAAATTCAAATTTGACGATCTCTATGGCGCGGCGGGCGTAGGTTCGCCTGCGACGCAGGAGGTTGCAGGTTCGATTCCCGCCTCGGAACAAATATATGTACGATCTACAGATATTTGTTCAGGGTATGTTCTGGGTATAATAAAAATATATATGTAATGTATATTGTATTAAGTATATCAGTTATCTAGTACCCATAACACAAGCTCTGCTTAACTTGGGGCTAGATAATGTTGTGTGAAATGTCCAGTTTTTTTTTTTCTAGAGCTTAATTGTTTTCCAGTGACAAAATCCATTGGTACACGCCCGAGATTTGAAGCCACGACAGGCTCGGAAGTCGTGAAGTCCCACTAGACTCTCAAAGAATTATAATCAGAAGTGTTATGGCTACACATAAAAAAGCAGACGAGACGCCCGGCGCATGTGCAGCAGTGTGGCATCTCAAAGATGAGCTTTCCTCGGGTCGCCCCGGGCAGACCTGCGCCGGCATTAGTGAGATGCTGGCCTGCCTGGAGGACATTGGGTGGCTGGATTAGCAGCCTCCACTCGCCACGCAAAAAGGGCCCACTGGTGGCCTAGTTACGGAAAAACAAGTATGGCTAAACAAAAATACTTACACGATATGAGTTGTGGCTGTTTAAACAAGTGTCGAACCGGACCGGTCGATTGGTCGTTACGAGCGACCGTCAATTCCAGCCAATCACCGCACTTACATGTCGTTTGGTGACCCTGCGCATGTGGTGCTTAAACTTTGAGCCGTGGAATATCAACTTGAAAATAAAAAGATGGACAGAAATTAACAACAAAAACCTGAGGCCCAATTCTCTAATTTAAAAACGTTCTAGTCACAATATAATCTAATAATATAATATATAATATCATATAATAAAAGTTACTATACTTGACAGTGCGACTGACACGAGATTATATGGTGACTAGGACGTTTTTAAATTAGAGACTTGGACCTCTGGAGTCGTACACTCGTCGAGAGGGTTCCATACAAGTGGGCTACCATAGTCACCACTGGACTAATTAACCTTATTAATTATAATTAAATAACACTTTTTACGCGCATTTTCTCTTAACGATTTTTTACCGTTCCTGTAGGGGGAATTTAAAAACTTGATTAATTTTTTTTTTATTGTTACTTTAAGTGAGGCCCAATATTACGTTAGAACTATTATTATTAGCTTGCGCTGTCCCATTGTTGGGCAAAGGCCAAATATTACGTATATTTTCAAAAATGTTAGCTTAGTAGTTTGGGGTGTTAGGTTGGGGTTTTTTGTATATTTTCTTTAACTAGGCATTTTAAAATTATATTTTTGTGGAGGTTTGAATGTATGGGTGTGGTTCCAGTGAAATTACAGGCACATGAGACTTTTCATCTTTATTTCTCCTGGATGGAGGGCTCGGTACAATGACACTTAGGGTGCGTACTAGGTGTATGCGACTGCATTTTTATAGGCAGAGCCAAAGGTAACGGCTTAACATCAGGTGGGCCAACAGATTATTCCGTAGCTTATTCAAAAAAATGCTATTTACATATTCATGCCCTGTCTGATAGATCCTGAAATCCCTGTGTCATGGGTATCAGGAACTACGAGTATCATGGTAGCACAACAGCCACACCTGGAACAAATATTTACAGATCATACCAACGCATCGGGAATCGAACCAGCACCTCACCAACCGACCCAGCGCGTCACTGATATCGAATAAAAAATAAAAAGTGACGTTTTCAAGCATCCAGCATTCTTCATCAATTCACGAGAAGAAAGTTCTTAGTAAGAAACTGTTCTTCAAAGGATATTTGTTGTGAAGACTGTTCTCAGATGTTATTTACAACAAAAGTTTGAGAACCACTATAAAAGACGTCCAATTTACACAAGGAATCATCGTAGCGGACGCGATTGTCACTATAAGTGGTCCTTCTTTACGAGCGATGGCCCACTAATCGATATTGTTACAAGTGATCGAGATTGCGCTCTCGATCAGCTGTTAAATCTCGAGTGGTGATTAACAGAGAGGTAATTTTGTTGTATTGTTTACTAGCTTACCTGCGTTTCTGCCTGCGTGGATACTGTAAGTTATCATCATCATCAGCAGTTTTTAGACGTTCACTGTACAAAATAGACGAACAAATATATAGTAACAATTCCGCTCCTCTCCAACGAAAACACTGAAAGAATTCGACACGTGTTTCGCCTCTCAACGAAGCATCCTCAGGAAACAGTAGGCTCACTGCGTGCTAGAATAACAAAGACACACTACTGCAAAAACTCCGAAGCCATGTTGCCTCGCCGAACGCCGAACAGAAACTCAAAAAAAAAAAACGTTCGGCGAGGCAACATGGCTGCGGAGTTTTTGCAGTAGTGTGTCTTTGTTGGATTTCCGCAAAGTCAGGCTTGAATCAATTAATTAGACGTTCACTGGACGAGGCCTCCCCCATTGAATACAATGGGGGGATTTGCCATAATCATCACGCTTGGCAGGTGGATTGGTTGTAGCAGTTTTGGTGTTGTGTGAACTCAGGTGGGTGCTGCTGCCCATCGCCTGGTGTAATCCCATAGTCGGTTTTCATGATATCCACGGGAGGAGACGGAGGGGTCTATTATCAGGCCGGTTCCCATCCTCAGTAAGTTGTGCATTATCAAAAACCTAGCTCTTAACTGTGTGCCTGCTAATATTACCTTCATTTTGAATATGTAACGATGACGCGTCCTTTGCAGTTTGAAATTTTAACGGCTGATTATGGACAGCCTATTTTTATAATGATTAGAAGCTTTCCTTAATAGTACTTACCTACGCTAAGGCCTGCATAGAACTAGCTGTAGGTATCCTAAGTTGTAGTGTAGTACTTACTTGATTTATTAATTCTATGTGCTGGAGTTTATGATGTGTTGCTCCGTGTTTGGGTCATCTTTCGTATGCATATTAACTTAGTACTTATTCCTAATGCTTGGCCGTCTCGAATTTATCTTTGTTTCTTGTAAGGCTACCTACCTTGGATTCCTTGAATATTTTAATTGTAAATGCCACCGCAGTTTTCTTCCGCCTTTAGATAGCTGATGATTGTTGTTCGGGGAACTGTATCTTATCCTTAGGTTTTCCACAGACAACCCCTTCGTTGCGTTATCCTAATGCCTCAGTATTTGCGATTCCAAGAACACCCTGCGGGCTAATGCACACCCTCAGCAGTCCCAACAGAGCCAGTGGCATTGTCCCACTTTTGTTGGACCCTTTTGGACCGGGACCTTTGGCCGGCCAGTGGCATCTGCCTAGAAGCACAAATTTATACTGGGATCGCAGCCCCATGGACTGGCCGAACCGGCGAAGGAGCGTTGCAGAGATAACCAAGGAGGGTGCGGTATTTTTGGACCAGGAACAGTGTGTTAAGATGACCTTAGGCTTAACCTACAACCCACTCTTTTCTCGCTTTTATTAAATTTGTATGTATTTTAAATTATCTTTGATTTATCTCTTCCAAATCACTCACTTAGTCTTACCTTGTCACCAATATATCACAAAATATTAGCATAAAGATTATGTATGATGATTATAATTAGCATGAAGTTTTTGAGCTCGTTTTATTTGTATACTGTATATTTTAACTGAAAATTGGAAAACCACCGGTCTAAATATTAGTGTCTCCATGGTGTCTACAATATTTAATTGAGTTTAATTAATTTATATGCAAATGAGGATCAAACTTCGTTTTGTATGGAGCGGACTATACCGGTAACCTTCCCTTAAAAGATCCAACTGGACTTCTACAGGTTGGTGATGATGGTGATAATCCTGCCTACTTGGCGACTGAGAAACGTTTTTATTTCTAAAAGCCGTTTTTAGGAAAAATACTCTTGTTAACAAAATTATAGGACTTGATTTTACTTGTGCAATTTTCGTTGGTATAAGATTTGTCCTGGTTGCTGGCTTATTAAAGAGTGTGTTATTACTGGAAAAAAGCGTTAGCCAAGTTGGTCGTGGAAAGCAATGGCGGCGATGAGTTTACCATTTGTCACGTCTACATTCCTGCCTCACACATCTACATCATACCATCATATCTGTCTACATTCGTCCTTTATCGTTCTCATCAATTCCAGTCCATCCCAAGGTTGTCTGGAAGAGATCGCTGTCAGCGATAAGACCGCCCATTGTACTTCCATACGTATAATTTTAGTTATGATTGTTTTAATATTTTAATTTTTAATGTGGTGTGCAATAAAGTGTTTTCTATTCTATTCTATTCATGCGATTGTACAACCCACGGTGAAAAAGACTCTTTTAGGCTCTGCCTACTCCTTCGGGGAAAAAGGCGTGTGTTTATAAAAAGGCGTGCGTGTATTTTACACAGTAAATACTGCTTTTTAGCTGTAATAGACCAAAGACCGGAATGAGGGTAAGTCTTCACGCGATTTTAGGCTGCGGTCTCAACTCCCGAACTTTAGCACATTATACCATTAAGGTGACAACGCCTATTACCGTCTAAAGACTTTACTGCTAGGGTGTCCTTAACTGCCTTTTGCCAGTCGGCTTTTTTTCCGGCTAATTTGCATTTTGTTTGTTTGTTCGGTAAAATTGATGTTCCTTTTTTTCCAAAACTGTTTCCGTTTCATTGACATGTTTCTATTAGATTGTTATTTATAAGTATAACAAGCGTAGCGTGTGCTGTCTTACATACTTTTGCTGTTTATTTACTTTTGACTACCGTCCTAAGGTTTTTAAGTTCTCATTTACTATGTATCAGCAACTGCTTGCTCCGAGGCACCACACAGGCGTTTCTCACCTAGTGGTAAGACGGACCATTTATATAAGCCAAGCCGTGTTTGTTGCCTGATGCTTCTAGGCCTGGTCGTGTTGGAACAGGAGTAATTTTAGTTTATAAGACGATTCAAAATGATCCTTGTGATTTCAATGAATAAAATTCTTTTGATTTGATTTGTTTACTTGGAATGTATATGTTTAATGGTCACGTGGTGTGTCCGGCCTGAAAATAAACTTCTCCGTCCTCCCGAGGATTGCACCAGGGCATGGGCAGCAGCATCCATCTGAGTACTTAACAGCAATACTGCGATCACCAATCCGCCCGCCAAGCGTGTTGATTCAGGCAATTATATTCTATTTTATTATTGGTTGACGATCTCAGTGGCGCGGTGGGGGAGTATCCGGCTGAGATGCGAGAGGTTGCGGGTTCGATTCCCGCTGCGGGACAAATATTTGTTCCAGGTCTGGGTGTTGTGGTACCATGGTACTCGTAGTTCCTGATACCCAAGATACAGATGAATCTAATTAAGAAAGCGTATTACACTCTTGATGACTATATTAATGATAAAGCCGCGTGGCCTGATGTCGCTCTGCCCCTCGACTGCTAAAATGGAAATTTGCAATATCTGTACTTACCTATTTACATGTTTGTATTAGATTATTATTTATAAGTATAACAAGCGTAGCGTGTGCTGTCTTGCATATTTTTGCTGATGATTATTTACTTTTGACTACCTTCCTAAGGTTTTTAAGTTCTCATTTACTATGTATAAGCAACTCCTTGCTCCGAGGCACCACACAGGCGCTTCTCACCTAGTGGTAAGACGGACCATTTATGTAAGCCAAGCGGAGTTTGTTGCCTGATTCTTCTAGGCTTGGTCGCGTTGGAACAGGAGTAATTTAATTTTATATAAGACGATTCAAAATGATCCTTGTGATTTCAATGAATAAAGTTCTTTTTGACTTTGACTTTGACTTTGACAGCGAATCCTAGTGTGGGATCAGGACTATGCATGTGACTGTTGGGTGTAATGTTATGGTCTTTTAAGAAAACAATGTTTTTTACGCACTGTCTAGTTTCCTGCTTCAACTTTCTAAAACTTCTATCGATATACTTACGCAATTTATCCGGCTTTTTTGTTTCTCATCTATAGCAACCCTACCCGGTAGTTTAGAAGTGTAAAGTGATAAGTGAATTTAGTAGTTCCTGGGTGATGTCAGGAGTATTTACTGCTTTGATATCTGATATTGGGGTTATCTTGGAACAGAAACAATGAGCAATCTATTGTTAAGAATTTTGATAAGGGCTCTGTAATTAATATTAACTTCTTGTTCTTGATTAACGAATTTGTTGAGAAATTATGAATTAGTCATCATCATCATCATTAGCGGCATTCTTTAGATGTCCACTGCTGGACAAGACCTATGCATAAAATACAATGGTAATTATAATAATAATAAATGCTGGACATTTCACACAACATTATCTAACCCCTAAGCTAAGCAGAGCTTGCGTTATGGGCACTAGATAACTGATATACTTAATACAATACATTACAAAGATAGATATTTTTTTAATATGCATAGAAAATACCCAGAACACCTTGAACAAATATCTGCAGATTGTACAAATATTTGTTTCGAAGCGGTAATCACACACGACCACAGAGGTCGTCGTGGTGGGGTTGCGATTCTCCACGCTTGACAAGCGGATTGGTAAGATAAGATAAGATAAGATAATATTGAATCACAAGAAAACTAATAAACTAAACATAAAGGAACTAAATATAGTGCTTTCATGACAATGAAAGATGGTGATCGCAGTATTGGTGTTGAGTACTCAGGATGCAGCTTTTCATCACTAGGTGTCCTTTCGGTTGCTTCAAATTTCGGTCATATTTCGATATAATCACAAAGTGTTGTATTTTAAGACAAGAGAATACAAGATCGAAGCATGATCCGAATTATATTTTAATATTTTTTTAGTTAGAGAATTGGGCCTCTGTTTGCGGTCCGTAAACTGAACTCTGTTTTATCTATAGATTAATTTTAATGAACTTAAATTAATACCTACTTCAATAATTCTATCATAAGTTATCCACGGTCGTAGTTATTGACGAGCGAATTTGGGATTTACTTTGGAAATTATGAAATCTTCAAAGTAAATCCAAAATTCGCTCGTGTTATCTAATAACTGGGCTGAAAGCTGTTCAACTCTAACTTAGCGAAGTTTTCAAATGAATTTTCAAGTATTCCCGATGGTTAAATTAATTTGTACCTAATGTTGATGTCGCTGATGTGTGTGGAAGGCCCAATTTTGAACCTGATCTGCAGAGCCGATCGGTCTGAAGCGATTAGTAAATTTATGAATGATGGATGATCGCTATATACCTACTGATTAATCTCGAACGAGAATAGAATAGAAAATACTTTATTGATCAAAAATAAACAAAACTTAACATGATAATTGTAAGTATTATCGCTTAGAAGCGATTTCTTCAAGACACCCTTTGAATAGAGATAGATCTGTTAAAGTAGAAGAATGGCCGGAGATGTACGTAAATTTTACAAGATTATGCGAAAAAAGTAAAATCTAATGATTATTACCTAACAAAAATTTTCTATCTATCTATCTATCTAAATATATACCAACGAACTATAGTGAAGTGAAGGGCAATTATGTGTAAAAGAATTGCTGCGATCTGCGAGCTATTACAGATGACGAGCTGAAATAGCTCGAATCACTGTAGGCCCTAATTTTTAGGCACCTTTTTAACCAACACGAATCCGAAATAGTGGCTAGCTTAGACCAACGCGGTTACCGGCCGACCTGGGTGGTTATTCGCTATGACCTAAGAGATTCCTTGTCAATAACGTGTGACGTCACCCATACGATTCAGCGATGATTCCACGCAAATATCGTATCGAGCCCGCGTTGTAAGTCCAAGCTAACAAGTGATAAAATCGCTCATGTAAATTGTGGACGAAATTGACTCGTCTGTATAGGCCTTAAGTGCGATGTGTGATGGAAATTGATGTGGACCACTTTTCAGTAAGATGTCATACGAATAATGTACGAAGTACAAGCGACTTCCGTGAGTGCTTTTATTAACCATGATGATGGTATTTTAACGGCTCAATTTATGAGAGCTTCCGAAACCAATTTCTTCAAATGTTTTAGAGTTTTTTCCCCTGGTTCTTTCTCGGTCACTTGGTTTCTTGATGGTTCATATTGGGAAGTGCTACCCTTGTATGGAACACTAGTTTCCGCCTGCGGCTTCATTTGCGGATACAAACATCTAAATATCCGGATCTTTAAGGGTATGTCTCATAATCGTTCTCTAAACCTATTTTAGTTAAAATAGTTTTGTTTTCTTCTCTCTGATGTAAAATGTCATACGTCAAAACAAGACAAAAGCTATTTTAACTAAAATAGGTTTATAGAATGATTATGAAACAGGGGGTAAATCTTTATAATATGTATGTTTATAACTTAACCACGCCGTAATGATTGAACCGATTTCGATGGTAATTAAGATTTGCATAGTGTACGTTATCAGTAGAGTACAGTCGATACGATAGTACAATAGACGGTAGAGCCATCAGTCAGTAGAACTTAAAAGCAAAATTGACTATTTAGCAACCTTAAAAGGATCATTTGTACGTTTTTTCTCTAGCTACGCTATGCTTTTAACTCCTGAGCATAATTAATGGTATAAATAAATTTGCTTTTAAAACAACAGATAAAAAATCACATGAAATTGCAAATCATTCAGTGTTCATTCGTTATGAGCTTACAATGTTAGAGAAATATTAGCAAACTATAGATCTAACGTGAGCTTAGTTGCCTCAATATGAAGCGTAAGCTTTTAATGGTCCTTTACTGCTGCCATTGCTTTCCTAGAGATAAGTTCATAATATAACTAAATACTATTTTTTTTATGGTCTACAATAGCGATTGGTAATCATTATTTTATTTTGATGTAATTAAATAGCGTGCAATTTTAAACTTACGTGTTTTTGCGAATCGTTCCCCAACTCGCTCAACAAAACTCGCCCACGTTTGTCCAGTTGGGGAATAGCTTGGATGTAAGATAAAACTAGCCCTATGTGCGTAGTGTTTCTAAGTGCTCATACGATTTCTATCTGCGGGTGAACACAGTTCATACCTTCTCGCCCTAAAGCTTATTCTCACTCACTCTTTGCTCACAAAGTAATTAGATTAAGTGAGCGAGTGAAATGCTCAGTCATTCATTTGTTAGACGGTTTATTAAATAAAAAATTAATATGATTTTTTCATTGTAATATGGGAATTGCGAGTCACGCTGTCAGACCGAGACTTATTATAAAAGTTAAGTAATATTGTAGATATTGTGAAAAGACGGCCGAAAAAATACCAATCAAAGCTTATTAATAAGTGTTTTAATTTTTTACCTTGACAGTACTTTTTCTATTTGCGACGTGGTGGGAATAATAAGCATACAAATTGCATAACAACACTTTTTTATCTGTGACGCTGTACCGTACCACAGTATGTGGAAGCAACGGGAACCAATCATATTTCACATATTCAATTCAATATATGTATTTTTATTCCAGAAGCTACAAAAGTACACTTGGATATGTCAAAATTTTACAAATATTTGGTGCATACATACATTAAACAATTTTATAAAACATAAATACAATAAGGTATATACTTAGTCATAATATAGAAGAGATTTTAAATTTAAATTAAACATTTTGTTTGATATTCATACAAACTCAAAAAATAATATGATACTCCAAATTAATTTACTGTCAATAATTATACTTAAACATTTTACATTATCAATAGTATTCATAAAATGCTTTTCAATTGTATTTTTAACTATAGCATCGCTATGTCCATTTCCTAAAAAGAATCTTACAATATTAGTTTTTTCTACATTTAATAACTGGTTTTTAGCACTGAACCAATTCTCCATGTTACCAATTAAAATACCTAACTTAACACAAACATTAACCTTAATCTTATCACTTATTACTACAATTGTGTCATCAGCAAAGAGGACTATATCCTTTTCAGCAAAGAGGACTATATCCTTTTCATGTTAAGGATATAGTCCTCTTTGCTGATGACACAACTATCATAGCTTAAGATCAAAGGATTTCGCTCTGAAAGTTGACGGTTTTTTGTTGCAATTGATGCCCCTTGCTAATCTGTTGTGCTCTTAAAGGTATCAAACTAGTGTCAAATACACCACTACCGGCACTAACAACGTCAATGACCCTGATCGAACCCACTGATAGCCTACGGCACATCGGCACAGCATTTTTTCGCTGATTAGCCTACGCGATAGAATCCGAGAGGAGAATATCCGTAGAAGAACCAAGACACAGCTCATAGCTAGCAGAATTAGCAAGTTAAATTGGCAATGGGCAGGTCATATAGCTCGCAGAATTGACAACCGTTGGGGAATAAAAGTTCTCGATTGGCGAACACGAACCGGACGACGCATTAGAGGAATGCCCTCTACTCGATGAACTAAAGATAGTTTAAGTGTCGTAGGAAGTTGGTGGATGGAGACGGCTCAAGACCGTTCGTTGTGGCATTCTAGGGGGGAGGCCTATGCGCAACAGTGGATTTCTACATGCAGATGATGATGGCCCAATCACATATGCACTACGAATGGACTGAACCACTACGAGCTACTCTACGCGCTTTATAGATAGCTCTTTTAGATAGCATTTATAATAAAATATATAAAGAGTTTGTGATTATCGAAGGTTGAGTACAAAGAATAAAAACTCCTTAGTAGTATAGCTGGTTGCGAAACGTGGATGCGCAGGCGGAAAAACTATTCTTAGCTGGCAACTGGCAGCGCAATAAGACGCATAATAAACATTATTCAATCGCAACTGGTTGCCAAGAAAGAAGACAAACTACTCTTTCACAAATGGTTGATAAACTTAGTTGTCAAAGCGGCCGAAGGGCACATGCCACCGTTACGTATCGTTCACAGAGCTACTACGCAACCATTTGAGAAAGCTTAAGCTAGTTTGATAACAATATGATGATGTTACGAAAATGAGATGTTAAACACAAGAGCACTTAGGTACATCCTTTCAAATATGGTATGACATCAGGACATTTCCCGAATGACGTCACAGAGTAAACATAGTTCGGGCCCACCCACCACACATCACCGGCCTATTTAGATAACAAACGTACGGTCCGGGACAAAATGTTTAGATTGTGGCTGAATTATTGTTTGTATCAATCATACTGACCCTATTCTCAATTATCTTACCAACGAGCTAGCTATAGCTTCGTTTAGTACCAAGTATGTAGTTATAGTTAGTTATGCTGGGGCTACATTAGCGGGCTACGGCAAATATTCGTGTTAAGACGAAACTCCTTAAAAAAAAATCCCAAGCTAACTCCGCCCATGATTCCCGATTAGAAAGTGAGAGCGCAGTGAGAGTGTATTACTCACTTGAGCCCAAAAAGAGAAAATAAATCAATTTTCTATTTTGTTACGTGCTGTGATTTTCTACCGAATTGTATAAAAATTTACCGTCAATATCATCTAGATTCGAAGGATGGATGTAAAAAAGGTTTTAGGAGGGCTGGTTTCAAAAAATAAATGTAATGAGAAAAGTTTTATCAATCGTGTTTCTGATCTATGATTTCGTTAGATTACATCCTCAAGGTATCACTGTATAAACATCAAGTTTGTAACTTTTACCTTTACTAAGTGAGAATGTAACGAAGTGACTCCAAAGTTAAGGAGGCTCGTCTATGAGTGTGGCCGGGTAGATCGTTGCAGCGCGTAGTATTCGGGCGAAGACGATATGCTATCGCGGCACTGTCGGTAAACTGGCGCCGCATCAAAGGGATTTGTCGTGACAATATTCGCTTTGGTGGCTACACCTACGTCACTTCAGTATCGTCCAGACTTATTCAGACGGATTCTATGAATAGTAGTAGTTTTGAATCTCGCCGCAAACGACACAATCCGGCGCGATGAATCTTCAATCGTGTTCGCCCGCCTGTGTAGACAAGAACATCGTGTATGCCCGTACACGATGTTTTGGCGCGCCAACGCGACACGAATCTCCGCCCGCTAATGTAGCCCCAGCATTATAAAGAAATGTTAAAAAACTATATCAATATAATTGACCCGGTAGAATTCATATAAATACCTAAAGTGGGTGAACGTTATCCTACTAATATTATAAACGCGAAAGTTTGTGAGTATGGATGGATGTTTGTTACTCTTTCACGTAAAAACTACTGAATGGATTTGAGTGAAATTTGGAATGGAGATACTTTACGCCCTGGATTAACACATAGGCTACTTTTCATCATCATCATCATCATCAATTTTCATCATTATTCACGCGGTTAAAACCGCGGGGCGCAACTAGTAAGTAAGTATATTTGGGATGACCTCTGTGGCGCGGCGGGTGAGTAGCTGGCTGAGATGCAAAAGGTTGCGGGTTCGATTGCCGCTGCGGTACAAATGTTTGTATGATCCGCAAATATTTGTTATGGTCATAACACCTAACCAATCACATACGTGGTCTTGATCCCACACTAGGATTCCCTTTGTCGTGGGTTTCAGGAACTACGAGTACCATGGTACTACAACACCCAGACCCAGATCAAATATTTGCAGATCATGCAAACTTTTGTCCCGCAGCGGGAAGTCAACTCGCACCTCTTGCGTCTCAGTCGGCTACTTGCCCACAGCGCCACAGAGGTCGTCACGCTTTTAGTACTAAATAAATAAACAAAATAAATAAATGCTGGACATTTCACACAACATTATCTAGCCCCAAGCTAAGCATAGCTTGCGTTATGGGTACTAGATAACTGATATACTAAATACAATAACATTACATAAATAGATATGTTTTATTATGCATAAAAAAATCCCAGAATACCCTGAACAAATATCTGCAAATTGTACAAATATTTGTTCCGAGGCGGGAATCGAACCAACAACCTCCTGCGTCGCAGGCGAACCTTCGCCCGCCTAGCCACAGAGGTCGAGTACTAATGTCTTAGAAGATAATTAAGACGAAAAACATTGTCAGTCATAAGAGAGCATTTTAGACCTTAAATAAAAATCTGTAAAAATTATGTTTAGAGATTGTGAATGGGACTGTACACAGTATTCTGTGTTTATTTGGTCTAATCAAATCGGTCTATTCTACGTTTGTATGACCGTTGATAAATAGAATCCTAAACATACCGATCTTCAATTTAAATAGGTACCGCTATATAAATAAGCTATTTATACAGTTCTGTAGCTAAAGGTAGACAATACAAATAAACTCTAAATAAGTTATTCCATCTAAATAAATAAAATAAGACAGATTTAGCACAAAGATTGGTAAACAAAACTATTCATCATCATCATCAACAGAAGTCCACTGCTGGACATAGGCATCCCCCATAGAATTCCACGACGTACTGTCTTCAGCCGCCGTTATCCACCGACTTCCTGCGACTTTTGAAAAGTCCTTGTTTCTTGTTTGGTAGTATCTAACAACACCACCAAACAAGAAAATTAATTTCAATTAAATAAAAGAATTTAAAACATTCACAAAATGGAATTTTTACTTTTATTTCCTGAAAATCTATTGCAACGAACTTCTTGTTGGCCAAGATCTATAGTGCGTATCCAAAATGCCGCCACGGCGCAAGCTCCACCCAATAAAACTACTTCTAAGAACCGAAAAATGAATGAAAGTCTCATACACAACAACCCTACGTAATCTACTAAAAAACAACAAGTAGAACCAAATTCTAAACTTAATTAAACCCGTTATCGTACATTACCCGGCCCGGATTAACTGGTGTATGTGTTGCGGGTAAAGTCTGAAGTCCGGGTCTTGAGACTGTTAAATGTTGACAATCGCCAAAAATTTGGCGAAATATGTTTGAAACTGAGCTCACCTGCCTGCCCTTAATTATGCTCTTGTTTATTAAAGACTTCACATCCAAAAGTAGACTTGGATCAATTGGAGTCAATTTTCTATTTATCTATTGTCAAATGTTTGTATGATCTGCAAATATTTGTTTCGGGTCTGGGTGTTTTGGTACTATGGTACTTGTAGGTCCTGATACCCACGACACCGGTAATCCTAGTGTGGAATCAGGACTATTTATGTAACTGTTGGGTGTTATGTTATGTTATAAATTTGTTTACCTTATTTAGAATAGGCTGTGGAGACCCTTTTGCTCTATGAATTGTGATGCAAAAAGCAACAGATATTTTTATTTCAATATTCCTATCGCCTTTGTATCTGTACGCGATTCGTTCTTTCATTAAAACGTGTGTGCAAAGTAAAGCATTATGACGGCGACAGAACAATCTCCTAGTTTTTGCGTGGATTCTGGTGAATGTTAACATCCACCATGTTCTAACATGAGCAGTAACGTGTGTGCGAAGTGCCGCAATATACCACTGTCGGCGACAGAACAATCTTCGGTGAAAAAGCGTCACTTAAATTTGCGCTAATATTACTCTTTCGTGGATGAAAACTCAAGACCGAAGGAACAAAATACTCTTTTATTATTAAGTACTGCTGTAGTGTGTCGGGCTTAATAATATACCTCTCCCTCCCGTGGATGGTTAAAGTCGTTTAAGGGATTAGCTGGTAGATCCACTGCCGGACGAGGCATTCCCGTAGAATACGGGGGGCCCTATTCACCCGCTTGGCAGGCGGATTGGTAATCGCAGTTTGGTTTTGAGTACTTAGGCGGATGCTGCTGCCAATCCCCTAATGTAATCCCTTAGTAAGGCATTAACTAAATCCATGGGAGGAGAAGGAGGGGTCTATTCCCCACACACACACACACACACACACACCCACACACACACACACACACACACACACAACACGACACCTGTGTGTTGTGTCGGGGGCTGGACACAACACGGCACCTTGCCTTTACAACTAAAGAAATTGTCATAAACAAAAGTCGTAATAATCTTTGCTGCTCATTCAAAGTTTGATACGAAGTTTAAAGCCCCCAACGCTGTCTTTATTTTATGTCCTTAGTCCTAAAGGCATTCTTGTTATAGCATTTACTAAGTCCTAAAGCCATTCTCCCTTGCTCGTTTTCTCTCGCCCTAGTTGTAGATGGCACCATTTGCGTTTCAACGCGCCTAATTTTTCTCTTCGCTTGAGGTGAAATTTTAAAATTGAGCTTGTCTTATGATTGTAGTTTCTAAATGTAATGAGTTTTTGTTGTTAAACTGCAAATTGCAGTCCTCAAAGTATTTGAGATGATTGCTGCTATTTGCTTTATTTATTTTTAGTGTTAAAATGTTTTAAACTAGTATTTTCACGCTTCAAAAATAATGCCTAAAGATAATGGTTACGTTGTTAATTTTATTATTTTTAAACTGACAGTGACATTTATTTTAAGTTTCTAATAATAAAAATATTTATTTTTTTAGTTCAAGAACTCACCGTCAAAATACTGCATGATAAGAATTTTTAAGAGCGACTCGTATACCATTTTTTGTCCAACCATCACCACAATAAGCATTATCACCAGCTTGTATACGACCAATGTTGGACGAGGCTTCCCCCATTGAATACAATTTGGAGATTTGCCATAATCACCATTCTGTGCAGGTGGATTGGTGTTCACAGTTTTATGTGTACTCAGGCGGATGCTGCAACCCATCCACGGTTGTAATCCCTTAGACGGCTTTTACGTCATCCACGGGAGGAGTATGAGGAGTCTTTTCTTGGGCCGGACACACCACGGCACCCATTAGAGTACAAAGTGAATCTTTTTGCTTTGCAAACGTATAGAAATAACATTTCTTATTATAATCCATTGACTAGAATGGCTCGTCAATACAATGACTTCTTGAAGGAAAGTATTGAACTTGATATATTTGTTCCTAAATTGAGCCAATTCATTAAAATTATTAAAGACATCCTCCATTTCAACAACTTGAAAGGCTTAATTGCTAGTAAGTAGTTAGTATGTTTATTATTGTCAAACTTTTATATATTTATTTGTATAACTTCATTAGTCCTCGAACCTGCCCAGCTAACTCGGTATGGTTGCTTGTTTTTGCTGTGCGCACATGTGTTTATGTTGCGACCAAGATCTGAGCAATAATTTTTGGTATCTCTTTTTTATTTTTATTTGTGGTTGTAATGTGTTTTGTGCGTGTAAATAAATAAATAAATAAGTACACCACACCAATACTGCGATCACCAATCCGCCTGCCAAGAGTGGTGATTATGGCAAATACCCCCATTGCATTTAAATGGGGGAGGCCTCGTCCAGCAGTGGAAGTCTGCTGCTGATGATGATAATGATGATGGTGTTTCAAACAATGTAATCTCTAAAAAAAGCAAGATAACACGTATAATATACACTTTGAATGTAACTTATTAACCTCAGAAGTCGAGCGCCGACTTTCATTAGGAATGTGTACCATAAAGTTTTTAAATTTCGTTTGTAATGACATCTTTTGTAGCGCAAGAGTTTGTAGAGAAAAAAGCGTACAAAACCTCAGATTATTTAGATTTTTGATGATATTAAAGGTTAGGACTGAATTTGATCTAACACGGTCCAAACAAATGTAGAAATTAATGTTAAAAGCAAACTATATTTGATAAAAAAAACATACATGTCAAAGAGATTTAAAAAATTCTGTTGAATAAAATTAATTTTCATTTGGTGTTCTTTTTTGCCTGGAATTGTTTGACACCATTTGAATATTACAGAAAGCGTAAATGAAGCATTTCCAAAGAGGCACAGCTGGATCCTTTATGAATCTATGGTTTATTTTAAATTGTACATATTTGAACGGATGTATGTATGTCTGCCGTTCGCTAGAAATTTGTTTTTTGATACAAAATCATAGTTTTTTTTTGATCTTTTTCTTTGAAATTCATCTTCATTCTTCTTCATTCAAAAAAATTTTGTTTATCTGTGCTCGCGAGCTTTGATAAACATTAAAATAATACAATATTTAATTTTTCTGATCTTCTTTACCAATTGACGCGAGCTCCTACTCTATCTCGAAGCTCATCAACTTACGCTAACGCAATGAGAAAAAACTCTCGTATATTCTCATTTTCTTGTTATTTTTCACACAAATGTTCTGTTATTTCGTTGTTATTACAAATGATGTAAATTATAGTACATGAGTTAGATGACATTAGTTATTTGAATTGGCCTTCTCTTGTGTCACGGTTCTTTCTTGGTCTCCTAGAAGAAAGAAAGACTTAGTGTGGTGAAAGGATTGGCATTTTTGCCACTACGGGCTTCGATCATTTATTTACACAAACAATTATACTCTTGGCCATCATCATCATCTAGTTGACGTCCACTGTAAGACGAAGGTCTCCCCAAAAGAATGCAACGACGAACAGCCTTGAGCCGCCTTCATCCACCGATATTTGTGTAATCCGCAAATATTTGTAATGGTCGTACAGTCGCATACGTAGTCTTGATCACACACTAGGATTTCATGTGTCGTAGGAACTACGAGTACCATGGTACCACAACAAACAGACCTAAAACAAATATTTGCAGATCATGCAAACATTTGTCGCGCAGCGGAAATCGAACCCGCAACCTCTTGCATCTCAGCCGGCTACTCGCCCTCCGCGCCACAGAGGTCGTCAATTATATAGCATGAATCAACAACTCATTCCACTCCGGGCTGTTTTCCTAACATCAGGAGCCGAATCACCCCTCCCAACTCCCCCTACTTCCTCGCCCAATAAATTAGCATGCGTAGATTGAATTGTCGCGAAAGTAGGTAAATTATGTTAATTTTGAATAGTCCTCTTTCTAACGTAGGAAAACAAGTTAAATGAATTTGACATTTGCTCACAAAATGGTCGTTCGTCTGTAATGGATTTGGTGAAATTGTTTTTATTGGGTAAAATAGTTTTCGAGAACTTAAAGCTTAGGCTTACCCCCTTATTCAAAATATTTTTTTTGTCTTGTTTTGACATATGACATTTTTCATCACAGAGAATAAGATAAAAGCTATTTTAACCAAAATAGGTTTAAAAAATGATTATGCAAATATATTCATATATAACAACACCCAACAATCACATACATAGAATTAAAACTTCTTGCGAAAGAGTTCGTCCGGGGAAGTGCCTACCGTACCTATTTCTGCCGCGAAACAGTAGTGCTCGCATTGCTGTGTTTCGGTTTGAAATGGTGCCGGTGAAATTACAGGCACATGAGACTTTTCATCTTTATGTCTCAGGGTCGGCAACGGGCGTGTGATGCCTCTGGTGTTGCAGGCGTCCATAGGCTACGGTAACTACTTTCCATCAGATGGGCCGTATGCTTGTTTACTTGCGAAGTAGTATAAAATAGTTCTCTTCCAATTATTGTATGAACCGTACAGAATAGTAAACCATGAATTAAATATGGCGTTTTTACTGTCTCGTTTGCACAGTATTGGATCCTTGTTTCGTTATAACAATGAATATCAAAGCCTTTAGCATCAACATTACCTCACAAAGAGCAGAACGAGAGAACACAATAATAGTTACTACTAGGGATTGCAATCCGGACAGATTTTCAATCCGGATTGACGCTAATCCGGCCGGATACGGTTGGATCCGACCGGATACGGTCGGATCCGACCGGATTGGTTCTCTGATAGTCCGTGTATCTAACCAATATGTATTTTCCCAAAATTGACGAAGTGTAAGTGTGTTAAGGGTATAATATTCTAAATTAACGAACAAAAACCTTATTTAAGTAGCTAATACCAAATCAACTTTATTATTATCCTTATGTAGGTTTCCAAACCTATTATACAAAACAATTACCAATAATCAGCCTTAACTTTAATAGAGTCTATATTCCACAGCAAAAAATATCAGTTTGTGTGAAACGGAGTTCTAGTCTATGAGGTGGTGTCATTAAACGAATCACATATTATAAAATGAGGTGTAAAAGGATACGTGTTAAGGGTCCGGCAGGATCCGATACGGATCCGGTAATTATTGCCTGATTACCGGATCCGCCGGGCCGGATTGCAATCCCTAGTTACTACCATAGTACTAAACTAAACCTAGAATGTGAAACCGAACTGAATAAATATCAATCGACATCACACAAACGGAACACGATAATGGTTCCGTACCGTAATTTAGGGTTCGCGATCGCCAATAGAATTGCAAACCCGATCTTGGGTTGAGAATGAGCGCTCTTTAGGGGATACGGGCGTGGGCACACAGAGAGCAAACTTAGATAATTAAATAACGCCAAGCAGTAATTTCTGTGTTCCTGTTAAAAGGGTATCGATGCAGTTACATCTTTATGACTCTGGGTGACAGGCAAAGTGACTAATTGTCAGTTGCGACGTGGCATGGGTCATTTGATGAGAAATATTAAAAAAGTCCTTCAGGGAAGTTTTTTCCGTTTGTTTCGAAACGAGACTTCGGCGTCGCCAATATTTTTTATTTTTTATAGTTTATATCGTGTAATTTTGGTGGCATTTTAACCGGTGTAGCTTATTTAAAGAGCACATGGTAGTGAATTTAAATATAAGTGTATGCGTGTCTTTTCAAATTAACTATTTGGGCAACTTAATAAAACTAAAAAAATTACCTAACAGTGGAAAGTGGCCTGAAAACCTAACGGTATATTGAATATGGATACGATAGTTGACGTCAAATATTGGCCAATTAAATCGTGGTGGCTTTGAATCCTTTGTAATTTGATTGGTTAATATTTGACATTTACGATATCGTCGTCAATTGCATGTGCAATACGACGTCTATTGCATGTGCCGTTTTGTCCGGCCTAAGAACATAACCCTCATCTCCTCCCATGGATGACGTAAAAGCCGATTAAGGGATTACACCAGAGGACGGGCAGCAGCATCCACCTGAGTACCTTACATGAATACTACGATCATCAATCCGTCTGCCAAGCGTAGTGATTATGGCAATCCCCCCCATAGTAGTTAAGGAGGGGCTTTCCAGCAGTGGACGTCTAAAGACTCGTGATGATTATAGCGTCTCGATAACAACAGGAGGTCTAAAAAGGCCACTTTATATGAATCATAATACGATTCAAATAAAGGAATTGCTAAGGATCTGCTGAGAATTCGGAAAATGAATTGCTACCAGATGAATTTGCCACATTGAGCAATTCATCTGATAGCAATTCATTTTCCGAATTCTCAGCAGATCCTTAGCAATTCCTTTATTTGAATCGTCGTATTATCCTACTAACTAATATTATAAACGCGAAAGTTTGTAAGTATGGATGGACGGATGGATGGATAGATGTTTGTTACTCTTTCACGTAAAAACTACTGAATGGATTTTAATGAAACTTTACAATAATATAGCTTATACATCAGAATAACACATAGGCTACAATTTATAAAGATATTGTGTGAATTGACCACAATATGACGATAAGTGTCAAGTAAGCGTTTATTCCAATATTTCCTACCAACAGTTCGACAGTCTAACAGTTTGGGCAAAATTATTCAAAACTGTTAGCCTGACCTGTCGGACAGATTGGAATTTGGATTTACCCCTTAGTTTTGTTCCATATAGATAAATGGTAGGAAAAAATCTACCATCTGCGAGCTATTCTGGCGTGCGCTGCCAAAACCGCTAGAATTACACATAATATATGTAATGTATGATGGAAATGTTTATCTTAAATAATCCTACAAAAAAGCCCGCCACAGTATATATATATATAGGTTATATTATTTTCTACGCCACGCTAATATAAGCTATACGAAATACTAATCCTGCGCAGACGAAGTCGCGGGCACCAGCTAGTGATTCATATAAAGTGGCTTTTTTAGACCTGATATTCGTGCTTGGGTCTCAGTCCTCTGCCACGTGCTAGCCAGCAGTCTAGTTCAACTCATTAATGTTTTCCTCTCGGTGTGTCTCATTCCCTACTAAGCCTCAGACAGTAACCCGCCCTTTACGAGCTCGTATCAAACGTTACAAACTATTGTTATACCTCTACCACCTGCTCTGGTAATGTACTCAGTGTATTGCTGGGCTATAACTTTGAATAGTCTGAAATAAATTGGTTACTTAATCATCATCATCAACATCAGCAGCTGAAGACGTCCACTGCTGGACATGATCTCCATAGAATGCCATGACGTTTGTGAGCCGCCTCCATCCACTGAAATTCTTTGACTTCTGGTTCTTGGTCGACGAGCGAATTCGATACAAACTAGGTACTCTTTGTATTGGTAACTGAATATCACCATCATCATAATTAGCTGAAGACGTCCACTGCTGGATAAACGCACCTCCATAGAATGCCATGACATTCGTGAGCCGCCTCCATCCACAGCGATTCTGCAACTTCTGTGTAGTCGTCAATGAGAGAGTTCGTTATGAACTACTCATTTCAACTATCTGTTCTATTAATTTACTCAAAAACAAATTAAAAAGTCCTTACAAGTTATTATAGTACATATTATTTAAGAGGAGGTCACCGAAACAAAAAGCACCTAGTAAAAGGGTGTAAGCGCCCTACCGATAATTTTCTCTTAAGTAAAAAGTTGACGGTTTACATGTTAAACGGCCACGCCAATTTTGATGAAATTTGGTATACTGATAGATAAAAACTCTGGATTCAAATAAAGAGCAATTTTATCCCAAAATTCAGTACCTACCCCTTGGGAAATGAACACGGGTAAAACCGAGAACGGCCCCTAGTAAATTATAACTGTCAATTTGCTCATAGTCAAAGAAGAGTATTGTTTGTTTGTTTTTCATGTCACTGGTTCTTTCTTGGTCACCCTGCAATAAGGTCAGTGACCTGATTGAAGTCAATAACTAACAAATTATATTTTATTAAATGTTCTGTTAGATTAATGCGATAATTATTTTTTTTTCAGGTAAGACATTTTCCAGCATGGAGAGATCCAATTAATTCTGTAAGTACAAAGTCCTGTCTAGAGCATTCAAGCTCTACTAATAGAAAATACTTAGTGGTATCGATTAATGGGCCGTTGCATAGTCTTATTGTCCCACTGTGGATTCCCTCTTTGTCACCGCTCTATGAGACGCTGATTAATTCGCTTTTCTAGGGTGTGTTCACAGTGCAAGCGGTCAGCGGTGATTTAATGTTACAAAGATCTGATTCTTAATTTGTTAGCGCACAATTGACACGGACGTATGCTGGTGTAGTGTAACACGGATGTTTGTATGGAAAGTGAAGTTCACAGATTGTACGCTAGGGGAGTTCGTCGGTGTCGCCATACAAAACCTTTGTTACACTACAGTGTAGTTTGATGAAAGATTTTGTGATCTCGCAGGTGTCAAAGTGACAGGTGTCAAACTATGAAATGTCTACTAATAGTGTAAACACGGGTAAAAAAAACTTCCCGTGGTACTACTGGATCGCTTGGTAGTTCTACGGGTTTTTTTACCCGTGTCACTACTGGTAGTACGGTAACACTGTTAGAACGGGAATAATGGGATAAATGGCGGATTAAAATAATCTCCCCCGGCGGATTAAAGTAATTGGGGGGGACCCCCCCCCCCCCCCAATACTACAGTATCAAATGGCCAAGATCTGCAAAAAATAGGCTGTTAATAAGAAAATAAACAGACACACGGACAGACACAATACGATCCTATAGTGGTTCCATTGATACCTTTTGAGGTACGGAACTCTAAAAAAGATCACATTATTGCTATTCTTTCTTAAACTGATGATGAAATCGCATGTGTAAACAAACCCTTCCTCAATCAATAAGCCGTCCACACTCGTCGCGGTTTATTTTATCGGCAGTGCGTGTTTTATTCCTAATACGTCGTTAGGCGCAGCCGCTTCTCGTGTCTGCATACTATTTATTACTTCAACCCTCGATAGCATATTACTTGCACTTGCGAAAATCTCATCCAAAAAATAAAAAGCCATGTCAGATCCGGAACCCGCTAATTCACTAATGTAGTAGTATTTCTTAAACTTTCACGATCAGAACACTATTTATTAATATTGTCACGGGTAAGTATCGCGTGTCTTCAGAATTAGAAATATTTCTAATTCTGAAGACCAAGAAAGGGTAGTTGCTGCAGCTGCCACCACTTCTCGACGGTAGCTCCATGTACTCCAGTCAGCCCGCGACCACGTTTGCTGTAACGCATTCGAAACGTCGGGAATAATAAATAATAAGGTAACACGCGATAAATACCCGTGTAAATACACGTAGTGTATTTATTGTCACGGGTATTTATCGCTGTATATGGTTTGTATATGCTATGTATGGTTTAACACGTTCTAATTTTAAGTAGTAGGATCTATCTATATACCCTGCTTTTTAATCTTAGACATTTTTTGTTATCAAAGAAATATCAAGATATGCCACTGTGTGTATAAGTGTCATGTATGTGTACCATATGTGTATATATACACATATTATACACATACATGACACTTATAAACACAGTGACATTTCTTTGTTTACAAAAAATGTCTAAGATTAAAAATCAGAGTATAGGGCGGTAATTTGCATACGACAAGACGTGTTTAGAAACTGACATTAACATTGTTAGCAGTTGCGTCAGAATTCAAAGTCAAAACTATTTAATTTATACCTCTCCGAGTCGAGTGCTTCTTCCGCAGTTACCTCACAATTCGGAAGTTTGGAAGGCTTTGTAACACAAATAAAGGAAAAATGGCAAAGTTTGCTGAAAAAGTGGCTGAAACTGAAAAGGACTCTAATTTAGAAAATAATAAAAATTGGAACCGTCAGGGCGTTGATCTCGCTCGCACTTATCTGTTTTTATTTTGCCGTTATTATTAGTATCCCTGCCCTGGCTGCAGTGATCGATACCATCAGATAACCTGAGGAGGCTGTGCTTAATGTCATCGGAAATTCACACATATGTCGATCGTCCTAATCGGATGAAGGATAATTGTCAATATAAATATTTAGGATTGTCAGTTTGGAAGATTGTGGTACTAAATAAAAGTTTAACAGCGTGAAGAACGTAAATCAAACTTTATTGCTGATGTGCTACGGTCCAATATCTATCGAATTGCATTGAACATCGTTATTTTTACCGAACTTGCACGAGTGTTCAACATAGCCATAACAAGACCACCAGTCCTTTCAAATCCTGGCTCCCAATCCTAAACCCTTTCGACCCTCGATCACCCTTCGTAAGGGCCCTCCGTCTGAGGGCCGGGAGGGACCAAATGAGACACATGTAACGAGTAAGTGCAGAGAAATGAGCACTTACAGCGATATTGCCGGGGTAAAGATGTTTTCAAGATTTGCGGGTTGAAGTGCATGTTGGAGTAGGAGATTTGGTGTTTTGTTGTTTTGGTACGTATTATGGAACGATATAGCATTTTTACTGAGTAATTCGACGTGACACGTGCATGAGCCTTAAGGAAATTAATAGAAACAGCCGCATGGTGTAGTGTTACACGGGTTTTTGTATAGACAATGAGGTTCGCAGACTTCGCAGAGAGAACGCTGTGTGCCTGTGTATCGGTGTCTCCATACAAAACCTGTGTTATACTACACCATACGTCCGTGTCAAGTTGTTTGCAAAACAAACTTAGACTTAGCCTCCTGGGCGCATGCAGACTCCTTTCACCACACTGGTTTATTTACATGTAAGGTCTTAATACGAGAAGCAAAAAAGAAAGAAAAGACGTAATATAACAGAAAATGATTGCTAGAGGTTTCATTCAAACAAAATCATTTTAACCATTTTTAGCCGCCCACGTACGTGGTCCAAAGTTGATTACTCAGGTAGGTTCGCCGTAGTATTGGTGAAAAATTTATGATAAATTTAATATATAAATAAACCATTTTAAGCATTCATTTTGGCCAAAAAATTCCACCTACGCTGTCGAACTAACTATACTCTGATGTTTAATCTTATGGTGGCACTTCACTTGGTTCAAAACTTCGCAAATGTTTGCGTTGTTTTGCCAAGGAAAACAACATTATGTACCGATAGACTCATGGTGGATGTTCAAATTTAGTACCTAGTCCTAGTTTATATTAGGAGTTCAAAAATGCTGCGTCCACATAAACTTTTAATTGGGCATTTGGTTCATTTAAAAGGTTTGTTTTATGAACAATCTATATTTAATTGAAGGAAATTATATAGTCATGTTCTTTTGGATTCATAGAATTAGGTGGTCTGTCTTAAAACGGATTTTGATGTTATTTACAGAACTTTCCAAGATGTTTTATACAACCATTGGATTGTGTACATTGTCGTGCCAACTGACCTCTTCAGTGTTATAAGCGAAGCCAACGGAAAAAAATATAGATCGTTACATTATTTTTAGCCATGTCTACTCTATTGTGAACTCTACAAAAGCGCAGTCAGCCACTTGTCCAGGACATGCGACATCAAAGCTGAAAATAACCAATTGACGCGCGACCGCGACACCAGTGACACGGGCGACTATAAATCGCGTTTAGCCGCGACAAAAATAGAAAAATCGCGATCAGTCGTACCGCACTGCGTTATTTACGAGAAATGAGACTATTGTTTTGTTGCAATGATGGCTGATTTGTTTATAGAATTTGTAATTTGTTGGTAAATTTATGAAATTCTCGATAATTATCGTTTTGCCCTGATTTTATTATTGGTATAGTTTAATTTGTACGTGCACTAAAAAATTTTATTAAACCGTTGTAAGAGATTGTTTTGTTTTTACAAGCTTTTATTTAACTTGGAACTCAAATTTTTCGTACCTGTATAATTCAGATGACTATATTTGTGGTAACGGCAAGCTGATACAATGATGGAGACGGAAGGTGGACAACGGAATCCCGCAATAATTTATATTAACTGTAGCCTGGCAGTGTTTGGGCTCGTTTTGATCAGCTCACGGTTCCGACCACTAATTTAATAAAAACTTGTTTTTAAAAATTATTTTTTCAACAAAAATTTCAACAATTTTACACTACCTGAAAATCTGCTCATAATGATTATTCCTATTCTCGGTATAACAGCTATAGCTATAGCTTCTTCTGTTGAAAGTACCCAAATAAATGAATATAAACAAAATATGTATATTTTTACCCACCCAGCGTCAATTTCGGTAAAGCTATTTCTACAAGTAGGTATATAAAAAGTAATCAAAATATTCCCGAAATTAATGGGTAGGTTTTTCGATTGACGGTTTAATTATCAGGGCAAACGAATAGACTAATCAATCGGAGCCATATGCCTTCATGCTTGTTCCCTTGTTCGTAAGAAGATGCGTCCGGCGGCGAAGTTGCCATTATTTTCTCACGATATAACTTTTCATTTAAAAAACCGACTTCCGCCATTGTATTCGACTAAAAATTTGGATGAAAAAAAATGATGAAAGAACCATAGTGGTGAAAGGATTATGATACTTTTTGAATGCAAATGCTTGGTTTGTTGCTGAAAATATCAAAATCGCCATATGTATGCCTACAATATTTGAGGAGTTCCCTCAATTCCTCATGGATCCCATCATCAGAACTGGATTTTGAAAAAAATGGGACCAATCTGGAAGTATCTATTCAAATAAAAAAATAATTTTCCAAATCGGTTCATAACCGCCGGAGATATGCGGTAACAAATATTAAAAAAAAATACAACCGAATTGAGAATTCCTTTTTTGGGAAGTCGGTTAAAAATGTTATACCGTTTGAAACCCGCAAGAAAAACCCGAAGCAAGAAGTAGCACTAATCAGTAATAGCATCGTCTGAATGCGACGACTACTTAGGCTGATATAGTCTGTAGAATCAGGACATAACTGTATTGCTTGCCCGCTCCATACAAATCCAAGTTTGCTCTTCATTTGAATATAAATTAATTCAAGTCAATTAAATTTTGTAGACACAATCTAGAGACTAATCTAGGCCTGTGGTTTATTAGTTCCCCATTCAGTTGTGCAATTAAACTAGCATGGGTTATAAGATATTCATACAATTAGAATACTTATTAGAATTTAGTAGAACTTCTTGTGAAAGAGTTCGTCCGTGGAAGTACTACCACCGTACCTATATCTGCTGCCAAGTAGTAGTGCTGGCATTGCTGTGTTTCTGGTTGAAGGGTACGGGTGCCGGTGAAATTACAGGCACATGAGACTTTTCATCTTTATGTCTCAGGGTCGGCAGCGCACGTGTGATACCTCTGGTGTTGCATGCGTCCATAGGTCAGGGTAACTATTTTCCATCACGTGGGCCGTATGCTTGTTTGCTTGCCAAGTTATATAAAAAAAAACTTTAAGTCAGTGTGTTTTGGATTTGCCGTGATGTGTCCGGCTTATGAATATACCCCTCCATCTCCTCATGTGGATTTCGTGAGAGCTGACTAAGGGATTACTCCAAGAGATAGGCAGCAGTATCCACCTGAGTGCTTAACACTAATACTGCGATCTGTTTGGTGATCGCAGTATTAGTGTTAAGCTTGGCCAAGCGTGGTGATTATGGAAAATCCCCCCATTGTAATTTATGGGGGAGGTCTAAAGGCTGCTGATGATGATGATGATGATACAAATATTGCAAATATGTATATACATAGATTAGATGTGATAGATTTTGGCGGAGATGCGGGATCTCTGCTAGTTCAAAAGTTTAGGGTCACATACATTTTGATGTTCATCATATTGTGTGGCATAAAACTTAAAAAATAACAAGCATTTTACATAAGATTTGTCTCAAAATAAACATTCATGTAAAAGCTATTCTAGCTCGTATCGCGACCTATTTTCTAGCTGAAATAAAACAGTAATATCCTTACATTTAAATATTTATCTGATCGCTGTAGCAATTTACAAATGTCGCGTGAAGTGTGGAAATAAAAGGAGTTTAGAATACCCTCATGTCGTGTGGTTTCAAAGTTTAAATTCAATATGCTTTGCTATTTTCGTATTTGCTACTAAGAGTCGGGGCAGAATAGAAAATGAATTAGTAGGTTTGATTCCCGGGTAAGGCTAAATGGGCCGGTTCTTTAATAAGAATCGCCGTTGTTATGATTGTTGGACAATTACGATCTGACAAAAAAGTCCATGAGGTTATACATCTAAGTGTTCACCCCACAGAACACTGCTCCTCTTTCGCGTATAATTGCTTCATCATCATCATCATCACCATTTTTTCTACGTCCACTACACATTTGCTATAATCATCACGCTTAGCTTGGATTGGTGATAGTAGTTTGGTGTTGTAATCAGGTGGATGCTGTTTCCCATCCCCTGGTGTAATCTCTTAGTAAGGCTTTTACTAAATCCACGGAATGAAACGGACGGGTCTGATCAGATGAAGATGTGGCGTGGTGTGTCCGGCCTGAGAATAGACCCCTCCTTCTCCCGTGGATGTAGTCTTGCTAAGGGATTACACCAGGGAATGGGCAACAGCATCCACCTGGTTACTAAACACCAAACTGCGATCACCAATCCGCCTGCCAAGCGTGGTGATTATGGCAAATGACAATGGCCCCCCATTGTATTCAATCGGGGAGGCCTCGTCCAGCAGTGAACGTAAACAGGCTGGTGATGATGATGATGATGTAAAACAAAATTGATAACGTTCTAATTGTATCAAACATGATCGCTTCTATCACAATTCCCAGCCGCAAAGTTACGTGAACACGTTCCATACAATAAATGCAGCGCAGGAATCCAACCCTAGTTCCCATCAATTCCAGCACCCTTTCTTCACCTCGGGCGATTAGTTACGACTCATTCACGAGCCATTGGGTTTTTACATTAAATGGGGGATGATGGCAGTGCAGAGAGGTTCCACTGATAGAATGCGATTACTTACACGTAGTGTGGAGGTGAAGGAACGTTTCAGGTGCTTCTAAATCGCGAATGTTACAGAAAGGAGAGAAAAATGGATTAACACTTGAACCTAGTTCTAAAATATGGGCCCTAGACTAAATGCAGACCAATGGCAATCTGCTCTAACCTTTAAATATCCAGCAACTTTAAATATTAAGTACGATAGGTTGTTTTCCGTTTCACAAACAACGCACAAAAAATACTTCAGAATTATAGAGCCAAGTGATTTATTTCAAAATTATTAGCTTCACATAATTATAACTTTTCCTTGTTTTGCGTATGTTATGCACGTTGTGTATGAATAAAGTGGAATCTCTGGGCTCTTGAGGACAATAAAGCTGGCCATTTACTACCGTGCCAAGTTTCGTAAGTAGGACACATCGAACGCATGTGAAATATTATTATGTTCCCGTCATTACGCGAGCTATTTAGTGTGATTGATCATTTGTGTTTGATCTTTGTAATGGACCGTTGTTTTAATGGAAGGAAATAAAACTAAAATGGTTGTTTCAATTAGTATTGTATTTGTTTTAGTCAATTATAAAAGTATAGGGATATAATTAACGTATTTTAGTTATTATTTATGGAGCTTTCAGCTAATTACATTAGTAATGGAAATTTATTCATATTTTTATGTGGTGCGTATTGAACGGGTAAAAAATATGGTACCACAACACCCAAACATTTATCCCGCAGCGGGAATCGAAGCCGCACCTTTTGCGTCTCAGCCGGCTACTCGCCCACTGCGCCAAGGAGGTCGTCAACGGAGGAGTTAAATAAATAAATGCTGGAGACATTTCACACAACATTATCTAGCCCCAAGCTTAGCAGAGCTTGTGTTATGGGTACTAGATAACTGATATACTTAATACAATACATTACATAGATTGATATTTTTATTATATATAGAAAAATACCCAGAACACCCTGAACAAATATCTACAGATCGTACAAATATTTGTTCCGAGGCGGGACTCGAAACCGCAACCTCCTGCGTCACAAGGAACATTTTGATCATTTTGAGTGAATTGAACATGATATACTAGATTTCTCTAGCTATCAGTCTAGTGTAATGAACATATTCAACGCGCTACGCTATGCTCGTGCTTACTCAATTGCCGGTTTGCAGGTCCGTGAATAGCTCACCTTATTGCTGCCACTTCAGTGTAGCACCCTTCTGTACCAACTCGCTGGACCGTATCATTTAGCCACTGAAATTCCACCTCGAGTGCTGTTTGAAACTTTTGAAACATACCTTGAGATTTCAATGGACGTTACATAAGAGACCATCCTTTCTATACTGAGTTCTTGATTTTTACTTTTTAAATTTTAAGTTACGTAGTCCTATTTGGGATTAGTATTTTATATCGAAACGAGGCACAATGAAGCTATTGAATCACGTCCAGGCTAGAATATTTTAATATTGCCAAATATATATTAAGTAGGTTAATATCATGATTTGATTTGATTAAAAAAAAACGAAATGGACATACTGTTTGTTCTATTTAAAAAACCTACCATCTTAACACATCAATATTATAAAGGACATCATTCAAACTGGACCAAAAAATGAAAGAGCCGGCCAGAGAAAAAAAATGTCGTTTCCTGTTGGACTAAGTTACTCTTAACATTTTTTACTATGATACCTAACTCGTACGATCAATGGTTGAGTCGTAATTTATATTACAAAAAAATAATAAAAACATCCTTTTTTTTTTATGCTGGACATTTCACACAAAATTATCTACCCCCCAAGCTGACTTATACAACTGATATACTTAATACAAATACATTACATAGATATTTTTTATTATACATAAAAAAATACCCAGAACACCCTGAACAATGGGGAAGCCCTCGTCCAACAGCGGACATCGATCGGCTGATGATGACTAACCAAAATCTTGTTAAATACATTCCAAACAAAGCCTTAAGGTTTGATTCTTGATTCCACCAACAAATGACAGGTAGTTAAACAAAACTTCAAAAACAGACTTCAAATAACTTTTCATTTAAAAAACCGACTTCCGCCATAGTATTTGACAAAATATTTGGATGAAAAAAAAATGATGAAAGAACCATAGTGGTGAAAGGATTATTATACTTTTTGAATGCAAATGCTTGGTTTGTTGCTGAAAATATCAAAATCGCCATATGTATGCCTACAATATTTGAGGAGGTCCCTCAATTCCTCATGGATCCCATCATCAGAACTGGATTATGGAATATGAAAAATGGGACCAATCTGGAAGTATATCTATACAAATAAAAAAAGAATTTTCCAAATCGGTTCATAAACGCCGGAGATATGCGGTAACCATGATCATGGATCCCATCATCAGAATCCAGTTCTGATGATGGGATCCATGAGGAATTGAGGGAACTCCTCAAATATTGTAGGCATACATATGGCGATTTTGATATTTTCAGCAACAAACCAAGCATTTGCATTCAAAAAGTATCATAATCCTTTCACCACTATGGTCCTTTCATCATTTTTTTTTCATCCAAATATTTTGCCGAATACACTGGCGGAAGTCGGTTTTTTAAATGAAAAGTTATTAGTTTAAGTTTCTACATAATACAGGCATAGGCTTGATGTCGGTGTATAATTTTTCCAAAATTAACTTTTATTATTGACCGTTATTTTCAAAGATTATCTGTCACCTTGACCAATGGTTAGATTTAACAAGACATTTACAGAGTATTGTGAAATTGGCTCTAAGCCTGGTATCAGTACTATTTTCATCTGCATCCGTACATTGGAAAACGTACCGCTCTCCGAATGTGTTGCAATTCCCTATCATATATTCGCATCTAAAATGTTGCTTCAAGCGCTTGTTTGTAAAATGCATACATTTTTCACCAGAACTCGCCACCGCTAGACGGTGAGTTAAATTAACCGTGAAACTACAAATTTCTCGGGAATACGAAGGAATACATATTAAATTCTACAGGTGACGGCGGAGAACGTTTCCCTCGGATGTTGTACGAAGTTTGTATTGATATTTAGTTTTTTAGTAGGGACTTTTTCGAGCGGTCTGTATCATTCTCTAAATTTAAACTGAGCTAAAATTATCGCGGTTGCTTTTATTTCAGTCTATTGGAAAGGGTGCGCGATACTTTTAGTGCACTTTAAAGAATCATGACGAAACTGAGAACATTTGTGTTCCCAAAATTCGTAATAGAGTGCACCACTGGTCATCAGGTACTTTGAGATTATATTATTAGTTGTCCATCAACAGTTTTTATATAAAACTACAAGAACAAATTATGTTTTTTTTTTAAAAGTATGTATTTTGCAGAAAGCTTTTCCATTCCTCATACGTCCCATTAGATACAAATGTTAATTACTGGTAATATGACAATTAATAAAAAAAAAGAAGGAAAATGATTCCCCACCACGAAAGTTTCAATTCTATAATTAATAAAACATTTTTCAACAAAAAACATATAATTAGAACCAATGTGACTATAAACGTTACCAGTAAAACAGCCAGAAGACATACATAAATAACAATTATTTATTCAATAACTTTAGTAATTTCTATTTCCATTACACCCTGTCGAATCTCCCCAGTTCGAATGGTTGTTCGCCCGTCTATACCGCCTATATTCGCCGTTTCACGAAGTATCTTTTTTACTTTATAACTTATTATTTTTAAAATGTTTTAACTTTTGAATTTTTTCACGTTTTAACTTTTTAACTTTTCAACTTTTCAGTTTTTCAACTTTTCAACTTTTTCACTTTTGCACTTTTGCACTATTGCACTTATGACTTTTCTCTTTGCACTTTTCACTTTTCACTTATAACTTATAGCTTTTTAACTAACTTTTTAACTTTTTAACTTTTGAACGTTGAACGTGTGAACTTTTGAACTCTTTTACGTTTTTACTTTTGATATTTTGAACTTTTGAACATTTCGCTTTTAACATTTCACTTTTAACTTTTAACTTTTTAACAAACTTTAACTTTTGAACATTTTAAATTTTGAACTTTTACACTTTTTAACTTTTTAACTTTTGAACTTTTTAACTTTTGAACTTTTGAACTTTTGAACTTTTGAACGTTTGAACTTTTTCACTTTTGCACTATTGCACATTTGCACTTATAAATTTTCACTTATAACTTTTAACTTTTTAACTAACATTTTAACTTTTTCACTTTTTACTTCTTAACTTTTAAACTTTGCACTTTTCACTTTTAACTTTTAAATTTTGAACTAACTTCTTAACTTTTGAACTTTTTAACTTTTGAAGTTTTTCACTTTTTAACTAACTTCACTTCACTTAACTTAACTTAACTTAACTTCACTTCACTTCAAAATAAATATTATAGCAATGGACGTCGACCACGGTACTTGTTTTAAAAGGGACCTATCAAAGTGATCCTTTAATATTCTAAATGAGCGGCAAACACCACTGAATAGCACCGTTATGGCCCAAAAATCTTATTTACCTTGCTAGAGAAGGATTTTAAGCGGAAAATGCTAATACCATTGGGATGTAGATTCGATACTCGCTCATGCGTGTCGCTTTGAAAGAGTTGGCTCTGGCACACTGTCGTAGGTTTCCATTTTGCAAGGGAATTTACGAATTTGTTGCTTTTGGATTGCGTAAAATGTACCCTGGATTTAAACTTTATACATTGAGGGCATTTCATCTTCGATTAAAAAAAAGTAGTTCAAATTTGTTTGATAGATGGCGCTGGCTCAACTCTAGCTGTCCAGATTGTCAACTTTATTATCTGTGGTGCACGCGTACCAACAAAGCTAGTATCTAACTAGTCTGTGACTTTTAGTCATGATATTCTGTTTGTGTTTGCTTCTTGAGTGTGCGCTATTGATTTCGTGGTGTTTTTAGAAGTAGGCAAAAATAAATACCACAAAACGAAAATTAGGTATAGATATAAATAAAGTGAAACGTCAACATCAACATCGTAGAAACGATGTTGATGTTGACATTTCACTTTATTTTGACACTTGACAGCTAAGTACAGAGCAGCGCCATCTATTTTCAACGCTGAAAGCATGATTTGAAACGGCCGTGAAAACCCCTCATTATAAACAAATTCTACTTCAAATATTTGAATCGTCATCATTATCAGAACCGCAAACGTGCAATGCTGGACTAGGCCTCCCCCATAGAATTGCAGAAGAGTCATATGCACCATGCTTGGCAGGTGATCGCAGTATTTTTGTTGAGTACTCAGGTGAGTGCTGCTGCACATCCCCTTAGTTGGACTTTACTAAATCCATGGGAGGACATTGAGGGTTCTATTCTCAGGCCGAAAACACAACAGCTCGGCTGAGTTTAGTTATAAATGCAATTTATCGACCAAGTTAATTTTATCCCGCTGATCATCTACAATTATTATGTATGAATTTCGCGTGAGAATTAACCGTAGTACACGTTGATTATCCACTGAGGCGAAACCACAGGCGTGTACAAATTGTGGTACAAATTATTGTTGTGTACGTTGAGATACGTTCACGATAGGTCCATCAAAAGGCACGGTTAATGGCTAGTGTTGTGGATCAAAGAAGATAAGTGAGCTTTTTGATGCGGCTTTCTATTTATTTCTGTATGGTTTTTCAAAGAAGTCAGCACACGAATCCAACTCGGATGGGCAGCGTTGTGGATACTGCGCCATATCTTCTCGTCATAGATACCGCAGAGCCTCAAGACAAAAGTCTATAACCTGTGCGTGTTGCCATTGCTGGCATACGGCACTGAAATTGCCTTACTATTGATCTCATGGACAAGCTCAATGTCTATGAGAGAGCTATGCTTGGAAATGAGGACATCCGTGAACGAACCAAGATCACCGACATAGCTATTTGAATATGTAAGTAGAAGTGACGATGGGCAGGTCATATAGCTCGCGTAACTGACAACCGTTGGAAGAATGAACGTTCTCAAGCGACCACAAACCAGACCAGGCAGTAGAGGAAGGTCTCCCCTCTCGATGGACTTATAAGGGTCGCAGGAAACCGGTAGCATTCCATGGGAGGTGTATGGCACTATAAGAATCAGCTTACAACATTTATGAACTTTAAACCTCATACCATATCCATCATGGCTTTCATCCATCTCGGCTGTCGGACGCATTGGATTCGACACGCCAACTAATGGTAGTGTTGCAATCCTCGCTAATACGACCTCGGGTATTGAAGTACTCACTTAAGTATTAAAGTAAGCTTTGTAGTTCATTAGATCGTAAATAACAGCAGATTATGAAAGATACGATGTACTGAGAGAGATAACACTTTGGATAAGAACTCTAGTCGCATTTAGGCAGAAAGGTTTTTATTTTATTGTTTGAAATAGTGATAGAACAAGCAAATGGGTTCGTTTCATCGCAACCTTTGCATTTTTCAATTTGCGACAATTTAGAATTTCAATTGAGATTATAAGATGTTAATATGTGAAAACAAACATGTACCTATTTCCTATACCTGAGTACTTTATTCAAGAATGTCCGAACTCAATTTGTATGTGAGACGAACAACCTTAAGCGGCAACCTACTTACAGCAATGCAATTACCTAACAGTTCACGTCCAGCTAGGACTCGTCCCCACGTAGCATTGCACTGCGTCCATCATCCTGAAAAAAACATGAAACGTCTCATGTGCCTGTAATTTCACCCTTCAAACCGGAACACAGCAATGATTACGTTACTGCTCTGCTGCAGAAATAGGTTCGGGGGTAATTCCACGGACGAACTCTTTCACAAAACAGGCGTGGCTGTGTCGTGAAACACACGGCCATGTACGTATGGCCGTGTGTTTTACGTGAACACTAAATTATGTGACGCAACGAAAGACATATTCACGTCAAAAGGTCGTCTAAGTACTAATAACCTAATCATTTGTTGTCATTAGTAGGAACTGAAATAACGAAGCAAAGTAACGATATCACAAGATATAACTAAATAACGTTATAATCAGTACCTATCGTATCGAGCTAAAAGTGGAAGAGCAATAACGAGTTTCGGTATGGTAACGTTAATATGGTATTGATATCTATTTATCGTTATTTTGAAGGTATCTATAACAGTATCGGTCATCATTCTCTAATCACATCACACATCACATCAGAAGCCCTCTGTTAGACGAGACCTCCCCCATAAAATGCAATGGGGGTTTTGACATAGTCGCTACGCTTGGCAGGCAGATTGGTGATTGCAGTATTGGTGTTGAAGTGGATGCTGCTGCCCATCTCCTGCTGTAATCCCTTAGTAGACTTTTACGACATCCACGGGAGGAGATGGAGGGGTCTATTGTTTTCTAATGGATGAACAAAATTCGATCATACACCTAGTTTTGCCGAGCAAACTGTTCAGCTTAAAAGTATAGCCTCACTTACGCACACTGTATTCTTTCACCATTGTGGTTGTTTCTGGTCAAGGAGACCAAGAAATTACGAATGAGCACAAGAATAAAAATAATGGTACGTACTTACGGATTAGATTAGATTCAACGTAGATATACCTATGTATGAAGATAATACTAACTTTGAACAGCCAATCGAACCAGTTGATCTAACCAAAAGTACAGTTATCACAATGGGATAGAGTTATGATTGAAAATAACGTCCCGGTAATGAAGCGAGGCCGTGACCAGCGCGCGCGTGACGGCCCAGTAGGGTCACCATTATTTTCAGGGAAGTCTCAAACTTTCCCCGTTACCTTTCTTCGTTTTTCCAGTTTAGTTTTTAGTAGCGTCTGCCCAAGGCTCGGCTCGCGTTATAACGGGATAAGAAAATTAACAAATTTAATTAAAATTGTTCATCTTTACATACGTGTAATCAATAAATAAGTTTTTAGGTATAGAGGTATTGTGGTTTTTTTAAGTAACCCTATTTAATTACACGACAGTTTATTAGTAGGAAAGGTTGGTTCTCAAAACCTAGGCATCGCAATATAAGCTTACATTTAGCTGCTATAGCGTTGTTTTGAATCTCAAGGATCACCAAACATTTTATTTCTTAGCATTTTAAATTCGACTTGCAGCTTTAAGTCAATATCAGTTTTACGTCTATCGCAAAGCGTAATTACTTAGCTAGAATGTTTATTGAAGAGAGCTTCTTTCAATTCGTTTTTAATTGGGCTATTGACGGAAACAATCCCGATTCTTCTAGATCCCCGACTACCATCATGAATTCTCAGACTGTCTCGTTCGTTCGTCATGTCATTGGTACTTACTTGGTGAGCCTGCCTGACAGGTTAAGGTATAGTGGCCCTGGACAGGGGCTTGTGATCGATGTTGAAAGAACTAGAGTGGTGAAAGGACAATGTGCTCACAGAGGCTCCATCGATGCATAGCACAGCTTGATAAGCTATATCAGTCGGGATTATCCGAAATAGTTTGAAAACTCATGGCCTCCCTCCACAAGTAGCAATTGCTTCATCCAATCGCCGACTAACCGACAGTATAGCCAGTAAACATAATAAGCAAGGAAAATGGGAAACCGTTTCATTGTGGCCCGTTCTATTGTGGCCCGCAGTGGGATTTGACGGTTTATTGAACTAGTTATTTTATTTTTGTTTCTATGTTTTGGCGGTTTTCTGGTTGTGAAGGGTAAGCGTGTGTGATAGGGTTTGTTTAAGGAACATTTCGGGTTGACTGTATTTGGACACAATAACAAGAATGCTATAGCGAGCAATGGGTTCCATGATTTTATACCAGACCGTATTGCTTAATAAACTCAGTGCGCAACATAATAGTATCATTTCGGCACTGAATGTATTGCGTAGACGGGTATTTATGCATGCTGTTATGCACTGCGTTGTTTAGGTAAGTATACGAATGTTTGTAAAGATGTGATAAGATATACATTTACCTATTAGATTTCGTGTGTATGACGTGTTGTCACTAATACACATCCTTCAGTCAGATGCAAGTATGCCCACTTTTCGCTCAGTAGTTGTTTTTTTATTTTTTATTTTAGTAAATGACGGAACTAGGTTTTCATCCACCAGCAGGGCGATTCTAAAACGTCGGAAACGTTTCCGATCGGGTTCGTTAGTTTTTCATTTCGATGTGGTAAGTAACTAAAACAATTTTCCCTAGTAAAACAAAGTAAAAAACAATAAATATTGTATATTACTGTGTTTTACTAGAGAAAATTGTTAGAAAATTGTTTTAGTTACTTACCACATCGAAATGAAAAACAAACGAATCCGATCGGAAACGTTGCCTACGATTCAGAACCGCCCTGCTGATGTTAAGTGGTAACCGTAGCCCATAACAAATGCAATACCACTTAGGTCACATCCACCTAGGCCGCAACCTACTTGGCATTACACTGCGCCCGTCATCCTGAGACATAAAGATGAAAAGTTGTATGTGAGTTTGCATTCCATATGTGTTTAAATTGCAAACCCATCGCCGTTTAATGGAATACAAACTAAACCGCCGCTCAATTACAGTAGCAAATGGAAATGGGGAACGCAAGAATGGGGATCATTTTGGCAGCCTTGGCGCCCCGTCCAAATCTTTTGAAACTTGATAACTTTTCATTTAAAAAACCGACTTCCGCCATTGCATTCGACTAAATATTTGGATGATTTTTTTTATGAAAGAACCATAGTGGTGAAAGGATTATGATACTTTTTGAATGCAAATGCTTGGTTTGTTGCTGAAAATATCAAAATCGCCATATGTATGCCTACAATATTTGAGGAGTTCCCTCAATTCCTCATGGATTCCATCATCAGAAATGGATTCTCAAAAATGGGACCAATCTGGAAGTATATCTATTCAAATAAAAAAAGAATTTTCCAAATCGGTTCGTAAACGCCGGAGATATGCGGTAACAAACACAAAAAAAAAATACAACCGAATTGAGGACCTCCTCCTTTTTTGGGAAGTCGGTTAAAAAGAGGAACATTTAGGTCAAGTTTTCTATAATCAAGTTTCATAAGACTTAGACTGCGCTAAGGCTGCCAAAATGATCCCCATTCTTGCGTTCCCCATTACCATTTGCTACTGTAATATCTGTCAAGCCAAACCCATTTCAAATAAAACCAGGATCCTATTTATATTGGTTTATTCTTACACATCTCTTCAGGTCAACACGCGTCTTTGATGGAAAGCAACCCCAAATGTCTCCAAACTAGCAAACACATAACCAATCCCATAGTTACGTAACCATAACTTTTACACCCTGTATCCCATCACGGAACTAAAACTAGGTTAACTTAAGACATCCAAGCCGAAATTAAGTTTTGCTCGAAAGTGGGACGACTCGCTACTAGCATTAAAGTGAGGTAAACAAACAGAACTTGAGACGCTGCATCTTCTAAGGCTGCACACGTGGTTATAGGAATCGCGAATTGGCTGTGAAAGGCATAGGAGAAGCGATTTGAAACTAACTGTTACAGAGTTGCGGGCCCAGTACGCTAGAGCAGAGATTTCAGAGTCAGAGTCTACAAAATATGTAACATGCAACCTCTGGTCTTTCCCGGTCCTCCCCTCTGTGGCGTCGTAAGGGGCCGCTAGGGGCGCTTTTGAGTATTATTATACTAAAATCCGTTTGGTGTACACCACACACCCGTGTAGTCAGGACTCAAACTCGCACCTCGCATCTCAGCCGGCCAATCGCCTGCCGCGCCACGGAGATCGTTAGCTCCCGCGGCTAAATTTGAAGATCTATGTCGGTGATCTTGTTTCATCAAAGGTAGTAAACAAAGATCTTTTAACTCTTTTACTAAAATAACTTTCGTGAATTATATCATTCATTTTGTAAAACGGGAAATTTTCACACACGCGAGGAAGTGGAGAGAATGCAGCGCGGATCGCACTCACCCTGAAGAAGACCCTTATAAAACTTATAACCGGTTAAGCGGATTTATCGGTTAAGAGAGCAAACTTTAACCGGTTAAAACGAAGTTCATTCACGACGGCCTCCGCTATTGGTTAGTCAAACAGTCAGGGCTGTATTCCAGAACTATGCTCAAGCGTGAATCGAGGCTCAAGCATAGATTTGATGACAGTTTTTCATTGAAAACTGACAAAAAATCTATGCTTGAGTCTCGATTTAGTTTGAGTTTACTTCTAGAATATGGGCCTCAGAGACTGAGAGAGACGCCTCAGTTTGCGTTAATCCATTTTTATTTCAGTAGTGGATTGTAATGGTAAAATAGTTTAAAAACTAAAAAAATACGCTTTTTATAGAAAATCCAACTAGAAAATAGAAAATAAATTTTTAAAAATTTGAATTAAGAATAGTGTAAATAAGAAAAAAATATTTTTTATTGTAAAAAAAGCGTGGGGTGCTTTTTAAGATATTATCAAAATGATAATCCTTCTAGTCATATCTGTCAATAAAATATTTATAACTATTGACACCATGCACCCCACGCTTTTTTTTACAATAAAAATATTTCTTTCTTATTTACACTATTCTTAATTAAAAATTTTAAAATTATATTTTCTATTTATTTTTCATTTTTTGGTCGAATTTTTTATAAAAGCGTATTTTTTAGTTTTTTTAAACTATTATTTATTTTTCATTTTTTAGTGATTATTTAAAGTGGAAATCTTGTTAAAGGAAGGTGCAGATGTTGAAGCGCTGAACGAATAAGGATGATGAGACACCGCTTCATGATGCTATTAACAACGGACGTGTCGAAGTTGTTGAACTTCTTGTTCAACATGGTGCGGATGCTAATTTAGTTGGTCCAAAATGGGAAAATGGTTTCACCCCATTACACTAAAATATTTTGAATATCGATAAAGAAATTACAGGGATACTAATATCTGGAGGTACTAATATTAATACTGACACCTGGATGTCACCAATTCATTACGCTGCTTCGAAAGGTAGTGGTGAAAAACACAAAATTTTGCTAGATAATGGAGTCTACGTTGATACTTTAGATCAGAAATGCAGAACTCTAAATATTGCTATCAATGCAAGCAATTTACAATCTGCAGAATGGGTTTAAAAATACTGCAGGTTTCATTGAGTGTGGTAGAAATACATCAATAAGCTCTTTTAAATTCGTTCGCTGTATCGTTCGCTTATTCAATCGCTGTACAAATTAATAGCTTATTATTGATTTAAAAATTAAAAATACATTCTAGTAATCTGCCATCGATTTACTAGAACATGACATGACAGATTACTTGACGACTGGACATTGTTTGTAATTATCTATGCTACTTGACATTGACGCAGACCTTCCTGGTCTCAGGAAAACAAAAATCGCTGATCCTGATTATTCTAGTAAGGATAACGGGTCAAAATGTTTAAAATATTGAATTGTCATCGGTCCTTAATAAGTATGCCGAATTTCGAGTTAATCCGACGTTTTGAAGGGGGTCAAAATCATGTTCAAACATTCCGTTACATACTAACATACGTCTGAAGCTAATAAAAGCGTATTAAAAACAAACATCTTTCCACCAATAGACTGTTGGTGCTTCTACCAACAATATTTTTTTCACAATCGTGAAAATTTCTCGTTATACAAAATAAATGATCTTTTTACTCGCTCCGCTTATCACCGTGTGAGCCCACAAAACCTGGCATTGTAAGGCACGTAGGTAAATCGTGATTTCTTCAGTACCGCCGTATCGCAGGATTGCTGGTATTTAACTATAAAATAGGGCGAACACTTTCGGAATAAATTCTAAAGAAAAAAAGGCTTCAAGCTGTTTTCTGCATGAGAATTTTGCAGTTTTGCTAGACTTTTAAAAAACAAAATGAAGCTAAGTAGAACTTGCTTGAAATAAAATGGACTGTGGATGAACGAATCTGACAATAATAATAATAATAATAAATGCTGGACATTTCACACAACATTATCTAGCCCCAAGCTAAGCAGAGCTTGTGTTATGGGTAAGTACTAGATAATTGATATACGTAATACAATACATTACATAGATAGATATTTTTTACTATACATAGAAAATACCCAGAACACCCTGAACAAATATCTGCAGATTATACAAATATTTGTTTCGAGACGGGAATCGAACCCACAACCTCCTGCGTCGTAGGCGAACCTTCGCCCGCCGCGCTACAGAGGTCATACGCAGAAGGCCTACAACGCTCTACGAATCCAGTATAACAACGGTTTCAGGGTGCTGATGGGGCTGCCGCGGTTCTGTAGCGCATCAGGCATGTTCGCTGATGCGCGCGTTGATGACTTCTATGCCATCATACGCAACAGAACGGCATCAATGATGAGTCGCGTCCGCGATAGTTCCAACAGCATGCTGGCCATTGTGGCAGACCATTTTAATTTTAATTCCGGCATTATAGCTCACTGGGTTTCGAAACATCAGCCAGTCGCCCAGCTTGTGACTCAATAAGTACCTGACATCATTATATATTGACTATTTTTAATGTGACTGAATTTGAATTAATATGTTTGCTATTTATTATAATTTTGTATACTTACTAACACTATTTTTAAGACGTAATTGCTAACAAAATGGATGACATGTGAATTACTCTGTGTGAAATCTGAATAAATAAATAAATAATAATAATAATCACAATAACTTTCATATGCAAAACTGGATCATTACATACCATAAGATACATAACATAAAACCCAACAGTCACATATGTAGTCCTGATCCCACACTAGGATTACCTGTGTCGTGGGTATCAGGAACTACGAGTACCATGGTAACCACCATACTAAACCACCAAACCACTACCGTGGTGTGTCCGGCCTAAGAATTGACCCCTCCGTTTCCTCCCGTGGATGTTGTAAAAGTCGACAAAGGGATTACACCAGGGGATGGGGGGGCAGTAGCATCCACCTGAGTACTCAACACCAATACTGCGATCACCAATCCGACCCCCAAGCATGGTGATTATGGCAAATCCTTCCATTGCATACTACTATGAGGGAGACCGCGTCCAAAAGTATAATTAATGTAATTGTAAAAAAAAAAAAAAAGTGGTCATCTAACGGCTGTTCTAAAAGAAGCATCACCAAAACCGAAATGGTCCCAAAAAAATCGGGTTATTCCCGCTCGTCCCCACGTCTCGTCCCCACTGGGGACGAGCTTTATGGTTTATGGGCCTATTTATTTTTAAAGTTCAAGCTTTTTCTTATACATCTTGTCTTTTGGTAGTCTGTTTCATGTGTTTAATTTTGTGTTGTGTTTTTGGGGAAAAATAAATAAATTGTATTTTCTTTCCTTTCTTTCTTTCAAAACAAGATATCAACAAAAGATGTAAGAAAATAAACTTATTTGAATGTTTATTCATAATTTGTCACCAGCCAGCCTCCCTAAGGCTGCTTTTCCACCAAAGAAGTGCGAGGTAGATGAGCGGTGCGAGGATGCCTAGCGAGGCTGTGGAATGGTGCGTAGATGAGCGGTGCGAGGATGCCTAGCGAGGCTGTGGAACGGTGCGTAGATGAGCGGTGCGAGGATGCCTAGCGAGGCTGTGGAACGGTGCCTAGATGAGCGGTGCGAGGATGTGTAGCGGGCTCTTTTCAGACTGACTGCTAGTAGTTCCTCGCTCGCGTCCAACCATTGCACACATCCCTCGCAACACATTCCTCGTACACATTCCTCGTACACATCCCTCGCACGCACCTCGCTTGTTTTGTACGTATAAAAACCTCGCTCGCTAAGCTGTTTCCACCAAGCGATGCGCTAAGCGAGGCTAAATAAAGTGATTCTTTTGGTTCTCAGCAAACACATCCCTCACTACGCATCCTCGCTCATCTCTGGTGAAAACGCAGCCTTAAGCTCTTAAAGAAGAATAGTGTTTGTTTGCTAACACGGACAAATCCGTAATTATTTCGAAATCATCAGAGCCCGTTTCGAGTTTCAGCCACTTCCCATGCTTTTTTGCTTGGCAAGTAATATAAAAAATACCCCTATTTCATTGGACGCCAGTATAGTTTTACTAATAAGCGGTTTGGGAGAGTTCGTGGCATGTTGTTTTACAAATAAAACGGAAAAAGTATGTTCCATACTTATTTATATAATTCCTCATCACTTCGCAATAATATAATACTTTTTGCGTAACAACTGTCACTCAGGGTACCATTATAATGTGATTGCCCGTTTTACCTAACCGAGCGACGACGAGGTATTAAGTTATTGACCAATTTGCTAGGCCTTTTTTGTTGCGTCAATTCACAGCTAAAGCTGAAACAGCGCGCTTAGTTTTGATGCCTGCATTTACATGAGGAATGCAACCTCATGATGTAATGCAGGAAAACAAGCGCAAAGCTCCTTTTACATGTTTACTTGCAATAACTTACTCAGGTACTGCAAATGTTATGTAGAAAGAAAGAAAGAAAACGTTTATTTGGCACACCAAAAAACAAAAAACGACATACAAGGCGATACCAAAAATCCAATAACTACTTAATAACATAATAACAATAATAACATAACCTACTAGAGAACCGTCGCGGTCGCGGGCGGTGCCCATGATTAAGAGGATCCCTAGTTATCTTATATAATTACTTACTAAATAATTTTACCTACAACGTTCTGCATGCTCACTGTTTATTTCAGAACTTAAGTTTAAATTATTAATTTCTCACCAAGTGAAATGTAATTTCTTTTGAGAATAAATATCTTTAACCTGAACCTGATAATAATGTAATGTTGATGGATAATGCTGAAAAAACATGGTGGACTTCTTGTAAACGTGAAATAATAGCTCTTTCGTGGCGTAAAAAGTAGTAAAAGAAACACAACAAGTTCACTCAACTTAGTCAATAGTTTTCTCCAAAGGCATACCAGTTAAGTACATTGTGCGTGGTAATTAAACAGAGAAGACGTTAATCTCATCAATAATTATATAGAGGTTATATAAGAGTATCGGTGTAACAATTTAATGTAGGTATTACTTAGCCATTCGATGGACCAAATACATTAAAAAGGTCGCAGGAAGTCAGCGGATTTAGGCAGCCCGGGAACGTTTGTTGTAGCATCCTATGGGGTGGGCCTATATCTAGCAGTAGACTTCTAGAGACTGATGATGATGATGATGATGATTTATTAGCAACAAAAAAGTGCTGGGTCAGCTTGATAATCCATACTAGCGGCTCGCAGTCTTACGCTCAACCGTGTATGAAATGACCCAGCTATCTTTTAATGAGCTGTGACCACTCGATGATTGATGATGTGAATTGTGTGGGAATGTCAAATGTCTGCACTTTATGATTTCTATACTTTTCCCTTTTGTGCGATTCAAGTTGAAATTACTAAAGTTGTGAATTGCGTTTGAGATGTATAAATTTGTTGAGCAATTTCAAAAGTTTGTTAGTACTTAGTTTCATTTTGTAGAAAATAGTTTTGAAGTTGATTGAAATGATGTGTTTCGTAACAATATAGTAACGTATAGAACTGTAACTAATTGGGAAAATAGTAAATGTGGCTGCAATTCTATGGTATATTAAATATGCAAATAAAAAAACAAAAAAAGCTTTGTAAGTAAAGGAGTTGTTTCACAATGTATGGAACCTAGCCTTGTCGGTGTACACTTATATAAATGTGGCTAAATATATGTAAAACCTTTTCCCATTGTAATTTTTTTTTTTCGCTTAATTTATTGCAATTTCCTAAAAAATCTTTCTCACGGAGAGCAACACAAAACAAAACGAAATGGCGGGGTGGATACAATATACTCTGTCGTAAAATGCTTCGATAGCAGTCGACAACTGTAAAGAGTATAAAAACTACGTTTTTAAACACAACTCCCATCAAACAAATGAAGCAAGCAACCACAGAGCAACAAACGCGACATTCACTGTCATGGCTAGGAAAATATGTTACCATTGTAATAATTCGAATTTCAAACATTTTTATGCAGATATTTAAGCTTTAAACTAGAGTAAGAGTATTTTTTCGAAAATCACAGATTTTTCGCCATTCTCTGCCTGGTGTGCATAGACATAGGCCATTTTGGAACAACTCCTTTCTTTTTAAGTATTTATAACCGGTAAAAATATAATTTAAATTATTATAGATTAGGCACATCCCACACTATGTCTATAATGCCACCACGGGAGGAGACGGAGGGGTTTATTCTTAGGCCGAACACACCACGGAATTTAAAAATGGTATTTAAAACAAATAACCGGTTCTTTATTAAACAATATAAAATAGACGAACAAATATATAGTAACAATTCCGCTCCTCTCCAACGAAAACTCTGAAAGAATTCGACACGTGTTTCGCCTCTCAACGCAGTTGAGAGTTTTGGCAGTAATGTGTCTTTTTCGTTCTAGCACGCAGTGAGCCTACTGTTTCCTGAGGATGCTTCGTTGAGAGGCGAAACACGTGTCGAATTCTTTCAGAGTTTTCGTTGGAGAGGAGCGGAATTGTTACTATATATTTGTTCGTCTATTTTATATTGTAGAATGGATTTCCGCAAAGTCACGCTTGAATAAATTAATTATCTGTTCTTTATTCTTTATTGTACACGCTTAATACATAATAAGAACACAAGACAGAATTAAAGGGCATGTATAAAGGCGAGCTTAACCCTAAAAAGAGTTTTCTTCCAGCAAACCTCTGAGGCTAGAGAATGGTGATTATAGAGGTTCGTGTACACATATAAAAAGAAAAGTGAGAAACAAAACAAATTAAAAATTATAATAAATTAAATAATTAAAGTAAACATACTTAAACATAGATAAATATATACAGGGCGTCCCACGGCTATGCCACATGGAGGGAAAGTACCTCGAATATTGTAGATGGAACCTGTGCTCAGTAACTTGTAAAATATTAGCATTTAATTTGTAATTTTTGATTAAGAACAGTCTAATTTACTGATTGAGCAATGTTCTTTGCACAGCTAACATAATTAAAGATATCTTAATAAATAATTAATTAAAATCAACTTGATGAGGTTTTTACCAAAAGATAGATTCAATTAAGATGTTTTTGATGAAAGGGTTCTCAATTAGGAATATCAAAGTGAAGCCTTGAGGGTATGAGGAAGATTTTTAGATGTTATTTCACAAAATTGAAATACTGAATTCATATTTAAATTCATTGTTCTTTTGTGAAATCTTTTGCCCAGGCAGGAACCGCCGGCTGGCTCTTATTTGGCTAAACATATTGGTTTCCATTCGCGTGGCAATGCAGCCAGCGTCTCAGGGTAATGAGATAATAATATATAATTATATTATTATTTGTATGGCGACACCGATGAGCGCCCCATGTGTACACTCTGTGAACCTCATTTTCCATACAGAAATCCGTGAAACATTACAACATACTTCTGTGTAAATTGTTTTTACTCAGAGGCCCAATTCTCTAATTTTAAAACATTCCAGTCACAATATAATCTCGTGTCAGTCGCACTGTATCGTGTAGTAACTACTACTTAATCTTCGCGTATGCATGCGAAGATTAAGTTATAGTTACTATATAGGTGACAGCTGACAGTGCGACTGAGACGAGATCATACTGCGAATTGAAAGTTTTTAAATTAGAGAATTGGACTTCGGTCTCTGACCACAACACAAACGGCCGATTTAAACAAATATCGTATTACTTGGATTAATTGGATTTTTTTGTAGCTATTGGTCCATAAAGAACCCTGTATATTTCGACATGCAATATATACCAGTTTTTCACAGTATTTGCTCATAAATATTGGGCTGTAGGGGATTTTTTAAAGTGCAATACTAAAGTATCCCGGAAGTGGCGAGTGTTGAAGCAAGATTGTGACGTCACTTCCGTAATACCTCCGCTAGGGGATTGTGGAAATTGGTATTTCAATACACTTTGTTGTACTTACTTAAAGTTAGGGGATAGAATTTTTAAATCACCTTTTATGTTACTAGTGGTTCGCCCCGAACTGAGACCTCGCGATGACACCTTTATCAGCCCGACTAATTTAAGAGGGGAAGAAAGGGTTTTGTATTTAACGGCTATGTAAGTGTGTTTGTATGGATGAAAAATTCCATCAGAAATCTAAAACTATCGAGTCAATTTCTTTAATATGAAAGAGATTTTGTGAAGCAAGAAAAAAGATTTTTTTTAATTAAGCAGTGCCATCTAGTTGTAGTTTGGCTACCTAATTTTTAAAGATTTAAGTTTTCTACTCAAAAAATGGATATTACAAACAAAAAATCCTCAATTTTCGACTTAATTTTCCCCGTAGAACAAAATATACTTAAATAATAAATTTCAGCATTACCAGAGAACTTGAAGTATCTTCGAGATATTTTTTTTGCATATTTTACTTTCTTTACCCTTCTAACCAATTTCTAAAAACATTTACTGAGAAAAATAATTAACCTCTATAGGTAATTTTTCTACACATCATCGAAATAGCCTTTGAATAGGACTAAGCAACAGGGCGTAAATACTACATATCTGTTAGTATTTAAGGTACTTGACGAATTAATTGATAACGTCCTTTTGACGAAAACATAGAACTCCAACGTGATTCAAATTCCTAGAAATGGGAGGTCAACAATGGATGTTATATTAGTTACTTTTTTATGGAGTACAAATTTTTCAATTTCAGATTTTTCCCTGTAGTTGTGACACAAAAGCCACAAGCATACCAAATTTCAGCGTTGTGGGATTGCTGGAAGTACCCTAGAATTTTTGATTTTTAGTTTTTTATTTTCCCTAATACCTCGAAAAAAACTAAGGCTACATACTTATTAAAAACAGTTTTGAAATGTCCAACCAAAGCGCATTCATTAGACACCCCACTTGATCTGACTGTCTCACTTTTATTTTTTTTATATATTGGACCCCAATATCTCAGCAACCCCCTGACCGATATAGCTCATAACCTTACCTACAAATTGTACCAATACTATCTACCCCCATACCAAATTTCATGAAGATCGGATTAATGGTTTGGAAGTTTTCATCGGACAAACATACATACATACATACAATACATACATACAAACGCCGATTCTTCCAACTTGACTCAGAGAACTCGCTTCGCTCGTTCAATAAATGCGATAGTTATAGGTTTTTGTTTTTTTATGTTTTCTCAATTACGCCGTAATGGTTGATGAGGAGGAATTTACCCTATATTTTTCTTATGATTAAATTACCCGATGATGAGCAGTCCCTTACCCCAACCGATTTAGATGAAAGGTACAGAGACTATGTATGACCTATTTAAATAGATATATAGATTAGATAGATTAACACTATATTATACACCAGGAATACATAATAGGATTGACATAATGCTACTTTTGACCCGCGAGCTAAGCCGAGGGCGGATGTAAGTCATTAAATAAGATGTACAAAAAACGTATCATTGAACCCGTACAGGGTAAGGAGCGCCATATCGCCGAAAGTGATATCTTCTAGACAAATTATGTTGTATTGTTGCTTGTAAGTAGATCTAAGTCTCAGCTGTTCGTTAGTCGTTTCACTGGTCATTTCTCGGTCACCATAATTTAGGTCTGTGACCATCTTGAAGTAGTTGTGTCAGCTGTTCGTTAGTCGTTTCACTGGTCATTTCTCGGTCACCATAATTTAGGTCTGTGACCATCTTGAAGTAGTTGTGTCCTTAAATAAGGCTTCGAGTCTGATGATACGTTTTTTTTAATGTTTAATTTAAAAGAACCGATGTGGTGAAAGGTTTAAGTGGGCCTGCTGGGAGCGCCGTAAATGTGGTATTCGACAGCACAAACTCTAGTTAGTCACAGGTTTTTGAACTCAGTTCTTTTGTAATTTTCCAAACTCTTCTATATTAATATTATTTATTCGATCGCTGGCAAACATGACAGGGGGCGTAGCAATGTTGATAAATGGCAACATGCTAATATATGGCAACACCGCCCAAAACATGTGTTTGCGAGATATATGAGTATACGGTATTGTAACGGGATATTTTAGGCTTTGCAAAAAATAAATGATCAAAGGTTTTAAAAATATTAAAGTGAGTACTTACTGCCGTGGTGGCCGGCACCCTCCGTCTCCTCACGTGGATGTTTTAAAATCCGACTACGGGATCATAGGTAGTTGGTGGGTTGAGCCGGCTCTAGGCTTGAGATGCCCCCAAATGGGGGAATTGTCATAATTTTCACTCTTGGCTGGTGGATTGGTGATCGCGGTATTCGTGTTGAGTACTCAGTTGGATGCTGCTGCCCATCCCCTGGTGTAATCCCCTAGTTGGTTTTTACTATATCAACGGGAGGAGATTGAGGCATTTGAATAAGGCCGGACACACCACGGCATGCACAAATGTTAAAAAAATATTTTTTGTATCTATTTACATTCATACAAAAACACACGCCTTTTTCCTGAAGGGGTAGGCAGAGCCTCAATAGGCAAATTTTCACTGGATTGCACAATCGCAGAAATATAGACGTGACAAGTGGTGAGCTCATCGCCGCCATTGCTCTCCATGACCAACTCGGCTAACGCTTTCTTCCAGTAATAACACTCCAAACTTCTTTCTGTGATTCTTCTAGGCTTGGTCGCGTTGGAACAGGAGTAATTTTAGCTTATAAGACGATTCAAAATGATCCTTGTGATTTCAATGAATAAAGTTCTTTTTGACTTTGACTTTGAAACAAGCCAGCAGCCAGGACAAATCTTATACCAACGAAAATTTCCAAACATGTCCTGCTAGGTTACCATGAGCTCATATTCAGTTCAAAAACTATTCAGTACTAAATATCAGTTCCGTGATATCCGCAGCTATGTTTAAAGGCATTGTCGCAGAAGATCTATAGGCTTCTGCGATTAAAGTTATTCAATGATGGGGAATTTCAACGACGAACCGATATTTTGTACTGAATAGTTTTTGAACTGAATGGCTAAGAGCCCATGGTAACCCCCAGGTGGTCGAAATTAAGTTATCTTGGGAGTATAACGCGGGTAAACCGTGTGGGTGACCACTGAGGCATTAAAACATCGTATGGAGCAATTGTCTGGACAATGTCGCGCGTCACGTAATACATCCTTTAGCACTTTCGCAATAACACCAATAGTTTCTGCAAACTTCGTGGTATAATGAAAAATGTTGGGCTGTACTGTCAAAACTCGAACACAAAGATCCAATGAGATCAAACGGACTTGCTCTAAAGGTGCTAGTTTTGTCGTCGTGTCCTATCCCACTATAATATTATACATGTAAAAGGCTGTGAGAATGGATGGATGTAGGTACTTGTGTTCACTGAATTTCCAGCAAACTTTACGAAAAACGATCGAAAATTGGTTAAAAACACCCCGCCCTCCCTTTTGATTTTATTGAAAGGCCTTGTGGGTACTAAGTGATACCTAAGCAAGTGAATAAGATGTAATTTACAGGTATACCTTGGAAAAACAAAATACTAGGGCTTTGTTAACACTTAATTTCACAGCAAACTTTACGAAAAACGATCGAAAATTGGTTCAAAACACTCCGCCCTCCCTTTTGATCTCCTTGAAAATGCTTGTGGATACTAAGCAATACCTAAGCAAGCAAATGAAATGTTATAAACAGGTATACTTTGGTAAAAAAAAAATCTAGAGACGTTTTATTCACTCAATGATACAGGAAAGTTTAACACTGGTTTTTTATTAATCTTTGAAGCTCAGCTTGACTCAAATACGTTTTTCATGGTCTCCGTGACTTGGCAAACCCTATACTACCATTTATTTCAAGAATTTGTAAAAAAAAAAACCGTTGAACTACAACGTTCGGAACTTCAGGCTCATGTTTGTTACTCTTTAACGCAAAAACTTCTTTATGGATTTTGATCAAACTTTACAGTTACATTAGAATAACATATAGGCTATTATTTATAATAGAGGTTCCACGCGGGCGGAGCCGCATACAAATGCTAGTTTTGTATGAATTATCAGAACTCATCATCAAAAATATACATTTCTTATTTCTCAACTATTTATCAGGGGTCCATTACTATCTTCGCCGAGTCTTTCGACGAATGCATTCCGTTGAAATTCGTAGTTCTACAGTTCTTACTCTCTGAAGAGTACCGCCATAGTTTGCTCCTTATTTGGATTTTAATTAATTCAAGTCAATTACATTCTGCAGACACAACCAAGAAACTAATATTAAGACCTTTGATTTATCAGGTTCCCTTATAATTATATAGAATTAACTAGCATGGGTTATAAGAGGTCCATATAAGAGGTATCTTTAAGTCAATATAACTTTTTATATGCAGGTACTTTTGTTTTTATTTCTTTTTTTTAAATGTTATGGTTTTGGCGGCAGATAAATTTATTTTGTTTCTTTCTTTATTTCTATATAATATAACATCCAACTTATATAACACCCAACAGTCACATACGTAGTCATGATCTCACACTAGGATTTGATGTCGTGGGTACCAGGAACTACGAGTATCACTGTACCATGAATATAAGAAACTGAGAAACGACAGTTCAAGATATTAGTGTATTGGTCTCGTTTATCTTAATCGAATTTGAAGTTTGAAACGTTTTTAAAGTATGGGATTTTCGAAAATTACTCAAACACGATGCCACGATATAAAACCTTAAAACTGTCTTCTATGGAAAAAGTTTCATATAGTAGGGGGAACTCATTCGTGACAAATATCTTTAAGTTTGCAGACAGTTTTATAATTTTTCTTAGCAACTACTCTGTTGAACAAATTGTTGCGATAGATGACTCGAGGCAAATGGCTTTTTGGGTAAACAATAAATGTTTATCCGAAAACCCATTTTGCTTATTTGTTTCTCATTTAAGTGGGTCATATATTATTCTTAGGCGCTGTTAGTGAGCATAATAATGTCTTTATCTTCTTTGTGCAAGTGCCCACAATTTTAAACCATACATAATGAATGCCTCAGCTGATGAGATGACAGGTTATTGAGTATGAAAATTCTCTTCAGTTTTATTAGCCATTTTATCAACATATTGTTAAAAAAGCTCTGTATGAAACAGATATTTAAGTAACATCTGCTATTGAGGTCATACACCCATATCTCACTTTACATAACGAAGGCTGTGCTAGGTATCAACACCTATCATTTCTCAAGACCCCTTTGTGCAATGTGAGTGATGTGCACGGAATGACACGCGCCGACACACATGTCAAATGACGCAAGTGTCAGATGTCAACGTCAGATTAGTTGGCGCTTGGCGCGGTCACTCGAGGCCTTGACTCCGTGACTTGTTGTGCAGTGTCTGTTCTTTTGAGTGTTTATTAAAGATAGACCTTTTTATCACAATTTTAAGGTTTTATTTGTAGTTTCAGGATTGTCTTAAAATAAAGTATTAAGCAATGATGTTGTCTGAAACGTGTATACGCCTCGATTTAATAGGAGAGTGCGTTTTTTCTTCACAAGGAACAATGTAATTTGCCTCTATCTAGTTTCCTGCTAAAATGGCCTAGAATGGAGGGGCGGGCTACTTGGTACGCACAGAAGTTGACAGATGTACTAATCATCATCATCATCATCATCAGCCTCTAGAAGTCCACTGCTGGACATAGGTCTCCTTAGAATGCCATTGCACGATGAATGGTCTTAACTGCCTTCTTCCATCGACTTCCCGCGACAAAGAAAACATGCTTTGGGGAGTAAAGGTTCTCGAGTGGCGACCACAAACTGGATGACGCGGTATACGAAGGCCATACACTCGATGGACTAAGGATGTTATAACAACCCAATGGAAGGGCCCAAATGGCTTGAGGAAAAGAGGGAGACCACTGGAAAGGTGGCAGGATGAAATAGAAAAGATAGAAGTTATGGATGAAAAAAGCGATGGAAAGAATAGATTGGCAACATTTTAAGGAGGCCTATACCCTTCACTATCCACTGGACCTTAACTTAGTTTTAAGATATAAACATAATCAATTGTTTGACGACCTCTGTGGCGCTGCGGGCGTGTAGCCGGCTGAGATGCAAAAGGTTGTGGGTTCGATTGCCGCTACGGGACAAATGTTTGTATGGTCTGCAAATATTTGTTCCAGGTCTGGGTGTTATAGTATCATGGTACTCGTAGTTCCTGATTCCCACGACACAGGGAATCGTAGTGTGGGATCAAGACTACGTATGTGTCTGTTGGGGTGTTATTATTATGTTATTTTATTTAGTTTATTCAGAGACTAATTTACTAGTCTCTGGTTTATTTTTGTTTTGTTAGTAGTAGAACTTCTTGTGAAATAGTTCGCCCAGGGAAGTACTACTACCGTACCTATTTCTGCCGCCAAGCAGTAGTGTTCGCATTGCTGTGTTTCGGTGCCGGTGAAATTACAGGCACATGAGACTTTTCGTCTTTATGTCTCAGGGTCGGCAGCGCGCGTGTCATATCTCTGGTGTTACAGGCGTTCATAGGCTACGGTAACTGGTTTCCATCTGGTGGGCCGTAAGCTTGTCTCCTTGCCAAGAAGCATAAAAAAAAAGTCATGGCATTTTTAATTGTTTAATTAATTTCCTGCTATCGTCGCTCCTGCGGGTTCGATTAGGTAAACCATGATGTTATTTGCATTCTATGAGGTGCCCTCATCCAGCAACGGGCGTCAACCGTCTGATGATGATGATGATTGCAAGTATTTTATCCAATCAAAGTTGAAAAGTTATTATCTCTTGTTTGCCCTTTTCGAAAGAGTTGATATTATAGTTTTCTTTACAAGACATACCCTTCTTTGTACCCATTTATATTCAAGACTTCTAAAATACTCCGCATAAACTTAGGACTTGAGACTTTGCCTCGTTATACCATCACGCTTCGAATCACCGGGGCTCACTGAACTGTTGCGATTTAGTAGGTATTTAACCGATTGTGGAACGGTTATGCTTTTCCAACTTCCATGGCAGTCCGCTGTGAAAGGTTATAATTGTATAGGTAGTACTATGGGGAACAAACACTCTCACTAGTACCACTAAGATTAGTTGATATAAATGACGATACTGAATAGATTGAAATTTCCCGCTAGTACCACTGGTGGTACAGTTTGGTAGTACTAGTGGGAACAAAGCACTAAAAATACTCACTAGTACCACTAAGATTAATTGATCTATAAGGTGATACTAAATTGATTGAAATTTCCACTAGTGGTAGAGTTTGGTGGTAACTAGTGGGAACAAAGCCGAACAAACACTCACTAGCACCGCTATGGTTAATTGATACAAGTTGTGGTACTAAAGAGTATGAAATTGCCCGCTAGTAGCACCGGTGATACAGTTTGGTGGTAACTAGTAGGAACAAAGTAGAAAAACACTCTCACTACTACCACTAAGATAAATTTATCTATAAGGTGATACTTACTAAATTGATTGAAATTTCCCGCTAGTACCACTGGTGGGTACAGTTTGTGTGGTACTGGTGGGAACAAAGCGGAAAAATTACTCAACAGTACCACTAAGATTAATTGATAAAGTTGTGGTACTGAAGACTGAAATTTCCCGCTAGTAGCACCGGTGTGGTACAGTTCGGTGATATTAGTGGGAAGCTCCAAGTTTTTTATTTGTAAATGTCGCAACTGGCACTTGGCTCGCTTTGTGTTAAGGTTTCCCGGGGACACCTCGTCAAATCATTCGGCTGAATTAAGGCCTAATTTTTTTCTAGTATTTTCTAACACACTAACACACACACAATATAGATACATCCTGTATAAATCCAAAGATACAAAGCCATAAAGGACGAGAAGCAAATTTTAAAATTATATTTTTCTATGCTAAAGGAGATTGCAAGTTGAAGTCGGGTTTTTAACGGATTTCCGTCGCGTTGTAAGGATGGCAGGAGAATGATTTATGGAATTTATTTTCTCCAGTGATAAAATTTATCTGTTGACCGTACAAACAAGAAGAGCAGAAAATACCTACGTTATTTTATTAAGATTGATCTTCGAATTGTTTTAGGGTTCCGTATACAAAGGAGGCAACGAGAATGACTTACTTTTTTTTCTTTTTTTTTTGTATGCAAACAAGTGTAAGGCCCACCTGATGGAAAGTAGATAGATGTGTCGATAGACACCACACAAGCCCTTCGAACTAGAAGGATCATCAAAAAAAAATAGCCAAGCCGTTTTTGTAGGCTAATTCTTGGTTTGATTACGTGGAACAAAAGTCTATGACCGTTCAAAATTAACCATACGAGTTTAATAAATATAACTTTTCATTTAAAAAACTGACTTCCGCCATTGTATTCGACTAAAAACCTGGATGAAAAAACCATAGTGGTGAAAGTGTTATGATACTTTATGAATGCAAATGCTTGATTTGTTGCTGAAAATATCACAATCTCTATAATGTATGCCTACAATATTTGAGGAGTTCCCCCAATTCCTCATGGATTCCATCATCAGAACTGGATTCTGAAAAAATGGGACCAATCTAGAAGTATATCTATTCAAATAAAAAAATAATTTTTCAAATCCGCTTACAAACGAAGGAGATATGAGATAACAAACATTAAAAAAAAATACAACCTAATTGAGACCCTCCTTCTTTTTGTGAAGTCGGTTAAAAATAGATTTTGCTTTAGACTTATTCTGTGACATCCATTTCTCTGCCTCCAGTCTCACTCATCCCTCATCATAATCCGCTACTCGCATCCATCTTGTGGATTCCGCATTCATTTGTTAGGAGATAACTCCGCTCACTGATTTTAGTTAATCCCGTCATAATGTTGTGACTGCTTATTATGTGAAATCCAGCCATGTGAGGGACACCCTTTATACCATTCATGGTGTGAGAGATCTCTTTTGAAATTATTTTGAATAGGTACGGTTTTGGCGTGCTTATAAATTACTTTATACAGGAATCAATGCTGGGTTTTTACTAAGAATCTCTGAAAAGTAATATTAAAATATTTTTTTACTGAATTTTCTGCAACCGTGAAGAATGTCAAAAAAAGTAGGTAAGTACGTACTTTTCTTCTTGGTTCTTCTCATTTTGGTTTCGTTAAGTGACCGGTATGAACCCTTATTCATAATCATTTTAAACCTATTTTAGTTAAAATATGTTTTGTCGTGTTTTGACGTATGCCATTTTACATCAGAGAGAAGAAGTCAAAAGCTATTTTTAACCGACTTCCCAAAAAAGGAGGAGGTTCTCAATTCGGTTGTATTTTTTTTTTAAATGTTTGGTACCGCATGTCTCCGGTGTTTATGAACCGATTTGGAAAATTCTTTTTTTATTTGAATAGATATACTTTCAGATTGGTCCCATTTTTTTCAGAATCCAGTTCTGATGATGGAATCCATGAGGAATATATGAGGAAATATTGTAGGCATACATATGGCAATTTTGATATTTTAAGCAACAAACCAAGCATTTGCATTCAAAAAGTATCATAATCCTTTCACCACTATGGTTCTTTCATCCAAATATTTAGTCGAATACTATGGCGGAAGCCGGTTTTTTAAATGAAAAGTTATAACTAAAATAATGTTTAATAAATTATTATAAATAAGGCCCTTAGTTTTTAACAAATGTAATTGACACGCATGTATGGTGTGGTGTAACACGGATTTTGTATGGAGCCACCGTTAAGCGCCCCTAGCGTACACTTTGGGAACCTAATTTTCCATACAAAAATTTGTGTTACACTACACCATACGTCCATGACAATTGCTTGCTAAAACTCGGACTTCAGAATAAGTACACTAGCTAAGAGGTTTAAGTTTTTTTTTATAAATCATCCTCATCATCATTCTGTAGAAGTCCACTGCTGGACATAAGCCTTCCCCCTTGAATGCCATGACGAACGGTCTTGTTCCGACTCCATCCACTGACTTCCTACGACCGTAAGCATATATGTAGGCTATAGTACAAGACTGAACTGTAACTATACTCAGAGGCCCAATTCTCTAACTTAAAAATAGTTAAAATAGAGTTCGGATCATGTTTTGATCTTGTGTCGATGTCTTAAATGTCAGAAATGGTATTCTCTAAACATACAATACAACACTGTAATGTGATTGTATCAAAATGTGACCGAAACTTGAACGATTCAAAGTTTTTTCGATAATTTTAGCATTGTAGATGGAGTCTCTTTTTACTCTTTGCAATTATATATATAACTATCATACTGTAATGGTAGTCACCGTGAATTGAAAGTAGACTAAATTGTTATTTATGTGGGAGCAGAATACCAACTTTCTGTCAATTCATAATTCAGTTTCGATTCCGTTAACTTTCAGTGTAGTTTTAAAATCATTTAGAGAATTGGGCCTCTGATTTTTAATCTTAGACAATTTTTGTAAACAAACAAATGTCAAGATATGCCACTGTGATACACATAATGATGTATAAAAATTCCTAGCATATGATACACATACATGACACTTATACACACAGTGGCATATCTTGACATTTGTTTGTTTACAAAAATTGTATATGATTAAAAACCTGAGGCTCAATTCTCTAATTTAAAAACATTCAATTCGCAGTATAATCTCGTCTCAGTCGCACTGTCACTTTTAGTAACTATTACTTAATCTTCGCGTTTCTTGCGAAGAATAAGTAATAGTTACTATACGAAACAGTGCGACTGGCACGAGACTGGAATGTTTTTAAATTAGAGAATTGGGCCTCAGAGTATAGGTACTTGCAAGCCACCTATAGGTGTTGGAATACAACAATGTAGTTCTAGAAACTAAATCCCTAAGCTACCGAACACTTGCCAACACCTTAATGATTACACTATATATAATAGGTACTTCCAACTAATTAAATTATGGTAGGTTGCCTCGAAGCCTTATACGGTTGCCATGGCAACGGGCCGCACATACAGAGTAAGGAATAGTAGCTTATCGGTTGTAAGGTTGCTTATTAGTGGTATTATGGTATTCATTAAGTTGTACGTAGGTATTGTTCTGTTTATACTCGAGGGTCTTGATGATCGAGCTTTGCTCGGAAAACTCGGAAAAAACCGGCCAAGTGCGAGTCGGACTCGCGAACGAAGGGTACCATTATCTATAAAAACAGCAAAAAAAACACGTTTGTTGTATGGGAGCCCCCCGTAAATATTAACTTTATTTTTATTTAATTATTTATTTTTAAAGTGAATAATATAACTCAATACTCTGTGAATATTTCAAGCATCTACCTGTTGCCGTTACCAATATCGAGCAAAAATGAACAAAAATATCACGTTTGTTGTATGGGAGATTCGGAGCCCTTAAATATTTATTTTATTCTGGTTTTTAGTATTTGTTGTTATAGCGGCAACAAAAAAACATCATCTGTGAAAATTTTAAGTGTCTAACTATCACGGTTCATGAGGTACAGACTGGTGACAGCCGGACGGACGGACGGACAGTGGATCCTTAGTAATAGGGTCCGTTTTACCCTAAGGGTACGGAACCCTAAAAACGCGTTTTCCAAAAATGTATTAACTTGTAGAAAGCTACACCATCCCTTGCACTATCCTTGATACATATAGGCTATATTAATAAAGTTATATTTTAGAAAAAAAAACAAAAACCGACTTTTTTCAAAAAGCATTGAATCAATTTCGATAAAACTTATATGGAACCAGCTCTGAAGTATGAAATACCAAACAAAAAAAGAATATTTAAAATAAATTCTTTAAAAAAAATACAACCGAATTGAGAACCTCCTTGTTATGAAGTCGGTTAATTAGTTGGATTTTACATTGTATTTGATTACGTCAATGAATATTAATTTTATTTATTGAACGAGCGAAGCGAGTTCTCTGAGTCAACTTGGAAGAATCGGCGTTTGTATGTATGTATGTTGGTCCGATGAAAACTTCCCAACCGGTTATCTGATCTTTATGAAAATTCAATTATTTCTTTAGAATGGGGGTAGATAGTATTAGTAGAATTTGTAGGTAAGGTTATGAGCTATATCGGTCGGGGGGTTGATGAGATATTGGGGTTCAAGAGGGGGTAAAAAAAAAAATAGTGTGGCAGTCGGATCTAGTGGGGTGTCTAATTAAAGCGCTTTGGCTGGACATTTCAAAACTGTACTTTGTAAGTTCTGTGGTAATGCTGAAATTTATTATTTTAGTATATTTTGTTCTACAGAGAGAAGTAGAACATTGAGGATTTTTTCTTTGTAATATCCATTTTTAGCGTAGAAAACAAAATCATTAAAAATTTGGTAGTAAAACTACAACTAGATGACAATGTTTATCATCAAAATCATTTTTTTCTTTTCAAAATCTCTCGCATGTTAGAGAAATTGACTCGGTAGTTTTAGATTTCTGATGGATCATCCATACAAACATACTACATAGCCATTAAATACAAACCCCTGTAGTCGGGCTGATAAAGTTCTCATCGCGAGGTCTCAGTTCGGGGCGAACCACTAGTAATAAATTTATTTTGTTTCAGGTACGTTTTCCGTGTATTAAATGGATGTATGAACGTGTAAGTGCTACAGAATTCTGGAGGGCGATTATGTAATTCTGTTGCTATTGATTTCAATTGATTTCAATGTTGTTTCTATTTGAAATTACGTTAAAGTGATTACCTAATTTACGCAGTCTTATTGAAATTAACCTTTGTTAGCAAAATTCCTAAATTGGGTAAATGCAAGAGCGTCATTTCGAATAGAAACAGTATTGAAATCGGTTGAAACCAATAGCAACAGAATAACGTAATCGCGCGACTGATTACGAGAATTTAATGTAAATATCTATGTGTGATAGTTACCACGTGGGCAAAGCAGTGAGCAACTGCTACTTTATAGTCTAATCTAATCCAATTTACGATTAAAATCTAGAGCCTTTCCAAACCCAAATCCATCTGTATGACATCCGTAATTAAATATTATTTGATAAAATCTTCCTATTTATCACACATACAAACATCTAATACTGTCCTAAGTCTAAAATGTCCATTTTAAGTTCTTATTTCAATAGAAATAGGGTTTAAGTTAATCAAAAAGCTTCACAGAAGAGGGTGTATTTAAGTTTGTTTTCGTGTTTATGACAGGTATAACTTCCCTTTGACAATAATCTGGTTTTGATGGCTTAATAAAACCCATTGATATCTGGGATCTTAGGTTTGTTTAATTTAAGTTTGGGGTCATTTTAGAACGTATGTCTTGTGTGATAATGCTTTTGATAATTGTAGGATAAGGATACGGAAATGAGATATTTTGAGTCTGTGGATGTCGGCACTCAGTGAAAACGGACCACTGCCATCATCATCAACAGCATATTAAAATCCACTTCTTGTCACAGGCCTCCTCCATAGACTGCCACTACGAACGGTATTTGTACGCTTCCATCCATCAGATCTGACCCGGAGTTTATTAACAGGCCTGGATATTAACCTCTATAAGACAACATCCCACAAAAACAAAAGGGATTGTATTGATTTGAATTAATTATCATCGAAATGAGGGGCAAACTTCAGTTTGTATGGAGCGATAAACATGGACAAAACAAACTAACATTCAATACAAAAAAAAAACTGTAGCCACACAGTGAATTTATGCACCTTCCTCATTCGTCCTTAACCCAAATAGTAAGTGGAGGAAGAATACTTGAAAAATAAGTCAATAGAATACACTGTTACGCCTTGAAAAACAATGTTCCCCTTTTGGAAGGCCACTTCTGTACTATCTATTGTATTGGCTGTGTTTACACCGAGATGTAACAACAAGCAGGCCGTAGTTTGAGTCTTGCATCGCCGGCGCTGCCCCTTTCGCTTACACTCGTGAGCGAAAAAAACCCAAGCCATGTTTGTAACCCAGATTCTTCTAGACTTGGTCGCGTTGGAACACGAGTAACTTTAGTTTATAAGACGATTCAAACTGATCTTTGTGATTTCAACTTATAAAATACTTTTTCACACCATCTGCTCGACAATGTCCAATTACAAATCATGCAACCTCAACGTAATGTAGAGCATTGTCTCTCTAGGGATATAAAGTTGTATGAAACTCCCTAGGGATTAAAGTGATTTGAATTTGGAACGTCAAATTTGTATGGAGACTCGTGGAAAACTCTAAGTAAAAAAATGCCCATATGGCATTGTAAAGAGGTTCGTTCGAAATTCGAACTGGCCACCATAAGCAGAACTCAAAAAAAAGAAAAAGGTGCGTTTACAAAGAATGTGAACAGCGTATTTGGTGCTGTGATTTTCAGTAAATTGTATTGCAATATTCATGTTGATAAAAAATTACAAACGATAGTGATTCTACTCCAAAGTTTATCAAAACAGACGCTTTAGAGATTATTTATAATCTACTACCGCAAAAATCAAAACAAGCCCTGGCTTTTTATTGTCTCGCAGAAAGTGTGAAAAGTAGAGTATGCTCCTCTGGAATAAAGTCTGTCTTCGTCTTGGGCAGCTTGAACCCCTCGCTTCACTCAGGACTCTATAAAACTCCCTCGCTACACTCGGGAGTTAACTTTAGAGCCCCTCGTTACGCTCAGGGTTCAATATGCAGCCCGCGACATAAGACACTGCTTTATTCCCTTAGTGCATAATCTACTATTTTTTACCTGTGGGGTCAGCACGAATAATTTACGTTACCAAGACGCTAGTGAGACTATCGCAAATGTCAAATATTGGCCAATGACATCAGGGTAACTTGAAGTCTTAGTAAGTTGATTGGTTCATATTTGACGTTTACTATCGTAACGTCTCGATAACGTTAGATGTTCGTGCTTGGGCCTCTGGTAGGTTTGTCTACGAATCCCTTTTTACTTTCAATACTTAGGTACTTAGTATGTATAATCTATTTGTGTATTCAAGACGTATGTTTTTCACGTTTGTATATATCTGTTGAGCAAAAGCTATTCAATTTAGCATAAAGCCAAAACTTCTAAAAAGCGTCAACAGCGCTAACTTTTTCAAATAACGCCATCTAGTTGGTTTCTTAAACTTGTTTGAAATGTATTTCAGTGTGACTACACCCTCCCTCTCTATTCTCCCGAATAGCAAATAAACAATTCACTGGAAACTTATCATTGTCTAAGATAATATCTGGTGGAGACAGTTGACGGGCTTTTTATATAAAAAGGCTTTTTGGTGAAAGAAATAATGTTTGTCTACCGAATTGGTTACTGAAGGCAATAAGTATGGTGTTTGTTCTTAACTAGCTGAAATCTGCGACTTTGCTCGCGTGCTATTCGTACTACGCGTGTTAGATCTATTAGATTTTTATTTATAAGTATAACAAGCGTAGCGTATGCTGTCTTGCATATTTTTGCTGATGTTTATTTACTTTTGACTACCTTCCTAAGGTTTTTAAGTTCTCATTTACTATGTATCAGCAACTCCTTGCTCCGAGGCACCACACAGGCGCTTCTCACCTAGTGGTAAGAAAACATTAACAACTAACATTAAAACATTAACATTTTAAGTAACCATTTTTGTAAGCCAAGCCGTGTTTGTTGCCTGATTCTTCTAGGCTTGGTCGCGTTGGAACAGGAGTAATTTTAATTTATAAGACGATTCAAAATGATCCTTGTGATTTCAATGAATACAATTCTTTTGACTTTGACTTTGACTTAGATGATACAAACTGTTATGTGCCTGTACATTATGTACCTAGTTATCAGTGCAGTAGTGCGTTCCCTCCATAAAGTCAGATAGCTCATAGAGTAATTGGAACCTATCAATTACTCTATCAGCTAACTGACTTCAAAGGTTATAAACAAAGGTTATAATATAAGGTTATATATATAAAAACAATTCAAAAAGGCCTGAACACGACGGCTTTTCAACTATTTTATAAGGATCAAGTTCTGTTGAACTATTTCTGGACTCCACTATCAAACTCGGGTAGTCGTGAAAAAAAATGTATGTCATAAAAATTACAAAAACAATATAAAAGAGCCAAACACGTACCCTTCTAGGCTTCTACTGTTATCCGCTGTGTGGTTTCCGTTGTACACCTCACTGTCACTGACTGACGCACAGTCTAAACGGTAACCTACAGACCTGAAATTTAAGAGGGTACATTCCTTTTGTGAGTAGAGGTGTACTAAGCAAGGAATTTCCGGAATTCAACCTTAAGGGCGTGCAGGGTATTGACGTTTGAAAAAAAAACTTCGCGCGGACGAAGTCGCGGGCATTCCGATTATATTTGATAAGCTGCTTTATTTTGACTAAATTTAAGTAGAACGCAATAATTCTTAATCCCGGTTTTACTAACTGACGATGCAACGCAGGGTGTAAAAGTGACAGTGTTCTTTGGCAACAAGTTAAAAAGCTTAGTGGCCAGTTAAACTAGGAGTCGTTTGGTGAAAACTAAACCTAAATGTCACTTTCACCAACCACTTATTCATTACCTAACGCTTGCGACAAACTTTATGAATGACAAAGACTGTTCATAAAAGCATGCCAGTATGAAATGCGTTTTGTGTCTTTTAAAATTACAAATTGAATACGGGCAAAGTCGTATGTTATTATTTTAATTGGGTACCTCAATCTCTACCAGCAAATATCATACAAACTAAAGACTCGCACACATGCAAATATTTTAATGACCTGCAAATATCATACACAACTAAAGACTCGCACACATGCAAATATTTTAATGAGGGAAATCCCACTTAGGGATGGGGATGAATTAATTCACAGGCAAATATTTCAGTAACTAAACATCCCTTTCTGGGTCCTAAACTGTATCCCAGAGATCCTGCGAACAGAGTGGGTACAGTTCCACGTGCCAACTTAATTATAAACTACAATTTTCACTCTTTAATTTCAAGAGGGTAGGGTGGGGATGAATATTCGGGTAAGTACCGCTACTGTCGGCGTGAAATTCGGCTTCAGATCGACTTCAAATTTGGAGTAAGCTTGGAACAGTATGTTGTAATATGTATGATTTGTAAAATTGTAAGACTTACTATCTGCCGAAAGACACGAAGACTCGAAATTCGCTCTCATTTTCAGCTCAAACTAAATCTTTCATTAATAGGTCGACGTTCGGAAATATTAAAAAGAACCGAATCTTCACATATTATTTCAGCCGAATGCAACGAGTAGACATGATCGATCAAACCGTTGAGTGTGTCCGTATTCATCCCATGAATTCATCTCACGAATAATTATTTCTGGATTCTGCCCAAGATGTAGACTGTATTCAGTGTGTTCGGAATGAGGCTCGACGTCAACATATGAGATTCTTGTATAATTTTAACATAGGTACCTATATGTAACAGTGTCTTGGCTTCCCGCTTTCCGAGGAACCCGAGATGCTCGTTAAGCTTTATTTAGGTGTAGTTTAAAATATAGTGCCTGCACATACTGTGTGTACTGTGTGGGTGTACTGTGTGTATAGTAGTGCCTGTACGGTAGTGGCATTGTCACTGTGTGACAAAACTACTTTTAAATAATAAAGAAAAAAAAAAAAAAAAAAAAACTCTGTATTAACCCCAAAGTGTTGTCCAGATTCATCCCACAGTCTATAACAACGGTTATTGTTACGGTCAGACAGAAAACAAATCTAAGTAGATCGGTAATCTACATTTATTCGCGATGTTTCAGTTCAACGCGAACCACTAATTAGAATATAAGCAAGGGGCCGAACTAAAAAACTACTGATCAACTCTGCTGAGGCTAGTTATGTTGACGTCTAAAATAACGATAGGACCCTAAATTCGGCCTCGTTTCGGCCTCGTTTCGGCCTCGTTTCGGCCTGGTTTCGGCCTTATCCAATTGGTTGACTCTTATTAGACCCCTGCTCAGCGGTCGATGTCCCGTGAAATCCAGAATGAAGTTGCGCTCTGTTGCCTTTTGTGGTTAATGAAATCACAGCTTAGTTTCATAATAAAATGTTTAAAGCACATTTTAAGGGGAAAATACGGTTTTAAAAAGGAAATGGTGTGCAAAGGGACTTTTCAAAAAGCAGCACCCGTATTGTTTATCAAACTGGTAATCGCTTTCGGATACGATTTTACGGTACATTGCGCTTTATGTTTCGAATATTTCTGCTCTTCGAAAAGAAGCTAAAACACACAGCGCAATGTAATGCAAAATTGTAATCAAAAGCGATATCAGTTTGGTATGCAATACTCCCCGGTCTTTATCATAGTCATAGTTATTTATTTCTTCTTTACACATATACATGCACTTAGATATGTCAAAACAAATACAATCATAATATTACATCATATAAACAACACTGAGAATCTGTACATTTCGATAGAATTCAAATAAGAATAAGAATAAGATTAAGAATAAGATTAAGAATAAGATTAAGAATAAGATTAAGAATAAGATTAAGAATAAGATTAAGAATAAGATTAAGAATAAGAATAAGAATAAGAATAAGATTAAGAATAAGATTAAGAATAAGATTAAGAATAAGAATAAAAATATAATTTGAGTTTCAGCTAAAAGCTTCGTCATATTGTAAAAACAAAACAGGTATTCAAATCATAGGAATTAACCATCAGCCGTCAAACGTCCACGGTTAGACGAGGCCTCCCCCATAAAAATGCAATGGGGTATTTGCCATAATCACCACATTCATTCTTGGCTTGGCAGGCAGATTGGTGATCACATTAGTGTTGAGTACTCAGGTGGATGCTGGTGCCCATCCCCTGGTGTAATCCCTTAGTCGGCTATTCACGGGAAGAGACGAAGGCAATTCTTATGCCGGATACGCCACGGTATGGCACGCAAGAGGAAATTCGCTTATGAAAAACAATACGTTACTTTTTGGTAGTCTAGTAAGAAATTGCATTTAAAAGTCAAAAAGCTACTTCTAAAAATCGTTAGTAATTAAAACACCATTAGCGTTTACAAAGCGAGTGTGAAACGTGCTTTTGATTTATGCTGTACTGAAAAACACTTCTTGTCGCTAAGGGCGGATGTCTACTGAAGCGTCGCTGCATATACGCGTCCACCTCCGTACTTACCTAGGCATTTTAATACATTATGACTTCCTACATAACTATAAATGCAAAAGTTTGAATAACATAAAAATAACCCAACAGTCACAGGCTCAAAGTCGCGCAGCGGGTTATGGAGAGAGCTATGCTAGGAGTTTTACGATATGATAGAATCTGAAATGAGGAAATCTGTAGAAGAACCGTCCGGTTTGTTAATATATATGTAGGTATATAATTGTGTGTATTATATTATACTGGTAGAATATATTTATAATATTATGTATTATTTTGTTTGTTAAATCAATTTGTTTTACTGTGGGTACTTGTCTTTTTGTGATTATACTAAGATGTACGCCACCGTCCTTATTTGTTAAATAGTTTCTGCCCATCCAAAGGTTGGCTGGAAGAGATCGCTCTTAAGCCATTGTACCTCTTATTTGAAACATTGTATTCTTATTTTTTTGTTTATATTGTACAATAAAGTTATAATCTATCTATCTATCTATGACGGATAACTGAATTCACCCTAATTCTAAGAAAAGTACGCTTTACCTACTGAGCTGCATACATAGGCTGCAGTGCACGCCACTTTTACGCGACGCTTCAGTGAGCAGTCTGCTTTAGTTCCACTTCGTGCCACTGAATTGTTATTGTTTTTGCTGAATTAGCAAGCGCTCGATGCTCGCAGTAAACACTGAAAAAATTTCAAAAACTTCGGACCTTATTGTAATGGTAAGAGGGATGAAAGCTTGTTGCGATGACGAGGGTAGTTTTGTGAATCCATGAAAAATATATTTTGTTCGAATAGCCCAGTAAGCTTGACCAAGTATTTGCAATTTTGTGATTTTAGAATACGTTTTCTATTATTATTTCATATAATTACATAATATAACACCCAACAGTCACATACATAGTCATCACACAAGAATTCCCTGTGTCGTGGGTATCAGGAGTACCATGGTACCATAACACCCAGGCCCGGAACAAATATTTGCAGAATGTACAAACATTTGTCCCGCAGCGGGAATCGAACCCGCAACCTCTCGCATCTCAGCCGGCTACTCGCTCGCCGCACCACAGAGGTCGACAATTAGCTTATATCAGACGTCCCATTGCAAAGCAAAGGCTTTCCTACCCTTTTTAACCGACTTCACAAAAAGGAGGAGGTTCTGAATTCGGTTGTATTTTTTTTATTTTTTTTTTATTTGAATAGTATACTTCCACATTGGTCCCATTTTTTTCAGAATCCTGTTCTGATGATGGAATCCATGAGGAATTGAGGGAACTCCTCAAATTTTGTAGGCATACATATAGCGATTTTGATATTTTCAGTAACAAATCAAGCATTTGCATTCAGAAAGTATCATAACCCTTTCACCACTTTGGTTTTTTCATCCAGATATTTAGTCGAATACAATGGCGGAAGTCGGTTTTTTAAATGAAAACTTATTCCATGTCCTCTGTATTGCGTATGAATTGCCCAATCTTTCTCGTAAGAGTCTCCAGAGTTGTTCCCGCCATCTCCTTCTGGGTCTGCCATGAGGTCGTCTCCTTGCAGTTGAGCTATTTATAGATCAAATTAAAATGTGACCCAAAAATTTCATTTCTGTGGACCACGAACCCACATCTTCACCTCGGCAATGCCTTGACCAATTCGGCCATTGAACTACATATATTTTTTTTATACTACTTGGCAAGCATACAATCGTACGGCCCACCTGATGGAAAGTAGTTACCGTAACCTATGGACGCCTGTAACAACAGAGGCATCACACGCGCGCTGCCGACCCTGAGACATAAAGATGTATAGTCTCATGTGCCTGTAATTTCACCGGCACCGGTACCCTTCAAACCGAAACAGCAATGCGAGCACTACTTCTGTATTATTGGGCTGTATATTTGATTCGTTTGTAACGGTCTTCAGATAAATAAATAAATGCTGGACATTTCACACAACATTATCTAGCCCCAAGCTAAGCAGCTTGTGTTATGGGTACTAGATAACTGATATACATAATACAATACATTACATAGATAGATATTTTTTTATTATACATAGAAAAATACCAGAACCCCGTGAACAAATATCTGCAGATCGTACAAATATTTGTTCAGAGGCGGGAATCGAAACCGCAACATCCTGCGTCGCAGGACCTTCGCCCGCAGCGCCACAGAGGTAGTCAAACAAAAAAAAAGATGACTATTTTTACTAATACTATGATATGATAATCCTACCACCTACTACACAATTTTTGGTGCAACATGTGAGGTTAGGTTCGCTGAAAGTACCTGAACATACATTCTAAAAAATAAGCATCAAAACGATCTATACAATAGTAAAGGCTGTTCACACCAGCTCATTTATATTTCTTGGATAGCGCTGCTCTAGGGAAATCGTCCTTTGAATCTACAATCCATCTTCGCTACAATATCGAGCGAGACACGTGCGTGTGTAGGTAGCCCTATTCATAAGTTTGTCTTCGATATTATTAGTATGTATGATAGGAGTCTTTTTGCGAGGCGTGCTGAATCCTATCACCACACTGGTCATTTATATTATTATTATTCTTTATTGCACACAAGTAACACTATTCAGACCAATAGGGAGCTTGCGGACATGACATGTTGTAACTTGTTGTTTCTACCAGGCGGTCACTATCTCTTTTTTGGGGTTCCGCCGAGTCTGAGAAGGGACAATAAACACCAAAGATGACGATGATGAAATGTATGACGTTTTATTGAGATTTTTCGGACGTTCTGTCTGTCCGGCCCAGTTTGGCATAGCGTCATAACTTTCACAGTTAGTAACCAAAATTAACTAGTGGTTCGCCCCGAACTGAGACCTCGCGATAACACCTTTATCAGCCGACTACTTAACTAAGTAATTTCCATATTTTTAACCGACTTCACAATTTTTTTTTGTATGTTTTTTACCTCATACCTCCGTCGTTTATGAACCGATTTGAAAAATTCTTTTTTTATTTGAATAGATTCAGATTCCAGATTGGTCCCATTTTTTTCAGAATCCAGTTCTGATGATGGAATCCATGAGGAATTGAGGGAACTCCTCAAATATTGTAGGCATACGGCGATTTTGATATTTTCAGCAACAAACCAAGCATTTGCATTCAAAAAGTATCATAATCCTTTCACCACTATGGTTCTTTCATCATTTTTATTTCATCCAAATATTTAGTCGTATACAATGGCGGAAGTCGGTTTTTTAAATGAAAAGTTATCTATTATTATTTTTGAAAATTTTCACCTCGAGGTCTACCAGTACAGTACAGGATCTATCAGTAACTACTCTAATTTCCTACACATCATCGAAATAACCTTTGAATAGGGCTAAGCAACGGGGCGTAATTATACTACATACCTGTTAGTACCTATATCAAGTACCTGACGAATTAATTGATAACGTCCTTTTGATGAAAACCATAGAACTCCAATGTCATTCAAATTCTTAGAAATGGGAGGTCAACAATGGATGTTATATTGGTTTTTGTTTTATGGAGTACATGTTTCTAAATTCTTCAATTTCAGACTTTTCCCTGTAGTTGTGACACAAAAGCCACAAGCATACCAAATTTCAGCAGTGTGGGATTGCTGGAAGTACCCTAGAATTTTGGGTTTTTACGTTTTTTATTTTCCCTAATATCTCGAAAACTACTAAGGCTAAATAATTATTAAAAACGGGTTTGAAATGTCCAACCAAAGCGCTTTCATTAGACACCCCACTTGATCTGACTGTCTCACTTTTATTTTTTTTACCCCCTCTTGGACCCCAATATCTCAGAAACCCCCTGATCGATATAGCTCATAACCTTACCTACAAATTGTAACAATACTATCTACCCCCATACGAAATTTCATGAAGATCGGATTAACGGTTTGGAAGTTTTCATCGGACAAACATACATACATACATACATACATACATACATACATCCATACAAACGCTGATTCTTCCAACTTGACTCAGAGAACTCGCTTCGCTCGTTCAATTAAACTTAGTATAGGAACACTAGATAAAGATCTCAATAAAACGTCATACACTTCATCATCGTCATCTTTGTTGTTTTTTTAAGCGCTTTCGTTTGATACATTGTTAAAAAGTTCTTGTTAAAATTGATACAGTGTTTTCCTACACCATCTATTTAGTAGCTCTTCCAACAGCGAGACAACCCCGCCAAAGTGATTAACATATGCCCCTCATATCCTCGTTTTTAACCGTATTACCTAGAAACTTGTAATTCCTCGTGTAAGTGGATCATATAGTGGCAATTTTCATCAAAAATTACCTTGGATATCCTAAGATTAAAACTTTTCGGGTTCTGAAGGAAAATCTGTAACTTGAGTTCGGAACCTTAAACTATTACGTGGTCCGACACGCACTTGGCCAGTTTTATTTTATTTTTTCGGTAAGTATCTATCTTAAGACGAATAAGAAATAATGAGGGTAGATATTTTAAACCGACTCCATGCGGCCACAGCAACAACAAAAAGTAACCCTAATTCGGCCACAGCAAGATCGGACCACATCCTTCCGGCCACCGTGAAACAACCCAAAATAAAGAGGTTAACAATAAGTCGGCATTTGTTTTTATTTCGTGACTTCCACGATATATTTTCGTCGCGTTCAAAGTTATAAATGGGCTTATAATACGATCAAATTAAGCCAAATATGGGCAATCAGGGGAAATAATTCGTGTAGTTTTGAAAATTGTTATAGTTATACCTTGCGGTATCCAGATGAACATACTAAAAAGTCCTTAAGGGTGGGGGGTGTGCTGAGGGTGTAGGGGGGGTTTAAGGTACCCTTTTCAGGTTTTTGCTCATATCTAGAATATCTGTGCGAATAGCAGTATGATTAATTCTGACAAAAGTTTCTACATACAATTTCCTACAAATTTTGCCATATTTATTTTTGCTCTCCGATCAATACTTTAGAATCTACAGTGTGTTAAGTTAACAAGAAGATAAAAATAGACGATTATAAATTTTACTAAAGTAACTTTCGTGAATTATATCATTCATTTAGTAAACCCGGGAAATGTTGGTAGAAGCACCAACAGGTTTCGACCCTAATCGAGGGTCTTCATCAGGGTGGGTATAGGATCCGCGCTACACTCCCTCCGCGTCCTTCCTCGCACTGCGACTCTTAGCTCGCTCCTCGGCTCGTCCGGCGCGGGGTTGGGGGGAGTGCTTGTGTCCGCGTCATCACGCGTTCTTCTTTGACGTCATACCGATCGGGTTGCGGTGTTCGATTAGGGTCGAAACCTGTTGGTGCTTCCACCAACATATCGGTACGTGAAAATTTCCCGTTCTTACGAAATTATTATTAATTTTCTTAGGTTATGAAGTTTTCCCTTGGTTTTCCATAGGTTTTCTCTACAAACAAAATTATGTCATTTTGGTATGGCGCTAGTCCTAATTGACATAATTCCTTTGTCCGAATCTCGACAATACCAACTCTGATTAACTCCGGTCACAGACAGTTTGTCATAAACAATAACTACATACTAATTACATACATTCATACATACAGCCGGCGTTCCTTTACGAATTACACGCTCCAGAAGATATACAAATTAACTTTGATGTAAGGGCGAAATGTCTGTACGTGTGTTTCGGGAAATGTTTGAGAGGTAGAATTATTTGATGAATATAATACTAATAACTTTTCATTTAAAAAACCGACTTCCGCCATTGTATCCGACTAAATATTTGTATGGAAAAAAAATGATGAAAGAACCATAGTGGTGAAAGGATTATGCTACTTTTTGAATGCAAATGCTTGGTTTGTTGCTGAAAATGTCAAAATCGCCATATGTTTGCCTACAATATTTGAGGAGTTCCCTCAATTCCTCATGGATCCCATCATCAGAACTGCATTCTGAAAAAAATGGGAGCAATCTGGTAGTATATCTATTCAAATAAAAAAAGAATTTTTCAAATCGGTTCATAAACGCCGGAGATAGGCGGTAACAAACATTAAAAAAAAAATACAACCGAATTGAGAACCTCCTCCTTTTTTGGGAAGTCGGTTAAAAAAACATGTTGATAGCTAAATTATCAGCCTACAATAAGTTAATTTAAACCTTTTGAAGTTACGTTTATTGCTTAAATACTGACTTGGTGGGACATCGTTTTAGGACATGAAACATGGCCGCCCACGTGGACATATCGATATCCTATCACTACCAGATAAGCTGTGTGGCTATTCATACAAACTCGTAGCTAAGCCGTGTCGTAGTTTTAGTTAATGTTCGCTAATCTGTGTCGATATCCTCTGTAACTAGTAGCTAGGCTGTGTCGCTATTCATACCAACTCTTAGCTAAGCAGTGTCGTATGTATGGTAACTATTCGCTAATCTTTGTCGATATCCGTTATGTCCTTTGAAGATCAAGGGCTCTTTGATCCATATTGTGTTTTATGAACAGGTGACATTAAGTAGAGTGTGAGAAAGTGTTTATATGATATTATGAGAGTCGCCCGCGGTTTTACCCGTTTTTTTCTACGGAAGAAAATTAATTTACGGATAAAAAATGTAAGGTGCTTGCTTATTATTATGCCCTATGCTTTAATTATTCAGGTTGAACCAGCCGTTTTGGCTAGAATTGTCTACAAACAAATAAACAAACAGACAACGTTTCACTTCTATACGACCTCTGTGACGCGGCAGGTGAAGGTTCGCCTACGACGCAGGAGGTTGCGGGTTCGATTCCCGCCTCGGAACAAATATTTGTACGATCTGCAGATATTTGTTCAGGGTGTTCTGGGTATCCGTCTATGTAATGTATTGTATTAAGTATATCAGTTACCTAGTACCCATAACACGAGCTCTGCTTAGCTTGGGGCTAGATAATGTTGTGTGAAATGTCCAGAATTTATTATTTTTATTATTATAGGTATATTTATAGGGACAGCTGTTGCCAGTGGATCTGACACGTGTTTTTGCCCGAGGGAACTGAATTTCGGGATTAAAAGTTACATAAGTTGATGTTTTTTGGTGTAAGTACAGTTAGTACAGTACATTACCTTTCTTAAAAAAATCAATGAAATCACATTAGCGACAAATTTTACTATTTAGGAGCTAAAAAAAACTGATCTTTCTCTAGCTAGTATCTAAAGTGCTAGAATATGAAGGTATTCTCGTAAGTATTTGAAATTTTATTCGCAATGTAATCTCATACAGCCATTTATCTGTCGTCAAAAAATTGGTTATTCGTTAAAAACCGTTTGAAATTACAAATAAGTTTTAATGCTCAAATAATTACAAATGGTTATTTAAACGATCAATTGGGTTTTCTACACCTTAAAAATACTGTTTAATAGCCGCTCAGTTAAATAGCAACCCATTTACTATCAACGAAATCCACAGCCACACTAAAAAGTCCAAACATGCATGCGACCTACACCTAGTCACTTAACTCCACTCTACAATGAACATGGGCCTTTGTGACTAGCGATTCTGCTAGCAACCCGGTTAGCCGGCCTATTCTGCAGACTATACTCGACATAGAGATGTGTATATACTGAAATTTTCACAGCAGTCCTTAAAAAAGTACGGATACGGAAGGTTACGGATAATTTCTGACACTAATCGATGGTCTTTGCGTCTATGCGCCGAATGTACTATGTGAATTTGAAGAGTACCATGAGCTGTAAAGATTTTGGTTTTAGGAGTCTCCATTTAGCTCGGATATGTTTAGGGTCCATGGAATAGCAGATTTGTATCTCTGTTGGCCTGAAAGTCATCCTAATCTAGCTGTAAGTTGAAATATTATCAAAGAAAAACATAGCTTTTGTTAACTTTTAGAAATGTATCCGTTTTCTTCACAACCGACGTCTTTTTTGTTTAGTTTTATGTATATTGAAATTGAATTTGGTGGCCATAAAATGATGCATGGATATCCAATATACCTCCTTACTTATAAAATGTTGTATAATATTAAGTTTTGTTTAAAATTACTCCTTTCATTGTTTTACACTATCTTAAGAATAGAGATGGCAATATTTTAAGCATTGCTTGACTTTTGTCAGATTTTTATAAAGTAAGCTCGTTAATGGTTAGGTACGTGACTTATAAAATAATGGGAAATAATAAAGTGATCCTCAAATAACCTAAATGAGCGGTAACATTTGGAACTTATCGGTTAGATGTGAATCTGCAGTAAATATACCAATCGATCTTCTTTTTATGAGCTTAGTATATCGTTAAAAATGCTGTGTTGTTGCCGCTCAGTTAAATAGCACCCACAAATAATCCGTAATTTCATCAATTTTCATTTCTACGGATTCCCACCCCAACACTATCCTACGTGACACTATCGAGTACGCCTCTCCCGGATAACTTATTGTGTTAAACTTTTGCGCAAAAAGCATCCGGCTTTTTTGTTAACCGTACAAAGCTAGTAGAACCGTTTGTTTAGATATGTTTGTCGACAAAAATATGGTGTAACGATACGCTTGTGTTGTGTGTGTGACCCAGTTGTAGACGGGTTAAATGTTTTTATGCATTGATATTCAAAATTTTACTCAATCACGCTGTAGCGACTAAACCGCTTTCGATTAAGATAGATTGTAGATTATCTGTCGATTGATTTAACTTTTAACAATGGTATAAGGGCCATTTGCAAAAAAAGTATACATTTCACAAAGAAATTTTTTACTTTTTTTTTTTATTTATCTATTAATAACCTCATTATTTCACTATCAAATTTACTTAGTTTAATAATTGTTTGATCGATTGAATTGCAAACAATAAGTAAATAATGAACTAAGTAATACTTTTGACAACTTCAAAAAACATACCACAAAATCTCTCCATACAAATTGTGCTTGTCACATCAAGGTCATTGCAACATAAAATTACTCTGGTGGATTTTCTTATTGAAATATTCAACTAATTACTATATTTTTGGAAACTACATAATCTAAGCAATCTAATTTCATTAAATAAAGTTTCGTTTCCTTCCATACTTGCAGCGCCCTTAGCGAAAACGAAAAGAAAACTAAGAATGCTACCAGTGAATGTATGGAAGGAAACGAAACTTCATATAAGTAGTTTCGAAGACTATCAAAACTCATACTAAGCCCCCAGAAAGATGATCGATCCCGCATCTGAATGCACTTGGGCGGGCATCGAACCCGCTATGGATTGGCAGCCGGCCAGCTCTGAGATATAGCTAGTCTGTGGGTTGTCGCTTGAAGTTTTTTAAAGTGGAATCGCTGACTGCTGCTTAAAAATGCTACGAGTGGTGAAATGCGGATTTTGAGGACTACTTCTTCGTGTTACCCGTTCTTTCTTGGTCACCCTGGTCCTTGCGTTAGGCCAGAGAGCAGCTTGAGGTATGATGGTCCTAAAAAGGGTCTTGTGACTGATAGATAAAGAACCTCTGTGGTGAAAGGATTCAATGCGCCTAGAGGCAAAAGAAAGAAAAGAAAGAAAGAAAACACGTTTATTTGTCCCCACTTAAAAGACACAAAATAAAAACAAAAATAGGTACCTACCTACCTAAGTAACTTTACAAAAACTAAAAAAATAAATAAACACCAAATGGCGTAATGCATGTTGTGTGGGGGTCAAATAGGTCCCTGTCTCAGCATACAGCTACACCGGACCTACAAGTAGATACGGCGCGGCGCTGATTTTCAGACAGGGCCTGCCCGAGTGACATCACGAACGTTGAAGACGAATATACTAAATATATTATGTAAATAAATAATTAATTAATCAGCAAACTAAAATATAAAGAAGTAGTTATACTACACAGTTATCAACAAAATATAATATAAAAGTACTCTGTGGTCTGTTAGTAGTAGTTATAGTACTCTCCTAAAAAAAAGGCAGAGAGGTTTTAATTTACTAGTGTAGATACGTCCGGGGTTCGAACCCACGACTGGAAATCGGGGTATTTATAGCTCATAATCATCATCAGCGGTCTTTAGGCTTCCACTACTTGACGAGGGCTTTCCCATAAAATACAATACGGGATTTACCATAATCACCATACTGCTATCCTGTTCTAATCCCTTAGTCGGTATTTATGTAATCCACGGGAGGGGTCGGAGCTATTGTCCATTTACTTTTAAATAATGTCATAAAACAAACTTTATAAATGGCGTTAAATTCTAAAAGAACACAAACACCTAGTTATCAGAAACTCTTGAAAAATAAAAGGTCGTAGCGCAGCTCCGATTTTTCGAGCCGCTCAGCTGTGTTTGACATGTCGGTCTTACTGACCCACATTTGTCACTGTTGGGTTATCGGTGATTTAAAATCCTTGGATAGTTTTTGTTATGGTGCCCCTATGTACGGATCGTTGAACTTTCCAGCTGAATTATGCTTCAAACCTTTTTAATTTTTTTCTGTTTCTTTATTATAAAAAACAAAGTAATTTCGTACTTTGTTATTGAAATTAAATTAAATTCAAGTAATAAGTAATTGGATCCACCAGAAAAAGGGTAATTTAATGTAGAATTACTTAAACTTAGGAAGCCTCTTAAGGCTGTACAAGTTTTGATTAGAACAATTTAAAGACAAAGTTTTCTAAAAAACACACAGAGGGTCCCGTCCGTACCAGGGGAAATAGATAAAAATATATTTGTTTTTAGGGTTCCGTACCCAAAGGGTGTCAAACGGAACCCTATTACTGAGTTTACGTCATTTGTCCGTCTTGTCTGTCTCTCTTTATGTCTGGATTCGGAAGCAAGGGATCGGATTAGCCAGTCGAAATGGTCACAGATTGTGTTGTTTTGGCATGAACATAGTAATGCAAAAAACCAAATTGCCCATAAAGAGTTCTCTAACCAAGGAATAAAACCGATAGCGCGTTCTAATCTACAAGTGGCGACATCTAGTCTTGATTTGAGTAAACTTCGCGTCTCTTCTTGAAACACGTATAGGTTAACGTGTTTCAAGAAGAGACGCATACGTCCGATTTTTTTAAACATCATAATAATGTTTTGTATGGAGACAACTCATTGAAAGTTTCTAATGTTTATTTATAACGAATACTGAATAAGTCCTACTTGATTTTTGAATTCCTTCCCATTCAAAATTTAACTTTGCCTCGTCTTCGTAAGAACTTATTTTCGTTGTTTCGCGAACCCCTTTTGAAATTCCTTTGTCAGTTTAATTGCGGATATTAAGTGACATCTGTGACACAATTTGACAAGAAAAGTACCTACGAACACATACCTCTTAAATAATTGAGGTAATTAAACCGAAGTACCGACAATTTTCATGTACGTAAACAGGCATTAACCTATCAAAATATACAGTTATCGCCTTTGGTCTGGCACATGACAAATACGTTTGTGTTTGCAAAGTATCTGTCATATATCATACATATATTTATCGGCTATGTGCCATGCTAATGGGCGTGACACTTACTTGACGACCTCTGTGGCGCGGCGGGTGAGTAGCCGGCTGAGATGCGAGAGGTTGCGGGTTCGATTCCCGCTGCGGGGCAAATGTTTGTATGCCCTGCAAATATTTGTTCCGGTTCTGGGTGTTATATTACCATGGTACTCGTAGTTCCTGATACGCACGGCACAGGGAATCCTAGTGTGGGATTAGGGCTACGTATGTGACTGTTGGGTGTTATGTTATGTATGTATGTAAGTTTTTGCAGCGCACGCGTTGTGAGGAAATTTATAGGTAGGTTTGTATTTTTTTATACCTTGGGTTACATTAGGAGTTATCGTAGAGATCCCTAATTTGTTTTAAATAAAATATTACTTAATTAATATTATTGTTACTCAGTTAAAACGTGAAAGAATTGTTTAAACTAAATCCTGTAGTTTTTTTACTTTATTAATTACAAACAAAAATACAAATCTTTTCTCTTCATAATATTATAGTGTAGATGAACTGCAAAGACACGTTATACCCGTATAGAGAGCGAAGCCGCGGGTAGATGCTAGAGCTAAATGAGTAATAAACATAGCCAAAATTGCATTCACAAAATAAAAAAATACCAGCAACTAACAGGTCAATAAAGTGGAGTTAAATAACTCCAGGGTACCAGGGCATCAGAGCCTGCAGGCGGTGGGTTAATAGGCCGACACGGATTGCCAGAGAGAGACAAATAGAGCTATTTGTCTCTTTTGCTATTAAAAATCGGTGCAAGTTGTAAGCGAACGCGTGCATTTGTTCTGTATAATATCCTATCGTGAAGTTAGACGAACACTCCGGCAGGGCTATTCTCTATATCGCGACAGGTTTGCAACAAGCGTATATTGTGCATTCTGAGGCCGTAGATAAAGTAACATTGTAATAGCGATGTCGCCAGTAGAAAAGTCAAAAATGTATGGGATTGACGTTAGCTATCGATATGTCACGTGGTCTTTTGTATGTGAAAAGCGACGTTTGACAGCCCTGATTGCACAATTTATGCCTGTTGCAAACCTCAGCGTTGTGTTGCCGCAACACAACAAATGCTGAGCTGGACGCCAATTTGTGCCAGTGTTGTATGACTGGTAGGTACTGAGAGGCACACTATTTTTATTAATGTAATGCTTGTCTTCTGTGTAATTTTAATAATATTTGTTAATCTCTGTTTGTATGTGTCTTTTTCTCGTGTCATTCTTTTAATTTTTGGCAGAAAACAATGCTTTTTATTTCTTTCTTTTCTTTCTTTGCAAACCTGTCGCAAAATAGAGAATAGCCTGCGGAAGCTTACCATTCAGCGTTATAGAAATAAAATGCTAGCATGCTCCTTCATCTGTATGGAAATTGTGTGGGGAAATTAGGGTGGGTCCGTGAAGTGCAACCACTATATGTTCTGCATTCCCTAGTCAATGTTTAATTTTGCAGCTCCGTACTTTTTTTGCTTTTGTATTTTGAACTTGAAAACGCTACCGCTTCTAACATAAAACCGCAGGCACAATTCAAGCTATTAAAAATATAACGTATAACCCGCTTCATTCGAGAAAAAGAGAATACACCGTTTATTTTGCTTCGAAATTCAAATAAGTGCAAAATGAAACGGACTTAAGAAGGCGTAATATGTGATTTTGCCCAACAAAATCGATCTATAACTCAGTATGTACGGGTTCTACGAGTTAAATATTTTGGAATATGAAAATTTTATATTTTTGCATTTATTGTGTAAAGTTGAAAACACGATATTATGTAAAAAAACCTCGATAGTTTTATTTAATGAAAAATCCTTGTTTCGCACACGTTTTGGAAGAAATCTCAGGAACCCTACGGTGTTTTGAGATAAATTTTACTACAACATGTAGGTAATAACTATTTATTCTTATGCTAAAATCAGTTTTTTGATAAACACTTTATTTTCGCCATAATAAACAAAAAACTTCATTTTTGTGCACGACACTCGCTAGCGCGAGCGAGATGGCGCGCGGGTTATCGCGTGCGAGCCTAAATTGTAGAATAGTGCCCTCTTAAAACCAAGCCAGAGGTAGAAAATTACTAATAAAAAATTAAATAGTAATAAAACAAAACCATACGTTTAATCGAGTTTATTATACGTATGACAAAACCATGTAAAGAGGAAGTAAAAATTATCAAAGAATTTTCTTTATGTTATTTCTCTGAAAGCCATGACAAAAACGAGAGGGTTTCAAAAGAGCATAATTTATTTGCACCACAGACAACCAAACAGTGTCTTAAAATATGTAGGTATGTTACATTTCCATAAATCTATCTTATAATTTCTATATTGGGGTAAGATCCCTTTTGACCGATACTGAGTCCGTCTCATACCTGAGGCCCAATTCACTAACTTAAAAATAGTTAAAATAGAGTTCGGATCATGTTTCAATCTTGTGCCGATGTCTTAAATGTCAGAAATGGTATTCTCTAAACATAAAATACAACGCTGTAATGTGATTATATCGAAATGTGACCGAAACTTGAACGATTCAAAGTTTTTTTCGATAATTTTAGCATTGTAGATGAAGTCTCTCTTTACTCTTTGCGATTATATTATATAACTATCCTACTCTAATGGTAGTCACCGTGAATTGAAAGTAGACTAAATTGTTATTTATAAGGGAGCAGAATACCAACTTTCTGTCAATTCATAATTCAGTCTCGATCCGGTTAACTTTCAGTGTAGTTTTGAAATAATTTAGAGAATCGGGCCTCTGGTATCTCACAAGTACAAAACAGTACAAAAGTGTGGCAAATGCAACGACAATTATTGCTCTACTTAGCTTTAAATTGCTTTCTTTGGGAGCTGTGCCTTGGTGTCAATTCACACTGGCCGAGTAACTGGTGCTAGTTGACAAGGCGTATCGTATCATACACTTGAGCTTGTAACGAGCCGCTAGCAAATGGCTTGGAAAAGCTTTGGAAGATTCTAAGAAGATGTTTTGTTACAAAACAATAAAATAAAACCAAGAGGCATTTCTTTAATTTTACGTTATATAAAAGCAAGTCTAATACCAATAAAGAAAGACTGAATTTGTTGTTTTCTGTCTCAGTTTTGAACTGAACCTTGTTATTTTACCTAAAACAATTTCCATTTAAACCATACTCATATTTATATATCCCAAAAAAATACCGACCAGGAGCAATCACGGGATCGTACCCGTAACCGTCTCCTTAATATCGAGATGAATTAACCGCTAGGCCGCTGGTAGTCTCCAGGTCAGGCCTTATTTTTGAGATAGCATCATTCTGCTAAAAGCTCCGTAGCTTCACCAACGGGGAAAACAATACAGTTACCCAAGTCAGTTCATCATTTAAAGTGAGTTTAGTTTATTGACGAGTGGTCTTGCATTGCTTATTGCCATGTTTAATCTCATACTCATGCACCTAAAAACGTATTTAAAACAATGTACTACTCTCCCAGTTGCCTGCCACATCACATTTCCGCCCCACAGTATATTAAACGCGAGCCAGTCACTCGCCTGTCTACTAAAACGAGTGCACCACGCATGCATGGTCCGCCGTCCACGAAAATTACTCTGTTATGCTCTGTTCACCCCTAAGTACTGTTAGTCGTTCTGTGTCTACTGTGTATTACCCGTACGACTAGAGAGAGGGCGATATCCTAAATTCAAATAGTTGATTAAAAGAATCTAAATTTGAGATTAAAAAAATTAGTACTTTATTTTACAGAAAGACACGTAACAAAATAATTTACAAAATAAAAAATACCATTTCAAATGATCTAAAGATATCTCAACTGATCCAAATTACTTTCAGACAAGCGTCCCTAAGATGTTGGCTGCATTGCCTCGTTGAATGATTACCAATACCATTTTTTTTATACTACTTGGCAAGCAATCAAGCATACACTGAGAAAAAAATGCTCCTTACATGACACAATTTTGTAATGTGTATGCAACTTACTACTTACTACGTAGGTAACCTATGTAATAATTGTTCCGTCTATGTAATAATGGTGAATCCTACATACGCGTTTGTAGGCAGGGCCATGTTCCATAATGGTATTACAGAAAAGTACTTTTAATGGTGTTCCATACGTATGTCACGGGGTTTCATGGTTATACTGAGGAGTTGTTGATAGTTACGTATTTTAAGTAGCTGACTGCATTGTGTCAGTATGCGGCATCTATACACCATGATAACTATTTTGCCTAATTAGTACATGATTGATAGCTACGTATTGCAAATAGCCGTCTTCATTATTTCAGTATGCAGCATATTTACGGCATGTGGCTAGCTGCGTATAATACGGAGCCTGTGACTTACCATTACAAGTATTCTGCCTACTTACCTAAGGTTGATAGATACGTATAATAAGTAGCCGGTTACAAAGCATCTGTATACTAACATCATTAGGCTGCCTACGTATAATAAAGAAGAAAGCTACGTATTGTAAACAGCCGTCTTCATTATTTCAGTATGCAGCATATTTACAGCATGTGGCTAGCCGTGTACAATACGGAGCCGGTGACTTACTATTTTAAGTATTACGCCTACTTACCTAAGGTTGATAGATACGTATAATAAGTAGCCGGTTACAAAGCATCTGTATACTTACATCATTTGGCTGCCTACGTACAATAAAGAAGAAAGCTACTTATTGTAAACAGCCGACTACGTTATTTCAGTATGCAGCATATTTACAGTATGTGGCTAGCCGTGTACAATACGGAGCCGGTGACTTACTATTTTAAGTATTACGCCTACTTACCTAAGGTTGATAGATACGTATAATAAGTAGCCGGTTACAAAGCATCTGTATACTTACATCATTTGGCTGCCTACGTACAATAAAGAAGAAAGCTACTTATTGTAAACAGCCGACTACGTTATTTCAGTATGCAGCATATTTACAGCATGTGGTTAGCCGCGTACAATACGGAGCCAGTGACTATGACTAGGTACCATGTAAAGTATAACGCCTACTTACTTAAGGTTGATAGATACGTATTATAAGTAGACGGTTACATCATATCTGTATTAAGTACTTATATTATTTGGTTGCCTACGTACTATAAAGATGATAGCTACGTATTGTAAATAGGAAATTGCGCGGGAAAATTATTGTGCGAGCGCTCAAGCGTGTGCGCCCCTGTTGTCTTTGGGAAACGGCTTGGATGTAGGTAAATAACGCGCGACCATGAGCGAGTGGCGGTGGCCTGCTACGGGGCTTTATAAAGGGTTTCTTGCTGTAAGTACCTATAGGTACCTAGGTACTTACAGCAAGAAACCCTTTATATATGTACCTATAGGTACAGAGGCAGGCCTCCGCCACTCGCTCAAGGTCGTACGCTATTTGCGGGCGCAAAACGGCGCAATACCTACTTAGGTACACCAAGAAACCGTAGTCCGTTTGATAATAAGATAAAAATTCACGAAACTGTAAGTACTAGTAGGTACCTAGCTAGTTACGTATACTTATTTCGATATGTTTGTTGCTATCATATAAGTACATTTAAATAGCCAATTATGCCAATAGGTACCTACTACGGTTATTGGTTATACTACAGAACAAGTAATAGTATACTTACCTATACTATGATTATAACTAGCGTAGTTGCTATGGTCAATGTTTCGCAGAAAGGGGATGAGAATAGATAAACATCCACTCAGTGGCGGCAGTTGATTCGCAAAGGCCTACCTAGCCATGTGAAAACGACTGTCACATTTTATCCAATACCTAAGTATTATAATAAAGTGCTAGCTGACCCAGTCGCGACTTCGTCCACGCGTAGAATAGGTAGTACCTACCTACCTACTCATGCTACGCATTCTAAATGGATGGTGGTACAAACATCAGCCTGTAGGTACAGAATCTCCGAGCACAGCTCTCTCCAGAGACTGCTGCACGATTTTGAGTTTGTGTTGAGGTGAATAGTTGGCTAGGGATTAGATGGTCTTTCGGCCAATCACAAGGTGGTCGCGGAAAACGTGCCGTACATATTGTCGTACAAAATCACCATGTTGCTGTCAAAATCAGCCGATTATGACCAGCCAAGTTTTGCACAATCCTGATTATTCCTGATCATTCGTGCCACAGGCTTCCAATGATCGGGCTGTACTTATAAAATTAGCATGTTGTCAAGTACATCATGGTCTCCTGGTACTAAATCCATGAGTGCGAACTTGGCCGATACACTGCTGTGTGCGTTTGTCTTGATTTGTATTTCATTTCAACATATTATGTAGGTACATATTTGCAGGGGATTCCTCAACGACGACGCTTTCCCCAACCAGCTTAGATAGGGCCCAATTTAATTTTTGCACCGTGGCTCTTACTTGGGTACGTAGGTAGCTACGGCACTGCCCACTGACTTTCGTGTCTTTCTGTCTGTCTACAACCTGACAACCAATTTTCCTCAAATCTACTAAATCTACATAGACGATTTACAACTAGGTTTACATGGTACCTACCTATTGTGTTCTTTTACAAAATCCTAGAACTACAACAGAAGCTATACTACCTATACATACTTAGTTACTTCAGTGTACGTTGCATAATTAGGAGCGCTTTGGTAGGTAGGTACCTACACGACGTGACTGATCTGAGGGTCTGCTGAAGCAAAATAATTGTCTATTTATATAGATATTTCTATAGGTATAAGCATAGACTAACAAAACACAAATAAGTATGCCGGACCATTATTTACGTATTCCGAATAGGTACTTGTCTGAATAGCTGACTGTAACCGCCAAAACTTAGCGTCAGTGTTGCCAATGGTGCCGCAATTACTTAGAAGATTTGGCAAATACCAGTTTGATTTCGGGATGTTAAATTACAATTGTTAAGGTTTTATTAGTCGGTTCTAGTTCAGTTCCAGTGTTGACCTAAGGTCAGTAGTAGCAAGAGTATGATTACTAATTAAATTAAAACACTCGTGCGATGCTACACACACTCGTATTTTAAGAACCCTTATTATGCCACAGTTTCAAACTACTATTATAGCATTGTTTGCAATAAAATTAACAATATCTAACAAACATGAATAATTATAACTGTTTACCATGCAAAATCGGTAAAAAAACATCCATTGTTTCATGGTAACCTCAATATTAGACTAATTGTTTTTTTAGGACTAGGTATGTATATGTGACTGTTGGGTGTTACATTATATTATAATGTATGTATAATGTACATACGTAATCATCTAAAAGTAAAATAAAAATCCTACAGATTAGAGATAACCGATTTTTTTATGAAAACAATCTCAGGTCACTCAAGAATATGCCCCTAGTAATATTTGAGAATAGTCCCCCGTCCGTAGTTGAAAAAACGTAGACAGAACAGACGGTTACATAGTGTTTATATGAATGAAAGAAAATAGTATTTTTTGGTAAATTTTGGGAATAACTAACACTTTTAGTGGTAACACGGTCGGTTTTCAGTACATTTCGGTAATCACTCAAGTCAAGACAAGTCTGGTGTGTGGCAGGCACTTTTTTCTGCTTTTTCGAATAGAGACGTCGTACATTTTTATTTAATTTCAATTTCTAGTGTTTTTTTTTTTCAGTTATATCGTGTAATTTTGGTGGCATTTTAATCGGTTTAGCTTATTTTAAGAGCACGTGGTAGTGAATTTAAATAGAAGTGTATTACGTGTATTTTCAGACGGGTGGAAAATTGTCCACGAACATTCTAGTGAAACTGCCACCGCTTTACTAGAACTGAGTTGACATGACTGAGACTTTGACGACTGACCTAACTTTATCAAAATAATTACTTGACATTGGAAAAATTGAGGAAAGTTTTCCTCAACAGACCATTAAATAAATAAAGAAGAAGACAAGTCTGTCTGGACTCTGGCTATTTTCCTTGGTAGTTGGTCTGGCTGCCCTGTCTGTTGCAGTGCAGTGTAACGTAGAATTATTGTACTTATCCTCATTGCTGGCTGTGTGTTAAAATGGAGTTTGACTTTCTAAAAGATCTGAAGCTAGAGTACATCGAACAGGTTTTTCGCGGTAAGTGCAGTTATTATAATTTTATAAATGGTCCTTATTAACGATGTCGCAGATGTGTTGGGTAGAAAACGGTCGGGAACAACCACAGAGGGCCCATCGCCATTCCTTCATCTGCCCTTCTCTCAGCTACGTAGATGGATGTAGCGTCGTACTCTGAACCAACACAACAAACGCTGGGCACGGACCACTAACTGCAGTCAAGAACAGCCCTTTTGGCTGTCTCACCATGACTGTAACATTGCCTGCCCAACATACTTACTGGACACTGTCTCCTGAACAAACACCTCTACAACATTGAAGCCACAGGCAGCCTCCTTGCTAGGGGTGGGGGGCTGACCAAAGAAGAGCATGTGTGGGACTAGTAGCTTAACGTGAACAAATCCTCCACAACACACTGTCAATCTGTAAAAGCCCCTGGAAACATCAGTGCTTCTCGACGGAGACTCAACTCTTTCTTTCGGATGGCTAACTACCTAGCCAGACAGCTCTCACACACAATGGACCACCCATAGAGTTTGAATGCGGAAAATAGAGTTAGGTATTTAACATTAATATTTGTGTAGATAATTGGCCTTAATAACTATAATAACCTACCTTCTTTCAGAAAACAATATTGATTCAGAAATATTGGCTGTTATGAGCACTACAGATCTCAAAGAACTCATCCCCAAAATACGAGATAGAATCAAAATTAGAAATTATATTGAAAAATTCACACAAAATCTCACTTTTGCAGTAAGTACTATTTATGATTTTGTATTGTTTTGTAACTTTTAATCTTTCTTAATTAGAACACATAAGTACTTTCTATTTCAAATTGAACTACCTACCTTGAATATGTGCACATATGCCTGTCATTTCACTGGCACCCAAATAACCTTCATACCGAAACACAGCAATGCTCACATTACTGCTTTGCAGCAGAAACAAGTATGGTGGTAGTACTTCCCCGGACAAACTCTCACAAAAAAGCACTACAACTAACAATAACATTCCATTACTTGGATTTTGTGCTTAGACTACTTTTTATATTTCAGATTATAGAACCTGATGAGTACATTGAAAATGTAGAAACAGTGTCCGAGCCAGAATCGAAAACATCCGAGGATACATCTGTGTCTGCCTCAACAAATGACATCAAATCATATGTGAGTTGTCTTTATTCATTACTAGCTTCTGCCCGTGACTTCACCCACATGATACCCGGATAAAAAGTATGGCTAAGTTTTAGATTACCAACCGTCGAATTGGGGGTCAGGATTTTTACTGTAAATAGGTTATGTTATAACAAGGCTACATGTAAATTTTTTATTTGGGGAGACAAGTAGTTTTTGAGAAATAATTAAATAAATAAATAATATAAATAAATGCTGGACATTTCACACAACATTATCTAGCCCCAAGCTAAGCAGAGCTTGTGTTATGGGTATTAGATTACTGATATACATAATACAATACATTATATAGATAGATATTTTTTTATTATACATAGAAAATACCCAGAACACCCTGAACAAATATCTGCAGATCGTACAAATATTTGTTCCGAGGCGGGAATCGAACCCGCAACCTCCTGCGTCACAGGCGAACCTTCGCCCGCCGTGCCACTCCGGTTGGATTAAATTGGTGGCATATACACATAGTGTCTATTTGAGAGTAACTCAGCTGTTCCACGAGAGCATCAATATGTTTGATTATTATTTTTGAATACCTAAGGTGCTCGCTCTTAGCGTTTGTGCTCTTCGTGGAATACCTACAAATTTGGAAGAGATGTAGTACTGAGATATAAATATATTTGTTTATAAGATATATTTCTAAGCTGGAATAGCATACTTTTTATCAAGCTTATATGTGGAGTTCATTCTGATGATCACCGCCTTAAAATCTACTGGAATTTAGTGATTTATAATACATTTTACTTTGTACAGCTCTAACAAGATTTTAAACATATGCACCCTGGGAAAGACAACAGCTTATCCTCTATGCTTGATCTGAAGAAAGAAGAAATAATAGAATACGCTAAAAAAGCACAACAAACTAGAGACAAACACTGCTCTGCTACTATATTGCAGTTGATTGGACTGATCCAAGGTAAGTACATAGTTCGTTTGTCCTTTCAATTCGTTCATGTCAGCTTTAATGACCAGGTGAAGGAGGCTCTGTGACCGACTGTGACGGCGCGTCGAAATGCCGATTTTCTCATGATGTTTTCCTTCACCGTTTGCGAGCACGTAGGTGAGGCATATTTATCGTAACAGGTAAAAGTAAGGTACGACCATGGGTACGACGGTACATGATATCATCAATACCTGTTACAAGGTACTAGGTATTTCTAACAGGTATGTGGAACTAACAGGTATACCTGTCACCCAAAAACAACAGGGGACGTAACTCTAGCACGTAGAATTGTGCCCATATTTTATTTGGAAATATTTTCTTAATGTAACTCGTTTATTCACAATATGGTATTATTCTACAACATTTCCCTTAACTAGATGTCACTCTCACTGTATAGTGTAGTAGGTTATCATGATTATTTTTGTCCTTCCAGAAAACGACCCAGAGACCATCAAAAACGTTAGTCTTCTGCTTCTAGCCTACATCATAAATATTTCACCAGCAAGAAAACGCAAAGGCAAACCGATAATAAAATATTCTCGTGCAGGAATCTGCGATGCCTACATAAAGCAAGTGGCTTCTGAAGCAGAGGTAACGAGTGAAATAATATCAAAACGTGAACAAATTTCAAAACAAGGACGCACATTACAGCCTTTTGTAATTTTTGTGGGAAAATCGGTTACGGAAGTTGTAGCTGCCTACGTAGTAATTAACGATACTGTGTACCATTTTAATAAAGTAATAACGGCGGTAGACTGCGTGCAAAATATTTCATTCAACTGGGGCCTGTTACCCTGAGGAATGTGCAGAAGTTTGGCTGTGCATCCAATTGGGTTTCTTTGATATAAAAATCAAGTTTGACAAAAACACACAGACAGTAAACTCACTGTTGACTGATATGAGACTTTTTAAAAATCCTACGAATTAAAAATGTTTACTTGTTAATATTGTAAAAAAAACAGTTGCCATAACCCTGCAGCAGAGGCTGTAAAGAGGGGTTAAACTTTAAAAATAGCTAGGAATTGGGTACTTGTTTAAAAATTATATTATACAATTTTCCATGAAACTCAGTCCATGACATAATAAAAAATATTTCTAGAAGAAAAATGTAATGAAAGCATAATTTTTTTCGAAATAATAAAAGGTTTTATAGGTCTTTTAAGAAACCTTACACAACTTAAGTCCTTAACAAAATAGCAATATACGTTTATGGCTTAACCCTTTTGCAGCGGTATTTAAATGGGTTGTTATTTAAATTTTGTTAAAATTTTGTTTTTTACTGTGTTTTACTAGAGAAAGTTGTTTTAGTTAACACATCGAAATGTAGATCTTGAGTAGGTTTTTGATAACAAGAGTAAAAATAATACTAAACAAGCAATCGTAAAATATATTATTTTAAGCATGATCCCAACAAAAAAAGATTTTTTTAAAGTTTAACCCCCCTTTACAGCCGCTGCTGCAGGGTTAAGCCAGAAATTTATATGCCAATTTGAAGAGGGCGGGTGGTAGTTAAGGTCATTTAAGATTTGGATATGTATTATTTCTTGTTTTCGAGAAAAACAATAAAATAGAAATCTTTCCATAATTTTTTTTTCGTAAGTATTTTTTTTAACGTATGATAGACTGTTTTTTTTTGAAAATTGAATAGAATATCTTTTAATCAGGACACAATTTCCTATCGGTTGCAATTATTTTCAGTTCGAAATTATGAAATAAATTACTAACTCCACCTTTTTTCAGAATCGGCCCACTGTGCGGCGTGGGTATTAAATATTAAAATTAATTAAAAGTTGTAACAAACAATTTTTAAATCGAGTAAAAATGTGTGGAAATCTTTATTTTAAGGATTACGGATTATCCGGATTGCATTCCCTACCTGGGTAGGTATGGTAGACTCGATTGAAACTTCCTTAAAATATTAAAACTGAATCGTTATAATTATTCTGACATTGTGACTTAACTTCGAGCCCTAGAATGCGTGGTCCGACACGCTCTTGACCAGTTATTATATCTTGTAATCTCCGATTTTTTTATCTAGTAATCTTCGATTATAGGAATAAGTTTTGACTTTGTTTAAATTTAAGTACATAATGGTACGTATCTGTAATCGCAAAAGTACACCTATATAGCATTGACAGAGTAGTTGCGAGGGCTTGTCGTTGAATTTTAAAATGAAACATTGCGTTCGCATTGAAAAAGTTAAAATGCTAGAAAGTAAAAATCTTATCACAAAATATTGAAGCCGATACAGATGGCAGATGGCCGATACGATTGAACTTTTTTGAACGAGCGAAGCGAGTTCTCTGAGTCAAGTTGGAAGAATCGGCGTTTGTATGTATGTGTGTATGTATGTATGTATGTTTGTCCGATGAAAACTTCCAAACCGTTAATCCGATCTTCATGAAATTTGGTATGGGAGTAGATAGTATTGGTACAATTTGTAGGTAAGGTTATGAGCTATATCGGTCAGGGGGTTGCTGAGATATTGGGGTCCAAGAGGGGGTAAAATAAATAAAAGTTAGACAGTCAGATCAAGTGGGGTGTCTAATGAAAGCGCTTTAGTTGGACATTTCAAAACTGTTTTTAATAAGTATTTAAACTTAGTAGTTTCCGAGATATTAGGGAAAATAAAAAACGCAAAAATCAAAAATTCTAGGGTACTTCCAGCAGTCCCACAATGCTGAAATTTGGTATGCTTGTGGCTTTTGTGTTACAACCATAGGGAAAAGTCTGAAATTGAAGAAATTAGAAACCTGAACCTTAAAAAACAATAACCAATATAACATTCTTTGTTGACCCCCCATTCCTAGGAATTTGAATGACATTGGAGTTCTATGTTTTCGTTAAAAGGACGTTATCAATTAATTCGTCAAGTACTTTAAATACTAACAGGTATGTAGTATTTACGCCCTGTTGCTAAGTCCTATTTAAAGGCTATTTCGATGATGTGTAGAAAAATTACCTATAGTGGTTAATTTTTTTTCTCAGTTATTTTTTTTACAAATCGGTTAGAAGGGTAAAGAAAGTAAAATATGCAAAAAAATATCTCTAAGATATTTCAAGTTGTCTGGTAATGCTGAAATTTATTATTTAAGTATATTTTGATCTACGGGGAGAATTCAAAAATTCAGGATTTTTTCTTTGTAACATCCATTTTTAGAGTAGAAAACTTAAATCTTTAAAAATTAGGTAGCAAAACTACAACTAGATGGAACTGCTTAATTCAAAAAAACTTTTTTCTTGCTTCACAAAATCTCTTTCATATTAGAGAAATTGCCTCGATAGTTTTAGATTTCTGATGGATCATCCATACAAACATACTTACATAGCCGTTAAATACCTTAAACCTTGCCGATAAAAACCCTTTCTTCCCCTCTTAAATTAGTCGGGCTGATAAAGGTGTCATCGCGAGGTCTCAGTTCGGGGCGAACCACTAGTAATACTATTGGGTGTACTTACTGTTGTGTGCCTGTTATTCTATATTTGATTACTTCGCGCTAAGCTTGTCAACATTTTAATTTTTAAATAAATATGTAGAATGTCATTAAGAACGTTTATTATTTCTTACTGTAAAGATACTGTATTTGTTATATACTGTACAGGCTCAAACTTCATACAACGTGGTGTCTAATTATGTTTGGGTCTTGATTACGTACTTTATTGGGATTTATCTATCCATACAGCGTGGTGTCTATTTAATGTACAGGCTTTTATACATACCATTATACTAGCTCGGGCCAGTATGGTGTATATATATGGTATTCTTCTCATGTTTATGTTTTGTGTACGTACCTAATTTATTGGCCTGTATTTATACATACGCATGGTGCGTTCTACTTTGTTTAGGTGTTGTTTACGTACTATTAGCTCGGGCCAGTATGGTGTGTTATAAATATATATATATGTATAAGTATTTTTATATATTGTGTTCTACTTATGTTCAGGTTTTGTGCACGTGCCTACTATATTGGCCTGTATTTATGCTTACAGCACGGTTCGATTTACTTATGTTCAGGTGTTACATGCGTGCTTTATTGACTCGTATCCAAACAGCATGGTGTGTTTTACTTTATGTTCAGGGCTTGTATACTTACGTACTATTATCGGCTCGGGCCAATATATAACGTATAGAACACTTAAAAATAAAGTAAAACACACTATGCTGTACGTAGTTTGAACCAGTACAGTTCGCATACTCTACACCTCTACGTAAGTAGGACACACCGTGCTGTACATAGACTGAGCCAGTACAGTACGTAAACAACTCCTGTACGTAAGTAGAACACACCGTGCTGTACGTAGTCTGAGCCAATACAGAACGTATACTACACCTGTACATAAGTAGGACACACCATGCTGGACATAGTCAGAGCCCGTACAGTACGTATACAAAACCTGTACGTAAGTAGGAAACACCTTGCTGTACATAGCCAGAGGCAATACAGTACGTATTCAACGTATCTACGTAAGTAGGAAACACTGTGCTGTACGTAGTCTGAGCCAGTACAGAACGTATACTACACCTGTACATAAGTAGGACACACCATGCTGGACATAGTCAGAGCCCGTACAGTACGTATACAACACCTGTACGTAAGTAGGAAACACCGTGCTGTACATAACCAGAGACAGCACAGTACGTATGCATCACCTGTATGTAAGTAGGACTCACCGTGCTGTACGTAGCCTGAGGCAATATAGTACATATACTACTTCTGTACGTAAGTAGGAAACACCGTGCTGTACGTAGCCAGAGGCAGTACAGTACGTATACAACACCTGCACGTAAGTAAGACACACCATGCTGTACGTAGTCTGACCCAGTACAATACGTAAACAACTCCTGTACGTAAGTAGAACATACCGTGCAGTTCGTAGTCTGAGTAAGGACAGTACGTATACAACATCTCTACGTAAGTAGGACAAACCGTGCTGTACGTAGTCTGAACCAGTACAGTACGTAGACTTGACCTGTACGTAAGTAGGAAACACCGTGCTTTATATAGTCAGAGACAATACAGTACGTATACAACACCTGTAAGAAAGTAGCAAACATCATACTGTACGTAGCCAGAGATAGTACAGTACGTATACATCACCTGCACGTAAGTAGAGTACACCGTGCTATACGTAGCCAGAGACAGTACAATAAGTATATAACACCTATCTGTAAGTAGGACACACCGTGCTGTACGTAACCAGAGACAGTACAGTACGTATACATCACCTGCACGTAAGTAGAGCAAACCGTTCTGTACGTAGCCAGAGACAGTACAGTAAGTATACAACACCCATCTGTAAGTAGGACACACTGTGCTTTACGTAACCAGAGACAGTACAGTACGTATACTTCACCTGCACGTAAGTAGAGCACACCGTGCTGTACGTAGCCAGAGACAGTTCAGTAAGTATATAACACCTATCTGTTAGTAGGACACACCGTGCTGTACGTAACCAGAGACAGTACAGTACGTATACAACACCTGTACATAAGTAGGACACACCGTGCTGTACGTAGCTTGAGCCAGTACAGTATGTATACAATAAAGATGATTTAGTACCATAGGTGATGATCGTATGCTACGTATAAGTAGCAAAAGAACCCAGCAGTAAATTACGTATGCCGGTCCATCACAAAATTTCTGGTGCCGGCTACTTAAAGTTAGCTACGTACGCGACATGGCTCCGGCTACAAGCGTCATGCTGGGTCATTTTGCTACAAAAATTACGTAACCCGGCCACTGAAATTTCTCTCAGTGTATGGTCCACATGATGGAAAGTAGTTACCGTAGTCTATAGACGCCTGAAACACTAGAGGCATATAACACGCGCGCTGGCGACCCCGAGACTTTATGATGAAAAGTCACCATGTGCTTGTAATTTCACCGGTACCCTTCAAATCAAAACAGCAATGCGAGCACTACTGCATGGTGGCAGTAATAGGTACGATGGTACTACTTCCCCATTACCATTGAGCCAGATAAGAGCCAGCTCTCGGATCACGTGTCGCTACAAGTATTAAATTCAATTAGCTTATTTTCTTTTGGTTAGAACTTTGAAGGTAAAGCGTCTGTGAAGATTTGTGATTGTAAATAGCCAATTGGGTATTTATTACATCTTCAGTCTTTGCTGAAAGTGAAGTACCTACCTAATCATTCAAAGGTAATAACTTTTCTTAGAAATAAGAAATTGCCGTAGCGTTTTTCTATATAGTTATTACAATTTCATCAATGCCAAAACAATTATGCTATAACAAATTCTCAACTGTCCAGTCAACAAAATAAGTAAAATTATGTAATATTTGAAATTTCGTGTATACCTACTTATATTAGTTCTATTATTCTTTTTGTAAATAAAGGTACAAATAAGTAGAATTATAAGATTTATTAGTAGGAAAAGTCTCCCCGCACCGTATCCAGGTCTGGTGCAGCTTATGCTGAGACAGGGGCCTATTTGACCCCTCACAACATCATATTGATGTCTAGCTAAGTTGTAGTTACCTACATGATTTATTTTTAACATTTAATTCATCTTTTCTTATGCCTTGTCATTTGGTAATTTGTTTTTATTGTTTAATTTTGAGTTTAATTCTTTAGAGAAAAATAATTAAATTTTCTTTCTGTACTTAACTAATTTAAATAAAATTTTGATGGAATTAACCTGGGATTTACCCTAAACAGCTATGACAAAACCATCTTAATTGGATCAGCCATCACGGATAATAATCATCATCATCAGTCTGTAGAAGTCCACTGCTAGACATAGACGTACATCATCGTCCTGCCAAGACGAACGGTCTTGAGCTGCCTCCATCCACCGACTTCCTGCTACGTTTATAATGTATTTAGTCCATCGAGTGGAGGGCCTGCCTCTACCACAGTTATAATCACGGAGTAATAATAGGTAGGTAAACATTTTTAAAAAACAATGGCCGAATAGCCTCCTCGTGTTTTTAAGTTGGTTTATAAGAAGAGCTAATTCAAAAATTCTTTTTTAAAAGACGCACCTGAAGAATAATAATTACCTAACCGAACAAAATCTGTTCGTTAAAAGGCTCTATCGACTGAATAATTCTAGTAAAAATTTGACTATCTCTTCATCCATTCAATAGAGGAATTCCACTCAGAATGGATTATTAACGGAAAATCAAATTATCGGAAACACTCGGCGCAGATGCGACCCAATTGAATTTTTCGCGTTCGGTAGTCATCGCAGGTTTTACGGGTTGAAAACTTTTAAACTAATTTTTGTAGGGGCCTAGTTTAATAAAGAATTAGCCTAGACAAAGAGGAAATCAAATTCTGCACAACACTAAACCACACTAAACGAAGCTTCTGAATTTGAATTTAGAAAACAAGAGCGATAAATATATTTGTTTTTTTTGTGTTGGTTCAAAAATATGGATGCCAATATTATTAAGCTAAGTTAAACTACCTGTGAAGAACTTGAGTCTTATAATTTAAATTTAGAACAGGCAAAGAGGTTTGAGTTTAGAAAACTCCTTAATATTTTATGACGTTCCGTACGCACTTTCCTTTATTAACCTTTAGATAAGTACATTATTACCTTATTTGATTTCGTGTGTTGTACTCGAATCATTCGTATGAGCAACAAAAACATTATTACCCTTCCCGTAACTGCACCCCGGCCGGCTATTCGACACGGCTCGGCTTGATATAATTTATACTTGGAGCCGAAGACAAACATATCGCATAAGCACATAACAATTTTGTTGGTAGATAAGGAGATTGACTTGAGATACCCTAAATTCTTTTTTCATAAATATATTTATATAGCCGAAGTAGATTTGAATTTAGAACCTCATGTTCTAAATTAAATTTGAACATTAGATGGTACGAAATCAACCAACTGAATTTCCTTTGTGCTAAGCTAGATTTAAATTTAGAAAATAATCGCTGGTCATATAATTATTGTTTAAAATCCAGTGGCCCACTTTATGAGAATTTAAAAAATGACAATTTATCAGTTAGATTTAATTTAGAACACTTTAAACATAGCATAATTTGCTCTACTATCAAAAGTGCATTTGGTGACCTAATGGTACCTATAATCAAATATATCTACATAATCAATTTTTAAACCTTTGATAGCTAAAATAGCTTTTGTTTTGGCGTACTCAGAAAGAACAGATCAAAAGTTATTTTAACTAAAATAGGTTTAAAAAAATGATTATGAAATTGTATATATACTTAATAATATTAGGGTTAATGTATATAGGGTAAATATATTATAGGGTTAATATATAAAATCTGTACTAGAGACCTGACATTTATAGAGAAAGTAAATTCTTTTATGGTCTATGGGTGTGCTCCTAAGAATGGATTTTCCGAAATCCATTACCCAAGAGCGGGTTGTTAACGTTTGTATGGAAAAAACTGCGGACGAAGTCGTGGGCGTCACACTAGTCTGCTAAAAGAGGGCATTTGGTGACCTAGTATCGATTAAGGTTTGAAAATCACCATGTTTCACTCAAGGTCTCTGGCACTTCCATAAACTGCCGACCCTAGGGCGTCTCAAATATGCTGACATCGAGGAATAACTAACCTTCCTAATCCCACATTCTATTATACAGGCCGTTAAATAAAACATTTTAAACAAAACTGAACGCCATTTGGGAAATTACACCAGAAGAGTTAAGTCTATTGCTCTGAAATTTTGATAGGCACTCGTAAAAGACCTGAGACACAGAAGAAATAATAGTGTCTGCTAGGGTACAGGGGACAGGTTTTGATAGTTTACTAAACTATATATGAAGTTTCGTTTCCTTCCATACATTTACTTGCAGCGCCCCTAGCGAAATAGAGAAGAAAACGAAGGACGCTGTCAGTAAATGTATTGGATGGAAACGAAACTTCATATAGTTTCGTAAACTATCAAAACCTGTACTAAGCTCCCAGAATGGGTGCTTCCGTTCTCTTCCCATTTTTTCGTCCCACGAATATTTATCAACCGGCTTCATCCCAAGATGTAGTCCTGTTTCTTCCCACATGGAACAATGGATTTTGGTATAAACTGACAAAAAACTCCGACGAATAAAACACCATGTATGTCTAAGGGCCTTTATCATAATCATTTTTAAACCTGTTTCAGTTAAAATACCTTTTGTGTTCTCACTGATATAAAATGTCATACGTCAATATAAGACAAAACATATCTTAACTAAAATAGGTTTAAAAACTAATTATGAATAAGGATGTAAGTATTTGTGGCATGTACGCAATCTAGGTATATTGAGAGTTAGTCAGCGTAATAAAACTAAAATTCCATTGAAAAATCATTTATCAGAAAGCGGGTTTTTCGGACGGTTGGATAGCCATTATTCGAACCAAATTGAATGTTAAATCAGCGTGATAAAACTCATATCATATTGAAATGCAACTGGAGTAGCCAAGGTCCCAGACATTGAAACAGCATCTACTTGCTTACAATCCTGCCGCATCAACCCTGAAGCGGATCTTGACCTCCGACACAGGCCGAGATAAATAACGTCTTAGTATGCACTAATTTTTAGCTCTGTACCTCTCATACAAATGCTAAAACACTCATGGTAGAGAGTGACGGGGACAATGCAAGGCTTCTCAGTACGTTAGTTATTATCTCGTTCTAAAAGTCGCCATCGGTCCCTGTTCTACGCCACTTCTAGCCAGTCTGGCACTTGAACATCGCCAAGGTCTTGCCACCTCGTTCTAACGATATTTCGGTTGCTCAAACTATTCGTTGGACGGCAGTCTTATGGGGTCCAATCGCGCTATTTTTAAACGGTTTTAAAATTCGAACGAGACGGTTTTGGTTTCGGTTTAGCGGAACAATTAAACCGTTGTTATAACTAAAGTAATACTAGAATCGTGTTAAATTATAAAAGTTCGTTAGACAGCTAAATAGACGTTCCGAAAGAAACGCTTTTCAATAGCGAAAGTTAGATCGATCGCTATATCAATGTATGTTTCAGAAAAAAGCTAATTCATTTCCGTTAAAATTATGAACGCGATACGATATGTGCAACGTAACGGTTTTGGTAGCGGTTTTGTTTTGGTATTATCGTTAAAAACTTGCCCGATTGGTGCTTTTTTAATACGTTTGGAAGGGTTTCCGTTCGGATTCGTTAGTTTTTAATTTCGTTGTGGTAAGAAACTAAAACAATAATCGCCTTGCTGGTATGCCTATTTTACAGACACATCTGCCCCTATTCGCTGTACGTGTACAAGCTAGCGCTGTCTGACAGTATGTTGGTGTAAATGTCTAGCTCTACCTACATACATAAATAACATTAAAGAAGTTTTCTGTGGTTCCGAGTTGGTCGTACATGCATGACTTGTTAAATATTCAGGGTAGCTTGTTCTGAGGTTAACAGTTTCATTTGTTGTGAAGTTGTATGTATACCATACTATATTGTTATTTATAAGTATATCAAGCGTAGCGTGTGCTGCCTTATAAAATCTTGCTAATGTTTTTTTTTACTTTTCACTACTTACCTTCCTAAGGTTTTTTAAGTTCTCGTTTGTATCACTCACTGTACCTAGTGGTAAGACGGATCATCAAATTAAGCCAAGCCGTGTTTGTTGCCTGATTCTTCTAGGCTTGGTCGCGTTGGAACTGGAGTAATTTTAATAATATAAGACATCAAAATGATCCTTGTGATTTCAATGAATAAAATTATCTTGATTTGATTGGATACTATTACCGAGGAGTAATGTGTGCTGTGTTTCAGTTTCAAGGGTTTGGATGCCGGTGAAATTACAGGCATATGAAACTTTTTATCTTGTTGGTGGCATCGTCTTAAAGATATGCCACGTAGAGCATGTTCTAGGTGGATGTGACTTAATTGGTATTTTTTTATTTGAATTTTTGTCGAAGGCATCAGTTTTCCGATGTTACGAACGATGTTAAGGTATTTACCTAAAGTCCTCATTTACTGGATTCCTAAAGTGTCTCGTTATGAGCAAAACTATTGTGATAAATATTAATTAATCTCAGATTACGGCTCGCCCCATAAATCATATCAAATGAATGCTTTTTTCGGCGAAATGGATAAAAATAATGGAAATGAATGATTGGTTTTTATTTCAGTTATTTTCTATGATAAATTATGTTTTTTATGTTGTTAGTTTTGTCAACAAAGCTGTAACTTCTAGTCATCTCCATTCTAAGGTTATCTGAAATAAATCACTTTAAGCGATAAGACCGCATATTGTGTTTTTTTTTGGTATTTTTGTTTTCCAGATGTAACTGTAGCTTTGCGCACTAGAGAATTAATCTATCTGTATTTCTTTAGAATATGTTTATATATGACGGCCGTAATATAGCGGAGAATTTGCTAGAAGTGTTCTCTACATACAGTGCTTTGACGTAACCGGTTTTTTGACCTAAAAACAGATCCCACTCTCAGTGAGGCGATGGATAGCAGCACACCTGACAAACTGGATTACGCCAGGGGATTCCCCTTAGGCAGGCAGGGGCTTAGTCAGCTTTATGACAGCCACGGGAAGAGACGTAGAGCCCTAGAGATCTATTCTTAGGCCGGACACACCATGGCATATTAATGGTAAACTAAGTAAATTTATGCCGTGGTGAGTTCGGCCTAGGAATAGACCTCCCCGTGGATGTAGTAAAGGTATTATTCAGGGATTAAACCAGGGGATGGGCGCATCCGCCTGGGTATTCAACACCAAACTGCGATCACCAATCCGCCTGCCAAGTGTGATGATTATGGCAAATCCCCCCCATTGTATTCAATGGGGGAAGCCTCGTTCAGCAGTGGACGTAAACAGGCTGATGTTGATGATGAAGTAAATTTAATTGAGTCCAAACTTGGAATGAATCATTACAAACATAGAATTGAAACTTTCGTGGTTGGGAATCATTTTAAATTGAAAAAACGGCTAATTACCACTGTTTTTCGTCACTTTTGCAGACGTTTTGAGACTGAGCTCCGAAGCCTGTTCATCATGAGGACCGTCCGCAACCGCGTTTGACGGTAGACCGGCGAATACCTCACGTAGAATAGCTTCGGAACTCAGTCTCGAAACGTCAGCAAAACAGTGGTAATTAGCTGTTTTTTTCAATTTAAAACATTACAAACATTTTGATAAAAACACCAATAGGTTTCGACCATAGTCGAGGATCTTCATCAGGGTGAGTGCGATCCTTGATACACTCTCTCTTCGTCTCTCCTCGCACTTACATATATCAGTACGTGAAAACGTACATTTTAAAAATTATACTTATTTCACGAAAGTTATTTTAGTAAAATTTTGATAGAATATCGCAGTTTCCATGGACGACACAATATTGTTCAATAAGCTTTATTTGAATACCTCATCGATATATCGTCTTCCTTTCAACCGATTGCGAGTCAGTGGGCCGTGAATCAGAGTGATAGAGTTTCTTTGAGCAGAAGATGTTTATTAGTTTTGAATGTGAACCCTTCTTGTGTAGTTCATTTAGGGAAAAGTGCTTGCCGAATATGTGTTTAAATTTGGAATGTAACTTATTAAAATTGAATTTAGAAAACAGTTTTGTCGTGCCTGACTTGAATTTAGAGCGTAAATAACCAACTGAATTTAAATTTGGAACATGTGAACATGGACCAACTGGATTGCATTATAGCGTTACTTTGCCGATTTTGATACTTTTTGTTAACATTTATTTAGTCATACTAGTAGGTGTTGTTCAATACAACTTCATTTATATGCCATCATTCTTTTTAACCGATTTATTGAGTCAGTGAGCTATCAATGTGAGTGTAAGAACCGTATTTTAGAACCAAACCCAAACAAACTGAATTGAGACGACTCAATAATTATTTTTTTGACAGATTTCAATGAAAAATTGTCACCAAATCTATGCTTCAGTCCCGATTCACGGTTGGGCATAGTTCTGAAATAAGGGCCTTGGAGTTTATTTGGGATGAAGACGTTTATTAGTTTAAATAAAATAATAAAGATAACTTTTCATTTAAAAAACCGACTTCCGCCATTGTATTCGACTAAATATTTGGATGAAAAAAAAAATTTGAAAGAACTATAGTGGTGAAAGTATTATGATACTTTTTGAATGCAAATGCTTGGTTTGTTGCTGAAAATATCAAAATCGCCATATGTATGCCTACAATATTTGAGGAGTTCCCTCAATTCCTCATGGATTCCATCATCAGAACTGGATTCTGATGATGAAATCCATGAATCAAAAAAATAATTTTCCAAATCGGTCCATAAAAGCCGGAGATATGCGGTAACAATCATTAAAAAAAAAAAAAACTACCGAATTGAGAACCTCCTTTTTTGGGAAGTCGGTTAATTATTCCATGGAAATGCTGGCTGTATCGGTTTTATTTTGTAACATAACCAACATCATAGTTGATTATAGAACATTTTGACGCGCCAGACTTGAATTAAGAAAAAAAACTAAGTACAATCGAATTAAGAACCTCCTCCTTTTTTCGAAGTCAAAAAAAAATCAACTGGTTTTGAATATAGAACATTTTTAAATTGTTGTATTACCTACAATAAGTTCATTAAACCATGTAAGCAATGCATGTGAGTCAGAATTGCTTATCTCAATAGTCTGAGACTGAAAATTTTTGTGAAAACCTTTATTTTTTTACTGGTTTAACATTTATTTTATTTTAAAACCGCAAGGCATTATGTATTGTTCACCCCTCAGTTAAAAGTATTCGCCCTTTAAATGAACAATCTAGGTCTCAACTCAACCCTCTCTTAAGAGTCGATTTTAGGTATAAATACAGCAGTTTAGGCAGCGTGCCACACATATGGAATAGGTAGAATAGCTATAAAGGATATCAAAAAAGTTTTTTGTTGAAAAAAATATAAAAATAAATAAATGCTGGACATTTCACACAACATTATCTAGCACCAAGCTAAGCAGAGCTTGTGTTATAGGTACTAGATAACTGATATACTTAATACAATACATTAGATAGATAGATATTTTTTTATTATATAGAAAATACCCAGAACACCCAAAACAAATATCTGCAGATCGGATATTTTTAAAGCCAAGCTTTTATTCAATTAGAGATCGGAACTGTGAGCTGATTAAAATAAGCCCAAACACTGCCAGGCTACTGGTAATCATCGAGGAGTTCCGTTCTCTACCTTCCGTCTGCATCATCAGGTCAGCTCGTTGTCACTATAAACAATTGTTAACAGTTAACTGTCAACTGTGTGGTCTGTTAACTGTCAACTGTGTGTTCTGTTAATTGTCAACTGTGTGTTTGTTAATTATTAACTGTCAACTGTGTGTTCTGTTAACTGTTAACTGTCAACCGTGTGTTCTGTTAATTGTCAACTGTGTGTTCTGTTACCTGTTGTTGTTGTCTGCTTTCAGTAGGTACATCATTTTAAGTAATGTTTTTCGTCTTATTTTATTTTAATTGTTTTGTATTATAATTTTAACATTTAATTTTTATAAATCTAAGTTTTCGAATAAATAAATAGTAATAATAATAATAATAAATGCTGAACATTTCACACAACATTATCTAGCCCCAAGCTAAGCAGAGCTTGTGTTATGGGTACCAGATAACTGATGTACAGATATTTTTTATTATACAAAAATACTCAGAAGACCCTGAACAATATCTGCAGATTGTACAAATATTTGTTCTGAGGCGGGAATCGAACCCGCAACCTCCTACGTCGCGCCGCAGAGGTCATCCTCTAAAACAGTATAGTAGTTTATTAGAAATATATTATTTTTGTTATTATTAATAATATTGTATTGTCAGCGGAATTTGACAGGTATGCAAAATTTCACGTAAGCTAAGACGTAAGCTGGTGTTACTCTCGTAGTAGCAGACCTCGCTTTCTTGGATCATGTAATAAGATAAGATAAGATAAGCTATATAAAAGGGCTGTTCTACCTGCTTCTTTCTCTGGCAGTGAACTGATGTGGGCACAATATGGTAGTCTAAATGCCGCGCCCTTAAAGGGCCTACTTGTCATGAAGGCATATTAAAAAGGGTGAACTTATCGACTGGGAACGTATTCAAGCTGGCATTTTATGGCATATGATTTTCAACAGCAAATAGTGCGCGACTGCGTACATACATGCATTTGGTGACCTCTTTAGCGCAGTGGGCGAGTAGCCGGCTGAGATGAAAGAGGTGTGGGTTTGATTCTCGCATAGGGACAAATGTTTGTATGATCTGTAAATATTTGTTCCGGTTCTGGGTGTTGGTACCATAGTACTCTTAGTTCCTTATACCCACGACACGGGAAATCCTAGTATGGGATCAGGGCTATGTATGTGAATGTTGGGTGTTATGTTATGTATGTTATACACACACCCATTGTTGGTACCATCATTATCATCATCATCAGTCGTCAGACGTCCTCTGTTAGACGAAGCCGTCCCCATAGAATGCAAAGGGGGATTTTCCATAACCACCACGCTTGGCAGGCGGATCGGTGATCGTAATTTTGTTGTTGAGTACTCAGGATGCTACTGCCTTCCTTATGGTGGGCCTTAGCCAGCTTTTAATACATCCACGAGAGAAGATGGAGTTCTTAGGCCGGACATACACGGCATTGTTGTTATACGAAACTGTAAAAATGTCTCTTACCTCTCAGATTAACTTCAGTTCATCCCTCTTTCTGATGAGCAGCAGCATCCACCTGAGTACTCAACACCATAAATGCCATCACCAATCCGCCTGCCAAGCGTGGTAATCATGTTAAATCCAACCATTGCATTCTATGAGGTTGCAATTTCTTATCAAGACAATATGTCAGGCTTTAGAGTTTCGCTCTGCATATGAACTAAACATAACCCTTTCTTCTTACGCTACACACAGTCGAGTAAAACAATAGATATCCAGTATTTCCTTCCAAATCCTCAGACGGCACTACCACAGTACTTATTCGAACGACTCCCATTCGGCCAGTAAATGTGCTCTGTGCGTTTTCTTTCAATTTACGATCTGGCCCGTTCCTGGCTCGTTCAGGCCCGTTTCCCTGGAAATTCTCTAATTAATGGCCCACTATTACTCACCTCTTGGGCCCGCGATGTTTCGTATGGCTGAATTGTTTTGGTGCGTAAATAAACTGTACCCTTTTCTTGGAGCTCTAAAAACTTCTGAAATATCTTCCGCAAGTAGCAACCGGAGATTAACAGAGCCGTGGCGTGTCCTGTTTGAAAATAAATCCCTCCGTCTCCTCTAGTGGATGTGGTAAAAGCGGACTAAGGGAATACACCTACAATTATTATTACAATTAAATAAATATAAATAAATAAATGCTGGACATTTCACACACCATTATCTAGCCCCAAGCTAAGCAGAACTTGTTTTATGGGTACTAGATAACTGATATACTTAATACAATACATTACATAGATAGATATTTTTATTATACATAGAAAAATACCCAGAATACCCTGAACAAATATCTGCAGATTCTACAAATATTTGTTCAGAGGCGGGAATCGAACCCACAACCTCCTGCGTCGCAGATAAAGCTTCGCCCGCCGCACCACAGAGGTCGTCGGCAAAAACAGTTACGACATGTAAAGATGTGAATATTAAAATGAAACCATATAAGATCCTGAAATATCAAGAAATAAGGTAAGTTCCCTAGCGTAAGTTCTCCTTGGTCCGTAAATCCCCTCAATATGGACATTAAGCTCCCTCCCTAATTGGAAGAGGCATTAAACAGCTACGGCCATGTCACAGGGTGTACGGTAACGGCTAGGTCACTACAAGCGTTGCTGGTAGTCACAATACTGGCTCGTGTGTGGCTCGCATTCGTCATACGTGTCAGTCACAGCCATCTCTGTTTTTACCCCACTACGACAAAGCTAAAGGAGGGTTATGTTTTAGCAGTCTATGGTTGTATGTAAGTGTATTCATCTGTTTTCTCGTAGATCCGAAACATCTAAACGGATTTGTACAAAGAGGTAAACATGTGAAGCTTTTTGACGTTTCGCTTATCTTAGACTATGACATGTATTATGACGTCTCACTTAATTCAATTTGGCGGAAATTAAACGCATTTTTCTACCTTGAAAAAATATAATGAGTGTATCAAATGAAAGGGGTTGTTAATTTTATATTAACTTATACCTACTCAATGTCCCGTCCAGATAGCGTTGACGGGACGGCCTAAATGTCTGCCATATGAAGTGGTGGGATATCGCCCAGGATAGAGACAGCTGCTAAGATTTGGGGGTTACCATCTTACCATGGTCCAGCAATAGGACGACAGACAGGTTGAAAAATAAAATTTTATGATACATTCTTTGTTTTCATATCATGATTTCCTTATTTAGGTAGGTACTTAATTCGTTGGTCAGCAAAGTAGTAAACCTTTTACTCGAGTTCACTTCCTCCCTTGCACGTTTATTTAACTCTCCGGGATACAATCCTGTGTCAAATTTTATAAAAAATGGTTCAGCCGTTATTGTGGCGTAATTAAGTACAAACAAACAAACATCCTTTTATATAAATTTATCAAATAACTTCGTGAAAGTGACGAGACGTCTCGATGATTCATTTACTAAAATGCCTAATAATAAGATAATAGTGTTATGAGATAATATTTATTGCGAGTCATTATTCTTAAAAATATCGGTAAAATAGCAATTTATATACCTACTTACTAATAATTTTAATGTATTTTATGTTTTTATTCATAATATTTTGAATTGTTCTTCCAGTGGAAGTCGTCTGGCAGCACGGACCGAACGAGGCGTGCCAGCCAGGAGATTGATATTCGCATTCAAACGGTAGCTTCTGGATGGAACGGTTGTGATTATTGTGAATTATGTAAAAACAGAGTGATAAAAAGTTAGAGTGATTTCTTTGACACTTGTGTTGTTAATTCTATTGCCTGACCTTCCTAAAAATAATAAGCTAGATAATAAGATAGGTATAGTAAGATATTCAAACTTTGTCTGCGTGTAGTATTGTGTCAGCTGGCACCATAATGAGCTGTGGCCATATAAAATGATTTATTGTGGGTCCCAATAGCCGTATCAAATTACAGGCCTAGCAGTTATCAAATATTTATGAAATTAAGCTTCAAGGACTTACAGGATTTTAGGGGAATCAAAGTTTTACCTTTGACGACCTCGTTGGCGCGGTGCGGGCGAGTAGCCGGCTTAGATGCAAGAGGTGCGGGTTCGATTCCCGCTGCGGGACAAATGTTTGCATGATCTGCAAATATTTTTTTAATTGTATATTGAACCTTTTTCCCCAAAGGCTGTCGATTCTAAAGTTAAATTTAAAAATATTTTATTCATTGAAATCACAAGGATCATTTTGTAAATTTCTGCAATCTATATGGCATGCCCATTGCCACTTTTTTTTTAAATCTATTTATCTCTATAGTACAAATTATAACCTAATCGATATATATCCACGTCACAAAAATTAAGAAGCCCTAATGGCCTATTCATCAAAACACTCCTATCTTGTATGTTTTCCTGTATTTATCTTGCTATTCTATTTTCACTCTTATCTTCACGTTTCTAAGATATATTTCAGCATGATGTAGTTATGAAATATGGTCCCTATTACACTGTAGGACAATAGATGGATAACCTCATTAAAATCTATTATAGGGGTGTTTAAAATATGGAGGCTTAATAGGAGATCATCCGTCATAGGAACGTGTGATCCGTGTATGATGGGAGCTTGGGACTTCCTTGGCTAAGTGGGTGAATGACCGAAAGCATTTGAGTGGTCGAACATTACTTAATAAACCAGAACCTTAATGTATGAATTAAATTAAGTAGCAAAAATTGCTGTTAACATATTTACTTTGTTGGTATTAGTGTGAAGTTGAAGCATTTGGGGACGAGCGGGGAATATAACTTCCCGCGCGTCCCCATTCAAATGCACTACCATTTGAATGGGGACGCGCGGGAATAACCCAGTTATTTGATGAATTTTTTTATGTCGACTTTTCTAGTTTTGTTAACTGTGTCATTCCCGTTGGGTATATGGTGACCCTGAAACTGATAGTGAAAGAACTAGTGTGATGAATGGATTTAGTGGGCCACGCAGAGGCTTTGTTCAGGCACTATACAGATATTCGAGTAACGTAAATATCTGAAGAAATAAATAAATAATGCTGGACATTTCACACAACATTATCTAGCCCCAAGCTAAGCAGAGCTTGTCTTATGGGTACTAGATAACTCATATACTTAATACAATACATTACATAGATAGATATTTTTTATTATACATAGAAAATACCCAGAACACCCTGAACAAATATCTGCAGATCGTACAAATATTTGTTCTGAGGCGGGAATCGAACCCGCGAGCCTGCGGCAGGCTTATTGTGTAACTTGTGTGTATCTTGCAATAGCAAAGCAATAGCAATAAACGCGCGATTATCGCAGCTAAATTGCTAATTAATTGCTAATTCGTATTACGTACCAGTGAATCCAGCGATAGCCAAAGCATTTTTTGTTACATCTAGCAATCGATCGCGCGATAATTGTACAATAATTGCTAATTGCTGGTTGCTAATTTTAGGTAATAGACCGGCCGCACCTCCTGCGTCGCGAACCTTCGCCCACCGCGCCACAGAGGTCGTCAAAAAAAAATGACTGAAATTCATCATGATCATCATCGACATCATCATCATCATCATCATCATCATCATCATCATCATCATCATCATCATCAGCCATTAGACGTTGACTGTTGGATGAGGCTTCCCCCATAGAATGCAATGGGGGGATTTGCCATGATCACTACGCTTGGCAGACGGATAGGTGATCGCAGTATTGGTATTGGGTACTCAGGTGGTTGGTGCAGCCCATCCATGGGAGGAGACGGAGAGGTATATTCTAAGGTCGGATACACCACGGCATCTGAAATTACTACGATATTATTTATTGACTTGGGACTATTTTAATATACTTATTTTTTTTTGCAGGTAGGTAAGTCCCGAAACAACGACTTTCAACATCGCTTGTACGTTAACTGTGAGTAACCATTTATTTTATATGTACAATCATCATCATCATCATCATTACTATTACACATTTACACATTTACATTTATTTTTATTTTATTTATATTTTTATTTTATTTATTTTTTTACATTGTCTTATTTTTTTATTTTATTTGTTAAATCTGTGTTGTTGTTGCAAATAAATAAAACTTTTTCTATTTCTATTACCACCATCATCATCATCATCATCAGCCTGTAAAAGTCCACTGCTGGACATAGGCCTCCCCTTAGAATCATCCCGACGCACGGTCTTGATCACCTCCATCCACCGACTTCCTGCGACGTTTATAATGTCTTTAGTCCATCGAGCGGTGGGCCTTCCTCTACCAACAATAATGCAATTATATTTTATTGTATAATTTTTTTATTATGCTACTTGGCAAGCAAAGAAGCATACGGCCCGCCTGATGGAAAGTAGTTACCGTAGCTTATGGACGCCTGCAACACCAGAGACATCATACGCGCGCTGCCGACCCTGAGACATCAAGATAAAAAGTCTCATGTGCCTGTAATTGCACCGGCACCCGTACCCTTTAAACCGAAACACAGCAATGCGAGCACTACTGCTTGGCGGCAGAAATAGGTACGGTGGTAGTACTTCCCCGGACGAACTATTTCACAAGAAGTTGTACTACTAAAAACCTATAACTTTTCATTTAAAAAACCGACTTCCGCCATTGTATTCGACTAAATATTTGGATGAAAAAAAAATGACGAAAGAACCATAGTGGTGAAAGGATTATGATACTTTCTGAATGCAAATGCTTGGTTTGTTGCTGAAAATATCAAAATCGCCATATGTATGCCTACAATATTTGAGGAGTTCCCTCAATTCCTCATGGATCCCATCATCAGAACTGGATTTTGAAAAAAAATGTGACCAATCTGGAAGAATATCCATTCAAATAAAAAAAGAATTTTCCAAATCGGTTCATAAACGCCGGAGATAATGAGGTAACAAACATACAAAAAAAAATGCAACTGAATTGAGAACCTCCTCTATTTTTGGGAAGTCGGTTAACAAAACAGCTTTTATTTATGTTTTATACAAGAAGTATTGCATACTTATTCATAATAACATTCCTGTGTTTTTAAATGAAATCTTTAATTAAACAGTTTCCATCTTACTAAAGTATCTTCCACAGACATACAGTACGAATAAGTTACACCTATCTACGTCGGAATCATCCCGCCTTAATTCAACGCTTGCATGTTAAACCATATACAGTACGCGCTACTTAAGCTGGCACGCGTGGAACATAACATAACACCAAACAGTCACATACACATAGTCCAGCCCCCCAATTACAATTAGAAAATGATAATGGGGAACACAACAATGAGGATTATTTTGGCAGCCTTATGTGATTCTATACTACCTTCTTAATAATCTTAAATACTTGTCTAACTAGTTTTAAATAAACAAAATTATGAGCGAATTGTTTTTTTAAATATAATCGCAATCACAGATTACACAGGTTACAGATTTACATAAAAAATATGCATTTTCAAAAATCTCACGTGATATTAAGGGAGGGGTGAGTGGGTCGAGCGAAATCTCACAACATCTCACCAAGGGGTGAGGCAGGGTCAAAAAATCGCCAAAAATTACCTCGTGTAATTAATGGATGCCCCCTTATAGCTGCCGTGTGTGAAACCCTTTAGTTGGGATGTAAGCCGTCATATCATCGCATTATACGGCTATGCTAACTCCAAGTTACTCAAGTTAACGTGTTTGTTTGATGTGCGTAGTTTCTAAGCGCGCACTGCTCATCTCGCTATCTGAGTCCCGCGGCTCCGCCTGCCGTCGTTTCACTCAACACCTCGATCTTGGTTTTTATTGTGCTACATTTGTAACAAAGAGCTAATAGGGATTGGATGCGGTAGTTTTATCAAATACTGTTTATCAGTACCCGCCTAAGACCTAGACAAGTCCATTTCAAGACATAGGCCTCCATATGAGGAGTGTGCCATATTCACCACGCTTGGCAGGCGGATTTGTTGATCGCAGTGGTTTTTCATGAGATGTCACGTAGGGCGCGTCTTAGGCGGACGTGACTTAGGAGGTATCACATTTATTTAGGGGCTAGGTAAACTGCTTAACTTCACGAGGGGAGAGCCACATGCAAGTTCCGTCATTTAATTTAAAAAAAGGTGGTTGCTGCTTGCACTTAGTAACGTAGGAAAGAAAAGGGAGCTAAGCGAGAGAGAGATACTTAAATGAAAAAATACATACACATTTATTAAAATACTAAGTAGGGTCAGGCTAAGGCCATTTTGCACACTGTTTCGGTATGTTCAATACCGCATTCTTCTGGTAATCTCATCCTCACCCCTCCGCCCCCCCCCCCTGTTCGGTCTTCACAGTCTGCGATTGGTTGAGCCGCCAAGGTTCGCGGTTTCGAAGGCCTATGATTGTCCCCAGAATCCAAAGGCAGAGTTCGAAAATGGCCCCCGTATTCTCTATCTCGCGACAGGGTTGCAAAAGGCGTAAATTGTGCAATCAGGGCTGTCAAACGTCGCTTTTCTCATACAAACATTACCGTTAGACAGCCCTGGGCCTTTACCATGAGCTCTTATAGCGATTCAGTTAAAAAACTATACAGTACAAAATATCGATTCCGTGATGTCCGCAGCTATATTTATAGGCACAGTAGCAGAAGGTCTATAGACTTCTGCGATTAAGAGGGCACTATACCACAATTTAGGCTCCCTCTTCAACGCACGTGATAACCTGCGCGCCATCTCGCTCGCGCTAGCGAGTGTCGTGCACAAAAATGAAGTTTTTTGTTTATTATGGCGAAAATAAAGTGTTTATCAAAAAACTGATTTTAGCATAAAAATAAATAGTTATTACCTACTTGTTGTAGTAAAATTTACCTCAAAACACCGTAGGATTCCTGAGATTTCTTTCAAAACGTGTGCGAACAAGGATTTTTCATTAAATAAAACTATCGAGGTTTTTATTACATATCGTGTTTTCAACTTTACACAATAAATGCAAAAATATATAATTTTCATATTCCAAAATATTTAACTCGTAGAACCCGTACATACTGAGTTATATATCGATTTTGTTGGGCAAAATCACATATTACGCCTTCTTAAGGTTATTCAATGATGACGAATGTCAACGTCGAACCGATATTTTGTACTGAATAGTTTTTGAACTGAATCGCTATTAGAGCTCATGGTAAGGCCTCTGATAGCACAATTTACGCCTGTAGCAAACCTGTCGCGATATAGAGAATAGCCCTGCGGTGGGTGTCAGGTCTCAGCAGTAGAAACATACTTCTGTTGAGATCCGTCACCAAATGATCATAACCACTATCTATCAGTAACTACTCACAAAAAGATACATTATACCACATCTATGCATGTTCACATCTCTAATATCCACTAACAAGATACCAGCCCTACCTTAAGGGTGAGCAATTTCACAGATAGCATCCAGCCCAGGGCAACGTGGCGCGCCGCCTTAAATTATTCAAATAAAATCCTTCCCCATATCTGTGATTGTAAATTTCGGTGTACAGATGTGTACACTTGCGGCCGGGAAAATGGGACTTGAATTTAAATTAGGTTTTTTCACACGCGGGATAAAATTTGTGATACGTGATTGCTGTTGTCCTCTTTTGTTGGTATCAACTGTGATTATTCACACCAATTGCGTAAAAAGAGGGATTTGAGTTTGTACTATAAGTATACCAAATGTATGTAAAGTAGGTATACATTTAACGTGAGTAAGTTATTTTACTAAAATGATTTTTGTGAATTATATCATTCATTTTGTAAAAACGGAAAATTTTCACGTACCGATATGTTGGTGGAAGCTCCCAACAGGTTTCAGCCTTAATCGAGGGTCTTCATCAGGGTGGGTATAGGATCAGCGCTACACTCCTTCCACGTCCCTCCTCGCACTGCATTTCTGAGCACGCTCCAAGTAGGCTAAGTAAATTATTTTTTAGCTTCAGTTACACAAAAACACGAAACCCTTTCACATGACACCCTACTTCAAGGAACATCAACTTAGTCTGATAGTTTTACTTTTACAGCTTTTAAACCCTCTTGGACTGTGTTAACTCATTTTGTCCGCAAGTATACCGTTCCATAAGACAAAGGGCGTGGTATTTTTGACATCACCTGTTTCATTCCGTTATAATAACATACATCCACAGGCGGGTTAACTGATTTCACTCAGAACATCTTGTAGCAATAAAAAGAGTTCGATAGTGATCCTCATTCGGTCCGTCGAGAGGGGTGGGGGGAGTTACTGAGTGTTGTCCGGTTCGTCATCACTCTAGAGCCTTTATCAGTTGTAGGTTCTGAGAGTTATATGGCCTGCCCATTGCCATTTCAACGTGCTAATTCTGAGAGCTATATCGGTCTATGATATAGGTTCTTCTAAGGATCTCCTCGTTTCAGTCGTGTCCGGCTTAAGAATATACCCCTCCTTCTCCCATGGATGTCCTAAAAGCTACCTAAGGGATTACACCAGGAAATGGGCAGTATCATCCACCTGAGTACCTACTTAACACCAAACTGTGATAAATACACCAATCCGCCTGCCAAGCGTGGTTATAAATAATAATAATAATAAATAAATAAATGCTGGACATTTCACACAACATTATCTAGCCCCAAGCTTAAGCAGAGCTTGTGTTATGGCAACTAGATAACTGATATACTTAATACAATACATTACATAGATAGATATTTTTTATTATACATAGACAATACCCAGAACACCCTGAACAAATATCTGCAGATCGTACAAATATTTGTTCCGAGGCGGGAATTGAACCCGCAACCTACTGCGTCACAGACGAACCTTCGCCCGCCGCGCCACAGAGGTCGTCGAGGTGATTATGGCAATTCCCTTCATTGTTTTTTTATAGGGGAAGCTTCGTCCAGTAGTGGACTCCAAAGGCTTTAGATGATAATGTACAAAAGTGCCTTAAATACAGATAAGTAATTAACTATCCATGTATATACCCTCGTTAGCAACAACTCCCACAGGTTGTGTCGTGATCAAGTTACAAATTAGGTAGTGGATGTTCCCTGAGGATATTACCACTACCGATTTGTAGGTAGGCAGGTTACCTACCGTGTCTAAGTAAGTAGTTCTAACACAATAGCTGAGCTAATGCCGTGGTGTGTCCGGCATTATAAAGCAGCGTTTTAAAGAAATCAATATTTTATGATTTTATGAAATCATATTACATAGGTACACATTTTAGTAGTTTATGAAACTGTTGCATAATAAGGGTTCTTAAAACACGAGTGTCGCCGGAGGAGAGTTTTTTTATAGCATCACACGAGTGTTTTAAGACCAAATTATGTGCAGTTTCATACACTACTTTATCTAATCTCATTAAATAGGTAATATTATATTTAAAAGTCTTGGTAACATTTATTGTAATACCTTCTAGATTTCGCCGGTAAGAGGTTCATTTGTTCGTTGCAGCTTCGAGAATGTCCGTCCGGTAGTGTGGTCCGGTTTTCCTCAGTAACGCTACTGGTGTTTTCAGACATTTTTTAAAACAAAAACTAATTTGGCAATTAAATTTGCGTAAAATTACAGCTTATATTTGCATTTATTTCTAAACGTTTAGCGCCAAAATCCATACGCGCGAGCGTGTTGCGCCGCGTCCACAGATTATGTATAGAAAAACTGCATTGCAACCTCCTTGGTCCAAGTGAAGTTGTATCGTAATGGAAAAAAATTTAAATAAGATACAGTTGTCCATAGAAGAGCTGTATTTTTTTAAATTACGATGGCATGTGCATAAAGACTGTCATTTTAGTTTTTTAAGTTTGTAACTTTGTACTTTGTATTTCAGTATGAGAGTAGATAAACTCTTAAAATTTACGTACACCCTGACCATATTTTTTTCATCTCACATATCTCTATCCATCCAAAAGTTGTCTGGAAGAAATCGCTTCTAAGCTATAAGACCACCCATTGTACTTTTGATCATCACATGAAATCACTTCTAAGCTATAAGACCACCCATTGTACTTTTGATTGTCATGATAAGTTTTGTTTATTTTTAAAGTATCTATATTCTATTCTTACACTTGGATAGTTTTATGGAAAAAAGTGGCGTGCATGGTATTAACACGAGAAATAAAAATAAAGCGCATTTTTAAACTTAACACCCGTAGGCTAGTAATTGGGCCGATCGGCCCACAACTGTCAAACACTCAGAAAAGTCACTATCATTTCCTTATTTATTTCCTTATTTATTTCATTTCAGGAGCTTACAGCTCAAAGGGAGAAAGCAAGTAGGTCTTTTATGGGGAATTGTTCTCTAATAAAATTCCTTCTTAACTTCCTGTTCGAAGATTTAAATCCTTCATCAAGACTAATCTGATTAAGAAAGCATATTTCACTCTACATGACTACATTATTTAATAGATTTTTCATTCAAGATTTTTAGTTCGAGATTTTTCATTCGAGATTATTTAAAATTCGCCAGAAGAAAAAATCGTAGTACAAAAATAAAAAACACTGTGTTTTCAGCGTCGAAAGTGTTCATTCTTTTTTAATTTGTAAGCACCTTATCTGTTATTTGAAACAACTGTATCAAATACAATTTACAACCGTAATAATATGAAAATACATTACCTATTACATACCCACATTCGCAAACTGCCCCGGGGTGCGCACATAGTACAAAAATAACGGTAATATAACTCCAAGTCCTGTAATAACACAGTTAAGTGTGATTTATAACAGTAATATAGCCGTGGAATATTGCGTACTGAATATCTAATGTAATATTGACATGTCGAGAGTTTTGTTGTCAAACAAAACTCATTATTGTCTACTGTGTGTGTATACACGTCACAAACATAGCCAATAAATAAATCATAGACTAACGACATTTTTATGGTCGCAGGAAGTCGGTGGATGGAGGCGGCTCAAAACCAATCGTCTTGGCGTTGTATGCCAAGAGAGGAGAGAGGCGAGAGGCCTTTGTACAGCAGTGCACTTATTGGCTGATGATACTGAAGTCTGACACTACAAATCGACTCAAGTGCAAAAGCAACTATTTTTAACCGACTTCCCAAAAAAGGAGGAGGTTCTCAATTCGGTTGTTTTTTTATTTTTTAATGTTTATTACCGCATATCTCCGGCGTTTATGAACCGATTTGGAAAATTCTTTTTTTATTTGAATAGATATACTTCCAGATTGGTCCCATTTTTTTCAGAATCCAGTTCTGATGATGGAATCCATGAGGAATTGAGGGAACTCCTCAAATATTGTAGGCATACATATGGCGATTTTGATATTTTCAGCAACAAACCAAGCATTTGCATTCAAAAAGTATCATGATCCTTTCACCACTATGGTTCTTTCATCATTTTTTTTCATCCAAATATTTAGTCGTATACAATGGCGGAAGTCGGTTTTTTAAATGAAAAGTTATGTCCCTTATGATCGAGCATCACCTTGGTTCACAGATTAAAGTGCTCCTCAGTGTAAGTGTAACTTATTAATTCTAGCAATCTAGAAAGTTGAAGTGGCAATGGGCAGAGCTCGCAGAACTGACAACTGTTGGAGAATAAAGGTTCTCGAGTGGCGACAACAAAACGGACGCAGTAGAGAAAGGCCCGCCACTCGATGGACTAAAGACATTATAAACGTCGCAGGAAATCGGTGGATGGAGGCGGCTCAAGACCGTTCGCCGTGGCGTTCTATGGAGAGGCCTATGTCCAGCAGCGGACTTCTGCAGGCTGATGATGATGATACTGAAGTCTGACACTACAAATCGACTCGAGTGCATATAGCAACCATTTTGTCACAATCTTGGTTCACAGACGAAAGTGCTCCTCGGTGTAAGTGTAACTTAGTAACACTAGGTATAGTATAGCCAACGTAAAACCTGAAACAAAGTGTTATCCCAATGGACTAATTAAAGATCACAGAGCGAGCGTTGTGGTTTACTGGAAGCACTGAACACGGTTTTAAGAGGGAACGCGATTTTATATTATTTAATGAGGGGTTTTCACCAGCCGTTTCAAATCATGCTTTCAGCGTTGAAAATAGATGGCGCTGCTCTGTAACTCAGCTGTCAAAATAAATTGAAATGTATCCACAACGTAGAAATAATTTCCACCTAATTATTTTTGCCTACTTCTAAAAACACCACGAAATCACAAGCGCACACTCAAGAAGCAGACACAAACAGAATATCATGACTAACAGCCACAGACTAGTTAGATAATAGCTTAGGTACGCGTGCACCATAGATAATACATTTGATTATCTTGACAGCTACAGTAGACTCAGCGCCATCTATCGAACTAATTTGAACTACTTTTTTTTATCGAAGATGAAAAGCCCTCATTACTAGCATTTTTTTGCGACTCCGCCCGTGTGGAACCTCTGTTATAAATTATAGCCTGTATGTTATTCTGATGTATACTGTAAAGTTTCATCAGTTTCTGTTGAGTAGTTTTTGCGTGAAAGAGTAACCAAACATACATCTATCCTCACAAACTTTTACAGTTATAGTATTAGTAGGATTTTTCATCTATTTTTCACTATCGTATATCCCTATTCACTCCCTAGATTGGTTATAATAAATTACTTTTGCAGGTAATACGCATGTGAAGTTCGGGCGCTTTTAGGTTAAGAAGTAAACCAATATCAGATATGCAAAAAAAAATTACCATGCGAGCAGTAACGTGAAAAAATTAGCCAATGTCTCAATGCAAGTCATAATCTACTTGTGTAAACAATTTTATCGAAATTGGCGAAGCCATTCCGTATATATAATACGGCTGAGTGTTATAGGGTATTCGCTGTTCCATCTCTAATCTGTCTATCTATGGTAAAACAAACTTGTTCATGGTAAAAACAAACTAATTGTACATACGAACGCAGTTTAAATTGGAAGAGTTCAGCATGTATTGAATCCCTGTGTCACTTCAAATCAGAGGCCGTACCATGAGCTTTTATAGCGATTCAGTTCAAAAACTATTCAGTACAAAATGTCGGTTCGTCGTTGACATTCGTTATCATTGAATAAATTTAATCGCAGAAGTCTATGGACCTTCTGCTACTCTGCATCACGAAACAGATATTTTGTACTGAATAGTTTTTTAACTAAAGAGCTCATGGTAAGCTTTAGCCAATGCAAAATGGGCTTTACTGCAAACAGAGGCTGCGAGTTATTCAAATCTTTAAAAAAAACAAGTACTTATATGGATGAGTTTTCAAACGAAACCGGCACGTAAAATTATACTTGTCTTAATGATTACATAGCAATATTTGCAACAGAATGCAATGGTTAAGCATAAGCACGCTTTGTAGGCGGATTGGTGATCGCAGTATTGCTGTTAAGTACTCAGGTAGAGGCTGGCCATCACCTGGTGTCACCTTTAGTTGGCTTTTACGACATCCACGGACGGAGTGGTCAATTCTTGGCCCGGATCCACCATAACAGGAACAATATTAAAGTAATAAATCCAATTGTATAAAAAAATCATTGACAGCATATGGGCTAGTAAGGTTATTTAAATAGAATTTAGCCGTGAAACGCAGACAAGGTTCAATATTGCTCGTGAGCGTGCCATAGAATCATAAAGTTAGTATGTAAGTTTCGTGTCATCGGAGTGAGACATCTGTATGTTGTTATTATTTCTTCTGTGTAGCAGTCCTTAGGAAAGACTAATTAAAAACGTATGCGAGCATTCCTGCTAAGATAATATCTATGGTAATGCCATGCAAATTGCAGCTCTAAAACTTTGGTCGTTAGTTTTAATATAGACGTTTTAGATAACTGTTTAATATGATTTTTTGTAATTTTATTTCGATTTTAAAATTGCCCTGCCATTGTTTTTGACATTTGTCTATTGACCTGCTTAGTTTGAATGATTTTATGTACTTGCTAAATTAACATGCCTCCATTTTACATTTTTCGTTTTATTTTCTTTTTATGTTTCCAGCTTTAAATATAAATTATATAGTTAGTAAGAATAAATAGTATTGCACAGTTTAATCTATTCTTATAAAATTGCAGCGCGAAAAGTTGGAAAAATAAAACAATTTTTTCAACCTTTTGATAAATTTAATCGATTATAATATCCCCAATATGAGCTGCAAAGTTGTCTGCTTCAGTCCAACGACATCCGTCCGGAAAGTCCTGTTCATTAACATCTCTGTTCTTCACCATTTGGAAGATATTATCTATTATCCTCCCCATTTCGTTATCGTCTTTCATCATCTGCTTCTCTTCTTCTATTATTTTCGTCTCCATTTTCATCCACTCTTCTTGCGAGAGCTTCTTCATTTGTCTAACTATATTTACGGACACATTACCTGTTGTGCTCATATAGATATCACTGAAGAAATCCAAGTTTGTATATTCAGTTGGACAGATCAAGACTTGAAGCCCAGCGATTCTGAAGACCTCATCATAAAAACCCGTTTCCTTAAACTTTTTTTTGTATATTTTGACAAGGTTGTATAGCTGTGCTTTGTGGCTGTCAATGTCAACTGGTATATCTCGTTTCTGCAGCCACTGTATCATTGTATCCTTTGAACTGGAGTGTGTCGGTGTATTATCCTTATTGCGAAGTTGTATGAGAACAATAACAGAGTTTGAAGCTATCTTTGGTAACAGTTCGCACTGGATCCATGCTTTAATTTGATCATTGCCGGCCACGTTATCGTGATCATTGATGAAGTTCACGTTATCACGTTTGCTAATTAGTCCATCGGTGGACGAAGCAGCCAAAGCTAGGAAGTAAGCGTTTTTCTCAAAATCTTTCTTTATCTTCTTAACTGTCACGTAAATTATTTTATTTCCCCGTGATCTGAAGCCCGTGATCTGTCTCAGGTAAAGGTGTCTCTGGTATGCAAATTCGGGATTCTCTGTCAAAATTAATGTGTTAAGCTTGGGTAGGTGATGGCATTTTACGAGATAATTTTTCACTAAAGTGTGAATTTTGATGTCTTTGTAGAAGCTTTCATCCCTTTTGTTGTTTAGGCTTTTTAGAAAGTCAACTTTTGTCGGTAGTTGCTTCTTTTGGACGTAATATTCTATGAATATATCGCGTATATCATCATTGATGAAAGGAAGGACAGTGGTTGGTATTGTTTTCGTGTCCATAATGGCCTGTTTCAATGATATTTTTTCTGATTTATCATCATTGACCACATTACTCAAATATTGCAAAGGCTGTTTAGTAAAGTATTGTAATATAAGTTTCGGCAAACCTGAAATTAATTGTTCGTTGTCTTCCTTACATGCTTGTAAAATACTATTTGCAATACTCATCTTTTCTTGGGTATCTTTAGCTTTTTCCAAGAGTTTGTTATTTTTAGCGAGTTTATAGTTTCTAATATATATTTCTTCATCGAAATATGAACTCTCGGAGTACTGCTGATTGACTTGTACTTGCGGCTGATGACGGTAATGATCAAGTGGATACATCGGCTCATGATTTTCAAGGAGTCCCACAATCTGATGATGATCTGGTCGATCGCCCGGCGGATGACAATTAAGAGATTCTATCGGCTGAAGGTAAACGAGTTGTTCTACCGGCTGTTCATGATCAAGTGATTCAATCGGCTGTTGATGATGAATTAATGCTACTGACTGATGATGTACAAGTGGAACTTCTGGCTTATGGTCAAGTGGTTCAACCACCTGATGATGATCAACTAGATCTTCTGGGTTATGATGATCAAGTATATATTCTGGCTGATGATGGTCAATTGGTTCTACCGTCTGATGATGATCAAGTATATATTCTGGCTGATGATGGTCAATTGGTTCTACCGGTGGATGATGATCAAGTATATATTCTGGTTCATGATGATCAACTGGTTCAACCAGCTGATGACGATCAAATGGTTCTTCTGACTGATAGTGGGCAAGTGGTTCAACCAGCTTATGACGACCAAATGGTTCTTCTGACTGATGATGTTCAATTGGTTTTACCGGCTGATGATGATCAAGTATGTATTCTGGCTGATGATGGTCAGTTGGTTTTACCGGCTGTTGATCATCATGTATATATTCTGGCTGATGATGGTCAATTGGTTCTACCGGCTGATGATGATGATTATCGATAAGCGGATCTTCATCCATTTCAATATCTGTGTTTTCTTCTTGAGACGTCATTTCACCTGCAAATTGTACCATCTGTATTTTATTACTATTTAAACCTAGTTGCCAGTGATTAGTTTTTAATAAGGTAATTAAGTATAGTTAAGACACAGGGAATCCTAGTGTGGGATCAGAACTACGTATGTGGCTGTTGGGTGTTACGTTATGTTGTGTTATAGTAGTAATATGTTCTAAATCTCTGTTAATCTCTGTCTAATCTGTGTTAAGACTCTCGTGTCCTCCCGCGGTTTCGCTCGCGTTATATCGGGACAAAAGTCTGTAGTCTGTATTATTCTCGGTTAAAAATATTTTACCTGCCTACCTAATAAACTATCCATGTACTTAATTTAATTCAAATCCATTCGTTATGAATGCACGATTAATAAGTTACCTACTTAATAAAAAAAAAAACAAAAAAAAAACTTTGGTATTCATAATAGGATAATATTGAAGTCCATATTATGCACTTGCAGTTTGCACCAAGCCAGGATTAGATAGATAGAAAATAATTTATTGCACATAAAATAAGTAGGTACAAAGGCTTAAACTATTCTCTTCCAGGTAACCTTGGTGTATTGCGGAAAAAAAGATGTGTCGGTAGTGCACGTAAAAGGAAACCTTAGGCACCTTTTAGCATGTGGAAAAGAAGACACAAGGTCACAAAGAGAGCATTTAAATTTCGTTTTAAAAAAATATAGTTTCTACTGGCTCGATAGATGGCGCTGACTCAATATCGATTATCAAAAACTCTTAGATGGTTTACTTTTGTAGTTTGTCAAAGCCACAATGTCACAAAGTCAAACTTTCTTTTGACAGTTTATCACAAGTGCAGCGCTGCCTATTTTCAACTCTGAAAGCATGATTCGAGACGTCGTGAGAATTGACATTGTATTTTTATTTATTTGACCTTTCGCATGTCTATTTGACAGTTGTTAGGGTTCCGTACCTCAAAGGTTACAACAGAACCACTATAAGATCACTCAGGTGCCTGTCTGTCTGTGTGTCACAGCCTATTTTGTCCGAATCTACTGGACCGAAGTTAAAACTAGCTTAGTTTAAAAAATATTATAGAAAATATGCAAAAATTAATCTAATGAGCCAAAAAAATAAAAAAAATATGGAATATTGGACCTTAAGTACTTACATACTTTACACGACAACTTTTTTATGTTACTTAAGTATTATGTAAGTATGTATATTATGTTAAACCTAAATAAAAATCTTAAATCTTCAAATTCCTTCGAGAAACGAAAATACTCGTAATGAGAAAATGTGTTTAACATTGTCTTATTTGACTAATAAGTTAATTGATCTAGTGGTTGCTATGTTAGCCTACTTGTACGGAACGGAACCCTCTCCACGCGAGTCCGACTCTCACTTGACCGGTTTTTTTCACAGTGATATAATAAGGTAGGTTTAGCTTGGGTTTAGGTAGGTCGGTAAGATCAGGTAAGTAGGTAAGTACCTATCTTTATATTATGTTTGATATGTTAGGTATGTTATGTATGTGTACCTACTTATGTTATCTTTGGTAGCAGTAGGTAACATTACACACTATATTAATACCTAATGTGACCTAATTAATAATCACTGCGTATTTTTTTTCTGTAGTAAGGAAGATAGTAACAGTACATTCATTTTAAATCACCTTTTAACTAGCTTAAATTAAAATAAATCTTACCTTTTTCTTTAAAAATGCCTTGCGCACGGTTGACCTTTTACTGGTATTTTTACTATAAACTAAGATATTTAAGTTATAAAAAATATAGTTATGTTTCTTTCTAGGTAGACAAAATGAATGACGTTAGGAACTAACAAGCACAAATGGAGAAAGAAACACCGACTGTGAACGACTGCGGCTGTCTACCTACCGGCCGGCACCGACCGGCTCACTGCTCGAGCTGGCAACGTCGCGCGCGCGTCTCTTTCTTTCTCGCATCGTTCTCCTTGTCACTCCTGTGATATGAATGAAAGACCGCTAATTTAGGGTACAAGAACTACGATATAATGGTCCGCGCGCAACCTCATGTATTTTTAGCTTTGCTATTATGATCAAATTAGATAATATGTGTGGTCAATGATTTAATTAACTAAACTTATGTAACATTATTAAGTTAGTTTTCAATATTATTTGCTTTGCTAATATTTAAGGCCGATATTTTGTAACAATAATTTAAACAATGCATTGCATTGCATTGCATTGCATTGCATTTTTGCAATGGGTTCATTTAAACATTAATATTAATTAGGTAGTTTTTGGTTTTATATTTTTATGTAGGTAGGTACACCTATCTAAGTAGTTACCTACGTACTTATAAGTATGTCTCATGCTTATTAAAGTTTACTAATAAATAGGTAACTACTTACAACTACTTTGTAGCTAAATATAATAATGTATTTTACTCACAACGCGAGTGCACTTTTTAGGCGTATGATTATAATGAAAACACAAGCTACGCGCGCCGAACGAAACGACCGATCGGTCTCCATCTCTCCTTGCGTCATCGCACCATTCCGAGCAACCAACACTTTAGCTGGCTGTCTCTTTCTCACTCACGAAGCTGGATGTTTTTGAAATGAAATGAAATTGCTTCAGTTTAACTTCGGTTCTTGTGAGTTTGACTAGTGTTTTGTGATTGTGAATTATGCCGAACGAAAAGAAAAGGATTATACGCCGCGCCTATCGCAAACTTTCCGAGCTAAACACAGGTTCTGTTCCTACCGATTATATAACCAAAGCTTCGATGTACACCGGTCTCCATCCAAAGACATTGATAGAGCTTGAAAATTCCGCTGAATTTAAAACTAACACGGAATGCGTCGATCGCACGTTGATTTACAACACGCTATGCCGATTCTACGTCCGTTTCCGTAGTGACGGTGGTAAACTTCCAACGACGTACGAACTATTCGACGCACTAAATAAGATGAACAAACTAACACACATGGACATAGGCAGCTTCAGAAAACTACTTCTTAAAATGGACTTTATTTGGAAAAAGATTAAGAGTCGCAATCACTTGAAACGGGCGGCGTTGTTGTTATGGAGAAACCTCTTGTTAGATTACAAAGGTTCAACTATCTCATGCATATACGGAAGAGCAGAATTGAAAAGTACGATGATATCCTGTTTGTCGACGAAGCTGCTTATAACCACGGCATGTTTATGGACATAAAGACGAGTCGTGATTTCGAGAAAGTTACCAATGGAGGTTGGCAGCAAAGAGTGATATACGCAGTTGGGGTAAAATCAGTGGTGTGTTTCAAAGAAATAAATGAATTCGATGAGACTGAATTTGAGAATTGGATCCTTACAGATTTGTGTCCAACTCTCTCTCAACCAAGCGTCATTGTGGTACATGACTTTCATCACCACAATGCAAAGTTACATGAAACACCCACGCTTTACAGCTCAATAACCGATACTATGGATTGGCTTGACTACCACGATGTGCCTTACGACACAGAAATGTCTAAATACGAGCTATACAGCTTGGCGGAAGAGTATACCGATTTAGAAACACCTTTGTACAAAATCGACGGTATCCTGAAGGCTCGCGGGCACACTCTTCTTCGTCTACCGAAGTGCATCAACGAACTAAGCCCTGCTGCATTGCTATTCAATCTTATTGAAAAGAACTGGACCGATCAGGATGGGCATTGCTCTACAACAATGCAAGTGTCTGGTCAGGATATCAAGGCGGTTGCGAAGTCATGTTTCTGGGATATGATGATGAACTCAATGAGGTTTTTGGAGGGTTATACCAGCTCGGTAATTTATAATGAGCAGAAGATGATAGCTTTAGAGAAAGATGTGGATCGAGTGCTGGATAAATTGATGATTGAGAGTGGTGATAGCTCTGCCATGGGTTCGGAGAAGGATGATTCTGATGTGGCGTCTTGGGATGATTCTGAATGAGAGCTGTTGTAATTTTGCTAATTAAAATGTGATAATACATTTAAATGTCGGATATTGATAGCGATTTTGTGCATCATTCTCTAAATTTAAACTGATAAAATTATCGCGCCTTTTTAATATTGTAGCGAGTATATTGTGCAGATAATTTTATTAATTACAATCTACCATTGTTGGATTAAACAATTGAACTACAAAATTTGACTTTTATTTCGTTTACCCCTGTTTTGTCACTTGTCAGGGCTGCAAGAACGTAGGACTCGATTCAATAAAGACATTAAAATTCGACAAAACGGGACTATGTAGAGGTAATAGTCCCGTTTTGTCGCATTTTAATGTCAAATTTATCGAATCGATTCCTACGTACTTTCACTGCTGATGTAGAAACGTTGTCGTACTTATGTCTAATCATAAGCTTAGTTTAGTCTGTCTGTAAATGAGTAAAAAACATCTGCATGAGAATAAGTAGTCTTCAAATTTATATAGTCATCATCATCATCAGCATTTGGACGTCCACGCTGGACGAGGCCTCCTCGAACGAGAGGAATTGCCATAATCACCACGCTTGGCATTGGTGATCGCATTATTTGTGTTGAGTACTTAGGTGGATGTTGCTGCCCATCCCCTGGTGTAATCCTTTATTCGGCTTATACAACATCCACGGGAGGAGATGGAGGGGTCTATTCTGAGGCCGAACACACCACACACATAATATCATATATTATATTGTATGAGGTGGCTTCGTCCAGCAGTGGGCGCCTAAAGACCGCTGATGATGATGATAATGATTTTGAAAAATGCGGTCTAAGTACAAGTTAGGTATATCTCACAGCATCTTTAGAGTAAATGCATTATTCTTTCCTTTCACTTCCACTAGGTATATTGTATGTGTTTGTGTAATTTGTTATTATGTTCAAGTAGATTTATTTTAATTTTATTGATATGTCATTTTATTGTAATACCTCTCCTCCCCTCTCGTTCTTTACAATCCAACCCATCCAAAGACTGTGTGGAAGAGATCGCTCGAAGCGTTAAGGCCGCTCATTGTACCACCGTGAACTAGTCTGTAGTTTAACTGGTCTGTAGGGTGAATGCAAAAAATAAATAACTATTTTTTTTTAAAACAAACAGTACTTAAAATCTAATAACTAAACTAAAAATTAAACTATAGACCATTAAAATGTCTCCGCATATTGCATCTAAGATTACTTGCTTATTGCGAGACTTATAAAAATGGAAAAAAAAGGAAAAAGAAGTGAATATGGCATAAAAATCTACAAATAAAAAAGGAAAAAGAAGTAAATATGGCATAAAAAAATACAAACAAAAATTAAAACTTAAAACAGCTATGAAAACATGAAAACAACTATCTATCTATCCGTCTATCTATGGTGAGTAACTAACTCTAGTCTAAACGTCTTAACGTGGCTCTAGATTAATTTAAAAAAAAACTAAGTTTTCAATACCTACATCAAAATTAGTTGTAGTATTACTGTAAAGGTCAGAAAAACAACTTCAAATCTTGTCAAGACCTCTTATTCAAGCATCATCTTATTTATGAACCCTAAAATAAGGTTGCAATTCCCTCAGCTCGTTTCTAAGGCTTCTAAGGTCCTATGTAATGGTGATTGGTTCTCTGATATCGACGGGGTAATTACCAACGGTAAAAGCACCTGGCTTTAAGTCAGGGTTTCTTGAAAGTTGGTCGCCGTTTTTAACCTGACGAACGTCTAATAAATAATTAACGCACACTGTATCTCCGTTATACAGGCTGGGCTAAAATTACCCTATTTTATAACCCTCTGGTTCATAATCAATTTTTAAACCTTTGATACCTAAAATAGCTTTTGTCTTGTATTGGCATAATGACATTTTACATCAGAGAGAACAATATAAGAGCTATTTTAACTAAACTAGGTTTAAAAAATGATTATGAATAAGGAGCTAGGCTATATTTAAGGAATATAATAAAAATAAATAAATAATAAACTGTTTTTTATAAATGCTTGTTTGGACATTTAAGTTTTTTGCCATCATGTTTTGAAAATGATATACTTAGTTTGAGTGGTGGCCGCCATTGTTGGTACCTAACTATTTGGGCTCGTTTTATGGCACTTTCAATGATTTTCTTCAGAACTTCGGACGATAGGTTCTCTTTTTGACGGATGCTCTCTTGGGGGGCTGCCAGAGTACGTGGCTTGTTCACTCGTGACTTTAAATAACTCAGTCAAATCGAATGATCGTAAAGCGATCGTGCCGCTGCTTGGGAAACCCTGCCTTTATGTTGTGGTCCACCTGAATATTTGAGGACAGAGAGTGGTCTGTATTTTATTGAGAAGCGAGGGTTTTCGGTTATAGTGTCGTGGTCACTGGTTTTTTTTTGGTCACTGCGTCAAGGATGTTCACCAGCCAGCTTCATACAAAGCTAATTTTATTCCTCACTATAAGATATTAATTACTTAATACAAGTCAATGATGTAGATATAATTTAAATCTTCTTCTTAGTTGTACACTCTTTAAAAAGAAAATAAAAAAAAACTCTTGGACATAGTGATCGTGGTTATGCAGGTCTTGCTTGAGTGGCGGCTCTTGGCGATGCACCTCCATTCGGCTCTATTCAAATACCTACTAATGGCGGAGGCCTATGTCCAGCAGTGGACTTCTGTAGGCTGATAATGAAACATGTACCTACTCTACACAGTACGAAGTTTTAAAATGTGTAAAGGAATCGGTTTTTTTAACCGACTTCCCAAAAAAGGAGGAGGTTCTCAATCGGTTGTATTTTTTTTTGTTTGTTACCGCATATCTCCGGCGTTTATGAACCGATTTGGAAAATTCTTTTTTTATTTTAATATATATACTTCCAGATTGGTCCCATTTTTTCAGAATCCAGTTCTGATGATGGGATCCATGAGGAATTGAGGGAACTCCTCAAATATTGTAGGCATACATATGGCGATTTTGATATTTTCAGCAAGACACCAAGCATTTGCATTCAGAAAGTATCATAATCCTTTCACCACTATGGTTCTTTCATAATTTTTTTTTCATCCAAAATTATTTAGTCAAATACAATGGCGGAAGTCGGTTTTTTAAATGAAAAGTTATTAAATGAAAAGTTATATTAGACTGAACAAATAGTGACACAAACAGTAATAGTTTGGCTATTTGTAAATCTGACCTTTTAGAAACAAGCGTAATTATAAGTAAGTATAGAATCAAACTAATGATGGTATTTAAGTTTTCCATCACATCAGTAGCCTTTACACGTCCACTGTTAGATAGGGCCTTCCCCATAGAATGCTATGGGGATTTGCCTTAATCACCATACGCTAGGGAGGCGGATTGGTGATTGCAGTAATTGTGTTGATTACCTACTCAGGTGGATGCTGCTGCCCATCCCCTGGTGTTATCCCTTAGTTGGTTTATACGATATCTATGGGAATAATTAGAATAAGAATAATCAATATATTGGTAAATAAAACATTTACAGGTCATTTAATAAACAATTTAGGGTGGGACAAGGAGAGGTCTATTCTTAGGTCGGACATTAACGGGCGGGACGTGCCCGTATCTATCGAGGAGTTCGATATAGTACGTGAAACTGTGCCAATTGGGAAATGTATGAAATGTATGAAAAAATATGTAAAGAGGTTACTGCAGTGCATGCAAATCACAGCTCGAACGGTCAGATAGCTACCTGGCACCTAGCTGGGGAGCTTATTACAATTTTGCAGTACATTGCGCCGCGTGTTTTAGCTTCTTTTCAATGAGCAGAAATATTCGAAACGTAAAGCGCAATGTACCGTAAAATCGTATATGAAAGCGATTACCGTTTGATAGACAATACAGAGGCTGGTTGGTTACATTGTGTAAGTAGCGATAGCGGATAGATCTTGTATACAGTTATTGTAGTGTAGGAAATAGCGGTCGTCGTCAATACCTCTTAGGTCACGTCCATCTAGGACGCGTCCTATTTGACATTGCACTGCGCTCGCCATTCTGAGGCATAAAGATGAAGTCTCTTGTCCCTGTAATTGCACCAGCACCTATACCCTTCAAATCGAAACAGCAATGCGAGTTCTGCTTGACGGCAGAAATAGGTATGGTGGTAGTACTTCCCCGGACGTACTCTTTGACAAGTAGCTCTACTGCTAGCAGTAATTCAAGCAGTAATTCAGTAATACTGCTAGCAGAATTCTCATTAGCTATAATAATAGATACGTCTACACTTACCTAGTTTAAACATCAAAGTTCAATAATTTCCATATCAACACAGTACTTAGTTACTTACCTCATAACCATAATACTTAGAACTAGAACCATTCTCACTAATATCTGTAGGGATTGCCTGTGTCTGGTCTGGGCTTTTACTTTTGTCCGGCCAAAAGTCGACGTTTCAGCAGGTTTAGCATTAACTGTTTTCAGGTTCTTCCGAGGATAGATACTACACTATCAACAAAAAGGTATACCGTAAAAGCGGGTTACTTTAACCCTAAGAGGTAACTTTGGCCCAAATCGGGAAAAGTTTGATTTTACACGATTTCTTTTTACAATTCGTGACAGATTCGTGTGAGATCATTCCGGGGCAAGCACATGACCTGCTATCTGTCAATTTAAGTAGAAACTATGAGGAGAAATTACGCTCACACTACAGGGCGGCAAGTTCAAACTTTGGGCCAAAGTTACCTCTTAGGGTTAAAGTAACCCGGTTTTACGGTACTTAATAATGTATTAAATTGTAAATTAATTACAATTAATATTAATTATTATTATTTTTTATTATTGTAATTTAATTGGTAAAGCATGTTCAAAATCGCGCAGCGGGCTATAGAGAAACCTATGTTAGGAGCTACACTACGTGATATGATCCGAAATGTGGAAATCCTTAGAAGAACCAACGTCACCGACATAGCTCTCAGAATTAGCAAATTGATGTGGCAATGGGCAGGTCATATAGCTCGCAGAACTGACAACTGTTGGGGAATAAAGGTTCTCGAGCGGCGACCACAAACCGGACGACGCGGTAGAGGACGACCCTCCAATCGATGGACCAAAGACATTATAAACGTCGCAGGAAGTCTGTGGACGGAGGCGGCTCAAGACCGTTCGTCGTTGCAATTGAATGGGGAGGCCTATGTCCAGAAGCGGACTTCTACAGACTGATGATGATGATGATGATGATTATGAAGAAGAAGTAATGTTCATTAAAATAATTGTAAGTAGGTACTAACTAGTTAATTACTTAGTTAAAATTTTAGGCTAAAAACTAAAACAATGCCTGGCATTCTCAGTAACACTTGATAACATACGTAAAACCGTTTTCGCAAGGTTAACAGAGATTTCACTCACGAATTATATACTTACGGATGTTTTTAAACAAGACCTTATCTGGCATTTTTAGAATTAACAGATTAAGGAAGTTTTCAAACTTGTTAAGTGTTTTTAGAATTAACAGATTACGGAAGTTTTCAAACAAAAACTTGTAAAGTGTTTTTAGAATTAACAGATTAAGGAAGTTTAAAAAAAAAAGTAAAGTGGTTTTAGAATTAGCAGATTTCTCGATTTGATCGGCTTTTGAGATTCCTTTTCCCAGCACTACTACTACATAACACGAGCACGAGTATGTGATCAGATTTAAATTTCAAAGCAGCTTTGAAACTAGACCAATGAAATGCTGAGATGTGATCGATATCAATTAGTCTAGATCCAATCTGCGATCAAAGGCAGGTGAAGGCAATGTCTTGGAGAAACCTTCCAAATATTTACTTAAGGGGGTAAATATTTGGAAGGTTTCTTCACTAACTGTAGTTCTATCTGGAACAAAACTGGGCGAAAATCTAAATTCCAAACTGTCCGACTTGTCAGGCTAATAGTTTGGAATATTTTGTCCAAACAGTTAGATCATCGAACTGTTGGTAGGACAGATTGGAATAAACTCATTTTTTAAACCTATTTTAGTTAAAATAGCTTTTGTTTTGTTCTCTCCGATGTAAAATTACATACCTACGCCAAAAAACGACAAATAACTATCAAAAGTATAAAAATGTATTATGTATAAGAAGGTATTAGGTAAGTGTTTATGTGTATTCTTATCTTGTGTTACTGGTTTTTTCGTGGTCACCCTGTATGGCTCTGAAAAGAGCTTTTAGTGAAGAGAATTTTAGAATCCTTCGCTTGCTCGGTCATCAAAATAAAGCACGCGGTTAAAAAGCAACTTTGCACTCTAGTATAACAAATAACTATTATTATTCATCATCGTTCCTGAGTAACGTGTTCTGTTTTTTCTTTTCAGGTAAGGATCATTGCAAGCTATTAAACCGACCAAGAAGGACCGTCAGGCAACTGGTAGATCATCATCGTTGATGATATAGATGATGATATAGACGTTCTCTGTAGGACGATTCCCCCATAATCACCACGCTTGGCAGACGGATTGCATCTGAGTCGAGTTTGAAACGAGAAACTTGTGAGTTTTGTTCTAAAACACATAGTTAGCATGCTTTTATTAATTTAAATCGTTTGATGTCGTATTCTAATGGTTATTACTTGATATTAAATAATTCCCAACTGATAGAATTGTATTCATATTTTAATTCAATTTTGATACATTTTTTCATAGTATTTTTCTATTTTCTATACAAAAATCTACCGTAGAACGTATATGTATTACACGTGGTTCATTCTAGCCTGTCGAGAGTAGACAGCCTAGCAGTTAGGAAGATAACATGGAACAATCAGACTGGAAAATAGTATTTACTAGCCACCAAGCTAATGTTACTTCAAACTGACTGCTGATTAGTAAAGTTATTAAACTGTGCTTAGTCCAGAGTTAAGACGAGCCCATTAGTGCAACTGGGTAGTATGCTTAAGGTCCCCACTTACACGTCGTCGTGGACTAGTATAGATAGATAGAAAATTCTTTATTGCACATAAAAAAGAAGTACAAAGGCGAACTTAATGCTAAAAAGCATTCTCTTCCAGATAACCTTGGTGTATTGTGGACAAAAATATGCGTCGGTAGTGCACAGAAAGAGAATAGTGATAGTTATACAGAAAATAATTGCAAAAATAAAAACTATACTAGTAAAAGTATAATAGTCGACCTCTGTGGCGCAGCGGGCGAGTAGCCGGCTGAAATGCAAGAGGTTGCGGGTTTGATTCCCGCTGCGGGACAAATGTTTGTATGGTCTTCAAATATTCGTTCCGGGTCTGAGTGTTATGGTACCATGGTACTCGTAGTTACTGATACCAACGACACAGGGAATCCTAGTGTGGGATCAGGACTACGTATGTGACTGTTGGGTGTTATATTATGTTATAGTTCGAGCTTACCTAAGGTTGTGGGTTTGGAACCAAAGGTGTGCACCACAACTGTTTTTTTTTTCGATCGAGTCCACCAGGATCATTCAAAATGATTAGGTATGTGCTTAATTAATAGATTCAAGCGTGACTTTGCGGAAATCCATTCTACAATATAAAATAGATGAACAAATATTTAGTAACAATTCCGCTCCTCTCCAACGAAAACTCTGAAAGAATTCGACAGAAAGAAAGAAGATGTTTCTGTTCGGCGTTCGGCGAGGCAACATGGCTGCGGAGTTTTTGCAGCAGTGTGTCTTTGTTGATCTAGCACGCAGTGAGCCTACTGTTTCCTGAGGATGCTTCGTTGAGAGGCGAAACACGTGTCGAATTCTTTCAGAGTTTTCGTTGGAGAGGAGCGGAATTGTTACTATGTATTTGTTCATCTATTTTATATTGTAGGTATGTGCTCTCAAATGGTGAAGAAAAACATCGTGAGGAAACATAAAAAACACCAATAGGTTGTCTGGAAGAAATCTTTTTCAGCGATAAGGCCGCCGATAAGGTATTTTTAAGATAATGCTTTTTTGCATTAAGTTCGCCTTTGTACTTTTTGTATGTGCATTAAATAATCTGTCTTATCTATCTATAGCACTTTCCCATAGAATGCCACGATTAATGCTCTTGAGCTGCCTCCATCCACCGACTTCCTCAGCATCCAATGAGTTTGAAATTGTAAGCTAACATTCTCGAATACTTACCTAATGGTACTCTTATATCCTAAGCCGACACATGATCATATCCTATCAAATTTCAATCATGCTATATGAACACACCCTATAAGACGCAACTAGGGTTACCGGATAGAAAATTTAAAAGTTCGGAGAAATAGCCTGATTTCCATTGAAAAATGCTGAGATTTTCTTGAATATTGCGAATCCTCTCACAAACATAGCTTACAAGCTTTTTAAAAGACAAAAGTTTCCTTAAAAAAGGGAAAATAAAAAACGTAAAAATCAAAAATTCTAGGGTACTTCCAGCAATCCCACAATGCTGAAATTTGGTATGCTTGTGGCTTTTGTGTCACAACTACAGGGAAAAGTCTGAAACTGAAGAATTTAGAAACTTGTACTCCATAAAACAGAAACCAATATAACATCCATTGCTGACCTCCCATTTCTAGGAATTTGAATGACGTTGGAGTTCTATAGTTTTCGTCAAAAGGACGTCAGGTACTTGATATAGGTACTAACAGGTATGTAGTATAACGCCCCGTTGCTTAGCCCTATTCAAAGGTTATTTCGATTATGTGTAGGAAATTAGAGTTGTTACTGATAGATCCTGTACTGTACTGGTAGACCTCGAGGTGAAAATTTTCAAAAATAATAATAGAAAAATGGAAATTCCTTGGTTAAGTAGTCGGGCTGATAAAGGTGTTATCGCGAGGTCTCAGTTCGGGGCGAACCACTAGTATTGAAAACTCTAAAAATCCTGAGATATCCTTAGATTTCCAAAATCTGGCGGCAATCCTATGACCCTAAAAATCCTGATATCTCAGGACAAATCTTGAGATATGGTAACCCTAGTCGCAACTGAACATAATTACGCACAAGTACCTTAGATACCAGTCGAGTGATCTTACCGCACGCTGTATGTGTAATATCAACACACCATGTATCATCTGGCAACCCTAATCACATTTCGCGTCGCTAGTCGCTACGCAATTTACTTAAGAGACGGTTACCGGTAGGGTGCTTACGCCCTTTTGTACGCGAACGAAGCTTGCTTCTATTTTGTTTAATCTTTTATCAAACTCCATGACATTTTGTACACATGATCAGTACACTAATATACCCCGTATACTAACGGTAGGTAACGGGTACGTTATGACGTACCCGTGATGCGTCAGTTTTTAAAAAATTAGTTATTTTTTTATTTATGATTTGGTAACCTTATAGTTTTATAAGAAACTAACGCACCACGGGTCTAGATATTAGTGTACTGAGGCCCAATTCTCTAATTTAAAAAAAATCCAGTCACAATATTATATATAAATTATATATATTATATTTATTATATTATTTATTATATTATTTATTATATATTATTATAATATTCTATTTGATTTTTGACCTTTAACTAATCTAGGATAAGAAACTAAGTAACACAATATGATCCATGTTCATTGAAATAAATGAATAATAATAATAATAATAATAATATAAACTCGTGTCAGTCGCACTGTCACGTATAGTAACTATTACTTAATCTTCGCATAATTCTCGTGTCAGTTTCACTGTCACGTATAGTAACTATTACTTACTTATAATTAATCTTTGCATAATACGCGAAGATTGAGTAATAGTTACTATACGTGACAGTGCGATTGACACGAGATTATATTGTGTCTGGAATGTATAGTAACTATTACTTAATCTTCGCATAATACGCGAAGATTGAGTAATAGTTACTGTATGTGACAGTGCGACTGACACGAGATTATATTGTGACTGGAATGTTTTTAAATTAGAGAATTGGGCCTCAGTACACTAATATCTAGACCCGAGGTGCGTTAGTTTCTTATATAACTTTTCATTTAAAAAACCGACTTCCGCCATTGTATTCGACTAAATAATTTTGGATGATTTTTTTTTTATGAAAGAACCGTAGTGGTGAAAGGATTATGATACTTTCTGAATGCAAATGCTTGGTGTCTTGCTGAAAATATCAAAATCGCCATATGTAAGCCTACAATATTTGAGGAGTTCCCTCAATTCCTCATGGATCCCATCATTAGAACTGGATTCTGACAAAAATGGGACCAATCTGGAAGTATATCTATTCAAATAAAAAAGAATTTTCCAAATCGGTTCATAAACGACGGGGATATGCGGTAACAAACATAAAAAAAACAACCGAATTGAGAACCTCCTCCTTTTTGTAAAGTCGGTTAAAAACTATAAGGCTACCAAATCACAAATAAAAAACTTCTTTTTTTTTTAAATACGGGGTATATTAGTGTACAGATCATGTGTACAAAGTTTCATGGAGTTTGAAGAAATAATAGCCAAATAAGAAGTAAACTTCGTTACCTCCTCTTAAATAGTGCTGGGGGAATAACGGTTTTTAGAGAAAATGCCGGGTAATAAAAGCAATTTTTTCAAGATCATCATCATCATCAGCAACTTTTAGACGTCCACTGCTAGACGAGGCTTCCCCCATAAAATACCATAAGGCCGTTTGTCCACCACCGCCGTCACCGTCACGTCACCGAGAACGAGATTATTTTGGGTCGAGTTTAATATGAAATGACACTCGGGTGACGGACGTGCGGTGGACACGCGGCTATGGTAAATGTATGTATCGCTACTTCGGCGCCGTCATCTCGTTCTCGGTGTCGTGACAGTGACGGCGGTGGTGGACAAACGGCCTAAGAGCCCGTTCCCACTATTTCGTCTGTCGGGACGATTTTTTATCGTGTGTCGTAGCGGCAGAACATTTTATATGAAGCTATTCACACTTGTCCGACAACGATTTTGTGTCGGATCCGACAAAAATTATCGTGTGTTTTGTCAACCCTCCCGTTCGGAAGAAGCCTCTTTTTGACTGTTTAATGGCACCAACCAGCTGCGGTCGGGGCCGACAGCCCACTAGTGGGAACGAGCTCTAAGGGGATTTGCTGTAACCTCTTCGCTTTGCAGGTGGATTGGTGTTGAATACTCAGGTGCATGATAGATAGATAGATTAACACTTTATTGATCACACAGAAACAATAAATAAGTATTTTTACATAGAAAGGCAATACAATGGGCGACCTTATTGCTGAAAGCGATCTCTTCCTGGCAATCTTTGGATGGAACGAAATGAGCAACGTTATAATGAACTGCGGTGTACGTACAAAGCAAAACTAAAAAGTATTCTAAATTAATTCAAATATGAACTAGGTAATAGCTATATTGATTACTTAATACCTACCTAAGTGTAATCCTAATACATATTATATATTCACATAATAAACTAATATATATTATATACCAAGTTAACGATAACAATGATCAAATCAAATCAAATCAAAATAATTTTTATTCATTGAAATCACAAGGATCATTAAATAAATAAATAAATAATGCTGGAAATTTCACACAACATTATCTAGCCCCAAGCTAAGCAGAGCTTGTGTTATGGCAACTAGATAACTGATATACGTAATATAATACATTACATAGATAGATATTTTTATTATACATAGAAAATACCCAAAACACCCTGAACAAATATCTGCAGATCGCTCAAATATTTGTTCCGAGGCGGTGATCGAACCCGCAACCCCCTGCGTCGCAGGCGAACCTTCGCCCGCCGCGCCACAGAGGTCGTCCATTGGATGCATGCTACTGCCCATCCCCTGTTGTAATCCCTTAGTTGGCTTTTAAGGCATGCACGGGAGGAGAGGGGAGGATTATACTAAACTAAAAAAAAAAAAAAAATTACCTACCTATTAGAAATATTATTAATATGACTTTTATTTCAATTCAATATCTTGCATAATATTGTTTGGGAGGTATTGTGGTTTTTCGAAGTGACCCCAATTCATTGCTCGCCAGTTTATTTGTGCAAATATGCACACATATATACATTTATACATATATGAACCTGATTACTGAGATTTAAAACCGCGTAAAATTCAGCTGAATATGAACTGTTTCCTGGCCTTCATCGAGAGTGCATTTTTCACGAATTCCTGATACTTGACAGCCCTAACGGAGTAGGGACGTTGTATGTCACAGTCACAGCTTAACGGATAACAGTCAGCTTACTCCACACAGCTGCACCTACGTGCGCTTGCCACACTAACAGTAAGTAAGCTTTGCGCTGCTTACCCTTACCTCAGTTCTAGAGATAATCCTATCTAAAATAGCGCACTATTTCACTAGAAAATTCCTTTTCGCCGTAATTACAAGGATCATTTTCTGAAGTTAAGCTTGAGGCAAGTGCCTAGTAAACGCGGTGGACTGGTGCGTAATTTTTGTCTGAAATTCAGAATTCTGAATGATATTTACCTTCTTACAGAATAAAACATACAATAAAGACATTATAAAGGTAGGAGAAAATCGATGGGTGGAGGCGGCTCAAAATCGTTCGTCGTGACATTCTATGCCTTATTATTTCTAGGCCTGTGTCCGGCAGTGGACTTCTTCAGGATGATGATGATGATGATGACCGCAGATTAGAAAGAAGGATAATATATTATGTTGTTTAAAAATTATATTCACTTTTAATAGATTAGTTAGATATTGCCAAGGCCGCAAACGTCACAAATACATTGTGTGGTTTCACAAAACAATATAAGTGGCATTTTTGAGTGAGTACACCGTCGGACTCGAACTAATTTAGATAAGAATAGCGGTCGCCCGCGGCTTTACCTGTGTTATTCTCCCGAGATAATTTCGAGATATGCTTTAGTGCAGGTTTTTATCTATGTGTGAAACAAATTTTATCAAAATTAGCTCAGCCGTTTTGTTGTGAAAGAAAAAAAAACATTCAACGAAGCGTTATGTGTTTATGTGTGGGAAGGTATCTTTGTTTGAGGGTGCCATGCCATTTGGTAGATAGGTTGGTGACACCAATGCTATTGGCAAGTTCAGTTTCGTTGTGCTAGGGGCGAATTCGCGACTTCTAAAATCGGGGCGAACCACTAGCATATTTTAGTAAGAATAGGGATGACGGTAGTGATTATAAAATGTTGTTGTTGTTATTAGGTTGTTATTATTTGTAAATTACACAGTTGGTTGGTAAAACAATGTTTTTGTAACAAACTTAAAATAATTTATTGTTTATAGAATGAATGAATAGTTTAAGTTGTTGAAGACAAGTGAAGAACTTGACTTATTTTTTTTTAAATTGCATGTATTCAAAAATACATGGTAAAATATGTTAGGCTTAAGATTATCTAATCTAAATACTTACATTATTTGACATTCTACTGTACCATATTTCATGCAATAAAAACATATTATTATTATTGTTTCCTTAGTAGTCTACTATTACATGCTATTCTTCGTTGTTGTAAAAGTTTTGCATTTTGTGACTTTAAAATGGCTGTCAATACACTGTAAGTTAATTGTATCAAAAAGGAATTTTCAACGTGTCTTTACTGGAGACAAGTATTCTTGTTTTGTATTGTTTAATAAGTATTATGTGTTAGGCCTATGTCCAGCAGTGGACTTCTACAGGCTGATGATAATGATGATGATGGTGATGAAGTGTTAGCATTAAGTATTGTATTGTTTTCGCAAAAGTATATTTCTGAATTACTTATCTACTTTTTATATAGTTTATTCATTGAACCAGCTAATCTAACTAAGCTGTGCATGTTCACATTACACCAGAGGAACATTAAGGATGCCTTACATCCAGGTAATATCTTTCAATCACCAGTATAGTAAGACCACATCAGCTGGATCCATGTCCTGAAGATAGGAGCTCAAGTTAGGTCGGTTTTTCACCGACCAGTTTTGAAGAAGCTATCTCCCGGTGCATTAGCCTGGAGACAGGAGCTCGAGGTAGAGTGGTAGTTAGTAGATGAGCTTGGAAACATATTGATGGATGGTTTGTTTGCAAATGCTTTAAAATGGTAATTTTTTGTAAAGGTTTCCTTATGCACACTCGTCGTTTTGGTCCACACATGTCTGATGCTGGGTTAAGATAAGATAAGATAAGATAAGATAAATTTTATTTATTTAATAAAAAATCGCATCAATAAACACAATTATAAAATATGGGATCCAATGCATAAAAACTAAAGCTACTCTTTCATCGTGTATTTTATTTTTACGATATTTTTTGACTCATTCGTCATAATATATTTTTGACAGTAAAAATTGATTGATTTCTATGTAGTGTACCCGTCTTTCTAAAGGCGTCATCAAATGCTTCGAAATTAGTCCCGTATGTTTCCACCTACCGGCCCTTATCCAACCTTGACACTTTTTTAAAGCATTTCCCTTAAGGTGGTTCGTCTCGCAAGTGGCGCGAAATTCAAAGGAGATGTTTCATAAAATGACAATGACACTCAATAAAACTATCAGTTGTCAAAAGTCACTAGACTGTCATGGCTACCCTAAAAATCGGGTGACCATATTAAAAAACTCACAAATTAACATTTTTGTGCCGCTGTATTTAACTTCAAATTAATGTAGATAATTGTATTTTTATTAAAATCCCCTGTTTTTTATATTTTTCTGTGTAGTGTACTAACAGCAGGCCCGGGATGAAATTTCCTTTATTCTAGTTGTTTTGCTCATCCCAGATCATCAACACTTCTTGTAATAGCGAAAACTGATTTTGCAAAAATTAAGAGACCTACTCACATGTTTTAGTTGATCAAAGTATCTCATAAAGATAATTTATCTTCTTTTTATTCAGGGACGTGTTTTTATGAGATAGTAACAATTAAAAAATGTGTGTTGAATCTCTTAGTTTTCGCTACATCAAGAAGTGTTGATGAGCTGTGACGAGCAAAAAACACAATAAAATTTCAATTTCGCGCCACATTAAAGCTTACCAGAAAAGGAGCTGTTTCACAATGTATGCAACTTAACCCTTGTCCATTTTCACTTGAAAAAACTTTCTAAATATATGTAAAACTCTGTTATTTCGCGTCATTTATTGCAATTTCCTAAAATATCTTTCTCACGGAGAGTAACACAAAACATAACAAAATGGCGGGGCGGATACATTATACTCTGTGGTAACGGTGCTGTGGACAGCAGTTGACAACTCTAAAAAGTATAGAAACACTACGTTTTTAAACACAACTCCCAAAAAACAAATGAAGCAAGCATTATGCATTTGAGATGGACAATTCTGGGGATTCGGCAACATTTGGAATCTTCGGGACGGAGGGACACGCCCTATGCGTGAATTAAATGAAATCGTTCCTATGTCGCATTTCGCGTCTGTATATTATTATGTTTGTAACTTCTGAACAGATGGTTTTCATTTGACGTTGGCTAAAAAGATTTTTGCTTAACACATTCAAAAAAATCTTTCTAAAATCACTGCTAAAATATAATAAGTATATTTTTGTCCGGAATTGATCGCAAATTAAAAATCGCGCGAATGTTTTTACTCATTTCTTCGGCAATATTCGGCTTTCTTCGTGTGAGGTCGTCTTTATGGTTCATTTGGCAGGGTCATACGGTTACTGGCAAGTCATCCGTTAATGGTCGGAGGAAATTACTGATCCGTACACGATCTTAAAAGAGGTTTATTTGGGAAATGGTGCATCAGGTAAAAAATATGTTGTAACGTGATTGATTTTATGAGGCCACACGTATATTGGAGAAAATATTAGTATAATTCTACGTAATGGAGGTGCCTTTTATAGGACCTCACACTGTACCATCCTTACAAACGAATTAGTCCTGTCTTGTCACTGTTTGATATTATGGTATAGTAAGGGATGGCAATATTTTAAGCATTGCTTTACTTTTGACATATCTTTATAAGCAAGCCCATTAGTTATTGACCGAGCGAGCGAAGCGTGCTAAGTCCTTGCAATTATTTTTGATCGGGCGAGCGAAGCGAGATTTGACCTTGCAATAACTGGCAAAATTTGCGTTCATCTGTCCGGATATAATGTATGTTGGTACTCGCGTACAGTTCGTATTTTTTTAATCAACTCGATACTTAAGTACATGTTTTCATTTTGATTCTGGCGGAGTGCCTGGGGTACTGTGAGAAGAATGTGTGAAAGTTGCTGTTTGACATTATTTTTGCCATTATTTTTGACATTGTTTTTATATTTTTATTATTATTATTCTGTTTTTTTTATGATGTTTTGACTAATGTTATTTTTATTGAGATTGTGTTTAATTAGTGTAATTGGTTACCTTGCCGTTCTAGTTATAGTAAATAAATAAATAAATGTTCTACAAAACCATAGTTTGCTATTGAAGTAGGTACAGTCTGCCAAAATTGAAGGAGTAACTAATTGGAATTTAACCCATCAGAAGGATTGCTATTTAAAAGGTCGATTAAAGTCGGAAATGGGAACATCATCGATGGGAACAATAACAAACTAACACAATGTAAGAAAAATATCAAACTATCGGGACGCTGCGCGCCAATAAAAGCTTCGCGGTCCGCGAATTTAATCCCTATAGACGTAAAGTTATCTGGATGAGCCAAAAGATTCCGACGACCTCTGTGGCTCGGCGGGCGAAGGTTCGCCTGCGACGCAGGAGGTTGCGGGTTCGATTCCCGCCTCTGCACAAATATTTGTACGATCTGCAGATAATTCAGGGTTTTCGGTGTATTTTTCTATGTACTTATAATAAAAAATATCTATCTATGTAATGTTGTATTAAGTAAGTATATCAGTTATCTAGTACGTACCCATAACTGTGTTAATAAAGCTTGTAGCTTTGCTTAGCTTGGGGCTAGATAATGTTGTGTGAAATGTCCAGCATCTATTATTATTTATTATTATGTATTGTTTATTCATCATCAGCCAGTAGAAGTCCACGACGAAGCCTCCCCTATACAATACGGTACATAAACATACGCCTTTTTCTCCGATGGGGTAGGCAGAGCCTCAAAGGCCTCTTTTCACCGTAGGTTGCACATTATGCAATGAGGAGATTTGCCATGATCACCACGCTTGGTAGGTCCTCTGGTATAATCCCTTAGTCAACTTTTACGACATCCACGAGAAACGGTCAAAGTGGTGTTGTTGGTGGTCAAATTCTGGTGGTAGTTTTGCCACTTGAAACACCCAATGTTACGATTAAACTTAAGAAGGCGTAATATGTGATTTTGCCCAACAAAATCGATTTATAACTCGGTATGTACGGGTTCTACGAGTTAAATATTTTGGAATATGAAAATTTTATATTTTTGCATTTATTTTGTAAAGTTGAAAACACGATATGTAAAAAAAACCTCGATAGTTTTATTTAATGAAAAATCCTTGTTTCCCACACGTTTTGAAAGAAATCTCAGGAACCCTACGGTTTTTTAAGATAAATTTTACTACAACAAGTAGGTAATAACTATTTATTCTTATGCTAATATCAGTTTTTTGATAAACACTTTATTTTCGCCATAATAAACAAAAAACTTCATTTTTGTGCACGACACTCGCTAGCGCGAGCGAGATGGCGCGCGGGTTATCGCGTACGTTAAAGAGGGAGCTAATTTGTAGAATAGTGCCCTCTTAAGTGACGTAAGTTTTAGGGCTCATATATGAGCTTTAAAGCTTACCCAAGCAAGAGTAGGTAAGTCTAGCCGTCTGTTATCAGTCAAGTGCACTACACACTATCATTTTCAGGGTTCCGAAGTCCGACAAGTAACCCTTATAAATTCGCCATGTCTATCTGTCTTGTTTGTTTGTTTGTTTGTCCGGCCGTAGTCAGAGCCTTTTTACTCGTAGTCTTTTATTTGTCGTATATCATGCTGATATTTGGAACTGTGATACAAATTGTTGACGCCTACAAAGTTAAGAAATAAAAACTCCGAAATATATTTGTTTCGGAGTTTTGTGGAGTTTCCTTCACATGTTTTAATTTAATTTATTTGCATATGGGGTCTGCAAATTAATAAATGGGATTGACGTCAAAACGTATGGAATATCGTTGGATAAGTCTTTCAATAACTTTTCATTTAAAAAATCGACTTCCGCCATTGTATTCGACTAAATATCTGGAAGATATTTTGATGGTGAAAAAACCAGAGTGATGAAAGGATTAAATCACCAAATGATACTTTCTGAATGCAAATGCTTTTTTGTTGCTGAAAATACCAAAATCGCTATATGTATGCCTATAATATTTTAGGATTTCCCTCAATTCCTCATGGATTCCATCATCAGAACTCGATTCTGAAAAAATGGGACCAATCTGGAAGTATATCTATTCAAATAAAAAAAGAATTTTCCAAATCGTTTTTTTTTATGCTACTTGGCAAGCAGAGAAGCTTACGGCCCACCAGATGGAAAGCAGTTACCGTAGCCTATAAACGCCTGTAACACCAGAGGTATCACTCGCGCGCTGCCGACCCTGAGACATAAAGATGTAAAGTCTGTGTCAACCTGAGACTTCATATCCTATTTTAAACTTGCCTCCCCCTGTCTCAGGTTCCATAGATCATATACATAGTTTGTGTTTCTCCCATGGTGATGTTCATAAAGTTCTTAATTCACTGGATAAAAATAAGGGGTCAGGCAGTGATAAAATTCCCTCATATTTCGTAGTTAGTGCCGCACCTGCTTTGATAGAACCGCTATCTCTAATATACAATAGATCACTCAGAGAAGGAGTCTTTCCGCAAAAATGGAAGGAGGCTCATATTGTGCCTGTGCACAAGAAAGGATCAAAGCTAAAAGCGGAACATTATCGTCCTATATCTATTCTTAACGTATTCAGCAAGGTGTTTGAAAAACTGGTTTATGGTCATATTCTCCATACTGTATCTAATGCAATACCGCCTGAACAGCACGGGTTTTTGAGAGGTCGGTCTACTGTTACCAATCTTTCCATATTCACTAATTTCATACTGAATTCTATGGCTAGACACAAACAAGTTGATGTGGTCTACACGGATTTCGAAAAAGCTTTCGATCGTGTGGATCATTTTATATTGTCTAAAAAACTGCAGCACCTAGGCATTCATGGTGATTTATTGAGATGGGTGAAGTCTTACTTATCAAGACGTTCTCAGGCTGTTGTTGTTGGGGGTTTTCGATCTGAATTCGTGCGAATATCATCCGGAGTTCCCCAAGGTTCGCATTTAGGACCTCTTTTTTATGATATTTATCTTTATGACATCTACACATGTTTTAGACATTCTAAGTATCTCATGTATGCCGACGATACAAAAATTTTCCTTGACATTGGCAATTTGGATGATTGTAATAGACTCCAGGCAGATCTTAATAATCTATCCGACTACTACAAGAGAAACAGAATCAAAGTTAACGTTAATAAATGTAAAATTATCACATTCTCTCGGAAATTACGCTCGGTTAATTTCACATATTGCATTCAAAATACTCAAATCGACAGAGTTAACATTGTTCGTGACTTAGGAATAAATTTTGACTCGAAACTTGCCATGTCTGAACATGTGGATACTGTCGTGAATAAAGCGTATAAATGTCTAGGTTTCATTAAGCGTACATGTCAAACAATCAACAATGTCAATTGTATCAAATGTATATATAACGCTTATGTTCGTAGCAATCTTGAATACGCTTCTTGTATATGGTATCCGTACTACATAACGTATACTCAGCGCCTTGAACGTGTCCAAGAGAGGTTCATTCGTTTTTTAAACTATAAGACCAGGCAGTGCTTTGAAAGTTACGAGGAAGGCTGTCGCTTTCATAAATTAATGACTGTTAGTGATCGTCGGACGGTCATGGACATGTTGTTCTTATATGATGTCATAAACTCGCGGATCGATTGCCCAGCCATAGTTAGTCAGATAGGACTACTGGCCCCGTCTTACAGAACTAGACACACAAGCTTATTTAGTATACCCTCAAGTCGCACTAATTATTTGAAAAATTCTGTTTTTATTCGTATTGTCACAACATACAATAAAATTTTCAAAGATATTGACATATTTGATTGTTCAAAACCTACCTTTAGAGGTAGGATTATGAAAGCATGTAATCAACTACAATAATAAGGCATGGTGGTGGGTATTTTTGAATTACCCACTGGTTATTTTTTTTTTTTGATGGTCTTTGTTTAATATGGCATTTTAGTTAATAAGTAACAAGTTTCACAAGTTAATAAATAGTTTTCTATGACCTACACATAGGCATGATTAGCTTCCTAATGTACTTAAGTACCTTACTAGATTGCAGACAGCTATTGTTTGTTCCCAGCATTTCTTTTTTCATCTGTTCAAATGTAGAAACCTGTTATTGGCCCTATGTTTATATCTCTAAGTTTCTGTTTATACATTTTGTATCGCTGTTGGTTTCTCTCAATAAATAAATAAAATAAATAAATAAATAAAGTCTCATGTGCCTGTAATTTCACCGAAATATATACGAACGGTACGGTGGTGGATACGGTTTATAAACGAAGGAGATATGAGGTAACTAACATAAAAAATAAAAATAAAATACAACCGAATTGAGATCCTCCTCCTTTTTTGTGAAGTCGGTTAATAAATGGTATTGACGTCAAAACGTATGGCATATTGTTTGATAAGTCTTTCAAAAATATTACGAGGTTTCATAAATATTAAGCTTTGACACTGATTTCTGAATTCTGAAGCCGTCACTGTGCCTGGTCCGCGTCCGACACGCACTTGGCTGCTTTATTAATGAGGGCTTTTCAACTTCGATTAAAAAAAAAGTAGTTCAAATTGTTTCGATAGATGGCGCTGACTCAACTGTAAATGCCAAGATTGTCAAATGTATTATCTGTGGTGTACGCGTACTAAGCTATTATCTAACTAGTCTGTGGCTATTTAGTCATGATATTCTGTTTGTGTCTGCTTCTTGAGTGTGCGCTAGTGATTTCGTGATGTTTTTGAAGTAAGCAAAAATAAATACCACGAAACGAAAATATATCTACGTTGTTGATGTTGACATTTAACTTTATTTTGACACTTGACATTTACGTAACAGAGCAGCGCCATCTATTTTCATGAAAACCCCTCATTATAGGTATTTCCGTCACTTCCGTTACGTAAAAGATCTGTAAAAACAAGTTTGTTATTAAAAAGAGCCCAGAACAATCTGTGCGGGCTCTGCGCACCCATTCCCGCATCCAATTACTAAAAGGAGTTGGTTGTGTGTACCGCACGGCACCTATATACCTGGCTATCTTATGATGATGTGAAAACGCTTTGTGGTACTGTTCTCGTAACCGACTTCTAAGAATGAGGTTTACATTACTAGCTTCAAAGTACTCCTTTAACGGAATTCTTATGAGATCATCGGTAATATGATACTCGGACCACCGCACCGCTCTGAACAAATTTTATAGTTACTTTGGTTTATATAATCTTCTAGCAAATCAATGTGAACTGGACATCTTCTGAAACATCTCATAAAAGTACTTGTAGATTTAAAGTTCTGCCATTTATAGGTTAGGTATAAAAAACATAATATAATGTATACAGGAAGAAAAAGATAGCTACTGAATACTATTATTATTATTCATTTTATTTCAATCAACATGGATCATATTGTGTTAGTTAGTTTCTTATCCTAGATTAGTTAAAGGTCAAAAATCAAATAGAATTTACACAATCTTAAAACACTTGCTTTAGTTATTATCCTGGGAATGGAATTGAATTTGAATGAAGTATATCATAAATAGGTTATTAAATGTCAAAATTGTAATGTCATTGCACTTAGAATAAATAATTTAGTTCCTTATTAAAATGAATCATACAACTGTGGTTGAGGTACTCACAGTCAAACCTGTCTGAAAAAGCCTTCAGTATGCTGTTGGAGCTGACCCGGACCCTGCGCACCAGGGACGTGCATCGCTTACGCATGGTGGCGTAGAAGCAGTCCACACGCGCCACGGCGAACATCCCCTATGCGCTACAGAACCGGGGCAGCCCCACCAGCACCCTGAATGCGTTATTATACTGAACGCGAAAGGCGCTGTACTGCCTTTGCGTATAACTAACCCACAAGCTGCTCGTGTAGAAGCTAGAACAATAGGCTCGGAATAGGCAGATTTTAACATCCGTTGAACAACGAGCAAACCTGCGGGCAATCATATTCGCTCTGACAGACAACGCCCTCCGCTCCCTCTCTATGTCAGCATCGTCTTTCAGGTCAGATGCTAACCAATGTCCAAGGTATTTAAATTGAGCCACTATCTTTAGCGGCGTACTATACAATTTTATGTCAGGAATTATCGACGGACATTGGCGACCTTTGACCTGAAAAACCATGCACTCGCTCTTTTTTAATAAAGGAAATAAAATAAATAAATGTCGAGATGTCATTCAAATTAAAAAATACACTCGAGAGCAATGAATCCGGGTCACTTAAAGAATCCTAAAAATCTCGGAAACTAAAAATGCTAGGTTAATGCAATAAATTGTATTTAATAGACAATGTAATACTCCTTAAATGAAGGTATTAAAACTTCTTAGTTATTGTAAAGTTATATCATAAAAAAATCAAATTTGAAAAAGGGCCACTTTCGAAGATGGAACTACGAAATTACAGCATTTGGTTTTGCTTTTGTTTGTAATCTGTCATTTATCATTGTTTGATTTCTGTTTTTTGTTGTTTTTTTTTTGCGTAAACGCAGTAATGGAAGCACGAGGAGGCAATACGAAGTATTAAAATTCAAGAAAATCGTAATAAAGTTCAAAAATTTCATGTTTCCTATTTTTGTTTTAAGGAGAGATCACCAGTTTTTTTCTTTATGTAATTTTGTGTTAATAAAATGTATGGTGACTCATATTTTTTTTACCTTCATTTAAGGAGTATTACATTGTCTATTAAATACAATTTATTGCATTAATCTATCATTTTTAGTTTCCGAGATTTTTAACATTCTTTAGTGACCCGGATTCATTGCTCTCGAGTGTATATATCCTACTGTTTGTTTGTTACTCTTTCACGTAAAAACTACTGAATGGATTTGAGTGAAATTTGGAATGGAGATACTTTACGCCCTGGATTAAGACATAGGCTACTTTTCATCATCATCATCAATTTTCATCATTATTCACGCGGGTGAAACCGCGGGGCGCAACTAGTAGTACAATAAAATTGAATTACAGTTACTTTTGTTAATGAATGAAACTAGGTCACAAACAAATTTAAAACATTTTCATAATGAAAGAAGAGTTGAATGAGCCTTCAAGCAAAAATGTATTGCAAATCCTATATAAAATGTAAGTATTTTTAATAACATAACAAAACCTACCATCCAACAGTCACATACGTAGTCTTGATCCCACACAAGGATTCCCTGTGTCGTGGGTATCAGGAACTACGAGTACCATGGTACTATAACACCCAAATCCAGAACAAACATTTGCAGATCATACAAACATTTATCCCGCAGCGGGAATTGAACCCGCTACCTCTCGTATCTCAGCTGGCTACTCACCCGCCGCGCCACAGAGGTCGTCGGAATAGTTTTGGCTAGACCAATGGGGAAATGAAAATACATATACCGACATACCATTGAGTTTGTAATATGTATAAATGCCTACAAGTGTGTCTAGACTTACAAAAAGCTGTAAATTATCTAGAACAGTGGCGGCGTTGGATACCAAATTTAATTAAACTAGAGCTTTCTGAACATTATCACACTAGCTTGTCCCTTGACTTTACCTACGGAAGTTGTCTGTCATTTCATCTGTGTTTACTTACATTTCTGTTTAGTTTTATTACTCGTATCTCCTCTCTGATAACTTTTCATTTTAAAAACCGACTTCCGCCATTGTATTCGACTAAATATTTGGATGAAAAAAATGATGAAAGAACTATAGTGGTGAAAGGATTATGATACTTTTTGAATGCAAATGCTTGGTTTGTTGCTGAAAATATCATAATCGACATATGTATGCCTACAATATTTGAGGAGTTCCCTCAATTCCTCATGGATCCCATCATCAGAACTGGATTTTGAAAAAATGGGACCAATCTGGAAGTATATCTATTCAAATAAAAAAATAATTTTCCAAATCGGTTCATAAACGCCGGAGATATGCGGTAACAAACATTAAAAAAAAAAACAACCGAATTGAGAACCTCCTCCTTTTTTGGGAAGTCTGTTAAAAATAGAAGAATCATGACATGTGTAAAATTTTGAAAAAAGCTTGTTTATTTTATGTCATCATCATCCACTGCTGGACATAGGCCTCCCCCTTAGAATGCCACGACGCATGGACCGCCTCCATCCACAGATTTCCTGCGACCTTTATTAATGTCTTTAGTCGATCGAGAGGGGCCTTCTTCTTGCGTCTTTTGTGGTCGCCACTCGAGAACCTTTATTTCCCAACGGTTGTCAGTTCTGCGTGCTATATGACCTATTTCAACTTGCTAATTCTGAGAGCTATGCCGGTGATCTTAGTTCTTATACGGATTTCCTCATATCCGATTTATATTACATTACAGTTATGGCAGTGATGTTAGTGTCACGTACTGCGACGTCGTCAGATATTATTTGAGCTATACCTAAGTTTCGTTACTTACCTAGTCTATCTTATACGGATTTCCTCATATCCGATTTATATTACCTTACAGTTATGGCAGTGATGTTAGTGTCACGTACTGCGACGTCGTCAGATATTATTGGAGCTATACCTTAGTTTCGTTACTTACCTAGTCTATCATATACGGATTTCCTCATATCCGATTTATATTACCTTACAGTTATGGCAGTGATGTTAGTGTCACGTACTGCGACGTCGTCAGATATTATTTGAGCTATACCTAAGTTTCGTTACTTACCTAGTCTATCATATACGGATTTCCTCATATCCGATTTATATTACCTTACAGTTATGGCAGTGATGTTAGTGTCACGTACTGCGACGTCGTCAGATATTATTGGAGCTATACCTAAGTTTCGTTACTTACCTAGTCTATCCCTTTGTGCAAACACAGAACCACATTTTGAAGCCTTTCATCAAAAGGTCCCGTAGGATTAGGGTCTGAAACGTTCATTTTAGGACGGAATTGGATCGGGACCTTCACCCTACCTGCGAAAGACAGGCTTTTGGCCAAACCTTAGCTCATCACGGGAGTACTTGAAAGTATTATTTTGGATTTTAGCTTTTTAAAGTCTTGGAGGAATTTATCTTCAAAGTAATGAAACTTTTTATTTATTTTTTGTGACCAATTACTTTTTGCTATTGGACGTTCAAAGTTTTTCGTCGTTTGTACAATTTGTAGTGATTTAATCGAGCTTTCTTTAATTTTAATCGTTTTAAAATCCCACAGCTGGATAAGCGCTTCGACCCTCAACTAGGGAGTGTTTCCTCAAGACATATCATCAACCACGACGTCCACTGCGAGGCCTCCCCCATAAAATACATTAGGAGGAATTCCCACGCTTGGCAAGCGGATTGGTGATCGCAGTATTCGTGTTGAGTACTCAGGTGGATGCTGCTCCTCATCCCCTGGTGTCCCTTAGACGACTTTTACGATATCCACGGGAGGTGATGGAGGGGTCTATTCGTAAGGACACAATACGATAAACTTAACTAACTTATATTAACAAGACTTTTATATAACAGGGCACAATTACAATCCATCTTATCAGAACTTTGTCGAGAGTTTTTTAGCTCTTTATTTTCCATGCGGGCGCCCGTGGGCGGTAAAAAGATTCCCATTATCCAATAAAACTGATTGGACCGTCTCAAAAGTATCATATCATGCAAATTATCTCAAACCTCAAAATGGGCAATTCAACAAAATGAACACCAATTCAACACTATTTTCATAACGAAATATGCAATTTTCTCATCATTTCAAGTAAATTGTTGGACATAATCCAACATCAGCAATTTCTACAAACAGACAGAATGTTCTAGCTTTATTTTATAAAGGGTTTATAAAGCTGTTTCTTCATTACAGGGGTAGAGAATTAAGGTTTTAGGGGGGTGTTAAGGCTGCGAATGTCGTGTAAGACTGCGTAATTCTACGGTTTTGTGAAATTACTGACTTGCTTATTGGCATCAGACGCGACAGATGGGCGCATCAAAAATAGCTCACCAAATATTCCTTATTTCTTTAATATATCCTGGTATCCAAAGGTAGTCTGGAAGAGATCACTCTTAAACAATAAGACCTCCCATGGCAACTCTGATTTTAAAGTTTTGTATCTCGTTTTTATTATGTTTTTATTGTACAATAAAGTTATAACCTATCAAATTAAACACTCACATACACACAGTTACATATCTCTGTAGAGGTAGGCAGATATCTTTTAGCAACAGTTTTTTAATACATACAAGTTTCTGAATTCTAGTCAAAATAATGTCTAATTCTATTTTACTTTGTAAAGCAGTTATAAAGTTAGTCTATTAGCAGTTAATTTAAATGGTTAAGGGTATGTACGTGATGCCCGATTTGTTCCCAGTTTAATAGGAGAGCATTACGATATGGGAATACATTACACCGTTGTGTAACGTGCTAATGTTTCCGTTAATTTATTTCCTGACGTAAACCCTACGTTACGTCAATGACCAACGGCCTTAACATGAGCTCTTATAGCGATTCAGTTCAAAAACTATTCAGTAAAAAATATCGATTTGTCGTTGAAATCCGTCATCACTCAATAACTTGAATCGCAGAAGACCTTCTGCTACTGTGCAAATATAGCAGCGGACATCATGTAACCGATATTTTGTACTGAATAGTTTTTGAACTGAATCGCTATAAGAGCTAATGGTAAGGCCTCAGAACTAAGAAAAAACCAGTGACATGACGCACGTACGAGCATATTTTCAGAATACTACATTAAATTTACAAAATTTAAAAGGAGGCGCGAGTGTAGATGCCTAGTCATATTTTCAAACAATTAAAAAAAATGACTCATTATTAATTATGCACAAGCGCAAAGTAAAATGCATGATGCTACGACAGGTGCGTAAAAGGACTGTTCTAAACCTCACAACTTTTAGAACTGTCCTTGTCACACAAATGTTAAAACACGCGCGCTAGAGAGTGACGGGCTAAGTACCGCCTATTTATCGATATCGCCTACGAGTCGATAAGAATTTGCCGTTCCAAACACTATTTTCACTTTGGTGTTTCGGTGTGACACGCGCCCGCTTCATGTACTTTTATTCGGCCTATTAATAGCCGTAATGTCCACTATTAGCCCACCCATGGGCAAATTAACTAACGGCTGGACATATCGTTTAGGAATTGATTTTTAATTTAGTCTCAAATGGTGCAGAGCCTTATTGGTAGTAAAGGTGAATGGTTTAGAGACGGTTTTACGGTTTTAGTTGGTTTAAACTTTAAGTAGGATACTATTATATAATCATGGGTTAAATTTCAGGATTTAGTATCCTTAGGGAATTATTAAGAGATTATGCTCACTAGCTGATCAGTGACTGGTTTGCCGTGGTGAAGAATATACCTCTCCGTCTCCTCTCGTGGATGTAGTATAAGCCTAGAAGATTGCGCCAGGGGATGGGTAGCAGTATCTGTGTACTAGCATATGGAGAGAGCTATGCTAAGGGTTTCACTACGCGATTGAATCCGAATAATTAAACCACGAACCAGGTTAATTATATTATGATATACCTGATCTAATATGTAAACGAGTGTTTGACGAGTCGTTGTATTTGTGGCGCTCTTTTAGTTTAAACAAACTAAAAGAGCGCCACACATAAACTTTTCAAATAAAAAACCGACTTCCGTCATTGTATTCGACTAAATATTTGGATGAAAAAAAAATGATGAAAGAACCGTAGTGGTGAAAGGATTATGATACTTTTTGAATGCAAATGCTTGGTTTGTTGCTGAAAATATCAAAATCGCCATATGTATGTATGCCTACAATATTTGAGGAGTTCCCTCAATTCCTCATGGATTCCATCATCAGAAATGGATTATGAAAAAATGGGACCAATCTGGCAGTATATCTATTCAAATAAAAAAAGAATTTTCCAAATCGCTTCATAAACGCCGGAGATATGCGGTAACAAATATAAAAAAAAAATACAACTGAATTGAGAACTTCCTCCTTTTTTGGGAAGTCGGTTAAAAAAGTTGTGTAGCTCATACTTTGGACAATAAACAATTTCATTTAATTTTCATTTCATTTTAATTTAATTTAATTTAATTTCATTAATGATTTATAACAGAGGTTCCATGCGGGTGGAGCCGTGCGCAAAAGCTAGTGATAATATGTCGCAGTCACGTCTATATTTCTATAGATTTTATTTTTGATTGTGGAACCCACGGTCCCAGAGGCTCTTCGAGGCTCTGCCTACCTCTTCAGAAAAAAAGGCATGTGTTTATGTATGTATGTATTAAAATTCCAAAGAGGAATCTTTCGAGAAAGTTGTAATTTGAGCTGCAAAATGTCGATTTATGAATACTTCATCATCATCATCACCAACCTGTAGAAGTCCACTGTTAGACATAGGCCTCCTTAGAACGCCACGACGAACGGTCTTGAGCCGCCTCTATCCACCGACTTCCTGGTACGTTTATCCCGTCATCTTTAGTCCATCGAGTGGAGGGTCTTCCTCTATCGCGTCGTCCGCTCTGTGGTCGCCATTCGGCAACCTTTATTCCCCAACGGTTGTCAGTTCTGCGAGCTATATGACCTGCCACTTCAACTTGCTAATTCTGAGAGTTATGTCAGTGACCTTGGTTCTTCTACTATTAATACTTATTTTGTGCAAATACTAGTAGATACTAAACAAATACAAGAGCATCTAGGACGTGATCAAATCAGTTTTCAATACTCACTCAGTATTCAAATCCTATTATTTAAACAGACTGTTTATCCATTCAAAGCAACTCGTTTATACAATCTACGACAGCTACTAGTTCTTATAAGAAAAAGCTCATTAAAAAGCGGTGCTGGAACAGACTGCAAAAACGAAGCGAAACGTAAGCGATAAGCGCTTTGAGACAGTCTTTGGAATTGTGGATGTTTATAAACTTGAGCTAATGAGGCATTGATTTGTTTGTGACTAGGTTCTTAGATGTCGGACGAGTGATCGGAGAACGACGGCGAAATAATTAAGTGTGCCGTAATCCACTGAACTATGTTACGCGCCTGTTCGTCAACCGACAGGCGAGCGAAGCGAAGATACGAAAATTCTTAAAAGCAAAGAGCAGCCAATTATTATTACAGGAGAGCGCAACGGACCGGGAAAAATTTACCTACCCTCTTATTTATAATTTATTTTTAAACCTTTGATAGCTAAAATAGCTTTTGTCTTGTTTTGGCGTATGTCATTTTACATTAGAGAGAACAGATGAAAAGCTATTTTAACTAAAATAGGTTTAAAAAATGATTATCAATAAGGTAGTTCGTGTTTTGAAAGCAAAGAGCAGTCCCACAGACGACATTGGCAAGCGGATTGAGCCGCGGCAAATTCATGTTTGTTGCTTAGCTTCCAACGGTGTTATTTTGGCGATTATTTTTAATTTCTCTTGGGAATTTAGACTTATTTCCGCCTGCGATCGTCTCCAAAAGGCTCTCCTGATCGAACGTTCGATCGCGGTCGACAGTTTGAGCAACCCTGGCTAAGGGTATTTCAAGTTACTTATTTCCATGATGTTCTATGTTGAGCTAATTGAAACTGGCTTTCGCTCGATCGACCGTACTTGGGTTCTTTCCGGAGACAACAACAAATGCACACAGCGTAGCTCTTGAAACATAATAAATATACTAAAGCTTGAAGACTGAAGACCATTTTTTATAATAATTTTAAAACCACACCGTAAGTTGAATCGAGACTAAATTGTGAATAGATTGAAAATTCGTATTCTGCTCCCAATAATTCTGATAACAATTTGGTCTACAATTTCATGGCGACAGTAGATTAGAGTAGGATAGGTTTATATATCATTGGAAAGAGTGAAGAAAGTCACGTTTATTAAGGTACAATCCTAGGCAAAATGCTCGGATATTTTTGAAAGGATTGATAATTCATTTTATGCGTTCAAATTTTCGGTCACATTTCGATATAAGTAATAATCACTTTTCCGAGTTTTACTGTCAGTTGAGGAGAATACCAGACAACACTAGATCGGAATATGATCCGAAATTTATTTTGTCAATTTTTTATTATAATTGGGCTTCTGTTAAAAAAATAACACCCCCAACAGTCACATACATAGCCCTGCCCCCCGATTCCCTATCTTGAAAGTCACTCAGTGACCAACGTTTGACAAGTAAAATTACCATCAATTGACAATTCTTCACAATATTTTTTTTTGATGGTCATTCCACTTGTTAAACGTTAGTCACTGAGTGACTTTCAGTTAGGGAATAGGGGGGCTGATCCCACACTAGTATTCCCTGTGAAGTGGGTATCAGGAACTACATTTACATTTGCCCCGCTGCGGGGACCTCTTGCGTCTCAGCCGGCCCACCACGCCACGGAGGTCGTCAAATCAGCCCAATTCGTCTTCTAAGATTTTAACACAGGTACACAACAATACTGATATCCTAAAAATAAATAGCAGTTATGTGACATTTAATAATCAGCTCTGCTCAGCTTATTCTTCGGTCACTCCCTTCCTCCCGAGGGACCAGTACGCTGTGCCGCGTTGATTAACTAACGTGAATCTGTTTTTACATTCTTGGGAAAAACCCTCACTTATTTCGGGAGAGAAAATACACTAGTGTTTGCAATAGGCTCCGCTCGCGTGGAACCTAATACAATGACATTTGATACCCATAAAGAGCTAAAGTTATAAACTGCAGGGATGGGCCGAATGTTAGTTTTTTTTATATACTACTTGGCAATCAAACAAGCATACGGCTCATCTGGTGGAAAGTAGTAACCGTAGTCTATGGACGCCTGCAACACCAGAGGCATCACACGCGCGCTGCCAACCCTGAGACATAAAGATGTATTTGTGTTTGTATTTATTTATTGCTTACATTTACGTACAATATTATTAGTAATAGGTCTTATTTTTGCTGTTAGTCGCATGAATCCCGTTAGGGCGCTGCAATTTGGAGTCAAGATCTTATCAAATTCAAAATTATAACACAATTACATAATAAACAAATTACAAAGTAAAAGTAAGTACAAATTAAAACAATGTCATACCCACACATAAGAGTAGAAATAGGTAGGTAAGTCAAATTTAATATCACGCACACGTGAAACGGTGAAAAGTTTTCTGTTCGGGTTACGGCATATTTGGCATATTTACGGAATATTCTTATTCGGGCTATCATTCGGTAAAAATACTGAACTTCCGGCCGCACAAACCTAAATGTTTAGTATATTGTTTTTAACATGAATCTATCTCTCACACTGACAAAAAGGAAAAACTCACATGACTTAGGCGTCTTCATTTTCCTCTGGGCCCAGGGATCCGTATTATCGCTAGTTGTTTTTATCCTCTTGTCGAGCAGCCAACGATTTTGGTTTTCTTCTCTCAGGTCTTGGTAAATGGTTAATGAAGCATTCCAATAAACGACACCGTGATTTTCATAAATTGTTGAAGTATGATAACTCACAACGAAAGGAGATGTTTCATCCTGGGCCTGCTCTAAGTACACTGCACAAAAAGATATTATAAAAAAACAGGGGATTTTCATAAAAATACAATTATATTAATTTGAAGCATAATACAGCGGTACAAAAATGTTTATTTATGAGTTTTTTAATATGGTCACCCGATTTTTAGAGCAGCCATGACAGTCGAGTGACTTTGACAACTGACATTTTTGTTGAGTGTCATTGACGCTCAACAAAACTGGTTCCTTGTGTGATTTCCTTGTGAGTGATTGCTCTCTTTATTATTATTATTATTATGTCATTTATTTTTCAATCAACAAGGATCACTGGGTTAGTAAAATACACCAAGCCTGCCTATTCTATGGTTAGTGAGAATATTTACAATAATTTAAATATGTCATCATCAACACCAGCCTGTGGAAGTCCACTGCTCATACCCAACCATTGATCAAAATAAAAATCAACACAGGTACTTGATTAAATTAAAAATGTCAATACACGGCATGTCATTATTAAAATTACTTATAAATGTCATATTTGAAGTGATTGTCATTGGTGAGGGCATGCATCATAGTGCAGTGGTACATGTACCATGTTCTTTGGCGAAGATAATCTTGAATGTACACTAACACGAAGCAATATTATGAAAAATAAACAATAACAAATGGTTTCTATATTGCTTAGCTATATTTATATATACTGTACATAGTGCAGGCCCAAGCTCCATACATTCATGAAACATCACCTTTTCTTTCAATTTGCGGCATGTGACTTCGGGATCCTTGCATAGGCGTGGCTGAACACGCCTTGGGGTGCCTTGGGCAGTTTTATTTCATACCCATTCCTATCCTGAAAGTTTCAATTAAAAATCTAGGTCATTTTGAAAGGTTAAGGCTCCCAGAACACGACACGTAAGCGCCAGCGATAGTGTTTATAATAACATTTGTTGCACCCCAACTGCTCTGGATAATAACACTCTCCGAAGAACTGCTGTCGTTTCTGAATGTAACATTTATACAAATGTAGGCAAACAGTGCTGTGATGTGTCCGGTCTAAGAATCCCTCCGTCTCCTCCCGTGGATGTTTTAAAAGCCGTCTAAGGGATTACACCAGGGGATGGGCGGCAGCATCCACCTGAGTAGGTACTCAACACCAATACTGCGGTCACCAATCCGCCTGCCAGATATGTGGCTCTTTGTATTACATACTTATAGGGAAGCCTCGTCCAGTTGACCCAACTGTTGGCTTCCTATCAAAAAAGTATCAAAGTGGTCTTTGATAAAATTAGTACCATCTGGCCCATCAAAAGATTCAAAGGTAGGTTATCTTGAGAACCGAATATCTTTGATTCAGAGGAACTCTCTAAAAGTTTTGTTTATTGAATATTAATGCTCCATAGCTCCAGAACATAAAAATGCAAAAGGTGTAAAAAAAACTGGTGCTTCCAGTTGGATTTAAAGTTTTACTTCCTTGTTCTTGATGTTCCGAGGTTCCGACCATTGTAGAACACTTCTGTTTCTTATACACGTTTAGTGTTAGAAAGCTGCACTTATTACGAACGAAATTGAAATATTTTGCTGCATTTTTGCTACCAGTACTTATTAATCCCACTGTAGGTGTTTAGTTGGTGTGGGTCAGCACACCAACTTATAATCAGCGAAAAAGATCTGTATCTACAATTTCAACTCTTATTTAGTGGGTTTTGCGAAGCGAGCCACAATTTCGCCAACGTACCCTATGCCACGTGTACACTTCTTCTGACAGTGACGTCAGGTTCAATCATGGAAGTAATAAGTACTACATACATAGTACTTTATACTTCCTCCTGGTAATGAAGATTAAAATCCTGCTGAAATTGTGGCTGCCATGCCATTTGCCATCTCGGTGCCATTGAGCCACATAGCTTCTTTTTTGGGTTCGTTCATCGTGTCAGTAGCTTTTTCTTAGTTACGACCATTCGACCTCCTTGGTACGGGGGCTGAGAAGCGAAATATTTGTTCCATGTGTTGTGGTACCATGGTAAGTACTCGTAGTTCCTGATACCCACGACACAAGAATCCTAGTGTGGGATCAGCCCCCCTATTCCCTAGTGAAAGTAGAATGACCATCAAAAAAAATCTTGAAAGTCACTGAGTGACTTTCAAGGTAGGGAATAGGGGGGGCAGGACTATGTGTGTGACTGTTAGGTGTCATTATTGTGCTTATTAGTATACTCAATTTGTCGGATTCGAACCCATGCTTTATAATAAGAAAAGCTCTAACCATTGATCGCTTAAAAAGCGACTATTTTCATGATGATATTGTTTAACTGAACGAAAAGGTTTTGTCGACCCTTTTCAATGTTATTTTGGGTGGAGGAAAACATTGAGAAAATGTATAGTTTGTTCGTGAACCTATGATGTAAAAATAATACAGAAAAAAAATATCTCAGGAAAATAAGTGAAAATTATATTCTTAATAAGTACGTACCTAGTTTTGCTATATGTTTTTGGATCTGTGATATCGTTTTGTTTGTAGTAGAACTTCTTGTGAAAGAGTTCGTCCGGGGAAGTACTACCACCGTACCTATTTCCGCCGCCAAGCAGTAGTGTTCGCATTGCTGTGTTTCGGTTTGAAATGGTGCCGGTGAAATTACAGGCACATGAGACTTTTCATCTTTATGTCTCAGGGTCGGCAGCGCGCGTGTGATGCCTCTGGTGTTACTGGCGTTCATAGGCTACGGTAACTGCTTTCCACCTGGTGGGCCGTAAGCCTGACTGCTTGCCAAGTAGCATAAAAAAAAAAAGTGTCTATTTTTACTATTTTTGAACGAGCGAAGCGAGTTCTCTGAGTCAAGTTGGAAGAATCGGCGTTTGTATGTATGTGTGTATGTATGTATGTATGTTTGTCCGATGAAAACTTCCAAACCGTTAATCCGATCTTCATGAAATTTGGTATGGGGGTAGATAGTATTGGTACAATTTGTAGGTAAGGTTATGAGCTATATCGGTCAGGGGGTTGCTGAGATATTGGGGTCCAAGAGGGGGTAAAAAAAATAAAAGTGAGATAGTCAGATCAAGTGGGGTGTTTAATGAAAGCGCTTTGGTTGGACATTTCAAAACTGTTTTTAATAAGTATTTAAACTTAGTAGTTTCCGAGATATTAGGGAAAATAAAAAACGTAAAAATCGAAAATTCTAGGGTACTTCCAGCAATCCCACAATGCTGAACTTTGGTATGCGTGTGGCTTTTGTGTCACAACTACAGGGAAAAGTCTGAAATTGAAGTAATTAGAAACCTGAACCTTAAAAAACAAGTACCAATATAACATCTATTGTTGACCTCCCATTCCTAGGAATTTGAATGACATTGGAGTTCTATGTTTTCGGCACAAGGACGTTATCAATTAATTCGTCAAGTACTTTAAATACTAACAGGTATGTCGTATTTACGCCCTGTTGCTTAGTCCTATTCAATGGCTATTTCGATGATGTGTAGAAAAATTACCTATGGAGGATAATTTTTTTTCTCAGTAAATGTTTTTAGAAATTGGTTAGAAAGGTAAAGAAAGTAAAATATGCAAAAAAATATTTCGAAGATGCTTCAAGTTCTCTGGTAATGCTGAAATTTATTATTTAAGTATATTTTGTTCTACGGGAAGAAGTCGAAAATTGAGGATTTTTTCTTTGTAATATCCATTTTTAGAGTAGAAAACTTAAATCTTTAAAAATTAGGTAGGAAAACTACAACTAGATGGCACTGCTTAATTAAAAAAATATTTTTTCTTGCTTCACAAAATCTCTTTCATATTAGAGAAATTGACTCGATAGTTTTAGATTTCTGATGGATCATCCATACAAACATACTTACATAGCCGTTAAATACAAAACCCTTTCTTCCCCTCTTAAATTAGTCGGGCTGATAAAGGTGTCATCGCGAGGTCTCAGTTCGGGGCGAACCACTAGTTATTAAGTTTGCACGGACTATATATAGTCCGTGCAGACTATAGTCTGTGCAATCTTAATAAAAAATAAAACTTAACAAAACTAGGTAAGTGATTCACGTGACCATTTTTGTGAGGTGTATGTGTTATTGTGGCTGCTACCACTAATATTTATACTACTTGTACTAATATTTATTCTGTGCTGCTACGCACGGTGTCTCGTCTCGCTAGTAGCTCGGCGCAGGCGACTACCTACGTACGTGGCGCGTGTCAAACGATACGGCAGCAATGTAAAGCGTACATTGCTGGCTGTCAAATACGTTAAAAAAACTAAAAACAATAATTTCTCCGATTTTAATCACCCCTCGGAAGAAAGCTCGTTTACATAGATAATAGATATGTTATAGGTACCTTTACCTGTACCTTTAGTATTCGGGAGCCGTCTTTTTACACCCTGTATACCTCGCAGAACCGATAGCCGTTGGTCATAACCGTTGTCGAGAACCGACCACGAACCGGACGTCGTAGTGTAGGACGGCCCTCACTCGATCACGAATTTGGTGAACTGTTCGTCGTGATATTCTGTGGAAGGAGGTCTATATGCAGCAGTGGATTTCCACAGACCGATGATAGTAATGATGATATTTGGTGTCATCAGCATCATCATAATCATCATCATCATCAACATCATTTGGACGTCCACTGCTGGTCGAGGTCTTCCCATAAAATACAATGGGGTTTGCCATAGTCAACACCCTTGGCAGGTGGTTTGTGATTGCAGATTCGTGTTGAGTGCTCAGTTGGGTGCTGCTACCCATTCCCTGGTCGGCTTTTACTACATCCACGGGAGGAGACGAAGAGCTCTATTCCTAGGCCGGACACAATATGGCATGGACCGTATGTATGGTCTACTCTTCATGAGCCGGTAGACATCCACAGCTGGATGAGGCCTCCCTCAAAGAGTAAGGGGATTTGCCAGAATCACCACGCTTGGCAGGCGGATTGATGTAGAGTAATTAGAGGCCTTACCATGAGCTCTTACAGCGATTCAGTTCAAAAACTATTCAGCACAAAATATCGGTTCCGTGATGTCCACAACTATATTTAAAGGCACTTTAGCAGAAGGTCTATAGACTTCTGCGATTAAATTTATTCAATGATGACGGATGTCAACGACGAACCGATATTTTGTACTGAATAGTATTTGAACTGTATTTCAATAAGAGCTCACGGTAAGACCTCAGGTTGATGCTGCTGTCCATACCCTGAATCCCTTAGTCGGCTTTTACGATATCCACGGGAGGAGATGGAGGGGTCTATTCTAAGCCATACACACCACGGCAGATGGTGTACTATCGGATAATAAAGTACCTAAGTAATTTTGTACTGGTACTGTTTCAATTTTATTTTGCCGCATGGAATATCACAACTAAAAAGTTTAAACTAACTAAACGGCTCTCGATCCCTGAGTAAATTAATTTCCAGTCCGTCGAGTGGAAAACCAATTTTTAGGGCACATCCTGGCGTGGTCCCGTGGTCTACACTGACACGTGACGAGGGCAAACGTTACTTAGTTTACTTGGTGGTTGGGACACACTGCTGTTTTGTTACGCGAACTGCTATAGCTAAGCTATTATGTGATAGCCTCAGCAGTCAAAGACCATACGAGATCATAAAGTAGCAAATTAATGTTAACAAATGTATGAGTAATAAATAAATACAATAATTTGAAACTGATCGGTTGGTGCCACGCAGGGCTGTTGTCTACCTCGCGACAGGTTTGAAAAAGGCGTAACTTGTGCAATCAGGGCTGTCTGATGGTAACTTTTATTTGAGAAAAGCGACGATTGACAGCCCTGATTGCACATTTTACGCTTGTTGCAAACCTGTTGCGAGATAGAGCTACTAGATACTATAACTATAAACTATAACTATAGAGAATACGAGGGCGGATCATACAGTAACTATAAATTTCAGGCATACGGGATCTATCAGTACAACGGATCATAATAATATAACATAACATCCAACAGTCACATAAATAGTCCTGATACCTACGACACAGGGAATCCTAGTGTGGGATCAGGACTATTAACTACGAGTACCATGGTACCACAATCCCCAGACCCTGAACAAATATTTGTAGATCATAAATAAATAAATAAATAAATAAATAAATAATGCTGGACATTTCACACAACATTATCTAGCCCCAAGCTAAGCAGAGCTTGTGTTATGGGTACTAGATAACTGATATACTTAATACAATACATTACATAGATAGATATTTTTTATTATACATAGAAAATACCCAGAACATCATGCAAATTTGTCCTCGCCCACTGCGTCACGGAGGTCGTCAAAGCCACCAGATATATCAGTAACTATAACTACTCCACTTTCTGAGCGATTCAATTGGGTAAAAGTCTGGAAGGATAAGGATGCCTAGGAGAGGGCATAAGATTTGGTTTTCTATGAAGCCGTTAAAAGACGGCAGTAATATAGAGGAAAGGCGACCGTCACGTCATCATAATCATCATCATCACCAGCCTTTAGACGTACACTGGACGAGACCTCCCCATAAATACAATGGAAGGAATTGCCATATATCATCACGCGTGGCAGGCGGATTGGTGATCGCGTTTTCATGTTAAGTACTCAAGTAGATGCTGTTGCCCATCCCCTGGTGTAATCCCTTAATCGGCTTATACGACATCCAAGGGAGGAGATGGAGGGGTCTTTTTTTAGGCAGGTGGTTTAAAAACCAAGGAAACTAATTTTAGCAACTTATAACCCTGGATAGGGGCTGTTATTAATCAAACAAAATAACTCTATCATGTAGAGAATACTTCTAGCTGTCATTCAGGATAAATCCACATGAAGTAGCCCGGCAGCTTTGGCTAGCAACCCATTCCATCATGAAGGTAATACTCCTAACTTTGATTAAAGATATATCTAATTATAATCCAAATGAGTACAGTCATCTCTTAGGCCAGATATCGTATTACAAGTGTACTCAAATTCTGCAGCCACAAGAGACCAGGGCTTATTATGTCAGAAACGTAAACATGTGAGGCAGCTGTAACATTTGACCGGGTGCCAGAATTGCTGAACTACCCTCAAAACTGTTCGACTGTTAAACTGTACGCCAAATAGGCTATGACTTCGATACACAGGGAATGCTTCTATTTATGTGAAATTCCCAACTAGTTAATAGGTCAATGGATCAATATGAAAACCGATTTCGGGAGGATATTTTGTCATTGATTTCCCGGAACTGCTTGTTTAAACATTTTGCAAATGTATTTTGGCAAACTCTATAATCCAATTTCGCTAGAAGCTATACTGTTTTGATGAAAGGGCTTATTAATAGAATCTGATAGTCCATTGGCCCTGATTCTGCAGCCAGGATAAACAAAAACCGGGACCAGTATAGAGTAAGTTGGGACCACGCAGGGTAAGGATTCACACACCTAATCGACTATTCAGTTGTAAATGGAATTATTTTGGGAAAAAGTTAGTTCTCTAACTGCTACAGACACAGTCACACATGTTTTTGTTTACAGACTTTTTATAGGACGCACAGTTTTTTAATTATTGTGTTCAGTATTTGTTTATTTATTTATATATCAGGAATTTATCCATGAAGTCGTCCTGTCTTCGTTCTGTCTGAAAACCAGCGCTGCTCGATAAGATTATGTAAGCGGAATAGAATTATGCTGAGACAAGGTCTGTTTGGCTCCACACATGCATCGCACAGAGTGAACTAATTTCCACGTTTTTTTCTTGTACAACCGGTTGTCCAGCCGTGATGTGTCCGGCCTGAGAATAGTCCCCCCCGTCTCCTCCCGTGGATGTAGTAAAAGTAAGAGATTACAGCTGGGGATAGGCAGTAGCATCCACCTAAGTACTCAACACCAAACTGCGATCACCAATTCGACTGCCAAGCATGATAATTATGGCAAATCCCCCCATTGTATTCAATGGAGGAGGCCTCGTCCAGTAGTGCACTTAAACGGACTGGTGATGATGATGATGATGATGATGATGTAATGGTTTGTTGGTGTTTTTTTTGTAATTTATACGCTTTCCTTTCTTCTACCTGTCTGTTCTGAGTGTGGTCGAATGTATTTCAGTTCATTTAAATTAGTTATTATTTTATATGTTCTCTTAGATCGAGATAAATAGAACGTACTGCACTGTGTCTAAGTCTAAACCTTACTTTGAATCGTCCCGTCACACAAATGTTATAACACGCGTATTAGAGAGAGACGGACGATTTCAAAGTAAGGCTTAGACTTGGTCGTAGTGAAGTACGTTCCATTTATCTGGACCTTATTCTCTGCTGGTTTTGCTGACATATAAAATTGAATCATAATACTACTATTTAATGTTTTTTTGTTGACTAGCTCATCAACTTAATCGCCCGTATGTCCAGATCGCAACCGCACTGTTTTTGCGCACAATATAATAAATTATGTAAGGATGTTATTGTCTTCGGATGGTATCTTAACTAAGCGGCTCCTTTGCGAGATAGTGGCAATTTACAGCCTTGGACCCTAAAAAGGTTTAAATTACTCCCGAGGAGTTCACTAAATGCTCTTTGAGGTAGCGTAAATGTCTTCTGAAAGGAGTACTTTCGAATTCTCGTAGACGCTTTTCATCATCATCAGCAGCAAGTTTTTTTTTATATTGTATGTGTGTAGTTAAGTTACATAATTATATATTATTAAGTATATACACTACTACATATACTTTCGTTGTTTTTACACCGCCATCCTTTATAGTTCTCATCAATTCCAGTCCATCCCAAGGTTGTCTGGAAGTGATCGTTCTTAGCGATAAGACCGCCTATTACACTTATGATTATTTTATTGTTTTAATTTTTAATGTGGTGTGCAATAAAGTTTATCTAGCCATCTATCTATCTATCACGACCTTCGAGCGTGATCGCGGTCGGTGCTCATGAGGAAAGGACCTCGAAATGGTGGCACCAAGCCATTATAATTTCAATTCTATTATCTATCTATCTGTCTATTTGTATCTGGCATTATAGGAGATGATCATAATTGACCGTTATCATTTATTCATGAAACCAAGGACTGATAGTTGCTGGTATCTAAATCGGGATCGCTCCGGGGCCAAGGGCAGTACGTGACTAGATTCAAACCAAACTAAACAGAAAGGTCTTAGCAATCACGATTCCCCATTGCCTGGACCTTCGGAATAACTAATGAGGCCTGTTAATTAGTAATTACTCATTATATTAGTGTTGAATTGTTACTAGCGTTGGCAATCAATTTGATCTTTTAATTGTGTTTAAGAACTCAAGCATAGTAATGTATAATAATAAATAAATAAATGCTGGACATTTCACACAACATTATCTAGCCCCAATCTAAGCAGAGCTTGTGTTATGGGTACTAGATAACTCATATGCTTAATACAATACATTACACATATAGATATTTTTTGCTATACATAGAAAAATACCCAGAACACCCTGAAAAAATATCTGCAGATTGTACAAATATTTGTTCCGATGCGGGAATCGAACCCGCAACCTCCTGCGTCGCAGGCGAACCTTCGCTCGTGGCGCCACAGAGGTCGTCATAAGGTATATATTCTATGGGCTTATTGTTTCGGTATAATTTTATTACATATTTCCCATGTAGCCCGAAATAAAACACTATTATTATTAAAGTCTTAATTTATGATAGAAAATTCTATTTTCTAAACTTGTATGCCTGTATCAGACACAATGACAATTTGACAAATAGTCGAAAGCTACGAACTAAATTAATCGAACAATCAACTAGACTATAGCTTTTTAGGCAATTAAGTTCTTTTGTTGAAAACTATCATTTTTAAAGCAAGCTTTAATTAAATTAGTGATAAAAACCGTGAGTTGATCAAAATGAGCCCAAACACTGCCAGGGTATTAATCATCGAAGAGTTCTTGTGTCCACCTTCCGTCTCCATCAGATCAGCTCGTTGTCACACATCCGGGTAGCTTGAAATCTTTGTAAATTGATTGGTTAAGAGGGCACTATACTACAATTTAGGCTCCCTCTTTAACGCACGCGATAACCCGCGCGCCATCTCGCTCGCGCTAACGAGTGTCGTGCACAAAAATGAAGTTTTTTATTTATTATGGCGAAAATAAAGTGTTTATCAAAAAACTGATTTTAGCATAAGAATAAATAGTTATTACCTACTTGTTGTAGTAACATTTATCTTAAAACACCGTAGGGTTCCTGAGATTTCTTTCAAAACGTGTGGGAAACAAGGGTTTTTTCATTAAATAAAACTATCGAGGTTTTTTTTACATATCGTGTTTTCAACTTTACACAATAAATGCAAAAATATAAAATTTTCATGTTCTAAAATATCCAACTCGTAGAACCCGTAGATACTGAGTTCTAGATCGATTTTGTTGGGCAAAATCACATAGTACGCCCTCTTAATATCAGACATTTATTATCGTCTCGCTAGCGACTCGATACCGTTAGACATTTGTGCTTATCCCACTGAAATAAGTTACAATGAAGGATAATGCATTTCTGAGGTTTTTTAGTTTGGTGTATGGCGTGTTAAGAATTGTATCTTGTTATTGCTATTGTTTGCTATCTTACCTTTGGCGAAATAAATATATGGTACTTCCCAATATCATGACGTAGAATGTTCCGGATTGTGAGTTCTGATAAATTATCTGATAGTTGTTTGATAAACATCTTGGTTTATCGGGATCGGGACCAACCAAGGGGACTTTGTTATAGCTTGAATAGAGTAAGGGCCTTAGGGCAGACAATATTTTTACTCATTGAGTTATTAATGCTTTTTTAGTATATTTACTTGCGTTTTTAAAGAAAATTGAAGCCGATTAAGAGGAGTGATTGTATTATAAAGAATTTTGAAAAGAAGAGTTATAACGTGAAAATCACACGACGATGAATAGGAAACCATTTTATTGCCTATGTAAAGCTCCCGAATATCATATGCTCGTTCCGCAAAATATTTAAAAAAAAACATGTCGGAACCCTAAAAAACGTGAGTTTACATTGCACATTATGCAAACAATAAAATTGTAAGTGACAGGCCTGATGCAGTTCCATAACCGCGTCTTAATTGCGTTGTAAAGTTGTCGCGTCAAGTTTGTCGACAGAGAGACTAATTCTCGCTTTCCTAGAGACTCCCATCCAAAATACACAGGTTCATAAGCCTGTACAAGTCCAGTACTGGGCATAGGCCTCTCAAATAGAATCCCACGGTGAAAAGTCTAGAGCCGCCTCCGTCGACTGACTTCCTGTGACATTTTCTTGGGGCTTTAGAGGGGGGCCTACCTAACACTGCATCCTCAAATTTGTGCGCACACTCTAATACAACATAGCACAGGATGAGCGCATGTTAATAGCGTGTTATGGCGTAAGATATAAACTTATTTTCATAATGATTACAGTAATTTCAGGTCATATTCGGTTGCTGATATCAACCACTTCTGCTACTGACGCGGACTTTCAGACTTATAACGAGTTTCGCAACTATCGTTTTGCAAGGCGTGAGCGTTCATCGTGCGTGACTTAAGTAGTAACTTTTAATCATTTTGTGCTGCGCGGTCGATATAAACAGCACATATTAGTAGTAAAGGCACATCTATGCATTCTTAAAAGTATCTGTAAAATAGCAATTTATATACTTACTAATTTAAGTGTCTTTTATATTCTTATTCAGATTATTTTGTATTGTACTTCCGGTGGAAGTCGCGGAGATGGCGAGAAGAACCGAACGCGGCGTGCGAGGGAGGTTGTTATTGGCATTCAAACGGTAGCTACTGGATGGAACGGTTGTGATTATTGTAAATTATGTAAAGACGGAGTAATAAACGGTTATAGTGATTCCTACATCTGTGTTGTTGATTCTATTACCTATCGCTTCCTAAAACAAGCAACGACTTGATGTGAACGATGTTGAGTTTTTTTTTTTTTTTTTTAAGGACAAAATACTGTTGGCCTCAGATGGCCGATGCTGCGTTACCGGACTTTTGGTGAGCGCGGAGGGCGCTCAACCGTTAAAATTAGGTTGGGGCAACTAGCGCAAGGGTACCACTTAGGTACGGACCTCGGCTTGGGCCGTTGCCAGATTGGGAGGAATAGGAAAACGCCCCGGAACATGCTTGTAACGGTTTAGGCGTGTGGTACAGAAGGTACTGAAAAGACTGGAGGATAGGAGCAAAACGCCCCGGAACATGCTTGTACCGGTTTAGGCGTGTGGTACTGAAGGTACTTAAAGTCTTCGACCCCGCCGGCGGGGTCGCTGTATCTGTGTAGTGTTTACTCTGTCGTGATTGGACGACGACGCCCCCGCATTCGCGGCGGTGATTTCGTCATCCGGGTCACCAAGAACTTGTCTTGGTCGACGAAGAGATGAATTGTGTTGTGTTAGATCATTGTTCTATTTATATAGTCTAAGCGTGGGCAATCTATGTAACAAGTGGTTGTTCGCAACAGTTGTTTGGTCTTCAACTTCAACAAATAAGTATGAAATACTCACAGCCTTCAAGCCCCTGAGTGTTGTCGCTCGGACAACATTCGCATCTATCAAAGCGTAGAAATCTGTATATCTGTGGTTGCTGGTCTGCGCGGGACACGAACTGTTACTTATTCTGCGCCGGGCGGTAACGAGACGGAGACGCTTCGTCATCTGCGGCCACTCGCGGGTTGGAAGTACGCCAGGGCGGCTAGAGCACGTTAGGGTTAAAGCCGCGATCTAGACAACGCGACATCGAGATCTTGCGTCTATATGTGAAATATCGCAATCACTATTTTAGCCTCACCCCACCTGGTTGGAGGGGGATAGATAAATAGATTGATAGAATATTCACTATAATGCACAAAACAACAGATATATACAAACTTTACTATATAACAAAAAACAAAGAAAATTAGCAATGGGCGGTCTTAGTGCTTATAAAAATTTCTTCCAGACGACCTCAAAATACCCTTACACTTAGGACCCTAAAGTTAGGTTATGCAAAGGACACAAAATTCTGCAGTTTGGCTATTACCACTTCGTATCACCAGTACTTTCTTGGTCACCCTACGTTAAGTAAGACCAGCTTAAGGTAAGGTGACCTTGAAAAGGGCCTAGTGACTAATGTTAAAAGAATCAGTGTGGTGAAAGAATTCAATGTGCCTTTTATTGAAGTTCAGAAGGCATTACGCGACATTCCAAAGGTTTCCCTATTCGAGGAAGCTGTAAATCAGTGGAGTAATGCGAGCTGATGAATTCTTTGTCCAGCAGAATTTAAGGATTCAACTTAGTTTCCAGAATCATTGTAACAAGCTGCAAATTATTAGGAGCATGGTTATAACTAGGCTCAAACTAACACTCAAGAACACTTTGATAACGAGGCAGAGGCGACGCCCTCGCGACTTGAAATACGCCAGGGCTCGGTATAAGCCCATGCTTCATTAACGCGACTTAAAACGAATGTGTGCGACATCAGACGACATTGTAAAGTAATGATTCGCGGTCACATAGCGCGACTTAGAACGTACGAATTTAACAGTTCATGATGGGTGTTATGGTACCATGGCACTCGTAGTTCCTGATACCCACGACTCAGAGAATCCTGGTGTGGGATCAGGACTACGTATATGACTGTTGGGTGTTATTTTATGTTATGTATCTATGTTATGATGCAATGCGACGAATGATGGATTTTTTGAACTTAAATAGGAGCTTGTAAATTAATCGTAGACCTTTGCTGTTATAGTAAAGATATGTTTAAAACGTTATTTCTTACGTGTTCACATTTTTTTTTCTGGTGGGCTCTTTTTTTTGGATACATTTTGACTAATGTCCTTTAAAAATAAGTCGCGGTCTCCTCCAAACGACTCTGGACAATTTGTTATCGAATGTTAGATGACATGGCAAAATAAGTTTAAAATATTTTGCTTCTTTGCCAAACATAGAACTGTAAAATGCAGGTGTTTTATGTTCGGTAAAGCGTTGTCGTCAGGACCACTCGTGGCTTGGAGAATCGCCAGAGCTCGGCTTAAGTCGGGGCCATTGATGCGTAACCGAGATAGGACTTTTCAAGGATTCGTTCACGTTTTCGTAAGTGAAACCTGTAAATTATTGAGTGAACCTACCACATTTCATCACCTCATCATCATTCTTCTTATTCATTCCTTTCATTCATTGTTAATGACGCGTTCATATAATTTGTCTAAACTTTGCTTATAGCCCTTTACTGTGTAGACCTTTTTCTAAACTAAACTGTACCTATTTGATATCACTAGATTTATCGGCATCCTCTTCATTTTAGTGTATTAGAAAATGACAGATACATTTTTAGTCAAATTTACATTGGTTTAGAAACTGGGCCACAGAATAAACACCAATGCATTGAAAGAAAACAAGGTAGGTATATTTTTCTGGTTTTGAAAGCCGGTAACTCTTTGAATGCGTTAATGTCGTGTTCAAATCGATAATCTCCGTACAAGTCGCCATTATGCAACAGCACCTTAACCAGTGTCAACGTGTAATGGATACATTTAAAGGAACTCGCAATTTATGCAAGAGTTTCAGCATAAATTCCGTCGGAATGCTCTGAATACAGCTTTCGGAGTTCCGTCTTCTAATTGCAGCTCTGATTCGAACGCTTGCCAATTTTACAACCTGTACAATTTTAGCATTGGAAGTTGAATCAATTTTGATTTCTATCTACAGCCAGGATTTCATAAGCTTTGGAATCCTAAGAATGGCGGCTTTGTTACAGTGGAAAATAAATTTTCAATAATTGAACGACCGAAGCGAGTTCTCTGAGTCAAGTTGGAAGAATCGGCGTTTGTATGTATGTATGTATGTATGTTTGTCCGATGAAAACTTCCAAACCGTTAATCCGATCTTCATGAAATTTGGTATGGGGGTAGATAGTATTGGTACAATTTGTAGCTAAGGTTATGAGCTATATGGATCAGGGGGTTGCTGAGATATTGGGGTACAAGAGGGGTAAAAAAAAAAAAGTGAGACGGTCAGATCAAGTGGGGTGTCTAATGAAAGCACTTTGGTTGGACATTTCAAAACTGTTTTTAATAATTATTTAGCCTTAGTAGTTTTCGAGATATTAGGGAAAATAAAAAACGTAAAAACCCAAATTCTAGGGTACTTCCAGCAATCCCACAATGCTGAAATTTGGTATGCTTGTGGCTTTTGTGTCACAACTACAGGGAAAAGTCTTAAATTGAAGAATTTAGAAACATGTACTCCATAAAACAGATACCAATATAACATCCATTGTTGACCTCTAATTTCTAAGAATTTTAATGACGTTGGAGTTCTATGGTTCATCAAAAGGACGTTATCAATTAATTCGTCAGGTACTTGATATAGGTACTAAAAGGTATGTAGTATAACTACGCCCCGTTGCTTAGCCCTATTCAAAGGTTATTTCGATGATGTGTAGGAAATTAGAGTAGTTACTGGTAGATCCTGTACTGTACTGGTAGACCTCGAGGTGAAAATTTTCAAAAATAATAATTGAAAATATGGAATAACTTAGTTAAGTAGTCGGGCTGATAAAGGTGTTATCGCGAGGTCTCAGTTCGGGCGAACCACTAGTTATTATTAAACTAGAAGAACCAATATCACCGATCTAGCTCTCAGAATTAGCAAGTTGAAATGGCAAAGGGCAGGTCATACCTATAGCTCGCAGAACTGATAACCGTTGGGAAATAAAGGTTCTCGAGTGGCGACCATAAACCGGATGTCGAAGTAGACTTCTACTGGCTGATCATGATGATAGTGATTATTTAACTTAACTATTTTTGGGTTTGATATATCACGGCCTTCATGTTGCGGCCGTTATGTATAGCCGAGACTTTATGTCTTCGGCGAAGGTTTGAAATAGCTTTAACGCCGCGTTTAACGGCAATATAGCGGCCGTTATGTCTAACGAAACACTTGATTGATGGATAAATAAGTAGTACGCCATCATCATAAACATGTAGCAGTCAACTGCAACTGCCTACTTATGCCTCCCCCATAGCATGCTATGATGAGTCTTGTGCCTCCTCCATTCACCGACTTCTAGCTACCTGTAGTATCTTCATCAACTGCTAGTAGTAAGTAGAGTAACGATTTTCTAACAACCAAACAACTGACGCATTTGGACTCTAACGGAAAATTTTACTTTTATCTTCTACTGGACATAGTTTTTCTCTTTTACTATTTAACAAAGACATGGAAATAAAGGACTCTCGAAACTGGGAAGCGTCTTTACGATAAAAGAAGCGAATTTACTCGCAAATGAAGCTGCAAAGTTTTCAAGCAGACTCGGTTCACACGGCAATGCATTAAGTAGGTAAACGAATTTACCCACTTTTTTTGTTATCTCTTACTAGCACTTACGCACTTAGAAACCATATACTCTCTCGTATACTAGAGAGAAAGTAAAGGTTGATATTGCAATCCATGTACGAAATGGCTAAGATATCCAATTATAGTGTTATTGAAAATAGCCAATCAAAGGAAAGCTTGTTTTTGTGCAGTCGTTTTATCCTCTTCTATTATATCCATATTATTTATAAGAGACAATGATAGCGATTCTGTGCAGTATTATCTAAATTTAAAGTGTGCTAAAATTATCGCGCGCCCTTTCTAATAGACTGAAATAAAAGGGACGGCGATAATTTCAGCGCAGTTTAAATGTAGAGAATGATGCACAAAAACGCTACCACTGTCAGCAACAAGTTATAACTGCCACTTTTTATGTGTCAGTTATGCGATGGTTAAGAGTACAAGACCGTTAGTTGTTGTATTCTAAGGGTGTGGCCTGTATCCAGCTGTGTATCGAATAAAATGATGATGACTACTTACCATGCGTTTTGTCTGTTAACTTTCTGTTATACATTTTGACATTGCTGAAACATATAAGAGACTTCTTAGTTACAAGTATTAATTTTTGTTGACATTCGTCTGACATACATACTTTTATACACGTCTTTTTCCCCAAGAAGGTAGGCAGAGCCACAATGAGCCTCCTTACCGTGGGTTTCACAATCATAGGAATATTGGTTGAGCGTTCATCGCTGCAATTGCTTTCCAACGACCAACTCGGATATAGCTTATCAAATCAAATCAAATCATTTTCTACTTGACATTTTGCTTGGTAGCATAAATTAAATGACGAAATAGCTCTAACCCATTATTATCTTGACTTTACCTCTTCCTGTTTTCTACACTGGCCGCCAAAAAAATCGACCCACCCGCTAATTTTGAGTAACAAAGTTGTTATCTTAAGTATGCGTTGACATATTGGTATGTTTTGCTTATACTTTATAAATAAACATCTGAGTACCCACTTGACATTGTTTTAGACGAATACAAGTGCTATTGTGGGTATTTGTAACATTTTAAAAGCACTGATAAAAAATTAATGACTTTTGCATAGAGTGCAATGTTAGTTTATTTCGAACTTTTGCCGCGGCATATTCATTCACCGTGCATCGTAGTGATTTAATCTTTTGTTAGAACAATCATATTTGTTGCTTTTAACCATAAAATATGGATACAACTGAAGCAGAAGCCGCTCAAGTGGTAGCTCTCGTTCGTGAAGGGCTAAGTCAGCGAAATGTGGCAAGAAGATTAAATTTGAGTCGATCAGCAGTGCGTCGAGTTTATAAACGATACTTAGAGACGGGAGAGTACCGCCGGAGACCAGGATCTGGAAGAGGACGTGTCACAAACACGACGGATGACCGTTTTATTGCCTTGACTTCCTTGAGAAATCGGCATCTTTCTGCTGTTGATGTGCAGGGCAGGCTGAGAGACACTCGTGGAGTGGCTGTAAGTGAGAATACGGTGAGAAGAAGACTTCGGGAGCAAAACCTGAAACCACACAAGCCTGCCACGGGACCAAAACTCACTGCATCTCATCGGCAAGCAAGGTTAGAATTTGCTCGGCAACACATCCAATGAGATCTTGGTCAATGGGAGACAGTTCTGTTCAGTGATGAGAGCCGAATGTCCCTTGTAGGCTCTGACGGACGTCGTAACGTTATGAGAAGACCAGGAGAACGTTATGCTCAGTGCTGCATAAGAGAAACAGTCCGGTTTGGAGGAGGCTCTACAATGTTTTGGGGAGGCATCTCTTTGACCGGACGTACGGAGCTGGTTTTCTTTCGGAATCGTACGGTTAATGCTGAAAATTACATAACGGATATTCTGGAACCTCATGTAATGCCATACGCGGGATATATTGGCGAAAATTTCCAGCTCATGCATGATAACGCAAGACCACACGTCGCCAGAATTGTAACCGGATATCTTAGGGAGGTTGGCATACCAGTTATGCAGTGGCCAGCCAATAGTCCGGACCTAAATCCGATTGAACATCTCTGGGACCAGATAAAAAGGAAAGTTAGAGCCCGAAATCCAGTTCCAGAGACGTTAGATCAGCTGGAAGCCGCATTAACGGAAGAATGGGAACAGATACCCCAAGAAGACATCAAAAAGCTGATCCGTTCGCTGAATCGGCGTATGGCAGCAGTCATTAAAGCAAGAGGAGGAAACATCCCATACTAAGGTGAAGCGAAAATGTTTTTAAATGTCAAAAAACATAAATTTTGCCACTTAAAGTAAAATCGTTTATTTTGCCAAATGTTATGGTTTCATTATCATAACACATTTTTATGTAAAATATACCGTACCACGCGAGATTTTTAGGTTTTTTACAACCCCATAATTGCATTTTTTCATTATCAACATAAAAAATATCTATCGATTGCAGTAAAAACCCATGGGACACTTTTTTGCGAAAAAACGTAGGTGGGTCGATTTTTTTGGAGGCCAGTGTATTTAAACTTTTGCTATAAGGTTTTAAAAGACGGTCAAAGCGAAACATCAAGAATTCAGGTTACAGGGTCATACTAACCCAGAAAATAGGACAACAAAATCCAAGACGGATTAAACGTAACACATTGTCGTGTGAACCTAGTCTAAGGAACTAGTTAATTAACAAGTTTTTGTTGTTAAATTTTTAACAACTGTTGAGTAGAAAGTTGTAACAAAGTTGAATATTGTATGAGACGTTACTTGTTACTTGTTGAGTGGTTTAATCTGATTCTAAGGTTTCCGGCATGTTTCTTGTGGAGTTTAGGAAAATGTTGTGTTATGTTATTTACATTCATATTTAAATTATACGCTACTAACATCAGAAGAAAGGCTTGAAGAAAGCTTTTGTGAGGCTTCCTGAATTCTCTCACCTCACTGGTTTTTTAGTTATTTTCATAAAATCCAGAAGGGGGAAGTGAATTGGTGTGTCATATGTTTATTTATTTTATTTATTTATTTATATGAAAGGTCTTTGTTGGCACATTTCAGTAAAATTATTCCAGTTGAGTTATCTAAAGATAGTTTGCAACGGTCTTTAGACAACTCAACAGTTTCATTTGTTCATTCTTTTGTGTTATGTTCATTCGGGGTATTAACTATTTCCATTAGAGAAGGAGTACAAATAAAAAACACAAACTTAATATAGTAATATATTAACTTGATATAGTAGTCAATAGTAGTCAATAATCATTTATTCATAATATTCATTATACGTCAATATGGTAGGTACGATATAGTACCATGAGCTAGCTATATAAGTAACCTAAAAATACATTCATTACTTAAAAAAAGTTAATTAAGGTACAATATATCATACAAATCTCATCATCATCATCATCATTGTCTTGCCCTTACCCCAATTTATTTGGGGTCGGCGCAGTACGTCTTTCTCTTCCACTCTCTCCTGTCGGCCGTCACCTAATCATTCACTCCTTTCTCATTCATATCATCTCTCACGCAATCCATCCATCTTTTCTTAGGTCTTCCTCTTCCTTTCCATCCACTAACCTTCATATTCATCACTCTCATAGTTACATGTTATACAAATCTCATTGAAATTAATATTATTAATCATAATTGTCACATAAAAATAATAATAATAGCGAAGATAGATAGCGAACAGCCTTGACCAACACCTTAAGAGGCTCTCACTAAATGGTTGGATCAAGGGTCAGATTCAGAGGGCTGTACTCCTGGACTCGGCATGCATAGTCAGGAGATTCCTCTCTCTGCAGCCCTAGCCTCCGACCGCTTGGGCCTTGCTCCGCGGCCGGAGGTTTCCCGTTTAGATATATATTTTTTACTATAATGTTTTTTATACTTATTACGTTTTTGTAGATAGTAAGTATTTCATTATAGTGAAAAATATATTTTTGTAACGAGATTTTAAATAAATAAATGCCATAATATTAATACAATTAGGTATAATTATAGCCTATACCTACTTATACTATATTTTTGCATATAAGTGAGATAAAAGTATGGGAAATTGCTCGTCCAATACCAAAAGTAGTCGACTGAAAGTCATGTCCATATAAAGCTGATCGAAAGCATAATGACTGTAACCTATCGGACCATCTTTCAAGGTATTTGAGTCCAGACGATTTAATTTTCTACCACATTGCCTTATCCTTTTCGTGTTAAGAACTGAATTTTATTTAATATGATTTTCATTTAATATTTTGTTAAGTTTTTTTTAAATCACCAGCATTTTTAACCGACTTCCCAAAAAGGAGGAGGTTCTCAATTCGGTTGTATTTTTATTTTATTTTTTTTTGTTTGTTACCTCATATCTCCGGCGTTCATGAACCGATTTGGAAAATTATTTTTTTATTTGAATAGATATACTTCCAGATTGGTCCCATTTTTTTCAAAATCCAGTTCTGATGATGGAATCCATGAGGAATTGAGGGAACTCCTCAAATATTGTAGGCATACATATGGCGATTTTGATATTTTCATCAACAAACCAAGCATTTGCATTCAAAAAGTAGCATAATCCTTTCACCACTATGGTTCTTTCATCATTTTTTTTTCATCCAAATATTTTGACGAACACAATGGCGGAAGTCGGGTTTTTAAATGAGAAGTTATTTATAAAAAAAAAACATGGAGTATTTTTGTTATTTATATATTGGTATTATTTGTTTAAGATTTAAATAAAACAGTTTATCCAAAGCATCTTAAACTTTTTTGCTCGAGAATAACTGGAATACCTACGCAATAGGATTCCTCGAGACACAAGAAAAACTTTTTAAATTTACATTGTATGAATTCGAATAAGGCGAAAGAAAACACCAAGCGAATTCCTCCTACGGGCGAGGATTCCGTATGATTTCATTTCATTTTAAATCTAAACAGCGTGTCGTTATTTTTTATTTTAACATGTGGAAATTGTCTCACATCTTATTTTACGAGACGAGGTGATATCACTTTGCAGTTACTTGGTATTTCTACAAATATTGGTATCGATCTTATCGTCTGGCAAGTAGGTTATATAACACCCAATCAATACCCAACAGTCACATACGTAGTCTTGATCCCACACTACGATTCCCTGTGTCGTGGGTATGATAAACTACGAGTACAATGGTACCATAACACCCAGACATGAAACAAATAGGTATTTGCAGATCATACAAACATTTTTGTCGCAGCAGGAATCGAACCCGCTACCTCTTGCGCCACAGCTGTCGTCGAGGTATTGGAGACAATGTTACTCACCAGTAATATACCGACAATCGGTGGCGTAGACCACTTTTTGGCTCACGTAATGGTGCGCCTTTAGCTGTGTGCTCGCTCGAGCGAGGATCTGCGTTAGGTGGTTTTTTTTTTTTTTTACTTGGCTTGCAAACAAGCTTACGGCCAACCTGATGGAAGCCTGCAATACCAGAAGCATCACACGCGCGCAGCCATCAATCATGAGACATAAAGATGATAAGTCTCATATGCCTGTAATCTCACGGGCCCCCGTACCATTCAAACCGAAACACTGCAATGCAAACACTACTGCTTGGCGGCAGAAATAGGTTCAGTGGTATTACTGGTTGCGGGTTCGATTCCTGCCTCGGAACAAATATTTGTACGATCTGCAGATATTTCAGGGTGTTCTGGGTATTTTTTTATGTATAATAAAATATCTATCTATGTAATGTATTGTATTAAGTATATCAGTTATTTAGTACCCATAACACAAGCTCTGCTTAGCTTGGGGCTAGATAATGTTGTGTGAAATTTCCAGCATTTATTTATTATTTTTTTATTCATTTATTGTTACTTATTTGTTGTATTGTTTATATGTATTAGTTTATTATGTGAATATATAAGTATTAGGATCATACTTAGGTAGGTATTAATGAATATTGTTCATAACTTCTTATATATTTTAATTAATTTAGAATACTTCTTAGTTTTGCTCTGTAGGTACACCGCAGTCTTATTACAGCGTTGCTCATTTCGTTCCATCCAAAGGTTGCCTGGAAGAGATCGCTTTCAGCGATAAGGCCGCCCAGTGTATTGCCTTTCTTTAGTAATATTACTTGTTTATTGTTTCTGTGGTGATCAATAAAGTGTTAATCTATCTATCTATCTTCCCCAGACGATCTTTTTCACAAGAAGTTCTACTACTAAAGGTTGATACGGAACCCTAAACCGCAATAGGTATTGGTAAACAAAACGGAGACAATTCTATGCTAATAGGACCCTCCAGTGGCCGTGTGAAGTGCGCTGACATTTGGGTTGAGTGTAGAACACACTGGCCGAGGTTTGTTTTAAGTTTGTATGAGGTTTTTGTGTGTGTTTGTGGAGAGTTTGAAGTAGATAGGCTTTGGGAGTCAACTGTTGTTTGTATTTGGTACATCATTCAATTACATGTTTACTTACCTACATGAATGATAACTCTATATTTATATAACTTTTCATTTAAAAAACCGACTTCCGCCATTTTATTCGACAAAATATTTGGATGGAAAAAAAATGATGAAAGAACCATAGTGGTGAAAGGATTGTGATACTTTTTCAATGCAAATGCTTGGTTTGTTGCTGAAAATAGTAAAATCGCCATATGTATGCCTACAATATTTGAGGAGTTCCCTCAATTCCTCATGGATCCCATCATCAGAACTGGATTCTGAAAAAAATGGTACCAATCTGGAAGTATATCTATTCAAATACAAAAAGAATTTTCCAAATCGGTTCATAAACGCCGGAGACGTAAAATATGCGGTAACAAACATAAAAAAAAAAAAAATACAACCGAATTGAGAACCTCCTCCTTTTTTTGGGAAGTCAGTTAAAAAGGCGACGTATGTCCGTCTATCTGTATTGTATACATTCAAATGTGGTTTTTAATATCGTGTAGGGTATTATCGGGTGTAACCGGTGCAGTGGTGTGTCCCGTCTAAGAATAGACCCGTCCTTCTCCTCTCATGGATGCAGTAAAAGTCTTACTAAGGAATTACACCAGGGGATAGGCAGGAGCATCTGCCTGAGTACTCAACACCAATCCGCTGGCCAAGCGTGGTGATTATGGCAAATCCTCCCATTGTATTCAAAGGGGTAGGATTTTGGTTCTTCTACGGATTTCCTCATTTCGGATTCTATCACGAAGTGATCAGTTAGCAGTTAGTTGTAATCTTTAATTACTCTGCCTTATTTTTCATAATGTAGACAGCCCCCTCATCATTTCGTCTACTTTGTTTAAAGTGTCACCCTACCAACCGATAGGTTATACGTGGTAGACACTTTAGCTGGCCGAGGCCAGGACCATCTGCGGTAGGTCTTGCCGCCGTATTATAAGAAACTTACAACACGGTACTCATGCTGAGTGGGCTCGTGTGCATCAGCACACTACCATTTTTCCAAAATGATGTCGGAGCTGTTAATGTCGCTCACCACCCGCACCCCAAAGGATGCTAGCTTTAATCCCAGCTAGGGACATTGGAGAAGCCAACTACCATTTACCAGAATGGTACCGGAGCTGTAAAGCTCGCTCACATCTCGGTACACATACACATGCACCTACCCATACCGACAGCTGGGTAACCGGAATCTTTGCTAGCGTACAAGACTCTACTTACTCTCCAGGTAAGTGCCGGAGATTACGACGCTCCGAAAGGATTGTCGCTTAAAGGATCACTCACTGACCCCGCTAGTGCCCACGTTCCAGCCCTTCGCCCTAGGCCTGAGAGGACACCAGCTAGTTGCTCGCGGAGGATTGCGCCCGAAAACATTATCCGGGCAAACAAACATGCAATTCCCCTGCAACTCACCACATGCCACCACGAATCCAACTCCAGTCAGGACCTAAAGGTTTAACCCAAAAGGCGGCACCCTGACACCCGTGGTATCCTGATCCAAACAGCGGAACCCGTAGTTTCCGCTGCGAACCCTATCTACTCGGGTCCAGTAGATAGGGTCATAATGTAGACAGTCTGTACCAACCCTAACTATCTTATACCAAACATTCTCCGTTCGTACATTCATACAATTTATCTGACAAGTATTTATTTATTTCGCCATAAGACTCTGGACTTTTGTCTTTTCACTGTGGTTTTCCTTGAATAAGCGAATTTTGAGTTGTACGCGTTTTGGTTAATACGTCTCGATGTATTCGTGTTAACGCATAGAGATTTTTCTATTTTGTTTTGGACTTGCCTCCACCCGCGTGTATCTAGAACACGGGCTTGTTATACACTAAACAGCTTCCTCGATGAATTGCCTATCATTATCATCACCAGCCTGTTTACTGTCCACTGCTGGACGAAGCCTGCCCTATTGAATACAATAGGTTGATTTGCCATAATCACCATGCTTGGCAGACGGATTGGTGATCGCAGTTTAGTGTTAAGGTGGATCGTCTCGCTTGTGGCGCGAAATTCAAATTTTACTGTGTTTTTTGCTCGTCACTGCTCATCAACACTTCTTGAGATAGTGAAAACAGGTTTTGCGAAAACAAGGAGACGCAACAAACATGTTTTAATTGATAGTATCTCATAAATATCATAAAATAATAAAGCAAAAAAACACTGTAAACATCATCCAAGAATATTTGTAGCTAAACTAATTATCTTTATGAGATATTATTAACTAAAACATGTGTGTTAAGTCTCCTAGTTTTCGCAAAATCAGTTTTTGCTATCTCAAGAAGTGTTGATGAGCTGTAATGAGCTAAAAACACTATAAAATTTGAATTTCGCGCCATATAAGAGACGTTTCACCTTAAGTACTGTCGCGCTGGTTTGTTTAGCAACCCAGACGCGCAAGTGGTAGGTAGTAGTAGTTTGTAACCTGCCTAATGTAGTTAGGTAGATTTCCTACAGTTGGGTAGCCAAAACAATAGGAATAGTTTAATACATTTATTTTCTTAATAATAACTCTTATAACAGAGAGTTCTTAGAGCTATCACTAAAGTCTTTATGGTCGGAGTAGGCAGAAGGCCAGTCGGCTATGGACGTGGGTTTGAATAGACCTAGTATCTTGGTCAGGTGGATACTGCTGCCCATCCCCTGGCGCTTTATACGACATCCATGGGAGTTGATGGAGGAGTCTTATTCTTAGGCCGAGACTACCATGGCTCGTTAACCTATAAGCAATAGTAATCAACATTTACCAGATTAATCGTTTCCTCCCTGAAGCAATGGCGTGCACCAGTGAGCTCGATGACTTATGTGCGCATTTATCATTTAGTAAAGCGATAAAGAGAATAACTGGGGAAAACTGGCACAAAATGGCTTGAGTAGAACTATCTTGTTTCGTTTTTCTTTGTACTTCAACATGAATAAGTAATTAACTTTTCATTCAAAAAACCGACTTCCGCCATTGTATTCGACTAAATATTTGGATGGAAAAAAAATGATGAAAGAACCATAGTGCTGAAAGGATTATGATACATTTTGAATGCAAATGCTTGGTTTGTTGCTGAAAACATCAAAATCGCCATATGTATGCCCACAATATTTGAGGAGTTCCTCAATTCCTCATGGATTCCATCATCAGAACTGGATTCTGAAAAAAATGGACCAATCTGGAAGTATATCTATTCAAATAAAAAAAGAATTTTCCAAATCGGTTCATAAACGCCGGAGAAATGCGGTAACAAACATAAAAAAATACTACCGAATTGAGAACCTCCACCTTTTTTTGGGAAGTCGGTTTAAAAACAGGTCTCGTTTTTACAATATATTATTAACTTCCAATGTATGTATGTTTGTCCGGATGGAATCTTCCAAAATTAATTTAAATCGGTTATCTTTAAGTTCAGATGACAATACAATATTATGGCGACGGCGAGCTGATCTGATGATGGAGACGGAAGGTGGACAATGGAACTCCTCGATGATTAGTAGTAGCCTGGCAGTGTTTGGGCTAATTTTAATCAGGTTCCTATAGCGAATTTAACAAAAGCTTGTTTTGAAAAATATTTTTTTTAGCAATAAACTTATTTGGGCTTAATTCACACCGCCGTGAAATGCGTCCGAATATAAATTTATGTACATTGTTTAAGAAGTGGCATTAAATTCAAATGTTATTCTGTATTTTTGCTCATTACAGCTCATCAACACTTTTTGAGATAGCGAACACTGGTTTTGCGGGAATCAGGAGACCTAACACACATGTTTTAATTGAAAGTATCTCATAAATATCATTAGTTTAGCTACGAATGTCAATGAATGATTTGTATAGTGTTATTTTGGTCATTGACATTCGTTTACACAAGCACAAAGTTCATATGAGCTACTACATATTTATTAACAACTAATTCTAACCATGTATGAAAGCAATAAATATGTATATTGAGAATTGAGTGTTTCAAATGGTAGCAAAGTGCTTGTCAAAACGTAGGAAGGTGCTGGTTTTTTTACAAGCATAAAAAGCCTTATTACCACACGATTTATAAGCTTGGAAACTTACTGAAAAGATGATTTGTTCAACAATACATCTTCAGTTGCGTGCTACACAAAATAAGATGAAAAGATCCGTAACTATAAATAAGGCCTATTTTAAGAAGATCTGTGAGGCAATTAAGGTTTTGGACAAGAAATTTGTAAAGCGCCGGGCTTTCGTCACTTAGACCTAAATTTGTAAATCGAACTTGACTCTGAGGACGATTTTAAGTGTGTTCCAATTTCAAAATGCCCATACAAATATGAAATTTTTGCTGTTCTCAAAGTTCTGTCTCTTAATACGGGCCTAAGAGTCATTCTGTTATGTAATGTGTTCCTCATCTCAATTTTATAGTAGCTAGTGGCAGTGTGGCCCATTCCAAAAAAATACGACGTAAAAAAAGCAATGCTTTATTGAGTTTATTCGAATGAGTCCTAGGATGTAGTGCTACTAGTACCACTGAAACTTTTAGGCCCAAGTCGTACAGGAGCTTCGCTTGGTATATTTATTCTGTGGCTTGGTGCCAAGTCCTACGCTGCGTGCTAGGCTATATGCCAAAGAACCAACGCACGATGTACTATATAAGTACTATATATTATATATATATGTGCTGTGTGTGTGTGTGTGTGTGTGTGTGTGTGTGTGCGTGTGTGTGTGCGTGTATCTGAGTACTATATAATAATATATATACTTATATTATGTGTATACTTTTGTTAGTAGTAGAACTAACAAAAAGAATGAGTTCTCCGGTGAAGTACTATCACCGTACCTATTTCTGCCGCCAAGCAATATAGTGCTGGCATTGCTGGGTTGGCAGCGCGCGTGTGATGCCTCTGGTGTTGCAGGCGTCCATAGGCTATGGTAACTACATTTCATCAGGTATAGGCTGTAATTATTCGCTTGCCAAGTTGTATAAAAAAAAATACAATGTTTACATTGACGCTATAGGATCATTGGAGGATATTTAAAGTTACGCAGATGTAGTCACTGAATTTCACCAATCTTTTTATGGCTTGGTTAATTGAATAGATCACATATTTTGTGTCCAGAAGTCAAACGCTATACAGGCTGATCCAGTGTATAAATCGTGTGCGTGTGTAGGCAGTATTTATTGCGTTCCCAGCAGACGAATAATGAATCAGTCCGTATAACACGCAATGGTGTTGATGGATCCTGTCATGTTATCGTGGGTTCGATTCTCGGATCGTGTAATTCTCGGATGTTTTATAATTAAGAAATTTGTAACTACTTTATTTGTGACTTCAATTAATGAATGTTATTATTTTGTTTCAGGTAACAAAACTGATTCTACATAAGAATTATCAAATTACAAGCTGAATAATGATAGCTCTATCAGGCGCACTGTTTTTTTCCTGGTCACTGACCCGCAGACCGCAGGTGGTGACCAGGATAGAACCAGTGTCACGACCAACGAATGAATGAATAGCTCTCTTAGCTGACGCGAAACTATCTTGTCTCGGAGTCAGCAATCGAGCGGTCCCGAATCATCCTTGATCATCGTTTTGTAAGTACCTATAATTTTATGATGATTTTTTTTGACGACCTCTGTGGTGCAGCGGGCGAAAGTTCGTTTGCGACGCAGGAGGTTGCGGGTTCGATTCCCGCCTCGGAACAAATATTTGTACGATCTGCAGATATTTGTTCAGTGTGTTCTGGGTATTTTTCTATTTATAATAAAGAATGTCTATCTATGTAATGTACTGTATTAAGTATATCAGCTATCTAGTACCCATAACACAAGCTCTGCTTAGCTTGGGGCTAGATAATGTTGTGTGAAATGTCCAGCATTTATTTATTTATTTATACCTCTCATGATTTTTTGAACGAGCGAAGCGGGTTCTCTGAATCAACTTTGAGGAATCGGCGTTTGTATGTAAGTATGTATGTGTGTTTGTAAATCAAAAGCTGTGGGGTCCGGGTGGCGTGTTGTGTCCGGCCTAAGAATAGACCCCTCCGTCTTCTGCCGTGGTTCTGTCGTAAAAGCATTAAGGATTACACCAGGGGATGGGCAGCAGCATTCACCTTACTGCACTCACCAATCCGCCTGCCAAGCGTGGTGATTATGGCAAATCCCCCCATTACATTCTATGGGGGAGGCCTAGTCCAGCAGTGAATTTCTAAAGACTGCTGATGATGAACTTGAAATCTATAGCGCTGATGTAGGTATATTTTTTGACAGTCAGAATCCTTTTTGGGGTTATTTTAAAGACTTTCTTAGCAATTATACTAAAGTAACTTTCCTGAATTATATCATTCATTTTGTAAAAACGGGAAATTTCTCCACGTACCGATATGTTGGTGGAAGCACCAACAGGTTTCGACCCTAATCGAGGGTCTTCATCAGGGTGGGTATAGGATCCGCGCTACACTCCCTCCGCGTCCTTCTTCGCACTGCGTCTCTGAGCTCGCTTCCTCTCGGCTCGTCCGGAGGGAGTTGGGGGGAGTGCTTGTGTCCGCGTCATCACGCGTTCTTCGGTGACGTCATTCCGGTCGGGTTGCGGTGCTCCATCATCGTCGCTGCCACTCCCGTCGCAACATCGGGCAACTTTCTTAGCAATTTTTTTAGCGCTAGCCGAGATGGTCGTGGTAAAACAATGGCGGCGATGAGTTTACCACTGGTCACGTTTAGGTTCCTACGATTGTGCGACCCACAGTAGAAAGAGGCCCATTGTGTATCTACTTACCCCTTCTGCAAAAAAGGCGTGAGTCTTTGTCTTTGTTATCTTATTTTGTGTTCAACCAATATTGGATGGTTTTATGTAACAAGTTAGTATTTGCCAAACAAAGACACCAAGAATTGCCATTTTCTTCTCCATTTTCGCGATCACTGATCAAAATTAACTTAATTTATTTTGTAAAGGATTCACTTTCATATTTTATTAAATTTCCCGTCAAATTCATGCTACAAAGTTAATGAGGAAAAATATACCAAAAATAATGGTTTGTTTATAGTGAGTCAGTCACTGGCGTCAGTATCATCGCTGACTCGCTACTGACATCGTGTGACTTGTAACTGAACTGAAGCCCAATTCTCGTTTTAGAAATAAGTCAAAATATAGTTGGGATCATGTTTCGATCTTGTGTCGATGTCATTAATGTCACAAATGGTATTCTCCTCAATTGACAATACAACACGGAAATGTGAATATGTATATCGAACAATGACCGAAACTTCAAAAAATCTATACCCTGATTTTTAATTTCAGACAATTTTTGTTAACAAAGAAATATCAAAATATGCCACTGTGTGAATAAATATCATGTATATGAATCGATATGTGTAAGTACACGTATGATACACAATCATGACATTTATTCACACAGTGGCATATTTTGACATTTCTTTGTTTACAAAAATTGTCTGAAATAAAAAATCAGGGTATAAGTGAATTATCAATTTAATAAAAAAAAACGAGAATTTCGCTTAGAATATTAGCTTAATAAACGCGCCTATCTTCGCTCTTTCCAACGATATTAGTAGATAGTAGAATCTATTCTACGGCCGCCATGAATCGTAAGTTTACTACAGTTATTTGTTATGAACGAGCAAAATAGCAATTTTCAGTCAATTCACAATTCAGTCTCAATTCGACCAACGTTCAGTGTGGTTATAAAATAATTAGGTACGAGTTCTGACTTGTTTGTAACTGAAAACTATTTCGTCAAGTCACCGCTGACTTTTTAATAGACTGACGCCAGTCATTGGCTCAATGTAAACCATGCCTTAAAGTAGAAAGTAGGTACCTAAGTATTTCAAATCGTTTTAAAAATCCATTCCTTTTTGATTGGGTTCAATAAAACGTGAAATTGAATGGTGGAAAATGGAAGCCCATCCGCAACTAAATTTGTACAAAAATTCCAAATATCTCTCACTGAATAGAATTTATTGGTCACGACTATTCCAAAAGATATAATGAAGTATTCCAATAATGAGTTCTCTGTAATTAATCTAAACGCCAATCACGTCCGATATTTATTGCATCAGCCACCCCCCTTTTTCACCCTCTTACCCTCCTTTTGACCACCTTTCGTCTTAGTTTAAAACGAACTGCATTGCCACTTGGCATTTTCTCACACATAGTTCTTTATGTCCATTTTATCGAGCGCCTTCTAGAACCACAGACGACATTTTCGCTTAGACAGTGCTGGTCGGGTTTGTACTGAATTTCGAAATTCAGTGTAGGGCTGGATTCGTATTCGATTTGGTTACCAAAATAATTAGCTAGCAAAGGGTGCTTATGCCCTTTTGCACGTGAACAAAGTTTTTTTTAATATTGAATAGACGAACAAATATATAGTAACAATTCCCCTCCTCTCCAACGAAAACTCTGAAAGAATTCGACACGTGTTTCGCCTCTCAACGAAGCATCCTCAGCAAACAGTTGACTCACAGCATGCTAGAACAACAAAGAAACAATACTCATAGCCATGTTCTCTGTACATGTAACTGTTTCCTGAGGATGCTTCGTTGAGAGTCGAAACACGTGTCGAATTCTTTCAGTTTTCGTTGGAGAGGAGCGGAATTGTTACACATGATCAGTACATTAAAATCTAGACCCGTTTGGAGTCGAAACCCTATTTCAAAAAAGCATTCAAAACAAGACTATTCACAACTAAAATTCCTGCCACTGAATACAAGAACCTACAAGAACCAATTTCCAATGCAAAATAATGAAAACAGACCATTGCTGCCCATCACACGTCTGTAACAAACTGCTGATGCATCAACTTTAAACACTTGATATATTTATGGCCCAAGCAGGCCCAATTGATACCAACAGATCCCGAGAAATCCCCCGATACGGAGAATCCGAGCAAATCTTGGGCCCACGTCTAGTTTAACGCACCAACAACTTATCCTGAATCCTGTTTTCTTCAAAATGGAACTACCACTTGGTTCTTTTTAAATTGGTCGGTTCATGTGTCTAGTTGCATTCACCAAAATAACTTGAACTCCAATTCCATGCGATTTGTAAGCGCACAAAGATCAAGGCATAGTGGTCGTCACAATGGTTCTGTCCAACTGAATGTAACCCAACAACATTCGAAGGTAATTGTGATCATGAATCAATCCTATCTCGATATCTTTACATTGCGAACGAATCGAACTGTAATCTTGCATTGTTGAGCTTACATTGCTTGTTTTGTTACAGACATTGTATCTTGCATTCAAATAAGACTAGCAATGGATGTTGTTTTTTTTGTTTTTTGATGGGAAAGTTGTGTTCTGGTGAGAGGTTTAAGTAGACAGGACGTATATGGGAAGCGATAGTTTAGGAAACTAATATAAAGGAATTCTCAGCCTATTTATTGGTTGCTAATGTGATCGCTAAAGTTAGGGTTGATGTATGATATTGGAGGGTTTATCGATTATTCTTTCTTCAAGCAGCTTTTGTTATCACATCATTTTTACTTTGTTTATTGAATTAACTAAGTTTTGGCAGAATGTGCAATTCTTTCTAATAAATTGAATTTGTTTCTTCTAAATTCAAATATCGAACATGTATCGAACGTTACCTTTTAAAGGCAAGGAACTGTTTTGTTTTGTAAATGGAATTCCGTCTATCAATTTAATATTCGAATTTAAATTCAAATACCGAATGAAATAAATGAAGTCTAAAAAGGCAGGTTTCTTAAAGTATACTACTGCCAACATTCCTTCACACATTGGCCATTTTCGTCCACATTTAGAGTTCCGTGTCGTTCGTTAGAAGTCGGAGAATCAAATCGAATTTGGTCGGCCCCGGTGCAATGCGGAGTGCTGAAGTGTCTTTGTTTTTTCTATTCGACTCGTTTACCCTTTAGTTTAGCTTATTTTGAAAACCTGAGGTAGAACTTAAAAGTTTATTTTGGACTATTTTTCAAAGGATCCACTTAGTTGAAAAATATTTGCTATTTTACCAAGATTCACGATGCACCTGAAAAATTTAAATTTGTTTTCGGCCGATAATGTTGAAGTTGATATTACCTAAGTTTCGAAAAAATTAGTTTTTAGATTGGAAAAAAAAGGAAAAATACGCAGTTTTTTTTTTCAACGTTTATTTAATGAATCCAGTTTGCTGTGTACGTAAAAAAATTTGGGATTTCCTCTGAGATAATTTAGATCCTTTTTTCCAAACACACAGTTCAGTAGAACTATTTGTTTGATGTATAAAACAAATAGTTCCCAGACGATCAATAACAACATAGTTCAATTGGATGTTATTTTGAAAAGTTATAACCTATAGCTTAGGCGATAACACACCAGAGAATTACTCAACTCCAAAGTGCTAAGGAGGTTACAATAAAACTGGGAACAAAGAACTCCTTTGAGAATCGAGATACAGGCAATAAATAAAACGAACTTACGGTTTTGGCCTAGTTTTTAAGTTTTTAAATCGATAATGTGGCAACGAGAGCGTCATTATTCTTCCGAACTGTCAATGCGGTTTGGTAAGGTGCATGGCTCGGCGGAATTCTTCCTGTTTACTCTGCGGGTAGTTCCGCGATAAACGCGAAATATAGCAGCAATTTTCACCGTGATTCGTTTTGGCGTCGCCAAACGCGAAGAAACGCGAGGAAACAAATAATGTTGTTTGTATAGGAAAAAGGTAACCAGCTCTCCTGCGATAAAAATTTCATTTAAATTACTGGGATAATAAAATTTTCCAATTTTCATTTTTGTGAAAACCTACATTCATTTTTAAAAAGCTGTTGTTTGAAAGTTTAAAAATAGATCTGGTTGATGCTCAAATAAGTTTATCACGATGATGTTCTAAAAACAAAACTATTGAATGGTCTCTCATTCTACATTTGAATTTATTCCTATTGTGAAAGTTTAATAATCGAACGATATTTTTTTTAAATTGTGTTTTTATCTAAATGAGTTGCATGGCTGAACAAGAAAAATTTGCTCTTTGGTTAACGCGTTTCACCTAAGGGCTTTATTAAAAGGTTTAGACAAACTGTCTTCATTAATGCCAGACAATCAGACATTTCAAAATGGTTGTTCATTTTTCTTTTTTCTACTTAAGAACTGCGATTAAAATGATTATTACTGCTTTATGGTCTTTCATGTTATTTTGATTCTCCACATAACGTTGCCTGGTAAATACAAAAAATAACATACCACCCAACAGCCGCATACATAATCCTGGATCCCACACTAGGGTTCTCTGTGTCGTGGGTATCAAGAACTACGAATACCATGGTACTACAACACCCAGACCAAAAACAAATATTTGTCTCGCAGCGGGGATCGAACCCGCACCTCTTGCGATCAGCCGGCTACTCGCCCGCTACACCACGGAGGTGAATATCTCTAGAGTCTGCGCTGAAAGTGTACTTAGATTAGATTTACTTATGGCACTCGGCCGTCTAAGAATTAATTATACTATTTATTTGTATTTTTTTTTTTGTGTTGTATTTACAAGTACCAAGATCTTGGAGTCAAGCTATAAAGACGAGACAGTGTTGCTAACGGTACGAACGCCCTCAAATTCTACGACCATTTACTTTCGACCATAACCATTTCTTTTTTCGATTCCATTTTTTGACGACCACTGTGGCGCGGCCGATGAGTAGCCAGCTAAGATGCGAGAGGTTGCGGGTTCGATTCCCAATGCGGGGCAAATGTTTGTAAATATTTATGTCTGCAAATATTTTTTTGGATCTGGGTGTTATGGTACCATGGTACACGTAGTTCCTTATACCTACGACACAGATAATGCTAGTGTGGGTTCATGACTAACGTATGTGACTGTTGGGTATTGTGTTATGTTTCCGAACAGTCTCATTAGACAGGATTGAGCTATTTGGCGGTTTTCACGGCCGTTTCATATCATGCTTTCAGCGTTGAAAATAGATGGCGCTGCTCTGTTACGTAAATGTCAAGTGTCAAAATAAACTTAAATGTCAACATCAACAACGTAGATATATTTTCGTTTCGTGGTATTTATTTTTGCTTACTTCTAAAAACATCACGAAATCACTAGCGCACACTCAAGAAGCAGACACAAACAGAATATCATGACTTATAGCCACAGACTAGTTAGATGATAGCTGAGTACGCGTACACCACAGATAATACATTTGACAATCTTGGCATTTACAGTTGAGTCAGCGCCATCTATCGAAACAATTTGAACTACTTTTATTTTTTAAATCGAACTTGATAAGCCCTCATTATTTAAGGGTAATATGCTAATAAATAATAATGGGCAGGCCATATAGCTTGCAGAACTGATAACCGCTCGGAATAAACGTTCTCGAGGAAGGCCCCTCACTGGTTGCGGGACCGTTTGTCGTGGCATTCTTCGGGGGAGGCCCGTGTCCAGCATTGGACGTCAACCGGCTGATGATGAAGCTGATGAACAGGTGTAGGAAATTAGCAAATCCTGTCAGACACCTAATTCCCGATGTGGAATCCATTTGCAAATGCAATCGTGTTATTAAATACGCTGGTTACCGAATGACGTGCTGTCGCTCACACCGAAATAAACATCTGCACTAATATTATAAAAGTAGATAAGATAGATAGATAAATAGATAGAAAATTCTTTATTGCACATAAAATAAGTGGAAAGAACTTTAAAAGAAAAATAAAAGGAAAAGAAAGTATTTTTATTCATATACAAAAATGGGTATTCACCCCCTGAGGAAGTGAAGTGGGGTGTTGAATCTCCAGGCGTAAGAAGACGGTCAACAATGCCCGTTATAGGGTGACACAAAAACAGGTTAAGACGATACTCCTTGAAAAAATTTCCCACGCTAACTCCGCCCATAAGCTCCGATTAGAAAGTGATAGCGCTATACTCACTTGAGCCCGAGATGAGATGCGGTATAGATTCTATCCCGCCCAGAAGCACTCAGAAGTAAATTACGTAAGCGACATGTGATAAAACTTCGTTTTGCTTAAAAAATAAAGTAAGTAAGTAGCAAATATAAAAATAAATCATCTGCTATTTTGTTACGTGCTGTGATATTCTACCGAATTGTATAAAAAATTTCCGTCAATATCTACTAGATTCGAAGGATGGACGTAAAAAAGGTTTTAGGAGGGCCGGTTTCAAAAAATAAATCTATTGTCAAAGTTTTACCAATCTTGTTTCTGACCTATGATTTCGTTAGATTACATCCTCAAGTAATCACTGTATAAACATCAAGTTTGTAACTTTTACCTTTACTGAGTGAGAATGTGACGAAGTGACTCCAAAGTCAAGGAGGCTCATCTTAATGTACGATTCTAAATTGTTTGAGTACTCTTTTATCATCATCATCATAATCAGCCACGTCTTCATATCTTTGGGAAGTAGTCATCCTTATCGACGGCTCGGCGTCAACTGCTGGGCACAGCGGCCTCCCTCTCCCATAGAAAGCCACAACGAGTCACGAACCCCCTCCTCCACCGACTTCCTGCGTCGGTCCATTGAGTGCCGTCCTGCACTAAACGAGAATGTTTATAGAATTGAAGTTATCGTGGCTTGGTATCATTTTAGAAAAATTACGACTATACACCACGTAAAGGACCTCAAAATGGTCAACGAAACGTCAGCAGGAGAATAGTAAAGTACGTGGTGTATAGTCGTAATTTTTCTAAAAAGAGAATGTTTATTCTTCAACCTCTTTAATTCCCAGTAATTCAGTTCAACTCTGCTCAGTTCGGTGTAACAGGTATCCTAATTTGTCGTCGTAGCATTAGTTAGTTCAGTTTGGTATAATTTTGATTTCGGTTGCTGCTCCAAATTGTAGTTTATTGGAGCGTATGAGTTAGTACCAATCCAACTAGTGGATATACCTAGTTCCGGGTTAACATAACACATAATTAATAATGTACGATTAGATATGTGCAGATTTTATAAGGGTTGTTTTATAATGGTTCACATTATAAACACCCAAAACAAAAAAAAACAAACAACCATCAATATGTTACCTCATCATTGTCTTGTCCTTATCCCAATTTATTTGGGGTCGGCGCAGTACGTCTTTCTCTTCCACTCTCTCCTGTCAGCCGTCACCTCATCATTCACTCCTTTCTCATTCATATCATCTCTCACGCAATCCATCCATCTTTTCTTAGGTCTTCCTCTTCCTTTCCATCCACTAACCTTCATATTCATCACTCTCCTAGTTACATGTGTTTCATCCCTCCTCATAACATGCCCATACCAAGCTAAACGATTCCCTTTCAACTTTTCTGTCACTGGTGCAATTTTCAAACTTCCTCTTATATACTTTATTTAATGATGTTACCTATATTTTTAAAATCTATTCTTAATGTGGCCAACGTAGAAACTTTCTTAATTAAGTGGCTTAAAAAACTTATTAGCACCTACATTTTTCGAATATTTCGCTTTTTTTGTTTGCAAAACGCAAACATAAATAGTTAAAAATTAACAGTGCATGCCATAAAGATAAAAAATCCAATAAAAGTAAATATGAAAATCCTGGCAGGATACACAGCACAACAGCTACGAATTCCCATAAAAATGCCAAAAAAATAAACAAAAACGAACCGATAATTTTTAAATTTGGAACGTTTATTATTTTCGCAACTTTCCGAATCATGGTTCATTGTTAGCAAAAGGGAAAGATCGAATCATTCCACTACTAATTGCAAATATTTGAAAGTTTTGATGTTTATTTGTTATTTAATCACGCCATAAATGGCTCAACATCGGTACCACGCGAGAAAAATCCTATGGCGGATATGGAAAAAATAGTTTTTAAAGTAAGTGTTTGCAATAAACGGAAACATACAAAATAAAAACAATAAATCTAAGCAGCCTTACGGAACGCAAGGCAGTGGAAAAAGTGCTAACTCGTAAGTAGATACGGATGTTGTAGGGCTGCCACGCTGCACGAGCTCACTTAAATTTGTTACCTAGCTAGATGGTAAAAATAACCCTTAAGGCGATGCCACACGGCCGTTGTGGATGCGCTGCGTCGGGCGCTGCGACGACGAAGCGGTGACGCTCTCCGTAGTTCTAAATACAAATCTGAACGACATGCCACACGGGGCGTTGCCGGAGACTTCGCTGTTCGTCTGTATTGTCTGCATGTCTGTCTTTTCCATATATATCTGACTTCAGTCAGACATCTGTGGTCTGTCCGCAGAAGGTATGTTCCTCAGCAACTATCATTACTACGAGCCCTGGTAGTCTAGGCTTAAAAATAGGACTCCTTCAACTCCTGTGGATGTCGGAAAAGAAAGCTACCAGACCCAGCTACAGAATATTTGTAGATCATGCAAACATTTGTCTCGCGGAGGAATCGAACCCGCAAATCGTAAATGAATTGTTGAAATGTATGAATGTATTTTCTGATCAAGTGACAACCCTACATTTTAATATGGATTGAACGGGTACTGAACCGCCCATACACAAACAGAAAAACGGACAGACCAAACAAATGGACCACGGATCTGAATAAGCCTTACTTTGGGAAAGACTTTAAAGACACTTCGAAAAATGAGAGACGTTCTCAAAGTCAAAGTCAAAAAATTTAGTCGTTCCCCAACTCGCTCAACAAAAACTCGCCCACGTTTGTCCAGTAGGGGAATTGAAAAATTATTTTATGTTAGTTCCGTAATGATTGAACCGAATTTGATGAAGTTTGATACTCAGATAGATTATGACCTGGATCGAAACACAGGCTACTGTCCGTATAAAGCGAACGAAGCCACGGAAAGACACTAGTAGGTAAATAAATAAGAAAGAATAAAAGAAAGAAAGTTTATTTGTTTTTTCCCCAAAGAACACAACACAAAATTAAACATACTTACCCAATGAAACAAATTGCCAAAAGACAAGCAAAATTACACACAAAAAAACTTACACAAAGAACATGTACAAAGGCAAGCTTAATCCTAAAAGAGTTTTCTTCCAGCAAACCTTAGAGGAGTGGGAGAAATGATAATAAAGAATAGATTAAACTTTAAAAATAAATATGTAGGTAACCAATTACTCAGGTGTGTTGTGTAGGGTCAAATAGGTCCCTGTCTCAGCATAAGCTGCACCAGACCTGGATACGGTGTGCTGGTTTTCAGACAGCGCCTAGGTGATGCCACAAACATCAATAAACATTAAACAACATAACATTAAACAACATAACATTAAACAACATAACATTAATAACATTTTGTTAATAGTACTAAGAACTTTGTGTGAAAGAGTTCGTCCGGAAGTACTATCACCGTACCTATTTCTGCCGCCAAGCAGTAGTGCTCGCATTGCTGTGTTTCGGTTTGAAGGGTACTGGTGCCGGTGAACAGGCACATGAGACTTTTCATCTTTTTGGTTGGCAGCGCGCGTGTGATGCCTCTGGGGTTGCAGGCGTCCATAAGCTACATTAACTTATTTCCATCAGGTGGGCCGTATGCTAGTTTGCTAACCAATGTACCTAGTATGAAAAAAAACAACATGAGATTAAACAATAAATAGGCAGGTAGGCTAGAGGCGAAACTCAACGAAAAGCTCTCGTTTCCTACATCACAGATCACCACATAAGAAGTACTTACAGTGTTGTAGCGTATTTACAGAAAAACAAGATCGTAACTCCGAAATCCGTGTAATGAAACAGTAATATGCCCATTACCTCCGTCCATTAGTTCATCCAGCTTGCTTTATTTAAGCCGATTTCACTCACCAACTCCCAGCGTTGAAAAGGTTTGGGATATGGAAAAAACATTATATCCAGAGTCGCTACTTGTTAGCTAGAAACATGTGATTCCCCCCGTAAGTGGACCAGGGTGGAAATTTTTATCAAAAATTAACGCAGATATCTTGCGATGATCCAAGGTCACGGATATAGCTCTCAGAATTCGCAAGTTGAAGTGGCAATGTGCAGGTCATATAGCTCGAAGAAATGATCACCATTGGGGAGTAAAGGTGCTCGGGTGGCGACCGCAAACCGGACGACGCGGTAGAGGAAGACCTTCCACTCGATGGACTAAAGACATTATAAACATCGCAGGAAATCGGTGGATGGAGGCGGCTCAAGACCGTACGTTGTGTCATTCAAAGGGTGAGGCCTATGTTCAGCAGGGGACTTCTATACAGGCTGATGATGATCTTGCGATGAAAACTTTTGGGGTGTCATTACAAAACATGCACTAAGTTTGAGTTTAAACCAGGACTACCAGTCCAGGTTTAAATATCGACCTATGGTATATACGGCTGTGATACAAATCAGATAGTTTGTTTTCCTGAAGCAACTTTCGAGCTAGATAGTCCAAGCTTATGCCAAAAATTACATAAGCTTGGACTATCTCTGGTTTTCCTAAAACCAGGCAGCCTCCTAGTTTAGCAATGGTCTATAAATTGACAGTTGATTGCTTGATGGAGGTAAGAATTTCGATATCTCAATTGTGATGAGATGTGACACAATCTGTCAGTTTGATACTTTGGAAATTTGTGTAGGAGCGCGAGAATTGATTTCGGAAAACAAACCATCTGCTTTCATATTAAAGTCGTGTATGCCTAAAATGTCGACATTTAATCCTAGACTATACTAGTACCTAGTACCTGGTCTAAATTCAGATTTAGACCATGTTCTGTAATAAGGCCGTTGGAGTTTAGAGGAAAAACTGTTACGTGACTTCGGCTTCGGAACCCTGCACTTTGCGTGGTCCGATACGGACTTGGCCAGTTTTTTACATATGTTTTTTCTCAAGATCAGCTTGTTTCGAAATACTCTATAACCCAATTTCAGTTTCTCTCAATATTTACAATAGAATAGAAGACAGTAAAGTCACGTTACTGTCTGAGTGGTAGTAAAAATCAGCCGAGCCCAAAATGGGCAAATTATATTTTGGCAGGATTCCTGCTACGCCCGCCGCGTTCCGTGATTTTATTGAAAATCTTGGCAGAAGAGAACGGACTTTTGTTTTTTTTTTGTCTTTCAAATAAAATGGCAGCCAATGTTATTGTGGAACGTCTGATATTAGTGGGTGCTGTTTGTCTTTGAAAATGCCTGGGATTTTTTATGGCGATTTACAGTTCGACCAAAAAGATAAAGATAAAGATAATTTATTTGTTTTGAATATGGTAATTTTACATTGATGGTAATAATTCACACGTCCAACATACTCAGTCATACATTATGACATACAAATAATTTAGTTCCCATGTAGGTACTTAGTAGATAAAAAATGGTCAGGACAGGTTCGTCGTGGCATTCTAAGGGGGAGGGCAGTGGACTTCTACAGGCTGATAATGATGATGAAAACGGAAATATAGGCAGAAACTTCATAACGTCATCCTCAAAATGTTCACATTCAAATACAAATCGCGGTGGGCTATCCCGATCCTTGAATCTCGTTCCGGGCACATAAATCGTGCGGCACGTGAGATTGACGACGCCTCTCTGTGCGGTGATGGCCTGCACTGATGTTCATGTGATAGCTTCGCTTAATATAACAGCATGCTATGGTTAGAGCATCAATATTTTACATTCAAGAGTTTTAATAGCCCATATATATATGCTCATATATATGTATATATGTGGCATAGCCCTTTCATTGAAAGGGCTATGTTGTCACATAATACAATTCAATGATGACGGATGTCAACGACGAATCGATATTTTGTACTGAATAGTTTTTGAACTGAATCGCTATAAGAGCTCATGGTGACCTGTGGCCTTAAGTTGTATGTATATCATTCTAAAGACAGGGATGAAGGGCGTCTCAATAAAAAGTGTGTAGATGGCAAGATATCCGCTGAAAAGTATGGTAGAGACGGACGAGATGATATATCGTGCCAGAGTTTTCCTTCTTCAACCGTCAACTGAATACCTTAATCAAATTCACCTTTGATTATCATCGCAGGAAACTCACCACTTTTTAGGGGGAAATACCCATCCAACCAAAGTTCGCTGTTGACAAAAAAAACTATGGTTTTGTATCAAGTTTTGTCAAGATTCATTGAAAAATGCGACCTGCACGCGAGTACGTATATATACATGCATACTTGCATACATACATAGGTACATCCGAACATTATTGGGCTAGTATAATATGAGAATTGGCACCTGCCAATTCTATTATTATTATTTATTTATTTATATTTATTATTATCAAAATCGGTTTACTTAGTAGTTTTTGCTTGTCGTGAGAATAAAATATAATAAAAATGTTAACAAATCCGACCATATTTCGAAATGATCAGAGTTCTTACGAACCCCTCGAGTTTACATCTCGTCCACGGACCCTTAATCCTAGTTGAGTCCTCACTTAACTTAAGGTGACTTACATATTCATGCCCATCTCACATGCAAATCTTAGCCCACACATTCGCACGTATATTTAACTTAAACTCTAACTAAGTTACGAACTAACTTATTGGACCTTTACTTGAGAGTTTAGACAAACACGGCGACGGCAAACCGATATTAGATCTCAGATAGGTAGTTAGGTACCTAAAGTGTCAAAAAGTCAACAACCCTTGAACAAGAAGGGACCGTGAAATATGCAAATTCAACTAAATACGGACAGTGGAGGGGCATAGATGAGGTCATTGGAACGCATTGCATAGATATGTTGGACTAGCAATTGCTCCTGGCTCCGCCCGCTTACAAATAAATGGATGTAATATTTATCGCCTGTATGCTATTCTAATGTATAAGCTATAATACTAGTTTCATCAAAATCCGTTAATTAGTTTTTGCGTGAAAGAGTAACAAACATTTTGTTACTCATTCACGTTACATGTTACACGTTACGTTACAACAAATCCATTCATCCTCACAAACTTTTACATTTATAACATTAGTAGGAAAGTAGGATAGGATAGTAGGATTAGGTCCTACAGGCCCTGAAAAAGATTATAAATAAATAAAATAAATAAATAAATGCTGGACATATCACACAACGTTATCTAGCCCCAAGATAAGCAGAGCTTGTGTTATGGGTACTAGATAACTGATATATTATACTTAATACATACATATACACATTACATAGATAGATATTTTTTATTATACATAGAAAATACCCAGAACACCCTGAACAAATATCTGCAGATCGTACAAGTATTTGTCCCGAGGCGGGAATCGAACCCGCAACCTCCGTCGCAGGCGAACCTGCGCCCGCCGCGCCAGAGAGCTCGTCGAGATTACTGAATAGTTTCTTTGAACAAAATCGATACAATTGCCAACTTATCTAGAATATCACGCTGAATCTGATTTGGAAACCTTTGTCAATGTTAGTAAAGTTAATTATTTATTTATTTATTATTTAGTTCAAAAACTATTCAGTATAAAATATCAGTTTGTCATTGACATTCGTCATCATTGAATAAAAAAAAATCGCAGAAGTCTATAGACCTTCTGCTACTGTGCCTTTTAATATAGTTGCAGACATCACGGAACCGATATTTTGTACTGAATAGTTTTTGAACTGAATCGCTATAAGAGCTTATGGTAAGGCCTCAGGTGTTCTTACATCTTGTAGAAACGCCGCACCATAATTTAAATAGCCCAAATGTATTTATTTTTACGAACCATCGGTTGACAGCATATCATATGTCCACTCTGCAAAGTTATCTGTGGCAGCATTAAATGTATGTATGGATAATTACGTTAAAATTATGGAGGGTAGGCTTAGATTAAGATAATTTAGGCTATAATACGAGCTAATGAATTTGACCAGCAGCCATTAATGGTAATCATGATAGGTTGGAAGCGATTTTGATGATAATAGAACGGCCATGATAATACTAATTAGTATTTTAGAGTTTCGCAACGGGCTATAGAAGGTGATTATAATGCTAAGAATTTCACTATGTGATAGAATCCAAAATTAGGAAATCTTTAGAAGAACCAAGATCACCGACATTACAGAATTAGCAAGTTGAAGTGGCAATGGGCGGGTCATATAGCTCGCGTCGCTCAAATATTTGTACGGTCTACAGATAATTTCTAAACATCTGAAAGTCATTGATGACTTAAACTCTTGTATCTGTGATATTAATACAAGTGCCTACTCCAGTACATCTCCTGAAAAACGGTGATTTTTGATGATATTTAGTCACTCAGTGATAATCAAAAATCGCACCCCTACCCAGGGTATTTTTTGGGGTTAGTCTGATCCACGCAGCGCCACTTCTTTCTTAGCATTCATCATCAGCGTTTAGACGTCTTCTGTTGGACGAGGCTTTCCCCATAAAATGCATTAGGGGGAATCATAATCCACGCTTAGCAGGCGGATTGGTGATCGCAGTATTAGAGTTGAGCGCTTAAGTGGATGCTGTTGCCCATCCCCTGGTGTAATCCCTTAGTCGGTTCTTACGCCATCCACGGGAGTAGACGGAGGGCACCTAGGTTTCCTAGAATTAGTAAACAAAATGGCAAAAACAGTAGTATCGGTAGGAAATTAAAATAATCACAAATATCGTATGCACATTCATAAAGCCGTCGAACGTGAGTGTCGTACTGGATAGAAATGCCTTGTAAGTAGGGTTGTCACTAAAAAAAATTAAATGCAAAAGGAAGACTTGGTCATAACTTTGTTAGTTTTATATTTTAACTCTTTGTTAAATTTATTACTATTTAAAAAAGTGAAACGTAATTTGTTGTTTATTTGTTTGTGCTTTTAACGCCCAAACGGTTGGACCAATGTTGATAAAATTTTGTAAATTGATAGATAAAGCCTGGATCAAAACATCGGACACTGTTTATGCTGAAATTCAACTCCTGCGGGAGAATAACGTGGTTGAAATCGTAGGCGACCGCTAGTCCTTCATACAGCCAGTATGCAAGTTGCAGATAAAATTATAATAACATGACTTTTTAATGTGTTTAGGGCAAAAAAATCACGTTTGCTGTATGGGCGCCCCCTTAAATATTCATTTTATTCTGTTTTTTAGTATTTGTTGTTATAGCAGCATCAGAAATACATAATCTGTGAAAATTTCAACTGTCTAACTATGACGGTTCATGAGATACAGCCTGGTTGCAGACGGACGGACGGATGGACAGCGGAGCCTTAGTAATAGGGTCCGTTTTACCCGTTGGGTACGGAACCCTAAAAAACTAAAAATCCGAGTAACGGAAAATAATCCCAAAGACTAATAAGTTTAATTGGTCTAGTGGTTACTGTGGAAACCACTACGCGACTCGCATTTTATCTTTTTTTTTTGTTTGTTTCGTTTGCCAACCCTAATATGGCTGATCCCGTGCGCAAAATGCACAATCTATAGAATGGTATAGGCAATGCGATGGCGCGGATAACAATCGCCTTAATTTATACGATAGTGTTCGTGCGCACGCATTACAAATTGTATTGACAACCCTAACGTGGAACTAAATGTATGCCCGAGTGATTGAACTAGGTATTTCTGAACGCAACATGTTGGGCAATTTTCGTTTAAAATTTGGTCCTTGCTAGGCTATTTAGGAATGTTAGGTGCCCTAGTCGTGGGAAAGCAATGGCGGCGATGAGCTCACCACTAAGCACGATTATATTTCCTCGATGGTATTACCCACTGTGAAATGAGGCACATGGAGGGACTTTTTCTGCTTAATCGAAAAGAGACGTCGTCCATTTTATTTTATTTCAATTTCTGTGGTTTTTGCCACCAAAATTACACAATGATTACCCTCATTGTGTAATTTTGGTGGCATTTTAACCGGTATAGCTTGTTTTATAGAGCACATGTTAGTGAATAAATATAAATGTATTGCGTGTCTTTTTAAATGGGTGGAAATTGTTTACCAGCATTTTGGTAAAACTACCACTGCTTTACTAGAACTGGGGGAGCATTGTCTAACGAACTGATAATCGCTTTCAATTACGATTTCGCATAACATTGCGCCGCATGCTTTAGTTTACTGTCAGAAGCAGAAATATTCAAAACATAAAGCGCAATGTACTGTAAAATCGGAATCGAAAGAGATTATCAGTTCGATAGCCAATAAAGGGGCAGGTCTTGACTTTGACTTAAACCACTTGACCTAATGTTATCACAATATTATACCTACTTGTGACACTGGCAAAATTGAGGAGACTTTCCTCAGAGGCCATAATTAAAAGAAGAAGAAGAGGCACATTGAGTCTCTGACTACCCCTTCGGAAAAAGGATTATGTCTATGCTAGTTAATAGTATACCTTCATTCAATGCGAGCCTCGCAGAAGCTCCTTTCATGCACATCCGTATATATAAAATCGTTGCGTGACTGACTGACTCACTCACTGATTGACTGACTGACTCACTCACTGATTGGCTGACTCACTCACTCACTCACTCACTGACTGACTCACTCACTCACTGACTGACTGACTCGCTCACTCACTGATTGGCTGACTCACTCACTGACTGACTGACTCACTCACTCACTGACTGTGACTGACTGACTGACTGACTGGCTGACTGACTGACTGACTGACTGACTGATTCACTTACTTACTGCCTGACTGACTCAGTGACTGATTATCAACGCACAGCTTAAACGGTAAATCCTAGAGACCTGAAATTTAGAGGGCACATTCCTTTTAAGGTCTAGGGGTGCTCTGAGAAAGGAATTTCTGTAATTCATCCCCTAAGGAGGTACAGCAGAGTATTGGAGTTTGTATGGAATAAAGTCCACGCAGACGAAGTCGCGGGCATTCCACTAGTGTCACATAATCTTTTTGGTTCTATAAAAGACATGCCGGTTTCTTTTAGATGTATTTCTTTACGCATTAGTAAACGTATATACGTTCTCCGTTCCGTCTCGGGTAATAAGAGAAAATATTAACCATTAGCCGTGGTGTGTCCAGCCTAAAAAGAATAGAAACCTCCGTCATCTCCCGGGGATGTTTTAAAAAAAAGCTGACGTAAAGGATCTCACCAGGATGGGCATCAGCATCCTACTCAAACCAATCCGCCTGCCAAGCGTGGTGATTATGGGAAATCTCTCCTCAGGTCTCGTCCAGCAGTGAAAGAAAAGAAAGAAAGAAAGAAAGAAAGAAAATACGTTTATTTGTCCCCACATAACTTTTCATTTAAAAAACCGACTTCCGCCATAGTATTTGACAAAATATTTGGATGAAAAAAAATGATGAAAGAACCATAGTGGTGAAAGGATTATTATACTTTTTGAATGCAAATGCTTGGTTTGTTGCTGAAAATATCAAAATCGCCATATGTATGCCTACAATATTTGAGGAGTTCCCTCAATTCCTCATGGATTCCATCATCAGAACTGGATTCTGAAAAAAATGGGACCAATCTGGAAGTATATCTATACAAATAAAAAAAGAATTTTCCAAATCGGTTCATAAACGCCGGAGATATGCGGTAACAAATATAAAAAAAAAAAAAAAAAAAAAAAACAGCCGAATTGAGAACCTCCTCCTTTTTTGGGAAGTCGGTTAATAAAAAGAAACAAAATAAAAACAACAGTAGGTTACCTACCTAAGTAGTAGGTAACTTTACAAAAACTAAAAAAACACCAAATGGCGTTATGCATGTTGTGTGGGGGTCAAATAGGTCCCTGTCTCAGCATACAGCTACACCGGACCTACAAGTAGATACGGCGCGGCGCTGATTTTCAGACAGGGCCTGCCCGAGTGACACCACGAACGTTGAAGTCGAATATACTAAATATATTATGTAAATAAATAATTAATTCATCAGCAAACTAAAATATAAAGAAATAGTTATACTACACAGTTATCAACAAAATATAATATAAAAGTACTCTGTGGTCTGTTAGTAGTAGTTAAAGTACTCTCCTTGGTAATGGCGATTTGTATTGTCTATGGCACAGAGCACTTTTAGTCTATGGTCAGTCAGTCAGTCAGTGTCAATTTATTTTAAAGAAATGAAGGTATACCTATGTATTTTACGAACAGTTTCTGAACTGTTTGGTTCAGTGGACATCTAACGGCTGATAATGATGATGATTATAGCTCATATTTCTCTGCTATTCAATTTAACAATCCATTAACGAGCTTATACAAATGGCAAAAGGATTAAAAGCTAAAAGAATTGATAATATCATAATGGGATTGTAACCGCAGTCAAACCATACAATTTATAAATTGACAGCTTAACGTCGGGTTGCGAAGGGCTAAATACACTGGGACGTAATCAGAGTGGAGGCAATTGCCCCAGATGATAACTTTGACGCTTGAACGATCATTATTGTTTTTAATAATGGGAAGTTTCCTGACAGCTGAAAGAGAATAGTTCTAAATCAATGCATAGATGGCGCAGTCCAGATATGGTTGTCTAAATTTTGTCAGTCAGCCTCCAACTGTCAGAGTCACTGACTTCACTCGCTCATGCTGTACGTTGGTGAAGTAAAGTAAGAATCTACGTAAAGTTTTTGTTGAAATTCTGCTATATTTGTTAGTGTTACGTTATTGCTATAATTTTTTGTTGTTATTGTTGAAGCCGGACCAAGTAGACCGGTCTATAGTACACTTGAAAAACGAGCATCGGAATCGCAACGCGAAATTGGAGGAAACAAAGAGAATTTATTCTCTGTGGTGCTTTTGCAAAATCTTCAGAAGACACAACCATGGCGAGTCACCGCCATCTCTCGGAATTTTAAGAACTATTTTTTCTTTTAATTGCCTCCCTGAAAACTTCCCATTAACACTTCCATAGTAAAATTGGTAGCTCTTTGTACAGAGAGCTTTGAATGTTATGAATATAAGTATTATTTTCGTAAATTTCATTTTGTTTGATATTATAGCTCAACTTGTGTTTGTTTTTAAATAAACTTATTGTGGGGTTCAGACACCCATTTATGGGTCTGGGAACTGGTAGGAAATCAGAACAAACAAACGGATAGTAATAAATTACAAACGACACGCCCGTCCGGGCCGAACGTTGTCCAAGTAATGACATTCCACGGGGGCGCCTCGATCGTAATCGCTTTATTTCAAAGGCTGAATACCACATCTCTTCCTTTTCAACAAATTAAAAATTAACAATTGCTTATTTCCAAAAGTTAACTTACTATTCTTATTTTACTATATACCTCTAGTGATTTTACAACATAAAGTAAGCCATCATTATTCTAAAGTGATACTTCTAATGATTTTACAACATAATTATTATTCTAAATCGAATTTTAACCAGTAATTAAACTACGCCGTTGATGTAATTTTTAATTAAGTACCTATACAATTATCGATCTCTTTACTAGGTACGCTATTATTGTCCTCCTCAATTTCTTCATGATCACAGATCTTCCAATTACTACCTTCTACTCTTTTCAAGTGTAGGTATTATATTCCAACGATACTCCCGATCTTCCTGTATCAGAGCCTTTCAGATTTCTGATCCATGTGCATCGCAGAAGCAGCCTACACCTTCTGTATAGATTGAAGTAGTTCCCACCTCTGGTTGTACGCAGTCTCCGGTTAGACAGGTTAAATTCTGGTGGCAGACTTGGAAGACTGTGGCGTATTCAGATAAGATGGCGTTGGGATGGGTTTGCTACTCAGTGATTTGTTAGGGCAAGTTGTCACAAATAATTGCTTTCCAAATGCCTTCATTCACAAAACTTAAAGATACTACGACACCACTCTGATAATACAATTAGGTGAAAGTGTGGTGTCATGCGATATGATATTATTAGCTAGTTGTAAGTTAGTGCAGACAATCAATTAATTTTTAATCTTAATTTAATGTTGCACAATTTGACATGTCGTCATAGAGACGTTTTGTATTTTAATACTAATAATTTTATTAGAAATTTTGTTTTGACACGAGATACTGTTGATACATAGTATCTTGAGTCAAAACAGACGGCAGACATAGTAAATTCATAATTGCTAAATTGTTAGCATTTCATATTTTTGATCTCGTTATAAGTATCTACTATAACGCAGTTCACGAGCTCGTGGTTAGAAGTAGGTAGTACTAATGAGGGTAAAAGGTAGGAGTGTCAGCTGACAGTCATTTAAACTAGTTCGACAATGAGAAAGCCGGCCACATAAAATGTACAAGCCCTTCCCAGCAAAATCTTAGGCTTAGAAACATTTTTAAACAGTTTTAATGTACATTATCATGTATGTAACTGAACACTGGATGTTACAATTTGAGTTACTCCCTTATTATGAGAATTACAATATTGTAAGTTCATACAAACGCAAGAACGCCATAGGGTTCCTTAACTGTTGTTCGAAATACTTTAAAATGCAAGAAACGTAAAGATGTTGCAAATCTCACTATTGAGAGGACTATTGAGCTGTTGAGCTAGAGCTGCATATCATTGTGTGTTTACCGTCCGCCTGACGCAGAACTTCGCGTTATTTTAATCCACTATGGAAAAAGTATTGCTCAAAACTTTTGTACATAGTAAAATGCTTATAGTCTGCGGAAATTTCAATATAGGTTAGTTCTTTTTCTGAGAGGCTGCTTAATTTGTTTAAATGTTTTAATTTACATCACCTCTTCGAATAACCAACAAGAGTGACACTAACAACATCCACCTGTTTTGATAATATTTATTGTAGTAGTGTTCCAATTGATACATCAGTAATTAAACATTTCACCTCAGATCACTATGGTCACAGCACAGTGCTTTAAATACTTGTAATTTCACTTATCACAGATAGTCGCATTTTGAAATTCCACGGCAGTATTGATCTAAAAATGCCCCTTGTACGTACCGTGCGTAGATGATCCGAATGACCTTTTTACCAGTTTGTCTAAATTGATAAGTGAGGAACATAGTGAGATTGTAAAGCTAGAGCGAATGTCGGGTTATCTGATTGGGCTACAACCCTATATAAACTCTATACGGCTGGGGAATCAATGTTGCACGACCCAACGTTTATCTTGTATATAAAGAACTATTCCAAGTCCTTCAAAAAGTTTGTCATACATTAAAATCATTGCATTTGAGAAATTCAATAGAAAAGTCAGCAAATAAAATTAATACAACTTGGAAATTAATAATGAAACAGGTAAATCTAAACCTTGTAGTAACCAGATGAATTTAAACATAAACAATACTATGTTATCAAAAATATTCAGGTCATGAATGCCTTTGATAGTTTTTCTCTAGTAATTGTGCTAGGTGCTGATATTGCGCCGTGTATGGCCTACATTTTCAATAGATGTCTTGACGAGAGTCTTTCCTCATCTTATGAAACATAGTAAATTAATCCTTTGTTCAAGTCTGGAAATGATAAAGATCCAGGTAACTATAGGCCAATTTCTATATTGCCTGCTTTAAGTAAGATTTTCGAGAAACTTATTCTTACTCAGTTATTGTCACACTTCGACCTCCACGGACTTCTACAGTCATTCATTTTGAATAACTAAGGTTCATTCGACAGCCGATGCTGATACCATGCTCTTAGAACACATATTTGAAGCGTAGGAGAACTCACAGAACGCGATCGTCCTTAGCTTTTGACTGCGTGTGGCATGATACATTAATTTCCAAGTTAAAACATTATGGCATCCAAAATCAGGCAATTAATCTTGTAAATTCTTACTTATCCAATAGAATTCAAAAATTGATGTTGGTGGTGAAATGATCGACTATTGTCATGGGGGTGCCACAGGGTTCAATACTAGGCCCTTTTTATTTCTAGTTTACACTATCAATCCCTTTTTTTACATTATGTGGCATAGTTCTGTTTGCTGACGATACTTCTTTGATTTTCAAAGTTGATAGATCTAAAGCAAATTACGATAGAGTAAATAATTCACTGTCGCGAGTTCTTGTAAATAATGTTTTGATCACAGTAAATAATCTTTTGCTTAATGCTAAAAACGAAAAGCATCAAATTCACATAGCCAAATGTAAAACATTATCAAACTAAATATTAAAATAAATGGGGAGACACTTGATCTTGTTAAGTCTAGTATTTTCTTAGAGCTTTATATTGATCCAGGGGGTCAGTGGGCACCGCAAATTGTGGCTTTAGCTGGTAGACTTAGTTCCACTGCATATGCAGTTTGTATGTTAAGGCAGCTTACTGATGAAGCTACAGCTAGGCTTGTTTAATTTAGCTACTTCATAGTGTTATGTCATATGGTATCATGCTGTGGGGTAAAACAGCTATATTTCCAGCTATATTTGCCTTACAAAATCGGGCAATACGTGCCATTTATAAAATGAAGTCACGTGACCCCTTGAACGCCTTGCGTTTCAAAGAAATCAATATTCTCACAGTAATTTCGCAATATATCTATGAAATATTATTACATACACATAAACACTTGGATAGTTGTATGAAAAAGGGTGACTTGCATGGTATTTGGATTTATAAATACAACCAAACTAAATATACCAAAATTTCGATTGAAGAAAGTAAATGGGTCTTTTATGAGGAATTCTGTACAGTTCTATAATAAACTTCCAGAAGGTGCATCCAAACATCTTACTCGAAGATAAATGGAAATTTCATATTCATATTCATATTTATATCATTTATTCACCGTAGGAACACTGGGAGCACTTGGTTTTGTTATGGTGTACATACATTTTAGCGGCCGCACATAAGCCTTGTCAGATAATTGCTACATCTGATTTGAGCTGATTTGCTATAATATCTGTACTTTTCTCTTTACATGGTTCTATTAGATTGTTATTTATAAGTAGGTATACTCATACTGATACTCATACTCATTTATTAAAACCATAGGAACAATTATTAAGAACACTTGGTCACGTCATACATTATATTTAGAAATTAGGTTATATCAGAGACTAGTTTTACTAGTCTCTGGTTATATCAAGTGGAGCGTGTACTGTCTTATAAACTTTTGCTGATGTTTATTTGCATTTGACTAACTTTCTTAGGTTTTTAAGTTCTCATTTAATATGTATCAGCAACTTCCTGCTCCGAGGCACCACACAGGCGCTTCCCACCTTGTGGTAAGACGTATCATCAAATTAAGTGATTGCAACAAGATTGACAAGCCGTGTTTGTTGCCTGATTCTTCTAGGCTTGAGCGCGTTGGAACAGGAGTAATTTTAGTTTATAAGGCGATTCAAAATGATCCTTGTGATTTCAATGAATAAAATTCATTTCATTTGATTAACAGAGGGATCAAAATGCACTACCTTAGAGTACGTACCTACATTAAACATGTGTAGGTATCGGAGGTTATTGCCATTTATCGCTCCATACTGTCACCATTTTGTAGACATTAACATTCGTCTTTTAGGCAAACTTGCGTAAATATATACGTGGCACAATTTCAATGAGTAGGTACAAGTTTAATTGACTCATTGAAAACAACTTTATAGAAGCTCGTAACACTTTTGTCCATTCCCTGGAGTTGGTTCACATCAACAAGAACTTTATAGGTAGTTATTTGCTATAAGCAAGGTACCAGAAATAAACTCATAAATTGGTTGACATGAACTGGAACATTTTGCCTCATTATTTTGTCATTTCATTATGGTTGCGACGTGTTGCGAGATAATTAGCCACCATAAATTTATTTCAAGTAAGAGGGTACTTAGTAAAAACTTTTAAATTCGTGTGGCCGGTTAAAAATCAAGTTAAAAATATCTAGTTACGACCACGTTACGACTGATTTAAATCACTAAGAAGAAGTACCCTTCCTCGAGTTTTAGAAAAGTTTTCCATGTATGTCGGTATTCAATTAACACAACACTACGCAACTTTTAGTCGAATTATCGACTAGGTACTCACAATTTTTTATCCTCGTCGCCAATGTGGGGTTCAGACACCCATTTATGGGTCTGGGAACTGGTAGGAAATCAGAACAAACAAACGGATAGTAATAAATTACAAACGACACGCCCGTCCGGGCCGAACGTTGTCCAAGTAATGACATTCCACGGGGGCGCCTCGATCGTAATCGCTTTATTTCAAAGGCTGAATACCACACTTATCTTATCTTATCTTGTCGTTATATGCCTACAAGCAGTAACATCATCAGCCTGTTGACGGCCACTGATGAACATAGTACTCTAAGAAACAGTACTTTGTTAGTTATTTACTTAGTAGAGCTCTTCGTGGAAGAGTTCACCCGGCGAAGTACCATCATACCTATTTCTGCCGCCAAACAGTAGTGCGCGTTACTTTGTTCCGGATTGAAGGGTATCGGTGCTGGTGAAATTACAGGTACATGAGACTTTTCACCTTTATGTTTCAAGATGACGGGCAATGCCAAGTAGGGCGCGTCCTAGGTGGACGTGATCTAAGAGTTATTGCATTTGTCATGGGTTGGGGTTACCGGTTAACATTTGGTGGGCCACATGCCAGTTTTGTAATTTACCCATATAAAAAAATACTAAGGACTTCTGGTTTAAGTACACGCGTATGTGATTGAAGATTATTCTGTGACAAACTGTATGCGTTCGAAGCTATCAGGAGTGGATTGAATGTATCGTTTTCTACTTTAAATTCGCATCATTTATTAGTCTCGCCCCACTAAGTTTCGTCCTTATTACGGCCACCCAACCACAAATCCAGCAATCTATAGGAGGATTAATACGCTTTTATTGGATGATACGTTTTTCAGTAAAAGTGTCGATCCAATTTGACATCATCTGCGGTAAGAATGCTAAATAAAAAAATAAAAATGCTAAATAAAAACCGGATAAAATCTCGAAAGTAAAAAACCCGGATATTTCGTCTAATTACATTATATGAATGAACGATTAGTGAATTAAATTACAGACTCATGAGATTTTTCAATGAAATAACATAACACAACATAACAAGACACCGGAGCGTAAAATTAAATTGCTGCAGACGGAGACCTGAAATGCCCTCGTCTTTTAGGGAGTTTCTGGCACCGTTGCCGGAAAAAAGGAAAAAGCCGGAGTTAGATGATTTTAGTCGGAAACTAGGCAGCTTTACTTACGGGTAAGCCTCTTGACGACTACAGGTAATTGACATGTGCAATTGCATTGGATCAGTGATCCCGTAATTATTTTTTTTTTATATATCACTAGCAATTGCTCGCGGGGTCACCCGCGTTATTCAACCGAGAGAACTGAATTTTGGGCTATAAAAGTATGCTATATTTGAATCCAGCTTTTAATCTATCTCTATACCAAATTTCATCAAAATTGGTTCAGTCGTTTTTTTATGACACATTAAAACATCACATGCAAATATGTGTCCCGCATTGGCAATCGAACCCGCACTTCTCGCATCTTTTCACACAAATGAGCAAGCTCAAACGTGCGAGTTGCTACTTTTTTATTTATATATATTTTTATTTTTTATTCTTCTTGGCAAGCAAACAACCATACGGCCCACCTGATGGAAAATAGTTACCGTGGCCTATATGGACGCCTGCAACACCAGAGAGCTGATTCTGAGTTTTGACAAGCAATTGACACGGACGTATGGTGTAGTGTAACACGGATTTTTGTATGGAAAATGAGGCTCACAGAGTGTACGCTAGGGGCGCTTATCAGTGTCTCCATACAAAAATTCACACTACACTACACGAGACGTCCGTGTCAATTGTGTGCAAAATAGTTAGAATCAGCTCTCTGATTCTAAGATTTTAGCACACAATTGACACGGACGTATGGTGTAGTGTAACACGGATTTTGTATGGCGACACCGATGAGCGCCCCAAGCGTACACTCCGTGAACCTCATTTTCCATACAAAAATCCGTAAGAACCGTAGAATCAGCTCTCAGCTCTCAGAGACATCACATGCGCGCTGTCGTCCCTTAGACATAAAGATGAAAAGCACTTCCTTACTAACTGTCTAAATCCTGCAATTTCACAAGCAATATAACCCATAAACCCTGAACATTTTACTCATTCCCTTAGCAAATATCCTTGAACATCAAACAATGTCGCCCGAAAACGTACGCCAAGTGCAGACCTCAGAAAAATTACGCAAGAAACATGACCGCCTATTTATTCACGTTACTGATACAAGGAAACGTACTCAAAACGACCGACCTCAAATGGGGACAGTGGATGAGAAAGTGCTTCTTTTTGTGGATTGTGAAGTCATGAAGATGAAGTGTTTCGGAGGTACATCTACATAGTAACAATGTAGTGTTCTTAGATGTTATTAAATTAAACGAAATGTTGAGGGAACGACGATCCTTATATTCTTTTATGTTTTGACTTGTGTCCTGTAACAACACCTAGTAATGGCTTCCACTTGGATAGCATAAATATGCATTAGAACATTACTACAACGTCTGTACCACGATGCCGCTGACACCTATCTATCAGGTACTTGGGTCATTTCCATACGTCTGTGCAACGTTCCATTACACGCATTTGTGTGCGTTCCAATACCCGTATGTTACACTACATGAAATCATCTTAGTTTTTAATGTAAGATAGCGTCGATCTATCTGTCGTGGTGTGTCCGGTCTAAGAATAGACCCCTCCGCCTCCTCCCATGGATGTCATAAAAGTCGACTAATGGATTACGCCAGGGGGTGGGCAGTATCCATCTGTCTGGTCTCGAAGGACCATCAATGTTGTTTTGTTCCGTTATGTTACACATACAACAGCTTATCGCTGAAATTTGGTGACTACTTTTCAGAGTTCACAAATTCATTAACTATTCGGTGACGAAATTACCAAAAGCTACCACTACTTTACCACTGATTGCATTCCCTAATGCTCGTTTAATTCTGGATCCCTCCACAACGAAAATCCACGATGAACCGGGAACATCTTCAAACCAAAAACATCACATAAGTTAATGTTTTTACGCAATTCTGTGGACCGTTCAATTTCAGCTGAGATTGGAATAGGAGTTTATATCAAAATGGTTTCACCGGATTGAAGAATGCATTCGACGTGATGACGTTGTTTGATACAAATCGAAGATTTAACTTGTTATAGCTATAGAAAACATGTTTTATTTGTTTGCTTTTCAATGGAATATTATGATTATTTTCGAAAATGGTAGCAGGTATTTTCTTTAGAAATCGGACACCATACTCTATATCCTATGTCTACATATAAAAAGCTGGCGTTTTTGAATGATCTTTCCATTTTGACCAGCAACATTTAACATACTGTCTTATCTACTGCTGAAAAAAGGTCAGCTCCAAATCCTTCTTCTTAAATCTTTGGTATTTATGTTTATTTATTGCTCATATCAAGCTCTGCTTAGCTTGGGGCTAGATAATGTTGTGTGGAATGTCCAGCGTTTATTATTATTATTATTGTTTTTATTATTATATGTACGTAAAATATTGTTACTAATAGGTCTTATATTTCTACTGTCTGTCAGGTAGGTAGATGAACCCCGTCGTCAGGGCGCTGCAATTTGGAGTCAAGTAAAAATTACAAGACAAAGTGGTGGTGGTTCCCCCCATGCCTAGGCACTCATTAAAAAAGTCTGACGCAAGAAACCCGGACAGAAATAACAAAGCCGGTTAAATACTTCATTTCATTGTTCATTTCCCATTAAATGGAACTGTCTGAACATTCTGGCTTGAGATCTGTCTCCTTAAGCGGTGATTGAAAAAGTTTTCATTTGACGTTTTACAATATCCTTGCAATGGATGAACACGTGGTACTAATAGAACTCGAATAAAATAAATAAATAGAGGAAGCAGAAATAGAATCGCCTCATCATTGATGGATCATTTAGATCAGCTCACATCGTCTTCAGTTCCTATGGTAATTCCAATTTTTTTCCAACTCGTTTCGAGTTTCAACAGTAAAGGCTTTATCCTATCAGGGCGTTGAACAAGCCAGATGATTAAACCGAAATATTTCATTAGCACTTGATCACGGAATCCTGTTAGCTCGAGTATTCCATCGATTAGGGAAGGGTTAAGTTTGACCACCATTTCAGGCCTAGTACGGCAATGTCATGCTTAATTTGTCTGGGCTATTAAAAGTTGGTCGGTTCGTGTCACCCATTTTCAGGGTTAAAGGTATTTAGGTGGTGGGAAATTAATTAAGAAGTTATTTGCCTTATAGGGTTTGTAAAATTGTACATGGTCTTTAACCCATCTACATATTCTTCGATGATACATGAAAATTGATTCAAGAAGTGTATACATTTTCGCAAACCTAACATTAGCTAAATTTTAAAAACAAACCATAGATCTCCATCAATATCTCCATCAGAATTGTATCACCTCGACTGTTAAAAAATTGTATCAAAACATGTTATTGAAAAACAAACAAGCTCACACTTATTGCACTTTCCATGAAGTTGGTAAAAAAATCGAGACTTCGCAAAAATAAACGCTAATAAAGTGAGCCCAACTTATAAAGTGAACTGATGTAAAAATTATAAAGAACAGGAGTTGTTATCCCGAGTATAACCTTATCTAGTCCACGCAAAGTTTCCAAACTTGGAGGATGTACTGACGAGCCGATTGCACACCCAATATGTAGATCCAATCTCGTGAAAACACTTAGTGATAGTTGTACTTATTGCAACAACAGTTTTATACTATCTTGACAATTTATTAATTAATTTATTATCTATTCTTAAAATGTAACATATCCTCCAATCCGTGTTTTTGCTATACTTTTGTGCCAATCAATGATAAAAATGCTGTTTTTCAGTAACAATACTTAACCTCAAATAAAAACTGTTTTACTTTTTAATCATATCAGATATCTTTGAAATCGAAATAATCTTTGAGTAATATAAAATTTTGAGAATTTATGAGCCATAAGTTGGGTACAAAATTGGCCCGTTTATACAGCCTTTCAAACAAAGTAGGCGCACTTAGAACAGGAAACTTCATGAAAAGATTCTCACTGAAGCTTATACAAGAACTGTTTAAAGAATTTATTTACCGCAAAGATAAGCTCAAAGGATGCTTTTGATGGAAATTCTTATTAAGAGCATTTTTTCTAACATTTTCCTGAGAAAGGTTTGAATTTTTTAAGTTTTTTTTTCCAATGTTTTGACGGCAAAGGCTCGGAACTGTACGAAAATTAATGTTTTATCTTTTAACTCTTCAAAATCATCTGGTTATTTAGTTGGAATATAAAACACATTCTAAGCATAACGGCTTTTAGCCTGGTACAGAGAGAGAAGATAAACCTTACATTCGTGAAAACGAAGCCTCTTGTAAATTCATCTGCCAGATTAATGGCCATTAGGTGTACTGGATAGAATGAATCGTACCAAACCAGACCTGACGGGTGGTTACGTAACCATGTTGCTATTGGTTTCAACCGATTTCAATGCTGTTTCTATTCGAAATGACGCTCTTGCGACTACCAAATTTACGCATTTTGCTTACAAAGGTAACTTAGATTTGGACTGCGTAAATTAAGTAATCGCATAAACGTTATATCAAATAGAAACAACATTGAAATCGATTGAAATCATTAGCAACATAATTACGTAATCACCCGCCAGTACCCCAATTACAGTAGCAAAATGGTAATGGGAACGCAATAATGGGGATCATTTTGGCATTTAGCGCTATCTAAATTTTATGAAACTTGAATAGGGGAAACTTTTTGACATAAATATTCCTCCATGTTTCAAAAGATTTGGACAGCACTAAGACTGCCAAAATGATTTCCATTGTTGCTTTCCCCATTGCCATTTTTGCTGCTGTAATAAGGGTGTAAGATTATGTTAGCAGAGTAGCGAGCATTAGGCTGATGACGATGATGTCGAATAACGGCTAGTACATTATCGCTTATCTAGAGTAGGTGTCTCGTATTTTTTTTTCTTTTTGGCTAAGTGTCGGAAGTACTATAATGATTTTTTAGAAAAATTACGACTATACACCACGTACTTTACTATTCTCCTGCTGACGTTTCGTTGACCATTTTGAGGTCCTTCCTCATGAGCACCGACCGCGACCACGCTCAAAGGTCGTGCGACGAGAACTAGCCTGGCTCCGCCGCTCCGCACGTTCAGCCCGACTGGACAATGGGGCAGGCGGCGGGGGCGGCGGGGGAGAGGCAGCAACCCGTTCACCGTCGCTCGCGTCAATCGCGTTACCGACAAAAAGCTGCGTACACACTGTGCTAATTGTATCACATTCCAGAACACCTCGGCCACAGTCCCGGTCAGCAGTCGCGGAGTTCAATACCGGTCTCCAAGAAGGAGATATTCCCCAGCCCTGGTCTCGGTTAAAATTCGGATGCCGGTTTATCTCGATCGCCTCACGAATTTTCCGAGGGACGAAGAACTTCTCCCTTGCCAAAACCGAAGTCTTGTCAAACCGTATATAATGCCTTGAATCCTGTGTGAGTGCATGTTCTGCGACTGCCGATTTATCCGTGTCCAGGTTCTTCACACTCCGTATGTGTTCCGTCAGTCTGGTAGCTATGCTGCGTCGAGTTTCACCAATATAACTCTTACCACAATCACACGGTATGCTGTACACACCAGGTACACCTAGAGGATCCCTGTCTTTTGGTGACCTCAGGAATTGTCTGATCTGGTTTGGTGGTCGGAACACAGCTTTTATGTTATATTTCCGGCGTAAAAAACCACCAATCTTGTCAGTCACACCCTGTATGAACGGGAGATAGACCGGAGAGCGTTCCACCATTGGTACTCGCCGACGTTCATCCGCATGACCTTTGAGCGTGGTCGCGGTCGGTGCTCATGAGGAAGGACCTCAAAATGGTCAACGAAACGTCAGCAGGAGAATAGTAAAGTACGTGGTGTATAGTCGTAATTTTTTTTTTTTCTAAAATGATACCAAGCCACGATAATTTCAATTCTATTACTATAATGATGTTAAGCGCTTACTTCTGCCTACAGCAATAATAAAACTAATAATATTTATTTCAGGCTTAATGGGAAATATACAATAAATTATACCCAAAACATTAAGCCAATAGAAATATATACCTTATAGACATAAGCCGGGTCTTCTACGGCATGTTTTAGTGTTTTACAAACATATAACATGTTAGTTATAAAACGCGTAGCAGACCCGGCTTAACATACATATATTATACCTACTTGAAAACGTATTTAACGATTACACGTGAAGACAGCGACGTGTAGACGTGAAGACAGCGACGTGTAGCGCACCTGTCGCAATGCATTACCTTACAGGCCACATTTGATTTCAGTTCGCCTCCAAGCCAGTTCCCATAATTACCCCCATAAAAGTGCCAAATAAATTGAATTCCCTAAATTGTTAATCGGTCCACTTCGGATCTGGATCTCGGGGTCCCACAGATTGGCAATTATAAAAAAATGCTTTTAAAATTAGGCACGGATTGAGTTTGAGCGATGGACTGTGTACAGACTACGTGTACAGAGTAGAGGCTACAGTCTTACCTACTCCCTTATTCATAATCAATTTTTAAACCTATTTTAGTTATAACTTTTCATTTAAAAAACCGACTTCCGCCATTGTATTCGACTAAATAATTTTGGATTAAAAAAAATGTATGAAAGAACCATAGTGGTGAAAGGATTATGATACTTTCTGAATGCAAATGCTTGGTGTCTTGCTGAAAATATCAAAATCGCCATATGTATGCGTACAATATTTGAGGAGTTCCCTCAATTCCTCATGAATCCCATCATCAGAACTGGATTCTGAAAAAAATGGGACCAATCTGAAAGTATATATATTCAAATAAAAAAAGAATTTTCCAAATCTGTTCATAAACGCCGGAGATATGAGGTAACAAAAAAAAAAAACAACCGAATTGAGAACCTTCTCCTTTTTGTGAAGTTGGTTAAAAATATGTTTTGTCTTGTTTTGACATTATGACATTTTTCATAAGAGAGAACAAGATAAAAGCTATTTTAAACTAAAATATGTTTTAAAAATCATTATGAATAAGGGCCTAAATCGCAAACAATTGCGAGCCTCAATTTCCATACAATAATTCGTGTTACACTACACCATACGTCTGTGTTAGTTGCTTATTAAAACTCAAGAGGGCCAAGTGTAAGTTTTGCAGCAACCATTGTAACGATGATTACGCGACGATCGTCCGTGTATTTCCGATTCACGAAATGACTTATCTCTACAATTTTCAAGTTTTTAATTAGAGTTCTTATAGTTGCCAAGAAGAAAAAAAATATGGTAAATATTTAAAAAATTTCACTCGATAAAAAAAACAATGATACCACCTTTTCAAAATTGAAATCCAATTTTAGACTTACTTTTTACACGTTTTAAGTTTTGAAACATTTGGCTCATTTAGCTTAACTACGAATGTCAATGAACACAAAACAACACTATACAAATCATTCAATTAAAACATTGTCGGCCTTATGACATATGTATGAACATGGACTAAATCTGAATTTAGTCCAGGCGTACTAGTCTAGGATTAAATATCGACATTAGGCATATGCGACTTTATATACGAAACCAGATGGTTTGTTTTCCGAAATCAATTCTCGCGCTACTTCGCAAATTTCCAAAGTATCAAACTGACGGATTGTGTCACATCACAATTGATATGTCCAAATTCTTACCTCTAACAAGCAATCAACTGTCAATTTATAGACCATTGCTAAACTAGGGGGCTGCCTGGTTTTAGATAAACCAGAGATAGTCCAAGCTTATGTCATTTTTGGCATATCTAGCTCGAAAGTTGCTTCTGGAAAACAAACCATCTACTTTTGTATTACAGTCGTATATACCCTAGGTCGATATTTAAGCCTAGATTGGTAGTCCTGGTTTAAACCCAGACTAAGGGCATTTTTTATAATAACACCATATGTGTTTAGTGTGTGGTCTGCTGATTTCCGCAAAATCAGCGTTAGCTATCTCAAAAAGTGTTAATGAGCTGAAATGAGAAAAAACACTATCTGAATTTCGCGCCACTTTGCTTACGTTTCAGCTTATGCGATGGTTAAGTAGTGATGGGTAAGTAACGCTTCAACAGTGCTTCTTAAGTTCCGTCACTAGCTTTGCCCATTTTATGGCCATAATATCTTAACCTACCACATTGGTGCGATAACGTAACTCTGTTGCTATCGGTTTCAATGTTGTTTCTATTTCAAATAACATTTTTGCGATTACTTTATTTACGCAGTCTAGTTGCAATCAAGCTATGTAGGCTAATTTTGTTGATAAGGTAATTGCAAGAATGTCATTTTGGATAGAAACAGCATTGCAACTGATTGCAACAGAGTTACAAAATCCGCAAACTAGTCACTTACCTAACGTGGTGAAGCAAAATCGTATTTGCTTATCGCGACTGCATCGCTTCTAAAAGTCACCGTGTGTAAACGCTCTCTGAGTACTTTGAACGCGTACTTAGTTATAAAGTAGCTTAATATGAACGACCATCCAAAGAAAATCCTCCTCACAAGTCCCCAAAGTGAAACTTTAAATGAATATTACGCATTTTCGTGTAAGTTGTAAATTGTGTTTTTGCAGACGACTTTTTAAACTTAATCTCAAGTTAAATAGCTTATTTTTAAGTACGACGCTCGAGAAAAATTCTGGAATTGACCTTTTTGTGTTGGGACAATTTCTTTAACAATTTTAGAATTTTTATAGTGGAGCTAAGATAACAGATCTAGTAAGTTGTGACAGTACATTTTAAAATTTTTGAGTAGTTCATTCTAAGTTTTATTTAAGTTTTCATTGTTTTAATATATCTAGTTAAAAGTTTTACAGTTTCAGATAACGTACAAGTATATTTTTTTAAGCTGATACTAATTGTGTTTTTTTAGGGTTCTGTACACAATGGGTGCAAAACGGGGCCTTATTACAAAGCCTAGGTCAGTCTGTCTGTATGTATTCTATCACAGGAATATATCTCAGCAGCCATAAGAGACAGGCAGTTGAAATTTTCGCAGACTATGTGTTGTTTGTTCATGAACCCTATGCAAATAATAAAAAGGCAAAAAAAAAACAAACCCCATCTTACCCCCATGGGATTTGTTTGTTAATACAAGTACAAGGCATAAAACGATAGCGCGTTCTAATCTACTAGCGGCGGCATCTAGTTTAGAATTGAGTAAACTTCAGAATCCTATACTATGCGTAGTTTGAGAGGAGACGCATGTCTAGTTTACTTTTGTTTAGTCAGTGATGAGAGTTAAACACAGACATTCAAAAAATTACAAAAGCAACGGATGTTACGAAAAAAGTTTTATCCCTTAAATGGAAATAGGCTGGGCATATACAGAGGCTGCAAGATGAGAGATGGTCCAAAATAATAACAAATTGGTATCCAATACATAAAAAATGGAATAAAGGAAGACCGCATAAAAGATGGGATGATGACACTGCAAAAGTTGCAGGCAAAGCGTGGAACAGAGCGGCTAGGGATAGAGCAAGATGGCAAGAGCTGGAGGAAACTTTTTGCCGCTAAATGCGGTACTTACTCTAGTTAAATAGTTAATTTTTAAAAATAAACAAGCTATTTGAAGAGATTATATTCAATAGTTATATAAAAATGTATTAGTTAATTTTAGGTTTTAGTGTTTTTTCTTTTCTTTTTGATGTATGTGTAAGAAAATCAAGCTTTTTATTATTATTATTATTATCAGTGACGAGAGTCACAGGAGAATTTTGTTCGTCCAGTTGCATCTTTTAAGCGCTCAATGGCACTGACTTCATCAGCAGCCTTAAGAAGTCCAATGCTGAACGAGGCCTCCCCCAAATAAAAACGGGGGGAATTGACTTATAACCACCACACTTGGCAGGTGGATCGCAGTATTCGTGTTGAGTAATTGGATGCTGCTGCCTATCACCACAGAAAATTAGTTAAAATAAAGTTCGGGTCTCGTACCGAACTCGTGTCGATGTGTTATGCCAGTAATGGTATTCTCCTAACTTGAAATACAACACGGTAATGTGATTATATCGAAATGTGACCGAAACTTGAACGATTCTAGCTTTTTTCGATAATTTTAGCCTAAGTAGGTGGACTCTTTACTCTTTCCAATAATTATATAACTATCCTACTCTAATGGTAGGCATCGTGAATCGGACGCGGACTAAATTGTTATTATGTAGGAGCAGAATACCAACTTTCTGTCAATTCACAATTCACTCTCGATTCAGTCAACTTTCAGGGAAGTTTTAAAATAATTTAGAGAATTAGGCCTCTGTAGGCTTAGTGTGAGCATCGCGTTTACGTGACAACCGCGTAAACGCGATGCTCACACTAGGCCCTCTGGTGTCATTCCTTAGTCAACTTCTAAGACATCCACGTGAGAAGATGGAGGGGTATATTCTTAGATCGGACACACCACATCAGCAACACTCTGACGGCTGACACTGGTTTGGTCCACAAATATTTACCCTCTCCCTTAGAAAAACATTTTGTTAAACCGCTGGAATCAAACTAACCGAAGCCTAAAAATATATCAGCTTTTTATCTGTAACACAAAATCTGTTCATCCGTTAATATTCAATTCATCCAATTAAATAGACAACTGACTAAACTGATATTTTAATATTGAATTAATTTAAAATTATCGGAGATTATTAAAAAATATCTAAAATATAGTGGATAGAATGTTAGATAAATATCACATAACATAACACGCGTGCAACAGTTACATACGTAGTCTTGATCGCACACTAGGATTCCATGTGTCGTGGGCTTCGAGCAACACGGACTTCCGCGCGGGCCGGAAGGGAGTAGCCTTAGCGATATATTACCATTCAAATAGTTCTGTCATTTTTTGCAGGGGGAAATGTGCACACAAGCGCAATTCCGCATATACACATCCAAATAAACACTGTAATGAGGACACTCATACTAACAAACATTGCACAGAATAACAACTAGTTTTATTGAACGCATATGCCTACTTTCGCTTTTAGTTTGACAGAGGGGAACGCTGCGAATGGCTACCCCTTCCGTGGTGCTCGAAGGTTGTAGGTATCAGGAACTACGAGTACAGAAGTAGTGTTCGCATTGCTGTGTTTCGGTTTGAAGGGTACGGGTGCCGGTGAAATTATAGGCACATGAGACTTTTTATCTTGATGTCTCAGGGTCGGCAGCGCGCATGTTATGCCTCTGTTGTTGCAGGCGTCCATAGGCTACGGTAACTGCTTTCTATCAGGTGGGCCGTATGATTGTTTGCTTGCCAAGTAGTATAAAAAAAAACCATTGTGTCTTATCATGGTGATATCAAAATAATACAGTAAATATCCCTTAAAAACTTCTGTATTTATGGTTTGTCTGGCTTGTAAGGGGGATTTTTAAAGGGAACCCCAAGCCTCTCAGGCATAATCCATATGATCCCCACTTCAGCCGGAACTAGCAGCTTGAAAGGGGAATATAAGAAAACAGTCTCAAAATCTCCTTTACTGTGGATATCAAAAGGGGATTTTGACATTAACCCTAAACTGTTCACGAAAGCAGCTCCAAAGGGGATTGTAAGAAAACAGTCTCAAAATCTCCTTTAAAGTGGAGATCAAAAGGGGATTTTGACAATAATCCTAAACTTTTCACGAAAGCAGCTCCAAAGGGGATTATAAGAAAACTGCAGTCTCAAAATCTCCTTTACTTTGGATATCAAAAGGGGATTTTGACATAAACCCTAAACTGTTCACGAAAGCAGCTCCAAAGGGAATTGTAAGAATACAGTCTCAAAATCTCCTTTACTGTGGATATCAAAAGGGGATTTTGACATTAACCCTAAACTGTTCACGAAAGCAGCTCCAAAGGGAATTATAAGAAAACAGTCTCAAAATCTCCTTTAAAGTGGAGATCTAAAGGGGATTTTGACAATAACCCTAAACTTTTCACTAAAACAGCTTTAAAATGTTGACCTTAACCGTAAAAAATATATGAAAACCAGTGTGAATTTATATTATAATAACACTATTACCATACGTTTTTGCATAATCTACTGTCATTTTATGCATAAAATTAAAACAATAGCTTAGTTTAGATAGAATTTTATTCAAAGTTAATGTGTGCCCAAATGGCAAGTTACATAATTCTAACTCTGCTAAATGCTAATCATGCTAAATTCTGTAGCTGGGGTAAAGGATAACTAGCCACAAATAAAAAATTTACAAAGAGCATTTTATATTATGTGGCAGCAAAGGACATGTTCCAAAATGGCCTATATCGATGTACACCAGACAGAGAATGGCGAAAAAATCAGTGATTATCGTAAAAATACTCTTAATCTAATTTGAAGCATAATTTACTGCACAGAAATATTTTTTTTTATAATGGTAACATATTTTCCAGAGCAGCCATGACAGGGAATGTCACGTTTATTGCTCTATGGTTGCTTGTTTTATTCGTTAATTGGGAGTAGTGTGTCTACATAGTATGCGTTGCCTACGCTAGCTTTATTACGATCGTCAACAGCCATATTGTTTTGTCTTGTGTTGCTCTCCGCGAGAAAGATATTTTAGGAACCTGCATTAAATGAAGCGAAATAATAAAAAAATGACAATGGGAAAAGGTTTTACATATATTTAGCCAAGTTTACACAAGTGTACACCGACAAGGGCTAGGCTCCATACATCTTGGAACAACACCTTTCACACATAAACATAACTTAACAACCAACAGTCACATACATAATCCTGATTCCACACTAGGATTCCCTGTGTCGTCGGTGGTATCAGGAACTACGAGTACCATGGTACCACGACACCCAGACCCGGAACGAATATTTGCAGATCATGCAAACATTTGTCTCGTAGCGGGAATCGAACCCGCATCAGCCTTGTGATTCTGTGAATGCAATAATTAATTTAAATTGTGCTTATATTAAGTCCTCTACACACTTTATGGTTTAGTAGCTCTATAAATAAGTATTTCGGTAATATCATAAATGCGAAGATGTTTGGATGTTTGTTATTCAACCACGTTTAAACGGCTGAACCGATTGTGAGTACATCTAGTACACAGATAGATTATCACCTGGATTGAGCTATAGGATTCTTTTCATTCAAGAAAAACCGATTAGCAAACGCATCAAAACAGAACCGTTCAAAAACCAACCAACCAAACATAAACAAAGCAAGATAAGGTAAAGTGGACGCAAAAATACCTGTTTATCCTACGAGAGAATAGTCGGCTTGGTGTAAGTGGGAAGTCAGAGAATAAAAGGACTATTTTTGCTGTCACATAAATTAAGGCAGCACTTATACCTCGTTTATCATCATCATCAGTCGGTTGAGGTCCACAGGTGGATATAGGCCTTCGCCATATACTGCCACCACGAACGAAAAACAAAAAATCACCGACGACAAAAAAAAACCTATCAATCTATCAAGTTTCTATGATTTTTGAGCCTTATAAATTCCCGATATTTCTTTCTATTTCCCGATTTTTTTTCTATCAAGTTTCGACAAGATTCATTGAGAAATACGACCTATGCGCGAGTTCGTACATATCCGGTCAGACGAAAGCAAATTTTGCCAGTTATTGCAAGGACTTCGCTCGCTCGGTCAATATATAATGTAAACCCAACCTTGAAAATGGAAATTCGTCACAACCGCTTCCCAAGTCTCCCCAACGAGACATTAACATTTTTCTTATTTCTTCCTCTCGAGACTTCACTTTTTGACACACGAGTTTTTTCATAAAAATATCCCTTTGTTTCAGGTATGTCCCGTTATCCCTTTACACAGCTATAAACCAGAATATTCAAGTAAGTCAAACCTACACGGGAAATTGAACTCTATGCTCGGACAAACAGAGGTGAAATTCATTAAGGGTGCGATGTTCTTAAAATTTAATTACGAAAAAATACAGTACTGAAAGAATTTTTCGCATAATTTGAGTAGAAAACCCACATTATGCTAAGTGCGTTGTTATAGAGATTCTGTTGCCTATTTTTTTATGAAAAATATTACTGTGCATTACTTAAAAGAACATTAAGTAGTATTATTGCATCTAATCACATATTTAGGTATTATTAAGGAACAAGTCCACTAAAATGTCGTTATGGAATCACACTTTAGTGATAATAATGACGATATTTTACGCTTGCACACGGTTCCTGACTGGAGGTAAAACGGATCGTTTTATTACTACGGTAGTCAAAATAAAAAACATGTGTTATTTTCTCTGTACACCTCGTTGCAGGAAGTAGGAGGATGGAGGCGGCTCAAGACCTTTCGTCGTGGCATTCTAGGAGAGAGGTGTATGTCCAGCAGTGGACTTCTATAGGATGATGATGATGACACCTCGTTGAATTTGTGTGCCTTGGTCGGTCCGGCCTAAGAATAGACCAATCCGTCTCTTCCCGTAGTAAAAGCCTTATTAAGGGAATACACGAGGAGATGGGCAGTAGCATCCACCTGAGTACTCAACTCCAAACTGCAATCACCGCTTCAAAACTCACTTTTTTTTTGGTTCATTGTTTCAAAAATCTAGAACACGATTTTCGTAAATAAAATAAGACTATCAAAGTACGCAGTGTTCTAGATTTTTGAAAAAATGAACAAGAAAAACTTAAGCATTATTTACCCAAAAAGTTCAACCAGGTACACGTGGGAACCTTATGTATATTTATCGTCACATTGATAGAAAACTACACAAGTCTGTGTTGAATATGATTATCGTCTCGATAAACAGAACACCCACAGATTGTATAAATACATGCCTGGAAGAGATTGCTCTTAGTGATAAGTCGGCTGTTAGGACCACCGCGAACTAGTTTGTAAGGTATTATGTAAAGTGATTATGATTTGGTTCCGCTATGTGCTAATCTATAAAATTTGTTTCGCATTCGATTATAATACTTCTTTATTAATAAATTCTGTTCTCGTATTGTTTACTTCCTCGCAATCTTCACAATGGCCAGGCCAAACGATATTTTCTATCCACTCAACATACCTTGAAACTTTATTATACACGCCCGGAGCATACTTCCGTCCACAATCTTTCCCAAATGAAGTCACTCCCACCAATTTCTGAAGTGGAAAAGTATGAATGCAATCTACTTTATCCACCATAACTTGGAGAGGTCCACCGGAGTCTCCTTGGCATGTATCCCTACCACCTTGTTCATAATCGCCAGCACACATCATATTTTCAGTAATTCCATGCTCTAGTATCTTTCTCTTTATCATGTATTTAACAGATTTGTTGCACGTTGCACTGTCTATTACATCTACATCAACTTTCATCAACGTCTGACTGCCTGTCACGGACCCTGGTCGTGTTATCCCGAAACCTGTTGCTGTTAGTATACTGTGGTCATATTCTTCGTCTAGATTCAGACAGGCGATCCTGATATCCCTTGTTAGTATAAATGATGGTTCAGCCTTGAATAACGCTATGTCGTGATACTTCGAAGGTAGTTTGTAGTCTGGATGTATTATGACCTCTGCGACGTTACGTTCTTGAGCTATTTCATCTATTTCATCAAACTCGAAAGTCGCTGTTCCAACTCTCATGATGCTCGCTGGTCCGTTCCATTTATCAGCTTTGCAATGTGCTGCAGTTATCACCCATTTGCTGGTTATAAGGGTTCCTCCACACTGCCAGGCAGGAAGATCGTCTTGTTTCTTTCTGAATCCGATGAGAACCATATGAGGGAATAGTAGGAAGTCTACAGGAACTCTCCGTCTTAGCGATGGGTATAATATGTTATGACACTCTAGCATTGACTGACCGTATTTCTTGCACTCTTCAAAGGCCTTTTCTCCAATTGAATTCACTGATATGACTGAGAAAATCAGCATGATGGTTTTCATTGTTCACGTCTGCGATACGAATGATTAGTAATGGCGGATTTATGGCTTATGTACTATTGGTAGTGAACTTAGCCATACCGAATCGTTACTTCATAATTGCTTTAATTGAGTAAGAAACAGTTATACTCACTTGTGGTGGCATTATTTCTACAAATTTTTCAAGGAAGGAACTATATATTGACGGTCTCGTCAGAATTAGATGAGTACCATCATCAGTGTCACCGCATGACTTCTATAATGGAATAACCTGATTTCTCACATTTTTCTCAAAAACATCTCAGTTTTTTTAGACTACTAAAAAACCTTTTCATTATTGGCAGAAAATAACACTTTTTTTGATAAAAACTTTACTACTTTCGAGTATACGACTCTAGTTTTTGAGAAATTTAGATGCTCTTAATCATGTACTCTGTATGAGTGTAATTCTTGCTACGCGGCGCGTAGGATACACTCTCTGTAAGAATAAAACCAACGTAAGTTAAACCGAGGTGTGGCCGGCCTTAGAATAGACACCTCCGTCTCCTCCCGTAGTTGTCGTAAGAGTTGACTGAGGGATTACAACAGGGGATGGGCAGCAGCATCGACCTGAGTACTCAACACACAACACCAATACTTCGATTAGCAATCCGCCTGCCAACCGTGATGCTTATGGCAACTCCCCCCATTGCACGCTATGCATGCTATGGGGGAGAAGGTCTCATGACAGGTAAGTATATAAAAGGGCATGTTCCAAAATGGCCTACACACACTACACACACACAGTGTACACTGTACACTGGACAAAGAATGACGAAAAAATCAGTGATTATCGTAAAAATACTCTTACTCTAATTTGAAGCATAATTTACTGCACAGAATTCGTTTTTTTTTACAATGGTATCATATTTTCCTGAGCAGCCATGACAGGGAATGTCACGTTTATTGCTCTGTGGTTGCTTCCTTTATTCGTTCGTTGGGAGTAGTGCGGAATGTGTTGCCTACGCTAGCTTTATTACGATCATCACATCTGTACAAGTTCTTCAATTCAACATTTCGATTCTACGCGAAAATATTTTCCTTGCTCCAAGACCTTGGAGCCAAGACGTGAACGAAATGCAGTTCTGGTCAAAGTTGTCAACAGAGCTGTCGAAACATTTTACCAGAGTAAATTGTATCCGCCCCGCCATTTTGTTTTGTCTTGTGTTGCTCTCCATGAGAAAGATGTTTTAGGAACCTGCGTTAAATGAAGCGAAATAATCAAAAAATTACAATGGGAAAAGGTTTTACATATATTTAGCCACGTTTACACAAGTATACACCGACAAGGCTAGGCTCCATACATCTTGGAACAGCACCTTTCAGCTTAATCGGTTGGGCGGAACTGGTTTTTAAATTCATTTGCAAGACTTGACAGAAATAAAAAGCTCTTAATAATAAATGAAGCATAAATCCGTTCAAAGTTGTTTAATCCCATAATCAAGCATACCCAGTGCAAATTTCTAACAGCCGTATTCTAACAATTACATTTTAATTTAATTTCTTGTCCAGTTAACTGCCAAATCTTAGTTCTGTCCCTGTCACACAATTCTAATATGACAGGGAGAGCACTAGAATCCGGCTGTAAGATTGTTCCAAATGGTATTAAACTTGCTTCGCCAGATGAGATTCGCTAAGAAACAGTCCGTTATAAAACTTAAACCAATTCTGTTTGCTAGCCGTCAGCTATTTCACCTGGATCTGTTGGCTTAGGGTGGCCATACAATATTCCAATTCTATGACTGTCATAAGAAAACCCTAGTTATTGAAAGGAACAAAGGCGTTTCGAAGGACCATTGACGGAATGCCATTCGTGTCGCATGGGCTCGAAAACAGTATAGAAAATAAGTGAATAGGTGGATATAATATTATGCCTAATCTCTTATTATTTTACTTACTTATTTTACTACATTCCATCAGGTATGCGTATGCTTGTATGCTCGCCAAGTAGTATAAAAAAAAATAAGAGAATGAGTCATGATGAGAGGTTGGGGCAGTGAAGAATTAACGCACAAAGGGAGAGATAGAAGCGAAACACTGCGAAGGTAATGTTACTGGTGAGCAAAGCGAGACGCTCGATATATTTTAGAATCTTAAGTTTGTTTGTAAGTCGCTTCATCATCATCATCATCAACAGCCTTTAGTCATCCACTGCTAGATGTGGCCTCCCCATAGAATGAAATGACGTGAATTTGCCATGGTCACCACACTTGGCAGGGGGATTGGTATTGAGTACTTAGGTGGATGCTGCTGCCCATCCCCTGGTGTAATCTCTTAGTGGACTTTTACAACTTCCACGGGAGGAGACGGAGGAGTATATTCTCAAGCTGGACACGCCACGGCATCTGTCAGCCGCCTATAATATACTAACCCTACTTTGCGACCTTAGTATCTTGAGTAAAAAGTTCATTATAGCAACACCAAAAACTTTGACATAAAATGTCAAGACTGTCTAGAAACGGCCGAAATCATGGCCCTCTTAGTAAACACCGCGAAGAACGAAGTTCAAATAAAGAAATCGCTGGAGATGCACAGTCGAACCACGCTCGCTGAGCAAACTGTAATCAGAGCCGCTTCCAGCGCCTTATACTCCGACGTTCTATGGATGATCAGACAATATCCTGAGTTAACCTACTTATTATCATAAATGCGAAAGTTTTGTTGTTTGTTTGCTTGCTTTTATCTCGCCGTAACCGGCATGAAATTTAGAACAATGAGGCTGTAGTCTAAGTTCTTAGCAAATATAATATTATATAACCCAACAGTCACTACGCAGTCTCTATCCCAGACTTGGATTCCCTGTGTCGTGGGTATCAGGAACTTCAAATAACATGGTACCATTGACACAGACGTATAGTAAAGTGCAACATTGACTTTGTATGGAGATACCGATGAGCAACCCCCGCGTAAGTCAAAAGTCAAAGTCAAAAAGAACTTTATTCATTGAAATCACAAGGATCATTTTGAATCGTCTTATAAACTAAAATTACTCCTGTTCCGTACACTTTGTAAACATCAATTTTCATACAAAAATTCGTGTTCCTCTACACCATACGTACGTGTCAATTAGACTTGGGCGTATAACGGTATAACGGATGACTTGCGTGGTGCGGGCGAATAAGCGCTTGAGACGTGAGGGGTGTGAGGGGAGTGAAACAGATGGACCAAGGCAGTCACAGAGACGGACGACGATCGCAGGGCAGGGCCTCCAGCTCTGTGGTCCGAAGACCTTATAAGTTGGACGGTTCGATCTGACATGCACAAGGCCGCAAACATTGGCGTGATTTGACAACCTCCGTCGCGAAGTGGGCGACCTGCCGGCTGAGATGCAAGAGGTGCGGTTTTGATTCCCGCTGCGGTACATTAATGTACTATAATGTATGTGACTGTTAGGTGTTATGTTAATAAAAATATCTATCTATGTAATGTATTGTATTAAGTATATATCAGTAATCTAGTACCCATAACACAGCATTAGCTTGGGGCTAGAAAATGTTGTATGACATGTTCATCATTATTTATTTATTTATTTACATTGAAAAGCGACCCAAGAATCCTTCTTTAGAACCTTCACGAAGGCTTAAGTTTCCATTATATTCCAAAGTAAACAGTATTAAGAGTCCTGAAGCTCCAACACACTATACTATAATCTGTATATAAAACCACATGTGTCCCGATTGCTGGCCGCAATCCACTGTGTTGGTACAAAGAGGTAGAATAGTGTTGATACACCTTTATATTTCTGGAAAAATGCTTTTCACACAACTTTGTATTGTGTTCTTTGAAAATATTATAAAGGTTTTTCCGCTTAATACCTACGTGAGCACAACCTAAGCTTGTTTTGTGTGAAGAATAATAGAGATATTATTTTTCTGTATTATTGCCCGCTTTGATATTTGACCTATTGTATTTTTTTACAATAAACCTTCGTTTGGCGACATCTCATCTAGTGTTAAGTGATGATGCGGACATTAATGGAGCACGAAGATCTAGAAGGCAGAAAACTAAGAATTGGGTTTAAAGACAAAAGAGGTTCTACGAAGTTTTTTGGTATCAACTAAAGAAGCCGAGCGCTCGCTCTGATACCTTGGTTTTGTGTATAAAATAATGATACAAAAATTCCCTTTAAAGTTTTGTTAGATTTTGTTTTTGAATTCACTAACCAAATTTATAACTTATAAGTTACCAAATGTTCCAAAAATTAAAACGAGTTAGAACATAGTCTAAAATTAGATTTCAATTTTAGAAAAGTTAAAAAGGAGGTATCTTTGTTTATTTTTTAATGGTTTTCATATTGTTTTTATATTCCATCTCTTTCTAACTTCATCAGCATCATCATCATCAGCCTAGTTACGTCCACTACTGGACGAGGCCTCCTCCATTCAATACAATGGAGGCATTTGCCATAATCATATCCCCTGGCGTAAAGCTTTTACAACATCCATGGGAGTAGATGGAGGGGTCTATCATTAGGCCGGGCACACCACAGCACTTTCTAACCTATCTGAATTTTATGTTATGCATTTTTATATATTATATTTGTTGTTCTATTTGTATTTCGTGTCAAGTAAACCTTTTTTATTTAATTTCCTTATCCATAACATTCTTCGTTCATGGAACAGCACTGTAGTCCCCTTAGATGTTTGCCCTATTGTACAGCTCGTCGGCAAATACTAGGTCTCGGATTGAAGTGAAAAAAAATCTGCCTCGCCTGTAAATGAAAAGGCTGAACACCTCTTAATGTCTTTGTGTTCCGTAAGGGAAAAAATCGTACGTGGAAATTACGTTTTCATGTTTTCCAACTAGCTTTCTAGAGGCAGTATGTGCATCATGCACAGAATTTTGCTTGAAAACAAGTTTTTTTCATAATAACATAACATATCTAACATTCACATACGTGGTCATGATTCCACAATAGGATTCCCTGTTTCGGTTACGAGTGGATAAACTTCTGAAAAGCGCATACCGCCGATCGATCTGAAATTTGGTATACTAACGTATTTTGACCTTCTAATCACGAATATCATAACGAAAATTGGCTCAAAAGCCATTTTGAATAAGAAAAACGGAGGAGAACCTCGTTTCGTTCGGTGTGCATAATTGCGCATTCCTAATCTATTTGGACTATTGTAGCTTTCCCCAGAAAGGGTAGTGTGTGTGTGTGTAAATTCAACATGGCGTTAGCGCCAATTTTCGTTATGATATTCGTGATTAGAAGGTCAAAATACGTTAGTATACCAAATTTCAGATCTATCGGCGGTATGCGCTTTTCGGAAGTACACCGCTACGAGTACCATGGTACCGTAACACCCGGACCCGGAACAAATAATTGCAGATCATACAAACATTTGTCCCGCAACGGGTATCGAACCCGCAACCGCTCGCGTCTTTGCCGGCTACTCGCTGCTATTGCTATTGCTGTGTTTCGGTTTGAAGGGTGCCGGTGAAATTACAGGCACATGAGACTTTTCATCTTTATGTCTCAGGGTCGGCAGCGCGCGTGTGATGCCTCTGGTGTTGCAGGCTACGGTAACTACTTTTCATCAGGTGGGCTGTAAGCTTGTTTGCTTGCCAAGTAGTATAAAAAAAAAAGTTTGACAAGCAGACATGCTTATAAAAACTGTACTAAAAACTAACTACAAAACTATAACTAAAACTACATGTACCTAAGTACTGTTATTCATAGAATAATATGTTGAGTACAATTCTGTATGTTAATACTACAACACAATTGTAGGCTTCAAAACCTTATGTACGGTTGTCAAAACAGTGCGTTACCCAACTGGGACGTACAGTCAGCATGTAAAGTCCTCACTTGACCTATTTCCAATCGCGCGTACACTAGGGACGGCATTTCGGTCTTGTTTTTTATTTTTGCAAGTCTTGTTTGCATTTTCACCGGGAAATATTTTCAGATACGAACCGAAAAATGGTTTTAAAACCAGGGTTCATTAGGAATTTCATATTAGAAGCTATTGTGACTTCATGTCCTTTCATGACAGCATTTAAATCAGGGGATAGGCAGCAGCATCCACCTACTCAACGCCAACTGTGTTCACCAATCCGAATGCCAAGCTTGGTGATTTATCAAATCCCTCCATAGCATTCTATGGGGGGAGGTCTCGTACTTGCAACGGCTGATAATGATGATGATACATCAACCTGGAAAGAACCAGTAACACGAAGAAGAAGAACCTACTCGAGAGGAATGATTTAGAACCACAGTTTTTTTAACATGTGTGTGAGCTGAGGCCCAATTCTCTAAATGATTTTAAAACTACACTGAAAGTTAACCGAATCGAGACTGAATTGTGAATTGACGGAAAGTTGGTATTCTGCTCCCTCATAAATAACAATTTAGTCTACTTTTAATTCACAGTGACTACCATTAGAGTAGGATAGTTATATGTATATATAATTGGAAAGAGTAAAGAGAGACTCCATCTACTTAAGCTAAAATTATCGAAAAAACTTTGAATCATTCATGTTTCGGTCACATTTCGATTTAATCACATTACAGTGTTGTATTTTAAGTTAGGAGAATACCATATCTGACATTTAAGTCAACACTAGATCTAAACATGATCCGAACTCAATTTAAACTATTTTAGTTAGAGAATTGGGCCTCTGATCGCTGAAACTGAAATCAATGTTATATACATTGCTATAAATACTTTTTGGTACAAAATGATGTTATTTTAAGATCAAGCGAGGCAATCACTATCACCCAACGACCCACAGTGAATATTTGAGGAGTTTCACAGACAACTCATTCTTACAAGTCATCCACGCGAGATATTGGATCCGCGAAAAACATGGCCGACTCAATGAAAAATTAAATTATTTGCCGTACGACAGTTAGAAATTGTTTGGGAATTGCTCCCTGATTTCGGCGGGAATTTTTGCGCGCGGAAATTTTCATTCGGTAAACAAATTTTTTATGATAAATATTTAGGGAGGTAATATGAGGTTGGAAGCGCTCATTTCGTAACGTGATATATTTTCTGTTACCTCGTAAACGAAAAAGGGGGAAAATAAATAACCTAAGCGATTTCTTTTCAAAACTAAGTATGTTATCTTTACGTTTGCGTGGCACGCGACATAAACTAGTGAATTATTGGCGAAATTTTTTGACATTTAAATTGTACAGCTAAAAGTCCAACAAACATTATAATTTCTATTTGAAAGCCTTCGTGCTTTCATAGTTATTTAGAACCTTGAGAATTTGATATATTTTCACGCAAACCTAAGCCACGCGCTATTACTGGAAGAAAGCGTGAGCCGCGTTGGTCGTGGAAAGCAATGGCGGCGAAGAGCTCACCACTTATCAGGTTTATACTCCTGCGACTCAACCCACGTTGAAAAGAGACCCTTTGATGATCTGCCTATTAAAAAAGGCATGTGTGATTGTACGTACTTATGCCACGTTATGCCAGTAAACTAAGACTCTGACACATTTGACTACCTGTCTATAATTTACTTAAAATTGTAATGATGTAATTTTTTGTTCTGTGCTACGCAAACCAAGGCAGTCCTCATTAACGTTTCCCAAATTAATTAAAAAATTCGTAGTTACATTATTCGATTGAGCTGAAATTTTATATGACTGTCATGATACGATGACAATACAATATTGTGGTGACAGCGAGCTGATGTGATGCTAGAGGAGGTGTCTTGGTGGAGGACAATGGAACTCCTTGATGAATTTTGAAGTGTTTGGGTTAATTTCGATATCATTATCATCAGCCGAAAGACTAATTTCATAAATGTTTGCTTTGAAAAATATATTTTCTCACATGCTTGGATATTCAAGCATTATTTAGAGAACCTTCATTGAGAAAAATCAAGTCAAAACTATGAAACTAATCACTAATCTAACTAATCTATGTTAGTATAAAACTACATAAGTATATGAAACGTGTTATCAATTTCACAATTTCAATGTCAGTTATTTAAATATGAAGAAACATATCAGATAGATTTTCGAAGTCTATGTCTTAGAATCGATGTTATACATCGTCTCTAAGACTTGACTCTAAGACTAAGAATAGACTCGCGTCATAGTCTCGCGAACTTTTTGAGTAAACTTCAACACAATCCTTGGCCGCAATCAGGATTTGATGGACTCACGTATATATGCCGCCCACATTATGACGTTCATCCATCAACGCCCATTATTGCCAGCCGCGGCAGTAATGTACTATTCCAACAACAATCTTACTTTTAGTTCATACGCTAATTATTTATTATACAATTGAGGAATTCTTGTCTGACAGTATTATAATTTAATGGTATAATGTATCGAATCTGACCTATCTGACATTTTTAATTTTTTCCGTATATTTTACATTTGATTGATTTGATTTTATTAAAATGATTTTAAATATAGGTACCATTTGCATACCGAAATTGGTAAAGCATGGCTTGTTCTCCATAAATTATTTGTTACATTTTACTATTTACCCATGTTTGTAAATGAATAAATGATTATGATTATATGATACGAATCATGTATTTTTTTTTGCTGTCGCTACCATTATTAGGTCTGTGATTGTATGAGACGTTTGGCTTTAGCGGTTAGATAACCCAGATCTGCCTAGGACTTACTAATGTGTTTACTGGGCTGGGGGTGACTCTGACGTGTCGTGGCATTGCTGAACCTCAACTGAGTTGAATCGCTTTTTCTGACAATCATAATTATGCCATTTTGATATCAAATCAAATATATTTATTTCAGACAATGCCCATAATTTTGTTAGTATTTATAACTTATAATAATGTTAGTAGGGAGGTACATATAAAATCAAATAAACAGATTTATACTTGACTTCATAAAAGGAGGAGGTTCTATGTTCGACTGTATTTTTTTTATGTATGCTCACCTATTCAAAATTGTGGACCGATTTTGAAAATTATTTTATTTGTTTGAAAGGTTATACTCTCTAGTTGGTACCATTAGGAGCCACCAAGAACTAAGTTCGAATCTAATTAAGGGATCCCATGGAAATCGAGAATAATCCTCAAATTTTATATTCATTTAAGTAAGTATTATATTAGTTAAACTTTTTGAAATTAAATTCAATCTATTAACGATTCAAGTGTTTGAGCCTGAGAGTATTTTTTTAAGTTTTCAGTGTAACTGCACAAGAATACAAGTTGGTTCTTAGTTTTTGTAGAAATTATTTTACTCAACTTTGTGACAGCGATTGAGCACGTATGTTTGACAAACTAAAATAACTGTAAAATTTATGGAGTAGCGATTCCTGCAATTATTTCAAACAAACATAAACTTCAGTTGCCGCCACGAGACGTGAGCACGGTAGCGAAGAGGGGCGCGTGAGTAGCCAATGGCAGACGAAGTTCGACTGACACGTACCAATCATGCGTCGCTATGACACATTATGTATCAAATCAAATCAAATTAAAAGAATTTTATTCATTAAAATAACAATGATCATTTTGAATCGTCTTATAAACTAAAATTACTCCTGTTCCAACGCGACCAAGCCTAGAAGAATCAGGCAACAAACACGGCTTGGCTTACAAAAATGTTAATACATAATAGTCAATCTATAAAAACAATCGCAAATTACACTTGCCGTCGTGCGCACAGAATAGCGAAGTGGGGCGCGTGAGTAGCCAATGGCGACGATGTTCGACTGACACGCACCAATCATGCGTCGATATGACTCGTGACATCGTGCTCACGAATCGTGGCGCAGACAGTAACGAGCGATTCAGCTGTGTCGTTCGGAGTAATATTATAGGAACTAATGTCGAAATATAGCGACATTAGTCCCTATAATCCTAACTCCCAATGTTGTGTTTAGTTCCAATGTGAGGTTACGGTGATAAGGGATTTCTGTCCGGCCCGGATGTGTTACTAGTGGATAATGTCTTAAGTTCATATTTGTATGAAGTTCGGTCTGCTTAAGGCAAGGTTACCGGTGCTTACGCCCTTTTTAACGCGAACGAAGTTTGATTCTATATTGGCTATTACTTCATCAAACTCCATGAAATTTTGTACACATGATCAGTACACATATCTAGACACGTGGGGAGTCAGTTTTTTTTTAAATTTGGATTTTTTTTATTTATGGTTTGGTAACCATATTATTGTACTAATAAGAAACTAACGCACCATGGGTCTGGATATTAGTGTACTGATTATTTGTACAAAGTTTCATAGAGTTTGAAGAAAATTTAGCCAAATTAAAAAACAAACTTCGTTCGCATGCAAATGGGCGTACATTCTCTTAATCCATGGTTTTCTAAGAAGCTGAAAGTTAATTAGAAAAAAAAAAATTACAATAAATCTTCAATTTGACCTCTCAAAATTCCTAAGAAGCCGAACAATACGATATCCTGTCTCGGATTATAACAATGTTAACACCTCAATAGTCTCTCAGTCTGGTAAAAACAATAGAACGTATCTATGGTACGAATACAATTGGTTACGAATCGAATTGGTTTCGGTTTACAATTGGATTGAATTGATATCGGATTTGTGCTACCGTTAGTCAAAAGGTATTGTGAAATTTGTAAGTGATTAATTTTATTGGTTTGTAAGTTAATTAATTGATTTTGAAGGGTGAAGTTGAAGGTTCAAACTAGGAGCCTCCTACTTATATTATAAATACATAAATTTGGGTAACTAGATGTTCTTTGTTTCCCTATCACGCTGTATTGGCTGAACCAATTTCAACGAAATTTTGATTGACACATAGATTACTTTACTAGGCATGTGCCGGCCTAAGAATAAACTCCTCCATCTCCTCCCGTGGATGTGGAAGAGTCGACTAAGGCATTACACCAGGGGATGGGCAGCAGTATCCACCTGAGTACTCAACTGCGATCACCAATCCGCCTGCCAAGCGTGGTAATTATGGCAATTCCCCACATTGTATTTATAGGGGAGGCCTCGTCCAGTGGCAGAGCAGTGGATGTCTAGAAGCTGGTGATAATTTTGATCAGGCATTACGTTTATTTTAAAATTCCAAGACATTTTAACACACAGGTCAAAATGTGGCCTCATTTCAAGCACTGAAATTTCAGTCAAATAGGTACTCGTAATATATTTTATATTTCCATGATGGCACGTGGTGGTAGTTAATACTTAAATAATGCATGCGCAATTGATTGGGAATAATTCCAAATGGTGACACATTTTTAGGGTGTGGGCAGACAAAAAGCGTGTCCGTCGAATGTCCAAAAAAAGCGGGCTGAAATTGAGCTCTTTGCTCCAAGGCACCACACAGGCGCTTCTCACCTAATGATAAGACGAACCATTTATGTAAGCCAAGCCGTGTTTGTTGCCTGATTCTTCTAGGCTTGGTCGCGTTGGAACAGGAGTAATTTTAGTTTATAAGACGATTCAAAATGATCCTTGTGATTTCAATGAATAAAATTCTTTTGACTTTGACTTTATCACAACTGGACAAAAAAAAGGCTTATGTCATTGTATATGTCTGCTTTCATTTGAATTAGCTTAGTTCTAATAGTTTAAAACCTTGGCTTGGTGTGTTTGGCCTAAGAATAGACCCTTTCGTCTCCTCCCGTGCATGCCGTGCACGTAAAAGCCGACCAAGGGATTGCACCAGGGGCAGCAGCATTAACCTGAGTACTATCTCTGAGTATTCCTGAATATTTAAACTGAAAACTTTAAAATACTCCTAAAAGTTAAGGAGTGCTGTGGCTTCCATCGTCAGCTTAGCAGCATGAAGTGAGGTCACCAAAATATCTGAATCAATAAGAGATTTAGTTTGATTTGAGAGAGTTCAACACATATAATGTAAATTTGTATATAATTTGAAGAATTTTCATGGTATCCTTTTATCAGATTCTGACTTGGTGATAATGGCACCATCTCGAGAGAACACCCTTTCAAACAAAAATATATTCTTTATCAGTATCGGTTCACAATTGACGGAGAATTCGATAAATATACATTAAAAAAAATCGGTTCACAATTGACGGAGAAATTGGTGAATATACATAAAAAAATACATACAGTCGAACATAGAACCTCCTCCTTTTTTGAAGATTTTACCCAATCTATCTAAGAGACTGTTCATCATCAACACCAGCCGCTAGACGTTTTTTGCTGGATGACAACAACCCCGTAGAATGCATATTGGGTTTATTATAATCACCACGCTTGGCAGGCGCATTGGTGATCACAGTATTGGTATCGCTCAAGTATTCAGTTGGTTCCATGCCTCTGGTCTCATTCCAGACTATAAAGATTACAGAATCAAAAAATAACCTATTGCCATAGCCGGGAAAAAATAAAAAAAACCTTTATTTCCCCTACTAAACAAGAGTTGATTGAAATAAATAACATTAACAATAACAAATCTACATTTTAAAAACATAACAGATTGATTTTCAGCAGAATAGTAAAAACAAATATATTGCTTGATAAAAACGCTATCGCTTCAGCTTAACAAACTGCTTACAGTCGCACCACACTTGTAGCAGCTAAACCTATGATTACAACGTGTGAATGAATGCAGATGGTAAATTGCTGGTCACTGTCCCCTTAGTGTTAACACTCTTAAACTTTACCAGTTTAAGACTTTTCTTCTTAAGAACAAGGTTCAAAATTGTTCGTAAAAGTTCAACATAACATGTTACGATCATACATTTTGTGTTTTTTGTCTTCAGCAATTGGATTCAAAATACAATAGAAGTACTTGCCTAAAAATGATTATGTACAATCAAAAGAATAGTAATTAAACTAATTACCCTATTATTTACTAGTAATGAAGGTTTTTCTTTATGTACCTAACTATGTATATCTGTAATTAGACGAAGTAGTTTAAAAACTTTTCTAATTTTGTGTTTTGTTACAAATAAAGATCACAGTAGTTTTGTTTCTGCTTTAATAATAATATATAATAATATTTTTATTAACGTTTATTTTGTTTTTAGTAGCTATTTGTACTTATATAATAATAATAATAAATTATTAACAAGTTGTGCCACTTGGCCATATCTAATGAGCAGACCTTAACGGTCTTTAATACCGGCCAAACGCGTATAGGAACGCAATAGTGTAGGGTTCCGTATTCAAGTCACAGTTTTTACTACGCAACTTTGAAAGTGTTAATTACAGGATATCAGAGATATCTTTCACTGTTATAATTATTATTATAAGGTATATATTACTAATGTCTTTAGTTCATCGAGTGGAGGGCCTACCTCTAACGCGTCGTCCTGTTTGTGGTCGCCACTCGAGAACCTTTATTCCCCAACAGACTATAGTGACAGCTATGCTAGGGCGTTCACTATGTGATAGAATCATCCGAAATGAGGAAATCCGTAAAAGAACCAAGGTCACCGACATACAGCGTGTAAAAAGACAGCTCCCAAATACTGAAGGTACCGGTAAAGCTACCTATATCATAGCTATACAAAATAGCTTTCACCTGAGAAGTGATTCATACCGGAGAAAAACTTTTTTTTCATTTCGTATCGTATTTGTCAGCCAGCAATGAACGCATTTATTCCGGCCGCACGAGTTCAACGCTCCCGGTCAGCTGATTGACGAGGAGCGCGAGTATTTGCTTTTGTGGTTTTCATTGACGTTTTTATTTATTAACGTGTTTTTAATGATGGAAATTAGGTTTTTGTGTTCCTTTAACGATATTTTAAGGATACTTATAAAGAAAACACGAAAAAAGCGGACCAAAAGTAAACATTTTTTTTCGTGTTTTTTCAGCTTAAATATTTTCAGAATCATGGTCTGAATGCACTGTTTCAGTTTTCGGGAGTAGTCTTTTTACTTCCGGTATAATTCTAAAAAATTCTCAGAAGACTCTCAGAATTAGCAAGTTGAAGTGGCAATGGGCAGGTCATAGCTCGCAGAACGGACGTTTGTTTATTGGAGGTAAAATTACAATTCATAAGGTTCTTTCCTTGGTTGAAGAACCCTTTACTCCTACTTTCCTTGAAACTTGGTTATTTGTTTTTTTTTTATATTGCATGGGGTTCATTCCATATAATCCGGTGAAAATTGAAACTGGCTAACTTTTGCGCAGAATACATATAGAAAGAGAGACGGATGGCGTAGAATAAGTAATAGGGTACTTACCGTAATAGGTAATAATAATAATACAGTAATCGTTCTAGTTAAAGTCAAATAAATAAACCGTTGGCACTCTGTACGTACGGAACTCTAAAAACTAACTTTTTTCAAACAAAACCTTTTTTTAAACTGTTTGTTAACACGCAACGGCTATTAGACTAACTTGTGGTTAAATTTGACATTTTGTTAGTTAAACTACGGTTAGACATCTGTCGGTTACGGTGGGTGAGTCAATTGGGGGGGTAGTTGTTAGATAAAAAGTGTTCTAAGGTCGTGGTAATAGTTTCTTTGGAAGTTAGAAACCACAAGACAAACAACATAGGGGTAAACAGTTTATTTATCCGACTTTAAAAAGAGGAGGATGTTATTAATTATTTTTTTCTATGAATTATTTATTAAATATTTTTGTTACAATTTTAGTGTCTTTCTGCAGGTCTTTTCCATCATTCCTATTTAAAATAATGTGAATTGTAGAAAACTATGCTAGAGCTATCTAAAACAAAGGTTTTCCCATGTTATGTGTGTTTTGGTACAGTTAAAGTTTGTCCTAGCATTATCTTTTGTTATAAAACATAAAATTGCGGTATCTGTTACGCTTACTTAGTACTTATAAACTTTTTAATTTTTAGGGTTCAGTACCCAAAGGGTGCAAAACGAAAGCCTCCATCGCGCCTTCCGTTCGTTCGTCTGTCTGTCTGGGGCCCATGGAAGTAATAAGTACTACGTCCCAGTACTTATTACTTCCATGCTGGGGCATGATTCTAAGTTTTTAGCACACAATTGACACAGACGTATGGTGTAGTGTAGCTCGGATTTTTGTATGGAAAATGAGGTTCACAAAATGTACGCTAGGGGCGCTCATCGGTGTCGCTATACAAAATCCTTGTTACACTACACCATAGGTATTTCCGTGTCAATTGTGTGCTAAAAACTTAGAATCAGCTCTCAGTATGGATTATGTCACAGGGGGCTATATCTCGGCAGCCGTAAGATTATTTGATCGTGATCCCTATGCAAGTAATAAAAATGCAAAACACCAAATCCCTAGGGGTGTCCCCGTGAAACATTTCTCCAATCAAGGAATAAACCGATAGCGCATTCTAAAATACTAGTGGCGACATCTAGTCTTGAGAACCCTACACAAAAAACGGATAAAAAAATCAATTTCTAAATGAAAACGTCGTTTTAAAAAAATGGTTTTCAGGCGAATGGAGTGGGCGGATTGTTTCTTTAAAGAGGGCGGAATGCTTGTTTGAGATGGGTAATAGGTTTAATTAGGTACTTAAGGTAAATGGCCACACACCGACTGGCGCTATTTTAGCTGTGTTGTTTGTGGGAAAGCAATGTCGGCGATGAGCTCACCACTAGTCACGTATAGGTAAGTCGAGCGACCCACAGTGAATAGAGGCCTATTGGTGCTCTGCCTATCCCTTCAGGGAAAAAGGTGCATGTCCGTCTGTATACGTATGTTTTTTACATACGATAATTTAAAATAATAACATACATAACATAACATCCAACAGTCACATACGTAGTCCTAATCCCACACTAGGATTCCCTGTATCGTGGGTATCAGGAACTACGAGTACCATGTACCATAACACCCAGATCCGCAACTAATATTTGCAGATCATACAAACATTTGTCCCGCAGCGGTAATCGAACCCGCAACCTCTCGCATCTCAGCCGGCTACTCGTCCGCCGCGCCACTGAGGTTTTGAATAAGAAAATGTATAGTAAGAGCTAAGATAATCTACGTCATAGAATCATCTGAAATGAGGAAATCCGTAGAAGAACCAATATATTCGACACAGAATTCTCAGACTCTCAGAACTAGTAAGTTAAAGTGGCAATGGACAGGCCATATATCTTGCAAAACTGACAACAGGGTATTAAAGTTTCTCTAGTGGCGACCACAAATTGGAAGACGCAGTAATTCGGTGGATGGAGGGCGACCCGAGACCGTTCGCCGTGGCATTCCAGGGGGAAGGCCTATGCCCAGCAGTGGACTTCCTTACGCTGATGATAATGATGCTGTGTGTTAAGATATTAAAAACTCACCCTAGTAACTTACTAAAACAGCTGAGCACCAATATTTGCCGCGCGAAATGATGCAATATATTGCAGTTAAATCCCCCAAAAGACCAACAAACCACCCTTTTCTAATCTCGCCAGCCACTCAACTATTATATGTGTTTGTTTAAACCTAAATCAACTGAATTCAGTTTGCCATTGTTTATTTTTCATTACGACATATGTGATATTTTGCTTAAATTGAATTAAATTCGTATTGTGCGTAAGGCATAAAGTGTGGAGTGGTTTTCTAGTGTCACAAAAACATTGATGTATTGGCCAGAATTTATTATGTTTTTGTGAATAGAATTTGTATTGAAAATTCAAGCTTTTTCTACGTACAACAAATTGTTTTCACATCAATTTCACGAGAACACGTCGAAAATTATCACAAAAACTATTCGAGTTTCGCATTTTTATCAGTAGATATGAAGATCAGATAAACAGGTTTAAAATCTTGCTTAATATTAGTGTATTTTAGCTTATAATTTGTTTAATTTAATCACAATATTTATACAGTACTTATTATAATATTGTACCTCAAAAACTTCCAAAGGTTTGACTAGGTACTCACATTCGTCATAATAAATAGATAAATGCACACACACAATCTCATAACAAAACAAAATCTGCATAGGTAGGTAACTATATAAGTATCATCATCATCTTCATCAGCCTGTAGAAGTCCACTCCACAGTTGTGGGCATAGGCCTCTCCATTAGAATGCCACGACGAACGGTCTTGAGCTGCCTCCATCCACCGACTCCCCGCGACGTTTATAATGTCTTAAGTCCATCGAGTGGAGGGCTTTCCTCTACCGCATCGTCCGGTTTGTGGTCGCCACTCGAGAACCTTTATTCCCCAACGGTTATCAATTCTTCGAGCTATATGACCTGCCCATTGCCACTTCAACTTGCTAATTCTGAGAGCTATGTCGGTGACCTTGGTTCTTCTACGGATTTTCTCATTTTGGATTCTATCACGTAGTGAACTCCTAGTATAGCTATATAAACTATATAAGTATCACAATCCTTAAAACAACTGATTCATTCTCATAATACGGCTGCTTTACGAATTAATTTTATTAGTAATAAAGTTCCTTGTGAAAGAATTACTACCACCATACCTATTTCTGCCGCCAAGCATTGCTATTTTCCGGTTTGAATTGTATGGGTGCCGATAAAATTAAAGGCACATGAGACTTTTGACCTGAGGAGTATTGCATCTGTAATGGGCTGGTAACTGGCCACATGCCAACTCCGTCATAAAAAAAAACTTATCCATTTCGTTTGATACAATACCTTGTAATAAAATTCGCCCTCTGTTTTTCTCAATTCTCTCTTCTGTAGATTTATTATTAGTTTATTGATATTGAAACTTACCTCTTTGAGAAAGTTCAACTACACTTCAATATTTCGCAGCTGTTATTGATCACCCTAGAAATAACACTGATCAAATTTATCTTTGTTTTTCCTAAAACTATACAGCATATTGTGTGAAACATCATTTTAGGTTTGACGTGTAAGTAATCGTTCGGACGAGGGTCCAGACCTTTGTGCTCAAATGATTTATTGCACAACTTTTAGACCCTTTCGGTTCCTACAGACAATTTATAGGCGTTAGACAGTAGCACAACTTATGACCGTCCGAATTCAAAAAGCGACAAGCCATTATGGGTCTAGTCTGCGGAGACACTTGAAAAGTTGTATTTACAAAAGCCAAGAACTCCTAGAATTTAGCTTTATTCTTAAACAATATTTAAATTAATAGAAATAACACTTCAGGTAGAATTAAATAATGTGAAATACAATAGTACCATGTTTATAAATAAACTTAGTTTTAAAAGATTTTGCTGTTTTTGATCTTTTTTTACAAAAAATGTGTAAAAACACGAAATACATTTTCAATTTGCCGTTTTTCCTGCAATCCCTTGATGTATACCCTCATTGGCTTGCGCGGCAACAGCGTCTTGATCCACCTTGGGATGTTTACGGGTTTGTTACGCTATATACTTGCTCTGAGTCATCAAATCATCATCATCCTACATTAGTCCACTGTTTGTCAGATTGCTTTACCATTGAGACTGTTTTTTGGCTCACTTCTGTTTCCACTTTCTAGCCGTCTATTTTATTTAAATTATTATACAGCTGTTTATCTACGTTTAGTGTAAAATTGTCTCGTTGCACTAAAATAAGGCATAAAATAAGGCGCAGTTTTTGTCAAAAGTTACCTCAAATCCACGCATTGTCTATGTATGTGACTTTTGGGCGTTATGTTATGTTTGCATTCTGTTCTGAAGCATCTTGGTTATTTCCTTATCTTTGCTCAAACGTAGAAACATGTTACTAATAGCGTCAACCTAGGCTTGCGAAATTTTGCGAAACAGAACTTCCTTGCGCAGATGTCAGAAAGACTAATTTTGAAAATTTTGTCTGTTTGACAGGTACGATCGTACCTGTAAAACGCGATTGTTTAGCAGGCTTCTGTGCTAGCGTTATGTTCCAATAGGAAAATAATAATTTTAGAAATATCTAAGATTTTTATTCAGACACTGTATTCTCACAATACAAAATATAAATTGTTTACTTCTGTGCCACTGAGCCTGTGACTGGGATTCTGCACTTCTGTGTACTATGCTTCTGTTATTAAAATATAACTTTGTTTAAGTAAATGTACTACATAACATCCTTTGTCTTGTGAATTTCAGATTCAGCAAATTGGAGAGGTTTATTATTTGTTACTTAGGATCGGTTTCAATTTAAATTTGCCTGAGTCTTTTTTTGTTTCTTGTTAGTTCCTTGTTAATTAGGTAGTTTAAATGTTTTCAATAATTGAAGGGTGTTTTTGGTAATAATATTATTGCTAGCGGTTGGCCACGGTTTCACCCGCATTTTTCTTCCGAGTGAACATTATTCCAGAATGAAAAGTGTTAATTGTTCAAGTTATAATCTATCTGTGTTACAAATTTCATTATTTCGTTACTAAGACGACCGCAACTGTTGATATAATATATATTGGCCAATGAATGAATGGTAGCGTAAAATCTTTGTAATTTGATTGGTTAATATAACTACTTCCCTCCGTCTCCTCCTCTGTCCTCCTGCCGACCTCTATGGTGAGGCGTGTGAGTAGCCGGCTGAGATGCAAGAGGGTCTGGTCGTTGTGGTACCATGGCACTCGTAGTCCCTTATAATTACGACACTGTTAACCCTGTTTAGGATTCGGTTTAAAGAACTTTATTGTCTTAAGAAATAACAAAAATTTCACTTATAAGACAATTTATGATAGCTTAAAAATATGTTTATGCGGTGAGCATGCAAGGTTACCAATTATAAAACCAACTAGTTTATGGTTTTTAGACAAGTTGAAAGCGAAACAAAATGGAAAGATGAGGTGTGCCAGATATTAAAAATTGTCTGAGAAACATCAACCGAGACTAGTTGTTGTTACTCAGACAATATTTTCCAAAACATATGATTTGACTTTATTTTTGAAGACATTCATAGATTCAATTTTTTTAATTGCTTTGGGTAGGCTATTATACAATTTAACTCCTTGAAACATAACATTTTTACTACCATATTGGGTTCTTGGACAAGGTAAGTTGATGTTCTCAGCATTTCTTAGTGTTATCTTTGTTATTTGATTGTTTAGGATTAGGACTATGTATGTGAAACTTAGATATTATTTTATGTTAATTGTAGCTCTAACATTGTTTTCAAACATAACTGATACTTTTGTCGCTTAAAAATCAGTCCGTCTTATAAATTATCCGTAAACCGTTTCAAATAAAACTAGTATGAAAGAATTGCCCTTCTAAGAACCCTTCATAAAAATTATACCCTCTATCGTTCATAGAAACAACAAAATGGCGGGTTGAGTTATTAAATTACGCATTTTCGTGGGTTCATCGAAGCTTTATGTAATCAATTTGGTAAAATTGATATCTATTTCGGTAATAAAATAGGAGGCAAAACAAGGGTAACAAAGCCATGTTAAGCAAAAAGGGTGTATGTTAAAATTTTGCGAAATTATGTCTTTTGCACTGTGCCAGTTCGTGTTTATTTAATAAACAATTAATAAGAAGTTGATAAACTAAAACCCGACTACTGCAAAATAAAAATAAAAAATAAAAAAAATGCAATACAACCACGGCTATCCCCTGATCATCACTATGAGTTTGTATTAAGTAAATAGTTTGTACATAACAGTTTCAGATGTGAATATTTTCTTGTTTCATACTTTGCGTAATTTTGTTTTAGTCGGGTTTTAGTTATTGAACTTACTTACTTTTTTCTCAAATTATTTTAGGTTTATAATTTCGTGGTAAAGTATTTGCAGAGCCACTTTACATATTTTTAAGCTTTACATTTGCGAACTTAAATAATAAAAAAAACGCATATGCTTGAAATGCCAGTATAATTAAAATAAATACCTAAAATGTTTGAAATTTTAAACCATATGCATTAAAAAACATAAAACATAAATGTTCGCAAAATTGCTGTAAGAGCACATACGCCCTTTTTGCTCATTGCGGCTGGTAAAATGGATGTTATGTTTTTGGTACATCGCTTGTTACCTGTAGTGTATTGCTCCAATCTCATTAAAATATTGATATTGCTCTCGGGAAAATAAGGTTCTAACATGAACTATTTAACGGGTTGAAAGAATTAAATTATGAGATTAGGGCGAGATTGGATAAGAAAATTGTTGGATTATAAAACCTTTAGGCTTTTTCAATTTATTTTTTAGGGTTCCGTTACTTATTAGTAAAAACCGGGACCCTTATATGACCACCTTGTTGGCCGTCTTTCTGTCTGCCTAGACCCTTTTTCTTAGAAACGGCTAAAGGTAATAACTTGATATTTATACACAATATAAAGATCTTTGTGCTTAAGCTTCTAACTCAATACATTAAAAAGATATCATGGCAGATAAAGTCTATTTTTTTTTAAATCGCGACAATTAAAAACCTTTAGGGTACTTTCAATGACCTCACAATTCAAATCAAATCAAAAGAATTTTATTCATTGAAATCACAAGGATCATTTTGATTCTGATATTTGAAATGCTATGGGAGGCTTTGTGACACAAATTAATGTCTAAAATAAAAAAAAATGTCTTTTTTACCATTAAAATAAAATAGTTACTGGGATAGTTAAGTTTGTAGGAAAAAGTGGCTGAAATTCGAAAAGGGCTCTAACTACGAAATAAGAGACTTGTAGTCTTTAAATTAGTCTGTAGCAACTTTTTTTCTTTCCGTGTGGCTCTAGTTTCCTTTTGTAGATATAATCGGAAAAGACTTCTCAAGGTACAACACAATTGGGTTTTTCGACACAACGTCAACGTCCGACGAGGTGTACGTGAGAACCTTATCTATAATTTTTCCCTCTAACTTACAAATATCGCTCTATTTCCCTGACCAAACAGGTTTAGTACAGGCAAATTAGCAAAAAGTGTGGACCTAAGTCGTGTAGTCGTGGATTCTTATGGAAACGTTAGATGACACGAAAAGAAGCTTATCCTAGGTTTGCACCGTTTCTGGCGCTTACGGAACCCTTTTAAATATTAGGTACAAACTTAAAAAGGCCGTAAATTTTAAAATAGAAAGAAATTACTTGATGCAAGTTAAATTACGTATAGAGAGACTGTCTTAGTGCATTATGATTTTAATAAAAACCACGTGCATGTAGGGAACACAGTGTTGAACAAAAGCATCTTCCGTAAAAAAAAAACCAGTATAAAACTTCCGGCGGATGTAGTACTAATTAAATGAATAAGTTTAAGTCGATTTCCAGAACTACATTAATTTTCCCCGAAGTAGAGCGACAATAAAATATGGAAAAGTGCCTTCCGTGAGACGCACCATGGTGCAAACCTGGTAATGTATTTCGAACATTTTTCTGATATGTCTATCAATTTGCACCGACTACCTTAATTTTCCCGGAGCCGTAATAACTACAAAAAGTATTTTTTGTAAATGATTTTTTTTTGTATGTTCCGTATGTCGGATTTAAAAAATACTTGGTGCAAATGTAGATCATAACGGTTCAAAGTCTATGCCAAATTGCACCGACTACTTCTATTTCCCCCATTAAGTTACGGATATTTTTATGGTTTTCACCCTATTTCACCCTGTTCCGGAGGGTGAAATTACTGATGCTTATTATTAGAGGTGATTTTTAAGCTATACAAAACAATTAGAAAAGTTTTCATGACTACATCTAATTAGTTCCACACTTGTGCAAAAAATCACCTAATTTGACTGTACTAGTTGTTATAAACTAAAACACGACAGTAAAAACATCAATTGAAGCCCTCATATATACAGACAGATTGACAGACAAACATACGTTGATTTCGAAATATATTTTTTGACGTGAATACGTCTTTAAATTTGGTTCCATAGCTGTAAGGCAATTCAGAAAACTGAAAACAAAACCAAGGGATACAGTTTGGTGTTTCAGCTACATAATATTATAATCTACATTTGCGCTTCGTTGCGTCATAATTACGTATTCACGTAAACCACACGGCCTTGTCAACGATACAGCAACATTACTAAAGTAACTTTCGTGAATTATATCATTCATTTTGTAAAAACGGGAAATTTTCACGAACCGATATAATATAATAATATAATATATGTATGTGCGAGGAAGGACGCGGTGGGAGTGTTGTGCGGATCCTATACCCACCCTGATGAAGACCCTCGATTAGGGTCGAAACCTGTTGGTGATTCCACCAACATATCGGTACGTGAAAATTTCCCGAATTTACAAAATGAATGATACAGCAACACTCCGATTTTTAAAATAAAAAATCTGTCGTTAGGTGGAGAAATCCAGAATGTGTCCCAGAATGTGGATTAGTCGTATATCGATCGAGAAAAATAAACATTTGCGGATTAAATACTATCGCTCTGACCACGGATAGTGCGTATCAAATGTTATGTGCACCCGCCCTAACATTAGGGTGGGCTTACATTAGGTTGTACAATAATCGTTTCGCATGTCGACTTCTATTGTAAGAGTTCAATTGGATTATTTTTATAGAAATCCGATTTTATTGGATCGTCTAATCATCCAGTAAATTCGGCTTGTAATAAAATAATGGTCATACTACAAGCATGTCAAACATGCGGCCCTTTACAACTTTGACTGCGGCCCGATTCAATTTAAAGAATATAGTATATTTTTCTTTCATTTTACTAAGTAATCATTAAATAAACGATTAGCGTTATAGGGGGCAGGCCCCCTATTCCCTAACTGAAAGTAACTCGGTGACTAACTCGGTGGTTTGACAAGTACCATCCATTGGTCAAAATTATCATACAGAATTGACAATTGATGGTCAATTTACTTACAAAACGTTAATCACCGAGTGACATTCAGTTAGGGAGTAGGGGGGGCAGTACTACTAGGTATCAAAGTCAAAGTCAAAAAGAACTTTATTCATTGAAATCACAAGGATCATTTTGAATCGTCTTATATAAAATTAAATTACTCCTGTTCCAACGCGACCAAGCCTAGAAGAATCAGGCAACAAACTCGGCTTGGCTTACATAAATGGTCCGTCTTACCACTAGGTGAGAAGCGCCTGTGTGGTGCCTCGGAGCAAGGAGTTGCTGATACATAGTAAATATCATATTATTATTATTATATTCGTATACATAGTATATCTATGCAATCAGTTTGTTTTCTTTATGGTTGAGTTTTGCGGCCCAATGATTCTACGGTCTTTAAGCATTTGGCCCACCAATGACTAAGAGTTTGACATAAATGGTCTACTATAATATAGACCATATAGACACCACAGCACGGCTCGGCTAGTATATAGACTCTATATACTTATAAGCTGTGCCGTGGTGTGTCCGGCCTGAGAATATTCCCCTCTTTCTACTCCCGGGGATGTCACAACGGGGGATGGGCAGACGCCATCCACTTGAGTGTTAAATACCAATACTGGTGATCACCAATCCACCTGCCAAGCTTAGTGGTTATCATGATGGTGATACCGAACGTTCGATTCCCGTTGTGCAATATTTGTGTTGTATTTGTAAACCATTAACAACCTTTGTCGCGCGGCGGGCGAGTGTCGGCTGGGATGCGAGTTGTTGCGGTTTCGATTCCCACTGCGGGACAAATGTGTCTATGATCTGCAATTTTTGTTCCGGGTCTGGGTGTTATGGTACCATGGTACTCGTAGTTTCTGATACCCACGACACAGGGAATTCTAGAGTGAGATAGAAGTACGTTATGTGTCTGTTAGGTGTTATGTTATGTATTATATTTATTTATTTTATTTATTTATTTAAGTCATATTTTTTTTATTTAACAACTAGGCTCATAAGCATAACACACAATAAACACATCAATACAATAAACTACAGCTACAACAACCATAACATAATATTATTGTATTATGTCTCATTTCATTTATTCATGTCCTTTGACATACTTATTACATGTGCTTAGACAAGTCAAATTAACAAAGTAGGTACATACGATTTTTTTGCAGCTTTGTTGGTATATAAAAAATATATATCTATAATCACTAATTCTTTAACTTTTCATTTAAAAAACCGACTTCCGCCATTGTATTCGACAAAATATTTGGATGGAAATAAATGACGAAAGAACCATAGTGGTGAAAGGATTATTATACTTTTTGAATGCAAATGCTTGGTTTGTTGCTGAAAATATCAAAATCGCCATATGTATGCCTACAACATTTGAGGAGTTCCCTCAATTCCTCATGGATTCCATCATCAGAACTGGATTTTGAACTTTGAAAATGGGGTGTTGAAAATCTTGAAGCATATCTATTCAAATAAAAAAATAATTTTCCAAATCGGTTCATAAACGCCGGAGATATGCGGTAACAAACAAAAAAAAACAACCGTATTGAGAACCTCCTCCTTTTTTGGGAAGTCTGTTAAAAATACAATACAAGCGATAAGTTATCTGCAAGAGAATCGTCAATTATGTAAATTATTTAATGTATTAAGATATACAGTGAATGTTACTTTTTGATTTAATATTTCCGTCTTTTCTATGTAGATCTAATAACACTAACATAAGTTTCTTTGTTTGTTGATAACAGGGGAAAAACCAGAAAATACAATCAAAAACTCAATACCCTTTCTCCAGTGGAGACATTCAAACAAAGCCAAAACGATGTGTTATAAGAAAAAGAAAAAAACTGTCGTGAACCTCGAAGCAATAACTAGCCTCACACAGCGACAACCATTACAATGAGCTTGCAATCTTTGGATATGGTATTTTAATCGGCAGGGCTATTCTCTATCTCGCGATAGGTTTGCAATAGGCGTAAATTGTGCAATCAGAGGCCTCACCATGAGCTCTTATAACAAGCGTAGCGTGTGCTGTCTTGCATATATTTTTTTTTTCTGATGTTTATTTAATTTTGACTACCTTCCTAAGATTATTAAGTTCTCATTTACCTACTATGTATCAGCAACTCCTTGCTCCGGGGCACCACACAGGCGCTTCTCACCAAGCCAAGCCGTGTTTGTTGCCTGATTCTTCTAGGCTTGATCGCGTTGGAACAGGAGTACTTTTAGTTTATAAGACGATTCAAAATGATCCTTGTGATTTCAATGAATAAAATTCTTTTTGACTTAGACTTTCTTATAGCGATACAGTTCAAAAACTATTCGGTACAAAATTATCGGTTCCGTGATGTCCGCAGCTATATCTAAAGGCACAGTAGAAGAAGGTCTATAGACTTCTGCGATTAAAGTTATTCAATGATGACGGATGTCAATGACGAACCGATATTTTGTACTGAATAGTTTTTTAACTGAATCGCTATAAGAGCTCATGGTAAGGCCCCTGGGCTGTGAAACGGTAACTTTTGTATGGAAAAAGTGACGTTTGTCAAAGTCAAAAGTCAAAAAGTCTAAGTCAAAAAAGCCCTGATTCTACAATTTAGGCCTGTTGCAAACCTATCGCATAATAGAGAACGGTGGCCGGGCTATTGGCCAAATTCTTGATGTTTCACTATGGTCGTCTATCTTTATAAACTTTGTATCGGGTATAAATAAATCAGGAAGTGGTACAGTCAAAGTCAAAGTCAAAAGAATTAATTCATTGAAATCACAAGGATCATTTTGAATCAGTCAAGATATAAACCTGAAATAATAATTTGGCGGATTTTTAATAAGCATTGAATCATTTAAAACTGCCTGTGGTACATCAGTTTTAAAAAAAATAGTTTTTTTTTAATTTATGCTTTGGTATGTAATCAAATTTAGTTAGTTGGTCGTTTCGCCTGTCATTTCACGTGTGGGTTATTTCGCGTGTTAGCTATTTCGCGTGTTGCTTATTTGGCGTATTTATGATGGTAACCAATAATTTTATGATTTTTATTTTTTGAAACTAACGCACCACGGTTCTAGATGTTTGTGTACATCATGACGAAGTTTCATGGAGATTGAAGAAATAATAGCCAAATTAAAAGCAAATTTCGTTCGCGTGTAACAGGACGTATGCGCCCTATTGATAACTACTGATGACATTCTCTCTAAACCAGGGGTTCCCAAACTTATTTTGACTACTGCCCACTTTGAGAATAAATTAATTTTTAGCGCCCCCATGTTTTCAACTACTTAAAATCCACTATAACTTAATTAAAACTATTAAATTAATTATTGTAAGATATATTAGGGGAGAGTGAAACATTCATTCTAAACGAGACTTACCTACCCGCAAGAGTAAACTTGAGACCTGAGGCCCAATTCACTAACGAAAAAATAGTTAAAATAGAGTTCGGATCATGTTTCGATCTTGTGTCGTTGTCTTAAATGTCAGAAATGGTATTCTCCTGACATAAAATACAATACTGTAATGTGATTTTATCGAAAGGTGACCGAAACTTGAACGATTCAAAGTTTTTTCGTTAACTTTAGCATAAGTAGCTGGAGTCTCTCTTTACTCTTTCCAATTATATATATAACTATCCTACTCTAATGGTGGTCACCATGAATTGAAAGTAGACTAAATTGTTATTTATGAGGGATCAGAAATTCAACTTTCAGTCAATTTACAATTCAGTCTCGATTCGGTTAACTTTCAGTGTAGTTTTAAAATAACTTAGAGAATTGGGCCTCTGAGCGCACCGACCATTTTTTTCTGGGTCTCTTACTGCCCCCCTTTAAGCCTGCAGCGCCCACAAGGGGGCGTTATCGCTAACTTTGGGAAAGGCTGCTCTAAACCAATAACTAAATAGTATTTATAAGAATGCGTGTGGTTTCCTACATCCGTGTGGAAGGATCGCGTAAAGTTTTGATAGCAGATGCTCTCGAGCCAATATTTGAAGATGGCGCGGGGCCCATTTTTATTTAGTTTTCATTTTCCACGCGAAGGCACATGGGTGGGGTGTGCACAGATACTAGTTATCTTTTATATTTTCGTTATATACAATATGTTTGAATGTTTGTCTGTTTAGTTAGGATGTAAAAGCCTGAAACATAAGCATAACTTACCCGCAAAAAAAGGCTTTCAAAAAAAGTTGAACCGAATTTCTACGCTACTTACAGTGGTAGTGTGCTATAGCAAGAGAACTCAAGCTGTCGGTCGCGGAAGCTTTTAGGAGTCAACCGCAGGTAGAAAAACCTTACCTGCAATATTAATTTTCTCAAGAGATTAAAAAGTAAATACACAACTCTCAAAAAGCCAACTAAAACTTGGTACTTCATTAGCCGGCATACATCCACTGCTGGATGAGGCCTCCCCCATAGCATGCATAGCGTACAACCCATAGTGTGCACTAGGGACATTTGCCATAATCTCCACGCTTGACAGGCCGATTGGTGGTAGCATTTTAATGTTAAGTACTCTGGTGGATGTTTTTTTTTATACTACTTGGCAAGCATACAAGCATACGACCCACCTGATTAAAAGCAGTTACCGTAGCCTATGGAAGCCTGCAACACCAAAGACATCAAACGCGCGCTGCCGACCCTGAGACATAAAGATGAAAAGTCTCATGTGCCTGTAATAGTAAAATGTAGTAAGTATTATATAATAACATCCCAACAGTAACATACATTTTAACTTATAGTTTAAACTGTATAATTAGTATAATAGTTCTTTATATAATAGTTCATCATAAAATAGTTAATTGTTTAGTGTTAAGTATTATTATGGTTTTAGATTATTATTGATATGTGGAACATTCCTTAGTTAAACATGGAAGAGCAACGACGCCCTGCCGTCATACAGTGCGAAATAGTACGGAGGGTTGTCACTTGACCGTGGCCGTGCCACCTAGCACGGCAGCTAACAAGTACTGTGCTACCTATCTGTAAGGATCAACTTGATTTTTGTTTAATATGTAATTTGTACTTAGTTTTTGAATAAATAAACTATTATAACTATAACTAATTTCACCAGCACCCGTACCCTTCAAACCGAAACACAGCAATGCGAGCACTACTGCTTGGCGACAGAAATAGGTATGGTCGTAGTACTTCCCCGGACGAACTCTTTCACAAGAAGTTCTACTACTAACATATATTTCTGCCTATCCCCTGACGTAATCCTTAGTCGCCTTTTACGACATCCACAGGAGGAGTTAGAGGAAGTTTTTAGCCACTAAATTTTTGTCGGCTCGCTTCGCTAGCTGCCGATTGGACTCTTCGCTTCACAAAAACAGTATTTTTCTCGGCTCGTTTCGCTCACATTGCCTGTTGTCTACTACTGCAGTTCCTGAATATCTAAATTTTGATTTGCTTAACTTTTCAAACTTCACTTTTCCGTAAACAGAACTAGTTGTCGATCGCAGTCTTCCAAGAGGCTCCTTTCACACACAACACACACACACCTTGACGACCTCTGTGGCGCGGCGGGCGAAGGTTCGCCTGCGTCGCAGGAGGTTGCGGGTTCCCGCCTCGGAACAAATATTTGTACAATCTGCAGGTATTTGTTCAGGGTGTTCTGGGTATTTTTCTATGTATAATAAAAAATATCTATCTATGTAATGTTGTTGTATTAAGTATATCAGTTATCTAGTGCCCATAACACAAGCTCTGCTTAGCTTGGGGCTAGATAATGTTGTGTGGAATGTCCAGCATTTATTTATTTATTTATTTACATGGTACATCATCATCAGCATTGTCTTGTCCACTGCTGGACATAGACATGCCTTCCCGTTACCCTCACTAAACATTATTTATACCTTCGCTCAGGTTTAACCTTGAACATTATCTAAATAAGCAAACAAAACCGCCAGCAGTAACTAGTTATACATAAAACGTTATTTTTATCGCCAGGGACACCGGTTTATTGAATAGTGACTTAAGATCCCCCCACTCCCTTATTTTACGGTTCAACGCGATGACACTAAAGGGTTTAATAAGGGTAGAAGGCTCGTTTCTCTTATAGATGCTGATAGAACATTCGACCAGATATTTTAGAGTTTCAACAAATCCACAAACAGCCACATCAAAGTCTTTCTTCAGAGATAAATAACTCAGGCAGGGTGACGAAGAAAAAACCAGTGATATGAGAGAAGTGTCAGTGAAGCCTGAGGGCCGTATTCTGAAACCAAGTGTTAAAGCTTCTGAAAATAATACCGGTCAAGTGTGAGCGAGACTTGACACTAAATAATTTGAATTTTATTTTGAAAAAAAAAACATTTCAACTAAAAACTTTTCTGTCACGAACTCGCTACATTACAAAATTGATGCTGACAATGACAACCGATTTGGTGGTCGAAGAATGGGCTCCCACAAAATGACTCCAAATATGGGCCAACGATTCTGTGGCAGAATGTATTCGATTTGGCGTGCGTTTAGCGTCACTGTTGCGGCCCCGCTGCGGTAACGCTGCGGTTCGCTTGCGGCGCCATTTTGGCTCCGATGCCAATGACTGGCCGTGATGATGCCGGCTGTCAGGTGCTTCGTTTGTGTTGTTTAGTTGATGTATAGTAATTAGCTTTTTGTGAATTCCGTGATAAGCAAACCGTTGTACAATTTTGAGATCAATTTAGTAATTTTACAAGATTTATGTTGGCCATGTAATATAAAGTTCTGAAACTAGCTGCATATAGAATCTGCAGTTAGTCAGAACAAAATAAAACAGAGAACCTGGGATAAGACATTGCAAAGGTCGCAGGAAGTTGGTGGATGGAGGCGGCCCGGGAACGTTCGTCGTGGCATTCTATGGGGAGACCTATATGTCCAGCTGCAGACTTCTATAGGTTGATAATAATGATGATTATGATGAGTCCAAATCAATAGCTTTTACCAAAAGCACTGACCATAGGTTTAACTTTCTTCAAATAAATACAATTCTTCAGTAGGTATTTCTGATAAAAGCAGAAATATTCAAAATTCAATCTCTGGAAAACAGAACAGCGTTTTAGCTTGCTGTTTTATCCCAAAAGATCATTTTTGTGTTGGTAATAAAATTAAAAGTAAAACTGTCCCGATAAAAGCAAGGCAAGTAACTAACGCTGGCTACTGGCCTGTTCAAACAATAGGTCAGTCGATCTGATTCGAATCGCAACTCAACTGTAATTTTGTCCACTGGTGGATTGGGTATTGTTTGCTATATAATGAGATTTTGTGCTTTGTTCTGGATGTTGTTCCTGTTATCTTTGGGTACTTCAAGTTTATTTTATTGCATTGTAATTTTAAGCATGACATGAATTGCATTGCGGGATTTAAATTAGGTTACTGGATCGAAATTTAGGGAAGAAATTATCAGGCATTATTTATATTTTTTTAATTCAGCTAGCATTGATCAAACGGAACTCTCTCTTCGTTAAGTTTGATGCGCAGAACCAATAAAAATTAGACTTAAACGTTTTTTTCATTTTGACGTTTTTAAGGTGAACGGTTCGCAAGTGGCGCGAAATTAAAATTTTATTGTGTTTTTTGCACATTACAGTTTACCAACACTTCTTGAGATAGCAAACACTGGTTTTGCGGGAATCAAGAGACCTAACACACATGTTTTAATTAATAGTAACTTATAAATATCATTAGTTCAGCTACGAATGTCAATGAACCAAAATAACACTATACAAATCATTCATTGACATTCGTAGCTGAACTAATGATATTTATAAGTTACTATTAATTAAAACATGTGTGTTAGGTCTCTTGATTCCCGCAAAACCAGTGTTTGCTATCTCAAGAAGTGTTGGTAAACTGTAATGTGCAAAAAACACAATAAAATTTGAATTTCGCGCCACTTGCGAAACGTTTCACCCGGGTCCGAACCGAGCGTCGGCCGTAACTAAATATTACTACATATATTTTGTATGGACTGGACAGGACACACGCTATACCGAGCGTCCGTTGCTCAGCTGTCACTCGGTTGCCGCTCGGTATAGCGTGTGTCCATACAAAACATATTTGATGGTTAAACAAACTTACCTTGTGACGTTTGACCATAATTATACAAGCATTGCATCCGAAGAGATTTATATTATTCATTTTGTATTCCACCTCTAATGCACTGGACACGAGCACAATTTCAGAGCCTTAAAAAAAGAAAAATTAAGACATCCGTCACACTAGGTGGCGTGTTGGTGACAGCTTCATTCTCTTTTTTGTGCGGACATTAAAGCACCTTTTAAAATTATATATTAAGGGCCTTATTCATAATCATTTTTTCAACCTATTTTAGTTAAAATAGCTTGTCTTCTTCTCTCTGATGTAAAATGTCATATGTCAAAACAAGACAAAACATATTTTAACTAAAATGGGTTTTAAAGTGATTATGAATAAGGGGGTTAATTTTTAAAATTTTAGTTGACCGTGCTACGGTCGTGCTACGGCCGACGCTCGGCTCGGACCCGACACGGTTTGGCGCTAACGCTGCCAAAATGATCCTCATTGTAGCGTTTCCCATTGCCATTTTTTTTTTTCATATCTCTGCTTAGCTTGGGGCTAGATAATGTTGCGTGAAATGTCCAGCATTTGTTTATTTATTTATTTATTTATTTGCTACTTTAATTGCGGGGCTGGTTCTTCTAGGTTTGGTCGCGTTGGAATAGGAGTAAACATAGTTTATAAGATTCAAAAGTATCCTTGTGATATCAATGAATAAAATACTCGACTGTGACTTTGGATTCATTAGATTTAATTTACCAATTTGCCCCCTGAGCCTGTCTCCTAAGCTAAGTTTTTTTATAGTTCATAACGTTGTCTCACATCGTTGTTTAATGAATGCCAGACAAGACAATTGAACCGCATTCGATGCTCCAATAACTCAGTCCAATCCACAAATAAACACACGATGTGCAAATCAGTGTGTTTGTTCTGGCAGTCCCCATAGGGAGTAGTGAATTGTAGACCGGTTATAAGATAGATGTATACAAATAGTAGAGCATATCATTTGTGGTGTGTCCGGGCTAATAACAGACCTCTCCGTCTCCTCCCGTAGATGTCGTAAATGCCGGAATGGACAGCATAATCCATCTCAACTCCAAACTGCGATCACCAATTGGACCTCATTCATGGGGGCATTCGATGGGGATGATGATTCGTCCAACGGTGGACATCTTAAGAAGGCGTAATATGTGATTTTGCCCAACAAAATCGGTTTATAACTCGGTAAGTACGGGTTCTACGAGTTAAATATTTTGGAATATGAAAATTTTATATTTTTGCATTTATTTTGTAAAGTTGAAAACACGATATGTAAAAAAAACCTCGATAGTTTTATTTAATGAAAAATCCTTGTTTCCCACACGTTTTGAAAGAAATCTCAGGAATCCTACGGTTTTTTAAGATAAATTTTACTACAACAAGTAGGTAATAACTATTTATTCTTATGCTAAAGTCAGTTTTTTGATAAACACTTTATTTTCGCCATAATAAACAAAAAACTTCATTTTTGTGCACGACACTCGCTAGCGCGAGCGAGATGGCGCGCGGGTTATCGCGTACGTTAAAGAGGGAGCTAATTTGTAGAATAGTGCCCTCTTAAGGCTGATGAAGATCGTTAGCCGGGAGACGTATGCTGGAGAGAGGCCTAGAGCCGGCTCCTTCCATTGCCTTTCCGCGACCTTAACAATGACCTCGCTCCATCTTGTTGGGACCTGTTGTACATTACGTACTCCTGAAAAGAGCTTTCTCAATTTGACCATAAAGTCTGTCACACATGTAGCAGATACGGTAAGATATCTGAGCGCGTATCTGTCCATATCGCTCTCTATACTAAACTCAAGGAGCAACACACACGTAGCATATCACTTATATTTTACCGTCAAGAATCTGTAGGCACCGACATATATCAAAATATGGACAGATTATATCTGTGTTTACAATTTGAAATACAATAAAGTTTGAAGGTTTCCGCGTGAATGTATCATTTTCGTATATTATCGTATCTGCTACGTGTGATACCTTCAGATGCGATAAGTTTTTATACGCATATAAAATATTACCACGTCTGCTGCGTGTGTGATGCGCTACTGAACAAGCTCAAAGTCGTGCAGTGGGTTATAGAGAGAGCTATGCTACGAGTTTCTACTTGATTGAACCCAAAACGAAGAAATCCGAATAATAACCTAGATCACCGATATAGCTTAGAAATATAACCCTTTACACTAAATACATTTTCGAAATCACGTAGGCTCGCGCCCAGCAATCATAATGATGCATAATTACTAGAGCATTCATAAAACTGATACTAAAATGTGGAATAATACACTAAAGCAATCATAAAACCGATACTAGCACGACCACCACAATGCCACAACTGTTTCATAATACAAAAACATGTAATAAACATGGAAATCCTTGGAATAGTTAATACACCGTGTTTTGTCTCCTTCGATAAAAAAATTAATTGAATTTGAATGTCTTTTTCTTTATTTATTTTTAACCGACTTCCCAAAAAAGGAGGAAAGGAGGTTCTCAATTCGGTTGTATTTTTTTTTACCGCATATCTCCGGTGTTTATGAACCGATTTGGAAAATTCTTTTTTTAATTGAATAGATATACTTCCAGATTGGTCCCATTTTTTTCAAAATCCAGTTCTGATGATGGAATTCATGAGGAATTGAGGGAACTCCTCAAATATTGTATATATATCGCGATTTTGATATTTACAGCAACAAACCAAGCATTTGCATTCAAAAAGTATCATAATCCTTTCACCACTATGGTTCTTTCATCATTTTTTTCATCCAAATATTTAGTCGAATACAATGGCGGAAGTCGGTTTTTTAATTAAATGAAAAGTTATTTTATTTGCTTTCTCTCCTAATGTGCATTTCCCAGTTTTAAGTATTTTTAGATAAATTTGCAATTTGCTTCTCTTTACAAGTCGTCAAAGTATAAAAGTGGTGTCAGTTTTACTAAGACTTTGGTGGACAATTTCAACCTCATTGAAGTGTCACAAAACACACTTCTATCTAATTTCACCACACTTGTACTTTTAAAATAAGCTACATTGGTCAAAATGCCACCAAAAGATTTTGATTCTCCAGCTATAAAAAGCTGCTTGACGCAGTAGAGGAAGGCTTCTCGATGGACTAAAAATATGCTGATATAATGATGGACTAGTTATACGGGGTGTAAAAAGACAGCTCCCGAATACTGAAGGTACCGGTAAAGCTACCAATATCATAGCTATATAAAATAGCTTTCGCCTGAGAGGTGATTCATACCGGAGAAAACTCTTTTTTCGTTTCTTATCGTATTTGTCAGCCAGCAATGTACGCATTTATTCCGGCCACGCGAGTTCAACGCTCCCGGTCAGCTGATCGACCCGTGGGGCCAATTTTTCTCATGTGCTTTTCATTGCCTTTTTTGACGTTTTTATTTATTAACGTGTTTTTAATTATGGAAAATAGGTTTTTGTGTTCCTTTAACGATATTTTATGGATACTTATAAAGAAAACACGAAAAAAGCGGACCAAATGTAAGCATTTTTTTTTCGTGTTTTTTCAGCTTAAATATTTTCAGAATCATGGTCTGAATGCACTGTTGAAGTTTTCGGGAGTAGTCTTTTTACTCCCGGTATAGGTAGCAGGAAGTTGGTGGGTGGAAGCGGCTCAAGACCGTTCGTCATGGAATTTTAGAAGGATTCCTATGTCCAGCATTGGACTTCTACAAGCTCATGATGATAATGATGATGATTGTCAAACAAAAACAACTAGAACCCTGAAACACCACCACAACAAGGATATTCGTTATCGCGACGGAATGAATCCGAATTATCGCTTTTCAAAATCACTGCGGTTTTCTGAATCGCGATCGAACTGCCGGATTTTCCGGTATTGCGAGTCAGCTCAAAATGGTTAACAGCTGACTCACTTTTGACTTTGGTAGTCTGCTGTTTCAAAAGCGTCCAAATAACTGTTACATGCATTGAATAGCACAGATAAAAGCGATGGATAAATAAAGCAGTCCAGTAGCCGAGCAGAACCAATCATAAGCCATAATCAGCTGTACTCCAACAATATTAATGGGCGGTTAACGGTTGTGTAGCCTAATCAATTATTTTATAACATAACACCCAACAGTCACATACATAGTTCTGATCCCCCCCCCCCCTCACTAGGATTCCCTGTGTCGTGGGTATCAGGAACTACGAGTACCATGGCACCACAAAACCCAGACCCGGAACAAATACTTGCAGATCATGCAGACATTTGTCCCGCAGCGGGAATCGAACCCGCACCTCTTGCGTCTCACTCGGCTACTCGCCCACCGCGTCACAGAGGTCGTCAAACTATCATCGTTATACACTATCTGTCATTATGTCTAGAATTAAGTTTGCCGCTGTCGCGACAATAATATGGGACTACCTACATCGATTCATCCCATAGTCAGGTGGCTATGGCGCCCCCACACAGGACATGTTTCACCTGCACTCCTGTCCACTATGCCCTAACCTGAACCCTGGAGGACTTAGTAATGGCGATCGATAGAAGTTGCGACTTACTGATCAAAAATAATTTTGAGTTATTTAAATCATAACCGATGGTTACAGTAATGAAGCGTTCCACTAAGAGTACCGATTTGAAAACCACGGATTTGAAGAGCACCGATCCTATTCCACTTTGAGCACCGATTCATATTTTCGATCTAGGCTGAAGATCGAAAATAATCGATCGATGATCTGTTGGTGAAGGGCCTTAGATTAGTAAGTGATGGGGTAATTGTTGTATCCTTCAGGTTGTAAACTTTCAGCATACTCAAGGTTTGAAGAAATCAGTTAATCGCTCTGAGCAACTAGCGCAGTGGTAAGCGATGTAACGTGCATGGAGTGTGCCAACTGTCATCTTTCTAAGCTGTGATAAACGATGGGTATTGGGTTGTAGTTAAATGAAAAATGTATCGCAAAATTATAGCATGACTGTTAATTTAGTAAATGGTGCATGATTTTAAACGTAAGTGCTCAATTTACGGGATTTATCGTAATTATCAAATGAATTCGCGGTGAGGTTTGACGAGAGCTATTGTTTATTGTTACTTATTTCGATTACAATATGGAAATCGTGTTTTGGGAATTAACAGAATTCGAATTACAAATGTTGTGATAACATAATTTGAATTAAATTAATAATTAATTAGTATTTTATAAATACTTTAAAAATTTTCTATGTCTTCTTCTTCATCATCACTCGGTAGACGACTACTGGATGATACCTCCCTCCATAGAATAGGGGGGTTTGTCATAATATAATCTTGATATTAGGTTTGAATGATAACAATGTTTAATTTTTTTTTTCAGTGCCCGGTTTATGGGTAATTTAGTTTATAAGTTTGCAACACTGTAACTTTGTCGTGTTTACATAGTTGATTACGAATCTAGATCTGAACTATTGACAATGTTTATGTGTACGCTTATTTGATTGTAATCTGTTTTGTGAACCCATTAAATAAATAAATAACCACGTTTGTTAGGCGCATTGGTGTTAAGTACTCTGATGGATGCTGCTGCCATCTCCTGACGTAATCCCTTATTCGCGATTTACGAAATCCTCGGGAGGAGTTGGAGGAGTCCTATTCTTAGGCCAAGAACACACATTATAACATAATATATGTTTTTATTCATATAAATTTGGCCTTATATCTCGTAGAATTGACAACCATTAGAGAGTATCTCCTCTCGTCTCCTCTCTTCTCCGCCCCGGTGAAAACCGGCCCTAAAGTTCTAACGGCTGAAGGGTAGATCGTCGTTGTATTGGGCCAAATTAATAATAATTCACTTATAAAACACGAGAATATCAAACAATATAGAAAGCGCACAAGGAAACCACTAGACAAAGGTAGCAAGAACTAATTTAACAGAAAATAATGCAATTCTCTTCGTTTCAAAAATCCTTTGAGGTATGATACAAACTTTTTAGTATAAAAAGTGTTTGAAAACCTCGGGATAGTTCCATTAACATCCATTTTCTATTTCAAATTAAAAAGAGTAATGTAAGAGGGTTGTTTTCCTTAAATAAGTGCAGGTTCATGGGATAAAACACTTTTTCATCCCACCATCTCGGAAAGAGTGTTTTTGCTATTCGATATCTGAGTGTAAAAGCCGTTTTTATCCGCTAGAGGATAAAGTAAAATTGAATTTAGAACATAGTGTGCACTAAGTTTGTGAATTCAAAACATCATTAAACCTATTTACTTCTACCTCCATGGTGCCGAATTTATCATACAACCTTTTTTAATTTGTTAAAAACTCAGACTCGGAACCTTCTTGGTGTATTACTCGCGTGCCATTTTCTTTTCACGCCATATTGTTAAATCCTTAGGTTAAAAACAAGAAACTTGAAAACAAGTGAAAAACCTAAAATGAGTGATTCTAGCGACGAGGAAGTTTATTTGACGCCAACAGAATTGACTGAAACTGTTAAAAATGCGCAAAAGTATCTTGTGATTGTAAGTGTTTTTTTTTTTTGCATTTCGTAATTTCCTCGCTGAGGTGGGATGAAAAGTTACGTGTTGCACTCGAGTGCAAAGATTTTTCACCTCGTGTTCTTTTGATTCCCTCGCTAACGCTCAGGATTCTAACTTTTAAATCACTCGCTACGCTCGTGATTAAATTTTAGAATCCTTCGCTTGCTCGGTCATCAAAATTGAGCACGCGGTTAAAAAGCAACTTTGCACTCTTGTATAACAAATAACTATTCCCGTGGCGAGATTCTGTAATAATAGTATAATATAGCATTTTTACAACAACTCTTAATCATGTTATTGTTTTGTAACTGCTACATGAATTTACAGTTAAGAAGGCGTGTTAACCAGTTTTTTAGTGTTCCGTAGTCTGACTAAGAACCCATATAAGATCGTTCAGGCCGTTTATCCGTCCGTCCCAGTCAGTCACAGCGCCACAACTTGCACAGATGAACCAAAATACATAAAATTAAATCTACATCATACTATATAGGCCTAGAATACAGCCCTTCCTCTCCTCCCGTGGATGCCATAAAAGCCTACTACCGGTTTACATCATAGGAGTAGGCAGCAGCGTCCACTTGAGTACTTAATACCAATACTGCGACCACCAATCCTCCTGCCAAGCGAGGTGATTATGGCAAATCCCCTCAGGCCTCATCCAGCAGTGTAGGTAAATATGTTGGTGATGATGATGATGATATTCTGAAGCTTAAAAAGAAAGAAAGAAAAAACATTTATTTATGCCAATGATGCAGATCATAAAAAATACACGGGAAAATACAAAAGACACACACACAAACAACAAAGATTAACAAAGAAAATTAAAACTAAACAGAAGACAAGAATTACTTGTGTTATATTATAATAATGTGCCTCTCAGTACCAGTCATGCAACACTGTCACAAATTGGCTTAACATTTCTAAAACAGATATAATTTAATATTAATCCACTCAAAATCCAATGAAATATATTAAAAAGATCTTCCCGGTATCTACTCTTCAGAATAAGCATTCAAATGTTATCCTCCCAGCTAAAAGGCCGACTAAGGGCGTTGCCAGTGAAAAATAAAGAGAATCGCGTATTTCAAACGTCTACCCGCCTCACTGTCAGCGCTGCCGAGCCCCTAAAACCGTAGGCGTGAAGAAAAATTAAACCACTGGACGCTAGATCGTCATAGTGATGGACGACAAAAGTCTTTACCAAAAGACCAAGCAAAAATTGCCTAGTTCGAGTCCTAAAAGCTAGTGAAAAGCATGGATCTCGAAATCTTCGATCAATCGAACTTTGTACCAATTGATGGCCAAATTTTATAAGAGAAAAAACTAAAAATAAAACCCTAGCTTTCACTCACATCTTTGAGACTCTGTTCCTCGTTAAACGTAATTGTAACAGGCCCGTGATCTTGTAGTCATTTGGAGTAGAAAATTGATCAACACAGCCAAGGTTATATAGGCTGGCCGAATCTGTTTAGTGATAATGATTAGTCAGACAGTTTGTCACCTTAGACACGGCCAGATCAAGAAAAATGTAAAGAAAATTCGTCTTTCAACGCATCGACTGTCCAGTGTTGCTGGTGTCTTTATGCGACGGTGACCATTTTGCATCAGGTGGGCCGTAAGTTGGCCGTAAGCCAGAAATTCTATATGTTTCATTAAAAAAAACTTCATGGCTGGCACAAGAATAGTTCTCTTCGCGTCCAATGCATACATTGTCTTAGGCATAAACATAATGAGCGAAGAAATATTCTTTTGAAGTGTTCTCTGTGGTGTGAGTAGGCGCTGCGTGATCAAAGTATGGTAATGATAGTTTTAATAGTTTTAGTTTTAAAAAAACTCATTACGAAGTCATTGACCGTCTTACACCTGAATTTTTTAGAAATAATGTGTCTGGCAAGGTGTCTAGCTGATAAAGCTTTATTTTTAAAAGAAACGGTAACTTTCATGACGACTTAACGATGAAGGCCGATTTTGAATCTAACCTCAAATAAATAATTGACTTCTTTCCCCTCAATTGACAGTTTTTTTTTTGTTTTTTCCTTTTTTTTTGTTTCTTTTTTAGTAATTTTGAGCAATTTATGGAAATTTTACTTGTCAAACGTTAGTCACCGAGTGACTTTCCGTTAGGGAATAGGGGGGCAGATCACGTCCTGATATTTGGAGGAGTACTTGGAGGCTTTGTGACTCAAAATAAAGTAGAAAGTCCAAAATTGAGGAATTTTGAGTTTTTTTCCCTTAAATGTGATTGTGAAGTTTGTAGGGAAAAGTAGCTTAAACTCGAAAAGGGCACGATTTTGAAATAATTTTTCCGATCGGAACCCTTAGGGCGCGAATGTCAATCGCGCTTGACTGTTTTATTTAAATTCTTGCCAATGAAGTGATGGAGGCACTGAAAAGTGCCCTCGGACATTTATATTTTTTTGTCTATTATTATTAAACGAATGCTTAGCACAGTTAATTATTAATCAATTATTCATAGAGACAGGTCCAATTAGAGAAGCAATAGATTTTATCTATACATGCTCGATAGGTTTGTAGATAGTTCATTACCGCAACAACGGTGCACAGAAAACAGTGTTACAACTTCATTACAAACCACCGACTCGGATCACGCACACATGCATACAACTGGAAAATAGATAGATAGATGATTATAACTTTATTGTACACCATAAACAAAAAACAACAAATAAATTGGGTTGAGTTAAGAAGCACTCAAAAATAAGGATACAAAGTTTCAAATCAGAGGTACAATGGGCGGTCTTATCGCTTAAGAGCGAACAAAAAAACGAATCAAAGACAACATCAAAGAAGAAAACATGATCTGATACAAAATTTGCGTATTGCAGATCTTTGTTTACAATGTTTACTAACTTACCTGGGGCCAAAAATGTGATGGTCCATGATAGTCAGTTTATAGCCTAAGTATTAGGTTATAAATATATATTTAAATTATGTTTGTTCGCACAACTTATTATAATTTTGAATATATTTTTTTTAGTTATAATTTTGTTAAGGTTGGTAAGTTTGTTAACTTTTTCTTTTTACCTGAATAAATAAATAAGTAAATTTGTTGTTGTATAATCATATTGTTTGATTAGTTTTTTATTTTGTACTTGCTTGTATGTATTCTGTTAAAAGGTCCACCGGACGACGCAGTGGAAGGCACGATGAACAAAGGACATTATAAAGGTCGCAGGAAGTCGGTGGATGGAGGCGGCTCGAAACCGTCGTCGTGGCATTCTATGGGGAGGCCTATGTCCAGAAGTGGACTCTTACATTCTGATGATGATGATGGTGATGTGTGTATTATTCTTTAGTTAAAATTTTTATAAACGTGGTTTAGCCACGGTTTAGTTTAGCTACACCGTTAGCTCCCTGACTTTCATTTGGGAAAGAACAGGAAGGAAGATAGTACCGAAGCTTAGTTGATACTAGTGTTTTTTATAATTGGTTCTTGTTACGTCCGGTACCACTGCGTCGCGAATAAAAATATATTTTTATGCGGATTATTCTACTTGGTGCCTTTCTATACATTTGTCACAGCACTAAAACGTCAAGCCGAGACTTGGCGACTGTAACAAGAATACATCAGTAATTGCGGTACTTAGTTGTTCCGTACACTATGTCCCACAGTTTAGTTTGACGTAGTACGCAATTTTGGCTTAATTGGAACCAATGTTTACGTGATTTATCTGATCTGCCTTTTACTGGACCAATAGATCTTTTTTATCTGTATATACTTCCTGCATCAAACCTTGTCAACTGTGATAATGAACCAGTTGATAGAATGACCACTTGCACCACCACTCTCTTTATCATCGCCATCACCAAATAACTTATTTCACTATTGTGAATAACACATACACACATAATTAGATAGATTATAACCGGTTTGATTATTTCCGAGTATACGACCCGAGGTTCAAGCAATTTAGATGCTCTTAATCATGTATGAGTGTTATTCTCGCTGCGCGGCGCGGAGGGCACTGCGCCTCTCAGCTCTTGCGGCTCGGCTGGTGAGCGCCGGTGTCGGTGGAAGTTGCAACGTGGATGACTCTTCCTCGTCCTCCGAACTACTTGGATATGTCGATTGAAGAGCGACGCACACTGAACTAATCGTATCCGGACTATCGTTATGAATACTATCTAATTATGAATAGTACTTACGAAAGTTTTTATCAAAAAACATACACACATATCATTAATACTCATAACACAACTGTTAGTAGTAGAACTTCTTGTGAAAGAGTTCGTCCGGGGAAGTACTACGACCGTACCTATTTCTGCCGCCAAGAAGTAGTGTACGCATTGCTGTGTTTCGGTTGGAAGGGTACGGGTGCCGGTGAAATTACAGGCACATAAGACTTTTCATTTTTATGTCTCAGGGTCGGCAGCGCGCGTGTGATGCCTCAGGTGTTGCAGGTGTTTATAGGCTACGGTAACTGCTACGGTTCCATCAAGTGGGCCGTTGCTTGCCAATTACAAAAAAAAAACACATGCTGATTATTAGAATTTCGTCTTGAGGATCGTTATTTGATTCAGAGTAACTGTTTCTTGGTACAATCACCGTTGGCCATATTGTGTCTGGCCCCTCCATCTTCTCCCGTAACTAAAGCACAGAATAAATATTAGTACAAGTGACTAAAGGATCAATCTGGGGTTTTCGAAAACTATCGTACTAGACTTACAGGAGATGAGCAGTAGTGTGGTATTTGTGACGAGGAGATAATATAACGTAGTTTCCCGAACGCTGCCCATACGAGTTCAACTCGTTGCACCTTTATACAGATTTCAAAAAAAAAATACCCCTCCGTAATTTATAACGTTAATTTTCGTTTATAACTTGAACTAAAAAATAAAGTTAACAGGTAAAAAGTGGCCTTGCAAAAATGTCTACAACAAATTGTCACGAGCCCTTAAATCAGAAACAATTATTTTATGACCTCTTAAAAACCTCACTCAACCAACACCTTTTAAATCCTGACAAAGGAATAATCAAAAACCTTTAAATTACAATAAAGAAAGAATAATTCTATCAATATCATTCAAGTATCTCAGAGTTAATAATAATGAATAGCTATAGAACGCATGAAGGCATGAACCAAAAGCAATTGTCTTGTTAATTAATATTCCAACGATAATAGTAAGATTATACATAAAGGGCGCAGCCAGTGGCTACACTTAGCTCAAGAAAAATTGGCTGCAACAAATGTGTTTTTTTAATCACTACAAAATTACACAGTTTAATGTATCGATTCCCCAACTGGACAAACGTGGGCGAGTTTTTGTTAAGCGAGTTGGGGAACGACTCTTAAATACATTTATAAAACAAAGATTTTCATCGTTAGATAACACCCTCCAGTACTCTAACTGCGCTGAAATTAGTATGGATTGTTCTTGGATCATCATCGTCAGCCGATTGATGTTCACTGCTGGACGAGGCCTTGCCATCGAGTGCAATGAGGAGATTTATAATCATACCATAATCACTTCGCTTGGCAGGCCGATTGGTGATCGCAGTATTGGTGCTAAAAGTAAACAGGTAGATGCTGCTGCCTAACCTCTGGTGTTCCCTTAGTCGGCTATTACGACAACCACGGGAGGAGACGGAGGGGTCTATTCTTAGGCCAGAATTTAAGGTTGCGTTTCCTCCGGTTTTACTTGGCACTTGACACAAGCTTGGCGTTCAAAAACGGGCCTTTTGGTTACGGATTACGGAACATTTTATCTTGACGTACTTAATGAAATTGTGAGCTGTTCAGTTTTAGAACAGATGCACCCTACAGATGTTTTCCATCCAGCAAAAGATAAAGAAGTTTGCATGTTGAGGTACTTATGACATTTAGGCAAAACGCGATTTAGGCTGATGAATATTTAGGTCTTATAAAGATTACATTTAAAACAAAGTAAGCAATCTGCTAGATAGACTAATTCCGTTCTAGACATAAAGCTAAAGAAAATGTCAATTAGTCATTAACGCGACTTAGTCCCTCTACGCATTAGGTACACCGATTTTAAACGAAGTATTAGTGATTTGGTCAGTCAAGGGCGCTTTTCTTTCCATACTCCAACATCCCTTATGTACCGTCACCAAATCTTGCTAAAGTGAGAATGTGCTTGCACTCCTTACAATAAAAACATTAATTTGTTATCTCTAGCTAAGTTATTACTGCTCTTGGCACAAGTAGGTACTCAAATCTTCCGATACATTGGGACCTCAATTCGGGCATTGGTAACAAAGTTACTTGAGTGAGGCCAAAAGGCCTACTAAGAGCATTTAGACAAAAGAACTTGCTGGGAAAGTGACCTTTGATTTTAAAGGGCTTTGTCTACTATAGCATAGCGTGCCATGATCGGTATACTAAGATATTCCTGACTTTAAGAAGAGCTTTTCTAACGACATTACTGTATTGTAGATTAATTAAACAACAGGTGGAAGAAACACAATTACTTTTATTTTTATACTAGTTGCGCCCCGCGGTTTCACCCGCGTGAATGATGAAAATTGATGATGATGATGATGATGAAAAGTAGCCTATGTGTTAATCCAGGGCGTAAAGTATCTCCATTCCAAATTTCACTCAAATCCATTCAGCAGTTTTTACGTGAAAGAGTAACAAACATCCATCCATACTCACAAACTTTCGCGTTTATAATATTAGTAGGATAGCTTTTTAACATCGTCCATATCTAATAACTTATCGCCATCTTGTTCCTGCAGGCTTGCGGCCTACGTTCCATTCCTACCAACGTGTCTTACGTTTCGTTACTCACTCTTTATACTATGCTACAATTACATTTAATATTAAGACAGGTAGTCCAGATAAGGCTAAAGATTGCAGCACACCGCCTGTGTACGCGTAGATGCCGCCGTGCACGTCGTCGTACCATGACGTTGTAATATATGGAACTCTATGAGATATGGCACACCGCTTGCGTGACGTGCACGCAAGCGTGTACATACAAAGTGACGCGCGTGTCTACTTTACGTGCTGTTTACGCATCCGGTGTGAATTGGCCTATAAAAGTTTTCATGACTTATGTTTAACAATTGTGGTCACTGCTATATTACGTTCTTCAAATGTCAAATGACGGCCGCTGCACTTTAGGAAACCCTGCATTAAGTTTTTAATAGATCCTTAAGACGTGTACAAAGTCAAAAGTATTAGTAAATTAGTCTGGGTGTTATGTTACCATGATACTATTATGATAAATTATTAGTTATCTCCTTTGTTAAGTGTTTCACCCTCTTGATTTTATTATCTATGTTATTACAGCCTTGGTTAATTTTATGTACTTTCTCACTCATTTTTCTCATTTCTTAACATTCTTGATGTTTTGTATAATTTTAATATGTATAATATATATATGTGTATTATAATGTATTAGTATATATTATAATTTGTTAGTTTAGATTATATTTATAATATTATTTTTGTTTGTAAGGCACGCCTCACCATCTTTCTGCACGCCCAGGATGACTGGTAGATAATGCTATTAGCATTAAGTCCTCCTTGCTTGTTTTGTGTGAAAGTTTAAATAAATAAATAAATACTCGTAGTTCCTGATACACACGACACATGGAATCGGAGTGTGTGATCAAGACTACGTGTGTGACTGTTGGGTGTTATGTTATGTGTCAGGTAAAGTCTGGCTGTACGTATAGCTATAGTGGACGTTTCCCCGAAGTACCTATTGAATAAGTCCTTGAACTTCCAAAGTGTTTTTTCCTTTCGGTTTATTTAATTTACGGCGGTAGAAGTTAAGTAACTTTGAATTAGGTAAACCGTTGTTACAGCATTTTTTTACTTATTTTTTGAGATCCTATTGTCTGGGTCTGTCTCTAGGGGCAGTTTTTTTTTAGGTTCACAAATATGTGTAAAGAATAAACGCTCGGACTTTAACACGTTGACTGTATTCTGTTTTTTCTAGACGCTTTTGCGTAACTATTCTCTACAGAAGAGGTGTGTCGTCACAATGGTAATACGAAAAAAACACATGTGCGTTGTAAGATTACTACAGAGCCACACAAGTCCAAGTTTTAACGAACAATTGACACGGACCGTACGGTGTAGTGTAACACGGAATTTGTATGGAATTGAGGTTTACAAAGTGTTCGCTAGGGACACGATAGGGAGTGATTCAACGAACAAAAAAATAATTTTCGAATTTGTCTTTAATTAGGACAAAAATAAAATACTGAAAATTTATTAACATAACATAATATAACACCCAATAGTCACATACGTAAGGATTCTCTGTGTTGTGGGAACTACTAGTACCATGGTACCATAACATAACACCCAAACCCGGAACAAATATTTGCAGATCATACAAACATTTTTCCCGCAGCGGGAATCGAACCCGCAACCTCTTGCATCTCAGCCGGGTTCCCGCCCGCCGTGCCACAGGGGTCGTCGTAATTGGTATCTTACTCGTCTGTATTTATATATTTGAATAAGTACTAACCAATTCGTGTACGCCACTCTGTACACTCGTCTGCCAGTCAGTCAGTTGGTTCATCTCAGAAAAAAATGTTGAAGGAAAAGAAAAAATTCAATGTTATAATTTCTCCTGTGAATTAACTTCTCTGAAAAATGACATGAGACAAGGCTGTTCGTTTGTGTGTGTACAGTCGGCGTCATAATTTCATAAAATTTTTAATACATTACACGAAATTTTTCTTGTAATAGCAGATTGTAAAAATCTCTACTTAGAGAAAGAATAATACAACACGTCAGCACGGGTTAAGGCCAATTCACACTGGATGCGTATGCAACAAGTAACGTAGACGCGCGTCACTTTGTATGTACACATTTGCATGCACGTCACGCAAGCGGTGTGCCATGTCTCATAGAGTTCCATACATTACAACGTCATAGTACGACGACGTGCACGATGACTTCTACGTGTACGCATGTGGTGTGCTGCAGCCTTTATTGTAAACAGGGGGTAATTGGATACATTGCTCTCAAAAATATGCTCATAGATTTATCTGTAATATGGGTTTACTCGTGTGTTTCCAATAAACCCTGTTTTTATTAGATTTTTGGAATAATGTTTTCGTTTATTTAGTCAAGTCAAAGTTTCAGAGTTACGTGTTGAACGCTTAGATAATGTTTTTAAATCTAAATTTGTTGATGGTGTTTTGACGCTGATTGTACTATGGTGTAACAAAACTCAATAGAGCAAATACCTTCTTATACCTAATTTAATAGTAAAAGGTTTCTGGTAATATTTATAAGTTTTGTACAGTTTTATATGAATAAATGTGTTTTATCTTTGTCTCTTTTAATCAAATTTATTGTATAAAATATTAAAAAATTATATTTTTAAATCATGATAGAGTGATTAATTCTGGATCAGAATAACTATTAAATTTTATTCTCAATACATAAACATATTCTTCTCGCCAACTCAAAAAGTGTCAAAAACCACCTGACTTTTAACCTGCCTACACCTTCTATAAGATAAATTTTAATAGTTCGATTTCTTTAAGATTCTCTAATGTATTCTAATTGTAATAATAAACATATTAAATTATCATAATTGCTGGACAAACATTAGTGGGCATACCGAACTGTCAGGTTTTGGACCACCATAGACACCGTTAGCTTGTTGCATATGTATATACTAAAACAAATAATCATCTTCAACAGCCTTAGACGTCCACTGCTGGACGAAGAGTCCCCCATTTCTATGGGGGACTCTTCGTCCAGCAATTGCAAATTGTGCAATTGGGGGATTTGTCATAATCACCACGCCTGCCAGGCGGATTGGTGATCGCAGTTCTAAAAAGGCCACTTTATATGAATCATAATATGAATCGTATTACGATTCATATAAAGGAATTGCTAAGGATCTGCTGAGAATTCGGAAAAAGAATTGCCACCAGATGCGTTTGCCACATTGAGCAATTCAGATGAATTGCTCAATGTGGCAAACGCATCTGGAAAATGAATTGCTACCAGATGGTAGCAATTCATTTTCCGAATTCTCTGCAGATCCTTAGCAATTCCTTTATATGAATCGTATTATGATTCATATTATGATTCATATAAAGTGGCCTGTTTAGACCTGCAGCACTCAGGTGGATGCTGCTACCCATCACCTGGTATAATCCCTTAATAAGGCTTTTAGTTCATCCACGGGAGGAGGAGAGGTCTATTCTCAGGCCAGACACACCACGGCACGAAACAAACATTTACGGCCTTATTAACATGGTCTAAATCTGAATTTAGTCCGGGCGTACTAGTCTAGGCTTAAATATCGAAACTAGGCATATACGACTTTAATACGAAAGCAGATGGTTTGTTTTAAATCAATTCTCGCGCTACTACACAAATTTCCAAAGTATCAAACTGACGGATTGTCACGTCACAATTTTGAGATGCCGAAATTATTACCTCCAACAAGCAATCAGACTTTTTCTGCTCTTTCGAGGGGAAGGGGGAGGGGGATCCTTTTTTATTTTATTTAAATTTCTAGTGTTTTTTTTAGTTATATCGTGTAATTTTGGTGGCATTTTAACCGGTGTAGCTTATAAAGAGCTCATGGTAGTGAATTTAAATAAAATAAGTGTATTGCGTGTCTTTTCGAAGGGGTGGAACTTGTCCAGGAACATTCTAGTAAACTGCCATCGATTTACAAGAACATGACATGACAGAGTACTTGACGACTGGACATGCTACTTGACATTGGCAAAATAGAGAAAATCCTCAGATGCCATTAAAAAAAAAAAAAAAAACAAGCTATCAACTTGTAGACCAATCAATTTGTCGACCATTGCTAAACTAGGGGGCTGCCTGGTTTTAGAAAAACCAGAGATAGTCCATGCTTATGTCATTTTTGGCATAAGCTTGGACTATCTAGCTCGAAAGTTGCTTCTGGAAAACAAACCATCTGCTTTTGTATTACAGTCGTATAGTATACTTAAGGTTGATATTTAAGCCTAGACTAGTAGTCCTGGTTTAAACTCGGACTAAGTCCATGTTTTGTAATAACACCCTTAGTCTTTAAACAAATAATAAAAAAAACAAAAGAAAAAAATTCTGAAACAACGCAACATTCAAATCATTTTAATTTGGCAAAAGAAATTGAATTGACACATTTCTGCTTCATGGGAAGTTTTCTGAGAGCTGAAAGAAAATAGTTCTAAATCCATGCATAGATGGCGCAGTCCAGAAATGTTTGTCTAAATTTTGTCGGTCAGCCACCAACCTGTCAGTGTCACTGACTTCACTCGCTCATGCTGTTTGTTGGTGAAGTAAAGTAAGTATCTACGTAAAGTTTTTGTTGAAATTCTGATATATTTGTTAGTGTTACGTAATTGTTATAATTTTTTGTTGTTGTTTTTGAAGCCGGGCCAAGTAGACCGGCCCTTTTAATTGTAGACTTGAAAAACGAGCTTCGGAATCGCAACGCGAAACTTGGAGGAAAAAAAAAACAAAGAGAATTTGTTCTCTGTGGTGCTTTTGCAAAATCTTCAGAAGACACAACCATTGCGAGTCACCGCCATCTACCGGAATTTTAAGAACTATTTTTTCTTTTGAATTGCCTCCCTGAAAACTCCCCATTATCCCGGATGAAATATTCGGCTCTAAAAAGAGCCTTACAAAATTCTACTTACTGGACTACTTAACTTCTTAAGTTATATGTCCTCAAAGCTCATTCATGTCATTAGCAAATTGAAAAGCGTGAAGTCCATCCACACACACCTTTGTGCTAATTTCTGCACATCGAAATACGACACCCGTAGGTAAAAAGTACTCATAATGGCTTATTATTCGACCGAGCGTGTTGTATTTCGAAATTAACAATATAATTGGGCACTCGGTCGTGTACAATGGCCCTTAGACATCTGGCGTTCAAAAAAAGGGCGGATATTGCAAACACTGAATGAATACGGACGCATATCCCAAAGGCATATTTTCTACTAAAAGGTTCTATGTAAGACTCCTATCAACGTCATACAAATATCTACTTTATTTTATGTGATACAGAGTTGAAATTTCTGTGAATAGAAAAGCATTTACGCTTTAATGGATCGATTGAATTACTGCATCTGAACCATCCCTCAAAACACATTCGTCCTCTATAGAAATTGAACCGTAAATCAATGTAAATAATTTTGAATCTTTGAACAACAGTATAAAGTTTATTTTTGTGTGGGATGTTAACCCTTTGTGATTGTTGCGTGTACCGTATAATTAGCGATTTTAAAATTGTTAGGTAAATTATGATGTGAGACCTTAAAAATAGGTAATTGTAACGTCATATTACGGACACGCCTTTGTTATTTTCTATTATTAAGTAAATCGTTAGTTTTTGCTTATTTGTCAAGTCAGGATTTTTTTAAATGTTAGCATGCTATGCTATTTCAAAGAATCATCATCATCATCATCATCAGCCTATAGCCTGCAGTTAGGGTTACCATCAGTCCGGATTATTCCGGACATATCCGGACTTTTAGACTCTGGTCCGAACTTTGTCCGGCTCTTTAGTTTGTCTGGATTTTGGAATATGAGTAATAAAATATCCTATCCTACTAATATTATAAACGCGAAAGTTTGTGAGTATGGATGTTTGTTACTCTTTCACGTAAAAACTACTGAATGGATTTGAGTGAAATTTGGAATGGAGATACTTTACGCCCTGGATTAACACATAGGCTACTTTTCATCATCATCATCATCATCAATTTTCATCATTATTCACGCGGGTGAAACCGCGGGGCGCAACTAGTGAGTAATAAAACTACATATTAAGTAATATCAAATAAGTCTTTAATCTTTATTAACTTCCCCCCCCCCTTAACCTTGACCCCGCATCTTACCCCCCTTTGCAATGCGAGCGTCTGCTACCACCTACCATGCCTACCATACCACTGTAACTAAGTAAGTAATGTTTCCATTTTGTGACTAAAAAGTCCGGACTTTTATCGAAATATCAGGCTTTTTGTCAAGACTTTTCAAATTCCTAAATGGTAACCCTACCTGCAGTGGAATTCTATAGGCCGAAAAATCCCGGGCCGCCTCCATCCACCGACTTCCTGCTACTGTTATAATGTCTTTAGTCCATCGAGTAGAGGGTCTTCCACTCGAGAACCTTTATTCCCCAACGGTTACGAAGAGCTATGTCGGTGATCTTGGTTCTTCTAAGGATCTCATAATTTTGGATTCGATCCCGTAGTGAAACTCTGAACATAGCTCTCTCCATTGCCAGCTGCGCGACTTTGAGCTTGGCTATGAGGCCTAGTAAGCGACCATAACGCTTTGCTGACATAAGTATTTCTATTTAATTTTACAAATAAAGGCACAAATAAATAAAATAATGTTTTTATACTACTTGGCAAGCAAACAAGCATACGGCCCACCTGATGAAAAGCAGTTACATAGCCTATGGACGCCTGCAACACCAAAGGCATCACACGCGCGCTGCCGACCCTGAGACATAAAGATAAAAAGTCTCATGTGCCTGTAATTTCACCGGCACCCGTACCCTTCAAACCGAAACACAACAATGCGAACACTACTGCTTGGCGTTAGAAATAGGTACGGTGATTGTACATCCCCTGACAAACTCTTTCACAAGAAGTTCTACTAATTAACAAAAATAAAGTAATCATGAACACTATTTAAATTAAACCATTGCTTAAAATAAGTCCTGTCATTATTTGACATTATCAAGCTATCGAGGGATGGCAATATTTTATGTATCGTTTGACAGGTTTTTAAAAGGCCGTAAAAGATTAAATGAATATAAAGATCTACATAATATCAGTATGTTAATTCAAGTTTTCAATTAGAAAATGTTAGGTATTGTCAACGAATTTATTGTTGTACGAATTTCATTTAAATATTTCGATCTCTTAAAACAATTTGTCAATTTGTAATCTAGATAGATGTGTTGAACAAAAACTGCTCATAATTTACCGATTCTTGCATTATTTATTTCGTATAAAATGTAAATATATTCATTCCTAAAATCATGAATATGATAGACACAAAATACCTAATCGAGAACAGCGATTAAATTAAATATGTAAACAATAAATACGTCGTGTTTTGAGGACGTTGACATTTATAATACGTGAATATAAATTTATTATTAAGTGAGAGAATATTATATGAATTATTTATAATCAATATTTTTGATCAAAGGGGAGGTTAATATTTTAAAAAGTTGTTCTCTTTCTATTTAATTTTCATCATCATCATCATTACTCGTTAGATGTCCACTAGGCTTCCTTCATAGGGGTGATAGCCATAATCACCACGCTTGGCTAGTGGATTGGTGATTGCAGTGGTCGTGCTCTCTCATGTTGGATGCTGCTTCCCATCCCATGGTGTAATCCATTAGTCGGGTTTTAGGACATCCACGGGAGGAGACGGAGGGGTCTATTCTTATGACAAAATGAGACTTTACATAAAAATACATAATACTGATATAAAAATCGATAAAGCTCTACATACAGCTGCTACTAATGATAAAACACAATAAAAAATACAATAAAAATTTTGCTCAAGGTGAAAAATACAATAGTTCAAAAAACTGATCATTGCCAGTTGAATTAACCTACGTACCTACTAAGGCGTTACCTAAATTGACAAAAAACTTGAATTAAATTACTAATGGCTTATTTAACAATATCTTCAAAACAAATCTACTTCATCATCATCATCAGCGTCTAGAAGACAAAAGGAGCTATGGGAATACGACGGGAGATGTGCACCAGCATCCACCTGACTACTTACATAACACCAAACTGCGATCACCAATCCGCCTGCCAAGCGTGATGATTATGGCAAACCCCCCCATTGCACGCTATGGGTTTAGCTATGCATCCTATGGGGGAGGCCTCATCTAGCACTGGATGTCCAGCAGCTGAGGGTTTTACCAATTTTGAGTTGCTAAGTCCATATCTACTACATACGCCCATATATTACTACATTCGTCACTTCATATTCACATAACTATGTAGTTACAATTTTTCACAGCGAACAAAACCATCTATTAAAATATTTAAAAAAAATAAAGACAAAATACCACGCTGAGATCTTAAAGACCATAGTTCATACTATTAACCCGTACTGAGCCGCGGGGGGTACAAACTGGCTCTCCCATTACCATTTGTTACCATTTTATTACCATCTTTACCACAGATTGAAAAGACTTAGCTGGTTCATTCCGCCCACGCTAACCCATAATAATAATGCACTGGCATCTAATTTGTAACAAGCCATTAAACAGGTAAACGAGACAAAGACCATAAATATCTGAACAGATTTCAATCGTGACGTGACGTGACGCTATGTAAATCAGGCACAGTTATCGATGGGTTTAAAACAACCCAGGCACAAAGGACGATCGATTATGATTGAAAAAATTCAAAAATTGGAACAATTCAAATGTAAATCTTCTGCCGTACTAAAGGCTTACATTTGAATTGTTCCATATTCAAATACTGCGAATGACTGGACTGGAAATTAGAGGATGTTGTTGTATGCTGGCTATTATCATAATGAGCTGTGTTCTAAGTTCTGAACATTTGACGGGTCACAAAAGTTTTTCTAATCGGCCGTTAGAGAAATTTACAAATTCGTTTGTTTGTTCTTTAGGCATTTTTTATAAAGAACCTTGGACTGGATTATGTATTCCGTAGATTGTGAGATAGATGAAAAAAAATGTTTTATCGTTTTTCAAACATCAATATGAAATGTATCTTATCCGATCGTAAACAAATATATCGATGGTTTCAATGATTGGAATGCGTAATTTTTATTTGGTAATTGGAATTTTATGATGTTTTAAGTGTTTGGTGTTCAATTTCTAATGGTGTGTTTTGTTTCTTTTCAGGTAATTTTGACGGCTGTTAAAGCTGGATGTGATTTCGGTAACAGAACATTTGAGGGTTATTATTTTTTTAATAGAATTTGAGATACATTCATAGAAGAGTGCGTCCAGTTTAAAATACCCCACTATTTCATTATTCAAAGTAAAATATTATTTATTTCATAACACCAAGGATCATTTTCAAACGTCTAGCTTGTGTCATGTGCTGAGTAAAAGCGGTGGAGGGGCGTTCATAACATAACGAAGTTTCATACAGTCACATATACGTAGTCATGATGCCACCCTAGGATTCCCTGTGTCATGAGTATCAGGAACTACGAGTACCATAGTAACATAACACCCAGACCCGTAACAAATATTTGCAGATCATACAAACATTTGTCCCGCAGCGGGAATCGAACCCGCAACCTCTCGCATCTCTGCTGGTTACTCGCCCACCGCACCACAGAGATCGTCAGCCAGTATTTCTACCGTACTACTCTACTAGTATCTCAAAATATATTCATATTGTACTCATTTTACTATTTTTTTAGTATTTTACAATACGTCAGGAGTTGCATTTACATCATGAAACTTTTCTAATGTTGTTAGACATTGCGTAAACGCAACAACAATGTATCAACGTCGTATTCTGTGCGCGCGGTCACCTCGCGTTAGACGTAAACACATCGCTCGCCAGGTGATCGATCCCGGAGCTAGGGATGCCACTTACAGTTGCTATCAACGTCAATAACAAGGAAGATGGATACCTGACAGCCTATTAGAGTGGGGCTGTGCCTTACCAGGGTTTGTGTTTGATTCTGGGTTTGATAAGACCTGTGAAACAACACAAAATGCAATAAATTGCTGACTTCACTATTGGTAAATACATGAATCTAAGAACACACTTACCACTGTCCTTGTTATTATTATTAAGCATTTAAAGTATATAGCAAGCTCAGTTTGTGTTGTGTAGCTCGTTTCGCTTGCGGGACGGCCGGGGGTGAGGAAGGAGGAAGAGGGCGGCGCGTGATATAGGACAGCATGAACTCAGCGCATCGCACCAATTTATAGCGTATAGTAAGCCAATAATATATAGTACAGTACAGTGTGAACGTGTCCATAACAATGTATGGTGCGCGATATTGTTGTGCTATGAGCTATATACTATATGCTATTATATTATAGCGTAGTCTGAAATCAACTTTAGAAATGTCAATGACGAAAATGCTAGATCAATGGCTAATGCTAGTTTCTATTGTAATCCTGCGTTGCGTTTATGAATTTTGCCCTCATGTTTGGAGAGTGATGTAACACCCGAACTATACACTAAAAACACTGTACACACGTGTAGTGCGTACTACTCGCCTAAGTCCGCCTAGCGGTCTCTTCTCAAGCACTTGAGTGTAAACTGTGTCATTTTCACAGAGCACAATATGTGCACGATTATGGACAGGCTTTTACATAAGATGACGCAAAACAAGTCGGCTTGCGAAGAGTTCTCTTCTGGGATTCATATGTAACACTACTTCTAATTGCAGTTAAAAAGTATGTCAACTACTTTTGTCAACATAATTATGATCTATTTCTACCGCATTGCTGTGATCCAGGTTGAAAGGTATGGACATAGAACAGATAAACTCTCTAGAAACGCCAGTTACGTACTTCTTTTTGTGTGCGTTTCGATGCCGCCGAGATAAATACTTACTTGCCTCCACGCTCCCCGGTGCCCCGCGCTCGCCAGCGACCGGCAGGGTTGTCATCCGTCATGTTGTCTTATCTACTTTCAGTCAATATTAACTTATCTACCTGAGGTAGGTTACGTTTTAATGAAATAGAAATCATACCATAGGTAGGAGAGATGGAGCAAAATTTTTTTGCTAATTTCAAACACAAAACATCGTTCAATAAAAGTTTACTACGTAAGTAACAAACAATGAACATTAAAAAATGACAACGACACAGCGCAGTAGCAGTGTGCACCTCCACGCTGCCATGCCACGCCGCAACGGGCGCCAGCCAGCCCGTACTGTTTTGCAGACTTAGTATGCGCGAGTGAGTAGGTATTAAGCGCGGCTTTGAGTGTGACACTAGCGCCAGTGTCAGTTCTATTTGTTATTAGCTATAAATGGTATGGATGTCGGTGAAATACACAGTCACATAGTTACAACTAGAGTCACATGAATCTTTTCAAGTGATGTCTCAGGGTAATGGACGTAATTCAACACAAGACGGCAGAATTTACCGCTTAACATCAGGTGCTGGGGCACCTATCAGTTCCATAATTTACTTAAACAAAAAAGTAATTCAAAAAATTTCGTTCAATATTCATATTTCCATAATTTGATGTCTTTCACCCACAAAACCGATCAAGGCCATCGTTGACGTCAGAATCCGACAAATTGACAGCCCTAATCCAGCTGACCTCCTTCTATTGTCAGGGCTGTCGACCGGTTTTTTGTCAGATTGTACGCACTTACAAGATTAATACACTTGGCCGAAGATAGATCACGGCAGCTGGTGAAGTGAGATCAAGTAACGATGGTATAACGCAATGTGATTATGAAACAGCTGTGGTTTTGAGTCTATATGGACAGTACCTAGTGGATGATAATGAAAGCTCAAACATAGCGTAACGTGTTTAAGATTATACGTAGTCATGATCCCACACTATGATTCCCTATGTCGTGGCTATCAGTACGAGTAACATGGTACCATAACACCGAGACCCGGAACAAATATTTGCAGATCATACAAACATTTGTCCCGTAGCGCGAATCGAATCCGCAACCTCTCGCATCTTAGCCGGCTACTTGCCCGCCGCACCATAGAGGTCGTCGATATACGACCTCTGTGGCGCGGCAGGCGAAGGATGGCCTGTGACGCAGGAGGTTGCGGATTCGATTCCCGCCTCGGAACAAATATTTGTACGATCTGCAGATATTTGTTCAGGGTGTTCCGGGTATTTTTCTATGTATAATAAAAAAATATCAATCTATGTAATGTATTGTATTAAGTATATCAGTTATGTAGTACCCATAACACAAGCTCTGCTTAGCTTGGGGCTAGATAATGTTGTGTGAAATGTCCAGCATTTATTTTTTTATATATTTATTTATTTATATGTTACTTAGTCCGTTCTAATGCTTATTACTGTAGGCGTATTACGAGTTTTGCTTTGCAAAAACCGATTTGCGGAACGTGAGCATTCAACGTGTAACTACTCATCATTCTGTGCCGCGCGGTCGGTAGAAACAGCACAGATTAGTAAATAGTTACTACGTAAGTCACGTTGAATGCTCACGTTCCGCAAATCTGTTTTTTCAATGCAAAACTCGTAATACGCCCTCTGTCCCTGTCACTGTCACACAAATGTTAAAACACGCGTGGTAGAGAGTGACGACAACCTTTGCGACAACCAAGCTGTTCGCGATTACACCAATTTGTAGAAGGCTGTTTTCGATTACGTACATTCTATTCACACAACCAATAACCGTGGACGCATATGTCGTGATAGTTTTAAACGTGCTGCTATTGGCCGAAAAAGATATTGTACCTTGCCCTTGCCCCTCGATCTTTGTACCGATTCTAATGAATTACAAGCCTCATGTTGTAAACGAAAAAACATCTTTAATTGCAAATATCCATAAAATAGGAGAGACAAACCCAGTAACTAAGGTATCCAGTGCAATCTCGTGTACCTATCGCTAATTTGGTACATATTTGGTTCTTCTTCGCCACATACTTAACCAGCATCCTGTGGAATTCGTGGCTGCCTGGTGGCCGCCGTTACTGGACAAATAACTACGCAATACCAATACGCAATACATAATCTATTTGGACCGAAGACTACCTGGAGGCAAAGCGCAAATTGGAATTGAAGTTGGATTGGCATCTCATCATACTTCATACGCAATCGGGTGGGACCAATCATTCTTTCATTTTCCTATCACCTCCTTGTTCTCTTTGTGATACTTGTGATTAAACTGATTTCAGTGTTAAACCAGTGCGAAAGATAGTCAAGACGAAGCTTGTGACGTTGCTATCACTGCTGACGTTATTATATTGAAGCTATCAAATCGTAAGTACTCCTGTTTTCACTGACCACCAGAATGTCTACTGACAAAACTCCTGCTACATTAAGCGTAGAAAACGCCAATTTAGGCCAGGAAAGGTCTAAATCTCGCGAAAGATCTCCTAATATTCTATGTAGTGAGAATCCTAATTTGGTTCGCGAGCTAGTTAGAAAACGCGGAATCGTAAAAGGCCGATTAACTAAATTTGCTAACTACTTACAATCACTAGTAAATGACACTCTGGTTTCTTCCTCTCGTGATCGTATAGATTTAAAGTTACGCATTAAAGGAGCCACTGGTTTATTTGTCGAGTTCAACGACATTCAAACCAAAATCGAAGAGTGTGTAGATGATAGCGAGATATCTGATCAGTTGAGTAACAGAGAATCATTTGAAAATCATTATTATAGTACGTTAGCCTTAGCGGAATCTATGCTAATTGGTGATGAGGTTACTGACTGTTCTAACAAGTCCTGCGGCATGCCACTATCAGTGAAATTGCCCACTATTTCTATGCCCACCTTTGATGGTTCGTATGAGCACTGGCTTGAGTTTAGGGACACCTATTTGTCATTAGTTCATAACTCTAAACAAATAAGTAGTATTCAGAAATTTCATTACTTAAAGTCATCGCTAAAAGGTAATGCCTTATTGGTTATAGAATCAATAGAATTCTCATCTGATAACTATTCTGTTGCATGGGAATTGTTATTGAATAGGTACAACAACAATAGACTTTTGATTCATAACCACGTAAAGGCGTTGTTTACCATCAATGCATTGACTAAAGAATCGTCCGTTTGCATAAGAAAGCTAATTGACACAATATTAAAAAATTTACGCGCACTTAAAATCCTAGGTGAACCTACTGACTCCTGGGACACACTCATTAATTATATAATTGTATCTAAGCTAGATAAAACGACCGAACGCGAGTGGGAGACATATAAGTGCACATTATTACCGAGCGATAATATTTCTAAACGAATAATTAAATTGAGCGACTTGATTGGATTTTTAAGCGACCGGGCTGATATGCTAGAAACTTTGCAGCTGTCACATAACAAAGCACAAAATTCACAACCTGATTATAAAAAACAAGGTTTATTTTCGCGGAACATATCACACTGCAATGTTTCTACCAAGAAGCCAAACGACAGTCAGTCTCGCTCTTGCAAGTCCTGCATAAAATGCAATGGTGCACATCCACTTTATTCATGTCATAAGTTTATTGAAAGTAATTTAGAATCGAAGTTGAAGTTGGTACGAGAGAATAAACTTTGCGAAAATTGTTTACGCATGGGACATGCGTCCGATATGTGTAGATTTGGGCCATGCAGGAAATGCAACCAAAAACATAATTCATTAATTCACAATGATAACACCAGTACTTCGGTAGCATTTCATTCGAGTGTCGCGGCTGAGCGGTCGGACGCAAGTGAGGGCGCAGCAAACTGTGCCTCGTCTGCCCGTGCCGAGGACTCGCTCCCAATCTTTGTAAATAAGGCGCATATACAAACTCGATGCGCTAAATCTGTAGGTATGCACACCGTTCTATTGTCAACAGCTATGGTCGAGGTAGCTGACTCTCAGGGCGCTTATCACCAGGCGCGCGTGCTGCTTGACAGTGGAAGCCAGCGATGTTTTATTTCTAAATCATTTTGCAATTTAATTAACGCGCCATTATTACAGTCCATTCATGAAGTTAGAGGTGTAGGTAATTCAGTGATACAATGTTCGGAAACATGTAGCATTGAAATTAAATCGCATGTCGATAATACATTCACTACACGCATTAATTGTTTTGTGTTATCGCAAATAACGTCAACGATGCCGGCCTTATGTCAATTAAGCGCGCAGTTCTGTATTCCAGACAACATAAGGTTGGCAGATCCGCAGTTTTTAGATGGTAAAAACGTTGATATATTAATAGGCGCTGATAGGTTTTGGGACCTCTTAGGGGAAGGTAAATTTAGACTTCCTAGTGGCCCCTACTTACAAAATACTAAACTAGGGTAGATTATTTCCGGCCCTATTGATTTTCCAATGCGGAATTCGACGCGCATTCAATGTAATTTTAGTAGTACACTAGATACGCAATTACGTATGTTTTGGGAAGTTGAAGAGCTTTCCAAGCCTAGGGATACACAGACCGAGGAAGAACGCACATGTGAAGAACATTTTATTCGCACTACTACGCGCGATAGAGAAGGAAGGTTCTCTGTGCGTATTCCTTTTAAAGAGTCACCTGACGTTTTAGGTGAATCATATACTCAAGCCGAACGGCGTTTTAACGCATTAGAAAAACGTTTACTGCGTTCGCCTGACTATAAATTACTTTACGCAAATTTTATGAAAGAATACGAAGACTTAGGTCATATGAGCCAGATAAGCTCTTATGAAAGTCCATGCTATTTCATGCCACATCACGGCGTATACCGGGAGCATAGCACCACGACTAAGTTGCGTGTGGTTTTCGACGCTAGCGCCACGACTACTTCCGGTAAGTCGCTTAATGACCTGCAATTAGTTGGTCCACCGATACAGGGTGACTTAATTTCTATTCTTCTTCGCTTTAGACAGCATAAATATGTCGCATGTGCTGATGTCAGCAAAATGTTTCGAAATTGTTTAATAGATAAAGATTTACGTAAACTGCAATTGATTTTATGGCGCGATGATCCATCGAAAGCCTTACGCATTTTTCAGTTAAATACCGTTACTTACGGAACAGCCTCTGCGCCGTTCTTGAGTATAAGGTGCTTGAAGCAGTTAGGGGTCGTATCATCAAACCCTGACGTTCAAAGGGTAGTCAGGGATGATTTTTACGTCGACGACCTGTTAACGGGACTTAACAATAAAGGCAGCTTACTAAAGCTATGCGTGGACGTCAGCGACGCACTACAGTCTGGTTGTTTCCTACTTCGTAAGTGGATGTACAATTTTAAATGCGATGATGTAGATAATGATTTGTCTAACCAATCAAAGGAAATTAAGTGCAACGAAAACATAAGTTCTAAAACTCTAGGCTTAGGCTGGAATAATTTAAGTGATGAATTCTATTTCAACACACAATTTCAGAATGACGATAAGCCAGTCACAAAACGATGTATTTTGTCAAACATTTCGCAAATTTTTGACCCTCTTGGTTTGTTAAGCCCTACAATCATTATAGCAAAGGTATTATTGCAACAATTATGGCTTCTTAAAATAGGTTGGGATGACATAGTTCCATCTAACGTAGCGCGAACGTGGAACCGGTTTGTTATCTCACTACAAAGGCTCGATACTATTCGCATTCCTCGTCACGCTATAGGTAGCCAACCAAGTTATATAGAACTGCATGTTTTTAGTGACGCATCGCAAACTGCGTACGGCGCCTGTATTTATGCTCGCACAATTAATCAGGATCAAACGTTATCAGTAAGATTACTTTTTTCCAAAGCCAAAGTGGCGCCTTTAAAGCCAATGAGTATACCGCGGCTTGAGCTGTGTGGTGCGTTACTGGGTGCTAAACTGCTAGATAAGGTTCGCAGTTCGTTAACTTGCAAGTTCAACAGTGTTGTGTTTTGGACGGACTCAACCATAGTATTAGGCTGGTTACACATGGCTCCAAATAAACTAAAAACATTTGTTCAAAATAGAACTTCAGAAATTCATGAAATAACGAAGGATGTTCTTTGGCGTCATGTGAGTGGTAAGGAAAACCCTGCTGATCTCGCGTCACGAGGATCAAGCTTAGAAGAACTTTCTTCTTCCACTTTATGGTGGGAGGGTCCTGAATTTTTACGAAGCGCTAGTTTCTCATTGGACAATTATAGGGTCATGGAAACGTCTGAGAGCCTTCCTGAGCTTAAGTCACCGCCTATTTCTTCCTTTGTGACACATGATTCTGCTGACTTGTCATTATTTCCGTATGAGAGGTTTTCACAGTTCAGACGGATGAAGCGTGCGGTAGCCTTTATGTTACGGTTCATACACAACATTCGCTATAAAAATAAAAGGAACACAGGTGTACTTACTGTTGATGAGTTGAATGAATCTGAGAATACGTTGGTTCGTTGGTCTCAAATGGAAAGTTATCCTAGTGAATATCAATTATTAAATAAAAATGCGAGCATTAAAAACAATTTAAGACAATTAAGTTTATTTTTAGATAAAAATAAAATAATGCGAGTAGGTGGGCGATTAGGCAACTCGGATGAGTTTAGTTATGATAAAATGCATCCAATCTTAGTGTCTAGTAAACATTATTTTACTAAGTTATTGTTTAGTCACGAACATCTGCAGCTCCTCCACGCTGGAACCCAAGCATTACTTTGTCATTTACGCGAAAAGTGGTGGCCTTTAGGTGGTAGGAACCTTGCTAAATATACAGTGAACGCTTGTGTTAAATGTACTCGCATGAAGGGTAGAATACTTACGCCTTACATGGGCAATTTGCCCAAGGAAAGAATAACTCCCACTTTTCCATTTAACCGATGCGGAGTAGACTACTGTGGGCCGGTTCTCGTACTTAACCGTAAAGGTAGAGGCGCTAAAACTTCAAAGGCATACATTTGCTTGTTTGTGTGCTTTGTGACGCGTGCTGTACATTTGGAGTTAGTCAGTGATCTCACCACTGAGGCTTACTTATTAGCTTTGAATAGATTTATTTCAAGGCGAGGTAAACCACAAGAAATATTCTCTGATAACGGCCGTAACTTTGTAGGGTTAATGAATGATTTCTCGAACTTTTTACGCAAATGTCCTTCAGATATAATTGAATATGCTACTAGTCAGCAAATAAAATTTAGGTTTATTCCGCCCTATGCGGCTCATTTCGGTGGTCTGTGGGAGGCAGGAGTAAAGTCATGTAAGCATCATTTACGACGAGTAGTAGGAAACGCGCACCTCACTTTTGAAGAGTTTAGCACAGTTTTAACACAAGTAGAAGCTGTGCTAAATTCCCGACCACTTTCACCTCTTTCTCCAGACCCCACCGACCTTACTCCTCTGACTCCAGCTCACTTTTTGGTTGGTCGACCGCTCACTACACCTGCCAGAGACAACATCAGCGACACTCCTGTGCATCGGTTGAACCGTTATCAAAGAGTGGAGCAAATACGCCAACACTTTTGGACCCGATGGTCCAAAGAATATGTGTCTGAGTTGCAGATGCGTAGCAAATGGAACAAGCAGACAGCGGAGTTAAAGGCTAATACACTTGTCCTAATCAAAGACAACAATCTTCCACCACTTAAATGGCACATGGGTCGTGTACTTGCAACTATACCAGGCAAGGATGGTATTTCTAGAATTGCGGACATTCAAACGGCTTCTGGCGTTGTTCGACGAGCCTACGCGAAAATTTGTCCTCTTGTTCAAGATACAAATGATGAGGAGTCTACGAAGCATCAAGAACATTGAAAGCTGCTCCTTCCAAGGCCGGGGGCATGTTCGCGATTACACCAATTTGTAGAAGGCTGTTTTCGATTACGTACATTCTATTCACACAACCAATAACCGTGGACGCATATGTCGTGATAGTTTTAAACGTGCTGCTATTGGCCGAAAAAGATATTGTACCTTGCCCTTGCCCCTCGATCTTTGTACCGATTCTAATGAATTACAAGCCTCATGTTGTAAACGAAAAAACATCTTTAATTGCAAATATCCATAAAATAGGAGAGACAAACCCAGTAACTAAGGTATCCAGTGCAATCTCGTGTACCTATCGCTAATTTGGTACAAAGCACTTTAAAAACCTGAGTAATTTGGACAGATAATGATTCAGAAATGCGATCATGCGCTAAAGCATCCAGCTTTACAACTTATGTTCCAAAACTTTGCTTAAATTTACATCTATGAAGCTCACTGCTAAATATATTATTTTTGGAGAAGTGTTTTGAATATTTATTATAAAACGTGAGTTTACACTTTTGAGTTACCTCAAAAATTATAAATTTTATTATAAATACCTCGTTTTCATTCCACTAAAGAGGACCTAGTGAGTGGGAGTACCTATGGTAAAAGTACTAGTGTGGTGAAAGGATTCGTTTTTCTACGCAGTTACTCCTTTCATGCAAGGTAATAGTAATAATTATTCTTGGAGAATCGTAGACATTTCTAACAAAATATATCAGTAACTTTAAAAAGTTATTAGACAAGAAACTGAAGTTTCATAAGTTATCGACAATACAAGTTTTAAACAAACTCTCAAGTATCCAGGAGTTAACCACCTTTATGGTTTATTAAGTCCAACTATCGCCGTTGCCGGTTTGCGGCCGATACTTGGCACGTGATAGAGATGTGCTAATATCGATGGCATGACATATCGATATTGTAATATTTGACTTCTACCATTCAACTGACTTCAGTAACAAACAAACTCATTCTTCAGTTACAGAATTCAATTTATTAACATTGTTTTATTGTACTTTTACTTTACTTGTACATAGATTTTCCCACTATTTTCTTGTAAGTATGTATATAAGCCATAACCCTTGAGAATAAAGTAACGACACCAAACCGAACGACGCATAAGAGGAAAATCCTCCACTCGATGGACTAAAGACACTATAAACGTTGTAGGAAGTAGATGGATGGAGGCGGCTCAAGACCATTGGTCGTGAAATTCTTTTGGGAGGCCTTTATCCAGCAGTGGACTTCTACAGGATGATGATGATAATTATGTCACCAACTGTAACTGTCAACCATTCAAACTTGGTGGAGGCTTTTCTAATGAGGTAGAATTTCTCAGGAGTAGGGTCCATGCAGAAGTGCATCACACTTCTTCTTTTCTCCTGTCAAGCACTTGTTCTTTCTTAGGTCATTGACCAGGTTGAGGCTGTAACCGACTCATGTGACCAATAGAGAAACCTCCATGCAAACCACTTCCACATGTTTTTTTTTTCTAAACTCTTGCAACGTTTCTTCGCGAACCCTTCCACCATCGTTCGGTGTTCTTTCTAGAAAGAATGTGATAAAAGGGTTACGGGTATGGGACCCAGAATAATTTTCGGTGCACATCATTCCTAGGCGTTGACTCGGTGGACGCTAAATGGGTAACATTAATATACAGTCTATTAACCGACGTCAATATCGCCTGGCGAGTCTCGCTTCTTAGTGGTCAAAATTCTAAACTATCGACAAAAAATTTGATCGATATCGATGTGGGTGTAACTCTATCACGCATTCTTGGTCGGCCGAAGCGCAGTAAGGCGTGAACTATTGAACCATTCGGAATGATCGAAGTGCTTGGAATCGCCTCGTCTGTACAGTTATAAGCGTGTTTGAGAATGAGTTATGTCTGTTGTACCATTGAGTTATTGGAGGAAGCGAGAATTGATTTTAAGGTGAATGCTCTCGTTGCCTTGCCCATACAAAATAATTTAAGTATTTTTTCAATCCACAGATTGTCGTTCTTTATATCGTATTTTTTTTTCGATTTTCTAATGATTATCGTACTCGCAAATGGTTGTTTCAAATAAAAATTTACTAAGGGTAATTTTTAAAATTAGTTTGAAATACGACCAATTTTACGTATGTGTGAGTGTTTTTAATGTCCATTTTGAGTCGCCACCTACCATCGAAGCGTGATATTTTTACGCAGAGCACCCTGTTTTGTTTAATTTGACAGAGATGGCGGTTAAATGGACCTCGAGCACCGAGTTTTGAGAAAGATAGTGAAAGATGGCGCTAAATAAATAAAAGTATGCCTCGCGTTATTTTCGGGTCTGTCACCAAAATTGCGAAACGCGACGTTGCCAGGCAACGCTACGTCACAAGTTTAGTGCTTGCTAGTCACCCGTAATTATTAGGCTTTATGAGCTGGCTCTGATAGGGTTGCCAACCGTTCGTTATAATCATAGTTTACAAAGTTATTTGCGGCTATGTTCTTTATACTTTGCAATATCAACAAAGTAGGTACCTTCGAGAAAATACTTTATTGTAACGTACTTTATTGAAACTCAAGTTTCAGTTTTATAAAATAAAAATAAAACAACGAAAGAATATGTAAAAACTATACTTTCGTAACTTCATTCGCAGCAATAAAAAAAAATTATTATTAGTCATTGACCGAGCGAGCAAAGCAAGGTAAGTCCTTGCAATATAATATGGCAAAATTTGCTATCGTCTGTTCGGATGTATGTACCTATGTACGTAAGTACTCGCGTACGTCGCATTTTTCAATTAATCTTGATGAAACTTGATATATGTACTTACTTATATATTTATTTTACAATATAGTTTTTGAGAAAAAATAAAAATGAAAACCAATATTACGTGAGCTCTCATTTGTTAGAGTTTCAACGACTTGTGGTTCAAGTAAGATTGGGTATATGCTAGATCGGACTATGGATGCGATTTTTAAACTTTATCGAAAAACAAGATAGTTTGTGCTCTTGAGGTATTCTGTTCGCAAAACTACTAGTTTTTATAATCCGACCGTGAATCGTGCTGTGATTCAGAAACTCGGTGTAGCAACCCTGATAATATATCAATATCAAAGTGTAGTATGAAGTTGTCATCTCGCTCCTTAAATGCAAAAGAGCCACAAGTCGAAAATTCATTTTTTTACTGGAAAGCCTATCAAAGTTTTGATAGTAGTTTTTTTTGTATTACTTTATAAATCTTTTTTTTCTACATATATGTATGGTATATTATAAGATGCGTATTTTGAACCTTACACTACCTTGAAATTTACATTGAGATCAATGTAATTAAATGCGGAAGAAACTTATCCATAACTATCACCTCTTCATCTAGCAATATTACAAAATAAAATACTCCATAAATCTTTGACTTACTAGTAGTAACGATGAGATCTACGATCAATAATATCTAAGTCATCGCAGTAATCTCATTAAGTGTTTCATTATTATACATAAAAATCCTTTAGCTTAAATAATCAATTTTAAAATAAGTAAGTATAAAAAGTTTAACATTACTTTGGGATTACATCCTTTTCAATCAGTTTTAGGATGCTTTGTTTTTTGTCTCAGCAACTTGTAGCTTTTTGATATTATTTTATATTATTTACTTGGGAAAAATCTGTATCCTGAGAAGTTTTGTATAAAAATATATTTTAATGTTGTTGATCAGTTTTAATAACTTTGAGGTCTGCTCTTTACGACTCTTCCTTTGGAAATCTATGTCAAGAGGCTGAACACTAGGAAGTACTGAATCAACTGATTGGTAATCAATCATCTGTACTGCTGTCTGAGCTTGAAGATGAGGATTCACTTGAGTATATCTGAATCGCTGTCTGTACTTTCCTCAATGACTAAATTTATTCATTGCTCTGGACTTCCAAAATCAGATAATGTTTTCATCAAGTAACGATAGGCTAGGATTGTGTTGGCTGTCTGTCTGGTATGGAATTTGTACCGTTTTTGATGAAGCGATTAAGATAGAGACTCCAGTGAATCCTCATCTATAAGCTCAGACAGCAGTACAGACGATTGATTACCAATCAGTTATGATTCAGAACCTCTTAGTGTTCAGCCTCTTGGCATAGATTTTCAAAGGAAGAGTTGTAAAGGCATAATATATTTTTATACAAAACTTCTCAGGATACAGATTTTTCCCAAGTAAATAAAATAAAATAATATCAAAAAGCTACAAGTTGCTGAGACAAAAAACAGGGCATCCTAAAACTGATTGAAAAGGATGTGATCCCAAAGTAATTTTAATAATCTTAAAAGTGATTATTTAATTCAAAGGATACTTATGTATAATAATGAAACACTGTATTTTAAGACTGATTGTACAGACTGATTGTAATAACAGTCATTTAACAAATATTGCATGTTTGTTTATAAACAATTACAACCATAATCACGGTAATCATGCAAAACAGACACATTTCCAAGTACTGCGGTTTCGTTTTAATAAAATAGTAATCAAACTTATTGAACTTTCATTCAAAAGAAACGCATTCCAAAACCTGACACTTTTATGTTTCGTAATAAAGTTATTATTATTATTATTATTAACTGGAAAGATGGCTGCTTTGCTGTGAAGTTAGTCATCAAAGTCTCAAAATGCTAAATGGGTAGTTGTGTGATTGAACTATTTTATACGCTAAAACCATGGGTGTCTTTTTCGAATATAAAAATTGGAATCATCTAAATGCCATTTTTGCATTAAAAACGATATTGAAATTTTTTGATTTGTGGCCCTGTTGAATTTAAGGTGTTCTGTTTGTCTGTGGTTACCTAGCCCAGTGCACTTATTTCTCCCTATATGTTCCTTGACTTTTTTCTCTATGGTCCTTGTCTATGGTGCACTGTGGGTGTCATGCGATTAATTTTCTTTGGGGCGGTGTCTTTGAAACGAGTGCAAGCCAGGTTATAACGGTTTCACGGTGAAATTTCGTAAGTAAACAGATATTTACATAATTTTAATGTGTTACCTACTAGTAGAGTAGTACTATTATAGAAGATGCCTGCCCTTTGTTTGAAGCCTTCGTTGTTGTTGTTGTTGGACATAGGCCTTCCCCTTAGAATGCCACGACGAACGGTATTGAGCCGCCTCCATCCACCGACTCCCCGCGACGTTTATAATGTCTTTATTCCATCGAGTGGAGAGCTTTCCTCTAACGCGTCGTCCGGTTTGTGGTCGCCACTCGAGAACCTTTATTCTCCAACGGTTATCACTTCTTCGAGCTATATGACCTGCCCACTGCCACTAATTCTGAGAGCTATGTCGGTGACCTTGGTTCTTCTACGGATTTCCTCATTTCGGATTCTATCACGTGGTGAAACTCCTAGCATAGCTCTCTCCATAGCCCGTTGCGCAACTTTGAGCTTGTCTATACGGCCAATAGTTAGCGACCACGTCTCAGTGCCGTAAGTCAACACTGGCGTGTAGACTTTCGTCTTGAGGCTCTGCGGTATCGGCGACGAGAAGATTTTTTTTTATACTACTTGGCAAGCAGACAAGCATACGGCCCACCTGATGGAAAGCAGTTACCGTAGCCTATGGACGCCTGCAACACCAAAGGCATCACAAGCGCGCTGCCGACCCTGAGACATAATGTGAAAAGTCTCATGTGCCTGTAATTTCACTGGCACCCGTACCCTTCAAACCGAAACAGAGCAATGCGAACACTACTGCTTGGTGGCAGAAATAGGTACGGTGGTAGTACTTCCCCGGACGAACTCTTTCACAAGAAGTTTTCACAAAACCAACAAACTAGATATGGCGTAGTTTCCCGAACGCTGCCCATCCGAGTTGGATTCGTCGGTTGACCTCTTCATCTCATCACATCACACTAATATTATAAATGCGAAAGTTTATAAGTATGTTTGTTACTTCTTCACGCCCAAACGGCTGAACGGATTTGAGTGAAATTTGGAATGAAGATACCTAATAATAATAATAATAATAATAAGCAAGCAAGTACCTTGACTTGGCCCACGAGATTACCGCCATGTGGGATGTGGATTCGACGATTATCGTCCCGATAGTTGTTTCTGTGAATGGCCTTATAGCAAAGAGCCTCGACCAATACCTTGAGAGGCTCTCACTAAATGGTTGGATCAACGGTCAGATTCAGAAGGCAGTACTCCTGGACTCGGCACGCATAGTCAGGAGGTTCCTCTCTCTGCAGCCCTAGCCTCCGACCGCTTGGGCCTTTGCTCCGCGGTCGGTGGTTTACCGTTTTGTAATATATTTTTACTATACTGTTTTTATATACTATTTGTTTTTATAGATAAGTAGTATTTCTTTATAGTGAAAAATGTATTTTATAACGAGTTTTAAAATAAATCAACGTCATAATAATAATATCATGGTTCACGCAGGTGAAACCGCGAGGCGCAGCTCGATATTTATATTACTTGAAATATCTTTAAAAATTTAATGAATGAAAATGTAATAAATAAATATGTTATGTTTTCAGATCTTATCTAACACCAAGCTCCCAATTTATGGACGAAATATTTTGAAGCCGAAATTGACGAAGCTGACTCTGGTTGCACGAAAAATAATAATGCACAACAGCAGTCAGCCAGATTTGATGGCAGAAGATTTGAGAAATGGTCCACAACATGAACAGCATGGAAATGATTTATACGTTACTCACAGATCGGAACGTTTTTTTTTTATGCTACTTGGCAAGCAGACAAGCTTACGGCCCACCAGATGGAAAGCAGTTGCCGCAGCCTATGAACGCTTGTAACACCAGAGGCATTACACGCGCGCTACCGACCCTGAGACATAAAGATGAAAAGTCTCATGTGCCTGTAATTTCACCGGCACCCGTACCCTTCAAACCGAAACACAGCAATGCGAACACTACTGCTTGGCGGCAGAAATAGGTACAGTGGTAGTACTTCCCCGGACGAACTCTTTCACAAGAAGTTCTACTACTAACAAAACTACTAACTAGTCGTCTGACTGCGAGTCAATTTGGAATAGTGAGAGAGGCAGATTGTTGATTGTTTATCCAATATCATATATTTCCAACACAGTAATATTTGTACACTGTTATGTTTGCAAACGCCGTATCACCACACCCTATAAATGAGTTTATCAGCAGCATGATGCTAAAGCTGGTAGCATTTTTCAAAAATGCGATTTTATCTGAAATATATATTGAGACGTGTTCGGAAAAATGCAAAGTGCATAGATCTCAATGAAATGACATCATGTACGTTATTTTTTCTCATACAAAAAACCCTTACAACATTGTCTAAAACAAAACTATATCAAGAAATGTATTTTTTTCTAGCCACTGATGATCAACCAGAATTAGCAAGTTGAAGTGGCAATGGGAAGGTCATATAGCTCGCAGAACTGATAACCGTTTGAGAATAAAGGTTCTCGAGTGGCGACCGAAAAACGGACGAGGCTGTAGAGGAAGGCCCTCCACTCGATGGACTAAAGGCATTATGAACGTCACAGGAAATCTGTGGATGGAGGCGGCTCAAGACCGTTCGTCGTGGCACTCTAGGGGACACCTAAGTGGACTTCTACAGGCTGATGATGATGTAGTTGATCATCAGATCAACTACATCTAATGATGATGAAGATGATACCTCATATCTCCGGCGTTTATGAACCGATTTAGAAAATTCTTTTTTTATTTGAATAGATATATGTACTTCCAGATTGGTCCCATTTTTTTCAAAACCCAGTTCTGATGATGGAATCCATGAGGAATTGAGGGAACTCCTCAAATATTTTAGGCATACATATGGCGATTTTGATATTTTCAGCAACAAACCAAGCATTTGCATTCAGAAAGTATCATAATCCTTTCACCACTATGGTTCTTTCATCATTTTTTTTTCATCCTAATATTTAGTCGAAAACAATGGCGGAAGTTGGTTTTTTAAATGAAAAGTTATATTTAGAAGAGATGCAATGGGCACTAATGGTAACAATGAATACAATATACGAAGACAAAATGTGCAGTTGCACTGATCGCTTACCTATTGATGAATATTTGTTGTCAGTGTATGATATTTCTAGTGGAAAATACTTGTAATTATAAACCAATAAAAATACCTAATCTGTTTGTTTTTTCTTTTTATTAATTTCTGTAAAAAGACATTCATTTTTGTGGGGGTGTTTGCCATAATTACCACCCTTGGCAGGTTGATTGGTGATTGCAGTATCGGTTACTCAGATGGATGCTGCTGCCCATGCCCTGGTGTAAACCCTTAGTCGGCTTTTCCGACATCCACGGGAGGAGGATTATAGATTCTACGCCGCACACCACGGCACTTTTTATAGGGTGGCAGGAAGTCGGTGGATGGTGGCGGCTCATCCCTTCTAACAATTTTCTTTAACGCCATCATTATCGAGATACCTTATAAACATTTTTTAACGCCATCTATATAACATCTGGGGATAATGACAACGCCATCTAGTGAAAAACAAAACAGTGAATGTAGAAGTGTGCGTGCGTGTAATTACATGAGGCAAATTGTCAGATCTTATTTATAGTGAATTTGAAATTTCTAACGACTCTTTAACGAAAATTCATGCTGCATCAAATTCTATGACCTACACCGTGCTCGCAAACGGTAAAATTACTCACTAAAGACGCTCGAGTTTTGAACAAAAAATAAAAAAGTCAATATCTGTTTTTCCACGCCATCTAGCGTGAAACGAGCTTTAAGTAATCGAAAGCATCCCCCTTAACGATTAAATATTTCGAATTTAAAATGATTGAGCGTGAACAACTTATTTCGTAATATCTATATTTCTTAACGTAAAGACTTAACTTTTAAATACTTACAGAAAATTATAGATAACCAGCAAGTTGAATGGGAAGTTTTTTGACAGCTGAAAGAATAGTTCTAAATCCATGCATATAGATGGCGCAGTCCAGATATGGTTGTCTAAATTTTATCAGTCAGCCGCCAACTGTCAGTGTCACTGACTTAACTCGCTCATGCTGTTCGTTCGTGAAGTAAAGTAAGTATCTACGTAAAGTTTTTGTTGAAATTCTGATATATTTGTTAGTGTTACGTTATTGTTATTATTTTTTGTTGTTATTGTTGAAACCGGACCAACAAAGATGAGCTTGGTTATGGTTTATAGTAGACTTGAAAAACGAGCTTCGGAATCGCAACGCGAAACTTGGAGGAAAAAAAGAGAAAACAAAGAGAATTTGTTCTCTGTGGTGCTTTTGCAAAATCTTCAGAAGACACAAACATGTCGAGTCACCGCCATCTACCGGAATTTTAAGAACTATTTTTTTTTAATTGCCTCCCTGAAAACTTCCCATTGGCAATGGGCAGGCCATATAGCCAATTGCTGGAGAATATAGATATTTGAGCAACACTCGGTGGAACGGCGAAATTGTTAAGGATGTTGTTAGCCGCCTCCATCAACCGACTTCCCGCGGGAAGTCGATTGATGGAGGCGGCTCAAGTCCATTCCCCATGAATAGCGGTATGAGGCCTCATCATTGGACGCCAGCTGAAATGATGATGGTGATGATTGACCTAGGTGATTGACCCAGTGGATACAAAAGAGACCTTAGACCATGAACCATGGAATGGATGATGTTGCCGTACAGGAAACTCTTGTATGGAAGTGTCTCAGAAAAGCTAGTGACGGTTGAAGTAAGCTTATGCTGTTATTAAATTCAATTCATTAATTGAGTCGGACATTAGACACATCCTTTAGTATATAATGTACACTTAAATTATATGTTATAAAGACATCATGGCAGTAACAATGAGGGCTTTTCATCTTCGATTAAAAAGAAAAAAAGTAGTTCAAATTGGTTCGATAGATGGCGCTGACTCAACTGTATCAATCAAGATTGTCTGTGGTGCACGCGTACAAAACTATTATCTAAGTAGTCTGTGGCTATTAGTCATGATATTCTGTTTGTGACTGCTACTTGAGTGTGCGCTAGTGATTTCGTGGTGTTTTTAGAAGTAGGCAAAAATAAATACCACGAAACGAGAATTATTTCTACGTCGTCTATGTTGACATTCACTTTATTTTGACACTTGACTGCTACGTTACAGAGCAGCGCCATCTATTTTCAACGCTGAAAGCATGATTTGAAACGGATTTATTTGAAAACTCAGCGAGACTGCCTACTTGATCAGGACTCGGATCAACGCCTTCATTACTGGCAGGTCATAACGATCGGGAATGACCTTCAGGAACTACTTTTTCTGTTGGAACTACTCCGCACTCTGCTGAGCAATGAGGCAGTTTTCTTACTGATGATGCCGTGAAAACCATCAACCTGAGCATCCGCTAACATCGTAGATGCACTGCAGAAGCGAGCAGTTATGCCAGCAGTTATGTGTTATGCCCAGCAGTGGGATGTTCATGATAATGTTGTTGCTGCGTCAAAAACTCATCGTTTACTGTATAACTGTGTTAGCTTCAGCGAATCGCAATTTTAATAGAAAAACTGTGTCGCCCACGTTTCTGCCTTCCAACGAGATAGCGTTATACCCCTGAGATACTAGTCAATCTGCATAGAAATACGATGGACAGCTTCGCGATGAAGCTTCACAGTTTTTGGTAGAAAATATCGAGATAATCTATTTTTGTAGCAGAAATATCAAGAATTTATTAAGTTAGGTATTTTATGTTTTATATTGTTTATTTCTGTTTTGTATTTTATAGGTACACAATTTACCCACCACTATGATAATTTCTCCCACTCCTCTAAGGTTTGCTGGAAGAAAACTCTTTTAGGGTTAAGCTCGCCTTTGTACATGTCCTATTGTACGTTTTTTTGGCTGTAATATTGTGTACAATAAAGATTTAAAGAATTTTTGATGGTATTAATTGGGCGTAGACACCGTGGCCTCTATCTCCTCCTGTGGATGTGGTAAAAGCTGACTAAGGGATTATACCAGGGGATGGGCAGGAGCATCCCCCTGAGAACTCAACACCAATACAGTGACCATCAATCCGCCTACTAAGCGTGATGATTATGGCAAATCCCTCATTGCATTCTATAGGGGAGGCTTCGTCTAGCAGTGGACGTCTGAAGGCTGCTACTGATGATGATGATGATAAAACTAAAACTAACTAACCTAAACTTGCTTAAAGGTTGTCTGGAAGAGATCGCTATTAGCGATAAGACAGCCTATTTCAAGATATTTTATTGTTTTTTTCCTTTACTTTTGTATTTTTGTTTGGAGAGTTTATCTTTTACCCTCAATTTGTTTAACGCTCTGGTTGCTCAGAAGCCAGATATCGATATATTTTTTTCTAATTTTAATATTTTTCTTATTAATGTTATCAGTTTTCTAAGCTAAGTAGGTATCTGTGATATAATCATTAATAAAAATTATACCTGTAGTTTTGGCTTGCCGCGCGCGTTGGTGTGTACTCTAAGTGCAGTAAGCAGTTGAATATAAATAAATAAATAAATCTACCATCTATGATTGGTTCCCTCTATCTACAATAAGCTAGTTCCAAACTTAAACTGGCTTAACTTTAATGCATATAGGTATATATAGGTGTTCGACCTCCTTAGTGCGCCATGTTGGGAATACCGTCAAGTGCGAGTAACCCGATAGGGAAGCCGGGACAGGTGCTCGCGTGGGGCTCACGCTTGACGGACGATTTAAAACGATATATTTGCATGGTGGGAATCAAGTGAGAATTTAAAAGTTAGACAAATGAGAATTCTATTACCTTGTATTACCTTGTATGGTATTAGTTGCAGATAAAATAGGTAGGTATGTCTTCCCCCAGCGTGGGAGGAGGTAACCCTCATGCGGGAACAGGCGCGGGCTGCCCTGTTGCAGCGGTGGACGGAAGATCTGGCTCCACCGGTCCCTGGTCAGTGGACAGTGGAGGCCATCCGCCCGGTCCTACAAAGGTGGATAGAGCGGCGGTTTGGCTCGCTCACCTTCAGGTTGGTGCAGGTGCTTTCCGGACACGGATGTTTTGGAAAGTACCTGCACCAAATTGCGAGACGGGAGGTGAACCCAACCTGCCAGGAATGTGGGGCACCAGAAGATACGGCGCTTCATACGCTGGAAGAGTGTGCCGCATGGGGTCCCCAGCGGCACACTCTTTCAGCTATAATTGACTGTAATCTCTCGCTGCCGAGCGTGATAAACGCCATGCTCGAAAGCGAGAGATCGTGGCAGGCGATGGTCTCCTTCTGCGAAGCGGTTATGATGCAGAAGGAGACCGCGGAGCGGGTCAGGGAGGATGATGTCCATTCTGATCCGCTCCGGCGCAGACGAACTGGTGGACGGAGGAGGCGGTTCGCCCGCCTCCTCCATCCTCCGTAGTGAGGTCACTGATGGACAGTCGGGGGACTGTCCACCGGCTTGCACGGCTCCACACGTCTGGGGGTTACCTTGGTCAACCCCCCAATAATGCCGAGGCCTGGTTTGTTCGGGCCAACCGCCGGGGTGACATGGTAGAATGCTAGCGCGACCCCATCTTGCCCCACCTCGGCGGAGGACTGCACACCGAGGGGGTTTTTAGTGGGTTCGAGCCCCACATACCCCCTTCTGCCACCCCCATGGTAGAAGGGAAATGCGACGGAATTTTCCTCCTCTTCAAAAAAAAAAAAAAAAGGTAGGCATGTCTTGTGCCTACCTATTTTATCTGCCACTTTTTTAAAAAGGTGAAAGAAATAATACTATTTATTATATTATATTATACTATAGTATTATTGAGATTTTATTGGAGCGTTCCCAACGAGAAACACCCAAACGATTCACACTTTTACACTGAGTGTGACTCGTTGGGAATCGTTAGGCTTATTATAAGTAGGTAGCTGTTATAATCTGTAATGTTTCTATTGACCGCGCGGCACAGAATGATCTATATTTACTACGTCAGTCACGGTAAACACACACGCAATTCTCGCAAAACGATAGCTTGTACTAATTGTTGTAATTGTACGAGTTCTAGGTGGTTGTTTTGCTGTTTTCTTTTGCTGAAACAGCAGATAGCTTCCGAGTACATGGCTGCTGTGACGACAGCACCTTTCTAAGGTGAGGAGGCTGAAAAACAGCGTGGCTGAGCCCTCGTCCTTTTCTCGTACACTAACTATTAAACTTTATTATAATTGTACCTTTGTAACTAAGTTAGTGTAAGTGAAAAATTCCCTTTTTTTTTTAATATTTATTCTGTGACGAAGACGAAGTGCAAAATTCGTAAAAAAAGGAAAGTTAAAAATAGTTGCAACGAGTGACCGTGTAACGGGAAATAAAATCTCGTGACTCGTTTGGTTCTAACTCGTTGGGAACCTTCCGTCCCACCCATCTAACTATGAATTAAAGATGCTGTATCATCATCAACAGCCAGAGGCGTCTACTGCTGGACGAGGCCTCCCCCATAGAATACCATGGGGGGATTCGCCAGAATCACCACGCTTGGCACACGGATTGGTGATCGCAGTATTGGTACTCAGGTGGATGCTGCTGTCCATCCCTTCGTGTAATCCCTTAGTCGGCTCTTACGACATCTACGGGAGGAGATGGAGGGGATCTTAGGCCCATGCCAAATGATACTTAATTTGAATGTATTAAACAGTTCTTGCAGCTTAAAAAGCATGGAAACATTCAAAGTAACCACTGTGCTTTCATTCGTACGCTATCCAATCATCATCAAAAAAAAAAACAAAAATTGTAATTGTAATCACACAAAGTTAGGAAGTTAGGAAGTTAGGAGGAGAGCGAAACGGTAGACGAAGTGGCGAGCTAACTAGTTAGGCGATAAGACCCGTTACACACGTAGAGTAACTTTACCGCCTAGTTCGTGGTGCAGCGGTCCAAACAAATTAGAGGCAACACTTGCCATGTTGTTCTATGTCTTCGTTACACTCTAATGAGTACATAACATACATCAGAACGTATTACACTCATGTTATACAGTGAGTGTAGAAAGATGGATTTGAATTATTTATTATATTTGAATAGTTAGGTATTTGTTCAGGTTGATCAAGCTAGTTATATTGTGGGAATGTGATAGGTGGGGAGGGGTGGGGGGAGTGGGAAGAGTCCTTCAGATATTTCCTCGGTCGATGGCTTTTGGTGGTACACCATAGTATGAAAACTATTACAGTCAAGAAGTTGTACAATTATACATTGCGCGAAATTATTTTTTTTGTGTTGTTTGCTTATCAAAGCTCATCAAAACTTCTTAGGATAGCGAAAAATGATTTTACTAAAACTAGGATACTAACACACATGTTGTACACAAATTTTAAACGGCTCGTATACCCATCGTGCAGCATAAACTAGTTATAAACATTAACCCCCTTATTCATAATCATTTTTTGAACCTATTTTAGCTAAAATAGCTTTTGTCTTGTTTTGACGCATGACATTTTACATCAGAGAGAAAAAGACAAAAGCTATTTTAACTAAAATAGGTTTAAAAAATGATTATGAATAGGGCACTTAATATTTAAAATGGTTAAAACAACTTTGATTTATCGGTAGGTGCTATATTAAACTACATAAATTAGTAAAAACATAATTTTAAAAAAGTGTTTTTACAACCAACTAAATTTTGTTAAATTTACGTATCACCAATTTTTGTTTACTTGATTCAAGAAATCATAAAGGTAAATGCTATATCAACCCTAAAAATAGGTTGAAAAAAGGTTGGATAGACCTTTTAGGTTTTTCAATGCATGCACGGGGAGGGGCCCCTGTGCCAAACATGGATAGCCATATTCAGGCTGATTTTTGCACACGCCTCGATATTAATTTGCGTTTGGCCTTCGCCGGCCCCACCATGCTGGTTTTTTTTGCTAAATGTTCACATATAATATAAAGGTTCTTTTCAGTGTCATTAAAAATAAAAAAATAATTTTTCAAATCGGTTTATAAGAGACGGAGATATGAGGTAACAAACATTAAAAAAAATAAAAACGAATTATTGAGATTCTGCTCCTTTTTGTGAAGTCGGTTAAAAAGGTGATTCATCTCTTTTTAGGAAATAGGACCTGACTGCGTATTACGAGTTGCTATGTACGTTGTCACGTGTGTCACGTTGAATACTCACGAGTCGCAAAGTGATTGTTGCAATGCAAAGCTCGTAATAGACCCTCTGTAGTAGTGTACTTAGCAGCTTTACCAATCGATCTTGGCCAGGTGAAGTTAACAGTTATATAGGAACTAATTGATCCATCCATGCGCATTGTTACGGCTAACTCCAGCTCGGCAAAGATACATCGGCAGAACTGCCCCCTAATTACCGAAATGGCAATGGGAATCGCAAGAATGGGCATCATTTTGGCAACTTTAGCGCTATCTAAATCTTATAAAACTTGAGTAGGGGAAACTTCTTGACCTAAATATTCCTTCTTCCAGGTTTCAAAAGATTTTGACAGTGCTAAGGGTGCCAAAATAATCCCGATTGTTGCGTTCCTCATTGAGATAAGATAAGATAATATTTTATTTGTAACTCTAACACAATACATGATATAAAATTGAAGATAAAGATACAAATTTTTGCATAGAGTCACAAAATGGTCTCTGTCTCAGCATAAGCCAGTTGTAAAACACGTTACAACCATCGCTGGTCTTCCGACAGACCCACTTGGTGACGTCACATAAGATAACACATAAGACACTAAATAACCAAAAATATAACAAATAAGAAACATACGGCAACTGTCGACAAATACAAAATAACAAAACAATTGCAATTGTTGCAATTTGCCACTATAATTGATTCATTCCCACTAGTCCCTTTTGGCAGTCCCTTTAAAGGTACTAATGGGACTTTTTTTCCCACTAGTTCCTTTGAAATAATCAAAGGGAGTAGTGGGACATCATGTAACGTCATTTTGTCCCTTTAACCCTGGAAACTCTAAAATCGAGTTGGGGGGCTGTAGTTTGTCCAATCTTCGACTTTTACGATAGGGTTGTACTTATGATTCATTCCCACTAGTCCCTTTTGGCAGTCCCTTTAAAGGTACTTAGTACCCAATTACTAGGGGAAACTTTGCCAACAGACCAGGGGGGTTACCATGAGCTTATATAGCGATTCAGTTCAAAAACTATTCAGTACAAAATATCGGTTCGTCGTTGACATCCGTCATCATTGAATAACTTTAATCGCAGAAGCATATAGACCTTCTGCTACTGTGCCTTTAAATATAGCTGCGAACATCACGGAACCGATATTTTGTACTGAATAGTTTTTGAACTGAATCGCTATAAGAGCTCATGGTTAGGCCTCAGTTTTCAGTATTTGTACCTACATATTACTGGCTAGGTAAGCATTAAGACAGGTAGGGCAATGGAGAAAGCTATGCCAGGTGTTTTACTACGTGATTGAATCCAAATCCAATTAAGTTTTATGTTATATTTTAAGATCTCAAAAACGGCTCTAATGATTTCGTTGTAATTTGCTATGTGTGGGTTTTTTGGGAGAAAAATCGATCTAACGAAACGCTAAAAACGCGTTTTTCCAAAATTTCCGGGGAAAGTTCGTTTACCCAGGTACTATACAACTGTACAAGCTTATCTAGACCTAAGCCATTAAACAATGTATGCAATAAATTAATAAATTCCGATTTTTCCCGAGATTGTCCCGAAAATTGACGACCTCCATGGTGCGGTGGGCGAGACGCAAGAGGTATGGGTTCGATTCCCACTGTGGGATAAATGTTTGCATGATCTGCAAATATTTGTTCCGGGTCTGCGTGTTGTACCATGGTACTCGTAGTTCCTGATAATAATTCCATCACCAAAATAAAGTTACACTAATGAAATAATAACTAAGGTGTCGAGTTAGATGGTTGTAGTTTAAATTAATTAAACGAAGGCTTTGGCGCTAATAACGCAATCCTGGACGGCTCTAGACGTCTCTGGGGTGGAAACAACCCCCGGTCAGGATTTAGAGGGTTGTTATACAATTTGACTTTAGTTTGACTGCATTCACACAGCTTGCCGGTGCTTGCAAGCTCGCCAAATAAGTTCGCGGGTGGGAAGTTAAATGCATGTGCGTAAGTCACTTCCAGGGAACTTCCTTCCGCGTCGATGAACCCCCCCGTGTATACCCCCGTGGTACTACCGGTAAGTTCGACTGGTTGGACCTCGGTTGATAAAATATTGCCCGTGTTTCAACGGCTAGACACTAACCCCCTTAATGTTAAAGAACTCCCTTTTCCGCATTCGAACTCTATGGATGGTCCATTATGCGTGAGCACTAACCCCCTTATTCATAATCATTTCCTATTATAGTTATAACTTTTCATTTAAAAAAACCGACTTCCGCCATTGTATTCGACTAAATATTTGAATGAATAAAAAATGATGAAAGAACCATAGTGGTGAAAGGATTATGATACTTTTTGAATGCAAATGCTTGGTTTGTTGCTGAAAATAACAAAATCGCCATATGTATGCCTACAATATTTGAGGAGTTCCCTCAATTCCTCATGGATTCCATCATCAGAACTGGATTAAAAAAATAAAAAATAAAAAAAATACAACCGAATTGAGAACCTCCTCCTTTTTTGGAAAGTCGGTTAAAAAATATGTTTGTCTTGAACAGTTTTGTACTTACAAACCCGCGTACAATACCAAAACTTCAAGAGTGTTTGCATACATGAGCGCTAGCAAACAGTTTTCTATATAAATTGGCCTGTCCCGTGAGATGGTATTAGATCTGAAATTTGAAGCAACTGCTATCTTTAGCAAAAAGCTTAAAGCAAGGATAAACTGCACTCACTCGATGCAAAGGTATATTTTCACAGTGGCCGGAAATGTGTGGCCCGATGAGGGTTAAAAAACCGGCCAAGAGCGAGTCGGACTCGCGCACGAAGGGTTCCGTACCGTCTATAAAAACGGCAAAAAAATCACGTTTGTTGTATGGGAGCCCCTTAAATATTTATTTTATTTTGTTTTTCAGTATTTGTTGTTATAGCGGCAACAAAAATACATCATCTGTGAAAATTTCAACTGTCAACTATTACGGTTCATGAGATACAGCCTGGTGACAAGATGGACGGACGGACAGCGGAACCTTTGTACTTTTACCCTTTCGGTACGGAACCCTAAAAAAATCATAGATAGAGTAAAATTGGTGTATAGCTTCAAAAGTAACTACTTATGTATCATAACGGCCAGAAAAGTCCCAAAAGTTTTCCAAACTGCAAAAATCTCACATCGTCTGAAGTGATTTCACTAAAATAGGTTATCACATTAAAAAACAATTTGGGTAAATTATCTTCAACAGAGCTCCCAGAACGAATGAAACAGTTTCATTTTAAATCTAACCGTAGAGTTAAAAGCAAGTAAACAATCGACCATGTTTATTTCACGGATTCCCCTCCTAAATAAACAGGATCAACACTGTCTCACGTTACCTTAAGACCCTTTACATCCTTTAATACTTTAACCCTTAAAACAATCTACATAAAGCTCTAAATTATATCGAGAACTTTTAGGTTTCAACCTGTGTTATGGTTGAATGAAATCATAACCCCTAAAGCTATGTAGATAAGGTTTAGTATATCATTGGAAATATGTTGTGCTGTGGGTATGTAAAGACAACAATCTAAGCTCTTAAAACAATGTTGCTAAAGTTCATGTTATCGCTAAAAGGTAGTTTCGGTGGAATAAAAATACGGAAATCCAGTTACACACCCCTAAGATTTGACTGCAAAAAGTCTTTCGACGCGGCCATAAATCGTGTTCCGAATTTAAATTTTTTGGATGACATGTGCAATGTTTTTTTTTGTTTGCTTTGTGGCATGGTTAAGAATCCTATTCGTCTTTTTGTTCAAAAACTGAGCGTCGAACTCGATTAATTTTAACTGACTTAAAAAAAAGAGGAGGTCCTCTATTTGGTTGTATTTTTTTTAAATTAGATTCTTAAATGGAAGTATCGCTAAACCACAAGCAAAATCTAATTTCCTTCCAAATGAAAACAGTTTGAGAAGGGTATGAAAACAGTAAAAATATTTAATAAAATAACATTAAATCTTTTTCCGTAGTGAGATCCATTTGTTTCGTTCATGATGTTATAAAAGCCTATACCAGGTGTTAACAGCAGCATCCACCTGAGTACTCAACACCAAAACTACTCCCCGTTTGCATTAGCGTGAGCCTCGTCCAACGTGATATGAAGATGATCTACAAAAAAAAATATGTCGAAAGGAGATGTTTCATGAATGTATGGAGCTTGGGCCTGCACTATGTACAGTATATATAAATATAGCTAAGCAATATTTGAAACCATTTGTTATTGTTTATTTTCCATAATATTGCTTCGTGTTAGTGTACATTCAAGATTATCTTCGCCAAAGAGAGCAATCACACACAAGGAAATCAATCAATCACACAAGGAACCAGTTTTGTTGAGCGTCAATGACAGTCAACAAAACTGTCAGTTGACAAAGTCACTCTACTGTCATGGCTGCTCTAAAAATCGGGTGACCATATTAAAAAACTCATAAATAAACATTTTTGTACCGCTGTATTATGCTTCAAATTAATATAATTGTATTTTTATTAAAATCCCCTGTTTTTTTATATCTTTCTGTGTAGTGTACTTAGAGCAGGCCCAGGATGAAACATCTCCTTTAAATATGAAATGTTGTACGTAAGGAACTTTCAATAATAATTTGCAGGCAAAGTCACGGGACGGGAATGCTATTATTTCCATAAAAGATACAGTCGTCGTCAGTCGTCTCATATCTCCAGTAAAATAATAATGCTGCCTAGAAACTTGGTGGCATGTGCTGTAGCGCGCGCAGCGAGTATAGCGTGTACATTCATTTCCCTTTTGTACTCAAACTTCCTAGAGCTTAATAAAACTGTTCCTAGTAAATATGTACAGTCGGCGACAGCGGTGTTAGAATTATTGCGGGCAGGATGAGTTGCGCGAGTTGAGAACTTATAAAGTCAAGAAGTATGTAGACCAGTTTTGAAATTGTTTTATTTTTAAAGTATGGCAGTAAAATAGTGTGGGAGTGTATGTAGGGAACGGAGGTCATTTTTGCAGTCATGACTGAAAAATAGTACAACTGTGTTTATTTATTCAAAAACATTTTTTTTTTCGTGTCATAATGTATCTGGCCTATGAATAGACCCCTCCGTCTCCTCCCGTGGATGTATTTTGAGCGGACTTCGGGATTACACCAGGGGATGGGTGGGTATTCGGTAAGCAGTATGCAGTATGTTTATTTATAGCAGTAGTGTTCGCATTGCTGTGTTTCGGTTTGAAGGGTACGGGTGCCGGTGAAATTACAGGCACATGAGACTTTTCATCTTTATGTCTCAGGGTCGGCAGCGCGCGTGTGATGCCTCTGGTGTTACAGGCGTTCATGGGCTACGGTAACTGCTTTCCATCTGGTGGGCCGTAAGCTTGTCTGCTTGCCAAGTAGCATAAAAAAAAAAAAAAAACAGAAATATTGTTTTTTTTCGTACTGTGGTGTGTCCTTCCGAAGAATAGACCATCCGTCTTCTCCCGTAGATGTCGTAAAAGCTGACTCAGGGATTACACCAGGTTACGAGTAGCAGCATCCAACTGAGTACTTAACATCAAAACTGCGAGCACCGATCCGCCTGCCTAGCGTGGTGGTTGGCAAATCCCCCGTTGCATTCGTCGCCAGTCGTTGATGATGATAACTCAGAAACAACCACTCACTGTCTCATAAATTACGTTATAAAAATGTTACTCCGATAAATACATTATTTAATTAACTAAGTATTAAAAAAACCGCCCAAGTGCGAGTCGGACTCGCGCACGAAGGATTCCGTACTATTATCTATAAAAACGGCAAAAAAAATCACGTTTGTTGTGTGGAAGCCCCCTTAAATATTTATTTTATTCTGTTTTTATTTGTTCTTATAGTCGCAACAGAAATACATCATCTGTGAAAATTTCAACTGTCTATCTATTACGGTTCATGAGATACAGCCTAGTGACAGAAGGACGGACGGACGGACGGATGGATAGCGGAGCCTTAATAATAGGGTCCGTTTTACCCTTTGGGTACGGAACCCTAAAAACGGTAGGCTGCATTTGATTTGTTCAAATTAATAACAGGAAAATTTCGTAGTTTCAATAAATTTAAATTTTACTCAGCATTTTAAATACTCTACCACAAATTATGAATACTTTAAATCATAGTATAGGTACGTATTAATCAATGTGAATACACATGCAAATATTATTTTCAACAAGCGCTGAAACTCATCGACAAGAGAATAAATAAATATTCATCATTATTCATATATCGTGTACGATACGAAATTATCTGTACCCTTAGCACTGGTTTCTATTTTTATCGAATCGACTGCCAGTCCGTAATTACAAAATACTGACCAGTCAAACTAGATCAAGCCACACCTCTACCTGACAATGACAGATGTATTTAAAAGTGCCACCAACTTAGCAGTTCTTTTGACAGCGTCGCTAGTGGAGAAGAAATACTGAAATAATGAATTAAACACTTAGGGCCTTATTCATAATAATTTTTTAAACCTATTTAGTTAAAATATGTTTTGTCTTGTTCTCTCTGATGTAAAATGTCATACGTCAAAACAAGACAAAACATAATTTAACTAAACAAATTATTATTAATAAGTGGGTAAATCACTTAGAGTCTTAGTTCCGATTTAGTCAATCTGAACAGCTAAGTTGATCGCTGTCTGCCTATATAATTGACTTTTGCGCGTACGTGCAGTCGATCGCTAAAAACTAGAGCTAAGGGTACTGTCATGAACTAATGAATGTCAAGGAACTGTCACAAAGGTGAAACACTCTGATAGCATTAGAAACTAGTTTTGCCCGCGGCTCTGACTGAGACCTGTCTGGATATTTTGCCCTGCCTCTCAGACGAATAACCCAAAGTGACTCAAAGCCCTATATTACATTTACAATTTTTTTTATTCTTTCCCATATTTACTGTAATTGTGTGAATTATGTTTTGTATTGTTATTTATTAGGATATGGAATATATTGAATTATTATGTACCATCGTGACATGCCAATGTTATGTAACGAAATAGTTAAATAAATGGATATCTGAATATCTAAAATAATCGAGAACTCATTCTTATTTCATCACTATTCTCTGTTCCTAGTAGTACAGGTCATCCGGGTAATTACTACCGCCATACCTATTTCTGTCGCCAAGCAGTAATTTGAGCACTGTGTTCCGGTTTAAAGAGTTAGCCAGTGAAATTACAGGCAAATGGAACTTTACAAACATATCTCAGGCTTAAACGCAATGTAATGCGACGTTGGGCGTGTCCTAGGTCGACGTGACCTACGAGGTATTGCAGTTGGAATGGGCAGGATTTAACGCATCAGGTGAACAAACTTTAATATCCATTAGCTACACAAATAAATAACAAGATATGAAGTCTACTTAGAAAAAATATAATAAACAGACAAACTGATATACTTTTTGTAAATATAGAGATCGAACACATATAAACATAGGTATAACATGCGTTTTGTGAAATACAGAAAACATGAGGTAGTTCAAAAATATCAGTCCAATAACTCTGAATGTGACAGAACTGCTGAGCAAAATAATCAAAAGAAAATGTACATTTCCATAATACGACTACGGTTTTATAAAACGGATCGGATATCAAGCAATCTAGTGTAAGTATATTATACGGGTAGAGATGGGAAAATGCGGGCTTCAATTTGAATACTGAAAGACTGGCAGCGCGCGGCGGTTGAACAAAACATTATCAAAAGTCAGTCAAATCAGGTTTCAAGTATACTTGTGCATAAAAAGATCCTCCTGCACGATCGAACACTAATCCTATCACCACACTGATTTATTCTACTAATGGTTAAAATCTAAGATTCCGTTTCGAATCTCAGGCAGCATGGTCAAATGCATGACGACCTCTGTGGCTCTGAGTAGCTGGCTGAGATGCAACAGGTTGCGGGTTCGATTCCCGCTGCTGATAATTTTTTTATAATCTGCAAATATTTGTTCCGGGTGTGGGTGTTATGTTACCATGGTACTCGTAGTTCCTGATACCCACGACACAGGGAACCCTAGTGTGGGATCAAGACTAAGTATGTGACGTTGGGTGTTATTTTATGTTATATACTCTACAGAATAGCAGTGTGTCAATGTGGGATCACATTGCAATTAGGATTTCTGGCAAGTTTACTAAAATAACTGGCGAGTTATTAGTGAATTCATATATATTTAAACGATTATTTCAGTGTCACGTATTCTCACGGAGAATGAAACTCTGAACTAAATAAAACAGGACATCCCACCTACTCAGGGTTACAGTCCCTTTAATCGAATCCCGGAAAGTCCCATCACTATTCCCGGTATGTTGCCAGGGTGCAAGAGTACGATCGGATTTACATAATGCTTTATTAAAAAACATAACGAGATCTCATTAACCCTGTATTGGAAGATTTAGTTTTAATATTAAAACTCTTTCTGAAGACCACAGACATAAGACAAACTATATACTTGAAGTTTTTAATGGGCAATTTTCGCATAAATTCTCTAATAACATCAGAACTAAGATTTTTAAAATAATAAAAAATAACTTTTCATTTAAAAAACCGACTTCCGCCATTGTATTCGACTAAATATTTGGATGAAAAAAAAAATATGAAAGAACCATAGTGGTGAAAGGATTATGATACTTTCTGAATGCAAATGCTTGGTTTGTTGCTGAAAATATCAAAATCGCCATATGTATGCCTACAATATTTGAGGAGTTCCTTCAATTCCTCATGGATTCCATCATCAGAACTGGATTTTGAAAAAAATGGGTTCAATCTGGAAGTAAGTATTTCTATTCAAATAAAAAAAGAATTTTCCAAATCGGTTCATAAACGAGCGCCGGAGATATGAGGTAACAAACATTAAAAAAAAAAAAAAGTACAACCGAATTGAGAATCTCCTCCTTTTTTGTGAAGTCGGTTAAAAATAACGAGTTCTTTTACATGCATTTGACACATGTTTTTTTTCTAGTTTTCTCCCCAAAGTATTCTAACGTTGATTTACGCTATACGTGTAAGCAATCTGCTAGATAGACTAAAACCGTTTTAGACATAAAGCTAAAGAAAATTACATTTAGTCATACATAACGCAACTTAGTCCCTCTGCGCCTTAGGTGCACCGATATGAAACGGTCCGTGATTGGGTAATCTAACTCTTGGATTTTTTTGTTCCAGTAGATTCAGAGAAAAAAGCCTGTTGTAGACAGACAGACAGACATACACCTGAGTGATCATATATGGTTCCGTTGGTACCCTTGGAGTACTTACACGGGACAACCCTAAAAACGGGTTATTTACCATGATGCATTTGCAGTAGTTCCTCTTGTGAACATGGCGCATCCTGTTTCGAAATATCGGGAACCAAATTACAAATGGTAAAATCCTGCTTTTAGTGAAAATTAAGTCAATATAAAGTTCTTAGAGTAGTAGAGGCCCGTGATAGAGCATAGAGTTCAGTCAAATTTCTACAATATATTTTGTAGTTCCAAGTTGTTCTGAATTAAAATGGAACAAAATAGCCGTCGTGAAATAATTATACAAACAACGAAAAAAATTGGTACACAATTAATTTTGTTCAAAACAAATTTTTCCATTATTAATATATCAAAGTTCAAATGCTAAGAAGTTGAGCTGTCCAAAAGATTTGTATAACCTTCTCGGTACAATCAGACGCAAAAATATTCGAATATTCGCTTATTCGCAATTTTCACTTCTGGTTTTCGTTTCAAACAAGAATTTAAATAATATTCGTCTTGGGTACTATGTAGTCCAAGGAGATATCGGTTACATTTCAGTGCCCTTATGCCGACGTATCAAGGTTCATTTTGGAAAAGTTATTGACCAAGGTTCTAGTAACATTTTTGGTTGTATCGTGTCAAGGTAACCAATATAATCCTATAGAGGGCCAACGATAATAATGATCATCATTTCAGCTTATTGACGACGTTCATAAGGCCTTCTTCATAGATTGCTACGATGAACATGCTTGAGCCGCCTCCACACACCGGTTTCCCGCAACCTTTACAGTGTCGTTTGTCCATTGAGTAGGGGGGAAGCATCATACACAGAGTCGTTCGAATTTCTAGCTACGTTATTTTTAGGAGTCATTTTCTTCTTTCTTTTTTTTTACAATTCATCTCACCTGTTGGTAAGTGATGATGCAGCCGACGATGGAGCACGAAGGTCTAGAAGGCACCTATTCACTCTTGCCTTGAAATGACCCAAATTATAGTTTTCAGGAAAGACCAGACGACGGCAGCGAGTTCCACTCCTTAGCAGTTCGCATAATAAAGGAGGAACCGAAACGCTTAGTACGAATAGAAGGTATACTAATGAGGTAAGGATGGTACTGAGCCGTGCGCCTGCTCATCCTATGATGAAAAGATGATGGTGGGATAGTTCCATATAGTTCCTGGGCACATTCTCCAAAATGCAACCTATAGAAGATGGAAAGGCTAGCAACATTACGGCGGTAATCGAGACTCTGGATCTTTATCAGACAGTTTACGCCCACTGCGGGACGAAGCCTCCCCCATTGAATACAATGGGAGGATTTGCCATAATCACTACGCTTGGCAGGTGGTTTGTGATCACAGTATTGGTGTACTCAGATGGATGCTGTTGCCCATCCTCTGATGTACGACATCCACTGGAGGAGTTGGAGAAGTCTTATTCTTGAGCCTAGACTACTACGGCCAGATATATTGCGCATATAAATAGATGTATTTAATCTACTCTCGAAGATAAACATTAACCAATTAATGAAGTACTTAAATTCTTATGATATTTTTCTGAAGATCGTATTCCGTTCCAAAATTAATTGAACAAGCATCGTTTTCTTTAAGAAATATTTCGATAAAATCGAATACCTATAATAAATTGGTACTTTGGGATTCTTTTATTTATATATTACGAAAGAAAAATGAACGCTACATCAGTCTTCCAATTATAAGTAATCGTTAAGGTTTCATTACGTTATTTTCGGAAGTTTTCGTCGGTAAATAACCTGTTTCGAACGTTTTTAATAAAAGTTCCAAAGAAACCAATACATTATTCCCTCGAAACATTGATTCGTGTCTCATGGGGACTTTCTATTTTCCCTGAAAGCCGGTGTCTAGCGAGAAAATCTTAGCGCCTTGTAGGAGAAAGGATTTTTAAAATCTGTGAAGTGAGAGGACTATGTTTTGTCGAGTAGGATCGGAGGATTTTTCAGTAAACTTCTTACGATATTAACAGGTAAGTAAATTCTGTTTATTACGTTGGAGATCAAAGACTTAGATATTACCTACGTTTTCTGAAAGTAAAAATCTATTAAGATAAACTTAGGAATTTAATTTTACCGTGATTTTCTTGCCATATGTGTATAAATTAGTGATCCCAAATAGCTATAGTCTATCTAAATATATTATACTATGATTTAGTTAGTATAAATGAGGAAATCCGTAGAAGAACCAAGGTCACCAATGTAGCTCTCAGAATTAGCAAGTTGAAGTGGCAATGGCAGGTCCCATAACCGTTGGGGAATAAAGGTACTCGAGTGGCGACCACATACCGGCCGACGCGGTAGTTGTTGTGCAACTCTACTCGATGGACTAAAGACATTATAGACATCGCAGGAAGTTGGTGGATGGAGGCGGCTCGAGACCGTTCATCGTGGCATTATAAGGGGGATGCCTGTGTCCAGAGCAGTGGACTTCTAGAGGCTGATGATGATGAAGCAATATCACGATCGTTAATAAATCACAATAAAAATTTACAACCATGCCCACATTATCGGTGACATTACGAAAAAACTAAATACAATTCGAAATGCTCCATAGACAATCAATTTTCGAACGACAATAAATCTTTAACGATCTCTCTGCAGTGCTGACGGGTCGTTCCATTTTCAAAAACTAATAATTACTATTTTAATTTTTAAACAAAGGAGCTTCTTGCTTTTGTGTCTTCATTTTACACTTTTGTACTTCATTGTCCTTCTGAGAAAACGTTGAATAGTCGAACAAAGTGTTTTGTGTGGTATTACTGTTTCGAAAATAATGGTTGTAGACAGAAGGAAAATTATGAATGAACACGGCGTCATTTTTAAAGTATTCTCTGTCACGTGGACATACAGTCGCTTTTTGTGTAACGTTGAGAAATTGGTAATTTTTGGCGTACTTCATTTAATTTTTGTGACATTTTATTTTTAAGTGGACACGTGGGATTGTTTGTTTATGCCATGCCATTTGGTGCTCTTGAATGTTACAAAAATAAAGAGTTCTGCAAAAAAAAACTAGGTAAGTACCTACTCTTTTTCTCAGACTATAAATAAAGTAAAATAGCAAACAGTAGTATACTGTCCTTTGCAGTCGGGTAAAAAATAGCGATGACAACAACGTTCTTTACAATTAAAAGCGTTCGCTTTACTGAATTTAACTGTTATTATCAAGAGCTATATTCTTTTGATACCCAACACGTTAAACCTTCGAGCAACACGGACTTCCGCGCGGGCCGGAAGGGAGTAGCCTTAGCGATATATTACCTTCCAAATAGTACTGTAATTTTTTGCGGGGGGAAATGTGCACACAAGCGCAATTCCGCATATGCACATCCAAATACAACACTGTAATGACGACATTCACACTAACAAACCTTGCACAGAATAACAACTAGTTTTATAAAACGCATATGCCTACTTTCGCTTGTAGTTTGACAGCGGGGAACGCTGCGAATGGCTACTCCCTTCCGTGTTGCTCGAAGCGTTGAACGCCAATTCAATGTTACCATATGTTCAAAAGATAATTGTTTAACTTTTTAGCTGAAAAGACATTATAAATGAATATTTGACAGATAAACTAATTTAGACATTATTTTTAGTAGTAAGTATTCGATGTTTTTTTTTCTATCTTGACATATTATTTAACGTGGTGTTTTTAAATGTAAGGACATAAAAATGTTGTTAATTCAGAAGTAAAATAATGCTAGCTATTTACTTATTAAGATTTATGTAATTTTTGCATGCCCAAATGGTAGAAATAGTTGGTACTTTTTTATAATTAACATCCTAGTAACCCTATTTGAAGCAAATAAATAATAATTTGATTGATTTGATTAATTTGATTGATAAATATATCTGTAAGAATACTGCGGGAAAAAATTAAAAAGGGTCTCTTCTACGGATCTCCGATTTGCGCTACACAACGACATTGTTTTATGAAAGGTTCAAAAGTTATTTTATTTTATTTGGAAAACAAACAGGGGGCTTAGTACGGGTTTTGATAGTTTACGAAATGAAGTTTCGTTTCCATCCAATACATTTACCGACTGCGTCCTTAGTTTTCTTCCCGTTTTCGCTAGGGGCGCTGCAAGTAAATGTATGGACGGAAACGAAACTCATATAGTTTCGTAAGCTACCAAAACCCGTACTAAGCCCCCAGTACGTACTATTAGTAAACCACTGATTAAAATACTAATTACCATTGACAACCTTTATTACAATATTTTGTGTGTCTTAAGCCTAAATCTTAAGAACTATAGATTTAAGTAATTAATATATTCTTTTTTATTGGTATCGTAGCCTGGAGAGTTGCTTTTAAAGTTAAGATAAATTACACACAAAAAAAAAAAAAATAATAATGCTGGACATTTCACACAACATTATCTAGCCCCAAGCTAAACAGAGCTTGTGTTATGGGTACTAGATAACTGATATACTTAATACAATACATTACATAGATAGATATTTTTTATTATACACAGAAAAATACCCAGAACACCCGGAACAATTATCTGTAGATCGTACAAATATTTATTCCCAGGCGGGGATCGAACCCGCAATCTCCTGCGTCGCAGGTGAACTTTCACACTCCGCGCCACAGAGGTCGTGAAAAAACTCACATTCCAGGGAAAATAGTAAAATATTCAGCGCATAAATGATTTTTGTCGATACCCATCAGTAGCCGCTTCTTTATAACAATAAAATACAATGTCTGTCTGTCTCTACGTAAAGTTAAATAACCAGAGTTTTTAAGTCTGGTTTGAATGCGGTTTTTACATTTATGAAGGCACTGAATCATTTCACTACACGGTTCTTTCACCATTGGTCACAAGGCCCTTTTCAACGTCACCTTATCTCAACATGGTTATTGACTTAACGCAGAGTGTCCAAGAAAGAACCATAGATCCGGCAAACAAAACAACTGTCGTGTAGGGTAGTTAAGCAACGGTCTTATTTAACCCATCTATGTTTTTTTAACCTATTTCTTCCCACTATCTAGACAAAGGTACCTAGGTACTATCTCCCCCAAAACTCTTAACTGTTAACCAGATACTTCCACTATCTGCTTTCGAAGGCGTTGAAATTATCCCGACGAGGAAGCATTTGCGGGATGATCTGAACACCTTAGAAAGGAATAGTAGAAGTAACCCCCAACGCTGCCTAATATTAGCCACTTCTCCACTTCAGTTTGAAGATAAAGATAAAGATAATTTTATTTGTTTTAATATGGTAATTTTACATTGATGGTCATAATTCACACGGGCAACATACTCAGTCATACACTATGACATACAAATAATTTAGTTCCCATAAGTAAGTACGTGGTAGATACCTCTATTAATATAATAGAGGTAATATAATAATATAATATAATATATATATATGTATAATATTGTCATTATAATAGTAATTATTATCAATTTTTAGAATTTTTGGGATGTGCATTGAAATCAATTATAATTTTTGTTAGTAGTAGAACTTCTTGTGAAAGAGTTCGTCCGGGGAAGTACTACCACCTATTTCTTCACCTATTTCTGCCGCCAAGCAGTAGTGTTCGCATTGCTGTGTTTCGGTTTGAAGGGTACGGGTGCTGGTGAAATTACAGGCACATGAGACTTTTCATCTTTATGTCTCAGGGTCGGCAGCGCGCTTGTGATGCCTTTGCGTCCATATGCTACGGTAACTGCTTTCCATCAGGTGGGCCGTATGCTTGCCTGTTTGCCAAGACGCATAAAAAAAAAGAAGAAAATTGTTCTTAGCTTGGTATATTTTTAACTTCACACAGGTGGAGTCGTGGGTTAAAGCTAGTCATTAATACCTACAATCCGTGCTATGCAAATAAGTTCATTAAACACTCTCTCTACCCTTTTACAAGGGATAGCCACCCCTACTTTATGATTTTTGAACCCGAGCTTCGATGTTAATAATGTATTTTAATACATGACTACCAAGTGTACCAACCCTTCTGGCTTTTATACGGTAGCTTTGAAACAAGATGGTGTCTTACAAGAAATGTTTTTAAAGAAACCACGAGAACAATCTGTCTAATATTAGAAATGCGAAAGTTTGCGAGTATGTTTGGTACTTCTTCACGCTGAAATAAGGAGCGATTTGGTTGATATTTTGGAATGGAAATAAACATACAATACATAAACACAACACCCAACATTCACATACGTAGTCTTGAGCCCACTCTAGGATTCTGTGTCGTGGATATTTAGGAACTACGGGTAACATAACACCCAGACTCGAAACAAATATTTGCAGATCATACAAACATTTGTCTCGTAGCGTGAATCGAACCCGCAACCTCTCGCATCTCAGCTGGATACTCGCCCGTCGCGCCACAGAGGTCGTAAATAGCTTATACCCTGAATTAAAATATAAGCTACCTTTTATCCCTATATTTCCACTGGGTCGAGACTTATGCGAGTGGAACCGCGGGGCGAAGCTAGTATGTTAAAAAATCCTTACCAATATATAAAAGTGAAACGTTTGTTTATTTGTTTATATTTTTGTCGATCTGTAACTCCAAAATGGCTAGGACAATTTTTATGAATGTACAAAGATGTATCAAAACCTGGATTAAAACATTGGCTACTTACACATTTTATTCCAAAATTTAGTACTTTCGTTAATCTAACGTGTCGGGTGAAACCGCGGGTGACTGCTAGTAGATTAGTAGTATGCTAGTTCGCTGACAGTATTGAAATTCTGGATAAACAGTCCCTGTTTTAATCCCTGTTTTGATCTTTCAAAATTGCCCCAGCTTTGGAGGCTGAAGAGTATCAAAAGAAACCTCAACATGAATAAGAATAATATAATCCTTATGCATTACTTATGTTTAAAAGTGAAACGGTTTATTCTGGTCTAATGAACGATGAACATCCAATCAAACAAGCAAACTTTTATATATTTGTAAGTCAACCCAAAAAAAGAAAAAACCTTTTGCTGTAGTTGAGTTTGAACTAAGGTAGTCAATCTGCCTCATCCAGAGCAACTGTTGTTATCGCAAAAATAATCTTTCCTGTCTGGTCCAATTTAATATGAACAGTCTCGTCTCTTCCGTAACACATCACAAACCCCATCCCCTTATAAAATAACAACTTGACAGCAATTTTCTAGAACAGAAGCCGCAACTTTGTCAGAGCAACATCAAAACCTCAACTCAAATCTAAAATTACACTCGAAATCTCAGTGCCTTTCATCTGCAAGCCCGTTCTCTTGTGGACTGTAAGGGATTGTTATAAAGTTGAGTATGCCGTGATTGCGGAACATCTGGATCACAGGTAGATCCCAATCGCACAGACTAAATAATAGTACTTCTAACAGAAGTACCACTCCGACGACACATAAACAGATAAAGAAAGAAGTTAGATAACCTAAAATATGACTGCATATAGATTTCAAATAAAGCTACAAGTATTGTCTAATCGATAGAATTGAGTTGACAGCTCAAATCCTGCCAGACTTCCCGGCAGCCTCTAAATCCCTGGCCTGATAATACATTTCGTTGACCATTTTGAGGTCCTTCCTCATGAGCACCGACCGCGACCACGCTCAAAGGTCGTGCGACGAGAACTCGTTATATATCATATATATTGCATGATCCAAATATTTGATCCGGGTATGTGTGTACCTTGGTGCACATAGTTCTTGGTACTCAAGACACAGGCAATCCTAGTGTGGGATCAGGACTACATATGTGAATGTTGGATGTTATGTTATATATGTAATTAAATAAATAAATTTGACATGCACTAATGTTATGCTATGTGTAATGTTGTTATGTTCGTCGTGGTATTCTAGGGGGGAGGAGGCCAGCAGTGGACTTCTACATGCTGATGATGATGATGATGATGATGAATGTTATGCTAGACTTTTATTCGTAAATTTCTTTTGAGAGTCACATTTAGTCAGTTTTTTAATCTATCTAATTAACTAATAAATAATTTTTAATAAAATGCAGCGCCTTGGCAGGATCCATGAACTAACAGAAATCTATACTATTAAAGAAAAGAGAGAAGCTTACCATGCACGTTGAGCATGAATAAATTACATGATAAATACCTGTGTGTCGCAGTAAGATAGTTAACTTAGGGAAAAGATAGAAGGATTAGTTTTCTATTCATTTTCTATTTCTGAGATTTTATTTGTTTATTTTTCCTAGCCAAATTGAATCTAAATTCAGCGCGATAAAGCCCATTTTACGTTGCTCATTTGATTCGAAGTGCCAATGGTCCGAAATCAACATAATGCCTCATGTCGTCCGAGGGTGAATAATCACGCTTTTGAATAGCACTGATCAGATGCATCAAATATTCCGCTTGAAACCGGATCAAGCTATTTCGTGCGCGCTTGACTGATTAGTGTTTTCTGTGCGCTTTGATTTGAAACGCAATTTAGCGTTCGTCTGTCGCTTTCATCAATATTCAGTGTTTTAGTGGAGGTATCCGTAAAAGAACCAAAGCCATCGACAGCGCTTAGAATTAGTAAGTTAAATTTTGAAGTGGTAAATGCCATATAGTTTGCAGAACGGAAAACGTCAGGGAATAAAGGTTCTCGAGTGGTGAACCAGAAGACGCAGTCTGGGAAAGCCGATCACATTTTATAGGTCGCAGGAAGTTGGTTGATGGAGACAGTTCAAGACCATTGGTCATCGCATTCTACGGAAGAGGGCACAGCAGTGAACTTCTATAGGCTGATGATGGGAGGTAATGGAAGCTATGATCCGGTCTATACTTATCGATCTACCCTGTAATTTAATTTCCAAGCACAACTAACTTGTTTGCTAATAAAATCATTGTTTCGTCCCATGTGGGCCGATTAGACCAGCCGTGGCAAATGAGAGGTCGATTGCGTCTCGATGCCCTGTGGCTTTGCCCGGTGGGGTAAGGTTTGGCGCATACGTATTGGTGATTTTATTCCAGAATTTTATGTGATTTGATTGGTATATATATCAGGAAACAAACATTTTGTTTGATTTGTGCGGCTTTACCCAATACGGTTGCAGCAGGTGTTGAAGATTTTGATTCTAAATATCATCATCATCATTAACAGCCGATAGACGATCACCTGTGGACAAGGCCTGCCCTATACAATGGGTATTTGCCAAATGTCGTGGGTATCAGGAACTACTAGTACCATGGTACCATAACACCCAGACCTGGAACAAATATTTTCAGATCATACAAACATTTGTCTCGCAGCGGGAATCGAACCCACAACCTCTCGCATCTCAGCTGGCTACTCGCCCACCGCGCCACAGAGGTCGTCATGATCACCATGCTTGGCAGGTGGATTGGTGATCGCAGTAAGTATGCGATGCGAATGATGCTGCTCAATCCCTTGTGTGATCACTTAGTTGGTTTTTACATCGAGAGAACAGGAAACATCACATGGCTCTAAAGCAGGACACGCTGCTGCAGATATTTGTCTGTACATTGCTAACATGGTTTCGTAGATCACTAAACACTATGCTGAATGTAGAATGGAACACTTTGGGACTAAAATCCCTCTCCCCTGATTGGTGATTTACCCGCAGGTTTTCTCCAAAGGTGTCTTCTTGACATTGTTGAAATGTTTGTTTAGGACACACTTTATCCACCGGAGTCAACTCACACTCTCAGCCAACGATCTCTGGGTCATCTGGGTAGGAGCTTGGGTAATTGGGTATATTTTGTTTGACACCTCAATCCTTGTTGTTTGTTTGACCTTAAACTGGCTTCTTGTTTTTAAACTTAGTTTTAGTTATCTTCCGTCTCCATGACATTGTGGACCTTTTGGAGAAGTTATCTGAACCTTTTCATCACCTTTTTAACCTTTTTATCATCAGCCTGTTACCGTCCACTACTGGACGAGGCCTTCTCCGGTGAATACAATGGGAGCATTTGCCATAATCACCACGCTTGGCAGGCGGATCGCAGTGTTAAGTACTCAAGTGGATGCTTATATATTTACTTAAGATCCAAAAATGGCTACAAAACAAAGCAAGTCACAAGTAAGCAAGTAAGCATTGGCAAGTCATGTCAGAGCGCGCCAAAAGGAAACCAACCGGATATACCCCTGTGACAGTTAATACTGACAGACAGAGAGTAATAAGTCCTCTTGGAACCCTAAAAATGAGATTTGACACGGGCAACGTCTGTATGATGAATATATTATTTGTGTCTATCTTTGACATAAGTCAAGAGACCAGAGTGTAGGGAGAGCTTTGTCTGTCCTCGTAAGAGAAGACTAAGAAACCGTCATTCTAAAACAAAAACTAAACGCTCTCTCTGCGTCAATCCTTTCTCCATGCTTCCTAATTACCCAATACCTTCGCAATGGGATTTCAATCCCACATCCTGTGGCTATGGTCGCTATGGTACACTAATTGGGTCTGACCGACATGTCACGTAGACAATCGACTAATATGAGGTTTGATTAAATTTTGCTGCGGTGCGATTCGTATTTGAAATAGATGAAATGGTTCTAAAACCGGTTTAGAGATTGTTTCCAATATTTAGGTTATAACCACGTCTTCCATGGTTATAACGCTCCACATTGAACACAAATGAGTCCAATTGTCGAACTGACATAGCTTCTACATATAACAAAGGTAAATTTGATGAAGGTATTCAGTTGACGGTTGAAGAAGGAAAACTCGGGCACGATATATCATCTCGTCCGTCTCTATCATACTTTTCAGCGGATATTTTGTCATCTATACTTTTTATTGAGACACCCTTCATCCCTGTCTTTAGGATGATATACATACAACCTGTGGCCTTACCATGAAATCTTATAGCGATTCAGTTCAAAAACTATTCAGTACAAAATATCGATTCGTCGTTGCAAACCGTCATCATTGCTTAACTTTAATCGCAGAAGTCTATAGACCTTCTGCTACTGTGCCTTTAAATATAGTTGCGGACATCATGGAATCGATATTTTGTACTGAATAGTTTTTGAACTGAACCGCTATAAGAGAGCTCATGGTAAGGCCTCTGAGAACAGTAAGGGTACAATTTGCACCAAGAACTAAGAATATTATTAAGAACGGTCTACAATCTAAGGCTATGTTAACCCAATCCGATCTCTCATCTCAAAAGTGTAAATCAAATAAGTTTTAACATGCATTCAGGGACTTTCTAAGAAGACAATATTAAGAATTCATATCGTCTTCGATAAATATCAACGTCATTCGTTAATTAATTCCTCCTTATTTTAGTAGGCATTCGAGCCCTTCTGATACTCTCTTAAAAATAAAGCTGTTGATACAGTCGTAGATAAAATATGTTTGATTTCGTCACTTTTCAATCAAAATATATTTAAAAGTGATGAAGACTGCCAAAGAGCCAACAAAATAAATAAAAATAATGTTATTTATTTTGAAAACTAATACTGTATAAAATTAAAAATACAAATAACACAGTTGACCTATCTAAAGACTGATTATTCATCTGTTGTTGTTCTGTTTAACATTCATTATGTTGTCCTTTGTCCCACAGCTGGGAATAGGACACCCCAAATCCGTCTTTATTCTGTCATACCCTTCGCTTTCTCCCACCATCCTCACTCGAAGGCGTCTAGATTGACCCACAATTGTTAACATAAAAAAACAAACTAACAAAAAATAATGTTTATGATTATTCATTTTGTAATAACAAGAACTTTGAGGTGAAAAGTTTCGCAGGCGAATGAGCGTGACGCACTCTCTCCACGTCTCGTTTTGCAATATATTTCGTTTATAAAATTTTCTCCTGAAATATTTGTAGTAAGTAGACATTTTAAAACAAATTATCCTTGTATTATCTCGCAAAATATCAATAGCATCGCTCTCACAGCTTCACCACCCTACCAATTATAACATCGAAAGTTTTTTCTAACCCCGTGGAGAGTTCTCCAAGGTCCCAGCGTCCTTTGTTACCTTGCTCTATTTGGAATAATAAAAATATTCCTGTATAGACGAATTTTGATCTCTTATAATGACCCTGCCGACAGAGGCGCACATAAAATATGGTATATTTATGTTAATATGTTTTTTTTCCTGCCTTTTGTCTTTGAATGATTGATTCTTATCTGTCTCAATGCTAAAGCTTGTGTGTTTAGTTTTATTGATGTCATAATGGCAAAGTGTTTTGGTGATTCTGAATTTATTGTATTTTTGTTAGCTATTTTGTTTTAGTTGATATTCAAATTCAAGTCATAGTTGTAATCAAGTTAAAAGTATTGTTGTATTCATTGAAATCACAAGGATCATTTTGAATCTTCTTATAAACTAAGATTACTTCTGTTCCAATGCGACCAAGCCTATAGAATAGAAGAATAAGGTTAACAAACACGGCTTGGCTTGATTTGATGATCCATCTTACTCCTAGGTGGAAAGCGCTTAAGTTGTGCCTCGAAAACAAACAGAAGCTGATACATAGAAAAAAAAAACTTAAAAACCTTAGGAATGTAGTCAAAAGTAAAGATAATCAGGAAAAGTTCATAAGACAGCACATGCTACGCTTGATATAGGTACTTAAATAATAACCTGACAATACCATATGGTAGGTATTGATATTGCAAACTTACATTTTAGCAGTCGAGGGGCAGAGTGACATCAGTCCACGCGGCTTCATTAATATGAAGCCGATAGTCATCATAGAGCGTAATTCGCTTTCTTAGTTAGATTATTTTTTATGTAGGATTTAAACCTTCGAATGGGAAGTTTAGATGGACTTCTTGAAATTTATTTTAGAACTGAAAGAATTTACAAGGTTAATTGCTTGATTTTGGAAGCCATAATGTTTTAACTTGGAAGTCTCTGCATTTATAATTTGCTAATTCCGTCCAAGCCAATAAGATAAGTGCTAGTTTTATGAAGACAAGGATAGTTCATAGAAATATTCGTTGTAACCACCCACGCAGCCTTATTTCACATCACAGACTCCGCTCGGTCTTACACGAATAATTCATATATCCGATGCGTCTATCAATCGATACTCCATTGCATATGCTAATTTTAAATCGCCCCCGGTTTCAATAAACCGTCGAGACGTCTTCTCGGCGTCTCGGCTCAAACAATAGTGATAATGAAACATGCATTTCATTCCTACTATAAATATTTCCCCCGCCACACGATCCGGCCAATCACGACGCATTCACAAGGTTCAATTAATTTTAAATTTGGAACCCCGCGTGATTTGTTTAGGCACGTTGTATTTTCGCTTCGAAAAAAAGTTATATTTTAAATGCCTCTTCTTAATTGGCTCTATTAAAAATTGCTTTTTGTTTGTTTTGTGTGTGTGTGTGTGTGTGTATGTGTGTGTGTGTGAAAAGAGTTATATTTCAGAAAACTTTATAGTAGCATTGGATAAAGAAAAATTATTTATAGTGCCTTAGAGTACTTATTTGAGTAGACTTTTAAAAGTGCTTTGCAAGTAAAAGTAAATTGGAAAGGTATTAATAAATCACATTTGTATCAAAATCTCATTTTCTTTAACTTTCTAAAGCTAATATCGAAGATTTTCGGTGAAAAAACTCGAGACTTCTAGAATTTTTAGGTAACATAAGAAAATTAAGATTCTTGTATACCCTGTGGAATCGTTCGTGAGATAATATTTGGGAATTGGATAAAATAAATATATTTACACTCTAAAATACAGTTAGTATATTTATGAAGTTAGCTCTTTGTTTGACAAACTTTAATGGCTGCGAGCAAGTTGAAGTGGCAATGGGCTGGTCATATAGCTCGCAGAACTGACAACCGTTGGGTTGTAGCTTCTCGAATGATCGCAACAACAAACTGAACGACACAATGAAGGCTGACCCCGCTCTCCATGAGACCAATGACATTTTAAAGGTAGCAAGAATTCGGTGGATGGAGGCGGCTCAAGACCGTTCTTCGAGGCATTCTGTGGCCAATGTCCAGCAGTGTACTTCTTTAGGCTGATGATGATGATGAATGATTGATCATCTTTATGAAATTTGTATTAATTTTCATCTCATGTTTATTAGATTTGATTTGTAACTTTAAGTTATAGTTATAGCTTTTATGTTTGCTGAAAATGTGTCACATTAAGATAATATTCAGTAATTACGAGAATTTACAATAATAAAGTTTTTTGCACTATCAAAAGAAGCTGGGTACACTAGAGCTAATCGTTTCCAATATCAAAATAATAACTTATTTTCTAGATTTTTATTCCCCTAAAACGAGAAAACGAGCAAAGCTTAAAAATACTTGTTTGATATGCTAGAGTTGTAAATGTCCGGCATGAGGATGGACGGATATTTTAAAATTCAGTTTTAATAATGTTTTGCTAATCCAATTATGAACAAATTTTACTAAGCTCAAAGTCGCGCAGCAGGCTATGGAGAGCTCGGAGTTTCAGCACGTGATAAGATCCGAATCAACCGCGCAGCGAGAATAACACTCATACATGACTAAGAGCATCTAAATTGCTCGAAACCTCGGGTCGTATACTTACTATAAATAAATAAAAATAAATAAATCAATAAATGATGGACATTTCACACAACATTATCTAGCCCCAAGCTAAGCAGAGCTTGTGTTATGGGTACTAGATAACTTATATACTTAATTCAATACATTGCATAGATAGATATTTTTTTATTATACATAAAAAAATACCCAGAACAGCCTGAAGAAATATCTGCAGATTGTACAAATATTTGTTCAGAGGCGGGAATCGAACCCGCAACCTCCTGCGTCGCAGACGAACCTTCTACCGTCGCGCCATAGAGGTCGTCACTATAATATTTATAATCTATGTAAGTTAAACCAGTTAAGTTGTTTATTTATGTTTTGATACGAGACCTTTTTTATTTAGTTTCAAATGGGAATAGGATTAGTGCTCTTCAAATCAAGTGTAAATTTTCGTGTTATTGACACATTATGACAGTTCAAAATAACAATCAAAAATAGACCCTAAGGTTACAAACGTTTTCGTTCTTCCGCTGTACACAAGCAAACTTAATGTTGGAAGCATTCAATAATACAATATACAGTTTTCTATTCAAATAAAACAAAACATCGACAACTTTGATAAGAGTTTGAACCTTCCGGCTAAAAAAAGCCGTACAATCAAAAGCTCATTGTACCTTTTCCCAACCCTATCCGCAACATATGTAGCGTCATGATATTAGATTTAAATATCGATATTACTTGCAATATTGTTAAATCCATGTTGCTGATGTTGAATTATAATAACGTAATGTTATCCAGAACGTATCATGAATTTCGAATTCGACGTTGAAATTTCACTGATTGTGGGAAACGTATAATTTGTTGAGCGGTTTCAATTTGAGTGAGGTCCAGATAAATAGAACGTACTTCACGGTGACTAAGTCTAAGTCTCACTTTGAAATCGTCCCGTCACTGTCACACAAATGTTAAAACACGCGTATTAGAGAGAGACAGGGACGATGCAAAGTGATAATTAGACTTAGTCACCGTGAAGTACGTTCTATTTATCTGTAGGCCTAGTGTGAGCATCGCGTTTACGTGGCAACCGCGTAAACGCGCGTTTGTTGAGTAACCGGCAAAATTAAAGTACACGTAAAAACTACTCGGACTCCGCAGTTTTTACGTATACTTTAATTTTGCCGGTTACTCAACAAACGCGCGTTTACTCGGTTGCCACGTAAACGCGATGCTCACACTAGGCCCTCTGGACCTAAGAGTGCCGTGGTCTGTTCGTCCTAAGAGAAAACCTCTCCATCTCCTCCTGTGGATGTCGTTAAAGCCGACGAAGGGATTACACAAGGGGATGGGCATCATCATCAGCAGCCTTTAGACGTGCACTGCTGGGAGGCCTCGTCCATGAAATACAATGGGGGGAATTACCATAATCACCACGCTTGCTGGCAGATTGGTGATCGCAGCATCCATGTTGAGTACTGAGGTGGATGCTGCTGCCCATCTCCTGGCGTAATCGCTTAGTCGACTTTTAAGACATCTATAAGATAATTTGCGGAAATCCATTCTACAATATAAAATAGACGATCAAATATAGTCACAATTCTGCTCCTCTCCAAAGAAAACTTTGAAAGAATTCGACACGTGTTTCGCCTCTCAACGAAGCATCCTCAGGAAACAGTAGGCTCAGGCACTGCGTGCTAGAACAACAAAGACCACACTACTGCAAAACTTGGCTGCGGAGTTTTTGTTTCGATGATAGGCGAAACACGTGTCGAATTCTTTCAGATTTTTCGTTGGAGAAGAGCGGAATTGTTACTATAATTTATTCGTCTATTTTATACTGTACATCTATACTATAGGAAGTTTAGATGCACCTTCTGGAAGTTCATTATAGAACCGTACAGAATTCCTCATAAAAGACCCACTTACCTTCTTTAATCGAAATTTTGGAATATTTAGCTCAAGTAAATCTTTTATTTCTCGTATACCATGCACGTCACTTTTTATAACCGACTTCAAAAAAAGGAGGAGGTTCTCAATTCTGTTGTTTTTTTAATTTTTATGTTTGTTACCTCATAAATTCGTCATTTATAAACCGATTTGGAAAATAATTTTTATATTTGATAGGATATACTTCCAAATTGGTCCTTTAAATCTTGTTTTGATGTTGGAATCCATGAGGAATGAACTCCTCAAATGTTGTTGGCATACATATAGCGATTTTGATATTTTCAGCAATAAATTATTATTTAGTATACCTTAAGCTAATAAAAACATGCAAATAGCCGAATTCAATGGCTGAAGTCGGTTTTTTTAGTGAAAAGTTATTCATAAAATTATCCAAATGTTTACGTCTATTGTTAATTTAATAAAACTATGTGGTTCATATTACATCTAAATTCTGACCAGCAATACAATGCACAATTCCGTAGTTCCAACTACATATAACTGTCCGAATCAATGAGATCAGAACCGTAAGATAGTTTGCGGGCTCGATAATGCTAGAGGGGTTATGATATAACCGCACCAGGCTTCTCTTGCGGTGTCTTGCAAATGAGGACTAGCTAACGGTTATCGTAATGTGGTTCTGTTACGTGATAATAATGCAATTGGAATTGATATACATTAGATTATGATATGCTTTGTCGTGGTATGTCCGCTCTAAGGCTTCATATATATGTCGACGGCAAAGGCAACTGCACCCGTCGGCGGCAGCCGTTGACAGCAACTCCAAGCGTCGCTATAAGTCGACGGCTGCTGCCGATGGGTGCAGTTGCCTCTGCAGTAAATACTACGTCATCGTGTATAAGAGCATTAAGAATAGACGCCTGGATCTCCTCCCGTGGATATTTTAAAACTACACTGAAAGTTGACCGAATCGAGACTGAATTGCAAATTGACTGAAAGTTGAATTTCTAGTCCCTCATAAATAACAATTTAGTCTACTTTCAATTCATGGTGACCACCATTAGAGTAGGATAGTTATATATTATAATTGGAAAGAGTAAAGAGAGACTCCATCTACTTATGCTAAAATTAACGAAAAAACTTTGAATCGTTCAAGTTTCGGTCACATTTCGATATAATCACATTACAGTGTTGTATTTTATGTCAGGAAAATACCATTTCTGACATTTAAGACATCGCGACACAAGATCGAAACATGATCCGAACACTATTTTAACTATTTTTTTTGGCAGCAGCATCCACCTGAGTACTCAACACCAATACTGGCTTTATATTAAAAACATACATTTTACATGTTATGATTACGCATGTTTTTCCATACCAAAATGACTAATTAACTAGCGTTGCCATGGTTACACTCTCGTAATTGCCCGACTGGTAAAGTAGGGTGATGTTTATCGCGCATAATATGTATGTGGCTTTGTGGGATTCTCCTTTACCTCGTAGCACCCAAATGGCTCAACGCGTTTTAATGCTGGATGGTTATGGATTTTAATGCTCATCCATGCGAGTGACAATCACGAAGGGCAACGCAGTAAACAAAGATATAAACAAGAATAACAACAACAATAAGATAAAGGTTGCAGAAAGTCGGTGGATGTAGGAGACTTAAGAGAAGGTCACTGGTAGCTAGCAAAAGGGTGCTAACATCGTTTTGCACGCGAACGAAGTTAGCTTCTAATTTGGCACTTATTTCTTACTAGTTGCGCCCCGCAGTTTCACCCGCGTGAATAATGATGAAAATTGATGATGATGATGATGATGATGATGAAAAGTAGCCTATGTGTTAATCCAGGGCGTAAAGTATCTCCATTCCAAATTTCACTCAAATCCATTCAGTAGTTTTTACGTGAAAGAGTAACAAACATCCATCCATACTCACAAACTTTCGCGTTTGATGATGATGATGATGATGAAAAGTAGCCTATGTGTTAATCCAGGGCGTAAAGTCTCCATTCCAAATTTCACTCAAATCCATTCAGTAGTTTTTACGTGAAAGAGTAACAAACGTCCATACTCACAAACTTTCGCGTTTATAACATTAGTAAGATGATCAGTACACTAATATCTAGACCTGTGGTGCGTTAGTTTCTTATAAAATTATATTGTTACAAAAACTTAATTTTAAAAAAACTGACGCACCACGATTCTAGATTTCGGTTTACTGATCATGTGTACAACATTTCATAGAGTTTGATGAAATAATAGCCAAATTACAAGCAAACTTCGTTCGCATGCAAAAGGACGTAAGTTCCCTACCGGTAACCTTCTCTTAAGACCGTTTGTCGTGGCATTCTATGGGGGCCTATGTTCAGTAGTGGCTTCTACAAGTTGATGATGATAATGATGAATTCTTATCCAATGTGACTGCAATCGTACTGTTCAGATTATTTGATCTATTATGCTATGTGAGCCAAAGATTTAAATCTTTGATGTGAGCCTACTACGGGAGGAGACGGAGGGGTCTTTTCTTGGCAATTGGACGGCTAATGATGATGATAGCATAAAACCAAAATAAAAATATCCAAACTATACTTATTATAATATGCGATTGTGCAACCCACATTGAAAAGAGGCCCCTTGAGGCTCTGCTTACCCCTTCGGTGAAAAAGGCGTATGTTTATGTATGTATGTATATAAGAAGTGAGATGAATAGTATGAAAAGATTTCGAAACCTACAAACATCCAATTATATTGACACAGTTTTAGCTCTCATTCAAATAGCTTTACCAGTATTCCTATTCAGCCACAGACTTGTTTAGATTCTCCTAGGATCTACTAAGCACAGCTCATAAAGGGAGCAGCAAGGCCAGTTGATTATAAAGGAAGCGGAATCGCTCAGTCAACGTCTTCACTGCTCTACATAATGATGAACATGTCATGTGACTTTATCATTGCCATTGTACTATTAATTTCAATAAATTATTATACATTTATATCATAACTTTTGAAACTATCATGGTTATGAACATAATTATCACTAGAAACGAGATATTTACCATGATTTTTGAGCTTTACTAATTCCCAAAATTTCGGCATAGTTTCATGCGCCATGATCACGGGTAAACTGAAGTCTTTGCGAGTAGATGTATTGTTATTGGTAGCCGTAACGATCTACCCTCTTTCTCGCTCTTTTATTACGTACACCCCTATATCCCATCAGTTTCATTGTCACACTTAACTATATCTCGAGACACCACACTAACGGTGTACGGACGAGCAGCTGGTACCACACAATTTTTCCGATTCCTACACATTCTCACCACAGGATTCCAGACTCCAGACAATTGGAAACCATGTTCTCTATTGAAATTCCAGTGTTTGGTAATCTCAATTGCCTCTTACACCAGTCTTGGTATGCCGCTCTGTTGTGATTTGGCATTTTTTATGACGAGAATTGACTTTCGGTTTCAGCTCGAAATTCAACTATGTCGCACCCGTTCTTGAAGTTTTCATGTAGTGAGCCAGCTTGATTGAAACTTAGCTGTGATTACTAAGTGATTGCTAGTTTAACCATCTGTCTGTTTACTAGGCTGTCAGGGGATAATAAAATGGGGGTTATCTAGGAATGGGATATAGCTGGTTTATTTTAATGTACATTCTATAATAGTTACATATACTTTGTTCGATATATTTGAGTGCAGTTTAAATAAATAAATAAAATAAATGCTGGACATTTCACACAACATTATCTAGCCCCAAGCTAAGCAGAGCTTGTGTTATGGCAACTAGATAACTGATATACTTAATACAATACATTACATAGATAGATATTTTTTATTATACATAGAAAATACCCAGAACACCCTGAACAACTATCTACAGATCGTACAAATATTTGTTCAGAGGCGGGGATCGAAACCACAACCTCCTGCGTCGCAGGCGAACTTTCGCCCGCCGCGCCACAGAGGTCGTAAGTTTTTAATAATAATAATAACAATAATAATTCTTTATATGCATAAATGTGGTAAGTACAAGGTTCTTATGTTTAGTATAAGGTGGCTCACATTTCCCATGTCTGAGATACAAATATTAACAAAACAGGCAGGTTATCAGGTCCAAACTACCATTAAATTACATAGTGTTACATAAAATACCAAAATAAATCACAAATGACAAGAATTAAAATAATTAAAAAAAAAAACAGTTTGTATTGGAAATTAGATTAGTTACTGATAGAACCAGTGGTTTAGATCAGCGCCGCAATATTTGCTAGCGAATCGATAGTAAATGTCAAATTTGACAGCTTCCGTGGCGCGAGTAGCCGGCTGAGACGCAAGAGGTGCAGGTTCGATTCCCGCTGCGGGATAAATATTTGCAGGTCATGCAAATATTAGTCCCGCAGCGGTACCATGGTACTCGTAGTTCCTGATAGCCACGACACAGTGAATCCTATAGTATGGGATCAGACTTTGTATGTAACTGTTAGGTTGTTATGTTTTTTATGACAAATATTAACCAATCAAATTAAAAAGATTTCAAGCTACATCGATGTCATTGGCCAATATTATTTGCGGTCGTTTCGCTAGCGTCTTTGTAATGTCAGCCTGTGCAAGCCTAGGCTGCGTTGCCACCAGAGATGAGCGAGGATGTGTAGCGAGGGATGTGTTTTTAAGAACCAATAGAATCACTTCATTTACCTAGCCACGCACAGCGCAGCTCTGGTGGAAACGGCTTAGCGAGCGAGGTTTTTATACGTACAAAACAAGTGAGGAGCGTGTGAGGAATGTGTTGCGAGCGAGAAACTACTAGCAGTCAGTCTGAAAAGAGCCCGCTACACATCCTCGCACTGCTAATATACGCACCGTTCCACAGCCTCGCTACACATCCTCGCACCGCTCATCTACCTCGCACATCTCCGGTGGAAACACTCACACCGTTCCACAGCCTCGCTACACATCCTCGCTATACATCCTCGCACCGCTCATCTACCTCGCACATCTCCGGTGGAAACACTCACACCGTTCCACAGCCTCGCTACACATCCTAGCTATACATCCTCGCACCGCTCATCTACCTCGCACATCTCTGGTGGAGACACTCACACCGTTCCACAGCCTCGCTACACATCCTCGCTATACATCCTCGCACCGCTCATCTACCTAGCACATCTCTGGTGGAAAGACTCACACCGTTCCACAGCCTCGCTACACATCCTCGCTATACATCCTCGCACCGCTCATCTTTGGTGGAAACGCAGCCTTACAGAGGCAATGCCGATCCGCTAAAGGACACTTAATTTTTTTTATGAGCCTGTCCTTGTTTTATTTTTGCTGTAAATCCTCGGGAGGAAGCTCATACTAGAACATGTAGATGGGCGCATGGGGGAGAAAAGATCTCTAAATCTAATGCTTATGATAACGATTCTATAACCTAGGTACAACAACAACAACAACACACCCAACAGACGCAGTCATGACCCCACACTAGTATTCCCTGTGTCGTGGCTTTCAGGAACTACGAGTACCATGGTACCATAACACCCAGCCCCGGAACAATTTTTTATTTTATTTTATTTTTATGTTAAGGCTCGACAAACTGGCATACGACCCACCTGATGGTAAGCGGTTACCGTCGCCTATTGACATCTGCAACACCCGAGGCATTGCCAATGCGTTGCCTTGGAGGACACTTAAAAAAATATTTAAAAATAAAAAATAAAAAAATATTTGCAGATAATACAAACATTTGTCCCGCAGCGGGAATCGAACACGCAACCTTTCGCATCTCAGCCGGCTACTCCCCCGCCGCGCCACAGAGGTCGTCGGAGTAGATACTGTACGAACAAGCCATTATCTTTGTATGACCACGAAACTGCCACAGACGGAATACTAATATTTGTACGCATATATATTCAGGCGTCTGTGTATTTAAATTCCAGTCTAAAATAGAGATAATGAATAAAACATGACGTGTAAGAACACTTCTTGCAGCTAGTTGTGATGTTAATGGCTTCGCAGTACTTGTAGCTCAGCCCCCCAATTAGACTAGCAAATGGTAATGGGGAACGCACCAATGGTGATCATTTTGGCTGACCTTAGCGCTTTATGAATCTTACTAGTTGCGCCCCGCGGTTTCACCTGCGTGAATAATGATGAAAATTGATGATGATGATGATGATGATGATGATGAAAAGTAGCCTATGTGTTAATCCAGGGCGTAAAGTATCTCCATTCCAAACTTCACTCAAATCCATTCAGTAGGTTTTACGTGAAAGAGTAACAAACATCCATCCATACTCACAAACTTTTGTGTTTGATGGTGATGATGAAAAGTAGCCTATGTGTTAATCCAGGGCGTAAAGTATCTCCATTCCAAATTTCACTCAAATCCATTCAGTAGTTTTTACGTGAAAGAGTAACAAACATCCATACTCACAAACTTTCGCGTTTGATAATGATGATGATGATGAAAAGTAGCCTTTGTGTTAATCCAGGGCGTAAAGTGTCTCCATTCCAAATTTCACTCAAATCCATTCAGTAGTTTTTACGTGAAAAAGTAACAAACATCCGCACAAACTTTCGTGTTTATAATATTAGTAGGATGAAACTTGAATAGGGTAAACTTCTTGACCGAAATATTCCTCCTTTCTAGTTTCAAAAGATTTGAGCAGCGTTAAGGCTGTCAAATTGATATCCATTGTTGTGTACCCCATTGCCATTTGCTACTGTAATTAAGAGGCTGGATTATAATACTGTTTCATACTGTTGTATGGTTCCCACGTTAAGTGATGTTTCGACGGGGTTTACCTACGTATCCTCGTCGAACTTTACTGCTGAATAACTTCACTTAACTCTAAAATATAATTAATTTAATTATATATAATTTAATTTAATTAATAATTAAATTAAAATCAGCCTTTTAATACGTAAGATTAAATGTCAATGTTGTGTACGCTTATAATTGGTATATGTATCAGATTAAAACTATCTAACTAAGTCATGTTTTGTGAAAGTGTTAATATTATATTTATGTTGTTGGCGTGCCGTTTATGAATAAATAAAATAAAATATAGATCCGCGCCGTGGTGTATCCATCCTAAGAATAGACCTACTTGTGTACCTACTCGTACATCTCACACTACACACATTTCACGCTTCACAAATACACACACACGCGCGCACACACACACACACACACACACACACACACACACACACACACACACCGCGCGCGCCCTCACACACTTTTATGCGATTATGAATAATGTTTACGGTACCTAAGCAATTCCCCAGCAATTTCTTTAATTTTTGTTAATTGCTTTGGGCACCCACGACACGACATTTTTATCTTTATCTTACCTAGATCAAAATTGTGTGCCTGCGAAGCGTGGTGATTATGGCAAATCCCCCCATTGTATTCAATGAGGGAAGCCTCGTCCAGCAGTGGACGTAAACGGGCTGGTGATGAAGGATAAAAGTAGATAGTTCATTCATTTTGTGAAACGGGAAATTTCCAGTACCGATATGTTGGTGGTATTTCACGTTTTACAAAATGAATGATTCACAAAAGTTATGTTAGTAGGTAGTTCACTAGTAGATTAACATCAAAAAACGTATAGTGAATTACAACATTGTTTGCAATGGGAAATTTTCAGGGAGGCAATAAAAAATAGTTCTTAAAACTCCGGTAGATGGCGGTGACTTGGCATGGTTGTGTCTTCTGAAGATTTTGCAAAAGCACCACAGAGAACAAATTCTCTTTGTTTTCTCTTTTTTCCTCCAAGTTTCGCGTTGCGATTCCGAAGCTTGTTTTTCAAGTCGTCTATAGACCGGTCTACTTGGTCCGGCTTCAACAACAACAATAACAAATTATAACAATAACGTAACACTAACAAATAAATAATATGTCAGAATTGCAACAAAAACTTTAAGTAGATACTTTACTTCACCAACGAACAGCATGAGCGAGTGAAATCAGTGACTCTGACCTTTGGTGGCTGACCGACTTAATTTAGACAACTCTATCTGGACTGCGCCATCTATGCATGGATTTAGAACTATTTTCTTTCAGCTGTCAGAAAACTTCCCATTATATTTGACGTGTTGGTAAATGATGTTAATTTAATTTACTTAACAGAAGAACTTGCCTCTGATTAACTTCTAGTAGGATATCCTACAAGATCTAAATGAGATCTAGATCCATAATTAGGAAAGTCATAATGATGATCATGTATTTGAAACAATAGAAACATTATCACTACTTCATAATATTTCTTCGTCAACATCGTTAAATTCAGAGTTTGCTGTTGGAAATAAAACCATACGAAAATATGAGAATAATCCCCTATATCAATAATTCAAACTAGCTAATATAAAAGCAATTTCTATCTTATTATCATAAAATATTCGTCTAATGAATGAAATTTCATAATGGAAATTTACCATTCTAGTAGATATGGTATTGTATATTCAATGTCGAAACGAGGTGAAGCTGTTTGTCTGTGACATGGTAATGATTCCATTGTAATCCAATCAGATAAATGTCTGAGGCTTAGTTTCACGACGGCCCGAATTCATGATGTTTCGCTTTGGCCCTCGTTTAAAACTTTGTATTGCGTTGGCCGGTGTAAGTTTAAATATAAATCCGGAAGTGTCAAGTCAAGATAATAATGGGTTTGGAGTGATTCGTTTTGTAAATATCTCTAATAAAAAATCTCGAATGAAAAATCTCGAACGAAATATCTCGAGTGAAAAATTGAAGCGTTCCTTATGAGAAATATTGTATTCTTTATCTATCAAACATATTTACGTTTACCCTAGATTGTTTCCTGCAAGACACATGATTATTAACTAATATACCACACAAAGGTGTTATATCAGCTTTTAGTTGAATATGGGAAAAAACTTTACTGAGTCAGCAGAAACATCCACTTGCATCATCTTCATTGAATTTTTTAACCATAGGTTATGATATAACTCTACGTTGACGCATTACCGTAAAGACATGGGCCGCTTTAAGAAAAATGTTAAGAAAATTCTTCAGGGCATTGCATCGACAATGCCTCCGGTGGACCGTAAGCTAGTTTCTAGTCAAAAACACTTCGAAACAGAGCTCGGCGTTACCCTAGTATTGTATTGTCATCTGAACTTGACAGATATGAAAAATTTCAGCTCAATCTGTTAAGTGTATCAAACACGTAGCAGATGCGTTAAGATATCTGTATCTGAGCGCGTATCTGTCCATATCGCTCTCTATACTAAACTCAAGTGATCTGCAACACACACGTAGCAGATCACTTATATTTTACCGTCAAGCATCTGTAGGCACCGACATATATCAAAAGATGGACAGATGATATCTGTGTATACAATCCGCACCAAGAAACAAGTATAGACAGTTTGAAGGTTTACGCGTGAATGTATCATTTTCGTATATTATCGTATCTGTTACGTGTGTGATACCTACAGACGCGATAAGTTTTTATACGCATATAAAATATTACCGCATCTGTTACGTGTGTGATGCACTTTAGGTGGAACTGGTTCAAAATTCAGTTTCAAGATTTGTCCCATGCTAACATTTAACTGGAGCGCTATAATTAGCTCCGAGATAATTTTTCTAACTCTGGTTGATGCAAGTGGTACTTAACTATTCAGGTGTCATATTAGTCAGTACAAGGAAAATAAATACTAAAGGCACAAGAAATATTACGTGAGAAAGTCTTATCGACTGTTGACCTCCTTTAGTTTGAGTCACTGTGTACTTATCGTGTTGTATGGTAGGCAAATATACATATACAACTTACTGTTGTCTAGATGTATGTATTTTTCAATAATCCAGCAACGTTTAGTCACTTTGAAGATTTCTTTCATTATTTATTAGTTCATCATCATTGTCCTGTAAAAGTCCACTGTTAGACATACTAGGTCTTCCAGGCTCCCAAAGGTTAGTCACAAGTTCGTTACATAAGTTATTAGTAATTCGAATACTGCCTAAAAATTTACAGAATCTGTTAGTAACATCAAAGTTCACAGTATGATAACCACAGGATTTATCAGTAACTACTCACTTTGAAGATTTATTTCATTATTTATTAGTTCATCATCATCATCATCATCATCAGCCTGTACAAGTCCACTTAGAACCGTCCAGAAGTCCAAGTTAGTCATAAGCCTCCCACATAGAATGCCACGACGAACGGTTTTGAGCCATATATTTTTCCATCTATATATAGAAGCCGCCTCGCAACAAATATTTGTACGATCTGTAGATATTTGTTCAGGGTGTTCTGGGTATTTTTCTATGTATAATAAAAATATCTATCTATGTAATGTTAAGTATATATTAAGTATATCAGTTATCTATAACACAAGCTCTGCTTAGCTTGGGGCTAGATAATGTTGTGTGTAATGTCCAGCATTTATTTATTATTATTATTATATAATTATAGATAGATTATTGTTCACCAGGAACATATAATACGATTTATTAAAATTATCAGTAGAATGGGCGGCCTTATCGCTGAAAGCGATATCTTCTAGGCAACCTTGTTTTTGTTATCGATAGAATAAACGCATAAATTGTACATTGTTTGCATCAAATCGACCTTAGAGCCTCTGCAAGTGCTGATCAGTGGTTGACAGCCAACTATAGATGACAGTGTATGGAAATATCTGTCAAAAAGCATCAGTTATGCTACATACACTGAACTAGAAAGACTGTGAGAAATGCTCTAACGGTCAGTTTCCCGAACGCTGATCAACGATACATTTGCTAATCGTCTTTTAATTTTTTTACAAAATGTAAATGGAAATATCCGAATATTTAACAAAACAATTTAAAAAAAAACTAATTGAGAACCTCCTCCTTTTTGTATGTCGGTTATGTTTAATCAAAAACTTTTCAGTTGATATGATTTGTGAAGCTTGAACTGTGCCGAGAAACTTGAGCAGCAAGACAATTTCAATTACAGTGGTACACGTATCAGAGTCCCGACTGTACATTTGCACGTATGATTTATGTGATTCACAGTTAATGTGTTGTGAATCACACACGAACTGTGAATCACCTGTAAAGGTGCAATTTCTAAATTCTAGGAATTATATTAAGTAGGCTCTTTATGAAGAATCTATGCCTACAATTTACTTAGTCATCATCATCATCACCAGCCTGTTTACGTCCACTGCTGGACGAGGCCTCCCCCATTGAATACAATGGGGGGGGGGGGGGGATTTGCCATAATTACCATGTTTGGCAGGCGGATTGGTGATTGCAGTTTGGTGTAAAGTACTCAGGCGGACGCTGCTGCCCATCCCCTGAAAATACCATAGTTTTTACTACATCCACGGGAGGAAAAGGTGGGGTCTATTCATAGGACACACCACGGCAAACTTAGTAATTAGTGCTTAGTAATTGATCTTAAAAATCTAATTTAAATAAATAAAAACATTTTCTTACTTATTTTGTAAAATGGGAAATTTTCACGTACCGATATGTTGGTGGAAGCACCAACAGATCCTACACAGATCAGGAGGAGTATTATCTAACGAACTGGTAATGCTTTCAATTACAATTTCGCATTACATTGCGCCGCATGCTTTAGCTTACTGTTACAAGCAGAAATATTCAAAACATAAAGCGCAATGTACTGTAAAATCGGAATCGAAAGCGATTATCAGTTCGTTAGCCAGTAAAGGAGCAGATCTTACAGCGGATCCTATACCCACCCTGATGAAGACCCTCGATTAGGGTCAAAATCACAGTTGTTGCTTGCACCAACATTATCGGTACGTGAAAATTTTCCGTTTTGCAAAATGAATGATATAATTCACGAATGTTATTTTAGTAACATTTTCTTATCTTTAAAATTACTTAATATTTATCGTTCACCTCAAAATCCATAACTAGTTCAGTTACTAACTACACTTTATAATTCCAAGTAAAGTCCTAAATGCTCTTAACCTGTGTTTAATCTTCAGGGTATCATGGTACTTATCCTGACGAAACCTTATGAATGAAGCTTAGTTTAAATCGAAGCAAGGATTAGTGCGCACTTGCGACTCTTAATTACTGATCCGATTAGCTTGCTAGGTACTCAGACTCACTCAGTACTCGCAGACGAAATAACAATCTTCTATGTATACAGCGTGTAAAAAGACAGCTCCCGAATACTGAAGGTACCGGTAAAGCTACCTATATCATAGCTATGTAAAATAGCTTTCGACTGAGAAGTAATTCATACCGGAGAAAAACTTTTTTTTCGTGAGACCTGAGGGCGTATTACGAGTTTTGCATTGCAAAAACCGGAATACGAAATGTGAGCATTCAACGTGACTTACTTAGTAACTATTTACTAATCTGTACTGTTTCTACCGACTGCGCGGCACAGAATGATGAATAGTTACTACGTAAGTCACGTTAAATGCTCACTTTTCGCATTCCGGTTTTTGCAATGCAAAACTCGTAATAGGGCGACTGTTCCTGTCCCTGTCACTGTCACACAAATGTTAAATCACGCGTATTAGAGAGAGACTAATGCTTAGACCTGTCCCTGTCACTGTCACACAAATGTTAAATCACGCGTATTAGAGAGAGACAGGGACGATCTCAAAGTAAGACTTAGACTTAGTCACCGTGAAGTACGTTCTATTTATCTGAACCTATGTGTCTATGTAATTAATACTTATGAAAAACTCTCCTTAAATTCCTTTAATACTTTTTACAATCACCATCATCATCACCACGCATGGCAGCCGGGTTGGTGATAGCACTTTGGTGTTAAGCACTCAGGTGGATGCTGCTGCCCATTCCCTGGTCTAGTCCCTTAGTAAGACTTACTACATCCACGGGAGGAGACAGAGGGGTCTTTTCTTAGGCCAGCCAGACACACCACGGCACAAACGGCACGGTTTTTGCAACAGGGTGATCTTAAAATTCTTAACTTCGCATTTATCATTTAATTTAATTTTGTTTTTTCTTCTTTTGAAATCTTCTTTTTTTTCTCTCTTCGTCGATTACTGTTTTTATGTTTACTCGTTTGTGTTTGTGACCTATAGGAAACTTGTAATTGGCCGTCAGGATACATGTAGCTCTTACATGTATTTTAGTTTATTATCCGTATGTGTACTAGCTGTAAGTTTTCCCAAAATTTTTAAAATAAAATAAAGATCTTCTTAAAGATAATTCTAAATAGACTTGCCCGGTACTATTGTATCACAATCACCCACAACTACGGGCCAAAACAAAATTGATCTAATTAATTCACTTCATTTCCACTTAGCAATAAGGGCGAAGTGAGAAATGACTGCACCCTCATTTGTTACCGAGTCGAGTAAAACGGGGTTTACTCAATCTTCAAGTGTAATTTACTCTGTGCCATGGTCTTAGTCCGCGGTTAACTTTTATCTGATGGAATTAACTTAAATTATTATGGACCTCCGTGGAATTGGCAGTCGTGGTGTGACCGGTCCCTCCGTATCCTCCTGTGGATGTCGTTATAGCTGGCCAAGAGATTTCATAGGCAGCAGCATTTACCTATAAGTACTCGTACTGCGATTATAATCCCGCCTGCCAAACGTTTGAAAATTTGCGTGCCATGACCAGCCCCCTTATTCGCTATGACCAAACGTGACATAACGCGGGCTCGTTACGATATCTGCGTGGAATCATCGCTAAATAGCATGGGTGACGTCACACGTTATTGACAAGGAATCTCTTTGGTCATAGCGAATAACCACCCTGTACCTACTGACATTCGGGTTCCACCACAGAATAGACCAGAGGCCGTAGACAAAGTAACATTCTAATAGCGATGACGCCAGTAGAAAAGTCCAAAATGTATGGGATTGACGTTAGCTATCGATATGTCACGTGGTCTATTGTATTGTATTACGACTGTAGAGATGGAATCGCTTCGAAGCGAATGCCGTTTGGCTAGGCCCTCAGCAGGGCTACTCTTGAAAAAACATTTCATTGCTGGTCATTGTATTGTAAGTGTAATCTTATGGCTCATCTCGAATCTAAAGATACGTAATTGCCGCGGCTCGCTACGCTCGCTAATAGAATAACTTTAGCATGGATTGACGAGGGCGGTATGTTTAAAATATGACGTTTTCGAAAAATGCTTGCTATGGGGCGAATTTTTTAATGATCCGCTAGTATTTATTATTTAGAATAGAATAGAATGAAGTACCTACATTGACTTCTTCCATCGGGTGGGCCGTATGCTTGTTTTGAATGAATGAAAAAAAAAAAACTTTATTGAGGACACAATGCAAGATATACACTTAATCAAATCAATTTTCTTGCAAAGTAGGATATAAAAAAAAACAAGATCTATAAGAAGCCACTGATAATCCCGTAGCCGTGCTAGGACATCCTACATACACACCTACTGTCCCGTACGTACATACGTACGGGATGTTGTCTTCGTGGCCCACCAAGCTGAGGCCCAAATTCTTGATACGACACTGTGACCCATACGTGAAAGGGGCGGTGGGTCATGCAAAATAATTGAACGCAAAACCATTGACACGAAAGAACAAGTCCACAGAATAAATAATAGTAAAAGATTTTTTCGGCCTAACGATGTTACAAATCTTTGAATTTTCTGATCTAGACCAATTTCCTCAAGATTGATTTTTCCTTCACAATTTTTAACCGAAAAAAAGCAACATCAAATTTAGAATTTCAGTGATTTCACCTTGCTATCTTTTCGTCTCGCGCCTGGTCAAACCGAAATGTTTCAAAGCAAAAATCCTTTGTATTTCCACACCAAAAGGGTTCCTTGTAATATAAAAACACCACAAAGAGATTTCTAAATTAATTACATTTAATTTGCGCTCTTTCGCGACAATTATAACTTATGTAGATCGTATTTCAAAATTGCTATTTCAGATTTCGGGTAATTAGCTAAATTAGTATTCATCATAGCCTCTTGTCCTCAATGTAACCGAAGCGCCAGGAGCTCGAAGGACCAAATATGGTCCTCCGTATGAACCAAATATGGTCCCTCGTATGAACTGGATACTAGACAAGTGACAAACAGAAACGAAAGTGCCAACTGCGCCAAGCAACAACGCTGACGTTGATAGTTTCAAAAAGTTCATAATCTCAGAATTAGCAAGTTGTACTGGCAATGGGCAAGCCATTATAGCTCGCAGAACTGACAACCGTTAGGGAATAAAGGGGCTTTTTTCACGGTGGCCGGAAAAATGTGGCTCAATCTTACTGTGGCCCGATTCGGGCTACGTTTAGGTGGCGACCACGAACCGGACGACGCAGTCCACTCGATGTACCGACGATGTTATAAAGTTCGGTGGATAGAGGCGGATCAAGACCATCGTGGCATGTTATGGGGGAGGCCTATTTCCAGCAACTTCTACAATCTGATGATGATGATACATTTTCTGAAAACCTATAAAAATTAAAATAATTTTTTGTTTAACAAATATTCTGCAACTTTCTAAATACATTTTTTAGGCTGAAATGATGAAAGTATATAAATTCCAAACCAGTAGTATTCTGCGTAATACTCAGATACAGTATATTTTATAGTTCACTGTAAAATCCATATACAGCCTATAAATTGCGAATTTATGTTTTAGGGGCCCGTGTCATAAAATGAAACCCTATTTTATATATTAAAGAAGCAGCCACGAAAAAAGTGTTACAAATTGAACTTGTACTCATTATTTCTAACAAAAGCGTTCTTAAAAAAAAACATTATTTACAAAAGCCTCTATGAAGTAAAAACACCTATGACAAATGTACAAATATATCGCAAAAAAAATAGGTTTTTTCGCTATTGGGAAGTGTATAAAAAGTGATAATACATCTCCATAAAAATTACAGTTAAGCGCACTTGATATAGGTCGCGCAACGAGTTATGAACGCTCGGCGAAAGTGGTGGGTTGATTGCGCATGTGTCCTCTCTTTCTCTCCCGTCACATACAGACCCAAAAAAATACTACTGCGCATTGACGGTCATGCGCTCATAACTCGTTGCACGACCAACAACAGAGAAATCAACAAATTTAGTTGTTACAGTAAATCAAGTGTAAGAAAACGCATACAGAACCCTCACTTATAAAGCGAAAGTCAAAGTTTACAAGTTAAAATTTTATTTTCGAACTTTATATGGCTTTTCAAGCGACGTTGACCGTTGACCGCTTCGCGACTGCCCATATCCCCTACTGTTTATTGGTTTACTATGTTGTAGGTAACATTTATAGCTGTCGTAAAATCACAACACATTATTATAATAGGGAGCCATACTAATTTGCGGGTCGGGCCACAGAGGAAATATAGTGCTACATTGAGCTTGGAAACCGGTTTTCTTAAACCGGTTTTTAACCTTGAATACTTGGAGAACATCTTATTTATTTAGCTCATTAAACATCTACTTAACCGGTATTATTGCATAATAATAAAACAGTTTTCGTTTTTTAGCCGGTTTTTAGCAATTATTGAATTACTCTTCCTTTGATATGCCGATCGATGTCGTCACAATGGTCTTTGCTATAGTCTACTCGCCTCGCTAAATAAACGGGTTTTATTAATGCTCTTAAAAGTCTTGCTGTCTTGCATTCTGAACGAAGTAATATACAAAACCGGTTCAAACGTTTAATATCCGGTTATTAACAAACTGATTTTAAGCCCTCTTACGTACATTACATGAAATATCTGGGAAGACCGACCCTTCACCTATAGCCGTTAATTTTAGACATATTGTGGCCGTGAGCATTCGCAGATTTTTCTCCTTTCTTTTCCTCCTCTCATCATCATCATCATCATCATCATCATCATCATCAACTTCATCATCACCAGCCTTTAGATGTCCACTGCTGGACATCCTTAAGCGGGTGAGTATTTGCCATAATCACCGCTTGGCAGGTGGATTGCTGATCGCAGTATTCATGTTGAGTTCTCAGATGGATGCTACTGCCCATCCCCTGGTGTAATCCCATAGTCGATTTTTACGACATCCATGGGAGGAGATGGAGGGGCCAAGCAAACACCACGGCAGCTATACTATATAGTGTTATATTTTAATATGAGCATGCGAATGCTACCTCAGCCGATATGTATAAACACAGTTCATACTTCCAAGAACGTTCTCTATTACTTATTATCACTCTAAGGTCGTAGCACTTATAAGGCAGTCGTAAAGTTGTAATCCGGATTAGAATAGAATTGTGCGTAAAAAAATAACGTGTGAATCGACTGATTTTTTTTCCAATAAAAATTTAATTTAATTAGCGGTATCTGGTTTTTTAAACTGGTCCTCTTTGGCATTTTGAGAGTACCACAGTATTTTAAATTTAGATCACCCTAAAATTTTACTGTTCTAAGGAAATAAAAAAAAAGGTTTGTTTCTGTAGCCGGTTGTAAAGCGGTTGTAAAAATATAACAAAGTATGTTATGGCTCGACAAACAGTCTTAGTAAGTCCATAGCTTAGAAGCGGTCCATATTGTAATTTGCTGTAAAACCTCGGGACATGAAACTTGCACGTATGGGGAAGAAAATATAAGTTTTTATACGTTATTGTTGATAGTATTTCTTTATAGTAAAAAAAAAAAATTTTTCTTTAACGAGATTTTAAATAAATTAATGTCATCATCATCATCAGCCTATAGAAGGGCACCGCTGGACATAGGCCTTCCGCTTAGAATGCCACGACGAACGGTCTTGAGCCGCCTCCATCCACGGACTTCCTTTCCTTCCTGCTGCCTTTCTCTGCGTTCGTCCATGTGATCGCCGACTCGAGAACCTTTATTCGCGAACGGTCGTCAGTTCTACGAACTATATATGAGATAAATAAATAAAATAAAATGTCTTTTTAACTTTTTAAATTTGGAACGTTATTTTTAATTAGGAAACACGAATGTTACAATTTGTGCAATTTCACAATTCAGCATTTTTCACCCCTAAGGCATAAGTTACACAGGTACACGCTTGGGTAGTAGCGTGGCTCGAAGTGCGCCGTGTATCGTGCTGGCTACGTGTTCCTCTATCTTATTAACACGCCAATGCCGATGAGTCCGTTCACTCAGAGACTAATTATGTGACTAATTAGTCATGCAGAGCAGCTCTAATGTCAGTGCGGTCATTGCGGTTGAAAAACGTAGATTGGTCACCTAGAATGCAGCGAAGCTCCTGCCTGTGTGGCTTGAGCCTAATTCTTACCCCTGAGAATTTCTCAAAATGGCGTCCTACAAATTACGCGCCAATCCGAATCCTTTCGCGCCAAATTAATAAATATAATTAATGGCAATTTATTTATTATTTCGTTGTTTTGTTTCAGGTAATGCTTCTGGTTTTAACAGCGGTTTGTTTTTAATAGGCGTAATTTATAGACGCTTATTGTACAATGGGTGGTTGGAAAACTGGAAATGATTGTTTATTGGGTAGGAGGCGCCCTTGGCAAACCGTGGGTGAAGGGTAAATTGGCGTCAGGAATTGACAGCTCAAGGGTTAATATCTGAATTTAGAAATTGTGCTCGTCTTTTATCAAATTAATTATGACATTGAGATGTCGCGTATCTCTCGATGAACTGACGATAAGTATTTCAAAAATCGTAGGAAGTCGGTGGATGGAGATGGTTCAAGACCGTTCGTCGTGGCTTTCTATAGGGCCTTTGCCAGCAGTAGCCTTCTACAGGCTGATGATGACGAAGGATTGATCAATATTGTATGTTACATACATCTCAATGGGTTGAGTATATATATACTTAACCCATTGAGAATTAGTATGAAAACACTCATAGGAGTGTTAACTAGGAGTGAATACTAATTCTGCTACTAATGCGATGTTTAGAGAATATAAACAACTTTATTGCACACTTTAAGCTTCATAATACACGAGCTTTCTAGCTGCATCTTTATGGAATCATGTATAACCCTAATTATAGATAAAGTTGTGAACTATACTATTAACAAGTCTTATAGTTCGTACATCGTATAGTTGTATTTAAAATTATGTCCTAACATTGATTGTACCTAGATTGTATGTAGATTTTTATTTTTATTTTATTTATTTGGGAAAACAAACAACTATATTTTAGGTACAATCAATGTTAGAACATAATTTTAAATACATGTAAGACTTGTTAATAATATAGTTCACAGCGTTATCTACAGTTAGATTTATACATGATTCCATAAAAATGCAGCTAGAGGGTATTTCAGAAGCGATTCTTCCCCACTGCTCAACTATGTAGATTGCTCAACTAGTTGAGCAGTTGAGCAGTAGGACATAGTTTGTATTACCGAACTTTTTATGCTCGAAGTTTATATAAAATTCAGTTGGTAAGTAAGACAATACTAAAGTGGCATAACCCCGCTTAAAGAGTTCTCGAAATTTATAGTCAATAAATAAATAAGTAAAATAAATGCTGGACATTTCACACAACATTATCTAGCCCCAAGCTAAGCAGAGCTTGTGTTATGGATACTAGATAACTGATATACTTAATACAATACATTACATAGATAGATATTTTTATTATACATAGAAAAATACCCAGAACACCCTGAACAAATATCTGCAGATTGTACAAATATTTGTTCCGAGGCGGGAATCGAACCCGCAACCTCCTGCGTCGCAGGCGAACCTTCGCCCGCCGCGCCACTAGTTTTGAGTAGGTAAATTTATAATAGGACAAGGAAATTATTTTTTTTAAACTGACGCACCACGGTTCTTGATATTAGTGTACTGATCATTTGTATAAAATTTCATGGAGTCTGATGAAGTAATGGTCAAAAAAGAAGCAATCATCGCCGTCGGCAGGGGATTCATCCACATACCTTGGAAGCTATGTGGTCGCGCACCGCGAGGTTCCAGAGGAATTTCCTCCCGTGATCACGAGGTTTTCTCTAGTGACTACAGTATGGGGTTCTTCAAAAAGGGCGTTTTAAAGTTCTAAATGAGTCGGCAACGCGCGTGTGATGCCTCTGGTGTTGCAGGCGTCCATAGGCTACGGTAACCGCTTTCCATTAGGTGGGCCGTATGCTAGTTTTCTTACGTAGTAGTATAAAAAAAACTTAGTTTTTTTTATGCTACTTGGCAAGCAGACAAGCTTACGGCCCACCAGATGGAAAGCAGTTGCCGCAGCCTAAGAACGCTTGTAACACCAGAGGCATTACACGCGCGCTACCGACCCTGAGACATAAAAACATCACATACAAACTGTCATATAAACATATGACATATAAACTGTCGTTTGCATACAAAAAGGTGTGAATGCCCCACCGGTAACCATCCTCTAAAAGACGATTCAAAGTTATCCTTGATAAATAAAATATTTTTGTTATAGAGCCCTTTAAAAGCTTGTAAAACAATCCGGCTACAATTTTTTACATTTTATCTTATAAGTGGTCTGACTTACAAGTGTAAGAATAAAGGGGTGTTTCTACCCCTAACTTTGCGGGTATAGCGGTCAGACCCTGCAAATATTTGCACACCCTCCTCACGTTATTAAAATTCCCTTTTTGTGTCTGTAAATAATTTATTTGTTTGAAGAATTGAGGGTAATTTGGAGTTGATTAGTAAAGTTTTTGGGTTCAAATTATAATATTACTGATTTTTAACGTTATTTCAGCGATAAATTTCATTCTAAATGGAATTATACCTTACTTACTAACTTTTTTACTTTTTGTTAATAGTAGAACTTCTTGTGAAAGAGTTCGTCCGGGGAAGTACTACCACCGTACCTATTTTTGCCTCCAAGCAGTAGTGTTCGCATTGCTGTGTTTCGGTTTGAAGGGTACGGGTGCCGGTGAAATTACAGGCACATGAGACTTTTCATCTTTATGTCTCAGGGTCGGCAGCGCGCTTGTGATGCCTTTGGTGTTGCAGGCGTCCATAAGCTACGGTAACTGCTTTCCATCAGGTGGTATTAAATTCATAGTCGGAAATGAGGAAAGCCGTAGAAGAATCAAGGTCACCGACATAGCTCTCAGGTCCAGATAAATAGAACGTACTTCACGGTGACTAAGTCTAAGTCTTACTTTGAAATCATCCCTGTCACTGTCACACAAATGTCAAAACCACGCGTCCAGGTATCTCCATTCCAAATTTCATTCAATTCTGTTCAGCCGTTCGGGCGTGATGAAGTAACAAACATACTCACAAACTTTCGCATTTATAATATTAGTGTGATTTTAGGTAGGTAAAGGTGTTTACAAAGCCTAAAGCTATCCCACAGAGTAACAACTTAATAAAACTTTACCTAGAACCGATAACATATCGAAGCATACCACGAAATACCAATGTTTGTTTGCATCGATAGTGTACGCAAATATCTGAAACATTTGTTTAAATTCAACCTTATTTTTTAGAGTATAAGACCTACGGGCGGCACTTTTTGTGAACATTTTTTCAACTCGGAATCAGGGTGACACCTCATTGAACAGTACATGTCAATTTGAACTTTACGATTGTTGTAATAAAGCTCTATCAGTAGCTTTAAAGGTTTTTTCCCTAAAGTTTGGAAGGCAAAGCGTCAACGACTTATTATTCCGCTGGTTTTACCTGAGGTCCTTTTCAAATGTTTGATGGTTTAGTTACTGTATATAATATTAGCAGATGTAACTTTACCGTTTTTTTAAAACAAGATGTAATGTGTTTGATTATCTACTTTTACGGATACTTACGGACCCTTATTTTGATTAAGTTTTTTTTTTAATTTCTAAATTTAATTTTGTTGTTTTTTTAAACCGTTTTGTATCTGTATATCTCTATATTTTGTATGTCTCTATGGTTACTGATACCTACCCATAGGCTTTTTTACCATTACCTACTGTCTCGCTTAGGGCCAATTGCGCCACTCAGGGTTAGCATTTTTAACCACAGGTTATTGTTAAGAGATAACATGCCTATAATCGGCCTAAAATCCATCTATTCATTTGTTATGTTGTCAAACTATAAATAGTTTTGAAGTTGTTCAAAACTATCAGATTTAATACAGAGCTACACAAGTTAAGTAATTGTACAATCAATATAATGTTTATAAAAATTGTTGCGTGACTGTCTAACTCACTCACTGATTGACTATACGCACAGTCTAAACAGTAAGTCCTAGATAACTTAAATTTGGAGGGTACAATCCTTTTGTGGTCTTGGGGTTCACTAAGCAAGGAATTTATGAAATTTAACCCCCTAAGCGGGTACAGTAAGGTGTTAAAGTTTGTATAGAAAAAACATCACGCGGACGAAGTCGGTGAGCGTTCCACACGTCAAAAAAACTATTTTAATTTACTCGAAACAGATGATTATGATCTAGCGTAGCTATGGTGCAATACACAATAACAATGAATACAGATAATTATGCTATCCCTGCTTGGTGCAATTGTGCCTAAGGAGGTATTTTTTGTGTAAGTATTTATTCTACAAGGTAGCAAACTGGTCACGAATCATGATTTTGTATTCCTTGCTCCGTCCTTTCCTAATAGAAGACACCCAAACGATCGTAATAAATTTGTTTTTTGTCAATTTAATTGAGAATCATCCAACCATGATTTCTACCGACGACGACATGCCCTTGGTCACGCTATCAAATAATCTTGACCTTTTTAACGGACACAATCACAGAAAATTCTAAGGTGACGACAAAAATTATTAAGATAAGGCTAATTCACCAGTCCAAGGTAACGCAGCTAGCTATGGAAAGGACTATGCTCAGAGTTTCTATGAGAGATAAAATTACCATTTCCTCAAAAAACGATCATGGTAGACAGACAGGCAGACAACAAAGTGATCCTATAAGCCCTATAAGGGTTCCGTTTTTTCCTGTTTAGGTACGGATCTCTAAAAATAACCAGTGAGACGAACTAGTAGTAGTGGCGCGTTTTGAGAGAACCCTTTGTCCAGTAGTGGACTAAAATGGGCTCAAGATAATGATGATGATGTTGAAAAAGAATAGAGATTGATAATATAAAGTTTATTTTTAGAAAAAAAAAACAGAAGCCGACTTATAAAAAAACAGTCGAATTGAGAAGTTCCTACTATTTTGGAAGACAGTTAAAAATTCAAAACATTCTTCCCATATTATGGTCCCATTCTTGAAAACCATTGAAATGCGAGATTGACTTACAAAATTAGACTCTTACTCACTCAATTACTTCGCTCCAATGAAACCTGAGCGCTAATATCCTCGGGACAATTTTCATCAAATGCCTCGAAAACTCCTTAAGGGGAGACGTTAGTGTTCGGCTATTACAGGCCAAAGTTTAGGGCTCAAACTGTCCCATCTTGGAATACTCGGTTATTTAACCTGGAGCTCCGTTTGAACGGCAAACTAGGACACTAGGACAGTTACTATACTTACCCAGTTATCAACATTATCATCAGCCGCTGGGACAACTTATGCTGGGTCCTCTGCTGGGACAACCTCAGTGGCGCGGCGGGCGAGTAACGAGATGAGATGCGGGTTCGATTTCCGCTGCGGACCAAATGTTTGTATCATCTGCAAATATTTGTTTCGGGTCTGGGTGTTATGGGTATCATGATACTCGTTCCTTATACCCACGACACAGGGCATCCTAGTGTGGGATCAGGACTACGTGCTGGGTGTTATGTTATGTTATTGAGTTATGGGTATAGGTTCCCCCAGAATGTCACGATGAACGGTTTTGTGCCGCCTCAATGCACCAACTCCGCATTTACCACTCCATCTTTAAAGTTTCGTCTGTCCACCGAGTTGGGGGCCGTCCTACATCATCAGCAGTTAGACGTCCTCTGTTGGATGAGGCCTTCCACATGGAATTCAATGAGGGATTTGCCATAAGCACCACGCTTGGCAGACAGATTGGTGATCGCGGTATTAATGTTGAGCACACAGATGGATGCTGCTGCAATCCCTTGTAATCCTTTAGTCGGCTTTTACGACATCCATGTGAGTAGACGGAGGGATTTCTTCTTTGGACGGACACACCACAGCAAAAAAGTACTAAATTTTAATCGATTTATTTATCGTTGGCCGAACAGACAGTCTATCTTTTTAATAGCTTTTTAAAGTGTTATCTGCGTCTTCCATTTTGGAATACTTATAATTTGTATTCGCTTAAAAGCACGATCGCACAAAGTACAAAGGTTGCAAAAGATTTATATTTGTTTGTTCAAAACGTATTTTAAGAAAGATAATAAAAATGCTAATGCAATTCAAGAATATGGCAGGAAAGGGCATAAAATAAAGCAAACCAGCATTAATTCAAAGAAAACTTTAAAATATCAATTTTATCCGACCATGAAAGTGAACGGAGCTTAAGATATAAATTTGGAAGGACCTTTTCACTTTGGCCAAATATTTAACTTAGGACTTTTGGACCACATTGACTAGAAAATTACTTGGGCAAATTATTCGGAAAATTTAATAGCTGCTAGTATTGACATGTTAATGGATTTTCTGATTCTTACCTTGTAATTCAGAAAAGAAGAATGATTTTTTGTTTCTTTAAATGGATCTCATCTTTGATCTTCTTGGTAGACATCTTCAGATGTCTAAAATACAATGATGCATTTATTTTTCTGTGTGGTGATCAATAAAGTGTTAATCTGTCTTTTATTTATCATCATCATAAACCTAGAAGTCCACTGTTGGACATAGGCCAATACATAAAAAAACATAGTAAAGTAATAAGTTGTTGGAATAGTGAGCGACTACGTTGTTTTTTTTTTATTGTTGTTGTTGTTTTAATAAATAGACTCACTGACTCATTTGTTCGTTTTAAACTTTGTATACTATATACATTTTGATAACTTCAATTCTATTATATATATTTGTATGTATTATGTTTTATATTTTTAATTTGATATCCCTTATCTATATGAATAATCTATATATTCTATATTATGAATGTGTATTTTAAAAATACAGTTATGTATATCCTATGAATTTAGTTTAAATTGAGTTCACATGACTTAGCAAGTAATGCCTTCAGATTATTGGCATTACTGTGGGTTTTCGATTTTATCTGATTCAGACCTCGCATTACGTTAGCATTTTTTGTCGCGATTTCGCGTATCAATACGGTTTTTTAATTGAAATACAGACATGCGTGTGAGCCGCTCTGAAGTAGGACCACGTCAAACACAAACGTCTGCGTAATTAGGAAAAAATTGCAGATATTTTAAAATGCAGTCACCAAAAAACTAAAAAAACAGACGCTGTGTTTTTTTACATCAGTATAATTACGGAAGATGTGGCCCACCTGGACTGCAAGTACGTAGGACTCGATTAGATAAATTTGACATCAAAAAAAATCGACATACATACTCTACACTACATAGTCCCGTTTTGTCGAATTTCAATGTCAAATTTATTGAATCGAGTCCTACGTCCTTACACTGCTGATGTTAAGCCATAAAAAATGCAATACCTCTTAGGCCACGTCCACCTACGACGCGCCCTACGTGACATTGCACTGCGCCCGTCATCATGAGACATAAAGATGAAAGTAGCATGTGCTTGTAATGTGTTTGTGTGTTGTCTGTAAGTTTGCTAATCTGTTTTTGTGATGTGTTTTTTTGTGTTCTCAGCAATGAAATCATCGCAAATTCGAAAGTGGTCTATGATATTGTTTTCAAAAACAGTTTATACGTTTTTCTACCATTCAATGTCACGTAGAGCACATTTTTTATGAAATATTGTGAAAGCTTACACAAAATCATAATCTGTCCGTAACTAATCCGGTATATTTTCTGTTCATGCATATCACTTTCACAAACACAAATATTTTAAGAGAAACGCCAGTTTTATTTCTTATTTTAAAACTATACTCGCTCAAGCGTGGATTGAGAATTCTAAGTATAGAAGTTTCGCGAAGCATATATCTATACGAAAATCTATAAATCTCTTCGGGTGTAGACGATCTCTGTGGCGCGGTGGGCGCGTAGCTTGCTTAGATGCAAGGGGTTCGATTTCCGCTGCAGGACAAATATTTGTATGACCTGCAAATATTTGTTCCGGCAGGGCTATTAGCTATCAAACTGGTAATCGCATTTGATTACAATTTTGCAGTACATTGCGCTGTCTGTTTTAGCTTCTTTTCCAAGAGCAGAAATATTTGAAACATAAGGTGCAATGTACATTAAAATCGTAGTCGAAAGCTATTACCAGTTTGATAGACAATACGGGGGCGGGTCCGGGTGTTACGGTACCATACGACACAGGGAATCCTATAGCGTGGGATCAAGACTATGTATGTGACTGTTGGGTGTCATGTTATACTATGTTATGTATAAGGGTGTCCAGGGTAACATCATCCTGGGTATATTGGAGAGGGTGATGCTGAGTTTGTGCGCGGCTGACGAATACGTGCATCAGCGGTTTTCTTTTCTGCGAGCTATCTGACAATTGCCACTTCAACTTGCTAATTATGAGAGCAAGTCTCACGTGTCTATGTAATTTCACCGGAAGCGACATCTTGAACAACCAATCGAGAATCCCTAGTTGTCCCCGGGGACCTGACAAATCTCCTTAATATGCTAAGCTAAGCCGATCGGAACTGTTTTTACCGTATTCCTTCATTCGGATACATTATCTTTTTGCCGTGGGATATCGTTTAGCTTCGATTGCTGGTTTTAAGTGCTCTCGTTAAGCTCTTGATGTCATTTCGTATGCTTTTGATGTCATCGTTTATTGAATAACTGGGAATCTTTTGAAAATTTACGTTAAAACGTTTCTTCGTATATTCTAATGCAAGCAATTTGCTAGCGGCTCCGTCCGCGTGGAACTTCTATTATCAATGATTATAAATTGTAGCTTATATGGTTTAACTTTACAGTATATTCTGCTATATACTGTAAAGTTTCATCAAGATCTGTTCAGTAGTTTTTGCGTGAAAGAGTAACAAACATCCATCCATCCATGGTCAAACTTTAAAAACATATTTGTGTTATCAATGAATATAAGATGATATAACACGCCTTGTAAGGATTTTTAGATGTGTTAAGTTACGTATACTTACATAATGTTTTTTTACTAATAAAATAAAAAAAAACACTATTGGCTTTGACTATTGATATAACATGTGTATAGAATGGTAATATTTCTCCGAATCAGCTTTCTTGTTAATTTTTTATGTGGCTTAATTTAGAGCTTATGCACACGGCGTATTCATGGCGCATTTCAACAGCGATACAAACGGGAAAAAGACGCGCATTAGTATATTACTTTAATTTTTATTTATTTTTTAATTTGTAACGCGGTATATACGCGTATTTTATGCGCTGATAAAATACGCGTGCATATACTCCACCTGGCTTTTCTCCGCTGAAATGAATACCTCTGTATTTATTTGTTAATGCTTATTAATTATTTTTAGCTTAGATTTAACGATCATTTACTAACCGTCATCATTTTTCTCTTTCATGTATCACCCAAAGGCATTAAAGGTGAGTAAAATTCATTCTCTCATCAAAACTTTTTAGAATTTAATAAACAAAATAATGGTTACCATAATGGGAAAATGTCAAACCACAGGCTTAGATATAAGTATTAGGAAATTAATTAATATCCAAATGAAGAGCAAACGTCGGTTTGTACAGTTCTCTGCACTTTCACAACAGACTGTTTTCCGCGATTTCACGTATAAATACGGTATTTTGAATTGAAACACAGACGTGTGTGTTTTGTTAGCCTAACAGTAGTAAGGCCGCGTCAAACAACAGAAAAACGCGTTTTCCCAGAGATGAACCCTAACTAGATTGATTTAGTTAGAGCCGTTTTTGAGATCTCATAAAATAAATATATTAAAAACATTGCTTGTTTAATTGTTGAGATTTTTTTATTTTCCTCAGCCAAAATAAAAATACGTAATCCCTAATCAAACCTGTGATTTATAAAATATAACCGTTATAAATCAAATTTGAATTTAGGACTTCAAATTTAAAATCCAACTCGTTAGTTTCTAATGAATGGTGTAAAGCCATATGCGACCAAACTTACCCCTAAATAAAACCAAATATTATTCCAACCCTCTGATTTAAAGCGAGGGTGGTTCTGGTGAGTCGGTGATTTCTCAAATAGTTTTATCAAAATCGGTCGAGTCATCTGACGTTAATCAATCAGAAGATAATAGTGGTTTTTGAAAAGAAAATCTGGTGGTACTTCAAATAATGGTTATAATTGAAGTGTTTGAGCTCAAAATATGATTCGATTAGTACTACTGTGAATGTATAAGTAGAATAGTCATATTTTCTTTTCTTTTATCAGGGGCCTTAGCACAGGTTTTGATAGTAGGTAACTATATGAAGTTTCGTTTCCTTCCATACATTTACTTGCAGCGCCCCTAGCGAAAACGTGAAAAAAACTAAGGACGCTGTCAGTAAATGTATTGGATGGAAACGAAACTTCATATAGTTTCGAAAACTATCAAAACTCGTACTAAGCCCCCAGGGCGTATTATAGTATTTAACATATTACTATTTATTAGTCTATTTTATAATAGTAGGTATATTATATATTCGAATTTAATGCAAAAAAAAATACAAATGAATTGATAACCTCCTCCTTTTTGTGAAGTCGGTTAAAAACTGTATTTTATCATTCTATCATTATTGTTGTTATTTTTACTCTGTGCACCGCTGTTTCGTTACTGCTACGCTCGTTACTATCCATCCAAAGGTTGCCTGGAAGAAATCGCTTTCAGCGTTAAGGCCGCCGATTGTACTACTAATTTTAATAAATCCTTTTATGTATTCCTGGTGTACAATAAAGTGTTAATCTATCTATCTACTACCCCTTTCTATTTTTCTATGTATAATAAACAATATCTATCTATCTATATTGTATTAAGTATATTAGTTATCTTGTACCCATAACACAAGCTCTGCTTAGCTTGGGGCTAGATATTGTTGTGTGAAATGTCCAACATTTATTTATTATTATTTCTATAGATCGACGACATTCTTAAGGTCGCAGGAAGTCGGTGGATGGAGCTGGCTTTCGCCGTGGCGTTCGTATGTCCAGCAGAGGACTTTTACAGGACGATGTCTTTACCCGCAATATCGGTTCAAGAAATGGTTTTATATACCTTTTCATTAGCTTGCTTTCTTGGCCTTTTCCATAAAAATATTAATATTCTTACAAAATATCGATGACAAAGCCTCATTCTATCAACTCCATCATACACCCGAAGCTTATAATTTTAAATGAGCTTCCACCGAACCCTCAGCTAGAGTTGCTTCAAGAAACACCATAAAAGCCGGAAAACTGGAAACCCTATGAAGTATGTGTAATAAATACCTATGTGTTTGTGTGTATGCTCATTTATAACAAACGATGATCTAAGTACTTTTACTGCAATGTATTACTAATATTTCTAATACTTAGGCAGAGAATACACTTTTACGGAAAGCGGTTGCGTGTTTTATTGCTTCAAAAACCCCCACTTTACATGGCGACCCTGCCAGGATCAGGAACATCACGATGCTGAACTGGTCCACGCGCTTTCCGATGTCCTTCAGCGTGGCGTCATTGCCACCTCCAGCTGCATTTTGATTGATGAAAACCTCCTCCTTTTCCACTGTCGATCGACACATTTTTCTTTTTTTTCTTTAGTTCTGGTTGTTATTGTCCGATGAGCCCCTTGGTAGAGCCGTCTGGCAGGATCGCCATGTAAAGTGGGGGTTTTTGGACCAATTAAACACGCAACCGCTTTCCGTAAAAGTCGTGTATTCTCTGCCTAAGTATTAGAAATATTAGTAATACATTGCAGTAAAAGTACTTAGATCATTAGATCTATCTATCTATCTGATCTAGATCTGGAACAGAATAGTTATTAGCATTAAGTACTTCTTTAATGTGCAATAAAGAATTTTCTATCTATCTATAGATTAACCCCCTGTTTGTTTTTCGTTCTCTAAACCTATTTTAGTTCAAATAGCTTTTTGTCTTGTTTTGACGTATGACATTTTACATCAGAGAGAAGAAAACAAAAGCTATTTTAACTAAAATAGGTTTAGTAAACGATTATGTGACAGACCGTAACACTTTATTGATCACCCCACAGAAACAATAAACAAGTAATTTCACGGTAGAAAGGCAATACAACGGGCGGCCTTATCGCTGAAAGCGATCTCTTCCAAGTAACCTTTGGATGGAACGAAATAAGCAACGCTGTAATTAGGCTGCGGCGTACCTACAAAGCAAAACTAAAAAGTAATTTAAATTAATTAAAATATAAATATATAAATAAATAAATGCTAGACATTTCACACAACATTATCTAGCCCCAAGCTAAGCAGAGAGCTTGTGTTATGGGTACTAGATAACTAATATACTTAATACAATACATTACATACATAGATATTATAAATAGAAAAATACCCAGAACACCCTGAACAAATATCTGCAGATCGTACAAATATTTGTTCCGAGGCGGAAATCGAACCCGCAACCTCCTGCGTCGCAGGCGAACCTTCACCCGCCGCGCCACAGAAGTCGGCTATTTAGAGCCACCGGCTATAATGCCCGCTCTACTCTCAGGTAGCTTTTTTCCGCTTCACAAAGCGCTTTTGTAGCTGAATTCTAAATCAGCAGCGCTGTGCAAACGCGATAACCGATTCTGCGGTGTAATGAAGCCCTGGGAATTCTGTCGATGGTATTTAGGTACCTAATACCTTTTTATTTGCTTGTCGGGTGAGGTGAGTCTATGTGTAAACGGTAAAAAAAGAATTTTGCTAAATTAGCAAAATTATGAAACTAACTATGCTGGTTCTTAGATACGTCGGGAATCTAAAAGTGTTTTTTAGGGTTCCGTAACCAAAGGGCAAAAGGGCTATTACTAAGGCTCCGATGTCCGTCCGTCCGTCTGTCCCTAGGCTGTATCTCATGAACCGTGATAGTTAGACAGTTGAAATTTTCAAAGATGATGTATTTCTGTTGCCGCTATAACAACAAATACTAAAAAAAAAACAATAAAATAAGTAAGTTAAAGTACAGGCGTACACATATTATCAAATTTATAAATAAGTTGCGTAACTGACTGTCTGACTGACTCACTGACTAACTCAGTCACCGACTGACTGACTCACTGACTGCCTCACTCACTGACTGACTATCTACGCACAGCCTAAACCGTAAGTTTTAGAGACCTGACAAATAAATAATAATAAGTAATTTGCGTTTATGGTCAAGGGGTGCAATAAGGAATAAATTTTCAAAATTCACCCGTCTAAGGGTGTTGAAGTTTAAAAAAAGAAGAAGTGAAAAAAACTCCACGTCGAATAAGTTGCCGGCATTTCAATAGTCAAATTTATGCCTAAGCTTCATAAAATTTCATTTATATTTTTTAACATAACACATTACATATCGTAGCACTCGTCTAATGTTAATGTTAAAGAACTCCCTTTTCCGCATTCGAACTCTATGGATGGGCCATTATGCGTGAGAGTAACACAAGTCTATATATAAATGAAAAATTATTCAGCTAAAAATATAAATTCTCGAACATATCGAATATTTAAGCCATCATTAGCATCAGTTCAGTTGCAGATATAAAAACAAAATAAAAATAATAAAAAGTTCACATCCATCGCAGTATCGGTTATACTATTCAAAAATGCAGAACCACAATTTATTTAAAAATGAAGAACCGCTAATGATCGCTTTACAACCACTGTGGTTTCGATGTAAGGGTTATGGCACAACAAGTTTCATTTCTTTGTATTTTGTATTTTTACTTTTATTGGAGAAAAGAGTAAAGTTGCACAATACACCCCTTCTTACGTATTGGATGGTCTTGGTACTCCCTCTTAGAATTTTGACATTTATTTTACGGTAATATTTATTTTTTGGTTCGAGAGGCTAAAAACTAAAGCCAAAAACTAAAAAAAAAATTTGGTAAGAACTTTAATTTTTAAACGTAAGATTTTAACTCTAAGATTTTAGCACTATGTATTTATAGTGTTTCATTTTTTCAATTCTTTGTTTAATAATTTACAATGACATTCTTTTTTTTATTTTAACAGTATAGTTTTTCTTTGTGATTTGATTATTCCCCGTTCATTTCCTGTGTCGTGGGTATTAAGGAACTACGAGTACCGTGGTTTTTTTGTTCTGGGATCAGATCATGCAAACATTTTTACCGCAATGGGAATCGAACGCGCACCTCTTGCGTCTCAGCCGGCAACTCACACACCGCGTCACGGAGGTAGATAAAGTTATCTACCTGTGTACCAAACATTAAAATTGTTTCAGTCGTTATGTTTTGATTGAGTAACAAACGAACATCAAAACTTTTCCATTTATAAAGGTATTTGTAAGATAACTGAGAAAAAGGAAAAAAAAGCCGCAAGGGCTGCGTTACAAATTTATCTTCGAATGGGGCTCAGAGTTATCTGATCCTCCTTTCATCCCTATTATATCCCGCATCTTAGGTATTCCGCATATTGCATTCCGTATTTTTCCCCGATAATTGCGCGGGCGCAGGTGTGCCTCGCCCCTACCACATGCCGCGTCGCGTGTGCTTAATCGAACGCGGTGCAAATTGCAGCCGGTTGTGGGGTGACCATCCATTTTGATAGGGGACAAGACACTTCGAATCTGTGTCATAATTCCGGATAATCTTGGGCCTTATTGCTTAGTTCTGTGGTGTGTCCGGCCTTCCTCCTCACGTGGATGTCGTAAAAGCCGACTAAGGGATTTCACCAGGGGATGGGCAGCAGCATCCACCTGAGTACTCAACACAAATACTGCGATCACTAATATTGCGATCACCAATCCGCCTGCCAAGCGTGGTGATTACGGAAAATCACCCATTGAAAAAATTTAAAAAAATTGCAAAAAACTTTATTGAGGACACAATGTAAGATATACACTTAATATAAACCTACAGTTTAACAGTCCTACAATCGGCGGTCTTATCGCAGAGAGCGATTTCTTCCAGACAACCGCATATTTTTTTATTAATTTACTAAACATAATGAAGTTACAAGCAAAAACAATGCTACCGACAACGGAGTTGCATGGTTTGGATGCGCACCATCCCCCGAACTAGTGTAAAACTGTATCTCATTGCATTCTATGGGGGAGGCCTCGTCTAACAATGGACGTCTAAAGGCTGCTGATGTGTGGGCCTTATTACTACGTAATATTATCTCAGCAACGCCAATTAAGGGTTAAGATTTTTGTAATATCCCAAAAATCTGCCATGCACCAGACCACCACAGTGGCGCAGCGGTTAATGCATCTTCGTATCAAGGAGACGGTCGTGGATTCGATCCCCGCCTGATTGGTAATTTTTGGGATATTATAAAAATCTTACTATTAATAAATTACAAGTTTAAAGTTAGTTAACCCATTATGTAATACTTTAATACTGTGTTAATAGAGAACCTCGTCAAGATTTGAGGTTCCATGGGAGGAGACGGAGGGCAAATTGTAGAATATAATTAAGTATTTTAGCCTCGTTCAGTATTGGACGTCTAAAGGACTGATCAAATCAATCAATCAAAAAACTAATTTATTCATTGAAATCACAAGGACCATTTTGAATCGTCTTATAAACTAAAATTACTCCTGTTCCAACGCGACCAAGCCTAGAAGAATCAGGCAACAAACACGGCTTGGCTTACATAAATGGTCCATCTCGCCACTAGGTGAGAAGCGCCTGTGTGGTACCTCGATTGATGATGATAATAATGATGATAATAGTAATTTCAGCGTTAGTCACTCTGCATGGTATTTCTATAAAATTATTCAGTTTATCCTTAAAAGTATCACCTTTAAAGTCACCCTACCTTAATGGTACCATATGCCAAGCGCAGATACCATGCAAATAGTACCAACATTACTTTCCTGTCAGGGTATAAACCATGTAGCACCTAGAATAGATTAAAAGTACTTTGTTGTTTATATTCAACCGACTTCGAAAAAGGTGCTTCCCATGTTTGACTTGCATGTTTGTGGCTGTGAATTGGGCGTGATATCTTTTTATATGCCGTGGTCTGTCTCACCTAAGAATATACCCCTCCATCTCCTCCCATGGATGTCGGAAAAGCCAATTAAGAGATGGGGATGGGCAACAGCATCCACCTGAGTACTCAACACGACTGCGATCACCAATCCGCCAAACGAGATGGCAATTCCCCGCATTGTGTTTTATGGTGGATGCCCCGTCCAATACGGTCTAGAATTAGGTTGTATGGTTTTTTTTTTAGTTTCGGGTTCCTGGAGGTGTGCTTTGTTTTTTGACTATTGGTTAAAGTAACAAGGGTTGTTAAACTTTGAAAAAATCTAATGTCGAGATAAATAGACGTTACTTAGCACAACTTAGCATGTACTACTGCTTAGACCTGTCACTGTTACAAATGTTAAAACACGCGTGTTAGAGAGAGACAGGGACGATTTCAAAGTAAGACTTAAACTTAGTCACCTTGTGACTCCTTGCTCCGAGGCACCACACAGGCGCTTCTCACCTAGTGGTAAGACGGACCATTTATGTAAGCCAAGCCGTGTTTGTTGCCTGATGCTTCTAGGTTTGATCGCATTGGAACAGGAGTAATTTTAGTTTACAAGACGATTCAAAATGATCCTTGTGATTTCAATGAATAAAATTCTTTTTGACTTTGACTTTGAAGTACGTTCTATTTATCTGGACCTAAAGTTTTTGAGAATATTAAATTATTTTCAACAATTCGAAAAATTAACACGTTTTATATTAAAAAACAAAACATTAAATCTTGTTTAAATTTACATTACGAAAGCAGCTTTGTCATTGAAATCACTATTTAAGTCAAAAAAAGTGATTAATTTGCTTAATTCTGTCGCGACCAAGATCAATGATAGTGTTTATTGTAAACAATAACTTTATTTGATAGGCAGACCGTAACGAGTAAAAACAAGTTTAATATTAAAATAAGGTTGGAAAAACACGGGATATTTTTCAGTGAAAACGTACTTTTTATGCTGTGGTTTGTCTTGCCTAAGAATAGACCCCTCTTCCTCACGTGGATGTAATAAAAGCTTTACTAAGGGATTACACCAGGGGATGGGCAGCAGCATCTGCCTGAGTACTTAACAGTAAACTGCGATCACCAATCCGCCTGCCAAGCGTGGTGTTTATGGCAAATCCTCCCATTGTATTCAATGGAGGAGGCTTCGTCCAGTAGTGGACGTAAACAAGCTGATGATCATAATGATGATGATGGTGATGACGTGCTTTTTTGATAATTTTGTAATATTTTTGTTCATATTGCTTTTTAAAATTCAAATGAAGCTTCTTATACTAAAACTATAATCATGTTATAGCGAACATTTTAGTATATTATGGCTGGTGGCTCTTGGAGAAATCATTGTGGAGCGTAGATCATCATCACCATCATCCAGAAGAAGTCCACTGCTGAACATAGGCCTCCATAGGACGCCACGACGAACCGACTTCCACCTTTATAATGTCTTTAGCCGATTAAATTTAATTTTATCACCAAACGGGGTTCACAGCACAGCGTGCCCAGCCATAAATTGCCGCCGTATGTTTAAGGGGTAGTATCTACCCCTAACAATCAGTGTCCGAAGCTCATTACACAATTTCACACTTTGCTGGTTAAAATTTGACGGGTGCATGTAAATTTTTCGAATTTTATTTGCATGTTTTTGTACTAACGAAGGGTGAAGTGACCCTTTTGGGGAGAAAATATTTCCCAAAATGGTTTTTGGGAAGATAGAGCACGGTTTTGCTAGGGCCCTTTGCCAGGTGGTTTACATAAATAGCTTATTTTATCAAGAGTTATATATAAAACATTTAATCCTTCGAACAAAATTAACCTTAAAATTCCACGTCAAAAAATAACTGAGGTGCTTAGATTTTCGTCGCCAGTGTCACCTCGAACTAAGTATAGCAAAATTAGGGATTGTTGTCACGGTGCCCGAAAATATAGAATAGAATATAATATAATGTAATGTATTGTAATGTAATATAATATAAGTATTGTAATATAATATAAAAGGATAGAATTTATGTTTATTTTCAACAACATTAAAAAACAATTAATATCAGGTACAATTTACTAAAAAAAATATCAACCGAGATGTGGCTCGATTTGAATCAGCAAGGCATCGCCAATTTAAGGCAAAGGCGCAGGTTCGAGCCCCGGTTCGTAAATTTTGAACAGCATTTTTTTATGACTCGACAAACCAAATGATTCGTTTTATTTACATACATTTAACAAACTTATTATAAACCACATATAATCTTAGTTCTTACTTATTTTATAAATTAGAAAGTTTGGATTTTGTTTGTTACTCAACCACGCCGCAACGACTGAACCGATTTTGATAAAACTGTGGTACACACATAGATTAGGATGGGCTACTTTTCATCCTGTGATAAAGCGAGCGAAGTTGCGAGCAGGCACTAGTCTACAATAGTTAGTCACAACTTAATTCCCTGATTAAGTGACCTACTTAGTACGAACATAACTTTTTATCACTGCAACTTTTATGACCGTCCGTCTGGTGACAATGTCATTTTATTGCTAGATTTAAATGACAATTATTGGTCGTATGCTAAGTTCATTTGATCGTAAAATGCTGGTGATCAATAAAAGGCGTTTTGTATGATTGGTTTTGTAAACGTTTTTTGTTGATTATAATCAACAAAACCATTCTAAGAAGAACAATAATTCATTCTAAAACCATTCAAATTCATTTTTGGTGATGATGATGATGATGAAAGCGTTGCTATCATCGTTGCTATCATCATCATCATCATCACCAGCCCGTTTACGTCCACTGCTGAACGAGGTCCATAAAATACAATCGGGGAACTGCCATGATCACCACAATTGACAGGCGGATTGGTGATCGCAGTTTAGTTCAGTACTCAGGTGGATGCTGCTGCCCATCCCCTGGTGTGATCCCTGAGTAAGACTTTTGCTGCATCCACGGGAGGAGACGGAGGGGTTAATTAGGCTAATTTACCAGCGAGCTGAGAGATTTGTTGATAGATGAATCACTGGACGCATTTCTCTTTATACTACACAACAAACCGGATCAAATCGGACAGCAGATTGTATTATAGTCATCTAAATAGAAGTCCAAGAAGCAGCTTTTAGAATAAACTAGTGGTTCGCCCCGAACTAAGACCTCGCGATGACACCTTTATCAGCCCAACTAATAATACTCAAGTAAAGTCATTTCCATAATTTCCATTATATAAAAAAAAACACCTTGAGGTAATTTCCTACACATCATCGAAATAGCCTTTAAATAGGAATAAGCAACGAAGCGTACGTACAACATACCTGTTTGTTTAAATCAAGAACCTGACGAATTAATTGATAACGTCATTTTGATGAAATCATAGAACTCCAACGTCATTCAAATTCCTAGAAATGGGAGGTCAACAACGGATATTATATTGGTTATTGTTTTATGGAGTACATGTCTCTTAACTCTTAAATTTCAGACTTTTCCTTGTAGTTGTGACACAAAAGCCACAAGCATACCAAATTTCAGCATTGTGGGATTGCTAGAAGTACCCTAGAATTTTAGATTTTTACGTTTTTTATTTTCCCTAATATCTCAGAAATTAAGTAATTTACTAACTATTATTTTTTTTTTTTTTATTTACTTTTATTTTAGACTAAGTAGTCTAAATACTTATTAAAAACAGTTTTGAAATGTCCAACCAAAGCGCTTTCATTAGACACCCCACTTGATCTGACTGTCTCACTTTAATTTTTTTTACCCCCTCTTGGACCCCAATATCTCAGCAACCCCCTGACCGATATAGCTCATAACCTTACCTACTAATTGTACCAATACTATCTACCCTCATACCAAATTTCACGAAGATCGGATTAACGGTTGGGATGTTTTCATCGTACAAACATACATACATACATAAATACAAACGCCGATTCTTCCAAGTTGACTCAGAGAACTCGCTTCGCTCGTTCAATAAAAAACAACTAGTACTTATCTAAGCTATTGAAACACCGTAACTTATTTTGATTAAAAACATGTTGTCTAACTATGGAACGCTTCAAACTACGTCCCTACTTAGTTTGACTGACAGTTTCAAAACAATAGCCAAGTGAGGTTTTGAATTATCATCATCATCAGCAGCCGCCTTTAGACGTCCACTACTGGACGAGGCCTCCCCCATAAAACACATTGGGGGAATTGCCATAACCACGCTTGGCAGGCGGATTGGTGATCGCATTTTAGTTCAGTACTCAGGTGGATGCTGTTGCCCATCCCCTGTTGTAATATGTCAGTCGTCTTTTACAACATCCATGGTAGGAGATGGAGGGGTCCATTGTTCACGCCACGGTATATACCACGGCCAATGTAAGTAATAGGTTCAAACCATACTTAAGATAAGATAAGATTATTTATTCGCTCTTTTAAAAATATGGTACAAAATAGACTAATTTCAACACTTTTAGTTGACACTGTTAGGGTTGACCCCAAGGCAAAAATGTTAGGTTAGGCTCCACTACAGCCACTTTGCGAACGCGCGTCGCTTTGTAGCATATTTTCGTCTTCGAAAATGCATCCAGCGAAGATGTATTTTAATAACTTTTCATTTAAAAAACCGACTTCCGCCATTGTATTCGACTAAATATTTGGATGAAAAAAAATGATGAAAGAACCATAGTGGTAAAAGGATTATGATACTTTTTGAATGCAAATGCTTGGTTTGTTGCTGAAAATATCAAAATCGCCATATGTATGCCTACAACATTTGAGGAGTTCCCTCAATTCCTCATGGATCCCATCATCAGAACTGGATTCTGAAAAAAATGGGACCAATCTGGAAGTATATCTATTCAAATAAAAAAAGAATTTTCCAAATCGGTTCATAAACGCCGGAGATATGCGGTAACAAACATAAAAAAAGTCGGTTAAAAAGAGTCTGGGGTACGATTTTTCGATGTCATCGAGCGACTAAAAGTCAGTAAACTTGCCGTTAATCCCCGATTTCTAAATTTCCACATATTGAATCTCATTGATGACTAAAATTCTTATGCTTATGATATCAATACAAGTGCCTACTCCAGTACCTACATCTCCTGCAAAACGGTATTTTACGGCCTATTTGAAGATATTTAGCTTCATTCAAAAATCGGACCCGAGGATGTCTGCTTATAATTCTGAATATTTAAGAATCAAATCTTAACTGTAAAGGGTTCATAAACCTGACATTAAGTACAACTTACCACAGATAATCCCCAAAACTCATAATATTACCGTAATCACAACAGTGTTGCTTTTAATCAGGCAACATTGTATTCAACTCGCTAACTACCGTTGTGGCCAGTGGCAGCTACTGGTGCCAGTAACTGGAACGACGCCGCGACGGACAGCTGTTCGACTAATGACCGGCCTAGGGGCATTTTGAGGTATTTTGTTCTGTTAATAATTAAATTAAGGGAAACTCGTGACTGATTACATGACACGATCAATTTTTTTCAGGTTTTTTTTTACAAACATTAATAACACTCTACTGTCTACCTACATGGTCCTGATCCTACACTAGAGACGTCCCTCCCTGTGTCGTTGGTATCAGGAACTGCCGTACTACTCCGTGTACTGGTTCTTTCTTGGTAAGGTCTGCGTTAGGTCAGAGACCAGCTTGAGGTATGATGAAGAAAACAGTGTGGCGAAAGGCCACTCTACTTTCTAGACTAGGCCCTCAAGACATTGAAGACGGATGGTATATAGACAATGGACTTCCTCGGTGGATAACAGTAGACTGGTCGTGTTTGTTGGTTTGTTGATCATCATCATCATTATTAGATATTAGGAAGTCTCTAGTAACAAAAAAATATTTCTAATCTATGGTAGAGATGATTGTCAAGTAAACTGGAGTCCAATTAAATAGGGTCACTCAGAAAACCACAATACCCCAAACTAATTTTTGTTTATTTATTTAATTTTAAGTATTTTTTACACAAATTATTGCATTTCATTCAATAATTTATTTTAATAATACGGAACGCCGTATGAAATATATTTTAAATAATATGAGTTTTATTTCAGTTCGATATCTTCCATAGTCTGGGAGGTGTTGTGGTTTTTCTGAGTGATTTTTTTTAATTGCATGCCTGTTTATTTTGTTTAATACATTTCTTAAAATCTTGGTGTTTTATGTGTTTTTTTATGAAACATTTTGTATTAAGTAATGTGAGTACCTACATAGTACTAATAACTTTTTAGGGTATATAGTATGCTGAAATGCCTTTTCAGAGCCAACATAGGTTTCAATCAATAAAATTATGAAAGAAAAGAAAAGAAATCAAAGTTTTTTTCTTAGCATTCTGAGTAGGTACATTATACCAAGGGCAAGTATAATGACGGAATGACCAGCATAGCGGTAACACCAAATTAGATTTAGCAAGACCGCATCGAACCAATTTTGATGCACCACCAATCCAAAATTCAATTATTTCGAGCCTCATGGTCTGTTTCCTTACCTGCTATTGTTGTTCTTTCTCTTTCTTGCTCTGCCTGACTCTTTCTAACGTTCGTCGACCCAATGGTATGTTGCTGAGACCCATGAAATTGAGGATGTCTTAGAATTTTGGCATGGTGGTGGCGTGAGGGTTAATATTAGGGGAATTGGCCAAGCATGAAATTTTTTCGTAATTTAGGGGTTTTTTTTGCGCAAAAAATCGTGTCCTTCGTTTTAGACGAAACTGGGAAATATGACATCAATATCTTTCCCGGTGGTGCCGTGGTGTGTCAGGAATACACCAGGGGATGGGCAGTAGTATCCACCTGAGTACCACCAAACTGTGATCACCAATCTGCCTGCCAAGCGCGGTGATTATGGCAAATTCTCTCAATGTATTCAATGAGAAAGGCCTCGTCCAGCAGTGTAAGTAAACAGGTTGGTGATGATAATGATTGTGACCTTTGAAATATTAAATACTTACATGAACTATCTGATACTGTAATTACTCGAGTCCAACATAAACGTTAACCAAATAAAGAAAAAACATTATGAACGTAAAAACCTACAAAGTGAGATGGAACAAAACGTTGTTATCTCGCTCAATAATTTTTAATTCAAATTGTGCACTAAATTAACCGTTTTGTCCATAAAATTCGAGACGAAATTCGACCCCGCAAAACATAAAAAGGCTAGTCGGACAACGTAAAAAGGCCACAACGAAAATTTTACCGCGATAAAACAAAAAAGCATTAAATCCAAATTCGAAAATTCCTTTTTTGATAATAAATTGCGTTCGGTTACTCGAGATCGGCTATCTATGGACATTTTTGTCGAAAACTATCGATGACACTACCTCAATGTTTTAATTTTTTACCCCAACATGTTTTTTTACAACAAACCTTTTTGGGGACAAAATATCAGCTCTGTCACGTAAAAACATACTATAAATTTATACACATAAGAGTGCAATTTCGGGAAGTGAAAATAGGGCTTCCATTTTTTGGCCGAAAAAAGGCCGAAATTCGTCATTTGGAGACATGAAGATTCGTTTTTTGTTGTAGGAGTGGTCAGTTTTTAACGCTCCTGAGACTCCTGTATCCGTTTACAAATGATTACTTTACTCAAGTAGTTTCGTTTTTATATCACAAAATATGCACTTCGAACTTTTAAATCTTCAATCTATCGTTAGGATAATCTTCACCAGTTTGTAAAAAACGACCACCTCGTCTCAATTTTATCCTTCTTTGTAACACAATCCAGATTTTATCTTCAAGGGCTAAGAAACTCTCATTCGCCAGTAATTTTCTGTGTGTACTAACCTATAGTGACTACTAAGTAATCTACGACGAAACTAGAACACTGCACGGTGCACCATCTTGTATCTAAATTATTTTGGAAGAAAATATAGTTTCATTACTTCAACTTGTTAGTTTCTTCTACTTTACGTGTTCCACAAAATTAATATTTAATTTGACAGATATTTGGCCACATTAAAAACTAGTATGTATTTAGTTATACTAACAAAATGGATTTTATTGATGTATGAAATACAGGATTTATTAGTGCAACGGCAGGGCTATTCTCTATCTCGCGACAAATTTGCAACAGGCGTAAATTGTGCGATCATGGCTGTAAAACGTCGCTTTTCTCATACAAATTTTACCGTTTGCCCTGATTGCATAATTTATGCCTATTACAAACTTGTCGTGAGATAGAGAATAGCCCTGCCAATCATAACCACCGGATCAATCAGTAACTACAGAACTATTTGATTTAATCCTTGGTTACAGCAAATCCTTGGTGACTCTAAAACTGTGCATTTGTATAACAATTTTGAATTTTATTATCATAAATGAAAAGTTCTTAAATAAGAACAATAGGTAAGCTCCTATTCCAAATATTCCAATGTAGGTAGTTGAAGGTAAGATTGCAATTTAAGAAAACGTCATTTATGTATAGGTAGAGATCAATTAGCTTAAGCTTTGATAGCTTACTTTGACATCAAAGAGATGATCTTTTGTTAAACTGACTGTAGGTAACCTTAGATGTGATGCTACAGAAGTCAAAAGATTAGTCTATTTTCGGACAATCGTAAACACATCTATCATTTTCGCTACAGTATAGATTAAAGTATTTGTTGCACAAATTGTTAAAATGCGTAAAATTGGAAACTCGAATCGACACGCCATTAAAATCTCATGTTTCGAAACCATCATAACTTAACATTGCAGTAGGCCCGGAGCGTTTACCTGTTTTTTTTTTCATTCGAAAGCTCCCTAGAAAGAGATGGAACACAAAAGATTGTTCCGAAAACGTATAGAGAATAAAGTTTCGAAGCGAGCAAGATCGAGGGCGACGCCACCGACAATGCACCGCGCCGCCAAGCTGGTTATATTAACCAGTAAAGTTGAAAACGCATCGGATTATTGTAAATTAGGTGTTCAAGTGCGCCTCTCCATTTCGGCCGGAGTTCAAGTCGAGCGTGGCCGGTGTGCCAACGATGCGCGGCGCATTCTTCACCAATCCAACCGAAGCAACTTCACGCCAGTTTGGCCCCTATCGTTGTGCACGACGGACCGCTGCCCGACGCTCCGAAAAAACTATCGTACAACAACAGTTAAACAAATCAAAGTGACTCAAATTGGTTCGAAATTCGAATCAAAATTATTTTCAAACGAATAGTGATGGGAAGTGACGATAACAATCGTGTGTGTGCTAAAAACGTACGATGACCGAAACTTTAAGTTGGAAAGAAAAAGTTGTGGTACCGAATGCAATCGGGTCCACAAAAAATATGTGCTCGTAATACAGTGATGGCCTGATGGGATCGCAGTGCGGCCAACATAGTGTAGTTAGTGATGTGTACTGTGATATAAAATTTCGGCGATCGCGTAGATGATTGCCGTTTTTGTGTGTGATAAAAATATTAGTTTAATAGTTACCAAAGATTCCTGATGATCTTGTACATTAGTTTGTGTTTTATATTAGTAGTTTTAGGTGAGTACAGTGTTTATTGCTTCTTCTTAATAAGTGCTCCTCTGATCGTGACTGGTTTATCTTGAAAATTTATGAGCGCTCATTTGCATCCATAAGTAATTATGACAGCGCAATAATAAATCTTCGACATGATGAAACTAACTTTACTTATATAAATTGATAATTAACGAACAGAGTCTATTTATGAATGTAGGCTAATTTTGAAATAGGTAGAACACTGAAATACCGTGTTCCAGATAAAACCCATTTGGCGTAACGTAAGCCCCTAATCACTTAAGTCTCAGAAATGTTCGATGACAACAAAAACTGAGTCACGTAACGAAAACAAAAATAGATTAATCTAATAAAAAAATACAGAGGCATACTTGAATTAATGAAAAAGTAACATAAATAACATAGATAAAGCAAAAGGCCCGCATAGAACGATAAACTAAATAGATCTTCAAGTATAGAACCCACAAATTCAGTTAACGTGACATTATTACTCCTACCCGGTCCTTCATGTCAATTAGTAGGTTGTTCATTAAATATCTCACGCTAAGCAGAGACCACACAAAGTTAATTATATTTAAATTTATTTATGCGCAACACAGCTTTCGAAACATTTGAGCTTCGTATGTTAACTAAATCTAAAACATAGAAAATGAATTTATGAATAGTATTTTGTTTGACGTTCCGTAATTTTGATGCATCAGTGATTTGGTTTCGCAAGTGAATAATTTACCGTAATGACGGTCGCCAATAGTGAATGACGTGATTGAGACATTCAATTGATTTCTAATAATAGTATTCCCTTAAGCGTTCATAAAACGTGATTCCAAGCAAAATAAATTATAATTACTTGATTACCTAGTATCTTAGTTTTTTTTATGGACTTCTTAAGGATCCCAAAATCTAAGAACGAATACTTATCGGAATAAATAAATACACTGAAACCAAATCGATAAGAGATTTACAGTTGAAATCTGTGTCAGTTCAGTACTTAAGGTACCACTAAAAGAAATTGACAAATTTAAAATTAAAATTGAAGTTTAGTCAATACTTATCGCTTGTTAAGCATAATTTGTCTATCTATGCGATTTGGAAGGGATACAACCAAAATATCAAGAGGCTTTAATTCTAAAACTTCAACTAAAACAGAGTTAGGTTAAGGCTTGATAAAGTTATCCTTTCCAAACATAACTTCACCAGATTTGTAACTATGAGTCCCTAATTCAAGTTTACTGAAACGTGGAAGCTTCTCTGTAATGTGAATGGAATTCCCTCTGTTGTTACTGTACATAAGTAACTATGGCCCAAGGGTCCTCTAAAATAGGCGAGTCTTTCAAAATAGGGTATTCTATTCGGCCACAACATTTTTCTCCCGAGACACCTTACCTGACACCGAGACGAGAGGCTACGCCCAAGATAGATGGAGCGAAATTGTTGACTATTATTCACAAACTGAGAAAGTCTCCGACGAAAACAAAGATAAGATACTTTTCTTCACAAAACCCGTTAGTTAAAAAAATGGCTCGAATTATTGTGATAAAAGACTAAAGTTGTGATTAAAGATCAGCTATTAGTATTACATTCGGATAATAACAAAATATAGTAAAATAAAGCTAAATCCAATATCTCTACGTCGAAACCAGAATATGCCAAATGACTGAGATTATTATAGCCATAAAGAATCTTGTACGCGAATAAAGTATATTTCTCTTCTCTACGACAGAAATAATATTATACCTACGGATTGTTTTACAAATCAAATTAGCGAATTAATTTAAGAGTGAGTAACGCGGTAATCTGTTGTCGTTTTTAATAATACGAATGAATAAAATAATCTGTTGGTTACTGAATGGATCGAATGTTGTTATAATAAAAACCATGAAGACTGTATATTAGAATAATCATCACCAGTCTGTTTACGTCTACTGCTGGACGAAGCTTCCCCCATTGAATACAATGGGGGGATTTGCCGTAATCACCACGCTTGGCAGGCGGATTGGTGATCGCAGTTCGGTGTTAAGTACTCAAGTATATGCTTGGGCATTCCTTGGTGTAATCCGTTAGCAAGGCTTTTAGTACATCCACGGGAGGAGAAAAAAGGGGTCTTTTCTCAGGCCGGACACACCACGCACCAGATATAGGTATATCAGATTAGAATAAAAAAACTTGAAATCGTGATACGAGTTAAATCCAAATGCCGAAAAAGATTGTGTTTGTGATGCGACACAGAAATTCGGCCACAAAAACCAAAAGCCGAAAAATGAAAAATAGATCACCCTATTCACATAGCTTCGAAAATGAAAAGTTCAGTAAAGATTCCAATATTTTCAATAAATCAAATTTAAAAATGCTTTTTTTAGAAAGTGGCCCGACAAACCGTACCAAACTAAATTAAGGGGACGTGACTTGAAGACACGACTCGAGTTAGTTCCGTTCGTTTTATTTTTATCGGATTGGTATTTGTAGCAAGGGCCAGACGTCCTGCCCGCTTTTGATTTGTGTAAGGTTTACACTGCGTCATAAAATCCAAAGCAAGGGAATACCTAAAAGAACTAAGTCATCGACGTAGCTCTTAAATTTAGCAAGTTGAAGTGGCCTTATAGCTCGCAGAACAGACAAGCATATAGATAAACGTTCTCAATGTTGTGGCGTTTGTCCGGCCTAAGCATAGACCTCTCCATCACCTCCCGTGAATGTCATAAAAACCTGGAGATGGGCAGCAGCATCGGAGTACTTAACATGAAACTGTCTATCCTGACTTAACACCATACTGCGATCAGCAACCCGTCTGCCAAGCATGGTATGTTATGGCAAATTGTATCCATCGTATTCAATGGGGGAGCTTTCGTCCAAAAGTGAACGTAAATGCTGGTGATGTTGATAATAATATACCTATTAAGTTAAGTATCAAAACTATGTGACTTTCGTACGACACAGACGGTTAGCTCACAGGATTAAATTAAACAGAAATACGTAATAGCAAACGTTTGAATAGGCGCTCATCAAATATCAACCCCAAAACTATGCCAATCAAATACTCCAAATGACAATGTCAATGAAATAAACCCAAACCCATATTAAATTTCAAAATCATATTAGGTACGTCTAAAACTCAGTTTATTAAAGAGTTAGCTAACTTATTTTCCTCACCCACCTTTTCATTTGAACTTCTATGAAAGAATATTTTTCTTCCTGTAATTCAATTTGGCAGGCATATTACTTCACTTGCGTTTATAATAAATCTCGGTCAGAGAAAATTGTGCAGGATTCCTGTTCGCTTGCTACTGCTAGCGCCATCTATCGGCGAGTAGCGGAACTAAAAATCTTGAGCTATTTGTTTGTTGACTTTACTTGGAACCTGTAAATAGGAAATTGCCGCTAGGGGTGACATGGGAAATGATGGGAATTTTATTCCTATTTGTCAGCGGAGGTGACAATTCTAGGGGTGACAAATGGGAAAAGACGCATCTACCTACAAATGTAGTTTCAGTTACACGTTTTTAAAATTGGCTTAATATAATGTTGCAGCGAGTGTGAAAAATAATTATAGATGTTTTATAGTAAGTATTGTGGGATCAGCGTTTCGGTTATTTATATATACCTATAGCGAATGATAATGAGCTATCGTATTGCATTTCTTTGAAAGAATGAGTTCAAAGTGTGTGCTTTTAGAGTTGATCAAAGTCAAAGTACCTATATTTATTGCTGAATTACCATGTTTAAAATAAGTCATAGTTATTATAATGCATACAGTGTAATCTACCCTTAAAGGGCGTGCAATTATTTATTTAATTTACAATCTTTAGATAAATTAATAAGAACCTAAAAAAACAGTTGAATATAAATATTAATGACAAACAATACAAATATTAATACTTGTAAATGTCTCATTAATTTCAAAAGCCTAGTCAATGATGATATTAAGAGATTGATTTTTCTTATCTCAACCCAATAACGCTCAACCCATTTAGGTATTTATATAGAATTTAATTACTTACTAAAAGATAATTATATCAGTCATGAATTCACTTATTTTATAATAACATTTATCAAACAGTATGGTTCTCCGCTTTCTCTGAAACATCGACGTTTGCAATTCTCTCAAAGATAGAGGTATTACACAGCGCGTGGAAATATGAATACTTATTATAAGTAGTACCTTGACTTATAACTTTCATCATATTTCATATCTCCTACCTATCTGAGTAATATTTACCTTAACACGGGACAGTAACGGATTTTGATGCGGTTATATTATGTACTACATGCAGTATTATGTATAGTACATAATATTATACATGCTCGTGAAAATTATCTGTTTCTTTTTCACAACTTTGTATCACGTACTTTGGCTTTGACTGTACTGGAATCTCTAAATTAGGAAGTATGATGAGTTAGGAACGAAAATTATATAATTTAGCGATTCATCACTTCGCTCATGATGCGAGTTTTCTACAGCTATCTAGTTGATGAAGGATTCCAATATAACGAAGAAGGGTAGTGGCTAGAATCTGTGTATATATAACATAACAACCACATATATAACAGCCACTTACATAGTCTTTGACACACTAGGATTCCCTGTGTTGTACCTAATAATATTTCAGAACTCCCTGAGCGGAGATTCCCAAGTGAATTACACAGATGGTTGGTAAAACAATGTTTTTATAATATAAAAGAATTTTTTGATCATAAAATGTAGGTAGTTATAAGTTTTGTGACATTCAATATTACGATTAATTATTATTATTACATCATAATTTATTATTGCTTTTATAATGACATGATAATGGATGTATTCACCTACTTGTGGGAACTAAATTGTTTGTATGTCATAATGTATGACTGAGTATGTTGGACATGTAAATTATGACCACCAATGTAAATTACCATATTCAAAACAAATAAATTATCTTTTATCTTTATCTTTGTGGATATCAGGAACTACGAGTACCATGGTACCACAACACCCAGACCCGGAACAAATATTTGCCCGCAGCGGCAATCGAACCTCTTGCGTCTCAGCCGGGCAGTGGCGCGAGCAAAAATTAGTTTAAAACTAAACTACATAAAAAAACTAATAATATTGATATCTATCTATTTTACATTAGGTATATTTATTTCGCAAAAGAACTCAACTAATAAAGTACCTACAAGGCAAATAAAATAATATCCAACCAACTATCTTATCTCACGTATATCGACCATCAGACAAAACAAGTGTATAAGTCTGAAAATGACATTTCCACTACACACAATAACCTAACCCAAATGAAAGACACAACATAAAAGAAAAAACGTTATTATTACCCATTTTTCTATAAACAAAAGGAAAGGAAGACGCATTACTCGTACGTACCACATCCACTAAAGCGTTAGACGTGTCTTTGATGTATGGTATAAGAAAAATGCAAAAGTATTTTTTTACGTTAGTACTGATTTTTTGTGGTTTTTATGAAGGAACAAAATGATTTTATGCGTTGTGTACAAAGACAACCTTACTGGATATTCCTCTTTTTATTTTAGTATATACGCTTGTACAAAAATGACAGTGACATTCCAGCTTTGTTCTAAGCCGTAGACAGAGTAACCAATAGACCAATGACATTGGTTGTCGTGCTAGATGTGATATAAAACTATAGATAACTTGTACATCCGAATACTACACTGAACTGTTGTGTTATTCACAATTTTCAACTAATTCAGCGTGTATTTCGGTGATCACAATTGATCTCACTAATATTATTAATGCAAAAGTTTGTTTGGGTGATGGATGGATGAATAGTTGTTTGTTACTGTTTCACGTAAAAACTACGGATTTTGATTAAACTTAACTATATTCTTTCTTATACATCTGGAGGTTTCCTCTTGTGCTATAAGTACATCCGCAGTTGCGGCTCCGAACGAAGAACGACCGCAAAACGTAACTTGTAGTTACTCTTGTTTACTTTCGGATCGGCCGCTTTCGTGTGGCTTCCAGAGACGAGAGAGAGAGAGAGGGTGCGCGACGCTCGAGGTGACAAACTACGAACTTCTTGCCGAATTTTCGCATTTCGCTTGATTAGAGTACCGATCGCACGAAACGAAACATGAAATTTCGTAGTTCGGTGTATTAGAGTAGACCTCCTGAATACAGAACAGATAAGCACAGCACTATGCTGACCTTAAATAAATCGGCACGCGACAAGCGACAAAAAATCATAATCATTCCATCCCATTTCTTTACATGACGTACGCATAAGTTGTTCTCTTTCTTGTACGTTGTTCGTAGTTGTCTATTGGTTACTCTGTCTACGGTTCTAAGCCAATTTTCTTGACATATACAACTGCCAGACCACACAGATATCGTCAGTGTGACATTAAAACGGTCCATAAAATAGCATAGACATTTGTTTATTTCCCACTTTCTCGGTAGCCACCCGGAAAACTGACGTATCTCGGAAAACATATAAAAAAGCGTTAAACGGTGTCATAACAAACTTTGCCATGTGGGCATAGTGGGGAATAAACAAACAAAAGTTACAGCAGTTTTGTAATATTAGTAGGAGTTGCGTTGAAGATGGTTAGATGAATAAAGTTATTTGAGTTTTCTACCATTTAGGAAAAAGCCAACGTAATATTAATAAACGGATAAGTGCGAGCGAGAGTCACGCCCGTGGTTCCGATCCGTAAATAATTTTGATATCGTCAGAGCGCTTTTCGAGTTTCAGCCATTTTTCCTACAAACTTCACCATTTAAGGTGGATCGTCTCGCATGTAGCGCAAAATTCAAATTTCATTGTACTTTTTACTTTTCACAGCTCATCAACACTTCTTGAGATAGCGAGAACAGGTTTAGCGAAAACTAGCAGACCCAACACAAATTGTTTTAATTGCTAGTATCTCATAAATATCATTAATTATTGAACAATATTCGTAGCCAAACTAATTATCTTTATGAGATAATAACAACTAAAACATGTGTCTATTGGTCTCCTAGTTTTCGCAAAATCAGTTTTCGTTATCACAAGAAGTGTTGATGAGCTGTGATGAGCAAAAAAACACGAATAAATTTGAATTTCACGGCACTTGCGGAGACGATCCGCGTTAAGGGATAAAAAAGTAGAAATTCCTTAATTTATGTTTTTCCCCTTTATTTATGTCACAAATCGTCCTATCATTACAAAATTCTGAACGTGAGGTTACCCTAGAGGTTGTTCATTTTCGGGATTCCCATACAAAAATTAGACAATTATTGTCAATATTTTTAATGGATTTAATTATAAGGTTGGTTTTTTTAAAGCACTACAATATCACAGACCTTTGTATTCGATATACTTAAATTTTAATTTGATAAGTTTAGCCGTTTCCGAGAAAAAGAGTATTAACAGACAGACAGACGGACATGAAAGTGATTCTATAAGGGTTCTGATGAATTACGGAACCCTAAAAAATATTTCCATTAATTCTTTCAAATATAATTTTAATTTTTTCCACGTATTTAGCGTTGCTCAAATAAATGTTCTCTCTGTGTAACAATTTTACCGAGAGAATAAATTAAACTTCTGGGATGTACCCATGTTATTAATTTTTCATTTAAAACTTGGTTCAGGGTTATAGAAATTACGAAATACATAAAACGAAAACCTAAATGTTGTGAACTCATTATTACGATAATTGGATGTTAAAATCGTAAATGAATATCTTATTTTATTACTAGCTTCCACCTGCGGTTTCACTCGCTTAGTATCGTAATAAAAAGTGGCCCATGCTTAAATCAAGGTTATAATACATCTCTGTACCAAATTACATCGAAATCGGTTCAGCCGTTACAAAAATTACAAATTTTTGAGTTGTGCTACTTTTTTTTAAATAATTAGATCCTCCTTAGATTTGAATAAAGCTTTTACGCCCATGTCTATTCCTAATTTGAAACATAATATTTATTCAAAAACACGTAAAAAGGTTTTCTTTGAACAACAGAGTAATATGAATATTTGGATTTGAAATTAATTATATATTATATTGGATTAATATTTTTTTTTCCTAATTTGAAACATCCTCCGACGACCTCTGTGGGCGTTATGTTAAATTATATTATACATTCATCCCTACAAATATATATAAAAGTGAAATGGATAATAATGATGTTCTGACCCCATTCTCAAAATGATTGTCAAAGTCAAAGTCAAAAGTGAAAAAGAACTTTATTCATTGAAATCACAAGGATCATTTTGAATCGTCTTATATAAACTTAAATTACTCCTGTTCCAACGCGACCAAGCCTAGAAGAATCAGACAACAAACACGGCTTGGCTTACATAAACGGTCCGTCTTACCACTAGGTGAGAAGCGCCTGTGTGGTGCCTCGGAGCAAGGAGTTGCTGATACATAGTAAATGAGAACTTAAAAACCTTAGGAAGGTAGTCAAAAGTAAATAAACATCAGCAAAAATATGCAAGACAGCACACGCTACGCTTGTTATACTTATAAATAATAATCTAATACAAACATGTAAAAAGGTAATTACAAATATTGCAAATTTCCATTTTAGCAGTCGAGGGGCAGAGCGACATCAGGCCACGCGGCTTTATCATTAATATTAATATTGAACATTCAATTCACAATCTAATCTCATCTCAGTCAACTTACGTCTGTCATTGCGTGCGTTGACGTAGAAACCGTTAATCTGAGTCATCTTCGCATGCATACGTTATCTTTCTCGTTCTAACGAACGCCTTCTTGATGTAATTTGGTGTACAGCACGGCTACTCTTGATACTCTACTCGATCCTTATTCAGGATTTAGTGTCATTTGTCGTCAGAGAGTATTAGATTCCTTGTTTATTTGGTACTCTTGAATTCAATACTAGCGCACAATTTGGAGTGGAATTTTATGGAACTAAGTGAAATCGACTTTCTGTCTCTGTTGTTCTTCGCGCAAAGTCAATCGCGTGCTCTATCTCGATTTCAAACTCGATTTGGTTCAAGAGTGCCAAACAAGCCTTGAAACTGGATTGAGATTGGAACTGGATTGCGATTGGAACTGTTTTCAAGAGTACTTATAGATTCAAACCTGTTTTAAAACATGGGATGCTTTTTTCATACCAAAATTCAGTTCCCTCGAGTGAAACCGCGAGCGAACGCTAGTATTTAATATTTTAACGAAAAGATTGATTCTATTATTAAATTAAATAATCAAATGTTCGTTCTTATTAAAAGTAAATTAAACGTGAACGTAAATAGCTATGATAACATAATTGAAAATAAATTACAGTGTTAGACTGTAAACTTAAACAATGATAATCAATTACTCTGAAAAAGAAAAAGATTTTTTGTACATTAAATCTGTCAAGTAACACCAATACATTTAATTATCGCCTGTTGAACCAAAAGTTACAGCCGTGGTTAAACTTAACAACCGGTTTTACTCTTTACTGCCATAGTTAAACAAAATTAGCTGAAACAACTATCCTTAGCTGTCATAAAAATGCTTTATGGCCATAGACAAAAATAAAAATAAACTGGCTGGTAAAGGGTTTTTATAATTTTCACTTTTTTGTATTTATTCGTGGCAAGGTTTAGCTTGTACATTCAAACGGATTAATCTTTTACATCGGAGATCAAAGCTGTTAGAAGATTAAAGATAGTGATGTAAAAAATAAATATTTGTAACGTAGACGAGGATAACTCTCTACTGAGATTAATTGCCTCCTAACGTAATGTTTAGAAGTTGTGAAAGAACTTCACAGGACATCATAGGAGCTTACGATTAGAAGGATTCTGTTGTAAATGAAAACGTAAATTCAAATATACATTTCAGAGCTTTAGAATCCCAAAACTTGGAAGAACGCTGGTTTCATGTTATATATGTCATTATCACTGCTGGACGAGACCCATTGAATACAATGGTAGAATTGCCATAGTCACCATGCACCAGGCGGATTGGTGATATCAGTATTCATGTTGAGTACTCAGGTGTTGTCCATCCCCTGGTGAGTTGGAAATCAGAATCAGAATCAGAAAAAAAATATTTATTGTTCAACTGTTGTACAATAGATGGTGCATAGGTAGGTACAAGTTTAAAACAGTTTGTCCATCTAGAACGTACAATATAACTAGTTTCAGTAAAAACACTTAAAACAGTAAGCTAATATCACAGTGTAAAAATAGACTGCTAATACAAAGAAAGTATGCAAAGCTACTGTTTAGCATATGCACTTGGCTTTTACGACATCCACGAGAGGAGATGGAGGGGTCTATTCCTTGGCCGGACACGGATATGTCATTACTTTGCACATTTTTGTTTGTGCAGTGGCATCGCATAGCTTATTCATTCTACCATTTCTAAGTTTTGCTTAACATGTTGACAGTCCATCTGAACCTCATTAAATTGGATCTACTTCTTTGCCATTATCGTTATTAGCATGTAGAAGTCCATCGCTGTGCATTGGCCTCCCCATAGAATGCCATGACGAAAGGTCATAATTGGCCATACATGAAAATTAAAATTAAAAATATAATGAATATTATTTTAAATCGTTTTTGTTACACTGTAGTTATTTTTTGTTAATTTCATAGACATGTCGCCTTTATTACTTCCGATTATAACCATAACAAATCAGAGCCTCTCAAAGAACGGCACCCTAAATCAACCCGACAATTTATTTACAAAACTTCCTTACACCACTTAGTTACAGTATAAAAACAGTTTCCCTTTCTAAATATAGTTTGTAACATCTTGAACGAAATAACTTGGCTTATCCCCTGTAACTTCCGTGACTTGTTTTAAAACAATCTTTGTAAGTTCAAGTTGGTTTAGAATTATAAAGTCATGATACTGAACGGAATTTAATACTTTTAAAGTTGTTATCTTTGGCACTTTTTTTCAAGGAACTTCGTTCCCTCCGACCTTTTTTTCTTTGAAATTTGATATACTGTAGCCTCTTTTTTTTTAGTTTACTTAACTCGAAGCTTTCGAATGGGAAATCTCTCATCAAAAACGGCGCGTTGCGTGTTTTGCTCGAGTAAAATAATTTAATAAAAAAATTCGTTCCTGCGTTACTATATATAATAACTAATATTGGTATGGCTAAAACTTACTGCATTTGAGATAAAGGGGTAAGTATAGATTTTAGTGCAAGATATACTAAATTCGCAAAACGTGACAACCCTAACCCTCCGCCAACCAGTGCAAACCGGTTCAAACTAGTTACGAATATCGAAGCTATTATTTTAAGCAGAAATAACGAAATTTCCACAACTCTGTTATCGCTTATAAGCAGATTTGATTGTATTTCACTCTTGAGAAGTTAAACTTTTAACAAGTTAATGTTTTTCGACGAAATTTAATATTTTATGTCGATGTTTTGTTTTCAAAATTTAGCGTTGAAAACCTTTGTAAATGCACACGAGATTTTAATATTTAATTTGAAATTAGATTTTAGCAGAATTTATTATATTAAAATGAAACTTAATAAAACTTAAAATTGCCTTAACTTAAATTAGTAGTCCAATATAACAATTGTAAGCCCGGTGTTCAATATACAAAGTTCAATTTACTTACAAAAACCGGAGATTTTGATGAAAAATTTAAAACTTATTTGCAAGAATAAACCCAGTGTTCATTTTAAATAGCTTTGCGTTTTTGATTAGCGTTGCAATCTTATGTGCTGCAAAAGGGAGTAAGTAGTTATTAATAATCATCATTTCATAGTTATTATAGTAGGTAGTTACGTGATAGAATCCGAAATGAGGAAATCCGTAGAAGAACCAAGGTCACCGACATAGCTCTCAGAATTAGCAAGTTGAAGTGGCAATGGGCAGGTCATATAGCTCGAAGAACTGATAACCGTTGGGGAATAAAGGTTCTCGAGTGACGACCACAAACCGGACGACGCGGTAGAGGAAGGCCCTCCACTCGATGGACTGAAGACATTATAAACGTCGCGGGGAGTCAGTGAATGGAGGCAGCTCAAGACCGTTCGTCGTGGCATTGTAAGGAGGATGCCTATGTCCAACATTGGACTTCTACAGGCTGATGATGATGATGATAGTAGTAGTTACTAAAAGATGCTGTTTTTCCAACATCTTCTCTTCTATAATTCTACCAAGTAAACCGCATACAAACGCTGTTAATAATAAAATGACGAAACACTTCATAAAATCTCCGCCTGCTTCGCCATTTAATGCCAAAACATTTCCGCCACTCCCAAACTCTCAAACTCGTAAAAACTACACACGACAACTTTGATTGCTATGAATATGCGAGGAACGATAATTACTTAACTTTTTGAAAGCTCGCGTAAAGATAAACTCAAGTTCCAAAGAGGTTTGTTTTGTTTGTGCTAAAGCGCAGCTTACGGATTCTACCATAAGAATTTACAAATATACTATAGACAATGTAGAGCTGTTTTGTTTGCGTGGCAAGGGACGCTGTTTGTTCTGCCAGTGAGTCACGCTCATTACAACAATAGGTACACTAACTTTTAATATTATGTCTTTGTCATCCATTTCACAGGCTTAGGTAGCTATAAAAGATTTAGGGTTTGCGTCATTAGTCTTCCTTTTTGTGCCTTTCACAGGGTCTACTTTACTTTAACTTCGTTGAAATACTCCGCTCGTATACTTTTTAAGTATGCCTAGGCTAACAGTAATGGCATGAGAGGAATACATTTAAATCCAATTTATTTTATGCCGTAATTTTTTTTGAGTAGCACATGATTCTAGTTTTGCATCGTAATCAACAAAAACACGAATCAGTGCACAAACTGGTCCATCCACTTTTGACGCACAAAGTAAAACATAAATTCAATTTAAATTTCGAAAAACAAATTACCTTCCAAATTCAACACTGAAAATCGAATCAGGCTTTAATTATCCAAGTTTTTATCACATGACCTAATTTCGGAGGCAAAAATTGGACAAACACACAGGGCTCCGGGCACGTACAAAAATTTACTCGGGTCTAATTGCTAACTTTCCCTGTAAATGTAAATGCGAGCGAGTTCCAAATTCGAATATTTATATAAAACGTTCTATTTTGATCGTTAAGGTTCTATGTTGTCTATGATTTGAGTTAGATCGCTGTTTTATGTGGTTGCCATTTTGATAATCTCTAAAGTTTTTATTAGCTTTTTTGTTTAATTCTTTTCTTGATAAGGGTAAAGTAAATGGCTAAAGCAACTAAGTTTTTCGTTCAAATGCAATTAGATTTACGTTTGCAACTTTTTCTTCGCTAATGCATTTATGAAAACGGCTTTCAGAGCCGTTTTCAGAGTGTATTCAAAATAAAAACCTCTCCTCCTTTATATTCTTTGCTTAACTAAAAGCACAATCTAGAATCTCGTAAATTAATTCCAGGTTGATGATTTCCCTACCTTTTAAAAGAGCATTAGACAAAAGCATAATGAGGTGCCCGCTAACAAAGGTATTGTCAGTACAACGAGTTCACTTCATTTTCCGCGAAGATTTTATGCAAGCACATTTTCTTTCCTTAATAGAATTTGCCTCTTAACACTCAATAAGTTCAGTTTTACCCTGTTCTGTTCTCGACGTGCTGTATTTTTCTTATCTTTGCTATGCTCTTAACAGCTTTTTGCTGTTAGCATTGTACTTATGCGCGAATGTGCTCGTTTGCTTATTTTTATGTGATCTTGGCTGTATTTGTTTGACGCTTCTGTCTTGTTTCTTCCGAGGAAAAAATTGCTGTCGTGCGTTCTGAATTTAAAGTGACACTCGTTCGGATTCCATATTCAAAAGTCTTGCGTCCTGTCTTTTTTTGAAGGTACCTTGCTTTGTCTATGTTTTTCATAACATAAAAACAGGATTTTTATTAAAAAATCTCATTCCTGTGCTTGCTGCGCTTTGCTGAATATAAAATTCTTGCCTATAAAACTCCGGCGGTGCTGAGCTAGATTCTGCAGTACCATGTATTTCAAGTTTTAGCGCAAAGCACTTTTCACAGTAAAAAAGAGTAAAGTAGAACTCCACAGAAATAATTTATGATCTTCTTTCTCATTCGCGCGGACGGTTAGCGAATATTTTACTAAGTTTCGACCTTGGCAAGCGTTCGAATCTTATATTCACGCCTACGTAGTACTTATCCATATCCCCCGACTAGATATCTTTATTTATTCAGGGTTGAGTTATCTGTGACGCTTAAAAGCCTCATATTGAGCAGGTGATTTGGGCTTCTGAAAGGTATTTGCTGAAAAAAGACGTTTAGAGATATTTTATTCCAAACGCCATGCTCAGCAAAGATAGCGTTCTGAATTTGAAGGTTGATATTGAAATGGCTAAGTGAAATGTATCCAGACCGTAAACTAACTTTTGACTGCTGTCACTGACCTTTTTGACAGAAAACATCACAAAAATACCAACTGTGTGTAAACGAGAAAACGCTGAATAAATAGGCAATCACCGGGATGTCACTTCCTTAAAGTTCGTTTCCTTATTTTCTAACAAGGTGCCTCATCACTGACTTTCTCGGTGAGATACTGTAGAAAAATAATATTTACGTGCTTAATATATATTTGGTTGAGGAATTCTGGGAATGTTTACGAAGCCATAATGCTTTTGTCGATGTTTGCTGTGTTGCATTAAAAAGCATGTCTTGTTTCACATAAAAATACATATTATGAAACAGTTGAGCTATCTAAAGACGATTGCATACGATATAAAAACTGTTAACTGCAAAGTGTGAAAAAAAAAACTGTGACAAAACCCTCATTACAAAAAACTTTTTCTTGGCCGCCAGTCACATATTCAAAGCCGGAGATTAGGGCTGTGAAAAAAGTGAATCGATTCAATAGAAAACCGATTGAAATCGTTAAACGTTATCGGTGATTCAGCTGTCATTAGGACGTAATGGCGATCCGTTGAGTCAGAGAAGAGCTCGATTGTGATTCAATCTTGAAAATGCGCAGCCTACTGGAGTTTATTTTATAAATTTTAATTTTGACGCCTGTTTTGTTCTTGCTTAGTCATGCTTGGGAAAAGAATGAGAGCCAGTTAACGAGTTCTCTTTTTAGACTTTTGAAGCTTTTGTTGCAATGAAATAAAAGTTTAGTTTATCTAAGTTTACTAAGCTATAGAAGATCAAGTGATCAGTTTTTTTATAGTTTGATCTATGACTGAAACCTAAAACCTCCTCTAATGGTATAAATTGCTTTTAAGCGATAAGACCGCCCATTGTACTTTAAATTATCATGTTTTTTTTTGTCCTTAGGCGTATAATGAATTATTTTATATTCTATTCCATTCTAAAATTAATAATAATAATAATAATAACATTTTTTTTTTTAATTTTGTTCGTTTGAGCTTCATTCCACTGGTTATTTCTTGGACACCTTGTTCCACCTTAGGTATAGTGGCCCTAAAAAGGGCATTGATGGGTTTTGAATTTTACAGCCCTCTCACTTAATATATTATAAATTAAATGATACCAAAACACCGCCATAACATACCAAACACAAAAAATTATATTGCTTCGCGTTTTACAACGTAGTCTCAAAAAAAAAAAGAACAACAATTGGACCGCAATCGACGAACATAGTTCGAGGCGTAAAAAAACCGGAACACTTCAATTAATATCGGTCGGACGCAATTGGTGGTTCGATAAAGGCGCATATGTACCTATAGTGAAATGAAAAAATAGTGAAGCGACTAAATGCCAGATAGCCTACTTTGAATCGCACAATAATGAACTAAGTGATAGATAACCCACTTTGTGATTGGAAGAATGATCGCCTGTATTCAAATCTTATAAAAGATGGTGTTTGTTAGGCATGTGTTAGGTAGAGTTTTTTCTGCCTATGGAGTAAAATACTACAAATAAATAAATAAAATAAAATAAATAAATAAATGCTGGACATTTCACACAACATTATCTAGCCCCACGCTAAGCAGAGCTTGTGTTATGGCAACTAGATAACTGATATACTTAATACAATACATTACATAGGTAGATAGATATTTTTTATTATACATAGAAAATACCCAGAACACCCTGAACAAATATCTGCAGATCGTACAAATATTTGTTCCGAGGCGGGAATCGAACCCGCAACCTCCTGCGTCACAGACGAACCTTCGCCCGCCGCGCCACAGATGTCGTCAAAATAAGTATATGACATGAATTACTATGAATATTAATTAATTATATAATTTATGAATTATTTTAGTACATCTATCTACTGCAAAGGCAAAGAAGGATTGTGATTTTAGCAGTATAAGTATATATATATATATATATATATATACATATATATGTACCTAGTTGTGCAAATACTTCTGTGTATCTGATCCCGTATTTTCACAAATGACGTGTCATATATCATCCATACAACAACAAACGAAAAGTCCAAAAAATTATCTGAAAAAAAAAAAAAATCTTTTTGAAAAATTACGACTATACACGATGTACTTTACTATTTTGATATTCTGTCAGAAATTAGTAAAAATTTGTTTAAAAACAAATTTTTACTTAAGCCGTGGAGTCTCTGTAGCAGTGTAGCTCTGTAGCGTCCCGGTCTAATAATAGGACTTCTCCAACTCCTGTGGATATCGTAAATGGCGACTAAGGGATTACACCATGGGATGGGCAGCAGCATCCTCATGAGTACTTAACGCCAAACTGCCTGCTAAGCGTGGTGATTATGGCAAATCCTCCCATTGCACGCTATGCATGCTATGGGATAATTTCTTATATTATAATATATTGATCTATTCCGTAATGCCAATAATTCAATATTTTTTTTATTTTTTTATTTTTTATGTTCTTTCCATTCGACGTAATACTAAAGGTAAACGGCAGCTCTTACAATACAATATCTTTGATACTTTCAGTGTTGTTATATAAATAAGATAATGTATCAATGTATGATTGAATGCCTTTGTAGCTTGATCCTTTCGCCGTTGTAATGTATTCTGCTACCGCGCCCAGCAATCATTACACTACTAAATGTCAATGTCACCTGACATTTCAAATGCATTGGGGTTTAGGCCTCTTAAGGCGAGGACTGATCTTAAAAGTAGTATTTTGAACGCCCAAGGCGATTATATAATGAGATGCAAAAAATAGTGTAGGTAGAACAATATACTAAGGGATGCAAAAAATAGTGTAGGTAGAACAATATACTAAGGGCCTTATTCGATTCCCGCCTCGGAACAAATATTTGTACGATCTGCAGTTATTTGTTTAGAGTATTCTGGGTATATATATTTTCTATGTATAATAAAAAATATCTATCTAAGTAATGTATTTGTATTAAGTATATCAGTTATTTAGTACCCATAACACAAGCTCTGCTTAGCTTGGGGCTGGATAATGTTGTGTGAAATGTCCAGCATTTACTTACTTACTTACTTATTCACCTATTTTAGCTAAAATAGCTTTTGTCTTGTTTTGACGTATGACATTTTACATCAGAGAGAACAAGACAAAAGCTATTTTAACTAAAATAGGTTTAATAAATTATTATGAATAAGGCCCTAAGTAATTATAGTTGTAACTGAACAGAATTTTGAAAAAAGTCTTGTTTTGCAAATAAAAATCGCACAAATTACCACCGTTAAATTTTGAACGGCAACAACACAATTTTTTTTTATGAATGATTTAGCTAGACTTGTATTTTAAAGTTCTAACCGCATATTTTTTATCTATGATTGTATTTTCGACTAATTATTAAAAAACCCTCAAAATGAATACAGTATGAAGTGCAAACCAGTTTCATCGTCAAATATGACACGCGATTTTCAAATTTAAGCCGTTTGGATAAAAAAATTGGATTTTTAGATGTTTGGATTTTAGGATCATACCCCGCCTTAATGGCTGTCTGGGCCCGCAATTGGAAGTCAGATATTAATTGAAAACAAATGGGCCCGGTTCAGTGGCTCACAAAGATACCTACACTATGATTCATTGTAGTTGACAATGGCAATTCTGTGTTTAGGGGAGGAATTGATAAGGAATTGTGGTGTGTTTCCGCCATTGGTTGGTATATATGTGAGGTAAGTAGGTTTAAGGGACATAGTTCATCGCATTGTGTTTGCTCATATTGGAAATTGTTTATCGTTTTGATGTAGGTACAAGGTTTATGAGAAAAACAGGTACCTACTTATGCGTCTAATAGTTCGCAGGATTTAAAGACTTGACGAATATGGAGAACGATAAATAATATCAGTGATTTCAGCATATATAGCATTAGAGATAGGTATATATATATATATATATCCTATTCTACCTATCTATAATGGGACAAATGATAATCACTGAGATAAAGTAATTTAGGTACTTAGTTCGCAGAACATCGACGCAAAATTTATTTTATTTATCAATTGTCATTTCAGTGTTATCTAGTAAAGTCAAAGAAACTTGCAACTTTCTTTCTCAATGTAATTTCTTTCAAACTTGCAAATGGCCTGATTTGTCATAATGCGAAACGGGATTTAAGTGCCATAAATAAAATAAAAAACTATAAAAGTTTTAAAACTCAATAAAATCGCAAGATTTTATTCGCTTTATTCCTTGGAATCATTTAATTTACAAGCAACAAAGAGTGAGTCATAACAAAAAATCAAATTAAAAAGTATGACATGCGGTACGACTCCCACTTGACACCATTTTTTGCTTATTCTTGATAATGGGTGTCTGAATAATAGTGTTCGTGGATTTTGTGGCATTGAGGTTTGAGGCTCCGTGTTTTTACCTGGCTTTTGTGAATGATGACTTCGGTTTAGGTACGTGTCGGAATTTGAACCTTCCTGTTTTAATATGTTACAGAGAAAATTAAAGGAAAATAAATATCAAAACAGTTTTCAACCCAAATAGGAAGTGAATAAAAGCGAAACAAATCAAACAGAGTCTTCTGATTTCAAAAACATTCTAAAAAAGAATCACGACATTCTAAACAATCACTGCATTCAAATTTAGAACCCGACCTTAATGCCTATCGCTGTCAGTAGCAATTAAAAAGAATACAACTGGCCAGTGCTTTCTCTACGCACACAATATTCAGTTCTATAAACGTCAAAATCAAAAAGTAGGTCAGCAAACAAAGACTCACTCGTGATAAACAGTAACATCGCAAAGTAGTAACAGAACACTATTGACCTAACGTTTTAAGAACAATGCCTTTTATCTTGTTCCAATGAACTTTGAATTTGATAACCTGTGGGAACAGCAAATAAATAGCTAATTTGATATGAAATTTGATATCAAACGGCTGTTATTGTTTTGTGTCGGTGACATTTGATGACCTTATAAATTGTGGGTTCGGAATTCGAAAGTCACGAACTTCTAATTTTGAAATGAAATAAAGAAAATTATAGAGCGTTTGGAACTTCAGAAACTGAAAGTCGCATTCATTTTAATGGATCGTCTCACACTACCTTAAGGTGGATTATCTCGAGTGTGGCGCAAAATTACAATTTTATTGTGTTTTTAGCTCGTCACAGCTCATCAACACTTCTTGAGATAGCGAAAGCAAGTTTTGCGAAAACTCGAAGACCCAACACACATGTTTTAATTGATAGTATCTTAAAAATATCATTAGTTATGCTACGAATACCCTTAAACCAAAAATACACTTTAGGAATCATTGAAGAATATTCGTAGCTAAACTGATTATCTTTATGAGATACTATAAACTAAATCATGTGGTCTCCTAGTTTTTTGCAAAATTAGTTTTTGCTATCACAAGAAGTGTTGATGAGCAAAAAACAGAATAAAATTTGAATTTCACGCTATAGCGTGAAATTCAAATTTTATTCATATATATATTTATATATTTATATTTATATTTTTTTTTATATATATATATTTTATATATACGAGACGATCCACCTTAAAAGGTACACTTTCATATTTATAACATGAATTGTTTGACATGTAGGTACTATTTAACATTTTCATGATACATATATAAAATGTTTGATCAATCTTGTAAACATGTACTTAACCTATTTTATTCACAAACATTAATCATTTTTAATAGCTTCCATAATGTGCTGCGGCTTCCATGCCTACCTTTATTATCCAAGTGCCTGAATTGTTTTGAAAATTATCTTTTATTAGAGGCAAAGGCATACAGGTTCGTTTTAATTAAAGTTGCCTATTAATTTTTAGTAGAAGCTTACTTTTTCAATTCTGTTTTAATTAAACAGTTATTGCCCCTCGTGTCCTTTACATTTTTATTTGAAAATTTTCGTAAAATAAAATCTAAACTATCTTCTATTTTTATTCCACACGGGGATTTGAAAAGAGATTCTAAACAGACGCTGAAAAATAGAATATGTTCCATGTTTAAAAAAAAGTTGAATTTGTTTATGGTACAAACGTTTCGTTATCCCAGATTGTTTACATTCGAAGAACTCAACCTTTACGGTATCACATAAACAAAAGGCCGGCTTAGTTAATTACGTATGTTTGTTTTAAATTGTTTATACCTATCTAAAATTAATAGGTACTACGCTACTTAAGGGCTTTGTATTTCAACACTTACGAACTTTAAACAGTTTTTGAGAGCGGAAGCGTTAACGTCTTAACTTTAACAACAACAAAACGGTGTGTTAGTTCTTTTTTCAAATATTTAGGTATTCAAAGTTGCTAAGAAAAGGCGGTTTTTGTCGGATTGGTTCCCGTTTCGTCCGATACCATTACGTTGCGAATTCAATACACATCATGCTTGTCATGTTTTAAAAGTTCCGTTATCTACTAATCAAAAAAGTTGAGTACTCTGAAAAAAACATAAAAATTACCTAAAACTGGAGTACATCACCCCGACCGATTCAGAATAAGCGTTCTCGTTGCGGAAATCCTCAACTTTTTAAATAGTTCCGGTCCAGGATTCGAGGCTTTTAAGCCAGAACTTTCGTGCTTCTCACCGCTAGTTAAACAAAACGCTTTAGACGTTTCCCTCAATTTGGGGCATTTATAATTAGAACATTTGTACAAATGGGTAAACGTCATTTGAAATTTAAAAAAAAATCGTGACTTTATTTTTAAATGCACAACTAGTCGGTCAAAATCATTTTTGTGTTTTACAAATTGAAATGGCAAGGATCATTTTGAATTGTTTTATAAACTAGGTGAATTAACTCCTGCTCCAAAGCGATTAAAACTAGAACCACAAAATAAATAATAATAGAATCGCGACTAATACAGTTTGTTTTATTATTCGTAGTATTGAATTTGATTATATTGCGAATTATCACTAGCACTAGTGCCATCTAATACAACAGAAATTGATACAAATCTTTAAAAAATTAGGGTACCGTTCCCAAAAGATTCACACAAAACCATTGATATAATAATATAGTAATATAATATATGTTAATGCACAAAACTCTACATTTCTTCTTTGGCTAAAAAATAACGTTTTAGTTGAAGAAAGTTCACAACTTTGAGCAAATCTTAATTAAGTTTTTTTTATATCAAAATTCGCGATCTACCTGGCCTGCTGTTGTAATTGTGAACAGTTTCGAGAATGCCGGTTCAAAACCTAAAGCACGCAACTTTTTGTAAGAAAAAAACATTTTTCATAGGCATTTTAATGATACATTTTTAGCTTCTGGACTAGATTTAACATATTTTTTGTCTTGTTACAGCCGATCCTCTACCGGGCAAGCACGTACCGCTAGAGAGCTATGAAACAGAGTTGGAGAGGGAGCATGCGCTGCCGACTTCCGTGCCGAATGCGGACATCCTCAAGACCAACAGCAACCCAACTTATCACAAACCTAGGTAAGTCTAACAAACTCAGTACCCTACACGAGTTCTTATAATCGACTTAGAATATAGGTACTTACACTTGCCTAGAAGTAGCGCTGCGTAACAAATAACTTTTCATTTAAAAAACCGACTTCCGCCATTGTATTCGACTAAACATTTGGATGACAAAAAAAATGATGAAAGAACCATAGTGGTGAAAGGATTATGATACTTTCCGAATGCAAATGCTTGGTTTGTTGCTGAAAATATCAAAATCGCCATATGTATGCCTACAATATTTGAGGAGTTCCCTCAGTTCCTCATGAACTCCATCATAAGAACTGGGTTTTGAAAATGGGACCAATCTGGAAGTATATCTATTCAAATAAAAAAAGAATTTTCCAAATCGGTTCATAAACGCCGGAGATTGAGGTAACAAAAATGAAAAAAAAAAAACATCCGAATTGATAACCTCCTCCTTTTTTGTGAAGTCGGTTAAAAATACAACCAGGCGGAATAGACATTAAAAACTAAAACATTAAAATAATCATAATTATTATAAGCAAGGAAATACAATGGGTGGAGTAACTCATTGGAAAAACTTCTCCTAATTAAAAATGATATTCATAATTATTATTTCATAGGAAAAAACATCCCAACAACTAACAGTGTTACTCGTTTCAGTGTTACTCGTTGGGAACCCTCCCTCTTAGGAGATCGCGTGTTCTAAAATTAGTTTCGTTCAGATCGGCGCTATGCTTGATTCATTCAACACTATTAAATTAAATTATGCAGTTATGATTATTCAACTTCGCAAACGAAAATAAAAGCCTCAAATACTAACAGCCCTTTAACCAAAACAAAAGTAATTAAAAATCGTTCTCACCCCTATCAATTTAGATGGTAATTCGACCCCAACGGAATCGGAACTCAAACATTTTCGAATTGCTAAATTGTCGATGAAAAAAACTTTTTCATTCGAATAACTCTCGAGTTACGATAATCAATGTTCATAGAGTTTTTGGGGGTCCGCGATGTTATGATAAAACGAGCCCTTCGCAAATACGCCTCCCATTAGGGCCCGGCCGCGGACGGAGATCGGCCTGCCGTGTCTTCAAAGTATATTATTATTTTCAGTCTCAATCCAAGAGTAGAGGAAGGCCTAAAAAGAGATGGATGGACAGTGTGAAAGATGACATGTGTAGGAATGGTGTGAGTACTAATATGACGGAAGATAGGGAAGCATGGAAGAAACCACCTAAGTGGAATAAGGACAGGGAGATGATGATACATATTTGGACGACGTAGTAGTCCTCCTCTAGTTAGACTAAAGACATTGTTACCATTTTTATAAAAAAAAACAAAAAATCTTGTAAGTAAAATATTATCTAGTTATAAGTAAATCTATTTTTCTTAAGCATGTATTTTATCTAAGTGAAGTGAAATAAAACTTATTATATTATAAAAGTCGCAGGAAGTCTGTGGATGGAGGCGGCACATACGTATTCTAGGGAGGGTGCCCATGTCCAGAAGTGAACTTCTACGTGCTGACGATGATGATGATACTAATTCGAAGTCAAAATTAACAAATGAGACACGATTTTAGTCTCGTATCAATAATGTGAAACGCCAAAAATTAAATTTTTTACCTGAATTGCGAAATTGGATCTCTCTTAAGAATGCTCTTAGAGTTCTCTTGTAGTTCGGTGTATTGTTACTGTAACTTCAACTATTCAAGAACTTTTCGTTCTAGAGAGTTAAAGTTAAAAGAATGAAAATTTAGAAAAATACCATTCCTATAACTTACTCAATTCTAAAGAGAGATATTTAATCGGATAAAGAGCTCTTGTTACGTAAGAACATAAAAACTACTCCCATAAAAACTTACTAAGAAAATGCAAGATTCATAATAATCAAACTCCAACGAATAATCGAAAAACAACGGGAAAGAAAGTTTCAGCAGAATATTTCAAAATCCATAGTGCTGTACGGAACACTTGGCACAATCTCGTCACACGCCTGACCTGCTTTCAAGTTTGTTTTCAACACAAAAGTTTGTACAATTGATGACAGAGATTGATCGTCGAACAAAGTAGAAAGTATATACGAAGGTATATAAAGTTTTGTATACTTAACTATATGCTCAGTAGATATCAATAGTTCAGTTCTTATTGAAATAGCTTTGTTTGTGTTACTGTCCGTTTGATAAAGGTGAAAATAAAAATATCGTACTTTAGTAGTATTTCCTTTTCTCATTTAGGATCAAGATTGAATGACATAATTTGTTTTGACGACCTCTGTGGCGCAGCGGGCGAGTAGCCGGCTGAGATGCAAGAGGGTTGTAGGTTCGATTCCCGCTGCGGGACAAATGTTTGTTTGATCTGCAAATATTTGTTCAGAATCTGGGTGTTATGGTACCATGGACAGGGAATTCTAGTGTGGGATCAAGACTACGTATGTGACTGTTGGGTGTTATGTTATGTTATTATTGGTTAAAAATACCGCAGACTTAAAATAAAACAAGCAAGTACCAGTGAGACTACCATAAGGGTTTTCGACCCGTAAATTATTTCAAAATCTTCAGAGCCCTTTTCGCGTTTCAGCCACTTTTTCCAAAAACATCAATCTCCCATTTTTTAAAAATTACAAAATTCCTCAATTTTTTACTTTTTATTGATTTTATTTATTATTATTTTCCTTTATTTGCGTCACCTATGACATGTGAGGTTACTGGAACTGTATCTTATACGGCATTTAATACAATAACTTTTGTAAAAAATTACTTAACATTTATAGAATTAAAACATTCGTGGTTGGCAATCATTTAAAATTGAAAAAAACGGTTAATTACCACTGTTTTTCGTCACTTTTGCTGACGTTTCGAGACCTCTTCATCATGAACACCGCTCGCGACCGCGTTCGACGGTAGACCGATGAATACCAGTCTCGAAACGTCAACAAAAGTGAAGAAAAACAGTGGTAATCAGCCGTTTTTTCTACTTAACAAATATTAAATAAAAAATAAATAAACAAAAAATTTGTTTGGAATGTTTTGTGGTTTTTCTAAGTGACCTATTTGTTTAATTGCATGCCATTTTGATATGATAAATTTTAAATATTTTTAATTTGAATTGAATTTTAATTCTTTGCGGAAGTTTTCGTTTAATTTAACGACACAAATCCGGAACGCAGCCTCCAAAATTACCCACTTACCCAATGCATAAAGCGGAATCTTAAAACACTCCTCTGTAATTTCAAGTGAAATCTTCATCGTAAATCTGAGATTTAAAGCGTTTTAACTTAAATGCGTAAAAAAGTTTGTTCCACGTTGTTTGACTCTGTCCTGGACCGTAAAATTGCCGTAAATTCCACATTTCGCTGTACGTTCGATGCTAGTGATGGGGTGAATCAGAGAAACCGTAAAAAAACATGGAACTTCTGGAAGGAACAAAAAAGCCGGTTAATATGTTTTTTAAACATATTAAATGGATCTTTGTTTCACTACAATGGATGTTTGTTTAGATAAATTATTACAAAAAAGGTGATGCAAAGTTTCAAATCATAGCCACAATGGACGCTTATGTAGTCTGCGGCCGTCGTCACCGCTTGTTCGCTCCTGTAACGCGTAAAAAGACGAATGATTGGATTAAGGTAAAAAGACGGATGATTGAGTTACGGTAAAAAGGACTAATGATTGGCAGCACTAGGTAAGCGAGTGATATAATACAGCGCTAGGCTGTCTGTGCCAGCCGTTTATTTTATATTTTATATTCACACGGCTTTTATGGCAGTATTTACCCCAATGACAATCCGAACATTTCAAAGTACCTACTGTTCTATTTGAACTATGTTTCTGCTAAAACACTATGATTTGGATAAACGGTACGCGTCATTGAGGATATCATTGTCAACATCAGCCCGACTTCCACTGCTGGACGAGGCTTCCCCCATAGATAGCAATGCGGAGTATAATCACCACGCTTGTCGGGATTGGTGATAAGTACTCAGATTGGATTCTGCTGCCCATCCCCTGATGTAATCCCTTAATAAAGCTTTTACTACATCCATGGGAGGAGTAAGAGGGGTTTATTCTCAGGCTGAACACACGGTGGCCGGATATAAAAGTTTAAATATAAATTAGTTAGGATAAAAATGGGTTAGGGGTCTTTCGTCTGAAAATGAACACGCCTAGAATCTCGACAACTACTCATTATCATCATCATTGAGAAGAATCCATATCATCATCTTTCATCCTGTTGAAGTCCACTGCTAGACATAGGCCTCTCCCTTAGAATGCCACGACGAACAATCTTGAACCGTCTCCATCCACCGAGGTCCTGTGACTTTTATAATGTCTTTAGTCCATCGAGTGGAGGGTCTTCCTCTACCGCGTCGTCCGGTTTGTGGTCGCCACTCGAGAACATTTATTCCCCAACGGTTATTAGTTCTTCGAGCTATATGAACAGCCCATTGCCACAACGACATTGTGGCAACTACTGAATTTAAAATCAAATAAAGAATGTCCCAATATTAACTTTTGATTTTGTTGAATGGCATTTTGATAAATATTTTAATGTCTCTAGCCTCTGCAACGATGACAAGTAACTAATATTTAGGCTGCATTTCCACCAGAGATGAGCGCGGATGCGTAGCGAGGGATGTGTTTTTTAAGAACAAATAGAATCACGTCATTTATCTAGCCTCGCTCAGCGCAGCTCTGGTGAAAACGGCTTAGCGAGCGAGATTTTTATACGTACAAAACAAGCGAGGTGCGTGCGAAGAATGTGTTGCGAGGAATGTGTTGCGAGGGATGTGTGCGAGAGATGTGCGCGAGGGATGGACGTGAGAGAAGGAGAGACACTACTAGCTGTCAGTCTGAAAAGAGCCCGCTACACATCCTCGCACCGCTCGTCTACGCACCGTTCCACAGCCTCGCTACGCATCCTCGCACCGCTTATCTACCTCGCGCATCTTTGGTGGAAACACAGCCTTAATCTGTGCTATGACGTCCAATGTCTTCTGAGAATTACACAAACATTAATTTATCATAATTAAAGCCTCATACTCAAGTTACGATACAACGAACTAGAAAATAAACGAGAAAAGTTTGTCAAACATTGTTTTCGTGGAGATATTATATTCTGTAATTAAAAGTTAATTTTGTTATGGCTCACTTAGGTTTTAAGTTTCTTTCTACTTCAAAGGTTAAAGTGTCTGTCAGTGGGAGTAATGCAGTCAGTGAGAAATTCAATATATCGTTGTTTTTATTTGAAACTAGCTGCGCCCCGTGGTTCTACCCGCCGTGGTCTTGATCCGGTGGGATTATCGGGATAAAAGGTAGCCTATATGTTAATTCAGGGTATAAGATATTTCTAATCCAAATTTCAACCAAATCGCTCCAGCTGTTTCAACGTGATTGAGTTACAAGCATACTCACAAACTTTCGAATTTATAATAGTTATTAGTGAGATGTGATTATCTTATAATTTATTAATATAATTCCGATTTTATTTTTTTAATTATCATAATTATGCACACATTTGTCCCGCATCGGGAATCGAACCATCTCTTGCATCTCAGTCGGCTACTCGCCCATTGCGCTACAGAGGTCGTTAAAACAAAACAAAACCAGTTGTGGCTTAAACCGCCATCTGACAATAAAAAGACATAAACACTACAAGCTTTTTTACAACACAACCGACAAATCTAAGAACGTAAAAAATAGATCTTAAGAGAATGTCACCCGGTAGCTAGCTTTTGCTAGATAAGAGCCCTTTTGGGCTCTTATGCCCGCGAATGAGGTTTGCTTCTAATTTGGTTATATTTTATTCAAATTTCATGATACTTTGTACACATATATAATCAGTACACTAATATTTTTATATCAGTATGAAAAATTAAACAGTGCATTCAGACCATGATTTTGAAAATATTTAAGCTGAAAAAACACGAAAAAAAATCCCTTACATTCTCTGTCTGTTCTGCTTTTCTCGTGTTTTCTTTATAAATATCCATAAAATATCGTTAAAGGAACACAAAAACCTAATTTCCATCATTAAAAATACGTTAATAATAAAGACGTTAAAAAAAGCAATGAAAACCACATACGCAATACTCGCGCTGCGCGCCGATCAGCTGACCGGGAGCGTTGAACTCGCGCGGCCGGAATAATTGCGTACATTGCTGGCTGTCAAATACGATACGAAACGAAAAAAGTTTTTCTCTGGTGTAGCTATGATATAGGTAGCTTTACCGGTACCTTCAGTATTCGGGAGCTGTCCTTTTTCACCCTGTATAATGTACCCGTGGTGTGTTAGTTTCTTATAAAATAATATGGTTACCAAATCATAAATTAAAAAAAAACGAGTTTTTAAAAAACTGACCCACCTCTGGTCTAGATATTAGATCATGTGTACAAAATTTCATGGAGTTTGATGAAGTAATCTTAGATTCTCTTTGAAGAATATGGAACCAAAAGTGGATAAAAAGACTATGCATAAAGATTTCAGACAGTAGCCATTTTAGATGATCAGAATTCTTGAGAGATCTCCAAGTGAAATTGAAGATTCTTGTCAAAGAGGAGACAAGGTATAAACTAACAGAAGAACCTCCGTCCTTGTAAAGAATTAACCAAGTTTTAAGACGTGACTACAATTACACCATCCGTATTAACTCTTGCCACAGCTTATAGCAAGAGCAGCTGGGTTTGTTCGCGGAACGGATGTAAATAAAACTGCTAAATGCGAGTGAGACTCACGCCCTGAGGGATCCGTAAATTATTTCGAAATCGTTGAAGCCCGTTTTGAGTTTCCACCATTTATACATAGACTAAGATTCCCTGTGTCGTTGGGATCAGCAACTACGAATACCATGGTACGGGTCTATGGCCGCACTAGACGGTGGTTCCAAAAAAAATCACTAAGTATCCCATTTAGGGGTAAGGGGTAAAAAGTCGAAATTCCCATATTTCAGAATTGTGAGGTTAACGGAAGTACCCTAGAAGATTTTAATTTTCGTAATTTCCGTACAAAAAATTAGATATTCATTGCCATCTTTTTAATGCATTGAGTCAAAAGCATTGTTGTCATTGTTTTGTACAGTACTAGGTATACTTTTATATTTGGTATAAATTTAAACCTTTAGCAGTTTCTGAGAAAAAGGACTTTTACAGACAGACAGACAGTCAGTCGGACAACAAACTGGTCCTATAAGGCTCCCGTTGTTACCCGTTGAGGTACGGAACCCTAAAAGTTAGTTCAACTGGGAATTTATTCCGCGCGCGAATTTCTTTTGATTTAGCTGGTTGGCAACTTTCTTACTACTTTGATTGACTTTCGAATTAAGAACTCGTAACAAGTTAGACACGCCATTCAGTGAGAGACTTGTATGGACTGAACCAGCGATTCTTCAACACACTGTGCTTGCAAAACCGCTGTTTGTAATTATGTAAATCGTTACAAAGTTACACAACTCACGATTAAACGTGCTTATAATCTGTTTCTGTTGAGCTTAAAAATGCTTAAACGACTTAAGTTAGCCGCTTAGGCGTGAAGTTAGAAATCTTGAATCTTCACAAAGCTGAGTTACCTAAGATTACAATACAGTAGTAGTTCTGTGATAGCGTCTCGTGTGAAATTACTTTTTATTTATACATAACTCCTAATATTGACGACTTCCGTGGCGCGGTGGGCCAGGAGCCGGCTGAGATGCAAGTGGTGGGTTCGATTCCCGCGGCGGTACAAATTTTTGCATGATGTGCAAATATGTTACGGGTCTGGGTGTTGTGGTACCATGGTACTCGTAGTTCCTTGATAGCCACGACAAAGGGAATCCTGTGGGATCAGGACTGTGTATGTGACCGTTGGGTGTTATGTTATGGTATAACTGAGGCAATGTTTATTCAAAAAATAAATAAACAAATACATTAAACTATAACTAAATCCTTTAATAATTACAGCTACGGTAAGTATCTACCTAACTTTATAATAATATTTTTTTATTATATTCTGTATAATAATATGAGGAACAAGTAAATCAAATTGTGACTAAATAATAAAGGAGTCCGCGGTCAAAAACAAAAAAAAATACTTTGGTCTTCTTCTTTTAATTATTTCCTGTGAGGAAAGTCTCCTCAATTTTACCAATGTTTTGATTTAGTAAAGCGTTGGTAGTTTTACTAAAATGATGATGGACAATTTCCACCATATTTGAAAAGGCACGCGATACACTTATATTTAAATTACACGATATAACTATAAAAACACTAGAAATTTAAATTAAAATGAACGACGCCGACGTCTCCATTTTCGACGTCTCTCGTCGAAAATGGCTGAAAAAGTCGTACATCGGTCTATTATGCACTGGCTACACCACAAGTTGCGCGATGTCATAAACATGTGCACCAATAAATCGACAGCAAAATGTGCACCAGCAAAATCCTCAACAAAAACATGCAAAATTCAAAAAAGGAACCTAGCCACAAACAATTTATCAATCCAACTAAACCGTCAACGGATAACAATTAAAAAACGATACATTCACGGGTGCCGCGGCTCAATTGAGCTGGATTTGCGGCTCACCCGTTTTTAAAGCTCACCTAAGCATGATTGAAATTGAAACATTAATTCGTAACTGTCAAAATGTTTATTTCATTGTAAATGCGTTTGGCGAAACCGATGAGTTTAATTTGGCGCTCTTGAGATGTCTTTTTTTTTTAATGGCATCTGAGGGCTTACTCAATTTTGATAATATCAAGTTATTGATTTGTCAAGTCTTATGTCCTCTGTCAAGTCATGTTCTATTCTAGTAAAACGATGGCAGTAGAGTGTTCCTGGACAATTTCCACCCCTTCGAAAAGGCACGCAATACACTATTTTATTTAAATTCACTATCATAATGCTCTTTATAAGCTACACCGGTTTAAATGCCACAAAAATTACACGACATAACTGAAAAAAACACTAGAAATTTAAATAAAATAAAAACGGACGGCGTCTCGTTTCGAAAAAGCAGAAAAAAGTCTCTTGAGATGTCGTAACGACTGATTCGCACTGTTTGACAGTGACATTGACATTTCAAAAAGATTCGGAGGAATGGAAAAATATTTTCGGCGCCTTATTAAAACTGGCCGGCCATTCGAAGCTCAGTAATGTGTTTATTAAAATGGGTTCCGCTATGAAAGCAGGAAAATCAGTGAAAAATAAGATGTGAATTCCTTTGTCAGGGTAATGAAGTATTGGGTCATGTTGCATTACAAGTCTTTCGCACGTAATAAGGAGAGATGGACAAAGTCTGAGTAGTAGTCATATAAATTCAATCATACGTATAGTGTAGACATGGATTTTTGGATCGGATTTTCGGCATCATTTCATACAAAATCAAGTCAAGTCAGTGTCTATTGTTTGCAAAAAAAGCAAACCATTTTATTCATAATCAATTTTTAAACCTTTGATAACTAAAAATAGCTTTTGTCTTGTTTTGCCGTATGCCATTTTAAATCAGAGAGAACAAAACAAAAGCTATTTTAACTAAAACAGGTTTCAAAAATGTGTATGAATAAGGGGGTTAGACCTCTTGGCCTCTTTGCCTCTTGGTCTGCTACTCCCAGCAGTGAGAACATTATTTCATAAGCTATTAATTATAAAGTTAGAGCTCAAATAACGAATAAGTCCTAAAAAAATGTATTATTTATAAAAAATTGCGTCTTGCAAGGCTTTAGCATGAGCTAGGCTTAGGCTTAAGAATAAGAATAGAATATTATTATTTATACCAAACGTCTGTTACATATTAAGAAAGAAAGAAAGAAAACATTTATACATATGCATATTTACTAGGTATATATATCTAAAAACTTCTATATAATTATGTTATTATGTATTTATACATGTAGTTATTTATGCAAAAACATGATTCAGGGTGCATCAAAAAACCAAAATAGGTTAATATACCTGTGTTATGGTTTTTGATACCTTGCTTCGGTTGTCACTTATTCATAATGTTAACTTTTGAAGACATTACTATTATTTTTCACTCTGTTTAGAAAGGCTTGAATCAAGACCATCGTTCTATTTTGAAGTGTAAGTGCAAATACCGTGACGACTCCAGCCTATGAATAGACCCTTCCGTCTCCTTCCGTGGATGTCGTAAAAGCCGAGGGATTACACCAGGGGATGGGCAGCAGCATCCACCTGAGTACTAAACACCAATCCCCCTGCCAAGCGTGGTGATCATGGCAAGTCCCCATCGTATTTTATGGTGTAGGCCTCGTCCAGCAGTGGATGTCTAAAGGCGGCTGGTGATGATGATGATGAAGCGCAAATAGCGCAACTCAAACTACGCCTCACATCTCGATGTTTCCAGCGGTTCTCCGAGATTTTCCGCATTTCCCCGGTTATTCCCAAAAGTATTCCCGCTTCACTGAGACAATCATTAATCTGAAGTTTCATTGTCCGGAGTACAGTTGCATTGTTGTTTTTATTGCGATAGCGCGTTGTTTATTGTGCTGTCAAAGTTAGTTTTATTATTCAATGGTTTTCATAGCTGAAGCTGAATGCTTCAGCAAAAGCTTGGGTTTTCTTAGGTAGCAACATTTCTGTAGTTAAAAAAAAATATAAAACTAGTCATCATCATCATCATCATCATCATTATCACCAGCCTTTAGATGTCCACTGCTGTACGAGGCCTCGCCCATAAGTACAATTGGTGAATTGCCATAACCACCACGCTTGGTAGGCGGATTGGTATTCAATTCGATTCAATTCAACCTTTATTTATCAACTACGTACAAAAGTACACTTTTGAACGTTAGTAGGTACAAATAATTACACATTTAGTAAAGAAAATTTATAATAAAAACAAAAAACCACGGCTCTAGATATTAGTATACTGATCATGTGTACAAAATTTCATGGAGCAAACTCCATGTTTTTTTTTTATTTTCATCAAAATGAAGTAAAAGTCTAACTGACACCAGACTAGTAAATACTATAGTCTCTGCTGACACTCACTGTGTCAAAGTGACAGGTGTCAAACTATGAAATGTTGACTAAGAGTATACTGCCAGTAGTGGTAACACGGGTAAAAAAAACTTCCCGTGTTTCTACTGGATCGTTTGGTAGTTCTACGGGTTTTTTTTTACCCGTGTTAGTAACACGGGCAATAAACGGAAATACCTAATAGCCAAAATACAAGCAAACTTCGTTCGCACGATCGTTTTAAGCGATAGAAAGAAAAATTCGGAAAATACACGAGCGAATCGAGTGCAGGAGTGGAGAGGTAGTTTTGCATAAAATGAATAATTCATAAACAAACACTGCAATAGCGATGAAGATGGATCCTAAGTTAATTGCAATAAATAATTAATTTCAAGTACGTAACAAGGATTAATCTGTCCAGATGTGAAGTAATTACTTATTTATCATACTATCTAGGATTCATTAGTATTCAAATATTCTGAACGTGGACGTTGCAAAATGCATGCTAAGATTGTTATTTAAAGTAGCTATACCTACTCGTAGCGCCATCTAGCGGCGAGTAGCGGAAGCTGCGTGTCGTCAGGGCTCTCAGACTTCATTTTATTCTTGAGTTAAATTCATTTAATCTTGTAACAACAAGCAAATGTGTTTTTTAATGTTTTTTGTATAATGTTTTACGCTGTAAAAATCGATTTAGCTCGTAAAACAGCCTGATTGGCGCCATCTATTATCATATAGTGGTACTAATAAAATATAGTTTCTAGCAATTTGTACAATCTAAAACCGCACGACGCGCTATTTCATTACGTCAAAATAAAATATTCCTTAATCCGTAAAGACAAGGACGGTTTTCGAACGTCAAGCTTGCGTCAAGTGGTGAGTAAAAGTGGTGGAGGAGAAGACTGTAAGCACCCTACTATCATCATCATCACCAGCCTTTAGACGTCCATTGCGGGACGAGGCCTTCCCCTTAAATACAATGTGGAGAATTGCCTTAATCACCACGCTTGGCAGGTGGATTGGTGATTGGTGATTTGGTGGCAGTTTTTATGTTGAGTACTCAGGTGGATGCACCCTACTATAACAAAACACCCAACAGTCACATACAATAGTCCTGATCCCACACTAGGATTCCCTGTCGTGGGTATCAGGAACTACGACAACTATTGGTACCACAACACCCAGACCCGGAACAGATATTTGCAGATCATGCAAACATTTGTCCCGCAGCGGGAATCGAACCCGCACCGCACCGCATGGTACGGTGATCTGCTATATATGGTACTACTATATACCGTATACAAGGCATTGCTGTGAAAGACACCTGCCCAGCAATTCAATTCGTTTTTAGTTTTTTTATTGTGTGTAAATATGGGTTTTAGTTTGCTCGAAATAAATTTATTTGATTTGATTTGATTTGATAAGTACTACTATTTTTATGGTATGTATAGCTCCTACAAATATGGGATTCCCAATTAACGATTCACACACACAAAAACAACTGAATGTGTGCACTCAAATCCTTGTTTGAATGATTTCTACTTCATACGGCTGTTTTAACACGAACCGCTCTTCATCATACGTTTGACGTACCACGAAATGTAGGTCGATGTGTTGCGTCGTAATTACAAAGCACACTCCAAACTCATACAACACACGGTTACAACATGGAGTTGTGCCTATTTGATGAAATCACGAAGCATAGGGTGTTGTTCTAAATAATACTTTGCCATTACCTGCATACTTATTTTAATTTGCTCTCGTGGCCAAAATGCAACAGGTTTTTTTTTATAAATTCCGCAACTTTGGTGCAATCATTTTTAAATAGTTTTGTTCGGACAACAACCCCTTCTACTTTGGTTGTTTTGTGGAGTTTGACTCGAGCCCCGAGGGTTCCGTTCTATAAATTATTTCATCGTCAGAATCGTTATTTTGTCGTCTTTTTTTCCAATTTCAGACACTTTGTCCTACAAACTTTACCATCCCGGTGCTTACGACCTTTTGCACGCGAACGAAATAAGCTTCTAATTTGACTTTATTTAATAAATAATAACAATAAATAAATGCTGGACATTTCACACAACATTATCTAGCCCCAAGCTAAGCAGAGCTTGTGTTATGGGTACTAGATAACTGATATACTTAATACAACAACATTACATAGATAAATATTTATTATTATACATAGAAAATACCCAGAACACCCTGAACAAATATCTGCAGATTGTACAAATATTTGTTCCGAGGCGGGAATCGCACCTGCAACCTCCTGCGTCGCAGGCGAACCTTTGCCCGCCGCGCCACAGAGGTCGTCCTCGTCGTTATTTCCTTCAAACTCCATGAAATTTGTACACTAACTTCAGAACCGTTGTGCATTAGTTTCTTATAAAACTATAATACAGTTAGATACTAAATCATAAATTTAATAAAACTAACTTTAAAAAAACTTGGAGTTTGATGAAGTATTAGCCAAAATAGAAGCACAATAGCAAAATAGAACTTCGTTCGCGTACAAAAGGGCGTAAGTGCCCTACCGGTAACCTCCCTAACACACACACACACGCGCGCACACACACGCACACACACACACACACACACACACACACACACACACACACACACACTACACTTTACTACACTTTTTTTACTAACACGACACTTTTTGCTGTAGCTTTTATTATTTCATTGTTTTGTCTCACTCATTAAAATGCGGTCTACGTACAGAAAATAAAGCGAACTGAATGTAGCCCCATCGGCTTGGAGTTTTGCCAATTTTTGTCATTTCCATACCAGTCTTCAGTTATGTATTGATCTATGCCCTCTCAGCATAACTGCGGCAAGAAGGATCTACTTACGATGGTCGTATTCACAAGTTTTTAAGGTCAGCGACATGAGGAAAAAATATTCGCCATTGCGGTGTCTACCTTATTATTCTGTGTTTTTGTATGAAATGAGTTCGGTATTTTGGCAAGCCGAGACAAAACGACTTAGAAATAATTCATAAGATAATACGCATTTTATAGCTTACCACATTAATAAAATAAATGTAGCAAAGTGCCATCCATTTTGTATGCTCTATGGGCAAAGTATAGTGTTTTTATAGAAGTTTTTTTTCAAAATCTTTCGTAGGAGAAAATATTTATGGAGCTATTTTGGGACTATTTATTCAAATGGTCGTTGATCCAGTAATAAATAATAATAAATAGGTAATCATAATAAATGCTGGAAATTTCACACAACATTATCTAGCCCCATAAAGCAGAGCTTGTGTTATGGGAACTAGATAAATGATATACTTAATACAAATACATTAAATAGATACTTAGTTTTTTTATTATTATTATACATACAAAAATACCAAGAACACTCTGAACAATCTATCTGCAGATCGTACAAATATTTGTACAGAGGCGAGAATCGAACCCACAACCTCCTGCGGCGCAGGCGAACCTTCGCCCGCCGCGCCACAGAGATCGTCATACAACGATCTTATAATTAGAGATCGTTGTCGTCATATGTATGTCTATCATATGTTTGACTATCAGAGAACCAATCCGGCCGGAGTGAAAATCTGTCCGGATTGCAATCAATCAAAAGAGACCTACTCGCTTTTTTTAATATACCTACTTACGATCAAAATTCTTTACCATGCAAACTGAAAATGTCCTTCGGTGTAAAATATATAAATATGCTCGAACGTAACCGATACAAATCTACACTGGACAGGCTATTATTGAAATGTTATATCGGCATTAATGTGAATTGCTAGGATACGTAGCATTTTGCACAATTTGTAGGGCAGTTACTTTAAGACGGGGATTCGATAAAGCGTATTTTTGAAATAAAATGTTTTATTTAAGCGATAGAATACTAATGTGAGAATTGCAAGAGGTTTCGAGCGGTTGAAACTGAACTATAACACAATGTTGTATTCTACAATGTTTGCGGAGGCTAGGGTTGATGGTTTTCACGCCATCATCCGTAAGAAAACTGCCTCATTGCTCAGCAGAGTGCGGAGCAGTTCCAACAGCATCCTGCAGGTCATTCCTGATCGTTACGATCTGCCAGTAATGAAGGCTTTTGTTCGAGTCCTGATCAGGTAGGCGTCTCGCTGGAGTCTGTTTGGTCGGGATTCGGATAAAAGTTTTTAATTACCTACTTCCCAGTTACTGTCTGACGGCTATTATGTATTTTTTAACAAATAATTTAAGTGTACCTACTAACAAAGAATGGATTTTAAGTATCTGACTCAATAAATAAATTATTATTATTATTATAACAGTTTTCGACAAGAGCTAACGGCCTGCAGGTCCCAAGCTTAAGCTAAGGCCGCTTTTGAGCAGGCATTCCATCATACAGAGAATATTTCTAGCTTTAAAGGCGATCTAAAATGTCAATCTTAGATTTGATTTGTAGGTAACATAACATAACTCCCAACAGTCACATAGTCTTGATCCCACACTAAGATTCCCTGTGTCGTGGGTATCAGAAACTACGAGTACCATGATACCATAACACCCAGACCTGGAACAAATATTTGCAGATCATACAAACATTTGTCCCTATGCGGAAATCGAACCCGCAACCTCTTGCATTGAGATGCCGGCTACTTGCCTATTGCGCCATGGAGGTCGTCACGAGCAACTACAATATTGACATTAAAAATATGCATAGATCATCATCATCCTGATCCACTAGCCTGTTTATGTCCATTGCTGGACGAGGCCATGAAATACAATAGGGGGGAATTGCCATAATCACCACACTTAGCAGGAGGATTGGTGGTCGCAGTTGTTGAGTACTCAGGTGGATGCTGTTGTCCGTCCCCTGGTGTAATCCCTTAGTCGGCTTTTACGACATCCACGGGAGGACACGGAGGGGTCTATTCTTAATTGTATACATATACACTCACACGACCTCTGTGGGGCGGCGAGCGAAGGTTTGACTGTGACGCAGGAGGTTGCAGGGTCGATTCCCGCCTCGGAACAAATATTTGTAAGATCTGCAGATATTTGTTCAGGGTGTTCTGGGTATTTTCTACGTAGGTATAATAAAAAATATCTATCTAAGTAATGTATTGTATTAAGTATATCAGTTATCTAGTAGCCATAACACAAGCTCTGCTTAGCTTGGGGCTAGATATTGTTGTGTGAAATGTCCAGCGTTTATTTATTTATATCTTTAATCCTCTTAGGTGCAGTAGTCTCTGAGACCGGATATCTTAAAAATCCAGTGAAACGGAACCCACTTACCCCATTTCTCTTTGTTGCAGGCCTCCACAGCACCACGGGGCGGCGCTACTCGCGGGGGTGGGGGGAGCGGCGGTGCCTTCGTACGCTCCCCCTGGACGGTCATTCTTTACCCCCCCGCTGCCACCCGAGTATAGGAACCCCTTCGCGGACAAGCCTACACTCAGAGGTAAGAGTCATGACCTGTCATCGTATTATTCGTAACAGCCAAAGCAGGCCTCACTGTGGGGACAGCCGAAGGGGGTTCCATCGTCATTATTATGAGGTCCTGTCTCAGCATAATGCTGATGATGAATGCTGTAGTGTAACTCTAAGCCTAAAGTTTGATACTTTCGAGCGAAGCAACCTGGAAAAACAGTATCCTTATCTAGTACCCGGTCAAGTGCGAGTCTGACTCGCGTGGAGAGGGTTCCGTACAAGTAAGCTAACATAGTAACCACTTAGACCAATTAACACAATTTTATTCACATTTTCTCATTACGAGCATTTTCCGTTTCCCGTAGGAATTTTAAGATTTAGGTTTTCCTGTAAAGTATTAGTAAGGCCCAATAGTCTATATATTTTTCAACATTTTTGGCTCAGTAGTTTCGTAGATAGGGGTGGACTGAAGGTAAATTTTCGCATATTTTCTTTAAACTAAGCATTTAAATAAGTATTATAAAAAAAATATGTTTGTATTTCCCATAACGAGTTCTTTCATTTGATATGCACATGATGACACAAGTTTTTTTTGTAATTTTTAACCGACTTCCCAAAAAAGGAGGTTCCCAATTCGGTTGTTTTTTTTTTTTTTAAATGTTTGTTACCGTTTTTCTCCAGCGTTTATGAACCGATTTGGATTTTTTTTTTATTGGATAGATATGCTTCCAGATTGGTCCCATTTTTTTCAGAATCCAGTTCTGATGATGGAATCCATGAGGAATTGAGGGAACTCCTCAAATATTGTAGGCATACATATGGCGATTTTGATATTTTAAGCAACAAACTAAGCATTTGCATTCAAAATGTATCATAATCCTTTTACCACTATGGTTCTTTCATCATTTTTTTTCATCCAAAAATTTAGTCGAACACAATGGCGGAAGTCGGTTTTTTAAATGAAAAGTTATCTAGTTTGCCCCCCAAAGTTACACCCGAAATTAGAATTCGTTGATTTACGCTATACCTACTTCCGTGATCGGGTCACCTAAGTCTATGTATGTACCAAATTTCAGCTTGCAGCTTTTGGACCAAAGGGGAGTAGATTCGGAGAATATAATGTGACAGACAGACAGACACCTGAGTGATCCTATAATGGTTCCGTTAGTGGTGGTTTGGTAGGTACGGAACCCTTAAAATAAGTATGAGTAAGCGGAACGGCTCGAGTAAGCAGTGCATTGTCCCTATCCACTGAAGCGAAACGGAGCGAAGAGTTCGAAGCGGAGAAAGTGAGGAGTGGCGCGGTCAGTTGCAGATTAAGCTTGGTCTCGCTTCCTCGCTTTGCAACACAGCTCCACGGTAGAAATGTATGAAACTAATCTACCCTCCGTTAAAGCCATGTCGACCGCCAATGACAGGGGGCTATGTCGGGGCTGCTTGCAGGAAGAAGAGACCGTGGAGCACATGATCCTGGATTGTGCGGCCACAAAAGAGACCGGCCAAGACGGGTTTGCAAGAGCTACTCTCCATCATCGACGCCTTCGGGCACACTTCAATAGTGCTGCCAGCCACTAACCCAAAGTCCTGCTCCGTTTCTTTAAGGAGCTGGGCTGGCTGGGGTAGGGTTAGCACAGGGGGACAATGCACAATACACCCCACAGCGGTACGTCAGTGCAGGTCTTAACACCTCCACCCTCCTTAAGCCATATCCACCGAAGTGGGAGAAGTGAATCCTGTGCAATTCTATTGGTTTATATTTTCTCCTAGCTCTTCTCCGCTCCGCATGAGTGAGTGAGGGAAGGAATTTATTATAATTTGTATTTTTATTTTCATTACAGGCACAAACACAGACGGGACTAACTATCTCAACCGGAGGCCTATCCCTCCACCCTCACTCGGCGCGGGACACGAGCGAATACCCATCAGACCTCCTGGACAGGTAAGAAATAAGATCATCATCATCATCATCAGTTACGATTCATCAGGTCTTGAGCCGCCAACTTCCTGCGACATTTATAATGTCTTTAGTCCATCGAGTGTAGAGCTTTTCTCTACCGCGTCGTCTATTTTATGGTCGCCGCTCGAGAACCTTTATTCCCCAAGTTTGTTCTGCGAGCTATATGACCTGCCCATTGCCACTTCAACTTGCTAATTCTGAGAGATATAGCTAGAAATAAGATACTTTTTTCGGACACTCCTTATATTTGAGAAGAGCATTGCCTCTAGACGCCACTGTTGTACGAGGCCTCCCCATATAATGCAATGGGGGTTTTGCCATCACGAACTGCGACCTGCGCTACTGCGGTCACCAATCCGCCTGCCAAGCGTGGTGCCACCGATTACCTGCACAAACTTTTGACAGCTCCAAAAGACAACAGTCAATTCGGAATTTTCTCAACACAAACTCTTTGTTGACAGGAGACGTCATCGCCCCAAGTCCCTGCACCGCCGGCGGCCCCGCCGCTGCCGCCCCCTGGTATCGAGCCTCAGAAGAAGAAGGCTTTGAACAGCCCTAGCCATAAGGTAACCACCACCACCAGCTATATGTCCGGTAAAGAGGAAAGATGATACTGTTTTGCTTGAAAGGATCGTGCCCGTACCCGGTACAAAAAAGCCTCAATATTAACCTAATTTCTGTAATTTGAACATCAGAGGTCAACAGGAACCCGGGTTTGCTGTTTTCGGTTGCAAAGAAGAAGTCCGAAATTAGGTCCAAAAATTACAAAACCTTTGACTATCCCTGGTTTTTCTAAAACGAGGTAGCGCTTTGTCTCAATGGTCTACAAATTGATTGATTGCTTGGTGGAGGCTCAATTGTGATGTAACATGGATACTTTAGGTACTATATCCTATCCATCCATGCAAGCATGTAACCAAGATGTAACACGTTCAATCCGTTAGTTTGACATTTTGGAAATTTGTGTAGTAGCGCGAGAATTAATTTCGGAAAACAAACCATCTGCTCTTATATTAATATCGATATTTAAGCCTAGACTGCTAGACCTAGCATCTAAATCAAATCAAAAGAATTTTATTAATTGAAATCAACAGGATTATTTTGAATCGTCTTTTCGTTTAAAATTACTCCTGTTCCAACGCGACCAAGCCTAGAAGAAACAGGCAACAAACACGGCTTGTTTCAGGCAAACTATTTTTCGTAATGAGACCTTTTTTGTCATATATAAAAACATGAACAATGAGGTGGCTCTATTCTTTATAGCAGGGTTTTTAGCTCGTATTAGTTGACTAACGCTTGAAATTAGGTAGAATAAAGCTACCGCATTTTGTTTTTGAACTTTAGCATTAGTAATATAAGATAAGGTAAGATAAGATATTCGTAGGATTGAAGAGTTCCGATGATTCAAATATTATTATTATATTATTATTCGATGATTTTGAGATATGAGTCAATTAGAAAGCTACCGGTGTCTCGAGTCTCAGCTAAGTAAAGTGCTAATGATGGTGCTAATGCAACTAACTATAAAATGAAGGTCGCGTTTGTTTGTAAGCCTAGTCGATCTTATTCCCGTTAGTTACTGCTTTCTTATGATTCAGATTTTTAGTTTTAGAATACAGTGGATAGAAATTCTAAATCGTATTAGAACTGGACGACGCAGTTCGTGTATGCTACGAAGCATTCTATCGGGGAGGTCTTTATCCAGCAGTGAACTTCTATATAGAAGTCGACTGCTGTGCATATGATGATGATGATGATTGGAAATCCCAACTGACTAAACAAACCCAAGTTGCCTTTGATGTGCGCCAACTTTGCCATTTTGCCAAAAGCCGTTCATATTTGGAAAGGAATTTCATAAGGAAAACATTGTTTAGAAAAGTTAGCATAATACCATCCATCAATAAAAACTTCGACATGACATGGAGTGAACTGCTGGCGCAGTTAGATAACGTATCTCCTTTCTGCCTTATCATCATCAGCATCATCACTCCATTCTACACATCCACTGTTTTGTTTTTTGGGAATTTGCCGTGTAATCACCACGCTTGGCAGGAGGATTGATGATCGCAGTGTTGTTAAGTACCTACTCAGGCGGGTGCTGCTGCCCATGGTGTACCCTTACCACCTTACCCTTAATACCCTTAGACGGCTTTTATAACATCCACATGAGGATACTGGAGGAGGGGGTTTGTTTTTAGGCCGTGTTAGTGGTTCCACTACAGATTGTATTTGCCTTACCTTGCCTTTTTGCGAAATGCCGTGGTAGGTATATCAGGCCTATGAAAAGAACTCTCCGTATCCTCCCGTGGATGTTTAAAAGCCGACTAAGAGATTACACTAGGGATGGTCAGCAGCATCCACCTGAGTACTCAACACCAATACTGCGATCACCAAACCGCCTGTCAAGCGATTATGGTAACTCTCCCATTGCATTCTACGGGGGAGGCCTCGTCCAACAGTTGACGCCTAACGGCTGATGATGGTGATGATACGTGAAATAGTTTTATTGAAGTTTTACAAGAACTTGTGCCCTAACACACTCCTTTTCTTTTTCAGCCCGAAGATGTAGATAGTGATGTCAAGACCGACCAAGCTAACTTCACAGACTTCGTGCCGAACTCACTCAACATCCCGACGATATCTCGGATCCTCTCTGGCTCCAATGGAAGGAAAGAGGATATCCCGGACGTCCTCCTCAGAACCGTCACAGCAAAACCTCAGCACACCCAAGAGAAAACTAGCAAAAGTGACATTTTTATTACTAAAGAAACCGGTGTGACACTATCAGATTCAAATAGAGACACAAGTACGGAAGGAGTATTAGCAGTTTTAGATCCAGAGATGAATAACTTAGATAGGCCGTTGATTGTAGAAAATGGTGAAACAAATACAAGAAGGAATTTACAGTACTCGACTAAGATAAACGATAGTAGGAAGGAAGATATCATGCCAGCTACGACTATAGGTTTTGAGCTCAAAGACCCTGAAATGTCTACGGAGAGGTATCACAATTTAGCGAATGTGAATTTGGATAAGAAACTTAAGGATAAAGGTAGTGAGCCTATTCAAAGGACGGGAGAAAATTGGTCGTTCGCGTGGAATGTCCATATTTACTTTGCAACTGTTATGTTTACTATTCTAGCTGTGTACTCAATTTTCAAAATAATTATTTACAACAAATTCACACACCTTTTCACACAATACTACTTCATTATCCTACACTTGATTTTGGTTTTAGTGTGTCTTATGAGGATATTTTATATGTGCTACGATCCATATAATATAAATAACTCCTTGCCAGTTTTCATCAGTGAAATTTTGCTCCATATTCCAGAAATATTCCTGAGCATAGCGTTCGCTTGCACCATATTATTCCTCTTAAACAATAGCATTAATTTTAAGAACACATGTTGTGCGTGTCTCATTCGTCCTAGGACGATCATCGTCGGTGGGGGATTGCATCTACTCTCCTGTCTTATGCTACATATCTTTGAAAATAGTAACACTGTGTTAGGACTTACTTGTCAAATTATATTTATCATGGTCTGTCTCGTTTTAGGGTTATGCTATATCTACGTATATAAAACACTGAAAACTATATTGGAGAAGAAAAGCCATACGTATATCAATGGCTTCCAGAATTTGTATCAAGCTATCCATATAAACTTAGCAACAGCCTTGCTGTTCGTTTTATTGGCTGGATTACAAATCTTTGGAATCTTCGGCATCAAGAACCAAGTAAACATGACAAAGTTCAACTGGTTACAATGGGGATACCAGCTTTCCCTAAGGGTAATAGAAATCAGTATAGTAGCTCTTATCTCCTGGGTGATAAGCCTCAAAGTCGGTATAGTCGCGCTACAGAATGAGAAAGCAGATGGGAACAAAATATCTGGTATGAACCTTTTCGCTTGTGCTGCAGCTGGGTCTAGCAACGAACAGTTCGAGTCTGACTATCCAGCTATATGCAACACAAACACCAATCTTCATACGTATACACTAAGAACTGGCAAGCCAATCTACGAAGGAACCAGTCACCATCCAAACACACCTGATCCGTGCTGTGGTGGGCCAGTGTTGGACCATCAACGTTTTCAGCTCAATACTTTGACTGGAAACTGTGACACCAACTCTGGAACGGAAAACTATTCCGGCCACAGTTCAATAGCCAATGCTGGCCATAGCAGTTCGACAGAGTCTAGCAACGCGGCCTCCAGCCAAGGTGTGACCAACCATTTGATCAAACACCATCCAAATCTTGCCTACAACGGCATAGAGTCGGCATCTGACGACCATTACTCGAACTGTGACCCTGCCATCCAATCTTTACAAGGAGATGACCCTTTAGACCACGAATACAACGTCATCCAATACGGCAGCAACAGCGATTTCATCCGAGATATCAAAAACCAGAACTACAACGGAGGTTCGAATCGAAGCTCCCACAACTTCAAACACATGTCTTACGACAGAGCTTCTTCAAGAACGAACAGCAATCCCAGAAAAAAGCATAGACCTAAAAACAAGAATGTCCAGAACTGTATGACGATGGGTTATGACTCCATGGGACACCATTACCACCAACCGCACTTACCCGACGAATACGGGAACTACGAGTCAGAGAACGCGTCGTACCACGCTTCTGGTATCCAAACTCTAAACCCCAATAGAAGTTTCGGCAATGAATGTCCAGTAAGAAGTTCTCAGCGCAGAAATTCTCCGTTGACGGTTAACTCCAGTGGTAGCCAGAAACGCGGTAAAGGGAACAATTTCCCAGATAGGCCTAAGTCTACCGATCTTTACGGGTTTTCGGAAGAGCCTAGCGAGAGGCCGTACCCTACTCCAGCTCCTAGGAATTGTAGTTACGAAGCTTCGTACTCCCAGCCACAGGATGAAGTTGCTCAGCCGGATGGCAACAGTATGCTGGTTGCTCAAGACGGTTTCGTCAGGTTCCGACCATTGGAAGACCCACCTACCTGATTTACGATTACGCTGTCATGCACAGCGGATAATCTGAGTTTCTGATAGTGGCATTTGCTCTGTCAAGAGCTTACTTAAGGAAATTCGGCAACTGTTCTGATCGTTCTGCCTATCTTAAGATTGGCGTGTTGGCTGCTAAGCACCCATTTAAAATGTTGGTCAAGATACAGAAAGTGTAATGTATTTTGTCTCGTATAATACGACATCTTTTGATTTCGAGTTTTTAAATAGAGCCAACAATATTGTAACTTATTATGTGCGATTTTCTCATCCGAGATACGGCATTTTTACACCGTTGTAAAAGTAGTTTGTATCAGAAAAACTTAATTGTAAGTAAAATAAAATAATATCATTATGAATGTAACAATTTTTAAGAATATGTAAAATTGTAAATGTTTTAAAATAAGATATTATTATTAATCGAAATACGGCCTTTTGTACATAGCATTTTACTTTTATTAATAAGTCAGTTTATTTACTAAATAATACAGGCCCATTTAATATCCTACATTAATTGCCATTTAAGTTAATCGATTGTTAGCGTGTAATGTAATGATAATATAATTGTGATATATTAAAGTTTGTTTTAACAAATCTGTCCATAAAAATATGAGGATAAAATATTGAAGTCCGTCTGTAAACTGGCCATTAAATATTTATCGACATTATTCAATCAAATCAAATATAACTCCGAATTTCTCTGTAAATTATTACTAAAATGTATTGTACGTTATCTCATTGTAAATTTAATTTAAATGACCCCACAACAACATCTGACATAAATAAATTAATTTAAAAACCTGAAGATTGTATATGTCTTGTGTACTCTGATTTTTAATCTTAGACAATTTTTGTAAACAAAGAAATGTCAAGATATGCCACTGTGTGTATGTGTATATACACATATGATACACATACATGACACTTATACACACAGTGACATTTCTTTGTTTACAAAAATTGTCTGAGATTAAAAATCAGAGTGTAACTGTACAATGATATAAACAGTTATTTTGTATACCAACATGACATGTAACGAAAATGGAATCTGACGGATGTGATCTAAATCAACATAACACCTTAGAATAATGACTAAAGCACCATAACACCCAACAGTCACATGCATAGTCCAGTAGAGTAATTCTGTAAACATCACTCGAACCTCGAAGAGCTGAATCCGCGGTGAGATTCAAATTTCGTATTCTGTACAACTCGAAAACGCCTGTGGCGCCTCACTGAAGAGCGTTCGAAGTGAGTGCGGTCACTTGAGTGAATTCGAGTTAGACTTCGAGTTTTTACAGAATGATCTACTGATCCCACACTAGGATTTCCTGCGTCGTGGGTATCAAGGAACGAATACCTTGGTACCACAACACCCAGACCCGGAACAAATATTTGCAGATCATGCAAACATTTGTCCCGCAGCGGGAATCAAACCCGAACCTCTTGCATGTCAGCCGCCTACTGCGCCACGAAGGTCGTCAGGATTCTATGATTTTTGTATTTAACTGCACAATAGCAAAGCTAGTTATCGCGACTTCATCCGAATTTTACCACAATCCTGCCATATTTGCTAATAATTTAAAAAAGCTAGTAAAATCCCGAGTAGTAAAGATTCTACTTGAGATTTTAATGTTCTTGTATCTTGCCTATTACATAGTTGGCTATGTTTTCAATAAAGGTCTCTACGTCACCATTCGTTAACAGTAAACTGTCTAGATAGATAAATTGTAAAAATAAAAAATGACGTTGCAACAAATAGATGATTTACAGGTGTTAAGGTTGAAACAAAATCCATACATTTTTGGGTTATTTTTTACAGTAAAGTTTGTGCAAAACTTTATTTTAAGGTTCACGCGTACACCTCAAAATTTACGGCTGAATTAAGCTTCAGCTCTCTCTAAATTTTTTCTGGTTTTAAAAAGCTAATACGGCGAATCTTTTTAAGTCTTGCTTGTCTGATTATTATCTAGAAAATTTTATGAAGATCTAACAACTAGTTATTAAATAAATGAGAAACTACGTTTTTTCGCCTGGCTTCAGTTTCCTTTTAGTTTAAAAACTAAAAGTCGATCTTTACAAAATTTTGTTGATATCGTCGGATAAGACTTGTTAAAGTATACAGTGTTCTAGATTTTAAAAAAATAAACCAGAAACAGAGATATAGAGATTTATATCTTTTTCTTTTGAGATTATATTTGAAACGTAATTCAGCCGAAAACACGAGGTGTACGTGAGTATCTTAATTGAAAAAAATAATTTTTACTGTTCACAAATACACACATTAATTTCAGTAGACGAAACTGTCTTAACTGAATAAATCTAACATTTAACATATTCATATTCATATTATTTTACATAACATTTCTCAGAATTCCTTCACACCTGTAAAACAGAACTAAATAAAATTCCTATGTAAATAAAAATATTAATCTAAGTAATATTATTATAAGCACGGTTGGTAATTACGGCGTAACCACTGTCTACGCGAGAAGATTGACTTATAGTGAATAATCACTATGCATAACGAGATTTGTAAATTGTATAAAAAAAATTGTATTGATTTTGTTCGTACGATGTAAGTGAAATTCATACTTCGATAAAAGGGTTAAAATGACGTAACTCACTATGCTACACACGACGTAACATAACCCTTGCCAAATCGGCATAAGTGTGGCCTAAGCATATTTTTTATTGAATTCCAGTTTTTATTTAATGTATCTAAAGAGTTTTCTTTTAATTTGACGGTTTTAAAAATGTGTAGTTAAGATATTCACTATAAGTTAATCTTATTGAATCTTGTATATACAAAGGGCTACGAAAAGTACCATTTTTGTTTGTAAAATATAATTTTCTTTTATAATTAAAGACTGTACCTATATTGTTTAGGTATTATTTTAATAAAAACGATTAAAATGTATGATAATAAAAAACGGTATTGAAAGCGCGTTGTTTTATTTACCCCCTTAGCAAATCCACCTTCCTCCCGGACCCGGTGTTCTCAGATGGGTATATTAGACACAAACCAATTTATTAAAATAAATGCATTGCCAAAAAATTAGGGAGTATTATTATGACATTCATTTATTTAAAATATCGTTACAAAAATATATTTTTTACTTGTAGAAATACCTACTATCTACAAAAAAATAATAAGTATAATAAAACATTATAGTAAAAAATATATATCTAAATGGGAAACCTCCGGCCGCGGAGCAAGGCCCAAGCGGTCGGAGGCTAGGGCTGCAGAGAGAGGAACCTCCTGACTATGCGTGCCGAGTCCAGGAGTACTGCCTTCTGAATCTGACCCTTGATCCAACCATTTAGTGAGAGCCTCTCAAGGTATTGGTCGAGGCTCTTCGCTATAAGTCCATTCACAGAAACATCTACCGGGACGACGATAATCGTCGAATCGACATCCCACATGGCGGTGATCTCGAAGGCCAAGTCAAGGTACTTGCTTAACTTGTCCTTCTCGGCTTTCACGAGATTAGCATCATGTGGGATAGTGACGTCAACAAGTATCGCCCGGCGTTCCGACCGATCTACTAGCACGATATCAGGCTTATTGGCGACAATAGTCCTATCCGTGATGATAGATCGGTCCCAGTAGAGCGTGGCACGGCCATTCTCAAGAACCGGCTGCGGCATGTACTTATAGTACGGCACCTCAGGTCCGATAAGGTCGAATCGGAGAGCAAGTTGCTGGTGGATGATCCTAGCTACTTGGTTGTGTCTGTGCAAATACTCCGAGTTAGCAAGATGTGATAGCCTGAGGGATTCTCCGGGACGATGACATGCTCTACAGATGTCAACCGTCCCGTCCCTCATGATGTACTTTCGATAGTTGTTCGTCCTGATAACCTCATCCATAATCGCACAGACAAAACCCTCGGTTTCCCCAAAGAGGTCACCGAAACGTAGCCAGTTTACCGAAGCGAGCAGTTCCACATCGGGTCCCGTAAGGGCCTTGTAGAACCGCCCTTGCAGTTCCTTGCTCTCCCATACGATCTTGCGGTCCTGAGTGCTCAGCACCGATGGTTTGCGCCAGTTCTTGTCAACTGTTACGACATCGTGAAGCATCCCGCACTCGACGTGGAGGAAGTAGTCCCTGAGATAGCACACCTCGCGGTTGTGGAGGGTCTTGGCATTTAAAAAGCCCCGACCTCCACATTTCCGCAGGATGTACATTCTCATGTGTCGCATACGGTGGGTCGTTAGCAATTGACGAACCCTACAATCCAGGGCATCTAACTCGTCTGCGTCCACCTTAGTATGCCAAAGGTGTATACGAGTAGGGGCATAACCCAGCCGTTAAAGGCACGAACCTTGTTGCCACCCGACAAAAAACTGGTAAGTACTTTTACCAGGCGGCAAAAGAAATGCTCCTTTACCGACTGCTTTATTTTAATCTACCATACCCAACGACTCGGACATACCAAGGTATTTGTAGGTTTCAACTTGTATTATTATTATTGTTATCAAACGAGCAGCACGCTGCAGGAGTAGTCCGGTTACCAGATATCGAATGACTATGTAATAGGGGCTACCGCTGTTATTCGGTATTAAATATCCAGCTATCCGGAAGTTATTCAAAATACCGGGCAAGCTGGAGGCTGCAGGAGTACCGAATACCAGATATCCAAAATACCTAAATTTATCCAATAGTCAGTATAGTAATTTATTCATAATATTCATTATACGTCAAAATAGTAGGTACGACGTTGTAGCCAGCTAAGTAACTAAGTAAAGTTGTAGTAGTAAGTAGTATTATAAATACGATTGGCCAAAATAGAGTACAATACTTTATTATAAAGTACGGGTGTCAACCCTAGAGGAAACTGCACTGCACGAATCGGCGGCCGCTGTCGATTTATAGCGACGCTTGCAGTTGTTGCAGCAACTGTCAACGGCTGCCGCCGACGGGTGTAGTTAACATCGTGCCGCTCGTGTATCGTGCAAAGCCTTCCGTTCCTGAGTAAATTGGTCTTAACAGACACAGGCAGACAACAAAGTAACTATTAGGGTCCCGAACGCCCGTTTTTTACAGTTGAGGTACGGAAACCAAAAAATCTAGGAAGAAATCCTTTTGTGTTGGTTGCGGACACGTTTCCCGCAGCGGGAAAAGTGTTTGTATGATCTGCAAATATTTGTTCCTGGTCTGGGTGTTGTGGTACCATGGTACTCGTAGTTCCTGATACCCACGACACAGGGAAACCTAGCAGGACTACTTTTGTGACTGTTTTGTGTTATTCTGGGAAACCAGCCTGATAAGCCCGTTTCAGTTCAAATAAAACCAAATGTTTATTAAACAAATTGTATTTAATAAATTAACTGATCTTACGATAAAACTACTTATTTTAAAACAAATTCTTTACATGTTGTATAAAATACAAATTATCGTAGCTTCACTAGTTCACCTGGGTGATTTCCCACTAGTTCACCCTATGGGTATGGTTAATTGGTGTCGTAATGGTGAACTATTTTTCCTAGTTCATCTTGAAAATAAAACTAGGTAGGCTTTACCAGAGGGCCTAGTCTACAAAAGCAACTACAAGGGCGTGTGGTGTACACAACACTGTACTCGCTTGAAAATACTAATATAATATACTTACATAATCGTTAATCGTAATTGTTAAAAAAATCACACCTAGCGAACACTTTCAGAACATCAATTTCCATGCAAAAATCCGCCCAAAAACAAAAATAGACCACACGCCCATATAGTTATTTATTACATTTGTAGACTAGGCCCTCAAGACTAAAACGTCGCCCTTTAGATACTCTCACATCCTCGACCATCGCTCTACGCAGGAGTTCACAATACGTCGGTCCCGTGTTTTCGAAATGACGTCACATCTCTTATGAAAACCATAATTTTGAATGGTAGCTAACCACGTGGCGCTGAGTTTTGCTCCGATTTGTTCACACAGACTGTATCAAACTATTTCTGTCAAAACCAGGCAATTTCATCGCTTAATACAAGAACATTATTTATTTACAAAGGTAATAAAATTACAAGTATATTTACAAATTTAAAAAATACAAATGCAACAGTTTATCGTTCTAAAGACTGCTGTAAACGATCTAAAGTTAGCTCAACTGATCCAAATCACTACCAGACGGAAGCGTCTGCGAGACGCTGGCTGCATTGCCACGCTGAATAGCAACACCAATGCATTGATCCAGATAAGAGCCAGCTCACGGGTCACACTACGGCCAGGCGCCCCCTTATCTTTTTTATGTGACAGAACCTCTGCCTAATCAGGTCGCGTTCACCTAGGACGCGACCTACATGACATTGCAGTGCGCAGGGTGACTCAGACATAAATATGAAAAGTCTTGTGTGTGTAATTTCACCAGCACCCATAAACCCCGCCTCCGTGTCATTGTTAGCCTACTATGGAAAACCATAAAATATGGTTAACTAGTGGAAAAAGTTCCCTCTTCACCCAGGTGAACTGGTGGGAAGCTACCGTGTTTATGTATAAGTTTTATCTACAAACAAACAGTCATACAATAATTTGTAGGAAAGTCATGTAGGTTGTTTTTGAAAACACAAGGACTCTGAATCGTTAACTCATCGTCGTTGCATGTGAATATCCTGACAAATTTGGCAAAGCTGACATATTTTGATGTTTGAAGTCAAAAATAGTTGGCATTCAAACAATAAAACTTCAAAATATTAGGGTACGTTTACACGCTTGCGAAGACTTGGCCGTCGTCCACAAACTCCAATCCTTCACAAACGCTCGAATGCCATTTATACGCTTGCGAGTGAGTCAGTGTTTCCCCGACAGGCAAGCATGGCGGACACGGACGCAGTTGTTTCGGCTCTTGCATTTGGCTTGAAATATTATTTTGATTTGAAATGTTTGACCATGTACTCATAGCGACACGCGATGTTACTTAGCGCAGTACAAAGCACAACCATACGGTGCAAACTCGTGATGCGGCACTAACTGCGCCCTTTGATCTGTGTTCAAAAACCGACACTAGACCGGATCGGCGACAAGCGTCTACAAGCGCCCGCACGCCAAGCCAACAGCCCGTTTAGACGCTTGTGTTTGTGGAGGGTTGTCGAGGCTTGCCAAGCGTACACGCTAAAGGACACATACAAGGCTACAGGTACACGTAAGGAGCGTTGTAAACGTACCATTACACAATTCTAAGCCCTCCTTCGTTTACATTCAATTCTGCTTTAAAATGCATTGTTAAAGTCAAAATATTAAATAAATTGTAAAAATTGCTAGAATTTTTTGTAAAATATATAATAAAATTAATTGTAACCGGTAATTAATACTACCTATCCTAAAACAATTTTACAAACATAGTCTAAATATTAAAATATATTAAAAGTTATAACAAAAACATTTTACTCACCTTAAAACTCCATTTTGTATATTTTTTACTAAATAGAAAAAATATTTAAAGTCCAGTTACCTAAATAATAAATACTAATTAAAAACATGCTGTTAATATCAAACGGAATAATGTATGTAATTTACATTTAAATAGCTTTACTAAGTAAGGGGGTTAGAAGGTACAACAGGAAACTTTTCGAAAAATTTAAGGAGTAAAGTCAAAATTAACAATTACAATGTATATCAAAAATACACGTCAAACTCGTGATTAGTTATTGCTAAAATACATGTGTTATTACAATATTGCTAAAATACATATGTAATTAAATCAAAAACTCGTGTATCAATAATGCTAAAATACATGTGTAATTAAATCAAAAACTCGTGTATATTGCTAAACATGCATGTGTAATTAATTGAAAAACTCGTGTAACAGTATTGCTGAAAATACAATTGTGTACTTAGTAAATTAAAAACTTGTGTATAGATAGATAAAAATACATGAGTATTAACTAAATTAAAAACACGTGTAGCAATATTGCTAAAATACATGTATCATCATCACCAGCCTGTAGACGTCCACTGCTGGACAAGGCCTCCGGAATAATCAGGAAGAATAGACCCCTCCGTTTCCTCCCATGGATGTAGTAAAAGCCGTACTAAGGGATTAAAGCAGGAAATGGGCAGCAGCATCCACCAGAGTACTTAACACCAATACTGCGATCACCAATCCGCCTGCCATAATCACCACGCTTGGACACAACACGGCCAATATCACAACTAAATTAAAAACTGTTTAACTTTATACATTATAAGAATTTTATACATTGTCAGAACTTTATACATTATTAGAATTTTATACATTGTCAGAACAGTTGTGCGTGCGTGTGTGTGTGTGTGTGTGTGGGTGTGTGTGGGTGTATGAATGTTGTGTGTGTGTGTGTTGTTGTTTTGTTGCAATGTCAACTAGAATCATCACTTCCTATAATTTTATTATTTTTCCTAGATGAAAACTCTTCACTCAACGCCTTCATAACTTGCGCATGAGTTTTCCCCTCCTTATGAAAAGCATAATTGTCCTTTACGAATTTTGCAAATTCGTTCATATTGCCTTTCCTAGCCGGCGTGGAGATCACGACGCCATCTTTGTTTTTCTTGTTGATAACGATCTCGAATGTGCCACGGCAGTAGCCGCAACATTTTTTCGTTATGTCTATTGATTTTGAATGGCGTTGGATGCTGGAAGATGGAAAAAAATATGATTAGTTTTCAAATCAAAGTTTTTCATTATTTTTTATTTTACACCACGTACTATTCCCCTGCTGACGTTTCGTTGACCATTTTGAAGTCCTTCCTCATGAGCAGCGACCGCGACCACGCTCGAAGGTCGTGAGATGGGAACTGCCGTGATCACCACGCTTGGCAGGCGGATTGTTGATCGCAGTAAGTGAGTAAGTACTCAGGCTAGATGCTGCTGCTCATCCATGCTGTTTTCATCTCTTGGTAATCTCTTAATAAGGTTTTTACTACATCCACAGGAGAAGGAGGGGTCTATTCCGAGGCCGGACACACCACGGCACAAGAGTTTAGTAATAATCATTAATTACCTGTATCCGCACGTGGTGCACTTGTACGAGTACTTGAAGTGTATCTCAAGATCGTGACATCTTGATATCTCGCCAAGCTCAGGGTACACTCTCAGAGCTTTGGCAGCCCTGAAACCGAAATTACAAATAATATTTGTTATAGGGTACCTTATCCGTACGAGACCCTATTACTGAGCCAACGCCGTCTTTCAGTCTGTCTAGATCTGCCACGGAGTACCTACATCTAAGCACCCGTACAAGTAGCGGTACGAAACTCTAACGCTGACCGTTATTGCACAAATCAAATCAAATCAAAATAATTTTGATTTATTGAAATCACAAGGATCATTTTGAATCGTCTTATATAAACTTAAATTACTCCTGTTCCAACGCGACCAAGCCTAGAAGAATCAGGCAACAAACACGGCTGGGCTTACATAAATGGTCCGTCTTATCACTAGGTGAGAAGCGCCTGTGTGGTGCCTCGGAGCAAGCAGTTGCTGATACATAGTAAATGAGAACTTAAAAACCTTAGGAAGGTAGTCAAAAGTAAATAAACATCACCAAAAGTATGCAAGACAGCACACGCTACGCTTGTTATACTTATAAATAAAAATCTAATAGAAACATGTCAAAATTCAAAATTTAAATATTATTTAGTCAATAGGATTTTTTGACAGAAGTCAAAAGTAAGGTATCTTGGGGGAATCTCTATCTATCTTATACTAATTGTATTGCGTGCGCGACAGCACCCATGCGAAACTATGCCTTACGTGCCGCTACTTATAAGAGATAGCCGGTTAACATTTTCACAGACTATGTTTTGTTTACATGTTTTTGTTTTTTATGGATTGAGACGTGGATGCTAACTGCATAGACAAGCTCAAAGTCGCGCAGCAGGCTAGTCACAGGCTAGTGGTTGTCAGTTTTACATGTCAATCGTTCTCCATCGGCAATATGGCCGGCCGATTCTGAGAGCTATGTCGTTGATCTTGGTTCTTCTACGGATCGGACCAAATAAGGACCAAGAGAGAGCTAGTGGTATGACAAACGATCTTACCATTTCTTCCACAAAGGTCCATGTCCAGCCCTTAGCTCTGCGTCAACGAGCCAAGTGGCAGCGTGGCATAGTTCATGCACTAAGGTGTCCCTTAACCGTTGCGGGGCGTCCACAACTTTGGAGGATAGCTTGATACTGGAGGTGCGGATGCGATCACCCTTAGAATTCTTAGTGAGACGGTTCGTTGTGGTACTGGAAATTGAAAAGAAACAGCTGTTAGTGTTCTGATAAAAATTGGAACACAATATATAGTTACAGAAGGCAAGCACAGTACAACAAGCGATAACAGGCGCACGCAAAATATTTGTACGATCTGCAGATATTTGTTCAGGGAGTTCTGGGTATTTTTCTATGTATAATAAAAAATATCTATCTATGTAATATATTGTATTAAGTAAGTATATCCAGTTATCTAGTACCCATAACACAAGCTCTGCTTAGCTTGGGGCTAGATAATGCTGTGTGAAATGTCCAGCATTTATTTATTTATTATTGGTGATTGCAGTATCATTAGCTTTTAGACTGCTGGAATTGGCCACCCCCATAAAATACAATGGGGTGATTTGCCATAATCACCAGGCGGATTGGTGATCGCAGTATTGGTGATGAGTACTCAGGTGGATGCCGTTGCCCATCCCCTGGTGTAATCCTTTCGTTGGCTTTTATGACATCCACGGGAGGAGATGGAGAGGTCTATGCTTCGGCCGGAGACGTTACGGCGATTTCCTCAATTGGCCTCTGTATGTGGGATAGGTAACTAGAATTTTCTTTTCAAATATTTACAACTTACCTTCCATTGAAACTCCATAGAATTGGGTTCAGCTATTCCCAAGATAAGCAAACAGACAAAACATTTGAAATTAAAAAAAAAAATTAACCGCCTTCAAAAAAGGTGGTGGTAATCAATTCGCTGGGTACCTAAGTACTTTTTGTATTTAATTATGAACAAATAATGATTCCAAGGTGGACCAATTAACATTTTACGAGTATTTTTCTTTATCATGTAATGAAAATGTTTTCCAAAAAATTTCAAAACTAGTTACATTCAAAGTTACTAATACTTACCATGTACATTGAGCATGAATAAATAAATTGAAATTGAAATTTTCAGTCAATTCAAATCTCGATTCGGTCAACTTTCAGTGTGATTTTAAAATAATTACGTATACATTTAATTTCAGGCCAAAGATCCACAGTGTTCCACATCATCATCATCATGTTTACATCCATTGCTGGACGAGCCCCCCCCCCCATTCCATTCCCCTCCATTGAATATAATAAAAATAAATCATAATCAATAATCGTGGTCATACGCATATCACCACGCTTGGCAGGCGGGTTGGTGATCGCAGTTTGGTGTTAAGTACTCAGGTGGATGCTGATGCCCATCCCCTGGTGTAATCCCTTAGTAAGGCTTAGTGAGTAAGGATAAGGAGCGGTCTATTCTAAGACCGGCCACACCACGGCACCACAAGGCACGGCACATTATGTTAATAAAAATAATAATTATTAATTAAATTCGGTAATCCTGAGTGTCTCATGTTATGACATGAGACACTCAGTACAATATAGGCTAATTTTGGTTAACATACCCATCGGAACTCCTAAATTTCGCACTCTATAGTACAATCTAGGCTAATGATGGTTAACTTACCCAGCGGTACTCTTGAGTGTCCCATCCGATAGTACAACCTAGGCAAACTATTATTTACTAACCCAGCGGTACACCTTAGTTTCCCATCCTATAGTACAATCTAGGCTAATGATGGTTAACTTACCCAGCGGTACTCCTGAGTGTCCCATCCTATAGTACAATCTAGGCTAATTATTATTTACTTACCTAGCGGTACACCTTAGTTTCCCATCCTATAGTACAATCTAGGCTAATGTTGGTTAACTTACCCATAGGCACTCAGAAATTTCCCACTCCATAGTACAATCTAGGCTAATGATGGTTAACTTACCCAGCGGTACTCCTGAGTGTCCCATCCTATAGTACAATCTAGGCTAATTATTGTTTACTTACCTAGCGGTACACCTTAGTTTCCCATCCTATAGTACAATCTAGGCTAATGTTGGTTAACTTACCCATCAGTACTTCTAAGTTTCCCATCCAATAGTACAATATAGGCTAATGGCGTTTAACTTACTATCGGTACTCCTGTGTCCCATCCTAAAGTACAATCTAGGCTAATGTTGGTTAACTTACCCAGCGGTACTTCTAAGTTTCCCATCCAATAGTACAATATAGGCTAATGGCGTTTAACTTACTATCGGTACTCCTGTGTCCCATCCTAAAGTACAATCTAGGCTAATGTTGGTTAACTTACACATCAGTACTTCTAAGTTTCCCATCCAATAGTACAATATAGGCTAATGGCGTTTAACTTACTATCGGTACTCCTGTGTCCCATCCTAAAGTACAATCTAGGCTAATGTTGGTTAACTTACCCATCAGTACTTCTAAGTTTCCCATCCAATAGTACAATATAGGCTAATGGCGTTTAACTTACTATCGGTACTCCTGTGTCCCATCCTAAAGTACAATCTAGGCTAATGTTGGTTAACTTACCCAGCGGTACTTCTAAGTTTCCCATCCCATAGTACAGGCATGTCAGCGTCGAGAGCATCATCAAATATGGCTTTGTTGAACTGTTGGTACAGTCGCCTCGTCAGTTGTTCCCGTAGTGTTTTATAGTTGTCCCTGTATTGTATGGCTTCTATGTGGCACCGCCATGATGGGACGTTGTCTGAAATTATTTAACATTTTTTTTTATTGTTTGAACTATCATAGCCCTCTTTCCTTGTCGTTTCCCTGATGGATGAAATGAATAACAAGAATGACATGAAATCAGTACAATTATTTGACAGATATCATCTTGTATCACACGGAGTGCTCTTCTATATGTAATGAAGACCTCTGTGGCGCAGCGCGCGAGTAGCCGGTTGAGACGCATGAGGTGCGGGTTCGATTGCCGCTACGGGAAAAATGTTTGTATGATCTGCAAATATTTCTTCCGGGTCTGGGTGTTATAGTACCATGGTACTAGTTGTTTCTGATACCCACGACAGGGAATCCTAGTGTGGGATCAGAACTACGTATGTGACTGTAGGGTGTTATGTTATGTTTTCAAACAAGACTTTTTACAAAAAAGGTACATTATAAAATAAGATTAAGTCCATATATCTATATAGACTTTTGTCGACCCAGGCATTTTGCTCACCGAGGTTTTACAATCCAGGCTATATACCTTATTATAGACCTTGTATTTTTTTTTATATTTTTTGGCCTTTAACTCCTATATACAGGGTCTAGTTTACATATCTATAGTTTAGGTGTTAGGGATTTGAGTATGCATAACAGTAACTATTTAATTATCTACCGTAACCATTATTATTGGTTATTTAATGTATCTAATGTATACGTTCTATTTAATGAACTTCTGATTAATAATTGTCCTTACATTTTTCATATGTAAGGATCTAATAAATAAATTATTTTTTTCACGTGGTATCTATACAGGGTGTAAAAAGACAGCTCCCGAATACTGAAGGTACCGGTAAAGCTACCTATGTATATCATAGCTATATAAAATAGCTTTCGCTTGAGAAGTAAATCATACCGGAGAAAATCTTTTTTTTCGTTTAGTATCGGATTTGTCAGCCAGCAATGTACGCATTTATTCCGGCCGCGCCATTATTTCTCATGTGGGTTTCTTGGCTTTTTTTGACGTTTTTATTTATTAACGTGTTTATGATGGAAAATAGTTTTTTGTGTTCCTTTAACGATATTTTATAGATATTAATAAAGAAAACACGAAAAAAGCGGACCAAAAGTGAGCATTTTTTTTTCGTTTTTTTTCAGCTTAATTACATAGGTGGACACATAATTAGAGACACCCCCTAGTTGATCACAATAAACATGATTTTGGCACTACCATTAGCCAAAGTAGGTATTAAATTTAATGTAATTGTTACTAAATCATACATTACGTTGTATTCTTAAAAATAAGGGACAAAAAAAAAGTGTTGCTTGGTATTTAGACACTGCTCATTATATCCGAATCTAATACAAACTTTTTGAGCGTACCTGTAGCTGGCCAGCTAATTAAAGACAGTGAACGCTGTGTTCTGAATTTATAAAAATAAAAAGAACTACATTCGATTTTTCATTGTTTTGCCGCGTATTTGCATGAAACGTCGACATTAATTATAACATTTTACTTTTTGTATTCAAATTAATACGTTTTATACCAATCGATATGGGAAAAAACAAGAGTTGCGATTCGTCCACTAGAAAGATAATCTTGAACTTTCATAGCAAAGGTTGGTCATACAGAAAAATCGCAAACTATTTGAGCTGTTCTAAGGACATGGTTATGAATGCTAAAAAGCATTTCAAGAAGTTCAATACGACCGAAAACGTACTCAGAAAACCGAGACCTAGAAAAACTACTCCGCGGGAAGACTCTAGGATGGTGTTGTTGGCAAAAAAGGAACCGTTCAAAGGATCAGAACTGATACGCTCTGAACTGTATGTCGACGGGTGTGTCTGCAAGGACAATTAGACGGAGACTATGTGAGGCAAACTTGTACGGAAGAGTGTCTCGGAAGGTGCCACTTTTGAAAAAGCAAAATGTTAAGGTAAGGTTAGCGTTTGCTAAAAAATATGAACACTGGACTGAACAAGAGTGGAAAAATGTGCTTTTTTCGGATGAAACAAAAATTTATATGATTAATTCTGACGGAAAACAATATGTTAGACGCCCCCCGAACAAAGAAATGGATCCGAAGTACACCAAGAAAGTAGTGAAACATGGAGAGGGAAATATCAAAGTGTGGGGCTGTTTTTCAGGACTTGGTGTCGGACCTGTCAGGAAGATAGAAGGCAATATGGATAAATACCAGTACAAAAATATTTTAGAAGAAACCATGCTGCCCTATTCTGAGCAAAATTTACCGGTCATTTGGACTTTTCAACAAGATAATGATCCGAAACACACCGCAAAAGTAGTTAAAGATTTCTTAAGGAATCAGTTTGTGCCAGTTTTGTATTGGCCCCCGTACAGTCCGGATTTAAATCCAGTCGAAAACTTGTGGTAGTGAAGAAGACAGTGGCGGCAAAGCGTACATCAAACGTCGATCAACTTTACACAGTTTTTACAGAAGCGTGGGAACAAATTCCGGTACATGTTTGTACAAAATTGATCGCTTCCATGGCTAAGAGATGTCGTGCTGTTATTGCTGCAAAAGGACATGCGACCAAGTATTGATACGCATCGGAATACTCTATAAAAATGTGTTAGAAATCTTACGTACTAAAACAATTTCAATGATAACTATTTTTTTTTTATTTGTTGTTATTTAATGAAGTGTCTTTAATTATATGGCCAGATCTTACTTATCTTATTTTTTATTTACACTGCTTACATTTAAGTTTTACCGAATAAAAACCAAGTTTTGTTGGAAATGTTTCGTTATATACAACACAAATTCACACACAATTCAATACACAAAAACAACACAAATAAAAATTAATTGTGCAGCAAGTTACAATGGCAGTCTGATAAAATATATACAGGAGGAATAGCTTAGTTATTTCAATATGCTTCCAGTGTTTTTAATTATGTGACCACCACTGTATATTCAGAATCATGGTCTGAATGCAATGTTTCCGTTTTCGGGAGTAGTCTTTTTACGCCCTGTATATCCTTGATCACAATAAGACGTCGAAAACAAAATTGTAAATTGTAAAAAAAGTACTCAAGTAATAAGTGTACAGACAGACATCATATATACATATAAAATACAGATCCTAAAATCGTTCTTTTGTCATGCACGACGAAAGGGAGAGCTACTTGTATTAATTTACAATTCAAGTCGTCTGCATCAACATCAGCCTGTAGAAGTGCAACTCAAATGCTGAACATAGGCATAGCTCCCATAGAAAGCCACAAAAAACCACCCACAGACTTCCTACAGTCTTAAAAATGTTGTCAATCGTGAGACACTGTGTCTTAGAGTAATGATTATTTAATACATTTACCTGCCAAAGAACCCATGAAGCTCAGTCTGTTAACTCCATTTCCACTCCGAGTGACGTAAACTTGTTCAATTTTCTTTGTCAATCCATCAACTTTATCCGTACTGATACCATCTGCCAATTTACTTCTAATAACATCATCTTTCAACTTACTTTTGATATTATCATCTGTCAACTTACTTCTGATACCATTTGTCAACTTACTTCTGATATCTTCCGTCACCTTACTTCTGATACCATCTGTCAACTTGCTTCTGATATCATCGTCTGTCAGCTTACTTCTGATACCATCTGTCAACTTAGTTCTGATATCATCTGTCATCTTACTTCTGGTGTCTTCTGTCAACTTACTTCTGACACCATCTGTCAAATTATTTTTGCAACCATCATCTATCAACTTACTTCTGGTATCATCATATGTCAACTTACTTCTGACACCATCTCTAAACTGATTTTTTTTACCATCATTAGGTAAGTTATCATTTTCATTTCCATTCATTGTTCTGACTAGTTCCGTGACTGACATACCCTTAATTTTAGTCTTTTTAGTTGTGCTGTTAACATTTCTACTTGTAACTCTTTCCTTTACATCTGGAATACTAGGAACCTTTTCTGTAAATAGTTTCTTTTTCGACTTCTTCTCTGAATAAACAAAATTGGCCTCGCTGCGTTTTAAATCCGAACCGAACAAGTATAACTCCTTATCCCTTTTTAAATCATGTCTGATATTCTCTTTCTCCTCTTCATCAAACTGTAATTTCTTTGAAACACCATCAAAGTTGTCATATTGTTTCGATAACGTTTTGAAAAGTGACGGAATCGATTTCCAAGTTTCCCCGTAAAGGTCATTTAAAAGTTTCTTTTGTGATTGCTGAATTTTGTTGATAGAGCATTTTTCGTAGGACTCATTGGCCGTGTCTTTGGGTGTGGTTGGTATAGGGTCGTATCTAGGTGTAGCACATATGATGTGTTGGGCTGGAGACCACCCGCCAATGCTTGGTCTCGATTCATTGCTGTAAGTTGGAGATTTGAGCTCTTTCGAGCAGTCAAACGATACCTGGAATCAATGTTGGAACATGAACGTGACAAACTACAGTAGGGCACTTACAACGCCTTTTTAACAGTTGCGTTTCAATATAGTTTTGTAACAAAAAAGGTTTTATAATATAAATGGAATAACAAACCAATTCCATCTCTTTTATGAGATAACCTAATGTCCTTCATGTTCCAATAGCAAGGACAAACTACAGGCAAAACGCGTTCATGATTAGGACATGCACATTGTTCAATACTTTGGTCAAAGCAGATGTTGATGTAGATTTATTCAATACCCCAACTAGTAGGCTTAAGCGCTTACTCAGTAACAAATTTTTCTTATAATATTACGTAACTTAACTTCGTATTTATCATTTAATTTCATTTTGTTTTTTGTATCTTCTTTTTTTTCTCTCTTCGTCGTCTACGATTCTTTTTTTTATGTTTACTTGTTTGTGACCTATATGTGAAACTTTTAAATGGCCCTCTGGATACATGTAGTTCTTACATGTATTTTAGTTTATAATCCGAATGTGTAATAAAAGCTGTAAGTTTTACCAAAATTTGTAAAATAAACTGCGCTTTTTATGGTCTATTGTATCTATTTTTGAACCATGAAAATTCTATTGGCTTTAGAGGTCTTGATAAAATTTAACCTTTCGGAAAGTAGTTGTAAGCTACCTACGAGAATGTTACACAATTCTTCTCTTCATCGGCTGATAGAAATCCACTGCTGGATGAGGGTTCCCCCAAACCATGCATAGCATAGAAATCATTGCGTGCAATGATTGGATTAGCCATGAACACCACACTTGGCAGGCGGAGTGGTGATCGCAGTATTGGTGCTATGTACATAAGTGGATGATTCCCATTCCCTTACTCGGCTTAAACAACATCCATGGGAGGAGTTGGATGACCGAGACCACCACGGCCACATGTTACTTGATTAGTCTTCATCACAAATAAAATAAGCCATGTGATGATTTGCAACTTAACTTACGTTCGAATTTGGTTTTTAGACTAAACCACTTTGCTCACAATATTTTCCTGGGTTTAAGTATGAGGTATGGTGAAAACTGCAACATGTTTCCAGAGTCAGATTTTATGAGCAAAGTTCATAGCGGTCAAAGTGACACTTTGAACAAATGGAGGGCACCAGAACACCGAAGCATTTTCTAAATGGTATTCCCGATGGACCAGTCTTATCAATCTGTAATGATGATGATGAATTACTTACATTGCCACATCTGCTCGGTTCCTTTTCCGATAACTCAATTCTCGGTATATCTTCAGATAGTTCACAGGAGTCATCAATCACAATTGGAGAACAGATTTTGGGTTTTCTTTGTAACTGTAAATGAAAAAACTCTTTTGAGGCCTGTATTCCGAAACTAATCTCAAACTGAATTGAGACTTGAACATAAATTTATATAAGTATCCAAACTATATATAGGTATTGTTGTGTGAATTAAATATAATAAATAAATATACAGACATTATAAGATGATAAAATAAGGAAAATAAGTACTAAATTTATTCTTAACCTTTCTTGTTTGAGATTGATTTTGGAATATGGGACTGGGAATTCAAAATTATTGAAGAGTTCTGCGTTCATAGGGTTATTTAAGGTTACTACCAGCATGGAATATCAGATAGGTACCATTACGTGGTATCACAGTAAAATACAAGTAGACAAGGCACTTACACTTGCTTGGAATTCCGACTGCAATCTATCAAAAGACTCGTCAAGTATTATAATATCAGAGCTTCTATTCAACTTCGGTACTTCATCAAGTTTAATTTTGTTTTTCTTCAAAGAGAGCTTTAAACACCCTGAAAATAACAAAGTTTTTTCAGCAGACGGTCGTCGAAAGTTTGTTGAACTCAACATTTAAAACTATGACTTCATTAGTGAATGCGAACTTACGATTCCTTTGACTCAATTGTGTCTTTTTAGAATCCATTTTTGCGTAAGGCATTTTGATAATTCAGAACTTTAATTTATTTCGTCTATTTTAATTTAGTAAACTATAAACCAGCGACCGCCGAACGAACCGTTGTTGCGTTGCGGCTTGTTCGAATTCGAAGATTGATTTCGAAGTTCAAATGGGCTTGTTTGTTTCTCTTTGACATTGACTGCCAGTACTGACACTGACACTCACACTTGGAGCAAGGAACACTTGCTCTGACCTTGGAGCAAGGAACAAGGCTCTGACACTGGCGGAATTGTGAAAGTTCGCCACAGATGCCATAAACTAAGAAGTGAAGTGAAGCAAGGAACATAACACCATGGAAGTAATAAGTACTACGTACTAGTACTTATTACTTCCATGCATAACACTCACATGTCCATAGAATGCGAAAGAACAAGGAAAGAAGAACATTCTTCTTCATTTAATTATGGGGGCGCGGGGGGTTTGTGTTCATGCTTTTTTTTTGGTTTGCTAGCTTTAAAGTTTAAACTCTCCTAAAATATGGCGACAGTGTAAGTACCATGGTAGGTACGTACTGGTTCGTAAGTCCAGCCCCCCTATTCCCTAGCTGAAAGTCACTCAGTGACTAACGTTTGACAAGTAGAAATAAAAAAAATCAATCAATAAAAAAAAATATTATGAAGAATTCTCAATTGATGGTAACTTTACTTGTCAAACGTTGTCACTGAGTAACTTTCAAGATAGGGAATAGGGGGGCAGACCTTGGGACATCAAAATCCCACTCGTGGCGCGCCCGTCATGCGCCCGTCTTGAAAGTACCATCCACAAGCAGCGATGAACCCAGGGCAAGGGTTTGAGTGCCTCTGACGTCCCAGACCTAGCTAGAAGTAGGTGAATAAGAATTCTCTCAGAACGAGGTAGACATGCTTCTGAGCTTAGAGAATTTATAGTAGGGAGATGGCAAGCATACGCTTTCCCCTCTGCCGAAGTACATGAACGGTCGTTCGTGTCAGTTTATAAAAACTAGTTTAGCCATGATCGTTCGCCATTCTGCGTTCATACCTGTCGCTATACGGAGCTCCTAAAAATGGTTGGTTGTGTTGTGGATTCGTGTAAATGGCGGTCGGAAACATAAAATTTAACAAAATATGGAGTTTCTTATCACATTTAAGTAATTGACAACACAATTAAGCCATTAATTTCACCGTAAAATATATTTTCTTACTGCAAGCTTACGACAGAAATAACGATACGTAATTTCTTGGTACGGGGACAAGTGATGTGAAAACAGCGAACGAATGAATGAACGAAAGAGGCTGCAACGATTTTTGTGAAATTAACAGGTAGGGAGTTTTCAGGCCGAAAAAACGATCTCAAAGCTGTAAAAAAAAACCTGATTCCAAAGAAAATATCAATACCTACCTACATCGTTCAATACCAGCCAAAAATATAGGTTAAAAGGGGTTGTAAGGTTATTTAAGAGGGTTGTATTTTCGTTTTTTTTTTCGGTTTTAGGGTTATCTCGTCAATCACAATATGAAATAAGGCAGGTATGCAAAAGTATTCGGATATTTGAATCTCGTTTCCTATGAAAAAAGCAAATCCACGAAAATACATTTTCTTAACAATAAATTGATCCATTATAAAACCAATAGCTTATATTTTCATTAAAAAATACAATATAAAATGTCATAATACCAGCTTATAATAATTGTTAAATCCATGTGTGTGGCACCGAATCATAGACCTTCTTATAATCAATACAAGCAGCTGAGAGGTTTCCCTTGCTACTCCTGACCTTCTGTCTGATGGCCATGTCAATGAGGAGGAGCTCCTTAATACCACGGGACCCAACCTTACATGCATTCCGAGCAGGAGCCAAAATATTATTTTTTTTAACACTCAACAGTCACATACGTAGTCTTGATCCCACACTAGGATTCCCTGTATCGTAGGTACCTATCAGGAACTACGAGTACCTGGTACCATATCACCCAGACCTGGAACAAATATTTGCAGATCATACATGCCTGATGCGTATGATTTGGAAACCATATAATTTTATAAGAAACCAACGCACCACAGGTCTAGATATTAGTGTATTGATCATGAATACAAAATTTCATGGAGTTTGAAGAAATAATAGCCAAAATAGAAGCAAACTTCGTTTGCGTGCAAAAGGACGTACGCGTCCTACCGGTGACCTCTTAAATACTAAAAATCAATTTTAACTGACTATATTTTTTTGTATGTTTGTTACGCGATTCGTTTTGATCAATATGAATCAATTCACCCATTCAAACATAATAAACATACATCCATAGACAAGATCAATAGACAATGAATAATCTTAATTACATTCAGTCTTTAACACCCCATCACTAGTTTTTGCGATAGTGTGCAACTAACCAATAGTGTAATTACAGATATTATTTATTTGTGTGCTTGTTTTATGTTTGTGTGACAGCTTTTATTTCCGTGTGCGTTTATAGAGACGCCTCAACTTTCTGCATGAGTGTGCGTGAGTAAGTAAATGTGTGCTGTACGTGTTTACCTCGCCTCCCGCAAAAAGTGGCAGAAATAATTTAGTACAAGAAGTTGAGCATGCCATCTCCCTACATAAATTCTCTAAGCTTCTGAGTGACGCCGGCGGGGGGGCTTATAGGGCATTTAGCGAAACTGGGGAGAGATACCGGAAGGCATTTCAGTGGCTGGCCTCAATATTCTCTCACCGGTGCCGGTCTCAGCAGACTCAGCCTAATTCAGATTCAGTCTCAGCCTGACAGAAAGGGAAAAATAACAATACAAGGATGACACTTGACAGATATTTTAGAAGAAAATAATAAAATGAATGGTGATTGATACCAATAACGTTCATTAGTTCTGAAGGTTCTGCTAGAGACTTCTAGCGGCGATACTCGCGTATAAACAAGGCCGGAAGCCTAAAGGCCGGAAGTGACAAAATAATATATTCCCCTCATCACTAGATGGCAGGATCAACGCACTTAGTTTCATTTCATGTTCATGATTTAATGATTAGATCGTGGTTAGTTAGATGGAGCTGTTTGTAAATATTTAAAAAGAGCTACGCATTGCAACTCCAGATAGATACTCATTATTATTATTTATTATAATATTATTATAAAAATTGTAATAGTCCTATTTTTGTATGACTTCAAGGTGAGTTCTTACAGGTTGTCCTAAGCGGATGTTTAGAAACATAGATACAATGGGGCTGTTATGTTTCTAAGCAAACTGTATAGCAGACAGCAGGTAAGGTAGACTCTTGTTCAGAAAGAGACCCGTCGTTGGAATTGAGGGCGTAGCTGTGCTTATTACCTATTGTTTAGCGGGCAATACCTACATTACAATAGTGCATTCCGTTTTGATCACTACAAACTAAAGAAATAAGTAGTTTATTATTCCTTTAGTTAAAGATTCAAATGCCTACAGAAAGAAACCAGCTCTTATTTGTGGTTGTAATTGTTGTTATTACGAACTATCTGAGCAGATCAGTTTACTCAATGGAAGCTATATACCTAAGGTGTGGTCGTGCAGCCATGCTACTGGCCAGGTGGTATGCTATGGGATTAAAACATCACATTAGGTTCATCTATTTGTGTATTGCTTAGTTACCAAGTAGTCATAAATAGCACATCATAACTTATGCTATGAGTATCACAAACTTAATTAGGTTCAGGGTTTAAAGAAAACGTGCTCACACCATGATGTAAAGGACATGTTCCAAACCAGCCTATATCGATGAACACCAGACAGAATGGCGAAAAAATCAGTGATTATCGTAAAAATACTCTTACTCTAATTTGAAGTATAATTTACTGCACAGAAATGTTTAAAATTCGTTTTTTTTTACAATGGTAACATATTTTTTTATCTGAGCAGCCATTACAGGCAGGGAATGTCACGTTTATTGCTCTGTGGTTGCTTGCTTTATTCGTTCGTTGGGAGTAGTGAGAGGGACAATTTTAAGCAGGGACAGAAGTCCCAGAAGTTAAATCGTAAATGTTTATTTCCCTTTCTCCAAGACCTTGCAGCCAAGACGTGAACAAAATGCAGTTTTGGTCAAAGTTGTCAACAGCTGTCGAAACATTTTACCACAGATTAAATTGTATCCGCCCCGCCATATTGTTTTGTCTTGTGTTGCTCTCCGTGAGAAAGATATTTTAGGAACCTGCATTAAATGAAGCGAAATAATCAAAAAAGGATAATAAGAAAAGGTTTTACATATATTTAGCCACGTTTACACAAGTGTTCATCGACAAGGGCTAGGCTCCATACATCTTGGAACATCACCTTTTGACAAAAGAGAGAGTCTCAGAATAAGGACTAGCAGAGAGAGTAACCAATTGTCTATTGCATAGAAGACAGACCATCCTCTCTATTCTATGTAATGGTTAAAGCGTAGCATACATGTTCCAACAATTGTAATATTATGTAGTTCACATCACAACCGTTAGTACACAATTTGGCCGCGACGGCTCTCTTTCTGAACAGACTACCTACCTACTAGGTTTTAACTATTGTGAAAGGAACATAATCTCCCTTCTTGTTCTTTGTTGTTGTTTTTTTGGTTCTTGTTTATCAGCCTGTTTGGGTCTACTGCTGGACGATAGCCATTGAATACAATGAGGAGATTTAGCATAATTACCACGCCTTGGCAGGTGGATTGGTGATCGCAGTATTGGTTTCAAGTACCTACTCTGATGGATGCTGCTGCCCATCCCCTGATGTAAACCCTTATGACAGTTACGACATCAACGGGAGGAGCAGAATAGACCCCTCGTCTATTCTTAGCCGGACACACCACGATACCAATAAACATTTACCTACCTACTCAGGTACCTACTAGGTAATAGGTAAGTATATTGTTTGATCTGGAATTTTGTTTTGTTTCGAACTTGTGGCTATTTTGCTCGTAAGTTTTGGCCAGTAGAGAGTGATTTTCGTTACGCAAGAGTAGCTGAAACTTACCTTAAAATAATTATAAGTTTTTAAAGTAGGTACCTACAAAACTAAATTTTTTGAAAAAACTAATTGCTAAAAAATTTGTGTGCTAGTCATAGATTTAGATAGTACCTAATGGTGCTATAGTAAAGCTTTTCTATTCTTAGAAACACGAAATAGGTGAGACGGTGTGAAGTTATGCTGTTTTCCTAGGTAGGTACTTAACTACCTAACATTAATCTGCGTTCAGTGATCAACTTCACCCTTGCCCTTTCATAACAACATCAAGCCCCAATACTCACGCTTGCGCGCGCAGACGGATGAAAGATGGCGTCCTTTCAAAAGCACAACTTTTAAAATCAATTATAGGAAGGTACAGTATCGAGGGCAAATAACATTGTGATATAATCTGTAACAGAAAAGGATTTTAAACGATATTTTTACAACAAATGTTGTAAATCAGATAGTTACGCTCTTTTTTCAGAATAAAACATAACATAACCTAAACTGACCTCTATTTAGTCTGTGGCTTGCTGACTTCAGGGGCGAACTCGTATAGTGAAGTTTCAGAGAACACAGAAAGCTCTCAGCTGTTTTCAAAAAATCGAATGCTTTGAAAAGTCAGTATGACGTCAAGTTCGGTGTGTTGTAGACGGATTTTACCGACCATGTAATGGTGAGTGCAGAGTGATATCACGAATTTAGTGAATTAGTCATAGTCTGTGTTGAATGTGTAGAAATCTTAGAAGAGTGTAGTGTTATCTAGAAATTTCGTTCATAGTTTTTTTCTGTAGACTATTCATTTTAATTTATTGGCGGTTTTAAAATCAATAGATTGCACGTGGATGGTTCTAAATTAATGTGTTGTGGCAAAATGCACGTTAATATGATGGTGGATGGCTCAATGTGCAATAATGATTAGTACCTAGATCTGTATCTTTTGAAGTCGCGTGCCTGTCGAAACTTGAAGCTCTAGGTTACAAAATTAAATATTTTTTTACATAAGTATAAAAAATGTATTCGAAACATAAAATTAACGCAATTACATATAGGTATCACAAATCACTAACAAAACTGAAGTTTGCCCCTGCTAATATAATCACAGCAACGTCAAATAGTCGAAATAATCAAATAAATATTTCTGATAAAATAGGTACGAAAAACTTGAACAAAATTTATACTTAAATGCGTACGTTGGTATTAATACAGTCAAAAAAAAAAACCTACCTATCTACTAAAATATTAATTGTAAGAACAATTTAGGTAGGCACTTGGACTATGTAGGTAGGTACATAGTAGGTGCATGGTCCAAATAAGAAAATACAGTAGGAATTATACATTAACGTAAAAATTAAAAATATTAGTTACAAAAACATTTTAACATTTTAAATTATCGGTGACAAATTAATTTCTTCCATTTTCTCTCGGTGTTTTTAAGGTTCTTGAAAATAAAATCATGTTACGAAACTTCATAGCAATAAGTAATAATTAATAATAATACAGCAAACTGCTGTAGTTCAAAAAAAAGTTACCTAGCTGTTCTCCATGTATTTCTTGTGTTCACTGTATGAGGAAAAACTTTTTTGGTTACTGTTCAATTTTAGTGTAGTGAGGAACGGCAGGTTACCTACAATTTTTAATTTTATTAAAGTAAAAACATAAAGTTTTGAGTATACTTTGAAAATCAATTGTTTGGAATACTTGCATAAATTGTAAAAATAAAAACAGCAAAAAGATCTTGGCAGCGGTGGGATTCGAACCCACGCCTCCGAGGAGACTGGTGCCTTAAACCAGCGCCTTAGACCGCTCGGCCACGCTACCACATGTAATAATGTTTGAAATTAGTTGTTAGAAAACATTTATTTAGCAATTCATGTTGCATCTTCTTCTTCTTTTTTTATTTAATAGCCTCTGAGGAAAACTTTCCTCAATTTTGCCAATGTCAAGTAATTAATTATTTTGATAAAGTTAGGTCAAGTCGTCAAAGTCTCGGTCAGTAAAACGATGGCAGTTTTCACTAGAATGTTCCACCCGTTTGAAAAGACACGCAATACACTTATATTTAAATTGACTACTATGTGTTCTTTAAATAAGCTACAACTGTTAAAATACCAGCAAAATTACACGATATAACTTAAAAAAAAAACACTAGAAATTGATATAAAATAAAAATGGACGACGTCCATTTTTATTTTATATCATCGATCATCGTTTCGAAAAAGCAGAAAAAAGTATATTGTACGTATATACATATTGCATCAGTCACCATCCAATCGCAAGATGGCCCTGACAACGTGGTCACTGACCTAACCACGGAAGAATGAATGTCAATGGAAGTAAGATTTAAAAGCCAGCGTTTTTTAATTGTATCCGTCTTATTCTTATCAATGAATGTTTTAATGTGTTGGAATGAGAAAAGCATTTAGAAATCTGTTCTTATTTTATTTGCATCGTACCAGGTACTTGGGTCCATTTATGACGTCATGTACCACATTACATCAAATTGAAGAGGTCCAGCTAAATATCTAAATCACCTTGTGATTTAGGACATTTTCGTGTATTCGGGTTATGTTTACATGTGAACGTCGTTTTGACAGGAGAGAAAAATTATAAAATTTTGTTGTAATACTGCGACTTACAATTAAAATTACCATAAAAAGGCAAGCAAACTAACAACAAATGGCATGTGCAGTGCCGGGATGTAAATCCCATTCCTCCACGAGACAAAACAATGATGTGAATATAAGTTTCCACCGGTAGGTAAGTTATTTTGTTTAGGTAGGTAATTGTAGATTAGGGGTTTAGGGGTCAGGGTTATATGTGTTTGGGGGCTATTTGTATACCAAAGTACCATCACATAATCCTGTTTTATAAGGATTCCTAGTCATTTTTATGCAAAAAATACAAATAGTATTGGTTATCATAGTGTTGTACCAATGCACCTGATACGATCGACTATCGATAGATTTTACGCATATAAACTACGCGGCTATCAAAATGGGGTGGAACCTTTTCAAAGTAAATATTTTAGTCTTATCGTTGCGTTTTTCTTACAGGAGTATTCTTTTCAATTCTTTCCTCAAGATATTATTCATTAAAAAAAATGGCTAGAGGCTATTAATTAACAAACCAGATTGGATCCCTAACGATAGACGAATCTGTACCAAACATTTTATTCGAGAATACTTTGTAAAAAAAAATGATGATTTGAAATGGCGGAGATTAGAGCCTGATGCAGTACGCACGCTCTTCTTACCACTAAGTCAACAATCCAGTCATCAAGTCAAAGTAAGATTCTACTCCAACGTTAGTTTTCAAGTTAGAATAAGTATATTTTTGTCTAATGTATTGCTGGTTTATTTATAGTAACATAACATAGCGCCCAATAGTCATATACGTTATCCTGATCCCACACTAGGATTCCCTGTGTCGTGGTTATCAGGAACTACGAGTACCATGGTACCATAACACCCAGATCCGGAACAAATATTTGCAGATCATACAAATATTTGTCCCATAGCGGGAATTAAACCCGCAACCTCTTGCATCTCAGCCGGTTACTCGCCCGCCGCGCCATAGTGGTTATATATATCTGCTTAAATTGTTTATAAATGTCTAAACAAGACTCGCTCGTCACATCTTTGCTACTAACTCACTTGACCATCGGTCGACTCAGCTTGAGTTTTTGAGTTCTGAACGTTCATCTATAACATCTTCATCTTACTTTACGGCATCCACGGGAGGAGAAGGAGGGGTCTATTTTAGGCCGGACACACCACGGCAATTCGTTATGTGTACCTATCTAGTAAGCTACTGTAAATAAAAAAATAGTGTGTTTAGATATTATGGTTTTATTTGATACCTGCCTCGTGTATGTGCAAATTTTGTATTTTGAATATAGTACCTAGGGCCGGTTTCTCGTAACTGTTGGAAACCATCAACGATGAAATTAACTATTTAATCGTCATCATAGTAAATTATTTTATCGACAAAAAATATTTACCTACGATGATGCTATGTTCCCTTCACTAGGGAAAACTTCAATTGCCTATGACAAATATTTAGCGGTACGGAAAGGAAAACAGACTGTTCTATGACAATACATTTGTCTATCTCTAACATAGTGCCTTCTAGTATAGGTGTAAGAAGCAACACACTATAAACATCAGCAGCTATTTTAGTTGTACTTCCATTGGATTTCTTCTTCCATGGACCTAACCAAGGAATTGACGAAATAAAATCAATGACACGACCGAACGAACCAGAGTTATGACGTCAAATGAAAAATGGAGACAATGGAGATAATTCAAGACAAGTCATTACCATATATGCATGCATACAGAATCGAACAGCAACTAGCTACAGCACTAGTTGCTAGTAAAACTTTTTGTGAAATAGTTCGTCCAGGGAAGTACTACCACCGTACCTATTACTGCCGCTAAGCAGTAGTGCTCGCATTGCTGTGTTTCGGTTTAAAGGGTACGGGTGCCGGTGAAATTACAGGCACATGAGACTTTTCATCTTTATGTCTCCTGAGACATAAAGATCCGACCCTGGTAGGCAGCGCGCGTGTTTGATGCCTACTGGTGTTGCAGGCGTCCATAGGCTACGGTAACTGCTTTCCATCAGGTTGCCATATGCTTGTGTGCTTGGCAAGTAGAAGTCCATTGCTGGAAATTGGCCTCCCCTATAGAATGCCACGACGAACAGTCTTGCCGCCTCATCCACCGACTTCCTGGCGACCTTTATTGTGTCTTTGGCCCTTTCGAGAACCTTTATTCTCCTACGGTTGTCAGTTTTGCGAGATATATATGCCCATATTCTTATCACCAGTACCTAGCTAGCTAAAAGGGCGTTTTGGCTATATTTTCTTCAAACTGCATGAGACTTTGTACACATTATCAGTACTCTAATATCTAGACCCGTAGTACGTTAGTTTCTTGTAAGTTGCCTGGAAGAAATCGCTCTCAGCGATAAGGCCGCCAATTTTACTGCTAATTTTATTAAATCCTTTTATGTATTCCTGGTGTACAATGAAGTGTTAATCTATCTATTGATCTATATATATAAAAAAACTGACTCACCACAATTCTAGATATAGTGTATTGATAATATGTTCAAAATTTCATGAAGTTTGATGAAGTAATAGCCAAGAAAGAAGCAAACTTCTCTCGCGTACAAAAGGGCTAAGCGCTCTAATTAACCGACTTCCCAAAACAGGAGGAGGTTCCCAATTCGGTTGATTTTTTTTTATAATGTTTGTTACCGCATATCTCCGGCGTTTATGTACCGATTTGGAAAATTCTTTTTTTATTTGAATAGATATACTTCCAGATTGGTCCCATTTTTTTCAGAATCCAGTTCTGATGATGGAATCCATGAGGAATTGAGGGAACTCCTCAAATATTGTAGGCATACATATGGCGATTTTGATATTTTCAGCAACAAACCAAGCATTTGCATTCAAAAAGTATCATAATCCTTTCACCACTATGGTTTTTTCATCATTTTTTTTCATCCAAATATTTAAACGATTACAATGGCGGAAGTCAGTTTTTTAAATGAAAAGTTATAAAGTTTAGAATTTGTCGTCTCATTGTTTGAGGGAAAATCCCTACGTAGGTATCTTTTCATTTTCCTTGCATCATTTTGTGATCTCAAAATGCGTGACTTGGTTTTAAAGTAACTAAGGAATACCTGAATTTCAAGAGCTGTCATGTAGGTACACAGTTTCTATACTTGTAGACACGGAAAACCGCTAGCTAGGTATGCTGAGTAGGTATGTCATAGTTTCCAATGGACAAAGGATTCATTCATTGATATTAGTATAACATAATACCTAACAGTCACACACATAGTCCAGTGTGGCTACTCTTGACGCTCTACTCCAATCCTAATTCAGGATTTAGTGTCATTTGTTATCAGAGAGTACTAGATTCCTTGGTCATTTGGTACTCTTGAATTCAATACTAGCGCACAATATGGAATGGAGATTGGTGGAATTTTATGGAACTAAGTGAAATCGACATTCTGTCTCTGTTGTTCTTCACGAGTCAACACGCGTCTCAATTTAATACTCGATTTGGTTCAAGAGTGCCAAACAAACGTTATTAGGATTGAAACTGGATTGCGATTAGAACTGTTTTCAAGAGTAGCCCTGCTGATCCCACACTAGCATTCCCTGTGTCGTGGGTATCAGGAACTACTAGTAACATTTTACCACAACACTCAAACCCAGAACAAATATTTGTCCCGCAGCGGGAATCGAACCCGCACCTCTCGCTTCTCAGGTGGCTACTTGCCCGAACGAACTAAGAGAGTCAGTTTTAAAAAAAACTTTTTTTTTTATGATTTTGTTACCATAAAGTTTTATAAGAAACTAACTGTCGTGGATTTATATTATCTATGGTCATAGAATTGTATTTTATACAGCAACACTGAGGAGAGAGGGTTCCCCAAGGATTTTTTTATACTAAGGTACTAAATCCATGGGGTTCCCTAGAAAAGACCCACTGCAATAGATAAAAGATGGCTAATTCATAATTATAAATCTCAAAATGTTATACCTAGTGCTAGTCCGGAATAAATAAGATGAACGGTCAAAGAAGTTGTTTTATAACAGTGTCCATCCCAATCCAGGACACTAACAACAAACAATGAGACCACAAATTCATAACTTTATTATTTCAGGGTTTATTATTTAAAGGTTCGCAAACGAGCCGCTAGTTAATAAAATAAAATACTAAATAACACTAATATAGTACCTATTAAGGTACTCTGCCACGGGACTATACCACCTACTCATCCAACACGAAGACCCATTCCGTTCCATTGTCCATTTAACAGTAGGGAAATTACCTGCGTACCTTCCATGTGGTTCCCCACCTCAAGGCAACGCATGCGCTGAACAATGATGGCACGTTGTTACCTACGCGTATAATTAAAAATGCTGTTATTTGTAAAATTACGACTATACACCACGTACTTTACTATTCTCCTGCTGACGTTTCGTTGACCATTTATAGAGGTCCTTTCCTCATGAGCATCGACCGCGACCACATCTAAATGGTCAACGAAACGTCAGGGAGCATTTACGTGGTATTTAGTCATAATTTTTCTAAAATGATACCAAACCACGATGATTTCAATTCCGCTATTCTTTGTGTTCCGTTCCAAAATAAATGAGGAAGTTAAGTAGGTAAATAAAATATGAGGAAAGAAGTCAAACAATAGGTACTAAAATATAGTGATTGTGGAGACTGACTCCACAACAGAATTCCCGTAGACGTGGTATATCATGTGTCATTATAATCATCATAACCATCATCATCAGCCTGTAGACGTCCACTGCTGGACCATAGGTCTCCCCCATATAATACCACGATGAATGGTCTTGAGTCGCTCCCATCCACCGACTTGTCGGTCCATCGAGAATACTAAAATTGCGCGCCCTAAATTTTAGTTCCATAATTTTGCGTAAAAATATACTCCATATTCGCAATTTTAGTATGGAAGATTTACTTATTATTTGTTTATTTATTGAGACATTAAGATCATTACAGGTTTTTTTATTAAGCCCTAAGGCAATGTTACATGCAAGTACTTATTCTTCAACTTATTACAAAATAAATATTACTTAATTATAATTTTGTTTCAATAACAAAGCTGTGCCATTTCCATGGCTTTCGGCTGGTTTTGATAAAATATATCTACGCTGTTTTGGGACAGAAAATTGAGTAAATAGATAGCGAGTGACATGGGGATGCAAGTTTGTAAGAAGTATAGAAGATTTTAGTATGATCGACTGACGATTTCTCGGCTTAGTGTACTTTACAATCGTGGAAGCGCTTGGAAATCAATTTATGAGTTTTATTTTGATCCTTAGGCCTTACCATGAGCTCTTATAGTTAATATTACTTAATATTGTTTTCTGGTAGCACTCTATATATGTAGGTATTTTGTCAAGTGTAAGAAATATCCTTTTTTCTCTGAATTTGGCATTCATTTGTATGTTGAATTAGGCATTGTTTGAATTATACTAGGTAGGTATCTTCCGTACCTACCTGCTGATATCATCCAGTTCGTATACTCGTAACTTGTTATTTTTTAGCTATTTCAATTGTTACTAACATTATAATTGCTTGTTTGCGTTTTGTAAGCTAATTTGTATCAATCCGTGAGGACTATTAATTGGCTTTTCCGGAGCCTATTTTTGTTAGCATAGATTGTTTTTAAATTAAGGTGTTGGTCTTACTTAATTAAATAAATTAAATTAAATTAAATAGCGTTTTAGTTCAAAAACTATTCAGTACAAAATCAGGTATCGTATGTACTTTGTTTTTGTAAATACTACATAACGTTTCATTTAAAAAACCGACTTCCGCCATTGTATTCGACTAAATATTTGGATGAAAAAAAAAATGATGAAAGAACCATAGTGGTGAAAGGATTATGATACTTTTTGAATGCAAATGCTTGGTTTGTTGCTGAAAATATCAAAATCGCCATATGTATGCCTACAATATTTGAGGAGTTCCCTCAATTCCTCATGGATCCCATCATCAGAACTGCATTCTGAAAAAAATGGGACCAATCTGGAAGTATATCTACTCAAATAAAAAAAGAATTTTCCAAATCGGTTCGTAAACGCCGGAGATATGCGGTAACAAACATAAAAAAAAAAAAAAAAATACAACCGAATTGAGAACCTCCTCCTTTTTTGGGAAGTCGGTTAAAAAACAAAGTACTGTACAATATTACAAGCTCATTTAAACAGACAAATCCAATAACGAACTTAATCAAAATTAGGTCCAACGAATGTTGTGTGATTGTTAATATAATATGTTAATGATTACAAGATAATTATATAAATTCTTGTAAAATTATCTATAAGAATGTAGGTATCTGATTAATCAAAATTAACTTATTATTTGTAATTAATTAGAGTGACTTGAATATGGTCAATATTGTATAACTGACGTTATAAAAGGAATGCGTGATAAACTGATGAGGAAAAAGCTACGCTTTTCAACTATACCTACGAAGTGCTACGAAGGGCGTGCCTACGTAGATAGGCATGTCCTTCGTAGCACTTCTACGATCACACACTTGATCAATCGTAGAAATGCTCTCAATCAAAATTAATTAAACAAATTAGAGTTTTTTATATTGATGTTTTTAAATAGGTCAGTGTGTCAAAAAAAGTTTATATGGTAAATCCAACTAATATTATAAAAAATGTTTGTGAGGATGGATGGATGAATGTATGTTTGTTACTCATTCACGCATAAACCACTGAACGGATTTTGATTAAACTTTTCAGTATTATAGCTTCATCATCATCATCATCATCATCAGCCTTAAAAAAGCCGCAAAAAGCTAATAAAAAAAAATAACAATAATAATAACCACGCCATTCAACAACGAAATGTTTGTCATCTTATTATTTTCTGAAAATAATATACCTACTGAAAAAGTTAACTCTGGCAAAATAGAGGAAAATTTGAGTAGTTACTGATAGATCCTGTAAATTTTTAGACAGTTTTAGAATTGCTAATGGATCCTGTGACGAACTTCCTATTGAAGTAGGTAATGTCTGCAAAAATTCAAGGAGTAATTATATTGGAATATATTTCATACTAGGAGCCTAGGATAAAGTTGTTTAGGCTCTATATTTGTAAATGAAAGTTCTCGATTTTTTTTTTAAATTAAATTTCTCTCCACCCGTACTATACTGTGGCTATAGACCAGCGTAGGTTGTTTACGACCTGCATATGCTGAGTTAGGGCCTTTTTGTAAAAGCAATACTTCTGATTTTTTTACACTCTCCTATTTTTTTTTATTTTTGTCTTTTATTTGTTAAATTTGTCTTGTTGTTGTTGCAAATAAACTTTTTTCTATTCTATTCTATTCTTTACCTAAATTAAGAATAAATAAATCCGTTACCACAAGGACCGTTTTCAAGCCTGTGTCAAGTGCCAAGTAGTTTGCAGTTGAGGGGCGTGCATAAAATAACACCCAACAGTCACATACGTAGCCGATTCCACACTGGGATTCCCTGTGTCGTGGGTATCAGGAACTACGAGTACCATGGTAAAATAACAAATAGACACGGAAGAAATATTTGCAGATCATACAAACATTTGTCCTGCAGCGGGAATCGAATCGCATCTCAGCCGACTCACTCGCCGTCTACATCGATATTAGGAATCTTTATCAATAAATTGTTTTAATTGAATTTCATTGTCCACTTCACAGTAACGTGGCACTTTCATGATGCATTTATCAAAGGATTATTTCAATTTGATACACGAGCTAATTATTCTATTTTGGATATAATTCTAATTGATGCCGATTACTGAATTATATCAATTTATTTGTTGGGCCAGCTTTAGATTATGACAGGCGGATATAACCAGTGCTATGCCCGGGTACGGTAGGTACAGGTATATCATGAACAGAGGGACTATTCTAATAGTCCCTCTACTCTATTCTATAGTCCGGTCATACCGTACAATAAAAAAACACTGAAATTGCAATAATTGCGGTAACCTTGCTTTTTTGATTTGTTGTTTGGGCCCATCTAGATAGTATTTATTCAGATTTGCAGCATTCTAAAATGTAAAAGTGTGTAAAAGTTATTGCTGAAAACCTCGTTTCGATTCGTCAAAAATTTGCCATATCCCATTTTTCAACTTTTTGGGAAAAAAATAGAGAACATTGGGAACCTTGTATCTTGGGGGCTATTAGACCTAAAAAATTGGATTAGGGCTCAAACTGTCAGGAATTTTTATTACTTTAATACAAGTGTTTTTTTTTTGTGGGTTTTCAGCAATAACTCATTGCGGTTACATTTTAAAATGCTGCAAATCTGGATAAATATTATCTAGGTCCAAACAACATACCAAAAAAGCAAGTTATTGCAATTACGAAAGTAACATATGACTTATATAGTAACTATTCATCATTCAGTGCCGTGCAGTTGATAGAAACAGCACAGATTTATAAATAGTTACTACGTAAGTTACGTTGAATACTCACGACTCTTAAAGTGATTGTTTGTTGCAATGCAAAACTCGCAATACACCCTCAGGTAATTGTACCGCCGTTCACTCCATACAAGACGAAGTTTTCTCTTCATTTGGATATTCATTCATCATCATTATCGTGCCATTTATCATAGTTTATTTGGGGTCGGTGCAGTAAGTTTTGTTAGTAGTAGAACTTCTTGTGAAAGAGTTCATCTGGGGAAGTACTACCACCGTATTTCTGCCGCCAAGCAGATGTTCGCATCGCTGTGTTTTAGTTTGAATGGTACGGGTGCCGGTGAAATTACAGGCACACGAGACTTTTCATGTTTATGTGTCAGGGTCGACAGCGCGCGTGTGATGCCTCTGGTGTTGCAGGCGTCCAAGGCTACGGTAACTACATTCCATCAGGCATCCGTATGCTTGTTTGCTTGCCTTGTAGTATAAAAAAAAGACATCCATTGCTGGATGAGGCTTCCCCCATAGCATGCATAGCATTGAACCTATAGCTTGCGATGGGGGGATTTGCCATAATCAACACGCTTGGCAGGCGAATTGGCGATCGCAGTACTCGTGTTAGGTACAAAGGTGGATGCTGCAGCCCATCCCCTGGCATAGTCTCTTAGTCTTCTTTTACGACATCCACAAGAGGAGTTAGAGGAGTCCTATTCCTAGGCCGAGACCCAGGGCCGGATTTAAATTTGTGCCGCCCTGGGGCACGAAAATGCCGCCCTATGACTTAAATTTTATTTTAATAGTTTTGATATCTTATTTTTTAAGAATTAGAATAACTAATTGATTGCTGGAAATTTACTATGTATTATATAGCATTTATTATACATTATGTTTTATTTATATTAAATAATATACAAAATTTTAATGTGATACATAATACTTGAATTATATTCTTGAAAGATAAAATGTTTATTTAAAATAATTAGTTAATTATATATTGTATAGAATTTTTTTTCTCACTTTCCAAATTTTGCCGCCCTAGAAAATTTGCCGCCCTGGGCGCTAGCCCCGACTGCCCCTAGTATAAATCCACCACTGCCGAGACCACTACAGCTAAAGGCAAGTAGATTAAATTTGCGTAAAAGGTATGTACGCAAATATCATAAAAACGTTAATATTATATTAGCCACATAAGTAATTCATTTGAAACATAAAATAATAAATCAAAAAGTGAATTTGCCTATCGCGTGGTGTTTATTTTAGTACGGTTTATTAATTTAATCTTAATTCGCTGGTTTATATAAAACTGATATCGTTAAGTCTAAATTTGTTTTACAATTTGGAGATTATAAATATTGTAGAAAGAAAGTAAATACATGCATACATACATAAACATACGCCTTACTACTAAACTAAACTAAATTTATGGTCTTTGGCACAAGACAACGACTTGAGAAATTTAGCCTACCTTCACACGTCTCTCTTATGGGTGAACCTATTGAGCGCGTATACGAGGCACGCAATCTTGGCCTCAACATGGATGTCAATCTAAGGTGTAGGGGCACCAATGCTGATCTAGCAAATTGGCCCACTACATACTAATCTGTGGCTCGGCCGGCAGGCCAGTCTCAAACCGTCCGCCGCCGAGTATAGTAATCTACCTAATAAAAATAATCGTGTATAAGTTTCTCTTTAATTATGAATTAATTCCTCTCATCGAAGCGCAATGCTGTGCAGTCCGTGTGTGTCCCTTGTGAAGTCCTACATAAGGTTTGAGAAGCACATCACTGCTTCAATAAAATCATGTTTTTATAAGCTTAAGGTGCTATATAATATAAGACAATTTTTAAATGTGGAATTGCGTATCCTTGGTACTCTCTAGATTAAACTACCTAGACATCGTAGTTGGTCCTCGATTGCTTGCCCGGACTCAGCGCTTAATACAAAGAGTACAAAATGCCTGCGCTAGGTTTTGTTTTAAAATACCCCCTAGAAGTCATGTCACACCTTTCTTAAATCTACGTTTCATCTTAAGGATGAAGGCGCGACAAAAGTTACATCTTGCTTGCTTGCTTTTCGGGGTGCTTAAACATCACACGCCACGGTATTTGTATGAAAGACTTACATGGATTGCTAATACCAGAACATTACGTAGGTGCTCGAAGCAGCTGGCCACCCATAGGCATCACTCGGCAGCCTTTAAAGGCTGTTTTCGGTACGCTGCTTCAAAGTGCTGGAACAACATTCCTCCGCCAATTCGAGAACTACAAAGTATTCAAGATTTTAGACACAAACTGAAAATGTATCTCATGAGTCACCAAATACAACATGGTTACCTGAGAAACGAGGTGTCAATCTTGTAGTGTGCTAAGTTTTTTTCTTCAGGTTAGGTTAAAAATTATTTAAAATTGTTGCTTGCCCGCGATCGCCGCATAGTTTCTGTATATCTCTTGCACTATTATTTTTTATTTTATTTTTCTCTTATCCCCAGCACTTCTATAGTCATGACCAACTTTTTATAAAATGTTTTTGTGTTTTGTTCTTATTCATTGTTTTGCACTGCATATTATTATTATTTTTGTATATATTTCATAATCGTTATTTCATTCTTAAATTAAATATAGTATATTATATAGTTGTGAAGCAGACATCCGTGTTTTCACCTGTATGGTTTCAGCGGAAGATCAGCGTTGTGTTGCCACAACACAACAAATGCTGAGCTGGACGCCAATTTGTGCCAGTGTTGTATGACTGGTGGGTACTGAGAGGCACACTATATTATTACTACACACTGTTTTATTAATGTAATGCTTGTCTTCTGTGTATTTTTAATAATCTTTGTTAATAGTCTTTGTCTTTTTCCCGTGTCATTCTTGTTTTTTTTGGCACAAATAAATGCTTTTTCTTTCTTTCTTTCTTTCTTTCCTTATTCCCCGAAGGAGTAGGCAGAGCCTCAAAGGGCCTCTTTTAACCGTGGGTCACACAATCGCAGGGATATATATAGACGTGACAAGTGGTGAGCTCATCACCGCCATTGTTTTTCACGACAAACTAGGCTAACGCCGTTATCATAGTTATTTGTTATACAAGAGTGCGAAGTTGCTTTTTAACCGCGTGCTCAATTTTGATGACCGAGCAAGCGAAGGATCCTAGAATCCTGAGCGTTAGCGACAGAATCAAAAGAGCACGAGGTTAAAAACCTTTGCACTCGAGTGCAACACGTAACTTTTCATCCCACCTCAGCGAGGAAATGACTGCAAAAAAAAATACATTTACAATCACAAGATAATTTTGCGCATTTTTAACAGTTTCAGTCAATTCTGTTGGCGTCAACAACTTTTTAACTAAAATAGGTTTAAAAAAAATGATTATGAATAAGGGGGTAAGTCTCTACCTAATGTATTAAAATTATTTCAAGTGCCAAGCAAAAGCGGTGGATATGCGTTCAGTTTTAAGGCCAATTTAACCGGATGCGTATGCTGCATGTAATGTAGACACGCGCGTCACTTTGTATGTACCACATACCATATCTCATACGGCCTTATTACAGAACATGGACTAAATCTGAATTTAGTCCAGGCGTACTAGTCTAGGCTTAAATATCGACATTAGGCATATACGACTTTAATACGAAAACAGATGGTTTGTATTCCGAAATCAATTCTCGCGCTACTACAATTTCCAAAGTATCAAACTGTCGGATTGTATCACATTATGAAATTCTTACCTCCAACAAGCAATCAACTATCAATTTCTAGACCATTGCCAAACTAGGCGGCTGCCTGGTTTTAGAAAAACCAGAGATAGTACAGTCAAATTAGGTGATTTTTTGCAAAAGTGTGGAACTAATTAGATGTAGTCATGAAAACTTTTCTAATTGTTTTGTATGGCTTAAAAATCACCTCTAATAATAAGCATCAGTAATTTCACCCTCCGGATCAGGGTGAAATAGGGTGAAAACCTTAAAATATCCGTAACTTAATGGGGGAAATAGAAGTAGTCGGTGCAATTTGGCATTGACTTTGAACCGTTATGATCTACATTTGCACCAAGTATTTTTTAAATCCGTAAATGTTTTTTTTTGTATGTTCCGTATGCGGAACATACAAAAAAAAAACATTTACAAAAAAAACTTTTTGTGGTTATTACGGCTCCGGGAAAATTAAGGTAGTCATGTTCATAAGGTAGAACATTTAGAGTCGAAGCATGTGCCCTCAAATAATAATTATAGGAGTCTGGATTTACAGACCGAACTCATGGCCAGTTGTTCTAACATCTCAATGATAGATCTCACTACGCCAAATTGTAAAAGTAAATTTCTACAATTGAAAGGGAGTAAAAGAATAAAAAAATATGTAAGGCTAAGTAATTTTATAAAAAAAACGGAGAAAAAGCTTAAAAAGCATAAAAATGTCCTGAGTTATGCAAAGCATATAAAGCAAAACTGTAATATGAATGAGGAACTTAATTCCTGCTATAATTTGATTGGACGTAATTCAAAAGAGTTACTTGATATGTCAGAGGTAATCAAAAGTTTAGAAACATCACTTCATGATGTAACGTGTAAATATAAAAAAGCTGAACAAGAAGCATCTGACAATATTCAGAAAATGAATAATATCGTAGAGATACTGAGTGATGATAGCACATATGTACAAGTATGTAATAGTAGCTCACAGACGGACCTTCCTGTATCAGAGCCTTCTGGATCAGCTTTAGGTGCTTTAATACACATGGCACCATGTGCATCGCAGAGACAAGCTAAACCTACTGTTCAGGTTGAAGTAGTTTCCACACCTGGTACGCAGTCTCCGGTTAGACAGGTAAAATCCTGTCGGCAGACCCGGAAGACTGTGGTGTTTTCAGATAAGATAGGTGTTGGGATGGGTTTGCTTCTTAGTGATCTGTTAGGGCAAGTTGTGACAAATAATTGCTTTCCAAATGCCCCTATTCACAAACTTATAGATTCTATAAAGAGGGAGGATTGCTTTGACAACGACACCACTTTGTTAGTACAATTAGGTGAGAGTAGTGGTGTCATGCGATTAGATATTATTAAGCTGGTTGAGACTTTGCTACACAAGTTAAATTCAGGATTGGGAAAATTAATTTTATGTGCTTTCCCTTACTCAAAATCTTTGAGTGCCAAAGACAATCAAAAAATATGGAATCTTAATTTAATGCTATATAATTTGACATGTCGTCATAGAGACGTTTTGTATTTTGATACTAATAATTTTATTAGTATCAAAATACAATAAAATAAAAAAAATAATATAAATAAAATAGTGTGTTTAGTAGTTTTTAGTAGTTTTTATTAGTTTTGACAAGAGATACTGTGTACCTGAGTAGACATAGTAAATTAATAATTGCTAAATTGTTAGCATTTAATATTTTTGATCCCGTTATAAGTACTATAACGCAGTTCACCGACAAGCCCGTAGTTAGTAGTAGTACTAATGAGGGCAAACAAGTAGGAGTAGCTGACAGTCATTTAAACTGACGAGTTCGACAATGAGACAGCCGGGCACGTTAAATGTAGTACATCAAAACGTGCAAGGCCTTCCCAGCAAAATCTTAGAATTAGAATTATTTTTAATCCGTTTTAATGTTGATATTATGTGTGTAACTGAACACTGGATGTTACAATTTGAGTTACTCCCTTATTATGAGAATTATAATATTGTAAGTTCATACAAACGCAAGAACGCCATACGTGGGGGTTCCTTAATTGTTGTTCGAAATACTTTAAAATGCAAGGAACGTAAAGATGTTGCAAATCTCACTATTGAGAGGACTATTGAGCTACCTTGTGTTGAGCTAGAGCGGCATATCATTGTAAGCGTTTACCGTCCCCCTGACGCAGACTTCGCATTATTTGAATCCACTATGGAAGAAGCATTGCTTAAAACTTTTGTTCGTAATAAAATGCTAATAGTCTGCGGAGATTTCAATATAGATATTCCGGTTAATCCTCTATCTGAGAGGCTGCTTAATTTATTTAAATGCTTTAATTTATATCACCTCTTCGAAGAACCTACAAGGGTGACACTAACAACATCCACCTGTTTAGATAATATTTATTGCAGTAGTGTTCCAATTAATAAATCAGTAATTAAACATTTCACCTCAGATCACTATGGTCACAGTGCTATATTTACTTGTAATTTTGTAGATGAACCTAAGGAATTCACTTATCGGCCTATCACAGAAAGTCGCATTAAGAAGTTCCAGGGCAGTATTGAACTCAAAATGCCCCTTGTACCGTGCGTAGATGATCCGAATGACCTTTTTACTAGTTTGTTTAAGTTGATATGTGAGGAACATAGTGAGATATTTAAGTTAAAAAAATGTAAAGCTAGAGCTAATGTCGGGTTAGCTGATTGGGCTACAACCGGTATTTATAGAAGTAGGAATAAATTATATGAACTCTATGCGGCTAGAGAATCAATGTTGCACGATCCAACGTTTATCTTGTACATAAAGAACTATTCCAAGACCTTCAAAAAAGTTTGTCATGCAGCAAAATCATTGCATTTGAGAAATAAAATAGAAAAATCAGCAAATAAAATTAAGACAACTTGGAAATTAATAAATAATGAAACAGGTAAAGCTAAACCTCGTAGTAAACAAATTAATTTAAACGTAAACAATACAACATTATCAAATAATACTGAGGTCGCAAATGCCTTTGATAGTTTTTTCTCTAGTATACCTAATTTTGTGACTCAATCTTTAAAATCAACTGCCTCTGGAGCATCTACTTTATTGGAATTAAGTGTTGATAAGTGTGAGGTCGCGTTTAGTTTCAGATACGTTAATGCCAATGATATTGTTAAGACATTTAAGTCACTTAATATTAAAAATACTGAAGACCTTTGGGGAATATCTACAAAGGTGTTAGGTGTTATAATTATTGATATTGCGCCGTGTATGGCCTACATTTTCAATGGATGTGTTGACGAGGGAGTCTTTCCTGATCTTATGAAACATAGTAAATTAATTCCTTTGTTCAAGTCTGGTAACGAAAAAGATCCAGGTAATTATAGGCCAATTTCTATATTGCCTGCGTTAAGTAAAATCTTCGAGAAACTTATTCTTACTCAGTTATTGTCACACTTTAACCTCCACGGACTTCTTCATAGTCATCAATTTGGATTTACTAAGGGTCGTTCGACAGCCGATGCTGGTACCATGCTCTTAGAACACATATTTGAAGCATGGGAGAACTCGCAGGACGCGATCGGAGTTTTCTGCGACCTGTCCAAAGCTTTTGACTGCGTGAGGCATGATACTTTAATTTCCAAGTTAAAACATTATGGCATACAAAATCAGGCAATTAATCTTGTAAATTCTTACTTATCCAATAGGGTCCAAAAAGTTGATGTTGGTGGTGAAAGGTCTTCAGGATCGACTATTGTCATGGGGGTGCCACAGGGTTCAATACTAGGCCCTTTTTTATTCCTAGTTTACATTAACGATCTCCCTTTTTTTGTGAAAGACATATGTGACATAGTTCTATTTGCTGACGATACTTCTTTGATTTTCAAAGTTGATAGATCTAAATCTAATTACGATGATGTAAATGATTCACTATCGCGTGTTCTTGAGTGGTTCACAGTTAATAATCTTTTGCTTAATGCTAAAAAAACGAAATGCATCAAATTCACATTGCCTAATGTAAAACATTATCCAACTAATATTAAAATAAATGGGGAGACACTTGATCTTGTCAAGTCTACCATTTTCTTAGGGCTTAATATTGATGCAGGGTTGCAGTGGGCACCACAAATTGTGGCTCTTGCTGGTAGACTTAGTTCCGCTGCATATGCAGTTCGTATAATAAGGCAGCTTACTGATGAAGCTACAGCTAGGCTTGTTTATTTTAGCTACTTCCATAGTGTTATGTCATATGGTATCATACTGTGGGGTAAAGCAGCAGATATCCAAGCTATTTTTGTCTTACAAAAACGGGCAATACGTGCCATTTATAAAATGAAGTCGCGTGACTCCTTGAGGGAGCGTTTCAAAGAAATCAATATTCTTACAGTAATATCGCAATATATCTATGAAATATTATTACATACACATAAACACTTGGATAGTTTTATGATAAAAAGTGACGTGCATGGTATTAACACGAGAAATAAACACAAACTAAATATACCAAAATTTCGATTAAAGAAAGTAAGTGGGTCTTTTATGGGGAATTCTGTACGGTTCTATAATAAACTTCCAGAAGGTGCATTTAAACTTCCTATTCGAAGATTTAAATCCTACATAAAGATGAATCTAATTAAGAAAGCGTATTACACTTTTGATGACTATATTAATGATAAAGCCGCGTGGCCTGATGTCGCTCTGCCCCTCGACTGCTAAAATGGAAATTTGCAATATCTGTACTTACCTATTTACATGTTTGTATTAGATTATTATTTATAAGTATAACAAGCGTAGCGTGTGCTGTCTTGCATATTTTTGCTGATGTTTATTTACTTTTGACTACCTTCCTAAGGTTTTTAAGTTCTCATTTACTATGTATCAGCAACTCCTTGCTCCGAGGCACCACACAGGCGCTTCTCACCTAGTGGTAAGACGGACCATTTATGTAAGCCAAGCCGAGTTTGTTGCCTGATTCTTCTAGGCTTGGTCGCGTTGGAACAGGAGTAATTTAATTTTATATAAGACGATTCAAAATGATCCTTGTGATTTCAATGAATAAAGTTCTTTTTGACTTTGACTTTGACTTTGAGTCGGTGCAAATTGATAGATATATCAGAAAAATGTTCGAAATACATTACCAGGTTTGCACCATGGTGCGTCTCACGGAAGGCACTTTTTCATATTTTATTGTCGCTCTACTTCGGGGAAAATTAATGTAGTTCTGGAAATTTACTTAAACTTATTCATTTAATTAGTACTACATCCGCCGGAATTTTTATACCTGTTTTTTTTTTACGGAAGATGCATTTGTTCAACACTGTGTTCCCTACATCCACGTGGTTTTTATTAAAATCATAATGCACTAAGACAGTCTCTCTATACGTAATTTAACTTGCATCAAGTAATTTCTTTCTATTTTAAAATTTACGGCCTTTTTAAGTTTGTACCTAATATTTAAAATGTTTCCGTAAGCGCCAGAAACGGTGCAAACCTAGGATAAGCTTCTTTTCGTGTCATCTAACGTTTCCATAAGAATCCACGACTACACGACTTAGGTCCACACTTTTTGCTAATTTGCCAGTACTAAGATAGTCTACGCTTATGTAAATTTTGGCATAAGCGCGCTCGAAAGTTACTTCTGGAAAACAAACCATCTGCTTTTGTATTACAGTCGTATATACCATAAGTCGATATTTAAGCCTAGACTGGTAGTCCTGGTTTACACACAGACTAAGGGCATGTTTTATTATAACACCCATAGAGTTCCATACATTACAAAGTCATGGTACGACGACGTGCACCACAACATCTATACGCGTACGCAGGCGGTGTGCTGCAGCCTTTAGTCGCACCCTACCTTAATTATGTATATGGTATGATGTTTATGGAATGTTCACGTGTTCTTACAGGTACTTAAACATTAAATGTACGTCATAATAATTTATAATTATTTATCAAAACAGGATTCGTAAGTGCGATAGTTGTTTAATATTGATTAATGAGCAAATTGGCATATGAACTTATCTTAGATCAAAATCTAAGATCGAATTATGATTAGAAATTGAAATAGCAAATATTAAACATTAAAAATTCAATTGTCATTGTCAAATTATGAGGAAAATCTACCGAGCTAGCTACCTACATTTTTAATTTATTTATTTATAATCAGATGCCCAAACAACAGTCGAAGCCAAAACTAAATTAGTACACATCTTCATCAGCTATTCAGACAACACACAGGAGTTATGTGTTTTTGATTTAGGTAGTTTTGTGTGAATAACATCTACCTCTTGCACTGTAGTGCGGTAAGGTGAGTAGGGTCAATGACCGTGTGTCACATATTACACGTATTCACGTGTCTACATATTAGTGTACTGATCTGATGTGTACAAAGTTTCATGGAGTTTCAAGAAATAATAGTTTTTTTTCTGTATCTATTTTCTGAAAGTGTGGTGTAAATCTGTGTTTTGGTTTCTTATTAAGAGGAGGTCACTGGTTGCTAGCAAAAGAGCGCATACGCCCAAACACGCACGCGAACGAAGTTTGCTTAAGAAACCAAAACAGGTTTACACCACACTTTCAGAAAATAGATACAAAGATAGCTATAGATTTCAGATAGATACCTAAACTCTTTATTGCAGAACAAAAAAAGGAAAAAAAACTACAATGGACGGTCTTATCGCTAAAAGCGTCCATCCAACATCCCCCATGTGGGCGCTGCAGGCCTAAAGGGGGGCAGTAACAGACCCCGAAAAAAATGGAGGCGTTGTGTAGACTTGTAGAGGCTTAGGGAGTGATTTGTAATTTCATCTAGCTTTCTCTTAGACACCGACTGAGCTCTCAACTCTCGACTACAACTTGTGAACATCAACTAATATTAATTAAGAGATTGCTAAAACTAACTCGGTTCGATATTTCTCTCCGTGAAGTTCATTAATATGAAAAATGGGAGCGCTAAAAAATTATTTATTCTCAAAGTGGGCAGTAGACAAAATAAGTTTGGGAACCCCTGCTTTAGATGGACAGGATAGAACAAAACAAAATCAAAAGACGGCGGTGTACAATTAAAACATACCTACATAACATACCTAGCTACCGGGGACTCCCTCTTAAGTATACGAAAGGTATAAGACATTCAATACACAGACTAATCATAGAACGTCTAATAACTCTTTATTTTCTATGGTCTAACAATATGTTCTAGAATCATTGTTGGCGCACTAAACTATTTATAGAAATCAACCGTGAAAATGACACTTGTTACATAACACGCGAATGAAGTCGCGGAAGATGGTAGTATATAATAATTGCGATTGCATAATGTTACAATTTAAACGATAACAATTCAAATTTCCCATTTTTTATGACTACTTGTAATGTAATGTCATGAGGTGCGTCATTTGATAACAGTTTTGCTTTGCCGCAATTGGGCAAAGATATACAAAAATGTTACTAAGTATCGCATGAAACTTTTGCTATAAACGTGTATTAATAGCCGAACCATACAAAAACTAACATAAATTGCCATATCTTTTTAATGCAAATGTATAATTTTTTTTTGTTATATATTTCAAGTTGATGCCTTTAGCCGTTCCTGAGAAATGAATGTATGTTTGTCTATATACAGACAGACATACAGACAGACAGATGAACAACAAAGTGATCCTATATAACTTTTCATTTAAAAAACCGACTTCCGCCATTGTATTCAACTAAATATTTGGATGAAAAAAAAATTATGAAAGAACCATAGTGGTGAAAGGATTATGATACTTTTTGAATGCAAATGCTTGGATTTGTTGCTGAAAATATCAAAATTGCCATATGTATGCCTACAATATTTGAGGAGTTCCCTCAATTCCTCATGGATTCCATCATCAGAACTGGATTCTGAAAAAAAATGGGACCAATCTGGAAGTATATCAATTCAAATAAAAAATAATTTTCCAAATCGGTTCATAAACGCCGGAGATATGCGGAAACAAACATAAAAAAAAAAAAAAACTACCGAATTGAGAACCTCCTTTTTTGGGAAGTCGGTTAAAAAGGCCCGTCTTTACTGATAACGTAGACGGGATAGTTGCACATGTTTACTGTCGCGCATGCAATACAATTAGCATACGATAGATATAGATAGAGATCCCGCCCAAGATAATTTACTTTTGACATCTGCGTAATAACTGTCAGCGCAAGACTTACGTGCCGCTACTTATATGTCGCGTTCTTCAATTTAAATTTATCGCTGACTGTACTTACCAATAATCGGTAACCACCACAATAAAACCTGAACGACCTGTTTAGCAATAGGTAATCTAAACGATACCAATCATATAGATTTTTATCGTAATCCTAGTTATAAATTGATTACCATCTCAACTTACCAACTAGGTAATTTGTTGATAGCGATATTTATAGGAGTAGGTACACGTTTTAGTCATGTGAAGGAAAATTTACAAAAAAAACAAATCCAGTCACATCTGGCCACGGTAGTCTCCAAGTCCTCCAATGGATATCGTAAAAGGCGACTGAGGGATTACGTCAGAGAGCTGATTCTAAGTATTGACAAGCAGTTGACACGGACGTATGGTGTAGTGTGACACGGATTTTTGTATGGAAAATGAGGTTCACAGAGTGTACGCTAGGTGTCGCCATACAAAATCCTTGTTACACTACACCATACGTCTGTGTCAATTGTGTGCTAAAAACTTAGAATCAGCTCTCTGGGATGGGCAGCAGTACCCACTACGATCATCAATCCGCCTGCCAAGCGTGGTGATTATGGCAAATCTTGCCATTGCAAACTATGGGTGGTACGCTATGCATGCTATGGAGGAGCCCTCATCCAGCACAAGGCCAGATTTAGGGGAAGGCAACCGGGGCAAAAGCCCCGTGGCCTCCACAAACGAGGGACCCCACAATAGTGACTTCGGAAAAAAAAACTAATTCCGACTAGTAAACACTAGTATACATAGTTGGAAATAGCATAGCGATGGACTGGCAACATTGTATTGGACGCAGAAGCCAATGGATAGAAGCAGCACAAGCTGTGAGACGTAGCGTAGCGTAGCGATGGGCCAAAGACAGACACAAAAATTTCAGATAATTCTTGTTTCCGATTTTACTTACATATGTTTGTCAAATACTAAAAGAATCTACTTGGTTTCACAATAAATTATTCATAGAAAAACTTGACTGAAAATAATTGTTAATTTTATTTGGAAAATGATTTGGGGCCAGGGGGCCTCCACTCCTTTGTTGCCCCGAGGCCTCCAGACCTCTAAATCCGGCCCTGATTCAGCAGTGGATGTCTACCGGCTGATGAAGAGTCACGTCAAGTTTAAAATTGCACGTCTCTTTACCGCCTTTACTTGACACTTGTCTTGACACAAGCTCAACGTTCGAGAGGTTGTTAGACCACAGTAGGCCTAGTGTGAGCATTGCGTTTACGTGACAACCGCGTAAACGCGCGTTGGTTGAGTAACTGGCAAAATTAAGTATATGTAAAAACTGCACACACTAAAAAACAAAATCTCGCAGTTTTTACGTATACTTTAATTTTGCCGGGTTACCCAAACAACGCGCGTTTACAAATTACAAATTATTTATTCACAAAAACAGAGTAACATCACAGATACACAAAAATCCAATGCGTTACATCTACTAACTAAGCTATTCTAATATTGAAACAAACATTTTTTTTAAATTAAAAACTTAATTAATACTTCTTAACTAAATTTAACACAAATAAAACCATAAATTACATGAGCCGTATTTTCATTTTTCATTTTTTACATCAACGAATTAGTACAGAGACCTATTATGAATCCGTCAACCTCGGTACTAGTGAGCTAGGTTTCTCACAATAGCGCATACAATATTTCTCGATTTTTGGCCAACTATCTGCAAATACATCAAAATCTGTATTTGCAGCGACTAACGCATTTAGGTGACGTTGCGCGCGGCAGACTGCGTTTACGCGGTTGTCACGTAAACGCGATGCTCACACTAGGCCTACAGCACACCGGCTGCGTACGCGTAGACGGTAGATGTGCACGTCGACATACCATTACGTTGTAATGTATGAAACTCTATGAGACATGGCACACCGCTTGGGTGACGTGCACGCAAGCGTGTATATACGAGTACGTAGAGACGCGCGTGTCTATGTTACGTGCTGTATACGCATCCGGTGTGCTTTGGCCTGTAGGAGGACTTTGTAGGTTCACAAAGTGTACGCTAGGGGCGCTTATCGGCGGCGTCTCCATACAAAAATCCGTGTTACACGATACGTCAGTGTAAATTGCTTGGTAAAACTCGGACTTCGATTTCTGTAACACTAGGTACTATACTAATAGTAAGTGCGTAGTGTTGGAAATCGCTCACCCGAAGCAGAAATCTTCAAACAAACAAAAAAACTCAATATCTATAATATCTCGTAAATAACTTTTCATTTAAAAAACCTACTTTCGCCATTTTTAACCGACTTCCCAAAAAGGAGGAGGTTCTCAATTCGGTTGTATTTTTTTTTTATTCGACTAAATATTTGGATGTAAAAAAAAAATTATGACAGAACCGTAGTGGTGAAAGGATTATGATACTTTTTGAATGCAAATGCTTGGTTTGTTGCTGAATATATCAAAATCGCCATATGTATGCCTACAATATTTGAGGAGTTCCCTCAATTCCTCATGGATTCCATCATCAGAACTGGATTCTGAAAAAAATGGGACCAATCTGGAAGTATATCTATTCAAATAAAAATAGAATTTTATCTCCGGCGTATATATAAATTATGCGGAAACAAACATAACAAAAAAATTTTAAAAAAATACAGCCGAATTGAGAACCTCCTCCTTTTTTGGGATAATTTTATGAAACACTTACGCTGTCTTCGGTTTTATTTTATTGTTTTTTTATCTAAATTTTGACCCAACATCTGCGCCATATTTTTAACCAACTTCACAAAAAGGAGGAGGTTCTCAATTCGGTTGTATTTTTTTTTAATGTTTGTTACCTCATATCTCCGGCGTTTATGAAACGATTTGGATTTTTTTTTATTTGAATAGATATACTTACTTCCAGATTGGTCCCATTTTTTTCAGAATCCAGTTCTGATGTTGGAATCCATGAGGAATTGAGGGAACTCCTCAAATATTGTAGGCATACATATGGCGATTTTTATATTTTCAGCAACAAACCAAGCATTTGCATTCAAAAAGTATCATAATCCTTTCACCACTATGGTTCTTTCATCATTTTTTTTCATCCAAATATTTTGTCGAAAAATTGGCGGAAGTCGGTTTTTTAAATTAAAAGTTATTACTATTACTCTCGATGGTCCGCGCGGCCTAAGAATAGATCCCTCAAATAGATAGAGGCCTAAGATAGAGTGGTGATTATGGCAAATCATTGAATACAATGAGGCCTCATCCTGCAGTGGACATAAATAGGCTAGTGATAATTATGAGGAATAAATACACTTTTAAATTGTAATTTTTATCAGTTTTTTTGATGTTTATCTTTTAAACAATATTATAACGCCAGTCTAAGATAGTTATCATAACTCTACAACCAATTAGTTATATGAAAACAATTTTATTGTTTTATTGCACACGATCTTGTGTTGTCTATTCGTGTATCAAAATGTAGTCAGATAGTGATAGCATATTATTTATCACGGAATTATGAAGATACCTAATTATCCATTTAATGGATTATCTTTGTGCGTCTTTCATTAAATTGATAAAAAATTCTTTATCTGGTAAAAACTAAAATTAAATGCGTTTGGGCACAATATCCAAGTGCATTATACCTATTAATAACAAAATAAGCTTATCATGTTGTGTATCTTCAGTATGTTGAATATTAGAGTATTTTAGAAGGTAAGTAAGGTGCTTACGCTCTTTTGTATACGCGAACGAAGTTTGATTCCATTTCAGCTGTTATTTCTTTTAACTTCATTAAGCTATTTATGATTTGGTAACGATGTAATTTTATAAGAAACTAACGCACCACAGATCATATATAGTGTTCTGATCATGTGTACTTTCATAGAAATAATAGCCAGATTAAAAGCCACAACCCACAATAACATACCATATAACATAACACACCCAACGCAGTCACATATGTAGTCATGATCCCACACTAGGATTTTCTGTGTCGTGGATATCAGGAACTACAAGTACCATGGTACCATACCCAGACCGGGAACAAATATTTGCAGATCATACAAACATTTGTTCCGTAGCGGGAATCGAATTCGCAACCTATCGCATCTCATCTCGCGCGCCGCGACACAAAGGTCGAAAAACTTATACTTAAACAACATATTATAAATAATTACTTATACTTCTTAGTGCTTCCGTTATTATAAGGCGTCACAGTGTGCGCAAAAATTACAACATCATCATCATCATTAGCCTGTACAAGTTCACTCTTGGGCATAAGCCTCCCCCCTAGAACGTCACGACGAATAGTCTTGAGCCGCCTCCTTCCACCGACTTCCTGCGACGTTTATAATGTATTTAGTCAATTGAGAGGAGGGAATTTCTCTACTGCGAAACTATATACTGTATAATTACAATATTGGTTAAATTCGACTCATTTACTCTATGGGAAGTTTGTAGGAGAAAGTGGCTGAAAATCGAAATGGGTAATTCTAAAAATTTTACCTATCGGAATTCAAATCAAATCGGTTTTTTTATAACTTATGTACTTAACTTGTATATTTTTCCTTATGTGAAATAGCGTTTGTGCTTAGAAGTTTCAAAAATAAACCTAATTATCTAAGCTATTACGTATAAAATTAATTGCTTCTGCTTTGTTGGTATTCGAAATATATCAATAAGACAAGCTCCAATGATCTTTGTCCGTCGTATCACTGGTTTTTCCCTGGTTAAGGTAGACCGATAGTGAACCCTGAAATTGATTTTTTATTTCGTTATTTATCATTCAATGTAGAACCAGTTTATAAGCTGGACTTTAGTAGACGGTGATTTAAACTTGTTTTACAAAAAGTTCACACGCTTATTGTTCGGACCAATGAACCGGGGAACCGGTCTGACCGTTGAATATGAGCCTGACCGTCTCCACAACTTCTTGCACTGATCTTTGTACATTGATCCTGCGATCTAAGTACAAGGATGGACTTTTTTCTGTTTTTTCGAAAGGAGACGAAATGAAATGAATGAATTAATGAAATGAAATAAAAATGGACGACCATTTTTATTTTATTTCATTTTTTTGTGTTTATTTTAGTTATATCGTGTAATTTTGGCGGCATTTTAACCGGTGTAGCTTATAAAGAGCACAAGGTAGTGAATTTAAAAAAAATAAGTTTATTGCGTGTCGTTTCGATGGAGTGGATACAGGGTCGGATTATCCATAAGGCGGATTAGGCAACTGCCTAGGGGCCCTGCACCGACAAGGGGCCCACGCCACGGAGGCCTACACTGAGAAAACAGTTCATCAAAAAATATGGTGATTTCACGTAAAGTAGGGAGCATACGGAAATAACCATAAAGTACGATGAAACTACTGTTGCTGCTGCTAACCATATATTATGATGAGCTGTCACCATGCATTAGTAGTTCGTATCACCGTATGTCCGGACTTACGGTGACGGTAATCGTAATGGACCATTACTTTTTGAGAGAGAGCATAACATTACATATGACTGTCATCATATTTTTGTATGCTTTCCTACTATTTTTATGTGCTCTCCTCTAATTTCCGAGTAATCCCTATTATTTTATCATACTATTTATCCATGCTTTCCTACTATTATTGTATGCTTTCCTACTATTTTTAATGTGCTTTCCTCTCATTTCCGAGTAACTCCTGTTATTTCATCCTACTATTTATCCATGCTTTCCTACTATTATTGTATGCTTTACTACAATTTTGAATGTGCTTTCCTCTTATTTCCGAGTAATTCCTGTTATTTCATCCTATACCATTTATCCATGCTTTCCTACTATTATTGATGTGCTTTCCTATTGTTTTTTTTTTACTATTTTTCTATGCCTCCTGTTGTAGTATGGCTCGGGTATTGTTCCTTTTTCTTAAATATGTATGAGCCAATTAATAAAGATAATTGACACATAGAATAAGCAAGAGTACGGTTAAGAGAATGATGATGATGTATAGTCGTTCATCGTCATCACTCCCGTAACCGTACTTTTGCACGGTTATGGGTCAGAGTAGATTACTAAGTGTTAATTATCTTTATAAATTGGCCCACACATATTTAAGAAGAAGGAAAAATACCCGAGCCATGCTACAACAGGAGGCGTAGAAAATTAGTAAGAATAAACAATAGGAAAACACATCAATAATAGTAGGAAAGCATGGATAAATAGTAGGATGAAATAACAGGAAATACTCGGAAATAAGAGGAAAGCACATTCAGAAAAAAGTACCTACGCAATACAGAAAATAACCCTAATAAAGTAGGTACTTCTAGATAACAGTGGATTTGGGATTTGGGGAATTATTTGCTATAATGGAAAAACATATGACGGATTAACATTTTAATTAAAAATTACAAAATATTATTAAATAACGCAAAATATATAATTTAGAGTAACGGAGTAGTAGTTTTGGGGTAACGGAGGCGGGCTCGCACCGTCTCTTGTCAGAGGGCGCACGACCTCCTGTCACGGACCAGCTGAGGGTCGAGACCACTGTTCCAAAGCTGACTGCACCTTATCCGCGTCACCTGTACAAAATTACAAGTGGTTAGGTCAAATAGATTTTTATATATGGGGGTCGAAAGTAGCTTTAAATTTGGGGTAGTAAATTCTGCCGAAGTCAGCCTACAAAACTCGAAAGGAAATTAGCTAAATTTACCTAAATACAGTATTTTGTGACATGTTTACTTTATGGTACCATAAAGAGTATCTCTAATTAACATGGGCTTTCACATTAGATATTTTACTTAATACGAGACTAAAATCAATACCTTATTCAAATCCCTGGTGATTGATCCTAGAACACGACGCGACTTCAGGCGTGCTGGACAGAGAACGGGATCGAGACTCGGGCTTTGCCAGGATACCCAACGTAATAAGATAGGCACGTTGAGCCCTCCAGGCGTTCACCAACCAGCCATGGTTTGGTAGGCGTCAGCGCCTGCTGAACGATGCGCAGTAGAAAGGTGGAGATTATTTTATGTACAACCACATCATTTTAAATGGACATCAGCTGGGCATCAGTCGGCAAAACTGGGTTATGTACTGTCACAAGCTTTTACATCAACAGCTTGCATAAACTGGTGCACTAATCTTAAAACACTTATTTTTGTACACGAACAAATGTTAGGTATTATGAAACCCAGCTGATCTTTGTTGCACTTTGTTGCTTCAAATCACTTCACATTTTGTAACACTAACTATAGACAATCCGTAATATTTAAAATAAAATTACAAGCAAAAGGCGGAGCGCATGTGCTTCCCTGCTAACTAAATAGAATAAAATGACCGGGCTAGGACCTACCCGCGTGCCGTTCGCAGTAGACTGGTGATTTCACAGTATTTTAATATGCCGGTCATCCAATATTATGAATCTGTAATCAAACTTTAGTAAAACGATAAACGTATTTTTGTGTGATGATCACGGTATTTTGGAGTGCCGCGTCAAATATTATGGTTCCGTAATCATATTCGATGGTAATTTGTTACGTAATTGTATTTTTGTGTGCTAGTCATGGTATTTTGGTGTGACCAATCACCGGAATCATAATTGATTCCGTAATCATTATTTGATGTTTGTTCATTTGTTAATTAGTTTTTGTATGCCCGTAGTCACATAGATAGATATATAGATTAACACTTTATTGTACACCAGGAATACATAAAAGGATTTATTAAAATTAGCAGTACAATGGGCGGCCTTATCGCTGAGAGCGATTTCTTCCAGACAACCTTTGGATGGACAGTAACAAGCGAAGCAGTAACGAAACGGCGGAAGATATAGTCCGTAGTCGTATATTATAAGGATTTTATGCATAGAAGCTTCAAGAAAATTGATGCTAACTACAAAAATAAAGTGACGAAAACTGTTATATCTTAGGTATCATCGAATTTCTGCCAAGCAGACATCCAGCAGACCATTTCATATTACGTAGTGTTATTTTAAGAGGAAAGCATCGTAAAGTATCGATTTAATCTTCTTATATTCTGTCACCGTTTTTTACGGAGAATGGTCATCATAATATTGTATTACTTACTATTTAAACTAGATTATTTTATTATATATACATGATACAACCTTATTTTAGAACAATTCATCGTATTTTTGAAAGACGTATTGATATTTTATAATGAAGCCAAAATGTCATTTTTCTCAGTGTAGACGATGCGGGCGACGCACTAAGAATTCACCATTATTTACATACGATACACATATTATTTAAATTTAAATGAAAGCAAAAAGCAGGAGTCGATCTGATCGACTCATTTTTTGTAATAGATAAAATATTATTTTAAAAAGTAAGAAAAGGGGCCCCGAGAATTGCACTGCCTAGGGGCCCCGATAGGGTTAATCCGGCCCTGAGTGGATATTGTCCAGGAACATTCTAGCAAAACTGCCATCGCTTTGCTAGAACATGACTTGACCGAGGACTTTACGACTTGACATTTTTTTATAACCTATTTACCTTAGAGATTGGCAAAATTGAGTTTTTAATCAGAGGCAATTAATAAAAAAATAAAAAAGTACAAGGATCTATATTATATAATAAAGACTTTTTATGGTATAAAACTTTACAATTACTTAGTTATCTAAAGATGGCCAGCGTTCGGGAAACTAGCTATACTCAATATCTTCTCGTCACAGATATCGCAGAGCCTCAAGATGTCTATAATCAGTGCGTGTTGCCAGTGGTGCCTTACGGCACTGAGACGTGGTCGTTAACTATTGGCCGTATAGACAAGCTCATAGTCGCGCAGCGGGCTATGGAGAGAGCTAAGCTAGGAATTTCACTACGTGATAGAATCCGAAATGAGGAAATCCGTAGAAGAATCCAAAGTCACCGACATAGCTATCAGAATTAGCAAGTTCATCAGCTTGAAGAAGTCCACTGCTGGACATAGGCCTCCGCCTTAGAATGCCATGACGAACGGTCTTAAGCCTCCATCCACCGATTTCCTGCGATGTTTATAATATCTTTAGTCCATCGAGTGGAGGGCCTTTCTCTACCGCGTCGTCCGGTTTGACAATAGTAGATTGTATCATATGGGAGCAAAGTAATATTTTTACGGCGAGGGCGCTTTTTTGATTCCAGAGCGAAGTGAGAGATTCTTAGCGAGGGATTCAAAGTACGTCGCCCGAACCAAAAATATATTTTGCGCCCGAGTGTTACACTCTACTTTTCATCACCCACTATGAGAAAATAAAAGGCGCCTCATGTTTTATTTCAAAACAAAACCATGAAACCGTGAATAACTTTTCATTTAAAAAACAGACTTCCGCCATTGTATTCGACTAAATATTTGGATGAAAAAAAATTATGAAAGAACCATAGTGATGAAAGAATTATGATACTTTCTGAATGCAAATGCTTGGTTTGTTGCTGAAAATATCAAAATCGCCATATGTATGCCTGCAATAGTTGAGGAGTTCCCTCAATTCCTCATGGATTCCATCATCAGAACTGGATTCTGAAAAAAATGGAACCAATCTGGAAATATATCAAATATTCAAATAAAAAAAGAATTTTGCAAATCGGTTCATAAACGCCGGAGATATGCGGTAACAAACATTTAAAAAAATACAACCGAATTGAGAACCTCCTCCTTTTTGTAAAGTCGGTTAAAAATGACGATATCGCGGGCTGTAGTTCGCGCGTTTCTAATTTGTGTTTTTTTATTCAGCCGGTGGCGTGACTATGGGCCATCGTACCAGCCAGTATTTATTTAAAACAATATTTGCAATATTTCCAAATTTAAAAAGGGCGCGGCAAAGATAATTGCGGCGCACTTATTTGTGTTTGATTCTTTTCAAGATGTTCCAAATTCAAAAAGTGCGCGTAAAAGATTTTTGCGGCGCACTTATTTGAGTTCGATAGTTCCAAATTTAAAAAGTGCGCGGCAAAGATAATTGCGGCGCACTTATAAAATCTTCATACAGAAAACACCATCTTTGGGTGCACTTAAAGGCGAACCAAGTCGTCCTTTTCGAATAGATGGGATGAAAAAGCTATTACACCTTATAAGAAGCCCTTGAATTATGAATGCATGAGGTACCTTTAAACTTTAATCTCTTTAGTATGTTGTGAATTCTGGTATTTTTTTTACCCGACTGCGAAGGATTTTGATTTTGACCGGTATGTATGTTTTTATGTATGTTCAATTGTTCATCTGTTCCCTCATGACTTTTAAACTACCTACTTATCATAATTTGACAAATGAGGTTGGAAACGTCTTCATTGTCCGCTGGTTATAGGCTATGTGACGTCACACTAAATTGAATATGGCGCCCTCTATAGAGGACATAAAGTCATAAACTAAAAAAATACGTGACAAACTAGGAACCTACCATGTACCTACCTACCTTGTTATTATAATGAAAATCTGACAATGCCTATACAGGGTGTTTTTTTGAAATGGGACAGTATGGGGATATCCGAATCCATAAGAGATACGGGAAAATTGTCTTTTGAACCATTTACTCATTTTGTATGAAAACTATTTTGGCATAGTTATTTTTTCGGTCAAGCGTGATTTCTCGATAATAATGAGTAGTTTTGATCAAAATTTTTTTGAATGCGTATCGACTCAGTTTCATGTAAGGATTGTTTCGTTGCATGGAAAGAAAAAATCTAAGCAGTAAAAGTTAGTCAAATTTAATAAAAAAAAATCTCATACAATTTGTAAGCAATCTGGCACCTACGATAATAAAACTATCGCAATAAATTTTCAAAATGGTCTCCCACTTGCTGTTTCCAGGTACGGACACGTTTTAGAATACCTCTAGTGGCATTAGACAAAGATGTTCTTATTAAAGTTTGACTAACTTCTACAGCTCTGATTTTTCTAATTTCACGAGACCATCAGAGCAGTAGAACAACATTCACCACACATCTTTGTCTAATGCCACTATAGGTGTTCTGAAACGTGCCCGTACCTGGAAACAGCAAGAGGGAGACCATTTTGAAAATTAATTGCGATAGTTTTATTAGCGTAGGTAGCAGATTACTTACAAATTATATGAGGCAACATTTTATTAAATTTGAATAACTTCTACTGCTCAGATTTCTTCTGATACAATGAAACAATACTTATTTGAAACTGAGTCGATACGCATAAAAAAAATGACAAAAGAACTCATTTTTATGGAACTCACGCTAGACCGAAAAAATAACTATGCCAAAATCATTTTCATACAAAATGAGTAAATAGTTCCAAAGATAGTTTTCCTGTATCTCTTATGGGTTTGGATATCCACATACTGTCCCATTTTAAAACCAACCTGTATACAGCAGCTATAACTGACATATCATTGCCTATATGCAATAGCCAATTCAGATGTATAAGCAAATAATATTGTTAAGTTTCATCAAAATCCGTTCAATAGTTTTTGCGTGAAAGAGTAACAAACATCCATCCATCCATCCAAACAAACTTTTGCAGTTTTTTAATATTAGTGATTAGTGAGATGAGATGAGATTTTACATAACCAAGTGTGAATAAATAAGTACGAGTATTTATTATAATGATCTTTTTGTTTTAAAGAAAGTGAAATATTACACAACAAAGTGAGTAAATATATAAATTTATTTAAATTAATACTTTAGTGAAACAAATGATGAAGACGATTAGTAGAATGCCACTGCAAATTCACTGGGACACATGTCCCACATCTGTGGATTGGATTGAAATAAGAATATAAATTTATTAAAATGGGTTGAGTCGTTATAAATACCTAAATGGGTTGAAACAAGAAGCACCCAAATGTGAGTTTGCCTGTTTCTAGCGCCCGCGCCCCTCCAGTTAAATAGTTACTTACATACTCTACCTAACTTCAAACTAAAATGTATGACGTGACCAAGTGTTTTTAATAATTGTTTCTATGGTTATAATAAACATGAATATGAGTATCTAATTACAAAGATCAATCAGTATTGAGCTGATTTGAGCTGTCCACTTCCACCTGATATTAAAAAGACGAGTCGTCGTACCTGTACGGCAGTTTGCACGCGGACGCGTTAAGCGACAGACGTAACATCGAGAAAATGTAAATACGCACGGGAATGTAAAGAAATTCACAATTCAGCCAGTGTATATTTTGTAAATATTCATAGTGTATTTTTTAAGTGAGTGTATTTTTTTTATAATCCTGTGATATTAGTATTAGGGCCTGTGGAAACACATCAGCAAGTGAGTATTTATTTAATAATATTACATGTTATAAAAATAGTTTAATGTCGCATGCGTTCTTTAAAAGCCAAAATAAAATATTAGGTAGAATAGGGAGCAATGGCTTCCGCTTTAGATAATTAAAAGTATGCATTGAATGTATTTGAGTATATTCTGAAATTTAAATCGTATTTATTTATTTTATTACAAATTAAAGCTTCTGAATTCGTTTTTCATTCGAAAGAAATACATTATTCATTGCCATAAAAGCTACCTCGTACAAATAAAGAGGGTTCCATGTTTTTCAATTTTTATTACGGTTTTTTTGTTAACCAGATGAGAGCAGTATCCTTATGTTTTCTTAACATCCAAAATTCACATTCATAGTCCTGATACCACATTAGGATTCCCTGTGTCGTGGGTATTAGGAACTACGAGTACCATTGTAACACATGTATCATGGTTCGTACCACATATTTTGAAAAATTTGCTTTTATTTTATCACATCACATCAGCAGCCTTTAGACGTCCACTGAGTACTAAGGTGGATGCTATTATCCAACCTCTGACGTAATCCCTTAGTTGCTTTTAAGACATCCACAAGAGGAGTCGGAGGAGTCTTATTCTTAGGACGGGACTATAACGCCACTGTTACCATTACTCCTGGGCCCAAATTCTATTAAACAAATTGTGTTCGAATTGTTATTTGATTATCTCAAAAATTTCACTTTTGATACTTTTGGTATTCTACTAACTTCAATGGTTTTCAATTGGATTATAATTACGACCATTCAGAAACAATCGTTTCAATTCAGTACAAAAATTCAGTACAATCACAAATTTTGCAGACTACCATTTCTAATGACAATAATTGAATTGTAATTGTATGATCTAAGAATAGTTTTTCCATTAAAAATAGTAGAATCAGCTGTCGTTAAACTGTTGACAGATTAGTATTTTATACTACTTAAATAAATACAATAACTTTTCATTTAAAAAACCGACTTCCGCCATTGTATTCGACTAAATAATTTTGGATGAAAAAAAAATTATGAAAGAACCATAGTGGTGAAAGAATTATGATACTTTCTGAATGAAAATGCTTGGTTAGTTGCTGAAAATATCAAAATCGCCATATGTATGCCTACAATATTTGAGGAGTTCCCTCAATTCCTCATGGATTCCATCATCAGAACTGGATTCTGAAAAAAAAGGGACCAATCTGGAAGTATATCTATTCAAATAAAAAAAGAATTTTCCAAATCGGTTCATAAACGCCGGAGTTATGAGGTAACAAACATAAAAAAAAACAATACAACCGAATTGAGAAACTCCTCCTTTTTGTAAAGTCGGTTAAAAATAAATATATAACTATAATCTAATGTAAACACAACTTCTACCTATCTGGAAAAATGGACTAATCGCTAAATAATGTTTTTTTATACTCATTCGTCATAATCAAAAGTCATTATTATTAACTCAGAGAGAACAGAAGAAACTGACCTCGTCTTGCTAAATAACATTTTGAAATAACAACGAGGCCTAATTAGTATGAAGAAATCGCTGAGTCTTACTACTCCATCTTCTTTTTTTATTCCCTTGTACAACAGCCTCTTTGTCTGCGACGCAGGAGGTTGCGGGTTCGATTCCCGCCTCGGAACAAATATTTGTACAATCTGCAGATATTTGTTCAGGGTGTTCTGGGTATTTTTCTATGTATAATAAAAAATATCCATCCATAAATAGTACCCATAACACAAGCTCTGCTTAGCTTGGGGCTAGATAATGTCGTGTGAAATGTCCGGCATTTATTATTACTTATTTTATTACTTCTCTCTTGTGTATATATTTAATTTTTTTATACATACATAATACACACATCCGAAATGAGGAAATCCGTAAAATAACCAAGGTCACCGACATAGCATAGAATTAGCAAGTTGAAGTGGCAATGGGCAGGTCATATAGCTCGAAGAACTGATAACCGTTGGGGAATAAAGGTTTTCGAGTGGCGACCACGGACGACGGGGTAGAGGAAGGCCCTCCAGTCGATGGACTAAAAACATTATAAACGTCGTAGGAAGTCGACTTCCTGCGACGTTTGGCATTACCTGGGTGACAGAGCTTTGCTAGTAAAACTCTGAAACACGTTTACCCAGAGGTGAAACTAAGCTAGATCGACTTTTCGCCCCCAAAAACCTATTACGGGGCTTGCAAATTTCATAGACATCGTTATAAAATAATTTTCGAAATCGTTAACTTAAAATATTTTCACGAAAATAGATTAGCTAAAAAAATATATACTTACGGAAACATATATTAAAAGTTTTATCAAAATCGTTTGGGTAAAGTGATATTGCTCTATAAATATCTTCGTCAGCTGGTAGATATCCACTTCTGGACAAGGCCTCCCAATCAGACTATTATGCAGGCAATGCACTCGAAATCAAAAGGTCCAAAATTGGAATGAAAAAAAAAACAAAAAATAAAGGGACACACATTTAAACAGTTGTCAATAAAATTTGATGCTAAAGGCGTGACTGAGGCCACGAAGTACGTCAGAAAAATGTCGCATAAAGTCGCATTGGATACCAATTCAGGAATGTAAGAAATATTTATCGTTTCTTGGTATCAAACATCGATTGTTTATCTGTCAAACTGGACAATTAATCATTTGGAATGAAACCCCTTAGAATAAGGACTGAGTGCTTCAGTCCTTATTCTAAGTGAAACCCTTCAATTCCCCACTTAGTTTATGGCATCTATGGCTAACTGTCACAATTCTGGTAGTGTCCGACTCTTAGAATAAGGACGTCCGACTCATGATAGTTTCATAAACCTTATTAGAGATAGTGTCTTCATTAAGAATATGACCGGTTTAGTTACAAAAGAAAAGAAAAATAATAAACCAAAAAGATTTCTCTAAATATAAAATAAAAATTGAATTTATTAAGGTTAGAGAACACATACACATCACATACACACACACACATACATCATACAGACACACACACACACACACACACACACACACACACACACATACATGGGACATAGTAAATTATACCTACTTAATAAATTAAACTAATTAACTTATTAACTAATAATTAATTAACTTAATTATTTAACTAATTTAACTTAGTTAATTAAAGGGGAAATCTTCTCGACATTGAAATTGTCAAAATTGCATCATCATCATCATAAACCTGTAGAAGTCCACTGCTGGACATAGGCCTCCCCCATATAATGCCACGACGAATGGTCTTAAGCCGCCTTCATCCACCAACTTCCTGCGACGTTTATAACTAAAGCCACAGAAGCCATAATTAAAAGAAGCTGGTCTGAAGGATAGCAAAGTCTTTGACGTCGTTACGCACAGAGAATGCATTTATGTTTATAAACAATCTCTGCTGCGGGTTTTGCGAAAACATTACTTACCATGAGCTCTTATAGCGATTCAGTTCAAAAACTATTCAGTACATAATATCGGTTCGTCGTTTACATTCGTCATCATTGAATAACTTTAATCGCAGAAGTCCTACTAGACCTAGTAGACCTTCTGCTACTGTGCCTTTAAATATGGCTGCGGACATCACGGAACCGATATTATGTACTGAATAGTTTTTGAACTGAATCGCTATAAGAGCTCATGGTAAGGCCTGTACTTAGTACTGTATCATGCGTTTTGTTTTGTATAGTTACTGTTCAAAGGACAAACACTTCAACTGCTTTTAATTTTATTAAACAGGCGTATTAAATCGTTTATATGGATTTATTAATATTAAAAAAAAGTACTTTCACTTATACAATAAGTTGTTTTGTACACTTGCCGTACTTGAAGAGCGCGTGACATAATGTATACGTAATCATCTAAAAATAAAATAAAATCCTACAGATAACTATTAACTGATTTTTATATGAAAACAATCTTAGGTCAGACAAGAATAAGCCCCTAGGATGATTTGAGAATAGACCCCAAGTGTGAGGCGGCGGCAGCGGCGCGTGCGGATAGCGCAGGTTATTGACCCCTTTAGGCCTAGTGTGAGCATCGCGTTTACGTGGCAATTGCGTAAACGCGCGTTTGTTGAGTAACCGGCAAAATTAAAGTATACGTAAAAACTGCGGAGTCCGAGTATTTTTTACGTGTACTTTAATTTTGCCGGTTACTCAACAAACGCGCGTTTACGCGGTTGCCACGTAAACGCGATGCTCACACTAGGCCCTCTGTTATCACTATCCGATCCGTCACTTCGTCCGCGTACACTAAACGTTTTACGTCTCCCCATAAATAAAAATCACAGGGAGTCAAGTCTGGAGAACGTGGTGGTCACGGCACTGGCCCACCACGCCCTATCCATTGGGTACCGAACACTTCGCTCAGGTAATCACTTAAATAATCGCACCATTTCCACTAAATCTCAACATTAGAGTAGGTTCCTGACATTTTGAAGATGGCAAAAAACCGTGACGCGTGACCTAATTCCGCGGTCATTCGGGGACGACTGACTGTCCAGCGTCGCACGCGCGCGCAAAATTCTATTCTCAAAGGATGCCGCTTAAAGGCGCCGCCGTGCGGCGGCATCGAGTCGTCCGAAATCAAAGGACGCCGCGCCGACCGCGCCGCGCGGCTCGTGCCATAGCGGTTGATTTTGTGCAGTGAATGTAGACACGGGTGGATATTTTTTAATTGCAAAATTTTTATTATGATATTTTTCAGCTATTTTTTTTTACTGATTTGTAATCGGTGTCAGCAGTATATTAACCTCCGTAAATATGGCAAGTGTACAAAACAACAACACAACATATTGTATACAAACAAACAACACAATGCACAATGGTATTTTAAGAGAAGGTTACCGGTGGGCGCTTAGGCCCTTTTGTACGTGAACGAAGTTTGCTTCTATTTTGGCTATTATTTCATTAAACTCCATGAAACTTTGTACACATGATCACTACTTTAATATCAAAACTCGTGGTTTTTGTTTTTAATTAGGTTTTTCTATTTATGGTTTTATAACCATATAATTTTATAAGAAACTAACGCACTACGGGTCTAGATATTAGTGTACTGATTATGTGTAAAAAGTTTCATGGAGTTTGATGAAATGAATCTTCGTTCGCGTGCAATTGGCCGTAAGTGTCCTTTTTCTAGCTACCGGTGACGTCCTAAGGATGTACAGATTATATACTTTATATTTACATAATTTGAAAGATTTCATATTGTGCATTCAGAAGATATACAATAATTTCAATTTATTCATACTATTATAACGTTACAGACTTTGATAACCCTAATTCGTTACATCTAGCAAAAACATAACAACAAAAAACAATTCAAATTATAGGAATAGCTACTCGCACAGATATTTACATATTTAGCTACTCGTATACCTAACCTAGTAACCATCTTTATTTACATACTAAATACAATTACATGAATAATAATATAAGAATAGAGAATAGAACAAGAAACAGTAGCTGTTAACAATAGATGTTTTCACAAAAAGTGAGGCATAGGCTCTATCATCAGCCATTTATCCGCATACATTTATAATATACATGATATGTGAAATTGTAACCAGACATCTTTAGACATACATGTATATCTAAAGATGTCTGGTTCATCTTTAGATGTATAAATTGTGTATCTAAAGATGTTTGGTTCATCTTTAGATATATACCTACATTGTGTATCTAAAGATGTCTGGTTCATCTTTAGATATATACATTGGTAGCGATTATGTGCACCATGTGCTCTGAATTTAAACTGCGCTAAAATTATTGCGATCTCTTTTATTTTAGTCTATTAGAAAGAGCGCGCGATAATTTTAACGCTTTTTAAATTTAGACAATACTGAACAGAATCGTGTATCTAAAGATGTCTGGTTATAAGTTCACACTGGTAACTACAAGTGAATTAATACTGATGGAAAGCATGCACTTGCGTGAAGGGCATGCTACCGAGACGGAACCTAGCACGATGCGCTGGCGCATAAAGGGATCCAGACTCTTGGGAAGACCCTCGTCTCGATGGACTCTCGAAGACATTATAAAGGTGGATGGATGCTTCCCAAGACCATTCCTCGTGGAATTCTAGGGTGAAAGATCTAAGTCCAGCATTGGACTTCTTCAGGCTGATGATGATGCCAAATTGCCAACTGACAATAGAGTTAAGAAAAAAGTAAACGTTTTCTAAAGATATAAAACTAGTATACAGTAGGTTATCAACGGTAGTAGCAGTTTTTGCACTTCCGTTAGTAACCTAAAAAATAGGCATGATAATTGGACTTTATGATAGAACAGCCGAGTAATAATTTACTGTTACAAACATGATGGGTATACTGTAATAAACTTCCAAAAAGTGAATCTAAACTTCCTATTTGAAGATTTAAATCTTACATCTCACTAAATAGTTAGGTATAGGTAGGTTTAGGTATTATAAATGCGAAAGAAATAAGTCACAAAGAGTTATTTCTTCACGCTCAAACTTTTACTGAATTTGAGTGAAATTTGGGATGGAGATACTTTATACCCCGGGTTAATAAGCTACTTTTCATCATCATCAATTTTCAGCATTGTTCACGCGGGCGAAACCATGGAGCACAGCTAGAAAGCGAATTATACTCTCGCTAGATGACTATGTTAATGATAAAGCCGCGTGACCTGATGTTACTCTCAACTGCTATTATTTTGCCATATCTGTACCTTCCTTCATGGTATTGGTTTATTTATAAGTATATCAAGCGTAACACGTGCTGTCATATGAACTATTATCTTTTTACATTTTACTTCTGACTACCTAAGGTTTTTAAGTTCACTTTTTCTATGTATCTGTTTCTCCTTGTTCCCGAGGCACTACACAGGCGCTTCCTACCTAGTTATAAGAAGGAGCCAATACACAGATAGAGCCAGCCAGTACATAGATAGAGATTTTTACTGAACTAAGTAATATACCTATCCACATGGTAATTTCATTTGGAAAGTGCACTTGTACAAATAAATAAAATAAACAATTCAAGCAACTAAGTAAATTCAGAAAATCACACAAAGTATATTATATGATAGTTAATTAATAAACACATATTTTTATGTTCTGTGCCGTAGCCTATGAATAGACCCCACACCTCCTCCCGTGGATGCGTCTCCTGATGTATATTTTACGATACGTCACAGTTATATAATAGCTACGGTTTCACCCGCGTGAACAATGATTAAAATTGATTATGATGATGAAAAGTAGGCTATGTGTTAAACCAGGGTATAAATTATCTCCATTCCAAATTTCACTCCAATCCGTTCAGCCGTTTGCGCGTAAAGAAGTAACAAACATACATTAGTGAGTAGTAGAACTTCTTGTGAAAGAGTTCGTCCGGGGAAGTACTACCACCGTACCTATTTCTGCCGCCAAGCAGTAGTGCTCGCATTGCTGTGTTTCGGTTTGAAGGGTACGGGTGCCGGTGAAATTACAGGCACATGAGACTTTTCATTCTTTATGTCTCAGGGTCGGCAACGCGCGTGTGATGCCTCTGGTGTTGCAGGCTACGGTAACTGCTTTCCATCAGGTGGGCCGTATGCTTGTTTGTTTGCCAAGTAGCATAAAAAAAAAACTCACAGACTTTGTTTATAATATTAGTGTGATTACTCTTTGAAATGGTACATAAAAAGATAGGTTATTTTTTTTAAGTTTAGAAATAAAACAAGATATGCTCATTAATACAAAAAATCATGTAATCCAAAGGTTAGTTGGAAGTGAATGCATTAGCATTAACCTTGGTCTTTTTTTTTATGCTACTTGGCAAGCATACAATCTTACGGCCCACCAGATGGAACGCAGTTACCGTAGCCTATGAACGCCTGTAATACCAAAGGCATCACACGCGCGCTGCCGACCCTGAGACATAAAGATGAAAAGTCTCATGTGCCTGTAATTACACCGGCACCCGTACCCTTCAAACCGAAACACAGCAATGCGAACACTACTGCTTGGCGGCAGAAATAGGTACGGTGGTAGTACTTCCCCGGACGAAGTCTTTCACAAGAAGTTCTACTACTAACAAAACCACACACATCTACAGTACCTATACATAAATGTTTAAGTAGTGCAATAAATAATTATATACCAATTTTAAGTATTTGTATGCGGAAGACATTGTTAAATAATTACTAAATGCTTCTTATGTCTTTTTGTTCGTAATTTAAGTTTCCGTAGTAGAATGATAACAAGGTACGTAATTTCAAAAAATAATAGTTTTAAATAATAGTAATAATAGTTTTGTGAATGACCTGAACATATTTTTTATAAGTTATCTCTAAATTCAAAGGTAATGAATTAGCAATTATTCTTAATCCATGACAATTGACAACAATGGGTAATCTTTATTATTATTTGTATTGTAATTAGTATTACTTAAGATTAATTAGAGACCAAACAGGTGTTCTTAGAAACATGTATGTTTGTATCCGATTCCAACTAGAAACAACTAAACTAACAAAAAGTAAAAATATTAGCAGCGTTTTTTTACATGAAGTTGTAGCACAGATTAAATAACTAGCTAGCCAGGAAAATATAGTGGCATCGTCAACTCGCACATTTTCGGTTACGGGCGACTCATATGTTACATTTAGTTTTGCTTTTTAAAGCCAATCAATAATTTGAGCAGTGTTTTTTACATTAACTTCGAGCACAGATTCAATTTAAGTTACTACGCTAGCAGGAAAATATAGTGGCATCGTTAATGGCCCGGACAACTCGCACATTTTCGGGTACGGGTGACTCATATGATACTTTTAGTTTTGCTTTTTAAGGTCAATTAATAATTTGAACAGTGTATTTTTTACATTAACTTCTAGCACAGATTAAGTTACTACGCTAGCAGGAAAATATAGTGCCCTGTGACTCGTAAATGGGCCGAACGGCTCGCACATTTTCGGGTACGGGCGACTTATATGTTTCATTTAGTTTTGCTTTTAAAAGCCAATTAATAATTTGAGCAGTGTTTTTTAGTTAGAACTAAAAAACACTGTACAAATTATTAATTGTGCTTAGAAGCACAGATTAAATAAATAAGTTTACGCTAGCTGGAAAATATAGAGCGTATTAACAAAACATTTTAGGCCGGGAGGTTGCCAGTTTTGTTAATAATATACGTAGCTTATATGCGCCAGCTCTGTCACGATTAGGTTTTTGTAATTTTCCTTACGATTAGTAATTCTAATCCCATACAATGTCATTGTCAATGAAATTCTCACGCATCAAATGCCTTCTACCTGTTTCCTTGAGATACTTGAATAGTCACAGAATTGATTTGCATACGGACAAATTGAATTAATTCTAACTAGGTAAGGCATTTACAATAAAGGCCAAAGCACACCGGATGCGTATGCAGCAAGTAAATTAGACACGCGCGTCTCTACATATGTACACGCTTGCGTGCACGTCACGCAAGCGATGTGCCATGTCTCCTACATTACAACGTCATGGTACGTCTTTACTTCTACGCGTACGCAGCTGGTGTGCTGTGGACTTTATGGTGTCTATTGCCATTACATTAACAAGGTCGCAAGAAGTTGGTGGATGGAGGTGGCTCAAGACTGTGGCATTCTAGGGAGGAGTCCTATGTCCAGCAGTGGACTTCTACAGGCCGAGGATGATGATGAAGATAACATTTTATTTCCTGTCATTTCTTTCCAGACTTATAAGCTTACTAGTTGCGCCCCGCGGTTTCATCCGCGTCAATAATGATAAAAATTGATGATGATGATGATGATGAAAAGTAGCCTATGTGTTAATCCAGGGTGTAAAGTGTCTCCATTCCAAATTTCACTCAAATCCATTCAGTAGTTTTTGCGTGAAAGAGTAACAAACATCCATACTCACAAACTTTCGCGTTTATAATATTAGTAGGATAGCCGTTCTTTTTCTTTTTTTAGCTCTAATGAAATGCGGACGTGTCTTGTATTCTGCCAGTATCGTCTTTCAGTGGCCTTAACTCGGGCAATCAGGCTAGAGGTCGTACACATTTGTTTGCAGATTTTAATATAAATAGACATTCCCACAATGGCAATTTCGAAAAAACATGTCATTGTGTTGTATAATTTTGTCTGTTTTTTTATTAATGCTATGTTTTCGAGTTTGATTTATCCAATACATAAATAAGTAAGGTTACCGGTAGGGCGATTACACCCTTTTGTACGCGAACAAAGTTTGTTACTTCATCAAACTCATTAAATTATGTACACATGATCAGTACACTAATATTTACATGTGGGGCGTCGGTTTTTTTTAATTAGTTTTTTTAAAATTTATTTTGGTAACCATATAACTTTAAAAGAAACTAACGCACCATGGATTTAGATCAGTGATGGGCAAAGTACGGCCCGCGGGCCAGCTCCGGCTCGCGAAAGCATTTAATCCGGCCCGCCGACGGTCCTTCAACATAAATAGTATATGGCCCGCGATAATTATATTTTGACGGTCCAGAAGTATAAAGTAGATTCTAGGTACTTAGTAGAATAATAGACAGCTAGACTATCATCATCAAAACGGGATGTTGATAAAAATGGGACCAATCTGGAAGTAATGTCAAAAAATAATTTTTCAAATCGGTTTATAAATGACGAAGTTATGAGGTAACAAACAAAAAAAAATACAACCGTATTAAGAACCTCCTCCTTTTTTTGAACCCTGTTTAAAATTCAACACAAAATGCATTTTTCCTATAATTCTGGCCCTCTGAAACTTCTTAAACTTTCTGGCCCTCAATTAAAAAAGTTTGCCCACCACTGGTCTAGATAGTAGTGTACTGTGATTATGTGTACAAGTTTCATGGAGTTTGTAGAAAATATAGCCAAATTTGAAGCAAACGTCGTTCTTACGCCCTTTTGCTACCGGTGATATTCTGGTGTGTCCGCGTGCCGTGGTGTGTCCGGGCCGTGGTGTGTCCGGCCTGAGAATAGACACCTCCGTCTCCTCCTGTGGATATTTATCCACACGCTGCAACGAAATGCTGGAATAATATTCCACCGCCACTAAGGAACCTGCAAAATGTTCTAGGGTTTAGGCAGAACCTTAAAAAATACCTACTTAATTGGCAAAGGGAGCAGGAACTCCTCAAGAATGATACGAGTGCTATATAACTATATAATTTAATATTTGTTTTTTATCTACTTATAATTATTATATCTGTTTTACTTATTATTGGTTACCGTGTATAATTTGACTTATATATTATTTATTTACGTTCATTCTATTTCTTTTTTGAACTTTATTGTTTTTATGTTTTATTTCGTGTTTGATTGTGTCCGTGACTTTTTTTGACAAATTTATTATATTGTTTGCAAAATGGCTCCAACGGAAGACCAGCGTAGGCTGTTTACATCCTGCATATGCTGAGTTGGGGCCTTTTTGCAACAACATTTTTTATTTTATTTTATTTTTTGTTTTGTGTAACTGTTTGCTAAATTATATATATAATGTTGTTGCAAATAAAATTTATTCTATTCTATTCTATTCTATTTTAAATCCGACTAAGGGATACCATCAGGGGATAGGCATCCACCTTAGTACTCAACACCAATACGCTATCACCAATCCTGCCAAGCGTGGTGATTATAGCAATTATAATGAATTGAATAAGTACTGTACAGTGCCACCTATAACCGTGAAAATGTCAAAACGACAAATAAAGACAACAGCCAAACTCTGTCACTATCCAACACATTGAAGTTGGTAAGTTAGAAAGTGACTAAATACCTCTCGTGTTACGAAGTGAGCGAAAATCATGAAAAACAATATAAAATATAAAATAGTATTTTACGATACGTGTGACCTAAGTTGCCTATTATATATATATTATATATGCAATAATAGACAACTTAGGGCACACGTATCGTTACTATTTTATAGCACAAGTGACATAAACCCGCCCCGGACGTTCATTTTCGCACGGTGTAAAAAAGAGCTATTTAAGTCACGGAAAAGCGTGTGTAAAGTGCGGATTTAGGTCACACTGTGCTATAAAAATCATCATTATCATCTCATTATTATTATGGGCATAGGCCTAACCTCTAGAATGCCACGACAAACTGTCTTAAGCCGCCTCCATCTACCGACTTCCTACAATCTTGTTTAAACAAATGTTTGCTGCGGTAATCGAACATATACTTAATCTACTTGGTTCTATAATAATATTATATATTACTCTTATTAATTTTATCAACGTACGTTCATAAGTAATATAGATATTAAATACAGTAGAAGCGCATTTTTACTATCATAAATATGGTTCGCAACTTTTTTATCGAGATTTATCGAAATCATAAACTCTACATACTTTTATATGTCCTTGGAAATATAAAGAAGATAAACTTATATATTTTCGCTGCTATAAACTATGTAATTTTAACTAAAAAAAGTTTAAGTGACTATTTGACTTTTTCAAAATTATCCTTGTAATTTTTGGGTGTAATTGATCATTTACGGCCAATCACATACACTCACTTATGACAATACCTATACAAAAAAAAAAAAACACAAAGCATCAAAGAAACTCGAGTAAAGAAATATCAAGCAAAATAGTTATTTGTAATATAATAACAATAAGCCGGTGTTTGAAAATAAATGACGTGAAATAATAATAAGTAATAAAAGCCTTTATTCAGATACGTACATAACATAAGGTTTTACATATGTAAAATAAAGTTTAGACATTGACAATAGAATCTATTTGCCCAAGTTGAATTTCACTATTTCATTTAGTTAGTATAAGTAGCGGCACGTAAGTCTAACGCTGAACGATACGTGGAGGGGATAGTTGCGCATGTTTACTTGCGCACACGCAATACAATTAGTGTAAGATAGATAGAGATAGAGATCTCTTAAAGACACCTTACTTTTGACTTCTGCGAAATAACGGTCACCGCTAGAGTTTCGTGTCGCTACTTGTAATTATATTACCTTCTACCTATTCTACTTCTGTTCTGTTTGCGTGGTATTGTATTTGTTTTCGTGTCTTTCTATCTTCTTTCTTTCTTGCTTTAGCTTCTAGACCACGTCTCTCTAGCTAATGTTTTTATTTCGTCTTCCCATCTTGAACTGTCTCCCGTGGTGTTTGTGAATGTTGAATTCACCAAAACTTTCCAGGGGTACGATTTTTGATAGTCATCGTGTAACTAAATGTGCTAAACTTGAGTAAAATTGACGTTTATTCCACGATTTCCAAATTTCTATATCCTACTAATATTATAAACGCGAAAGTATGTAGTATGGATGGATGGATGGATGGATGGATGTTTGTTACTCTTTTATGTAAAAACTACTGAATGGATTTTAATTAAACTTCACAATAATATAGCTGATACATCAGAATAACACATAGGCTACAATTTATAAAGATATTGTGTTAATTGTCCATAATATGACGATAAGTGTCAAGTAAGTAGGAAAAAACCTACCATCTGCGAGCTATTCTGGCGTGCGCTGCCAAAACCGCTAGAGTTACACATTTGTAATGTATGATGGAAATGTTTATCTTAAATAGTCCTACAAAAAAGCCCGCTACAGTATATATATAGGTTATATTCTATTCTACGCCACGCTAATATAAGCTACTCGAAATACTAATCCTGCGCAGACGAAGTCGCGGGCACCAGCTAGTATCTTATATAGGAAGGCCCTCCACTCGATGGACTAAAGACATTATAACATATAGGTAAGGCCTCTGGACGTTGGCGATTAACGAGAGCTGTGGGTTCGAATCGGAGGCAACGTCCTTTTACGGATTCTGTTTAATGCCAGAAATCATCAATAGAAGTAACAACAAGTACTGCGGGCATTAGCCTCGAAAGCCAATTGGTTCTATTAAAATTGCAATTTGCATCGTCTTTCCTTCTACAATGAGGGCTATTAAAATCCCAGCAATGCGTCAATTTACTTCAGTATTTCGCCGTCTTTATTTAAGGCTATAGATATTTCTTGAGAGTAACATAATGGTTCGATTCGCGCTGCTGGATAAATTTTAATCAATGTATGATCTGCAAATATTAGTTCCGGGTCTGGGTGTTATGGTACCATGGTACTCGGTAGTTCCTGATACCCACGACACAGGGAATCCTAGTGTGGGATCATGACTACTTATGTGACTGTTGATGGATGTTATGTTATGTTATGTTATTATTATGTTAAATAACAACCCAATTATACCATAAAATTATTACGTGTTTTTTTTAATGGCGTCTGAGGCTGTCTCAATTTTGCCAATGTCAAGTAGCATAGATAATTATCAAACAATGTCCAGTAGTCAAGTTCTCTGTCAAGTCATGTTCTAGTAAATTGATGGCAGTTTACTAGAATGTTCCTGGACAAATTCTACCCCTTCGAAAAGACACGCAATACACTTATTTTATTTAAATTCACTACCATGTGCTCTTTATAAGCTACACCGGTTAAAATGCCACCAAAATTACACGATATAACTCAAACAAACACTAGAAATTGAAATAAAATAAAAAAGGACGACGTCTCCCTTCGAAAGAGCAGAAAAAGTCCTACCTGGATTAAATAGGAAACTTTTAATTCCGGTACAATGCCAGCAAAGCCTTTAGATGTTACTGTCAGACAACAAAGAGTTTTTAAGTTCTGTTGCAATGGCGTGGTCTAATGCTTTGCTTACGAAAACTGGCTTTCACAATGGTGCAATATTTTATTGTGGTACTGTTGATTTGATTAGTGGCATTAAAAATGTTTCGGTTTTAATTCGCAAGAGGCGGATCAAAACGTTTATTATGTTTTTAATCTTTTTATCATCATCATCATCACCAGCCTTAAGATGTCCACTGCTAGATGAGGCCTCCCCCATAAATACAATTGGGGGAATTGCCATAATCACCGCGCATAGCAGGCGGATTGAACTCGATCTAATTTCAAATTGCATTTCTACTCTTTCATCTAGAGGATTACGGGTATAATAGTGCTTTTTGTATCGAATAGATCGATAGAAACCACCTTCGAATGCCACGACGAACGGTCTTGAGCCGCCTCCATCCACCGACTTCTTGCGACGTTTATAATGTCTTTAATCCATCGAGTGGAGGACCTTCCCCTCCCGCATCGTCCGGTTTGTGGTCGCCACTCGAGAACCTTTATTCCCCAACGGTTATCAGTTCTTTGAGCTATATGACCAGCCCATTTCCACTTCAACTTGATAACTCTGAGAGCTATGTCGGTGACTTTGGTTCTTCTACGAATACAACAAAACTTATAACTACCTACATAATAGGTTGGGGAAAAAAGGTTTCTTCGCATTTTATATGAAAACTCAAGACATTTTTACCAATTTGTTTCTTTTTTGAAATGTAGCCTTTTTAATGTCATCAAAACCAGCCAGATACAAATAGTACAGCCAAAGACATTTTATTACAAGTATCCTACTCCTACTAATATTATAAACGCGAAAGTTTGTGAGTATGGATGGATGTTTGTTACTCTTTCACGTAAAAACTACGGAATGGATTTGAGTGAAATTTGGAATGGAGATACTTTACGCCTTGGATTAACACATAGGCTACTTTTCATCATCATCATCATCGTCAATTTTCATTATTATTCACGCGGGTGAAACCGCGGAGCGCAACTAGTACATACTAAACGCGAAAAGACTTTTCCCCCGACTAGTTCAGTCAATATGTACCTACTCAAAAGGGGCCCCTCCCAAAAACATAAAATTGAAAAAACCAAAACTACCCCAAAACTTTCTTAGTAAAAACATAACTTGAATGGACTAGACCTAATATGTTATACAATGGGAGTTCTTATCACTTTTAGAGTTTTCTCCATACACAATATCTCATCAATATCTCATGAATATACTCACTCTTTACTCTTCCTCAGCCGGTAGACATCCACTGCTGGATGAGGCCTCCCCCATAGCATACTAATGCAAGGGGGGGATTTGTCATAATCACCAAGCTTGGCAGGTGGTTTTGTGATAGCAGTGTTGAATGCTGCTGCCCATCCCCTGGTGTAATCCCCTAGTCTCCTTCTACGACATCCACATGAGGAGTTGGAGTAGTCCTATTCTTAGGCTAAGACTAGATCCTTTTTAAGGCAACCATACCATATGCTGGTCTCTGGCTAAACCAAGAAAGAACCGATGATACGATATAGTAGTATGGGATTTCAGCTGCACAGTGCTGAAGCATACGTCAGGTGTAACTGAACCTTAACTTCGTCATCAATCGTTTCAATTCCGTCATCATTGACAAAACGTTTAATAGTTGAATACACAGAACCATTAACTAATTTAAAACCTACATGTTTAGGTACCTACTTATTAACTAGGTAATGTAGGACCTTGAAACGTGGCTCAATTGCCCGTGACATTGTCTCAATACATACATCATCATCATCATCACCGTCATCATCATCATCATCATCAGCCGGTAGATATCCACTGCTGGATGAGGCCTCCCCCATAGCATGCATAACGCGCAATGGGGGGATTTGCCATAATCCACGCTTGGCAGGTGGATTGGTGATCGCTGAGTACTCGTGGATGCTGCTGCCCATCTCCTGGCGTAATCACTTAGTCGCCTTTTACGACATCTGCGGGAGGAATTGGAGTCCTATTCTTAGGCTGAGGCTACCACAAACATATATACCTACATACATACATAATATATACATACTTAAATAATATATACATACTTACATAATATATACAAAAACACACGCCTTTTTATCTGACCCTTCAGATAAAAAGGCGTGTGTTTTTGTATATATTATACAAAAACCCTCTCTGCATACCCCTGTATGCAGAGAGGGTATCCAAATTTCTATTTATCGAAACTCATTGTTGACTGAAATTGTTATACCTACGATATCAATACAAGTGCCTCCTTCAGTACATTTCCTGAAAAACGGTGATTTGCGACCTTTTTAATGATATTATAGTCACTCAGTGACATTCAAAAATAGCACCCCTGGATGTAACTCTCGGAACAGCTTCATGCACGAGATGATGTCTATCTCGAATGAATGTCATAATTGTATAGGTAGTGACATACGAGATTCCGGGGACAAGACGTATCATCGAATACGTGCCTAGGTTGAAAACTGCCCAGATTAGGAGGGAGTGAGAACTAATGTACGTACATCGCCTACCCAGCAGTGGGTATCACGCCTATCAGCGCCTATCAGCGATGATGATGATGATGATGATTATGATGGAGACGATGATGATGATAGTTTGAATAATAGTTGTGTAATTCCGTGATTCGTGACATAAACATAGTTATTTTGATGCTGCTCCAATCGTAGAATAATTGTTTACAGGATTTATTGGCATTTAAATCGTCCATCGTTTGTTATTTAATTGTTCACAACAATGGACAATAAGTAATTTTAATAACAGTAAAATATTATTTATATACAAGATGATTTGAGGGAAATACCGAGATATATAACATATAACATCTCGGTATTAAGATTGGTTAAGTAAAATTTTTATTACTTAAGCGCGTGTTAATATTTTTGAGTACAAGTTTTTACACAGAAGTATAAATAAGAAAATTAGAAGTTAAAATTGATTATATTTTGACGGTCTCTTGTTTGTGTTCTTTAAAAATAAAAAATAAATTATATAACCTTCTTTCTGTTCCAAATTAAAAGTATGAACTTAAAAAAAAAGTAGCGAAATTCTTGTCGGACCACGTAAAGGGTTCCATAAACGGGATGAACGTTCATGGTTAAAATTTCCTTACTTTTTTTACTGAATTTTCCAGCGAATCTTACCAGGTAAAACCAGGTAGGTAAGATGGTTGGTATATGTTGACTTAAATAAAAAACCTCTATAATTATACTTGTACTTCCCCGGAGGAGCTCTTTTACAAGGAGCTATATTACTTTTGATACCACGTTCCATTTGGCTTCCGTATAACTTTTCTGTAGACAGCTAATTTAGAGTTACGCAAAATACTCACCAGTATAAAATGAACATACATAATTCTTTCTTTGTGAGTTAAATAAAGGCACAATATAATAAGGGCCTCTGTTTCGTAATTCAGAAGTAGGTGACTGGTAGGTATCTGGGCCAAACGTGACCAATTTCATGCACCACTTTTTTTCACTTTTTGGCTTCACCTGGGCCGAATTTGTGTACTGTCTATTATAAAAGTGCATAACTTACAGAAAAAACACATATCAATAACAATAATAATAATAATAGTTCAAAAAAATCTCGGGGTACTAAGGTACTTTTAGTATATCTTACGGTTTTAAAGCTGAAAAATTAACATAAGTATTATTTGTAAGTCTATTTTAAATTTTCGCGATTGAAAAATAATAAATAAATAAATTCTGGACATTTCACATAACATTATCCAGCCCCAAGCTAAGCAGAGCTTCTTGTTATGGGTACTAGATCTGATATACTTAATACAATACATTACATAGATAGTTTTTTTTATTGTACTTAGAAAAATATTCAGAACACCCTGAACTGAAATATCTGCAGATCGTACAAATATTTGTTCCGAGGCGGAAATCGAAGTCGCAACCTGCGTCGCAGGCGAACCTTCGCCCGCCACGCCACAGAGGTCATCTAAAATACATTTTACTTTGGTAATAAACGCGATAAATGCTCGTGATTATCATCATCATCATCATCACCCGCCTGTTAACGTCCACTGCTGGACGAGGTCGCAATATTACGCTGGGCAGGCGGATAGGTGATCGCAGTTTGATGTTACTCAGGTGATACTGCCCAGCCCATGGTGTAATCCCCTAGTAAGGTTTTCACTACATCCACGGGACGCGGAGGGGTCTATTTTTAGGCCGGACACGTACACCTGTGCTGAATAGGAAATTTTGTAATTTTTTTAAGCAAATAGGTAACTGTTACTGTCGTTACCTGTACATTTTAGAACGAAACGAATCGCGTAACTGCTTCCATTCATGTTAGTGTACATATGCCGTTAAAACATAATGTTTTTTTCAAAAGTTCATAATAACTTACTCTGATTTTTAATCTTAGACATTTTTTGTGAACAAAAAAAATTCAAATATGTGTGTATATGTGTCATGTATGTGTATCATATGTGTTTTCATAAATGTGCTACCAGTATCTTAAAATATGTACTACTGAAGACTATTTATTTTTCATATAACTTTATCAAAAAATTAAATTTACGCTGTAATATACGTTACATTTATTCTGATTTTATAGTCCATTGGGTTTTGCTAGCAAAAAATCCTACCTATTTTGTTTGGGCAAATTTAGTAACTTACTACCTGAACGTGTATTTTTCCTCTGGTTTTGTTTACAAAAAATGTCTAAGATTAAAAATCAGAGTATAAGTGTGTTAGAATACATCACTTTTAAGAAAATAGTTTACTAGTTTCATTAGTTAGTTGAATGGTTTTATAATCCTGTAGTTAATACTTCAACACTTGACCTTTCTAAAGACCGTTGCAAACCATCTAAAGATATCTCAACTGATCCAAATCACTACCAGACGGAAGTGTCCCCAATACGCTGGTTGCATTGCCGCTGAATATGGCAATACTAAGTCAAGCACTACTGCTTTGCGACAGAAATAGGTACGGCGATAGAACTTCCCCGGACGAACTCGCACAAGAAGTTCTACTACTAACGTCTGGTTGAAGCGATGTCGTGCATGGCGGCAGTACCCCACAAACCCAGGCACGCGACCCCGAATGGTTAAAATATCTCAATGTATATATGTCTGTCAAAAAGTATCTCTGTTGAAAAGTAAAATAACCATCAATTGCTTAAAATTTTCACTAAGAATTGTCAATTGATGATAATTTTACTTGTCAAACGTTAGTCACCGAGTGACTTTCAGTTAGAGATAACTTTTCATTTAAAAAACCGCTTCCGCCATTGTATTCGACTAAATATCTAGATGAAAAAAAAATGATGAAAAAACCATAGTGGTGAAAGGGTTATGATACTTTCTGAATGCAAATGCTTGATTTATTGCTGAAAATATCAAAATAGCTGTATGTATGCCTACAATATTTCACTAGTCCCCTCAATTCCTCATGGATTCCATCATCAGAACTGGATTTTGAAATGGGAATTCTAATAAAAAAATAATTTTCCAAACCGGTTTATAAACGACGGAGAAATGAGGTAACAAACATAAAAAAAAAACAACTGAATTGGAAACCTCCTCCTTTTTGTGAAGTAGGTTAAAAAGGGAGGTTGATCACTCAGCCACCTCAGCGAGTGCATAACTGATATCCCGGACAGTTAAGATGAAGGGTATCAACGCACGTAGCGTTCCACACCAATAAAACCATAAAAACTATAACTGGCAATTCTAATGCGTTGAGCCAGATAAGAGCAAGCTTTCGGGTCAAGCGGAGCTTCAAGAAGAGGCCCTAAAAAAATTTTTTTTAAGTAAAACCTTCCATTATAATAATGGAGCCGCTCATATACACTGTCGATATTGACCCAGATAAAGAGAATTGAAATCAATACGCAGTTATTGTTTACTTTTTAACACACACTTGTCGACCTACATACTTGTAGTGGCTTACTCATCGATAGTATCAGATAGTGCGGGTAGCCCCTAAGACTATCTAACTCTTTGTTTTGCACTTATCTTTTGATTACGTTTTCGAGAGGTGAGGTTTACCTGTTATTCGTCACTGTGGTTTTTACAGTCTTTTCCAATAACTATAAAATTTATTAGTCCGCAATCTAAGATAGATATGACACTGGAAAAATTTATAATTTTTCAATACAATTATCGCATAAGCAAGCCTTTCGGGGCCGAGCGAGACTCTGGTTCCGTGAGGAAGCGGGGCCCCGTGAGCTGACTCTTATCTGAGGCCCAATTCTCTAACTTTGAAACATTCCAGTCACAATATAATCTCGTGTCAGTCGCACCGTCTCGTATATTAACTATTACTTAATCTTCGCGTATACATGCTAAGATTAAGTAATAGTAACTATATAGGTGACAGCTGACAGTGCGACTGAGACGAGATTATACTGCGAATTGAATGTTTTTAAATTAAAGAATTGGGCCTCTGGATCAACGCATAAATTCAGCGTTGCAACGCTTCCGTCTGGTAGTGATTTGGATCAGTTGAGCTAAAAAGCGTTGCAAACGATAAAAAGATACTACATACTACTACTACTGACATAATATAATTAGTTATTATATTAGTACTATATTTCTTGCATTATTATTTATACAAATAAAGACACAAAATGATCTATTGAACTTTTTCTGAAACTTCTATAGCAATTTTCGTTGGTGTAACATTTATATGCCTGCTGGCTTATTTAAATAAGTTAATTATTTATTTGAGTTAGTTGTACAAATTCAATGGTGGCAATGAGCTCACCACTTGTCACGTTTCCCACGATTGTGTGATCAACAGTAATGAGACCCATCGATTAGAAGTAGGTTATTAGGATAATAAGTCTTATCCTAAGAGACATCTTTTGTTCAAAACAAACCTCATTTCACCGCACTTGTTTACAATAGCTGTCTCTTTCAGCCATTCATGTTTGAATAAACTTAAATTTGAATCACAACTACAATGTCACAAAATGTCACTTGTGTCAAGCTTGACATTATTCTTAGGTTATGACGTTATATCATAACCTCAGAATAATGTCAAGCTTTGACGGTACTATTCTAATCAATAATAATAAGAATAATAATAATACTCTGCTCTGCTACTCGTCCGCCGCGGCACAGAGGTCGTCAAAGTTGTCCAACAAGTCCAACAAGACAACAAGTCAACAAGTCATATTCTTATTCAAATAAAAAATAAACACCGCTAATCTAACAGATGTAGTCAGGGGGCTTAGTACAGGTTTTGATAGTTTACGAAACTATATGACGTTTCGTTTCCTGCCATACATTTACTTGCAGCGCCCCTAGCGAAAACGAGAAGAAAACTAAGGACGCTGTCAGTAAATGTATTGGATGGAAACGAAACTTCATATAGTTTCTAAAACTATCAAAACCCGTACTAGACGTACTGATACAAAGTCTCATTGAACACCAATCCAACCGCCATGCATGATGATAATGACAAATCCATCATTGCGTTCTATAGAAAAAGGCCTGATGATGATTTATCATCATCAGCCTGTAAAAGTCCACTGCTGGACATAGGCCTCCCCCTTAGAATGCCACGACCAACGATCTTGAGCCGCCTCTATCCACCAATTTCCTGCGACGTTTATAATGTTTTTAGTCCATTGAATGGAGGGCCTGTACCGCGTCATCCGGTTTGTGGTATGAATAAACATAAACACTTGGAAATGTAGGTAAAATTGAGACAAAGATATAAATGTAGAGCAGAGCAATCAAGATAATGTGCGCTTGAAAAATTTAAGAGCGCATTACTCAGTCAGAGTAAGAGAAGAAAAAAATTACAAGTACCAGTGACCATCCATCAAGTGGGCCGTATGGTAGTTTGCTTGCCTAGTAGTGTTTTTTATGCTACTTCTTTCTTTTTTCTTCCATCATCATCAGCGTGTAGAAGTGCTCTGCTGGAAAAACTAGACATCTCCCATAGAATGCTATGACGCACGGTCCTTAGCGGCTTCCATCCACCGACTTTCTGCGACCTTGATAATATATTTAGTCTATCGAGAGGGGTGAGAGGGGCTGACTCTACCACGCACCATGAAGGAAATCGATAACATTTTATTACCCTAATAATATTGAATTTATTTTACTGATGACGAATTTACCCTATATATTTCTGATGACCAAATTACCCAATGACTAAAGACCCTTAACCCTATAAATAAATAAATAAATAAATGCTAAACATTTCACACAACATTATCTAGCCCCAAGCTAAGTAGAGCTTGTGTTATGGGTACTAGATAACTGATATACTTAATATAATACATTACATGGATAGATATTTTTTATTATAGATACAAAATACCCAGAACACCCTGAAGAATTATCTGAAGATCGTACAAATATTTATTCCGAGGCGGGAATCGAACCCGCAACCTCCTGCGTCGCAGGCGAACCTTCACCTGCCGCGCCACAGAGGTCGTCAATATGTACAAAGGTACATATTTATTTCTTGACTGTATTTAACTTCTCTGAAAAATCCATACCGGATCTACTGATAGTTCCGTTATGGATGGGCAAAAAAAATAATAAAGATAATCTTTTTAAACTGATCTGACCGGAAAAAACAGTAACTAAATTACAGGCATACGAGATCTATTAAAACAACGGATCATAACCACCAGATCTATCAGCAACTACTCGTCCTTCCTACACTGTGTCATCTAATTCGTGGTTGCCACTAGAGAACCTTTATTCCCCAACGGTTGTTAGTTCTGCGAGCTATCTGGCCTGCCCATTGCCAATTAATATTCACACGGGTGTTTCCTTTCTTTTCAGGCATGGTTGGTTCGCCTGATGTCATCAAGCCATCAGAGAAGGTCGATGATCAATCTCCATACGTTAATGGCAAAGAAAATCCTGTCTACTCAATCAGCGGTAAGTTATTCTGCTCATCATCTCAGCTAGGAAGCGTGACTCCAAACTCATACTGAAATTAACGGTCATTAAGAATGCATATTTTGAATTGTGTAAATTTTATGGTAGCCAATTTTTTCATCAAATCAAAATCAAAAGAATTGTATTCATTGAAATCACAAGGATCATTTTGAATCGTCTTATAAACTAAAATTTTTCCTGTTACAACAAGACCAAGCCTAGAAGAATCAGGCAACAAACACGGCTTGGCTTACTTTGATGATCAAATCAAATGATTTTATTCATTGAAATCACAAGAATCATTTTGAATCATCTTATAAACTAAAATTACTCATGTTCCAACGCGACCAAGCTTGGAAAAATCAGGCAACAAACACGGCTTGGCTTTAGATGATCCGTCTTACCACTAGGTGGGAAGTACCTGTGTGGTGCCTCGAAGTAGGGAGTCACTGATACATAGTAAATAAGAACTTAAAAACCTTTGAAAGGTAGTGAAAAGTAAATAAACTAACAGAAAAAGTTTATAAACCAGCACACGCTACGTTTGATATTCTTATAAAAAACAATCTAATAGGTACATCATAATCTTTAACCTACTAAAGTCTAAGTCAAGTCATAGTTTAGTAAAGCGATGGCCGTTTTACTAAAATATTAACGGACAATATAATGTATATAATGGGTGGACCATTTGAAAAGACACGCAATACCACTTATATTTAAATAAAAATAAAAACAAATAAAATAAATGCTGGACATTTGACACAACACTAGCCCCGAGCTAGTAAGAGCTTGTGTTATGGGTACTAGATAACTGATATTAAATAGATAGATATTTTATTATTATGCATAGAAAATACCCAGAACACCCTGAACAAATATCTGCAGATTGTACACAAATATTTGTTCCGAGCCGGGAATCGAACCCGCAACCTTCTGGGATGCAGGCGAACCTTCGCCCGCCGCACCACAGAGGTCGTCAACTACACTTCACTACCAACACTTCACACTTCACTACCATGTACTCTATAAACAAGCTACACCAGTTAAAATGCCACCAAAATTACACGATATTACTCAAAAAAACGCTAGAAATTGAATTAATATAACTTTTCATTTAAAAAACCGACTTCCGCCATAGTATTTGACAAAATATTTGGATGAAAAAAAAATGATGAAAGAACCATAGTCGTGAAAGGATTATGATACTTTTTGAATGCAAATGCTTGGTTTGTTGCTGAAAATATCAAAATCGCCATATGTATGCCTACAATATTTGAGGAGTTCCCTCAATTCCTCATGGATCCCATCATCAGAACTGGATTTTGAAAAAAATGGGACCAATCTGGAAGTATATCTATACAAATAAAAAAAGAATTTTCCAAATCGGATCATAAACGCCGGAGATATGCGGTAACAAACATTAAAAAAAAAAAAAAAAAAAAAAAACAACCGAATTGAGAACCTCCTCCTTTTTTGGGAAGTCGGTTAAAAAGAGGACGATGTCTCTTTTCGCAAAAGTCGAAAAAGTCCTTCACATTATTAAGTAGGTACTTTAAATATTTACCCCTCACTTATAGGCTCCTGAAATGTCAATTGTCTGAGCCTGTATTGACAGATAATTAAGAAAACTTTTATCTTTACAATTTCCTCTCTATAATCAGAAGAATATACGCTACACATTAGATAACTTAAATTACTATATTATCCCAGTATTTACATAAAAAATTAATGTCATAAGTGTAAGGAAAATCCCACCGCTTCTGAAATCGTTTTCCATCAGTATTTTGGTAAAGGATCGCCATCATCATCAGGACGAGGCCTCTCCTATAGAATGCAATGGAGGATTGGGGTATACGGTATACCCCAATCCTCCCTAAAATTAAACTATCGTCGGGTCTGCTTGCAAAACCGGGACTATGTTGGCTTCGCTGGGGACACCGGTACTGCCTGAAACCGGGACTGTCCCGCTTAAACCGGGATGTATGGTCACGTTAGGTATACCCAAGCTATGATGGTAGAACAAGGGTGATTAAATCGAGAAATAGTTTAAAGAAAGCATATTATGATATCCCAGCAAGAATTTGGACCAAGGCCAGTTCTACGACGTTGATTAAATATTACTAAGTTGTCGAAACGTGACCAATTGTTTTCTGCCAAATCATCACTGCCAAGAATATAGCTATAGGTATACATTATTTATATCTTTGACTATACAAGATGTCCTAAAAAATGGTATAAAGCTGAAGAATAGAGGAGTAGAGCACCCCTAATAATGAATCATTCTGAAGTTCTTAGAAGGTTTTGAAAACAAAACATGAATTATTTATTTCTTGTTGTTAGATACTTTCCTGTGGAAATTTATTAACCGACTTCAAAAAAGGAGGAGGTTCTCAATTCGGTTGTGTTTTTTTATCTAAATTTTACTAGGCAACAATCACCAATCCATCTACCAAGCGTGGTGATTATGGCAAATCCCCCCACTGTATGAGCTATATATATATATATATATATATATATATACTCTATGATAGATAGATAGATAGAAAATACTTCATTGTACAAGACAAAAAAACAAGTACATAGGCGAACTTAATGCGAATTAGCATTTTCTTTCAGCTAACCTTTGTGTAATGTGGTTGCCTCATCCAGCAGTTGTGTCTACCGGCTGGCGATGAAGTTCAACGCCATCATAATAAAAACTGGATTGTAAAAAAAGTCACTTTCCTTATCCAATCACCCCCCCCCCCCCCCCCCTATTGTATTCAATGGGAGAGGCCTCGTCCAGCATTGGACGTAAACAGGCTGGTGATGATGATGATAGTTGTATTATTCTTTCTGTAAATAATGATTGAATAAATACATAAATATTATATGAAGATATTAGTGTACTAATTACGTAGTTGTGTTATAATACCTACCTATTATGTAGGTATGTATTATCTCATAAGTGTAAAACAAATTAAACAAATACATATTTTGAAAAGGTGTTTGAACAACAAGCGCGAGTCACCATGCAAATAATTTAATCGTTGGAATGTCGACAGATAGATAATTAATTATCTCTGATCTTTAGATTATATGCGAATTTTAAACCATAGATAAAAACAATGGATTAGTGCATATTTTCAAAATTTCAAAAGGAAATATTTCGACGAAATATTAATCTTGAAAAACAAAATCGACCTTGTCCGAGCCGTAGGATTACCTAAAAATATAATCAAATCAAATCAAAAAGTAAAAAGTTCATTAAAATCACACGGATCATTTTGTATCGCCTTATAAACTAAAATTACTCCTGTTCCAACGCGACCAAGCCTAGAAGAATCAGGCAACAAACACGGCTTGGCTTAATTTGATGATTCATCTTACTACTAGGTAAGAAGCGCCTATGTGGTGCCTCGGAGCAGGAAAAAGCTGATATATAGAAAATGAGAATTTAAAAACCTTACTTAGGTCAAAAGTAAAAAAAAAACACCAAAAGTTTTTAAGACAGCACACGCTATGCTCGATATACTTATAAATAACAAACTAATAAACCCATATCAAAAGGTATAGGTGAATATTATAAACTTTCATTTTAGCAGTAGAGGGGCAGAGCGACATCTGGCCACGCGGCTTTATCATTAAAATAGTCATCAAGAATGTAATACGCTTTCTTAATTGGATTATTCTTTTTGTTAGGATTTAAATCTTCGAATATGAAGTTTGTTACCTTACCTTACCTTCTGGAAGTATATTTAGAACCGTTCAGAATTCCCCATAAACGACCCACTTATCGAAATTTTGGAATATTTAGTTTGTGTTCATTTTCATTCGTCACTTTATCCTTATGTGTCGGTGTGTTCTCCGATTTTTCGTCCCTATCCTCTGATTGCCGTATTCGTCGCTTCTGTTCTTATCTTTGTCTTATATAGGCCCATATTTCAGTTTTATTTTTAAATTAATTGTTTTTTCGTTTATATTCTATATTTTTAGGGTTTATGGAACCCTACGTTTATAACGTCTTTAGACCATCGACTGGAGAGCCTTCCTCTACAGCGTCGTCCAGCAGCAGGAAGTCGGTGGGTAGAGGCGACTCAAGACCGTTCGTCGTGGCATTCTAAGGGGGAGGACAAAGCCCAGCAGTGGACTTCAACAGCCTGATGATGATGATGATGATGATGATGATGGAACCCTAAAAATACAGAATTTAACCACTTTGCTATCTGAAGATAAAGATTTGTTGAAGCAACGGAATAAAAGATAACTGATATTAAATTATAACAATCCATAAAAATACTTCGCACTTTAAAGTTTTATCATATTGACAAAAATTATCATAATCACAGTGATTTTAGATTGTAAACAAGCTATCTTCTTTTTTTTTTAATGAATGATGGAACTGTTTTGTGTCGCACCTGATTTGATATCAGCTGTAAACCCAGCTCATAAAAAACACAATACCTCTTAGGTAACGTCCAACCAGCAGGGCGATTCTAAAACGTCGGAAACGTTTCCGATCGGATTCGTTAGTTTTTCATTTCGATGTGGTAAGTATCTAAAGCAATTTTCTCTAGTAAAACGCAGTAAAAAATAATAAATAATATTACTGTGTTTTACTAGAGAAAATTGTTTTAGTTACTTACCACATCGAAATGAAAAACTAACGATTCCGATCGGAAACGTTTCCGACGTTTTAGAATCGGCCCTGTAGGACGCGCTCTACGTGACATTGCACTAGGCCCGTCACTAAAGATGAGTCTAATGTATCTGCAATTTCACTAGCACTCTTCATACCGCAACACAGCAATGCCAGGTATACGCTTGGCGGTAGATATCAGTATGGTGGAAGTACTTCCCCGGACGTATTCTCTCAAGAAGCTCTTCTGCTATTCTCTGTTTTAAACGCAACTATCTGTTAAATGCCGTTATTGCTAGCAGTAGTTTATGTTGGGGAATAAAGGTTCTCGAGTGGCGACCACAAACCGGACGACGCGGTAGAGGAAGGCACTCCACTCGATGGACTAAATCTATATGACGACCTCTGTGGCGCGGCGGGTGAAGGTTCGCCTGCGACGTAGAAGGTTGCGGGTTCGATTCCCGCCTCGGAACAAATATTTGTACAATCTGCAGATATTTGTTCATGGTGTTCTGGGTATTTTTCTATGTATAATAAAAAAAAATATCTATCTATGTAATGTATTGTATTAAGTATATCAGTTATCTAGTACCCATAACACAAGCTCTGCTTAGCTTGGGGCTAGATAATGCTGTGTGAAATGTCCAGCATTTATTATATTTATTATTATTATATATAAAAGAAAGTCGTGTTCGTTACACTATTTAAAACTCAAGAACGGCTGAACCGATTCAGCTGAAAATTGGTCTTCGACTGAAAATTGGGGAGACCTTAGAACCAGGAGAAGGACATAGAATAAAAATTTAATTAAACATCCTAAATTAGAAATTCATATTCCCGAACATTGAGACAAAGTGAAAGAAGATTATAAAAGAAGATTATATACTATACATAGATATATGTACTAGGATCTCATAAAAGAAAGAAAGAGAAAAGAATGCATTGACAGATGGTTTTGATACTCGGAATACCAAGCGATCATGGCAGGGTAGAAAGTGGATTCCTACGCCAAAAAATTGTCCTAATTTTTTCATAAATATGTCAATTAGGCCAAACACCGGGATCACGCGAACGAAGTCGCGCGGGGCAGCTAGTCCTACTAATATTATAAACGCGAAAGTTTGTATGGATGTTTGTTACTCTTTCACGTAAAAACTACTGAATGGATTTGAGTGAAATTTGGAATGGTGATACTTTACGCTCTGGATTAACACATAGGCTACTTTTCATCATCATCATCATCATCATCAATTTTCAACATTATTCACGCGGGTGAAACCGCGGGGCGCAACTAGTACATTATAAACGTCGCAGGTGTCGATGGTATAATATAGTTTATAGGGATAATAGAGGGTAAACTTAGTGGACCAACTGATTATATTGATAATGATGCCGCGTTTCGTAAATACACTCGAGAGCAATGAATCCGGGTCACTTAAAGAATCCTAAAAATCTCGGAAACTAAAAATGCTAGGTTAATGCAATAAATTGTATTTGATAGACAATGTAATACTCCTTAAATGAAGGTATTAAAACTTCTTAGTTATTGTAAAGTTATATCATAAAAAAATCAAATTTGAAAAAGGGCCACTTTCGAAGATGGAACTACGAAATTAAGTTAAAAAAAAATTAAATTTAAATTTAAAATTTAAAATTAAAATTTAATAATAAAAAAAATTAAATTAAAATTAAATTAAAAAAGCACGAGGAGGCAATACGAAGTATTAAAATTCAAGAAAATCGTAATAAAGTTCAAAAATTTCATGTTTCCTATTTTTGTTTTAAGGAGAGATCAGCAGTTTTTTTCTTTATGTAATTTTGTGTTAATAAAATGTATGGTGACTCATATTTTTTTTTACCTTCATTTAAGGAGTATTACATTGTCTATTAAATACAATTTATTGCATTAATCTATCATTTTTAGTTTCCGAGATTTTAACATTCTTTAAGTGACCCGGATTCATTGCTCTCGAGTGTATATTAAAGAAACGTGATATACTTTTAATCATCATTATGATACAATTTAAATTAAAAACTAAAAGTAATTTGCATTATAACAAATTATGACGTCAAAACATTCTTGACACAAGTGTCGATATTTTGATGAAAATAAAGAGTTATTTTACATAATATATCTACGTTTACCTATCTACCTACGTAATCATCATCATCATCACCATCATCATCAGCCTGTAGAAGTCTGCTGGACATAGGCCTCCCCCTTAGAATGCCACAACGAACGGTCTTGAGCTGCCTCCATCCACCGTCTCGCAACGTTTATAATGTCTTTAGTCCATCGAGTGGAGGGCCTGCCTCTACCGCGTCGTCCGGTTTGTGGTCGCCACTTGAGAACCTACGTAAGACCCAAAAATGAGAAGCAAAACCGCCGGCGCGAATTGCTACATCTTTTATGTACGTATCAGTTTTTAACGCGGACGAAGTCGCGGGTTTTTGCTAGTTTTATCATATACTGGCCTATTGTCGCGTTATAGCGAGACAAAAGTAGCATACATCTCAACCCGGTTCATAATCTATATATGTACTGAATTTCATCAAATTTGGTTCAGTCGTTACGGCGATAACAAAAAAAACATCAAAACATTTCATCATCAAAATACTTAAAAAAAAAACAAAATATAATATAATATTCATTTATTTCAATCAACATGGATCATATTGTGTTAGTTAGTTTCTTATCCAAAGATAGATAGAAGATTCATTAGTATCTTTCTTATTTCTTATGCAAAGTGTCGACGCGGACGACTTCACCCTCGTGAAGAAGAGACATCGACCAAAAGCATGCCGCAATAAACGTGGCACCGGCAAGATACCGACAGAGTCGACAACACTACGTCCAGTTGAGCCGACCATCAAGATATTAACCAAATAAGCGAGAAGACATCAGGAGATGATGTCTTACGATTTGTGAGGTACCAGAGACGAGGGGACGATTCGACTTTCCCACGGCTGGAATCCAATAGGACTGACTTCAATGTTCAAGTTCAGGCGAAGTACAAGTTATTTACCGAAGCAGTATTCAAATTAAAATCCCTCAAAACATGTAATTTATTAGTTTTTTTAGTGATGTGATATATTTCTATGGGCTTATTGTTATGGTATAATTTAATTGTACATTTCCCATGTAGCCTAAAATAAACATAATTATTATTATGACACTGATTTATTAAAAATCTCGTTACAAAATATATTTTTACTATACCGGGAGTAAAAAGACTACTCCCGAAAACTGAAACAGTGCATTCAGACCATGATTCTGAAAATATTTAAGCTGATAAAACACGAAAAAATGCTTACTTTTGGTCCGCTTTTTTCGTGTTTTCTTTATTAGTATCCATAAAATATCGTTAAAGGAACACAAAAACCTATTTTCCATCATTAAAAACACGTTTATAAATAAAAACGTCAAAAAAAGCAATGAAAAGCACATGAGAAATATTGGCCCCACGGGTCGATCAGCTGACCGGGAGCGTTGAACTCGCGTGGCCGGAATAAATGCGTACATTGCTGGCTGACAAATACGATACGAAACGAAAAAAAAGTTTTCTCCGGTATGAATCACCTCTCAGGCGAAAGCTATTTTATATAACTATGATATAGGTAGCTTTACCGGTACCTTCAGTATTCGGGAGCTGTCTTTTTACACCCTGTATATTATCATACTATATTTTACTATACTATTAATTTTTGTGTCTGGTCTAAGAATAACCCGTCAATCTCCTCCCCTGGATGTCGTAAAAGGGATTACGTTCCTGATGGTGATCATCATCATCAGTCTGTACAAGTCCACTGCTGGGCATAGGCCTCCCCCTAGAACGCCATGATGATGAATGGCAATTAATGTTATACCGAACTATTTATTTTACTGTCGTGGCATTTTGGGGCGAGGCCAGCAGTGTACTTCTACAGGTTGATCATGACGATGATGAAATTTTTTATTATAATATTCATACGATGATTTTAACATTGTACATACACAAAGGTTAGCTGGAAGAGAATGCTTACTAGCATTAAGTTCGCCTATGTACAGTATTTTAAGTAGTGCAATAAATAATTTTCTATCTATCTATTGTATAACAGACAACTTTTATATAAGTATACGTTTGAATCTACTTTTTGTGAGTAATTACAAATCTGTTATCATTAATATACTATGTCTGTGACCAAACATAGTAATGAAAAAACAGTGTGACGAATAAATTCACATCTACAATTTTTGTTATTGTCGTCTTATAAACTAGAATTACTACTGTTCCAACGCGACTAAGCTTAGAAGAATTAGGGCAACCTTGGTTTTTTTTATGATCCTCCTTACGCTGGTTTTCCCCAACTCCCGTCCAGGAAGGTTCCCAACTAGTAACACCAAAATGAGTAACACTGTTACTCGTTGGGAATTTTGTCCCATCGATTAACACTATGGCCTGGGTGTAACTCGTTGGGCAACGTACTTTTCCCAACGAGTAAAGTGTTACTCGTTTTGGTGTTACTTGTTGGGAACCCTCCCTAATAAATAACAACCTAATAATATTATGTAGGTACAGATATTGCAAATTTACATATTAGCAGTGTGGGGCTAGAACGACATCAGACCACGCGGCTTTATCATTAATATAGTCAGTCATCTAGACTCTAGGTGACTATATTAATGATAAACTATATTAATCGAATTAAGAAAAAGGACAAAACTCTACGTTTTCTTAATAAAATAAATAAATGCTGGACATTTCACACAACATTAATTTATAGCCTAGCCACAGAGTAAATATTAGTACCCCAAGCTAAGCAGAGCTTGTGTTATGGGTACTATAGATAACTGATATACTTAATACAATACATTGCATAGATAGATATTTTTTATTATACATAGAAAATACCCAGAACAAACGGAACAATTATCTGCAGATCTTACAAATATTTGTTGCGAGGCGGGAATCGAACCCGCAACCACCTGCGTCGCAGGCGAACTTCACCCACCGCGCCACAGAGGTGGTCAAATCGATTCGATTCAATTCGATTTAATCGAATCAATTCGATTATTCTTTATGTAGGATCTACATCTTTGTATCTTCGAATAGGAAGTTTTTATTGTAGATATAATTTGGTGTCTTCCTCACTTCAATTACCAAAGATCATTGACTCCACTACAGGAAAATGATTTCCCATATGTTATTCATTTCCTTCCTGGCTTGTATTGTATCGAAATGTCTTTGTTATTGGACCTTGTGCATTATTAACGTATGTATGTGTTTACCATACATGAGTTACAATATTGAATAGACGAGCAAAATATACATATGTAGTAACAATTCCGAACCTCTTAACCGAAAACTCGGATAGAATTCGACACGTGCTTCGTCTCTCTACAATGCATCTTTCGTCCATCAATGCTTGAACCAATTGTCATTAGCCTTAGACCTCGACTGCTGGGACGAGGCCTCCCCCATGGAATGCAATGGTGGGATTTGCAATATTCACCACGCTTGGTAGGCGGATTGGTGATCGCAGCTTTGGCGTCGAGGTGGATCTGCTGCCCATCCCCTGGTGTAATCCCTTAGTCCTTAGTATGTACTACATCCATAGGAGACGCAGGGGTCTATTCTCAGGCCGGACAAAGCACGGCACACTTGAAAAAAAAAATTGCGAAAAATTAACATTATTTACATTGTTATGAACCTTTAACATTAAAAAAATCATATCACTTGAGGCATTTTGCTTTCAAAATTCAATCTCATTTAATTCATTTTGTATCGTATGATAAATTTGTGTTACTATTAGCAAGGATGATATCATCATCAGCCTGTAGAAGTCCACAATCGGATATAGGCCTCATTCCTGCGTCCTTTATAATATCTTTAGTCCATCGAGAGGAGAAGCCTTCCTCCTACTGCGTCGTCTGGTTTGTAGTCGCAACTCGAGAACTTTTATTCCCCATTTGTCAGTTCTGCGAGCTATATGACCCGAACATTGCCATTTCAACTTGCTAATTCTGAGAGTTATGTCGGTGACCTTTGTTCTTCTACGGATTTCCTTATTTCGGATTCTATCACGTAGTATAACTTATATAACCCGCTTCGCGACTTTTAGCTTGTCTCAATAGTTTGCAACCACGTTTCAGTGCGGTAAGTCATAACTGAGGCCTTACCATGAGCTCTTATAGCGATTCAGTTCAAAAACTATTCAGTACAATATTTCGGTTCCGAGATGTCCGCAGCTATATTTAAAGGCTCAGTAGCAGAAGGTCTATAGACTTCTGCGAATGATGACGGATGTCAACGAAGAACAGAGGCCCAATTCTCTAAGTTATTTTAAAACTACACTGAAAGTTGACCGCATTGAGACTGAATTGTAAATTGACTGAAAGTTGAATTTCTAGTCCCTCAATAAATAACAATTTAGTCTACTTTCAATTCATGGTGACCACCATTAGAGTAGGATAGTTATATATATAATTGGAAAGAGTAAAGAGAGACTCCATCTACTTATGCTAAGATTAACGAAAAAACTTTGAATCTTTCAAAGTTTCGGTCACATTTCGATATAATCACATTACAGTGTTGTATGGAGAATATACCATTTCTAACATTTAAGACATCGACACAAGATCTAAACATGATCCGAACTTTTTTAGTTAGTGAATTGGGCCTCTGATATCTTGCACTGAATAGTTTTTGAACTGAATCGCTATAAGAGCTAATTGTAACCTAGACTTTTGTTTCATAGATAATAGACATTAAACAAGGATGGTAACAAAACAAAACTATACTTATCTATAAATAAACAAATATAAATTAAGATCACTATGTTCTTGCGGCAAGTTGCCAAGATGTCCGCGTGTGTTACGAATGAGGCAGCTATCTTGTTTCGAAGTCGGGTGTGATTTCTTCTTCATCAGCTAATAGATGTCCATTGCTGGACAAGGCCTTCCCCATTGATGACCAATGAGGCGTGTAGGGCGAGTAGCCGGCTGAGATGCAAGAGGTTACGGGTTCGATTCTTGCTGCGGGACAAATAAATAATAATAATAAAATAATGATCTGCAAATATTTGTTTCGGGTCTGGGTGTTATGGTACCATAGTACTCGTAGTTCCTGATACCCCACGACACAGGGAATCCTATAGTGTGCGATCAAGACTACATATGTGACTGTTTGGTGTTATGTTATGTTACTAGTCTAAAAGTTGGCTATTTTTAAATTATTTTTATTCCATCCGTATCTCAAAAATGGTGATACATTGACACAAAAAAAGTTATACTAATAATTTAGTTAATAAATCATATTTTATATCACAGTGTCGTGGTGTGTTCGGCCTAAACTAGAGGAAGAATAGAACCCTCCGTCTCCTTCTATTAGTATTACACTCTAGATGACTATGTTAACGATAAAGCCGTGTGGCATGATTGCGCTCTGCCCCTCGACGGCTGAAATTAAAATTTGATATACCAGAGGGCCTAGCCAAACGGCATTCATTTCGAAGCGATTCTATTTCTACAGTCGTAATACAATACAATGGGCCACGTAATATATCGATAGCTAACGTCAATCCTATACGTTTTGGACTTTTCTACTGGCGTCATCGCTATTAGAATGTTACTTTGTCTGAGGCCTCTGTACCTACATGGTCTGATATTCGTTTAGCCCATCGACTTTTATTGATTGAATTTAACAATAAATGCTTCTTATTCTTATTTAACATACAACATTGACAATACAATGCATTTCGAAACCGTTAGTTAGATACATAATTGTATGTTATTCATCCTCAAGGTCCGGCTACGTAGAGAAAAGTACCTCATGGTAATTATTGATAGCTCAGTAGGTAATTAGATAATGATAGCTTGATTTACTTCAATGATAGAATCCATCTCAAAAAAACCGTTCAAGTGCGAGTCGGACTCGCACTCGTACAATAGGCAACCATATTCATAATATTTTTTTAAACCTATTTTAAGTGAAATATCTTTTGTTTTGTTCTCTCTGATGTAAAATGACATACGCAAAAACAAGACAAAAGCTATTTTAGCTACCAAAGGTTTAAAAATTGATTATGAATATGGGGGTTCATCTAACCATATTATTCAGACAAGGTGCCTCGATCTATAAATGTAATTCATTTTTTTATTTTTTTTTATTTAGGTAAACCAACATCGTTACAATAAGTTTAAATAAGATATAATAGATAAATCAATAAGGCCAAAAACGGGTTACACAAATGGGAAGATTTCAGTGAGGCAATCAAAAAAAATAGTTCTTAAAATTCCGGTAGATGGCAGTGACTCGACATGGTTGTGTCATTGCCATCTACCGGAAAAAAGAGAGAAAACAAAGACAATTTGATCTCTGTAGTGACTACAGAGAACAAATTGTCTTTGTTTTCTCTTTTTTTCCTCCAAGTTTCGTGTTGCGATTCCGAAGCTCGTTTTTCAAGTCTACTATAGACCGGTCTACATGGCCCGGCTTTAACAATAACAACAAAAAATTATAACAATAACGTAACAGTAACAAATAAATAATATGTCAGAATTGCAACAAAAACTTTACGTAGATACTTACTTTACTTCACCAACGAACAGCATGAGCGAGTGAAGTCAGTGACACTGACAGTTGGTGGCTGACCGACAAAATTTAGACAACCATATCTGGACTGCGCCATCTATGAATGGATTTAGAACTATTGTCTTTTAGCTGTCAGAAAACTTCCCATTATGACAAAAGTTTAAGAAAGGAACAAAAATGCTTCGCTAGTTTTAAAGAAAATAATATATAAAACTAAAAAATAATACAATTTACTCTTGCGTGGCTTTGTTCTTGTGTTAGTGTGGGTGTGTATGTGTATGTAAGTAAGTGTGTGAATGTGTGTAAGTTGATGTGTGTGTGAGTGAATGAGTGCGAAGCTAAAATTAGCTATTTTAGACACTGAATTTGAAAATTAGTTTATAAATAGACTGATAGTATGGCCGGATGTCGTCGATATAAATGAAAAACCAACCTTTCATTACAAGACAATGGACGTCAACCGGCTGATGATACTTGTACAGTCAAGTGAAAATAAAATTTCTTTGTTCTGAGAAATAATTATATGCTGTTTATCAATAAATCGTTCCGTGCCAACCTCACTGACTGGCGGACAAATAACGAACATCCTATAAACCGTAAGACGTAAAGACCTGGAATTTAGAGGATACATTCAGTTTGTGATTTAGGGGTAAACTAAAAAATAATTTCCGAAATTTACCCCCTAAGGGGGTACAGCGGGGTGTCGAAGATTGTAGAAAAATCTCCACGCGGACGAAGTCGCGGGCAATTGTTAAAGATAAAGATAAAGATAATTTATTTGTTATGTTGGTCCATGATGGCGAATGGAATATAAATACATTATCTTAATTTATTATTCAAACCCAGATAGAGGTTTGTATAGCTTCTTTCTATACTAGTAAAACTTCAGGATTACACTTGCATTATATGTACCTAAAGGTACTTCATGAAAAACGTGTTTTAATGGGGAACGTTAGCAAAGTGGCGCGAAATTCAAATTGGATTGTTTCCAATTTGGAACACAGCTCATGAGTCATAAGTAGACCTGTCATGGTAGACCTACAGAGGCCTAACCATGAGCTATTATAGCGATTCAGTTCAAAAACTATTCAGTACAAAATATCGGTTCCGTGATGTCCGCAGCTATATTTAAAAGCACAGTAGCAGAAGGTGTATAGATTTCTGCGATTACGACGAACCGATATTTTGTACTGAATAGTTTTTGAACTGAGCCGCTTTATGAGCTCATGGTTTTAAACGCATTTATACACGAGCTCCAACAGATCGATAGTTTTAAATAAGCCTGGGTTATATTTTTAATCAATTAAGAGTATATTTAAGTCAAATAATAAATAAGGGGAATAAAGGTTCTCGAGTGGTGACCACAAACCGGATGACGCGGTAGAGGAAGGCTATCCACCCGATAGACTAAAGATAAACGTCGCAGGAAGTCCGTGGATGGAGACGGCTCAAGACCGTTCGTTGTGGCATTCTAAGGGGGAGGCCTATGTCCAGCAGTGGACTTCTACAGGCTGATGATGATGATGATGATGATGATATTTAAGTTGTAATTAAGATGGTCAGCATTTTGGTGGTTACTGTCTTTCTGAAATAAATAATTGTAATTCTAATCCTAACACTTCTTAAATTAGCGAATACTGATCTTGCGGGAATCAAGAAACCCAATACACATGTTTTAATTAATCTTATAAATATCATTAGTTTAGCTACGAATGTCAATGAACCAAAACAACACTAAGTATACAAATCATTAATTGGCATTCGTAGATAAACCTAATAATATTTATGAGATAAATACTATCAATTAAAATATTTGTGTTAGGTCTCCTGATTCCTGCAAAATCAGTTTGTTTTAAATATAGTAGTTATTGTAGTTTTGTTAGGAGAAGAACTTCTTGTGAAAGAGTTCGTCCGGGGAAGTACTACCACCGTACCTATTTCTGCCGCCATGCAGTAGTGTTCTCATTGCTGTGTTTCGGTTTGAAGGGTACGGGTGCCGGTGAAATTACAGGCACATGAGACTTTTCATCTTTATGTCTCAGGGTCGGCAGCGCGCGTGTGATGCCTCTAGTGTTACAGGCGTTCATAGGCTACGGTTACTGCTTTCCATCTGGTGGGCTGTAAGCTTGTCGGCTTGCCAAGTAGCATAAAAAAAATATATATATAATGGCTGCTATTTTTCTTTGAAGACCTCTGTGGCGCGGCGGACGGGTAGCCGGTTAAGATGCGAGAGATTGCGGGTTCGATTCCCGCTACGGGATAAATGTTTGTATTACAGTATACAAACATATATACATACATATATAGTATTGTATGTATGATGATGATAAAATACAATTGCTTACTCCAAGGATAATTCGAATATTTGCAAAAACAAGAAATTCAAATAAAATGTCTTTTTCGCGCTTTGTTTTTTTGTTCCATCTAGGACGCGCCCTACGTGGCATATCACTAAACACGTCATCCTGAGACATAAAGATGAAAAGTCTCATCTGCCTGTAATTTAGTCTACTTTTATTATATCCATGGGAGGACACGGAGGTCTATCTATTCTTAAAACAATACAGGCTCACAATAATAATAATAATTTATATAACATTTCATTTAAAAAACAGACTTCCGCCATTTTTTTCGAAAAAATATCTGGGTAAAAAAAATTAAGAAAAAACCATAGTGGTGAAAGGGTTATGATACTTTCTGAATGCAAATGCTTGATTTGTTGCTGAAAATATCAAAATCGCTATATGTATGCCTACAATATTTGAGGAGTTCCCTCAATTCCTCATGGATCCCATCATCAGAACTGGATTCTGAAAAAAATGGGACCAATCTGGAAGTGTATCTATTCAAATAAAAAAAAGAATTTTTCAAATCGGTTAATAAACGACGGAGGTATGATGTAACAAACATAATACAACCGAATTGAGAACTTCCTCCTTTTTAGTGAAGTCGGTTAAAAATAAGTACTTACATACTTTAATTTACGTAAGTGAGTATCTCGCTTAACACTTGGCAATGCATTAATAGCATTTCGTGTTATCAAACACTCAAATTACAATAACTTAAACAAATTACAATTACAACATACAGACAAAGAGTTATATCTGTATCTGTATGTACGTAGTAGGTACAAATGATAAGACACATAATTTATCACAAATGTGGGTATCTTTACGGACATAATACACAGTTCAACTGTCATTACCGAGTATTATGTTCCTTGATCATTATAGTTATGGACCTATATTGGGACAGTACGCAGTTATATTTTCACACTTTTTTATTTTTGATTGGCTAGGATTTACAAAATGAAAGAAATATAGGCTGATATTTTTTGTGGCGCGTGTGGTCAAAAATTGCAGTAGTTTTATCGCAAAAATGTGACTTTTTTTGTACAAATAGTAATAACACTATCAAAATTATCAACGTGTACTCGTATCTCAGATAAAAAGTGCTGATAAGTAAAAATGTAATTGCTCTTGAGTTTCTTTAGATCTGTTTTCGACAAGGAAACTAGATTTCCGCAAATGCTTGACCAGTTTTTATTGTTCAATTTGATCAGTTGTGTTCGTTACTTCACGATTGATCAGTGTTTTAAGTAGTTTTATGCTGATTGTGTTAAGTCCAATTTATTCCAAGTTCCAATTTATTGCTGTGCAAATTAATATTGAAGTGATTGTATTTATTTGAAAAGTGGTTAAAAGTTTTTGGAAATATGTCGTTCTTGAACTTCGGTACGAGATTCGAAACGGCAGTGGATAAGATTTTCAAGAAGTACCATGGATATACAATTATAGGTGAGATTATACGATAGCTGTAAAAGTTCAAAAAACGTTTGCCATTTTGGTTTGTCGACCGAGCGAGCGAAGTCTTTGCAATAACTAGCATAATTTTTTCATCTGTCCTCATGTATGTTGGTACCAGCGTAATACAGGTCGTATTTTTCAATGAATCTTGACGAAACTTCATATACACAGATTCTACAAAATAATGTTTTTTTTGTCATTGGCTATTTTGGATTGGAGGGGTATTTCCCCCTAAAAGAGGGAAGTTATCTGTGGCGCCATTTACCGTCAATTGGGGTGTCAAAAAAAGAGCTATACATTATAATTTTTAATTTTTATTGAAGGATGTACAAGTGTTTCAGATAAAATAAAAAAATAAAAATTAAAAACCAGTATAACGTGAGCTCTCATTTGTTAGAGTTTTAGGGACTTGGGGAGTGGTTCAGGTATTATTGGGTATTCTAGTTCGCGCTATAGATACTTTATCTCAATTGTGCCTCAAACTTAACTATTATCAAAGAACCAACCTGATCATAATTGTTTCTAATAAGTTTTTAGAAGTTATGTTTTCAACACCCTATAGTTATAGTATAGGCCCTAGTGATTCACCCTGAACGGAGACCTCAGAAATACATGCTATGTAGGTTACCTACTTTCTGTATTACGGCCCCACCTCGAGATCATTCCCTACCTATATCTCAAATTCCCTCAATATATCAGGTCATAATCTATAAGTTTATCAAATTTTATCGAAATCGTTCAAGCCGTTATGACGCGATTGAGTAACAAACAATCATCCTAAATTTGCATTAACAATATCAGTAGGATATTTAATTCAATCTTTTGGGAACAAGACTCTGGTTCTGAAGGTCACCAGGGCCGGCTGGCTCTTATCTGGCTTAACGCCTAACATAGTATTGCCATTCAGCGTGGCAATGCAGTCAGCGTACCAGACGCTTCCGTCTGGTAGTGATTTGGACTGATCTATCTCAAATTAAATCAAAATCAAAAGAATTTTATTAATTGAAATCACAAGGATCATTTTTAATCGTCTTATAAATGAAAATTACTCATGTTCCAACCGATCTTTAGAACACAACTGGTCTTTAGATATCTCAACTATTGTATTTTTGAAATTTTGCATGTACTTTTTATTGAAATTTTGGTGTAATTCTTCTGTAAATAAAAATTTGTTAATTTTATCTTCCGGCCCGCGGCAGGAAGTCCGTCTTGCTCGAAGATTTTATCCAATATTCACATGATTGGATAATGTTATATTGAATTATAGTATATCATATGTATGGAATTTAACTGGCTTCCCTAGCCTTCAGAGTTACAATGCACTTCCTCATATAAGTATAGATAAGACTTAATGACACACAAAGGTCTGTCAGGGCAATTACTAACCCCTATATGCAAGTAACAATTTGTCCAAGTGTCAAAGTCATCACTTTTAATGACGATTTGTAAGACAGCTTCCATTGTTATTCATTTATTTAGGCTATTTTCCGTGTCCCTACTTTTTAGTCTTACCCCCTTATTCATAATCATTTTTAAACCTATTTTAGTTAAAATATGTTTTGTCTTGTTTTGACATATGCCATTTTACATCAGAGAGAAGAAGACAAAATGAGGACTTGACGGCTGGACATTGTTTAATAATTATCTATGCTACTTGACATTGGCAAAATTGAGTATATCCTAAGATGCCATTAAAAATAAAGAAAAAAAAGCTATTTAACTAAAATAGGTTTATAAAATGATTATGAATAAGGCCCTTAAAATACACTAGGGACAGTATACCGATACCCTCGTGTCCCTCCCTTAATTAACAACTTCTTTATTTTTTTATTTCACTATTACAAGTCACTTAGGAAAGTACGTTTATGTATTTCTATTTATTATTTTATTAAATATCAATGGTATGTATATCGCAGATACTTTTACATTTATTTTGATACTTATTCTATGTAGTTAATAAGTATGAGTTGTCATATCTTTCGTATAATCTTATAAAATGTACGTACACCTCCGTCCATTCTTCCAATCTTACAGATTTTTCTCCATCCAAAGATTGAAAGGTTCCAAAGATTGTTCTGTACATAAGCTACAAATGGCCTAATTTATTTATAAAAAATTTGAAAGAAAAAAAGAAAAGCAGTTTATTTATGATCTAACAAAAAACACACAAACACTAAAATATCAAACATAATAAATAACAATGACAAAATGTGTGTGCCAGTTGCAAACCACAAAAGGGTCCCCAACTCAGCATTTGCTAGGCCGCCTAAACAACCTAGCGCTGGTCTTCCGTTGGAGCCCAGAGTGAACCACGGAAATCCGCTCACCATTGAGCGTCACTATAAAGAAGCGGTAACAACTACATTATAACTAAATAGTTCTCATCACAAAACAAAAAAAAGAACATATTTGTTAATAATCAACTAAAAATAACTCGACTACTCGCAACATTCAAATACCCACATAAACAAACAAAATAACTTATTTATTTGTCTTTTGGCATTAGACAATATCAGTACCATTCCACTACCTGTGCACCTACTCCGGCAGCATCAGATAAAAGACACCTCATTAATGAGATGTTCACCTCCTTCTGTCTACAACAAAGAAACAACTTCAACTTTTTCCAGAACCCAAAAAAAAAAAAAAGTGAAAATTGTGTCTTTCTATTCTTTCAATTGCGTCTTGGCGACGCTTCTTTCTTGTAGTGATTTGGATTCGTTGAGCGTGCGACCTTTAGATTGTTTGCAATGGTCTTTAGATAGCTCAATTATTTAATTTGTATTATTTAAAGTCTATACTTGTATGACTACTATCTATCTTTACTTAGTAAAACGATGCAGTATAGGAAGGTCCTCTCGATGAGCTACAGATATAATAAACGTCGTAGGAAGTCGCTGAATGGAGGCGGCTCAAGACCGTTCGTCGTGGCATTCTAGGAGAGAGACCTATGCCCAGTAGTGGACTTCGACAGGCTTCTTTAATAAAATTATTTAATAAAAAATACTGATAATTGACAGTCATCAAAAAAGTGTGGTAGGTATTACAAATAACTTATCATTTAAAAAACCGACTTCCGCCATTGTATTCGACTAAATAATTTTGGATGAAAAAAAAATATGAAAGAGCCATAGTGGTGAAAGGATTATGATACTTTCTGAATGCAAATGCTTGGTGTCTTGCTGAAAATATCAAAATCGCCATATGTATGCCTACAATATTTGAGGAGTTCTCTCAATTCCTCATGGATCCCATCATCAGAACTGGATTCTGAAAAAAATGGGACCAATCTGGAAGTATATCTAATCAAATAAAAAAAGTATTTTCCAAATCGGTTCATAAATGCCGGAGATATGCGGTAACAAACATTAAAAAAAATAAAAAAATACAACCGAATTGAGAACCTCCTCCTTTTTGGGAAGTCGGTTAAAAAGTAAAATAAGTGTTGTGTTTAGTGTAGGTATGAGTTTTAATAAATTATGACCAGGCAAACCATTGATATAAACAAGAACTTTAAAAGAACGTGAAGTACACAGTCACCATACGTAGTCATGATCCCACACCAAGATTCCCTGTGTCATGGGTATCAGGAATTACGAGTACCATGGTACCATAACACCCAGACCCGGAACAAATATTTGCAGATCATACAAACATTTGCCCCGCAGCGGGAATCGAACCCGCAACCTCTCAGATCTCAGCCGGTTACTCGTCCTCCGCGCCACAGAGGCCGTCAATATGATACCTATATAAAATAAATAAATAAATGCTGGACATTTCTCACAACATTATCTAGCCCCAAGCTAAGCAGAGCTTGTGTTATGGTTACTAGATAACTGATATACTTAATACAATACATTACATAGATAGATATTTTTTATTATACATAGAAAATACCCAGAACACCCTGAACAGATATCTGCAGGTACAAATATTTGTTCCGAGGCGGGAATCGAAACCGCAACCTCCTGCGTCGCAGGCGAACCTTCGCCCGCCGCGCCACACAGGTCGTCAAAAATAAATCGTCATAATGAGTCATAAAACAATTTTACGAACTAATTTCAATTCTTCTGCCTTCAAGGTCAAGAAACCAAATTTCGAGCGCAGACAGATTATTGTCAGAGTAGCCTTGGCTTGGTCAGAATCAGAATCAGAATCAGAATCAGAAAAGATTTATTGACAACTGTTGTACAAAAGATGTTATACAGATAGGTACAAGTTTAAACAGTTTGTCCATCTAGGACGTACAATATACTTAATACACTTGGTTAAAACAGTAACCTACTAATACCACAGATACAAACAAAGTATGCAAAGCTACTGTTTAACATATTCACTATCTCTCTCATAATACTCGCTTAGGTTATAGAACACATTTAAAGTAAGCCATTTTCTGAGATGATTTTTAAACCTGGTTCCTTCGAGGAGTTTTATTTCTAATGGTAAACTGTTGTAAATCTTAATTGCTGTTACAAAAGTACTTCTATTATAAATTGCATTATTAATTTGGGGTATGCAAATATTATATTTGTGTTTTGTTCTTAATGAATCAGCTCTACAAGATTTCTTCTCGAAAAAATAGTTACCATTGTTTTTAACAAATAAGCAAATTTCTAATATATAGATACAGGCAAGGGTTAGGTATTTTTCATCCTTGAAAATATTGCGAAGAGATTCAGTGCTTCTCATGTTATAAATGGCCCGCAAGCACCTCTTTTGCATAACAAAAGTGGATTGAATATCAACAGAATTACCCCAGAAGATAATCCCATAACTTAATTGAGGATAAACAAATCCGTAATATGACTGTTTTGCTATACTTTTAGAAGAGATAGAGCTAAGAATAGATAGTGCATAGCAGTATTTTGATATTTTTTGGTTTATTTTACATATATGGGCTTTCCAGTTTAAATGTGAATCTATTGTTATACCTAGAAAACTTGTATTATTTATTTCTTTAACTTCTTTGCCTCTATTTACTACATTTATATTAATTGAAGGTGTTTTATAGTTTTGAAATCGTAATATATTAGTTTTTTTTATATTAACACTTAAGTTTATGGATTCAAGCCAATTTACTACGGAATTTAGAGTGTCGTTAATTTCAGACTCATGTTCCGATGCAGATTTTTTGTCCTGGTCACGGCTTTCTAGACCATTGTATTACCGCAATCTATCATATGAACTCGGAGAAATCAATAGTTACATTGAAGTAACGCGTTAGTATCTATGTGCCGTGTGTCTAAGTCGCGTAGCGGGCTATGGAGAGAGCTATGCTAGCTTCGCTACGTTAATAGAATCTGAATTGAGGTAATCCGTAGAAGAGCCAAGGTCACCGACACAGCTCCCTATGAATTAGCAAGTTGCCGTCAAATACGTAGTCTTGATCCCACACTAGGATTCCCTATGTCGTGGATATCAAGAACTACGAGTACCAAGGTACCACAACACCCATACCCGGAACAAATATTTGCTGAACATGCAAACATTAGTCCTGCAGCGGGAATCGAGCCCGCATCTCATATCTTACAGGTGTGTCCACAGAGATCGTCAAATGATCTCAGATAACTTAATTTATCTTGATTCATTAAAACATCCACGCAAAACTGAGAAACGCAACCATTTTCAATAGCTTCGCCTGTATGTAATAGTTACCTAGGTATTATGTATATACTGATTATTATAAAATATGCCAGCTGTCGATTAGTTATACATCATCATAATTATAGTCAGCCTGTCTGTGTGTGTGTTAGTAACATCAACAATGAGCTAAATGATGCCTAAATAGCTAAATAGTGTTATAAATGTCGCCGACATTACATTTTTGCATTCATATTTCAGATATATTTTGTCGCTTTATACAATTGTCAGTATTTTGAGGTATTATGTCATTGCCTTTCAGTTAATGATAAAATACTATGACGTCATCGGTACACGTGCCATCATCATCATCATCACTCGGTTGATGTCCACTGCTGGACGAGGCCTCTCCCATTGAATGCAATAGGGAATTTGCTAGAGTTGCCGCGAATAGTGTTTATAGCGAATAGTCGAATACCGATTAATCGCCATTCACTTTGGCGAATAGTCGAATAACTCGACATTACTATTCGACATAAAAAAACATTAAACACATTTAAAATACACTCGAGAGCAATGAATCCGGGTCACTAAAGAATGTTAAAAATCTCGGAAACTAAAAATTATAGATTAATGCAATAAATTGTATTTAATAGACAATGTAATACTCCTTAAATGAAGGTAAAAAAAATATGAGTCACCATACATTTTATTAACACAAAATTACATAAAGAAAAAAACTGCTGATCTCTCCTTAAAACAAAAATAGGAAACATGAAATTTTTGAACTTTATTACGATTTTCTTGAATTTTAATACTTCGTATTGCCTCCTCGTGCTTCCATTACTGCGTTTACGCAGAAAAAAAACAACAAAAAACAGAAATCAAACAATGATAAATGACAGATTACAAACAAAAGCAAAACCAAATGCTGTAATTTCGTAGTTCCATCTTCGAAAGTGGCCCTTTTTCAAATTTGATTTTTTTATGATATAACTTTACAATAACTAAGAAGTTTTAATACCTTCATTTAAGGAGTATTACATTGTCTATTAAATACAATTTATTGCATTAATCTATAATTTTTAGTTTCCGAGATTTTTAACATTCTTTAGTGACCCGGATTCATTGCTCTCGAGTGTATTTCTAATTTCTTCTAAGGTTGTGAGAAAAGAAAACAATAAAGTTAAAGAAATCTGTTTTATGTTATACATACCTACATATATGTAGTAAATTTAATTTTCCATTTTTAAATGCTGGCAACCCTTTTCTTGTACAAGTCGATGCCAACTACATCGACAGAAAAATAAACCCATATGAATGGTGGGCTTTGAGTACCAATAAGAATAGATTTCCTATTTTAAGTAAGCTTGCTAAACGATACTTAATCACACCAGCATGCTCTGTTTATTCAGAAAGACTATTTTCCGAGGCAGGCTTAATTTACGAGGAAAAAAGAAACCGACTTGCTCCAGAACGTGCAGAAAAAATTGTTTTATTGCACCACAATCTGCCTCTGTTGGATTTTAAATATTAATTAAAAAGCCTTACTAATTTAATTTCATGAATATGATAGGCACAGGCACATATTAAAGATAATAATTGATATTGTGTATTGTTTTATTAAGGAAAATAATTAAAAAAATGATTATTTTTAACTCATTAGTTCTTTTGTTCGTTAAAAGTTTATTTTCGACGACTATTCGCCGAATGCCGAATAATACTAGCTATTATTCGGTATTCGACGAATATCAAAAAAATTACGAGTAATGCCGAATACCGAATAATAGCGAGTATTCGCGGCAACTCTAGAATTTGCCATAATCACCACACTTGGCAGGCGGATTGGTGATCGCAATAGTAGTGCTAAGTACTCTGGTGGATGCTGCTGCCCATCCCCTGGTGTAATCCCTGGATTACTTAACAAACTGCGATCACCAATCCGCCTGCCAAGCGTGGTGATTATGGTAAATCCCCCATTGCACGCTATGCATGCTATGGAGAGGCCTCATCCAGGAGTGGATGTCTACCGGCTGATAAAGATGAAGAAGAAGTTGGCTATACTAATCGAACAGGCGGGGGTAGTTGGAAAAAGCCAAACTAAGATTCCGTAACGAGGGTAGCTAACCCAAAAAAATAAATTATGTTGAAGTTGCCATTTCGCACTTTTCAGTCGAATTAAATTTGGCCGAGTCGACGAAGTACTCAATAGCCATATTTATTGTTTCAGATGAAATTGGCACAGGAGACAATAACTACAATATGTCTTCAATAAACTCGTCAAACGGGGACCTGAAGAGTCCAGGGGACCCACCAGATAAGAAGCTAGCGGAAGCGGACGCTGAAAAACAACCGTTATCAGGGGTAAGTGTCATTCACACTTCAAATAACTAAAACACAGTTAAATAAAAAAATAATAATAAATAAATAAATGCTGGACATTTCACACAACATTATCTAGCCCCAAGCTAAGCAGAGCTTATGTTATGGGTACTAGATAACTGATATACTTAATACAATACATTACATAGATAGATATTTTTGATTATACATAGATAAATACCCAGAACACCCTGAACAAATAGCTGCAGATCGTACAAATATTTGTTCCGAGGCGGGAATCGAACCCGCAACCTCCTGCGTCGCAGGCGAACCTTCGCCCGCTGCGCCACAGAGGTCGTTGCAGGTATAATACAACTAATACGCTTATATCATCATCATCATCAACCTGTTTATGTCCACTGCTGGACGAGGCCTCCCCCATTGAATACAATGAGGGGATATACCATAATCACCACGCATGGCAGGCGGATTGGTGATCGCAGTTTGGTGGCGGACGCTGCTGCCCATCCCCTGGTAATCCCTTAGTCAGGCTCTTACTACATCCACGGGAGGAGAGGGTCTTAGGCCGAACACACCACGGCACGCTTATATACAAAATATAAAAATACAAATAAAATGGTTGAGCTATCTGAACTGCACCGTTACAAACGATCTATATAAAGATAATTATAATTATCACTAGAAACGGGATATTTACCATGATTTTTGAGCATTATTGATTCCCGATATTTCGGCACAGTTTCATGCGCCATGATCACGGGTAAACTGAAGTCTTTGCGAGTAGATTTTTATTGTTATAGGTAGCCGTAACGATCTACCCTCTTTCTCACTCTTTTATTACGAACACCCCTACCATCAGTTTCATTGTCACACTTAATTCCATCTCGACACACCACACTAACGGTATCTGGACGAGCAACTGGTACCACACAATTTTTCCGATTGCTACACGTTCTCACCACAGGATTCCAGACTCCAGACAATTGAAAACCATCTTCTCTATTTAAATTCCTGTGTTTAGTAATCTCAATTGCCTCTTGTACCAGTCTTGGTATATGTAATGCCGCTCTGTTAAGATTACCAGTGGATTGTGTAGCTCAATCCAATGGTTTGAGCCAGATTCTATGTGGTGTTCCGCTATATAGCTGACTTCTGTGTGTCGACGTTTTTAACCGCTCGGATGTGCTCCTTGACCCGATAAGCTATCGTACGTTTAGTTTGACCAATGTAAGAACTCCCACAGCTACAATCAATCTTATACACCTCTGGTTTTTCAAGTGGAAAACTGTCTTTAGGTGAGCGCAGGTAGTGTGAGATTTTCTTTAAGGGAGTAAAAATGGTCTTTACGGAGAACTTTTGCAGGATTTTCGCAATTTTGTCCGTCACTCCCGTAACGTAAGGTATCTAAAGATAGCTTATTTTTCTATTATGTAGTTACATAAATGGTATGTATACCTAGTGGTTCGCCCCGAACTGAGACCTCGCGATGACACCTTTATCAGCCCGACTAATTTAAGAGGGGAAGAAAGGGTTTTGTATTTAACGGCTATGTAAGTATGTTTGTATGGATGATCCATCAGAAATCTAAAACTATCGAGTCAATTTCTCTAACATGAAAGAAATGTGAAGCAAAATAAAAGTTTTTTTTAATTAAGCAGTGCCATCTAGCTGTAGTTTTGCTACCTAATTTTTAAAGATTTAAGTTCTCTACTCTAAAAATGCATATTACAAAGAAAAAATCCTCAATTTTCGACTTCTCCCCGTGGAACAAAATATACTTAAATAATAAATTTCAGCATTACCAGAGAACTTGAAGTATCTTCGAGATATTTTTTTGCATATTTTACTTTCTTCACCCTTCTAACCGATTTCTAAAAACATTTACTGAGAAAAAAAATTAACCTCTATAGGTAATTATTATACACATCATCGAAATAGCCTTTGAATAGGACTAAGCAACAGGGCGTAAATACTACATACCTGTTAGTATTTAAAGTACTTGACGAATTAATTGATGACGTCCTTTTGACGAAAACATAGAACTCCAACGTCATTCATATTCTTAGAAATGGGAGGTCAACAATGGATGTTATATTGGTTATTGTTTTTTATGGTTCAGGTTTCTAATTTCTTCAATTTCAGACTTTTCCCTGTAGTTGTGACACAAAAGCCACAAGCATACCAAATTTCAGCATTGTGGGACTGCTGGAAGTACCCTAGAATTTTTGATTTTTGCGTTTTTTATTTTCCCTAATATCTCGGAAACTACTAAGTTTAAATACTTATTAAAAACAGTTTTGAAATTTCCAACTAAAGCGCTTTCATTAGACACCCCACTTGATCTGACTGTCTCACTTTTATTTTTTTTACCCCCTCTTGGACCCCAATATCTCAGTAACCCCCTGACCGACATAGCTCATAACCTTACCTACAAATTGTACCAATACTATCTACCCCCGTACCAAATTTCATGAAGATTGGATTAACGGTTCGGAAGTTTTCATCGGACAAACATACATACATACATACATACATACATACAAACGCCGATTCTTCCAACTTGACTCAGAGAACTCGCTTCGCTCGTTCAATAATTTTAATTTGATGTATTAAGTTCAACATAAGGAAACGGATATGAGATAAATTTTATGAAAGTCATCGTATGTGGCATGTTATTGAATGAATATTTCTTTTGTTGTATTGTATGACTAAACTTTTCTTTTTATGTCCACTCCAGATTAGATTACAAATCATTGGAAATACCGTTGAGAAATCCCAAATGTACCAATATATAAGTTATGCGTCAAGATCAGTCACATATGGCGATATGTTAGTAGATAAAATATTTAATTCAGATAGCATTAACGATGGAGAAAATTCGATACCTACAGGGGTACGATTTTCGATAGTCACTGAGTGACTTAATGTCATCAAAAAGGTCGCAAATCACCGTTTTTCGGGAGATTTATTGAATAAATAAATAAAATAATAAATAAATAAATGCTGGTCATTTCACACAACATTATCTAGCCCCAAGCTAAGCAGAGCTTGTGTTATGGGTACTAGATAACTGATATACTTAATATAATACAATACATAGAAAGATATTTCTTATTATGCATAGAAAATACCCAGAACATCCAGAACAATTATCGGCAGATCGTAAAAATATTTGTTCCGAGGCGGGAATCGAACCCGCAACTTCCTGCGTCGCAGGCGAGCCTTCGCCCGCCGCGCCACAGAGGTGGCACACAGGATGTTTTTGCACGCCCAGGATGACTGGAAGATAAAGCTATTAGCATTAAATCCTCCTAGCACTAGAGGTCGTCTAGGAGGTTATTGGAGGAGGCACTTGTATTAATATCATAGGAATAAGAATTTTAGTTATCAATGAGTTTCAGATGCATAGAAATTTGGAAATCGTGGAATAAACGGCCATTTTACTGACTTAGTCACTCGATGACTATCAAAAATCGTACCCTAGGGCAAGGTTTGAAATCATCATCATCATCATCTGACTGTCGAAGTCCACTGCTGGACATAGGCCTCCCTAGACTGCCAAGACGAACGGTCTTGAGCGGCCTCTTCCACTGACTTCCCGTGACGTGGTAATGTATTTAGTTCATCGAGTGGAGGGCCTTCCGCGTCGTCCGGTTTGTGGTTGCCACTAGAGAACCTTTAAAAACAACAGAAACAGCAGAATCGACAACTGTTGGGGTATCCCAACGGTTGTCGATTCTGCGAGCTATATGACCTGCCCATTGTCACTTCAACTTGCTAATTCTGAGAGCTATGTCAGTGATCTTGGTTCTTCTACGGATTTTTTCATTTCGGATTCTATCACGTAGTGAAAGATTCAAAAGGCTCACGTTTGAAATAAGTATCTAGAAGTGTAGAGTGCATCTTATCTAAAGCTAAAAATAACATAATATAATACAACACAACACCCAACAGTCAGATATGTAACCTGATCCCAAACTAGGATTCCCTGTGTCGTGGGTGTATCAGAAACTACGTACATAACACTCAGACTCGGAACAAACGTTTGTCTCGCAGCAAAACATTAGTGCTAGGAGGACTTAATGCTAATTATTATCTTCCAGTCATCTTGGGCCTACAAAAAGATGGTGAGGCATGTCTTGCTAACATTTTGATACTTGTTTTCATATTTTAGGTTAAAGTTTAAGTATTAAGTTTTTTTGTTTTCTAAATATGTACCTTTCTCTGTTTACATACCGTGCAAAGTCAGTCAGTCACCTTAACTGTTTGATTTTATCATTCCTAGTATTATTTCGATATAGTAACAATCTTGTCCACTGATATTTTGATTATAATATCCGCTAATCTATCTTGATTGATGATATTTTTATCATATTTCCATTTTATATAAACTGGTACCAATAAATAAAAATGTTTTTGATCGTATTAAATGATTATTGTAATTAATGACTAAAAAAACACCTGGGGTACCTTTGGTAGAAACGAAGAGAGGCTTATGCCCACCTGTGGGATAAGAGAGGTTGCGGGTTCGATTCCCGCTGCGGGACAAATGTTTGTATGATATACAAATATTTGTTCCGGGTCTGGGTGTGGTGCCACGGTCTTGTAGTTCCTGATACACAGGGAATTCTAGAGTGATGTATGCGACTGTTGGGTGCTATGTTATGTTATTTATGTTATGATATGTTATGTTAAAGTCAGACTGAACGTAGCAATGATAATGATACTTACCTATTAGTATAGAATAATAAATTAATAATAATAATTCATAGTAAATCTGCAATGAATCAGAAATTTTACACGAAATTCTACTAATAATACTACGAAATTATTTATCAGACATTATCAACCAAATACTGCTAATCAGACGATAGCCAACCAAACCCATAAAATTGGTTTAAAAGTATTTACATTTTTTGATTAGGACATTCAGTTGTGAACATAATATTTTATTGTATATATCCGTGCTTAGTTATCTCGGGTCGTGTTCAAAAATACACGCTTAACTAGTTTAAAGTTTAACTAGAACAGTGAATTGTGACCAACACTTCAAAAAAACGTATTCCTGGGAATAACCGTTCGCAGATCCGTTTTATTAGTAAATAAATTTAGGTTCTTATTAAATAAAACCTTACCAGTGTCAAATTAAAATTAAAATTATTTGTGTTTTCGTAAAATTTGATTTGTTAAATTTTGAGTGCAATTCATGTATTATTTTCTCACGTGTTCAAAATGGAAGGTGATAAAGAACAAAGATTGAGGATCGAAGAACCACAGATACACACGTCCAATGGCGTTGATAGAGATGATGATGCAGAGGAACAGGTGGAATTGAGGGTCACAAGCACTAGGAATCAAGCACAAGCACCACAGCCGGAAATTCCAGCACTTAAGGTATAAGGAAATAGTGAAACATAACATAACACCCAACAGTCACATACGTGGTCATAATCCCGCACTAGGATTCCCAGTGTCGTGAGTATCGGCAACTACGAGTACCATGATACCACAACACCCAGACCCGGAACAAATATTTGCAGATCATGCAAATATTTGTCCCGCAGCGGGAATCAAACTCTTGCATCTCAGACTTGCCCGCCGCGCCACAGAAACAGGTGAAATATACGGGCTTTTTATTCTCACCAATCCAAGAGCTAGAATCATGCATTAGTAATAACATTATAAATTTTCAAGTAAAATCAATCTTTCGAGTGGAAAACCACTTTTTAGGGTTCCGTAGCCAATATCTTAAAAACTACACAACATTTATCTTATTTAAAATAATTTTCGTTGAAAGTTTTTTTTTAGTTTTAGAAAAATTACGACTATACACCACGTACTTATTTACTATTCTCCTGCTGACGTTTCGTTGACCATTTTGAGGTCCTTCCTCATGAGCACCGACCGCGACCACGCTCAAATGTCGGGGGTCGGGGGGGGAGTGTTTTTTGTTATACTATACGATAAATACGAACAACCTCCCAAGAGACGGCTCTAGTTCCTAGGTAGGATGTTATCTTTTTTTAAACTATTTCAGGAGCCTGGTTAAGTAGTTGGTTTCGTACAAAGAACAAAAGGTCTTCGTACAAAACTGGTTGCATATAGAAAGAAAAAAAATCTTTGGTTACGTATAACGGGTTTTGTTGGTGGCCGTAGAGTCAGGTTCTAATTACTTAAAATATTTAATAATGATTGAAAAACTACTACACCTATTTTCATTATTTCTAATTATGTAACCCTTGCATTAGTTATTTTGTTGACAAAGCTTTTATAGCCCGCAGAGATAAGATAAAATAATAATTATCTAAAGTGACAAACATTTTATTGATTGCTTAGAAGATTGTAACACTGTTGCTAATATCATAGAAACGTTATTAACAATATTACTTAATATTAAACAAAATAATATAATTATAATGCTTACGTCCGTTTTGTACGCGAAAATAGTTTACTTCTATTTTTTAACCGACTTCCCAAAAAAGGAGGGGGTTCTCAATTCGGTTGTTTTTTTTTTTTTTTTTTTTTAATGTTTGTTACCTCATATCTCCGGCGTTTATGAACCGATTTGGAAAATTCTTTTTTTATTTGAATAGATATACTTCCAGATTGGTCCCATTTTTCAGAATCCAGTTCTGATGATGGAATCCATGAGGAATTGAGGGAACTCCTCAAATATTGTAGGCATACATATGGCGATTTTGATATATTCAGCAACAAACCAAGCATTTGCATTCAGAAAGTATCATAATCCTTTCACCACTATGGTTCTTTCATAATTTTTTTTTCATACAAATATTTAGTCGAATACAATGGCGGAAGTCGGTTTTTTAAATGAAAAGTTATAAAAATATGTTTTTTTTTATTTGTGATTTGGTAACCATATCATTTTATAAAAAGCTAACGCACCACGGGTCTTGATATTAGTGTACTAATCATGTTTACAAAATTTAATGGAGTTTGAATAAAAAGAAGCTAACTTCATTCGCGTACAAAAGGGTGTAACCGCCCTACCGGTAAGTCCAACATACGTCCAAACTACGCTTTGAAAAGTAAACATTATGAAATCTTTGTTTGAAATCAATATTATTTGTGCTCTCATAATAAAACAATACGAGTAAATACTAGAGTACTCATCAGTATTACTAAAGCACTCAAAACGTACATATTGTGTACCTATCTACTCAAAGCGTACAATAGCATACACTTCACGTACGGATAAACTAAACACACAATACATTGATTGGATTTCCATTCCACGAAGGAATTATTTGCAAGGATAAATATTTGTTTTTTTTTGCGAATTTAGAAATGATATTAACTACTCCCATCTTTGGGTGAATATTGCGAAAACTAGATATATTTTTACGTGAATACAAAAAAGCAAAAGGAGGGTAAGTAATTAAATTGAATTTAATTAAAATTTTAAGTACCTAATGATTTTAGCAGTCTATGTTTGTGTGTTTTTTTATCTGTTCCCTCTTCACTCCGAAACAAAATTGGCGTGCAATGAAAAGGGGTCTTGGAAGAGCCAAGATATCTCATAGACTATACAAGATAGCTTCCTGAAATAAATTGTATGTAATTTTTTTTTACATCTTATTTGTGTTTAACACGAGGACATCTCAAAAGTAGTATTTTTGAACGCCCAGCGTGACGAGATTTAATAATGAGATGCAAAAAATAGAATAGATAGAAGAATTAACATATACTAATAATAGTTGTAACCGAACAGAATTATGAAAAAAAGTCTTGTTTTGCATAACAAATCGCATAAATGACCACCCTAAAAAGCTTTGGCATTCAAAATGCTCTTAATTTTGAACGACAACAATACATTTTTTTTACTAATTAAATAGCTAGACTCGTATTTTAAAGTTCTTACTGCATATTTTTTATTTATTATTTGTATATTTCGATTAATTAAAAAAATACCTCATATTCATATTCATTAGAATACAGTCTGAAGTGCAAACCAGTTTCATTGTTAAATATGACATACGATTTTCAACTTTAAGCAAAGCCGTTTGGTGGATTTCTTCTTCCATGCGTTTGGATGTTTTTTTTGGATTTTAGGAATACCGCGCCTTAATGCCGTATGAAATATATTATTGCTGGTAGCTAAACTCAAAGCCGACGAAACTGTAAAAAAAACACTATGTTGACATTATGATTTATGAACTGCCAAAACTAATTGATATAAAAAAAATAAACAATCAAAGAATGAGAAAAGATATCAAGTATGTGATAGTTTATCCACTAGTTTTTAAATAAATAATCTATTACTAAACTATTACTATTACTATACTCAGAACTTTTTAGGAGTTTCCTAGCTTCTAATTTCAGAGGCCACATTCAGCCAGGGTCACCCAAAAAACGAGAAAGAAAGAAGCTCTTTCTAGCCTTCTTCATGTCTTACTGGTTCCATGTCCCGTCACCCTGAAACGTAGAATGTGATTGTGTTTGTTGTTACAAAGAACAAGCGTGGTGAAAGGATTTACGGTGCGCTTTGCGGAGAAGCTCCTTTCGTGTATAACCTCTTTTACCTCTATCTCATCAGCTGCCATCCACTGCTGAATTAGGCCTCCCCATAGCCTGCATAGCGTATATTGGTTGATGCTGCTACCCATCCCCTGACGTAATCCTTTTGCCGCCTTTTATAACATCGACGGGAGGAGTGCAAGGGGTCCTATTCTTAGGCCAAGACCACAAGTCTAATTCTATTTATTTTGGGTAGAACGTGTGGATAAAAGAATGACCTATTTTTTCTCTTTTCCAGAAGAAAGAAGAGAAATGGTGGACAACGCTGATGCAGGTAGCTGTGCCGTTCTTCATCGCTGGATGTGGCACCATAGGAGCTGGTCTCGTTTTGGGCACAGTCAGGGTAAGTACATCATCATCAGCCTTTTAACGTCCACTGTTGAACGAGGCCTCCCCCGCAGAATGCAATGGGGAAGATTTGCCAGTCACCACGCTTGGCGTGGATTGGTGTTGAGCGGGTAGATGCTGCTGTCCATCCCCTGGTGTAATCCCTTAGTCAGCTTTTATGTCATCCACGGGAGGAGACGTAGGGGTTTATTCTTAAGCCGGACACACCACAGCATGGTTAGTATTAAATGTAATTAAACTCCTTTTTTTGCATTCCAATTCTATAGCTCATACACTATGCGAGAGTTGTCTAGCTATAAAGATAGCCAAGACTCCGTCTACAAAAAACTAGCCTGGGGTCTTTGTAGGCTTCGCCATACCCTCAGATCGTAGAGGATTTTGTTCACGTTGAGCTGCTGGGAGGGGGTTCCCATACACGCATTCCAGGACTTTGTGGGCAGCTGATTCTTCCTCGGTCAGATACTTTCTGTGGAGTGGGCTATCTGAGGTTCCGATGTTGTAGAGGTGTTTGTATAAGAGACAGTGAATGCCCCTAAGATGGTACGAGGGCATACCTTATCCAACAGTTGTAATTTCACCGGCACCTTTCAGACCGTACCACAATAATGCTGCTTGGCAGTAGAAATAGATATGGTGGCCTACGTACCTAGAATCAGTATGGTGATAAATAAACGTGGAAATTACCCATAATGATGTTTCCTATAGAGCAAAGTATAATGGAGTTTTTCTAAGTATTAAATCTCAAACCATATATACATACATGGCAAAGTTTTTTTCTGCCAAATCTTCATTCTTTATGTTCACTATTTAATTCACGGTCGTTGTTTTGTAATGAACAAATGAGTAATACGCAAAACTCGGAGCCGTGAAGATTTTGAGATAATGACTTATTTCATAACCTTCCGCACACAAATACTAGAAAACGATCTTGGTATATAGTTCATTGGTAGAATATTAGTTTAAAATCTAGAAATTAAATTCAACGAAAATTTTTACCTGATTTTTGCAGTCATTTTAATTTCCATGTAGCAGCACTGTCGTCATCTTCAGACGTAAAACGTCCACTGTTGGATGAGGTCTCCTCCATATCATATATTATGGGGGGGATTTGCCATGATCAAGGTTGGCAGGCGAATTGGTGATCGCAGTATTCATGTTGAGTACTCAGGTGGATGCTGCTGATTTGACATTGGAAACTGGATCAAAATAATCTTGTAACTTTTCATGACCCAACACAGACTGACAAAATTAAATAAATGTTGTATTTTTTTTTCAGGACTGGGATGTCTTCGTCAATGTATCTGCCATATTCGTTCTTGTGCCATCTCTATCAGGATTGAAAGGTAAGCTGTTACATTTTTTTACATTTATTTTAAATATCATCAATATTTCAGGCTTGATGGTAAATGTACAATTAAATTATACGTAAACAGTAAGCCTATAGAAATATACACCTTGATTTTTATGATTTTTACTTAAAACTATGACATAAAGTTTAACACAAAGTAAAAATATAAATAATAACTTTCAAATTAAATTTTCTTTTCGTAGTATGATGTTTTTAAATGCAAAAATCTTATTTTTCTACGTTAGTTGTTTTAAAATTCTTATAGTTCTACTGTTATTTATTTTTGTTAAGCAGTAAGCGTTTTATTGTTTTTTTTTTCCCCTTTAATTTATTGTTCACAACTCTTTGACTACCTACTCAATTACTATCCGTGGGGACCTGTTATAGGCTCTCTACTGTTATTCTGTTGTGTTATTGTATTCAAGTAAGCTGTTGGTTCTCCAAAAAATAAATAAATAAATAAAATGTCGGTACTACCAAAGCCCTTTTATATGGACACCTCACTTGACCTGATTGTCTCACTTGTTTGTTACCCAAAATTTTTTAGCAATACTATTACATACATACAAGCGCCGTTTTTTATTGTCTGAGTGTCCCTGAGATCCCTGAACAGAAATCTGTTGTCAGAATTTTATAAAAAGGGACGCCATTTTGAACTTTTTTGTTTCTTGACTGAATGCTTTTGCGCGACTAACTCACTGACTATTAATATTAACGCACAGCCTAAACCGTAAGTACTAGAGATCTGAAATTTGTACATTATGAGTAAATTCCTTTTGTGGTCTTAGGGAGCACTAAGAAGTTTCTAAAACACACCCCCTATAGGGGTACAACGGGGTGTTTAATAATGGAAAAAAATCCACGTGGTTAAAGTTGTTGGTGTTCAGTCTATTCATAAAATTGAGAGTAACTGAGCACATTTGGATGGCAACACGCAGTGCGTTCATGTTGGTATTACTTGCTTAAACAGCGGAAAAACATGCAGTGCGAAAACCGGCGTTTTGTATGCCCGAATTTCCATAACATTTTGTCACATGATGGCTGTTATGATAACAATTCATGTTGATATTTCGGTGTAAGGCTGCGTTTCCACAGAGATGAGCGAGGATGCGTAGCGAGGGATGTGTTTGTTAAGAACCAATAGAATCACTTCATTTACCTAGCCTCGCTCAGCGCAACTCTGGTGGAAATGGCTTAGCGAGCGAGGTTTTTATACGTACAAAACAAGCGAGGGATGTGTGTGAGGAATGTGTACGAGAAATTTGTGCGAGGGGTGTGTGCAAAGGATAGACGCGAGCGAGAAACTACTAGCAGTCAGTCTAAAAAGAGCCTACTACACATCCTCGTACCGCTCATCTACGCACCGTTTCACAGCGTCGCTACGCATCTTCGCACCGCTCAGCTGCCTAGCACATCTCTGGTGGAAACACTCACATCGTATCACAGCCTCGCTACGCATCCTCGCACCGCTCACCTACCTCGCACATCTTTGGTGGATAAGCACCCTTAAGTCGATCTGGCTGCCAAATGTAAATCCGTTTCAAACTAGTTTCGCAACTAGTCTCACAAACAAAACATTAGGTTGGCTCTGCAAGACTTATCTATGTATATATGACCTATGACTTATGGCACTGAGACGTGGTCGCTAACTATTGCCCGTATAGACAAGCTCAAAGTCATGCAGCGGGCTAAGGAGAGAGCTATGCTAGGGGTTTCACTACGTGATAGAATCCGAAATGAGGAAATCCGTATAGAAGAATCAAGATCACCGACACAGCTCTCAGAATTAGTAAGTTGAAGTGGCAACCGTTGGGGAATAAAGGTTCTCGATTGGCGACCACAAACCGGACGACGCGTTAGAGGAAGGCCCTCCACTCGATGGAGTAAAGACATTATAAATGTCGCAGGATGTCGGTGGATGGAGGCGGCTCAACTGTTCCAACCATTCATCGTGGCATTCTATAAGGGGAGGCATATGTCCAGCAGTGGATTTCTACAGGCTGATGATGATGATGACTTTGTGGCCTTAGAACCTCAATTTCACTCGGCGATTAGTAACATAAGGCCTAGCGTTTCCTAGTGGGAACCTATCATATACAATTCACGGACTCATATTTCGTCACCTAGGCACAGCCTATTAAGAGTTTGAATGGTACAATAACAGTCGACTACCAAGCTAGCTCAAGTTTAATCCTTGTCGCTACGGTAAGATAAGACGGGCAAACATGTACTACACTATAGGTTTTACCCGCTGCTTCACTTGCACTCAAGTCGCCTGTCAAAAGCCGAGTAAAACCGGCTGCTTAACTGGTATTCCTCTATACATGCTAGGCATACAGCAATTACAAAACAAAGCATAAAACTTGACTGAAGAAGAGGCCTTACCGTGAGCTCTTATAGCGATTCAGTTCAAAAACTATTCAGTACAAAATGTCGGTTCGTCGTTGACATTCGTCATCATTGAATAACTTTAATCGCAGAAGCCTATAGAACTTCTGCGGCTGTGCCTTTAAATATAGCTACGGACATCACGAAACGGGAGTGTGTCGCACACATAGCAGATGCGGTAAGATATCTGTATCTGAGCGCGTATCTGTCCATATCGCTCTCTATATTAAACTCTAGGAGCAACACACACGTTGCAGATCACTTATATTTTACCGTCAAGCATTTGTAGGCACCGACATATATCAAAAGATGGACAGATTATATCTGTGTATTACAAATTACAGTTTGAGGGTTTCCGCGTGAATGTATCATTTTCGTGTATCGTATCTGCTGCGTGTGTGATACCTTCAGATGCGATAAGTTTTTATACGCATATAAAATATTACCGCGTCTGCTGCGTGTGAGCTTAAGAGCTCATGGTAAGGCATCAGGACGGACACGTGATACTTTGACTCACGTTTCTTTGAACAAGCGCCGATAGTCATTGTTTTATTTAAAATGATGATTAGGTCAGTAATCGTTTGTAGGAAGAAAGTTACACAACCTTTGATAATTTTAAATACTCGTATCGTCATCATCATCATCAGCCAATAGACGCCCACTGATAAAGACCCAATGGTGGGAATTGCCATAATCCCACGCACGGCAGGCAGATTGGTTATCAGAGTATTCAGATGGATGCTGCTGGCCATCCAAAAGTCAAAAAAGTCAAAAAGAATTGTATTCATTGAAATCACAAGGATCATTTTGAATCGTCTTATAAACTAAAATTACTCCTGTTCCAACGCGACCAAGCCTAGAAGAATCAGGCAACAAACACGGCTTGGCTTACATAAATGGTCCGTCTTACCACTAGGTGAGAAGCGCCTGTGTGGTGCCTCGGAGCAAGGAGTTGTTGATACATAGTAAATGAGAACTTAAAAACTTTAGGAAGGTAGTCAAAATTAAATAAACATCAGCAAAAATATGCAAGACAGCACACGCTACGCTTGTTATACCCCCTGGCGTAATCCTTTCATCATCATCATCATTAGCCGGTAGAAGCCCACTGCTGGACATAGACCTACCTCCATAGAATGCTACGACAAACGGTCTTGAGCCTCCTCCATTCATTGACTTCCTGCTACCTTTATAATGTCCTTGGTCCATCAAGGGGGAATTCCTTTCTTGCATCGTCCGGTTTATGGTCGCCACTTTATAAGTGAGTTTGTTAGTAGTGGAACTTCTTGTGAAAGAGTTTGTCCGGGGAAGTACTACCACCGTACCTATTTCTGCCGCCAAGCCAGTAGTGCTCGCATTGCTGTATTTTGGTTTGAAGGGTACGGGTGCCGGTGAAATTACAGGCACATAAGACTTACCATCTTTATGTCTCTGGGTCGGCAGCGCGCGTGTGATGCCTCTGGTGTTGCAGGCGTCCATAAGCTACGGTAGCTACTTTCCATCTGGTAGGCCGTATGCTTGTTTGCTTGCAAAGTAGTGTAAATGCTAAACTGAGGCTAAACTATACCAAAAGTTACACCAAGTTTATAAATAACGTGGCATGTATATAAACTCAGATTTCTACCTTTTGTCCACAACACAATGACATAGATTACGTGTGATTGCGACGGTTGAGAAAATGACAGATGTTTATCGCAAAAAATAGGTTGTTTGAGAAAACGACAGGAAGTTATTCAAGATTATTGAGAAGCAAGCTATATAGCGTGCGAACAAGCAGGCATCAGCAAAGTACTGTACGAACACATTAGAGTGTGAAGGACTGTAGAATAATTTTATTTCTACTATCACTACTTTCTGTCACTGGTTTTTTCTTGATCCGCTTTTGATCAGAGACCAGCTTGATGAACGGTGGCCATTTCATCTTAACCTTCATATTCATCATTCTCCTAGTTAAATGGCGTTTTAAATCCCTCATAACATGCCCATACCAAGCTAAACGATTCCCTTTCAACTTTTCTGTCTGCAATTTTCCAACTTCCCTTTATATAGTCATTCCTATGTATATGACATACATATGCATACACGCCAACATCAACCAAACCTTTACTTGTAGTTTGGTTCATATTACTCTAACTTGAGGATGGTTTTTGCACGGTTGTAAAAGTTAAATGCACTGTTTATGAAGCAATTTACTTAAAACATCTACCTAAACCCAAAGTTGCCTTTATTCACACCTGAACAATAGAAGTGCCACTATTAGGCTGTTTGAGACTACATTATGTTTTTCCGCTCTTGAATAATATTGTGAAAATACAGTAATGGTAATAATTGAACATTTATCTAAAGCTATAACCTCTTAAGATATCAAACATCTTCATAATCTCGTCAAAAACTCTCTATATATATTTCCATTATAGTCTTTGTCTGTAGGGACATATGTACTATGATCTTTGCCTTGCAAAAGGTGTAGCAACGATTTTGGTATATAATATATTATGTTGTTAGAGTTGGGGTCTTAAATTTGTTATGTTTTTGGCTTTGGAGGGCCCATTCGCCCAACGACGCCAAACGACGATCAAATGACGCGGTAGAGAAAGGCCTTCCACTCGATGGACTAAAGACATTATAAACGTCGCAGGAAGTCGATGGATGGAGGCGGCTCAAGACCGTTCGTCGTGGCATTCTAAGGGGGAGGCCTTTGTCCAGCAGTGGACAATGATGGCTGATGAGGATGACGATGATGAGTTTTAATAAAAATTATGAATAAGGATGTTATATATGTAGACACCAACCCTAACAACATATTAAAATCGTTTCAACATCACCTTTTACCTACAACTGGACTATTATGTCTATTTCACTTTTTGTGACCTTTGACGAAATCAATAACTCTATATTTCTACTTTATATATATCTGTAGTTGGGTTATAATCTTAACTGTAACGTCACAGATAGCCTAATATTTAGGTGATTATATACTACCCACGTCGTATCGTACGTACGGGTCAAGTTCTATTTTGTTTCTTTTGTTATCAGTTTCAATATATGTAATTTGAGTCCGTACTTTGAAGATTACAGTATTTATAAAACGAGTCATGTTTGTACTGTGTTACCATACCTACTTAATGCATATGAACTGTCCAACGTACAAGAGTCAAATGACTTGTTATATTTCAGTCTAAACAAGCAAAACTTTCGGCCATTGTACTGTTATTTTCTTGAAATAATTGTATATAATTTTCCGTTTTTAAAATGGCTTTGATCGATCTGTCTGTGTTTGTTTTGTTATTTCCATCATCATTATCAGCCTGTACGAGTCCACTGGACCTATCACATAGAACGCCATTGACGAACGATTTTGAGCCGCCTCCATCCACCTCCTTCCTGCGACTATTAAAATGTCGTTGATCCATCGAGAGGGCCTAATTTAATTATTATCCTAAAGTGACTCACAACTCAAATTCATCATTGTCTTGCCCTTATCCCAATTTATTTGGGGTCGGCGCTTACCTCTTTTTCTTCCACTCTCTTCCATCTTTTCTCAGGTCTTCCTCTTCCTTTCCATCGCCTGTAGGGTACGCCCTAGCTCTATCGGGCATATTATAATTTGTACTAGTCATACTGCAGAAAGATTTGGCTAGATTTTTACAGTAAGCCGCCTGCCTGACACCAACCTTCGTTGGAATGCTTGTTGGTGTGTTACCCGCCACCCCATGGTGCGATAGTCAGCACAAGTTTCCAAAACTCCCTTAGTCGCCTCATACGACACCCACGGGATGAGATGGGATAAAGTTACTCCCAACTCAAACTATCCTGCAATAATCAAAGTTTTTAGAGTGCCGTTCTGCGACCGGTCACTGCCTTTATCTCCTCTTGTGGATGTCGTAAAAATCGAGAGATTACACCAGGGTATATGCAGCAATATCCACCCGAGTACTGAACACCAATACTGCAATCATCAATACGCCTGACAAGCGTGGTGATTGGTAAATCACACAATTGCCTTATATGGTAGAGGCCTTGTCCAGCAGTGGACATCTTTCAACTGATGATAATAAGGCTAGAAAGCTTTTTAGGGCATTTTAATTGATCTGTGTCTATATTTGTAGAGTTTTATGAAACACTGCATTCTCGATTACTCTCTTATGACGCTATAGGTTCACAAAATGCCTTTAATGAGCTCTAGAATATTTAAGTTTTTGATATAAGTATTATATCGTATTCTTAAGCTTTTTATCTAATGAAATCAGAAATTTAGTACACAATATGAATTGCTCCGCTCGATAAAAAAATAAACAAAGATACCTACTTTTTAACATTTTTAAAAAGTAGTTGAAATCTAATTTTAACAAAAAAAAAATTAATCTAACTTCTAACACGTTTTAATTTTTAGAATATTTGGTAACTTATAAGTTATAAATTGGGTTAGTAAATTCATTAACAAAACTTTAATAGGAATTTTAATATCATTATTTCATACACAAAACCAAGGTATCAGAGCGTGCGCTCGCCTTCTTTATTTAATACAAAAATTTTCGTTGAACCTAAAATGTACGTAGAACGTCTTAAACGATTTCCAAAGTGTACTTTCTACCTACTTAGAATCTAAAAGATGTAATGTAACTCCATCTGTAGTAACTTACTATTATTGCAACTATAACCAATCAGTTTACGAAATAATTTCTCAATGTTGATAAAAGTACTCGAAATAATTTCAACACGATGCGTGTCTAACAATGTTATCGAAAGATTGTGTATAATTTCAAGTTATTTGTACGCAGTATCTTATTGTGTGTGTTATAGGGGTTACAATTGAATGGACAGTTTTGATCAGATAGTTCTATGTGGATTACGAGTTACTATGGATTGTTTAATGGAATACTTGATGAAGCTTTGTTTGGCTATTGTACCTATGTTAAGTTACATATCTACAAGCTACTGGATACTGAACCCTTTATCTTAACCCACAACGCTTGACTGAAGACTGTGATCAGTAGGTTTGTATGCCCTAATTTTCAAATAGATTTAATTTGTAAAATAGTTTTTGTTAATATCCAGAATTAACTTAAAATAATATACTTAACGAATCAAAATCCTATCCTACTAATATTATAAACGCGAAAGTTTGTGAGTATGGATGGATGGATGGATGGATGGATGGGTGGATGGATGGATGGATGGATGGATGTTTGTTACTCTTTCACGTAAAAACTACTGAATGGATTTTAATGAAACTTTACAATAATATAGCTTATACATCAGAATAACACATATGCTACAATTTATAAAGATATTGTGTGAATTGACCATAATATGACGATAAGTGTCAAGTAATTAGGAAAAATCTACCATCTGCGAGCTATTCTGGCGTGCTCTGCCAAAACCGCTAGAGATACACATATGTAATGTATGATAGAAATGTTTATCTTAAATAATCCTACAAAAAAGCCCGCCACAGTATATATCTATATCTTATGTGTAAGCCATTACAGCCAAAATGTGTATAATATTATAAACGCGAAAGTTTGTTACCTATTATGTTTGTTACTTCTTCACGCTCAAACAGCTGAACGAATTTGGGTGAAATTTGGAGTGGAGATACCTTATACCCTGGATTAACACATAGGCTACTTTTCATCATCATCATCATTATTCACGCAGGTGAAACCGCGGGGCGCAACTAGTAGTAATTATAACAGAACCTAAAAAAAGTGCCTTTGTTAAACTTGATATTTTGAATGGGGGTAGGAAAAACGTAAAAAGAAAAGTGCGTGCTGTAGCAACCTCGTAGCACAGTTAGCGTCTTGCTACGCCTCGTAGCAGAAAAAACATTTGCTACAGTTTGTTATAAATAACAAAACACATAACATACCACCCAACAGTCACATATATAGTCCTAATCCCAGACTAGGATTCCCTGTGTCGTGGGTATCAGGAACTACGAGTACTATGGTACCACAACACCCAGACCCCGAGACAAATATTTGCAGACCATGCAAACATTTGTCCCGCAGCGGGAATCGAACCCCGGTTCCTCCTCTTGCCTTTCTTCCTCCTCTTGCTTCTCAGCCGGTTACTCGCCAGCCACGCCAGAGAGGTTGTCAAAAAAAAATATAAGTGGTAAATGTTTTGTGACCATGCGTTTGCCCGGTATAACGAAGAAACCTTTGAAGTCTCCTGAGACCGAAGTCTGAGTTTTAACAAGCAATTTACACGGACGTATGGTGTTGTGTAACACGGTTTTTGTATGGAAAATGAGAAGGAACCTAAATTTAGGTTCTTTGGACTTTAAAACAAGTAATTAACCCAGAGTAATCTGATAAATTATATTTTTAACATTGGATTGCCATTAAAATGTTGAAATATCAACGATAAAATCTTATCTAGGTAGGTATAGCAACCGTTAGATTTTATCGATTTCTATATAAGGATGATTGATTTTACTGATTTAAATCTGATTAAGCTGAACGATGCAGTCACGATTGTAATTTATTACCCTAAAAACCTACTGAAACGATTATTGAAAAAAACAATTCGATTTTACCTAAAAAAGTCATGTTCTCCATTTTCTTTTTTGCATCTTTACAAACTTCAACCCGCGTTCCCGTGTAGACAGCCTGTAAAATGTTGAGTACTCAGATGGATGCTGCTGCCCATCCTCTGGTGTAATCCTAAGGGATTTAGTTTAGTTTATTTTTAGTCGACTAAAAATAAACTAAACTAAATCCCTAAGGATTATATATATACATACATATATATATATATATATATATAAATATTACCATAAAAAGCTTTTTTCTTTACTAAATGCATATCCACCATTTCTACCACTTTACTCTGAGAAAAGTTTAAGAAAAATATACTTTAGATACCAACTTTGTTATTGTATCCTTTTTCTTTATATTTGTTAATGTTTATTTCAGGAAACTTAGACATGTGTCTCGCTTCTCGGCTGTCCACACAAGCTAACCTGGGCAACATGGAGTCGACGAGAGAGGTCATATCCATGGTCGTCGGCAACGTTTCATTAGTACAGGTTGGTATTACTTAAAACCTAAACATGTACCTTGAATACTTGGACAAGTGCCTTGAAATCTGGTCAAGTGCCTTGAAACTTGGACAAGTGCCTTGAAACCTGGACAAGTGCCTTGAAACCTAGACAAGTGCTTTGAAACCTAGACAAGTTCCTTGAAACCTGGACATGTGTCTTGAAACCTGAAGCCAAATTCTCGTAATTTTAAAACATTTAGTTCTCAGTATAACTCCATCTCAGTCCACTGTCACGTCTGTCACTGCATGTTTCGACGTACGGCCTCGAGCTGCTTCCATCCACCGACTTTCGTCTACCTTAATAACGTCATTATAATAACATATACCTAATACATAAAAAAGCACTAATCAATAAAATGGAAATCAAATTTCCATGTGCCTTGAAACCTAGACAAGTGCCTTGATCCTGGACATGTGCCTTGAAATCTTGACATTAGTTTCATTATTATACCTTGTTTTTTATTATTTTAATAAGTGTATTTCAATTTCAGGTGCAAGCAATAGTAGCCGCAACGGTGGTGTCAATATTCGCGATAGTGGTGAATACCATCACCGATCGAGCCATCAACGGGTCGTATGTGCTGCTGCTAACAGCTTCGGCTGTTTTTACTGCAACTACTACGTGTTTTGTCCTTGGTAAGTACCATCAAAGAGCCCACTGATGGGCTTAGCTCTTAACTCGTGTTGCTATATTTGTTGTAAAATATCATTGTCGAGAAAGACAGCCAGGTTATAAACTCAATTTTAAGAGATCACCGCTCTAGATATTAGTGTACAGATCATGTGTACAAAGTTTCACGGAGTTTGAAGAAATAATAGCCAAATTAGAGCTTGTCCAGATGAGGCGTTTGACGCGCGATTCGACTCGCGCTGTTGTGAAATACTATAAGATATAGATAGATATAGAGATATAGATATAGAGCTTCATACATTCCGTTCACATGCAGTCGCGCGTTTTGCCGCTTGCGGCGAGCGCAAAACGCGTATCAATCGCGCGTTAATCGCCTCATCTGGACAAGCTCTTAGAAGTAAACTTCGTTCGCGTGCAAAAGGGTGTACGCGCCATATTAACTGTTTTTTTTTTTGTAATTTGTTAATTTAAAGTTTTTATTTATTTGAATTGTTGACATTTGTGATTTATTTTGGTATTTTATGTAATTTAATGGTAGTTTTTGACCTAATAACTTGCCTGTTTTGTTAATATTTGTATCCCAGACATGGGAAATGTGAGTCACCTTATACTAAACATAAGAACCTTGTATGTACCACATTTATGCAAATAAAGATTAATTATTCAATATTTATTATTAAAGAAGCTCTCCTGGCCCATCTGAAGAAATGGTAACCACTTCCTGTTACAACTCTTCAGTCGCCTCGTCCGGAGACAATCCCTGACATTGCACTGCGCCTAGCACACCGAGACATAAAGATGAAAAGTTTCATGTGCCTGTAATTTCACCGGCACCAACACCCTTTAAACTGAAACACATCAACCTTGGACTTTTAGGGCAATTTTCGTTGTTTGTTGTTTGTCCTGGCTGCTGGCTTATTTAGGAGTGTGTTATTTCTAAAGCGTTAGCTGAGTTGTTCGTGGAAAGCAATGGCGGCGATGAGCTCACCACTTTTCATGTCGATATTCCTGCGATTGTGCAACCCACGGTGAAAAGGCCCTTTGAGGCTCTGCCTACCACTTTGCGGGCAAAAGCGTGTGTTTATGTATGTATGTATGTATGTATATCAATGCTCATATTACTGTTTAGCAGCAGAAATTGTAGCGGTGCCCCCTTAGGCCAACTCTAGCACAAAAAGAAGCTTAAGAGGGATTATAAAAGGAGCCACACGGCTTACTTTTCTTCCTAAAAACTACAATAATCTATCTTTAATTTCAGACTTCGTAATGGTGATGGTTATCTACGGCTCGCACAAGTTCAAAGTGAACCCTGACAACGTGGCGACACCGTTGGCAGCTTCTATTGGAGACATCGTCAGCAACACTGTGCTAGCTGTTACTGCGCAGTACATGTACGAGCAGATACGTAAGTTAAAAAACTATGTCGGCCTTATTACAAAACATGGTTTAAATCTGAGTTTCGACCAGCAGGGTTACTCTTGAAAACAGTTAAAATTCCAATCCAGTTCTAATCGCAATCCAGTTTCAATCAACGCTTGTTTGGCACTCTTGAACCAAATGGAGTTTGAAATTGAGATCGAGCATGCTATTGACTTTGCGTATTGACTCGTGGAAGAATAACGTCAAAATCGCATCAAGAGTACCAAACAATGGAGTTAAGTCGATTTCACTTAGGGCTTCTTTCACAATCTTCAAGTAAAGTCTCGAGTAGGCTAGTTGTCGGTTAAAGTCCCATGTAACTGTGCATACGAGTTTCACAAAAGCCGAGTAGCACTATCCAGAAAGTAAAGTAGCCTGTAACTTACTTCTTGCTTCATCTGCCGATTAGCCGGTCTAATTGACGAGTAAAGTCAAGTTTCGTCTGGTTTTGTGTAGATAGTATCAAACTGTTACGAAAAAAACTTATTAGAAAGTGTTAGAAACACAGTGGCGCGTCAGTTGTCGTTGCAAGTGCACGCGTATAGTGATAAGCTCTGCGAATACTTACGAAGCTTATCTATTATTTATATTTCTATCCTACAGCGCGCACGCGCTCGGTGTAGTGCGTAATAATGGACGATAATCGTGATACGGGTGGAAGTGATGTTGAGATTGATGAATCCATTGTAAATGACGGTGTACAATCGCCTGTTAGGTCCGAAAAGAGATCGAGACAAGAAGTGAGTGATTTGAGTGAAGAATTAATAGAGGAAGATGGTTTTAAGAAGGTGTGTAGAAAAGTGAAGCGCACTCGAGTTAATAAATCCGTCCGGAAAGAGAGAGAAGTTGAAACTCAACTAGTTATCGATCTACAAGATGAATCTGACAAATGGATAGTATCTATAATATCTAGGGAGATCTTACCCAAGCAATTTGGCATGGCTAAACTTCTTAGATCCGAAAATATAGAAAATGTTTTGAAAATTTCGTACAAAAGTCCATACAGGGTGTTTATCGAGTTTACAAACAAATTGGACTGCGATAATCTAATAAACTGTGAGAAAATGATAACTTTGGGCTTCAGATGCCAGATGTTGGATGAAATCAGTTTGTCCTACGGTTTGGTGAGGCAAGTTGACTTAGATATTGAGGAAAAAGAGGCACTGGAAAACTTGAAATGTGATTATGATATTCTATCTGTTAGAAGACTGAAACGACTAGCTGAAGACGGCAAGTGGGTTGACAGTGAAACAATTCGGCTGAGTATAAAGGGTTCCACTTTGCCCCCGTACGTTTTTGGGTACGGGTGTCGGTTTAAAGTGGAACCTTATACATTTCCGGTAAGCCAATGTTCTGGCTGCTGGAAGTTTGGGCATTTATCGCGTGCATGTCCTGCCAAAAAAGTCGTATGCCCCAAGTGTGGTGGAGACCACAAAAACTGCGAATCTGACAAGTTCACATGTGCCAATTGCAAGGGACCTCACATGGTGCTATACAAACAATGCCCAGTGTTTCTTAAAGAAAAAGAGATAAGGAAGATAATGTGCTTGGAAAACTGCACCTATAGAAAGGCATATGCTCTTTACTTTGAGAAGAAGGGAGGAAAAAGGGACTTTTACGAAATGACTGAAGGAAGGATCAACAACGGAGAAATCGAAGAAGAAAAAAAACGGTCTTCGCAAGTGCTCGTGAACAGAGAAGATAACACCCTGTCCTATAGGGACATACTAGTGACAGAGGCAATAGTTCATAGAGTTGAGATGGAATCCGACGATGACTCGCTTGAACGAGAAGACAAAAATAGAAAAGAGGAGAATATTGGTTTGGGAGTAGAATATAAAAAGTCAGGAAAAAAAAAGAAAAGAAAACCTAAGAAATACCCACAGATTAGTGACGAAGTTTCAGACCATCTTGAACATGAAATGGATATATCACAAGATGAGGATAAGAAGGATGAAGAGGAAGAGAAATCTGGTATGAGGAGTGAAAGTCGCAAATCAAGTGGTTTTAGGCGTCTAGTGAAAGAAATAGAAAAAATTCTATTGTCAGAAAGGAGGTTAGAAGAGAAATTGAAAAGCGTATGTAATTTAGTTTTTCAGGAAGTAGTTCAGTACTTACTCAGTTTATTTAAGAAAGAGCAGCTTTTAAATACAGTCATCACTTTCATAAGTGGTGGCTCGTATTCATAAGTGGTGACGGATACCGCATCACAAAAAGTACAGTCTTTAAACTTAGTTCAGTGGAATGCACATAGCTTGAAACCTAAACTAGTAGAATTTGACCTTTTACTTACACAAGAAAAAATTCACTTGGCTTTTGTTTCTGAAACTTGGTTGGACTCCGAAACCCAATTACGTCTTAGTGGATATGATATTTACCGTAAAGATAGAAGCGATGGATATGGAGGTGTCGCTATAATAGTCCACAAAACAATTAAGGTGCAGGTGCCTAACGTGACTCATCAAAACCCGGGTATAGAAATCTTATGTATTAATTTACTAAACTGCGGTAGTCTGAAAAATATAGTGTCCATTTATTGCCCACCTTCGGTGTTCACTACACAGTCGGACTGGGATTCTGTTTTTTCTTTATTTGCTAATAACTGTTTAATTGTGGGTGATTTTGATGCGCATCATACAGGCTGGTCAAACAGAAACGACGGTAGGGGAGCTAAAGTATATGATGCAGCGATAGAATTCAATTATGTATATTTAAATAATGGACAACCAACGAGAATCAAAATGGTTAATAATATCTTACAGCGTTCGTCCCCAGATATTTCGTTTGTTTCGTCCGATGTAGCTATTCATTTTGACTGGAATGTGATGAATGAGCAACTAGGAAGTGATCACGCAATTATAAAAATGAGATTTAATTACCGCGACTCTTTTAGAATTTCGAAAAGACGTAACTTGAAACTAGCGAATTGGGATGAGTACTCAAAGTGTCTCGAAAAAATGGCATATCCGTCGGAGGATATGGAAGTTCAGAAATTATATGATATCCTTATTGCTAATATTTTAAAAGCAGCTGATAAATTTATTCCTATGATTAGAATATGCGCAAACCCTACTAATAATTTTAAACCCAAACCATACTGGAATCCGTCACTCTCAAAATTAGTAGCCGAACGGAGATTAGCATTAGTTAATTTTAGGAAAAACCCTACCCCTAGTAATTTACGGACACTAGAAGAGAAATCATCTACTGCTAAGCTAGAAATAAATCGAGCAAAGTCTCTCGGCTGGCAAGAGATGTGTAGCAGTATTGATGAGTCTACCTCGGTCTCTGACATGTGGAGACGGTTACGTTGGATGAAAGGTTATAGGTCACAAAAATTATACGTTTCTAAAGAGGATAAGGCTCAATTATTGTGTAACTTAGCCCCTGATTATGTGGTTCGGTGTATACCTACGTATACCTCGTCTAATGAGACTTTAGAAGCGGAATTCTTCTTGCACGAAATGTGTCGTTGTTTAAAAAAGAAAGACACAGCACCGGGTGGAGATGGAATTACCTACTCGATGGTTTACTATTTACCAAATATAGCAAAACTATATCTTCTCTTTATATTTAATCGTATACTTAGCACCGGTGATATCCCAGTGCAATGGCGAAATATTACTATAGTGCCAATACCTAAACATGACCCATCAAACTCCGGGCCTAAGCTGAGACCTATATCATTAATGTCGTGCCTTTGTAAGATATTGCATAGTATGCTAAATAAACGAGTTGAATGGTTCGTGGAAAATAATAACTTGTTATCGCCATTTACGACAGGCTTTCGAAGAGGGCAGTCGTGCTTGGACAGTTTAGTACGCTTAGTAACGCAGATTCAGCTAGGTTTTACAAATAACACACCTACTGTTACTTGTTTCCTCGATGTCCAGAATGCGTACAATAATGTATTGATAGAAAAGACCACAGAAATCTTAGACAACATTGGAATAGGGAAGTCAATCTGTAGGTATTTATGGAATTTTCTAAGTCGAAGATGCCTACATACTAACGATGATATTGGTGTACAAGAAAACAATTTTAGGTACACAAGTAGGGGCTTGGCACAAGGGGACCCAATATCCCCCCTATTATTTAACATTACAACGTCTAAAATATGTAAGGAAATAAATTATGTGTATATTTGTCAATACGCGGATGATTTTGTTTTGTTTAAAAATTGTAGAAACTTAACTGAAAGTGCGGAGAAAATACAAAGTGCACTTTGTGTATTGGTAGGTATCTTGAATGAATTGGGTCTTGAACTATCTTTTTCTAAGTCTAAATTTTGTGTTTTTAGCAGGGGTCGTAGAAGACAGTCGATAAATATTAAAATTAATAATTGTGATATTGAATCTGTATACTTTTATAAATATTTAGGTATCTGGTTAGATAGTTCGCTACGCTGGGGAAAACATGTGAATGAGACAGTGGCTAAAACGCAAAAATTTCTTAATCTAATTAAAGTTTTAACTGGATCAAATTGGGGTACACATCCATTACATTTACGCAAATTATATATTTCTTTGATAAGAAGTAGGCTAGATTATGGCTCGTATTTATTTGACAATAGCGCGAAAGTTCACACTTATAAGTTAGATAAGATACAAAACCAAGCTCTGAGGATTATTGGAGGTTTTATAAGAAGTACTCCGATTCATACAATGGAAAGTGAGCTCTGTGTTTCTCCACTGCAAGTAAGAAGACGATACTTGGCACTTAAATATTGTTCAAAGGCTCGAGCCTGGATTGACAATGAAACAATTAGATTGCTGACTGAGTTAAACACGCTCTGTGCGTCTAGTAGTTATTGGACTAATAAGAAAAAACCGTTACTTGTTTTATGTTTTGATGTTATTAAAAATGATCAGTTATACTCCTCGGTTTCTTTAGACATGTTTAGTTTAAAGACATGGGTCACTAATATTAATTCAGACAGTATAGTTGTTACAAATTTAAAATGTATGAAGGGTCAAAAAAAACGTCAGGAAGTTAACTTATTAAAGAATGAAACGCTAAAAGAGTTAAATGAGAAATATTTTGATTGGTATGTTTTATTCACTGACGGTTCAAAAAGTAATGATAGGCGAGGAGCAGCATTTTATGACCCTTATTCTAGTAGTAATGTACAAAATAATTGTTTTAAAATTAATGGCAGCGTCTCGATAATGTCTGTGGAGCTCATTGCTATATCTGAAGCACTTGCATACTATGTTGAAAACCTACAGCGACAACACAAGAAAATTGTAATTTGCAGTGACAGCAGAAGTGCTCTTCAACATATCAGTCGATGCACCTCTGGCAGGAGGGGCGTTTCGATTGCATATAAAGTGTTATCGCAGCTAATTGACTTGTGTGATCGCGGAGTAGATGTCAGACTACAATGGGTTCCATCACACATTGGACTGAAGGGTAATGAAGAGGCTGACACACTAGCAAAGAAAGCTATCTCGGAAGGCTACGAGTATAATATTCTACCTAATTACTCTGAAATGTTACCAACATATAGAAAGAGCTGTTATAATTTTTGGAAGGAATATTTTAATGAGAGATCTGTTGAAAAGGGTATTTGGTACAAAAGTATTCAGTGTGAGCCTCCTCATATACCTTGGTTCAGTGATTCAAAACTAACACGAAGACTTATTATTACAGCGCACAGGTTAAGAACAGGACACATGCCTTTAAAAAAATTTGCATTTTTAATGCGGAAAGCGGACACACCCAATTGTGATACATGTGGAGTAGTGGAGGACGTTCACCACGTGTTGGTTGAGTGTGTTCGCTTTCAGCAAGAAAGACAAGCACTTGTGATGACTCACAGCCTGAATATGTATGATGTAGGTGTGTTTAACAGAGTTTTATCTGAACCAACTTCTGAGGCAGCAAAAGCTGTGTTCATAGCTGTGAGTCATCACAAGTGAAAAATTATACCTTATATAACTAGCTACCTGTATATATGTGTGTGTTATATATCTTGTTTAGATTTAAGTAATTGTATACTTTACAGGACCGGCATATAAGAAAATTATAAAGGTCCTTATAATAAATATGAATAAAAAAAAAAAAAAAAAAAAAAAAAGTGTTAGAAATGGATTTATTTGATTTAATTGATAATCAAATAGAGAAAATTATAAAATTCACCAAGACAAACAATTCCGAGAGTTCGTGTATTTCATGTTCGTGTAAATAGAATGAATCAATTATTTTGCCGAACTTGATAAATGTGTTATTTTTTTATCTAAAAATGCAGTGTACCAAGTGCATAGTCTAATATAACAATATAGTATTTTAGTTTTATCCATTATAATTTTCAATTTTACACGAATTTTTATTGTGTATCACGAAACATGCAAGAAATTACCCGCGCTGCGCAAATCTGACAACCGTGCCGTGTGCACGCTGACACTGCTGACATTAAAAGTTGTTGACAACAGCGTCTATTGAACGGATAGATTGAATGATTTTTTAAATCATTCAGCTAACCACGTGAGTTGCTAATCGAAACTCAATTTTCTGTTGTGAAACTGATAAAACTTAATCGACACTTTTACTTGTTGGTTAGCGCTACTTGGGAAGTAACTAATCAACACTTTACTTGAAGATCGTGAACGAGGCCCTTAGTTCCATAAAATTCCACCAATCTCCATTCCAAATTGTGCGGTAGTATTGAATTTAAGAGTACCAAATGACACTAAATCCTGAACTAGGATTGGAATAGAGCTTCAATAGTAGCCATACTGGTCTAGACTCAGATTTAAACCATGTTTTGTATTTGGCTGTGTGAGTCTTTTTCTGTTAGGTAGTCGCTATGTTCAATATCTTGGCCGTTTTGAAGTTACCGTGGCGTGTACTAGACAATTCCCACCGTGGGTGTCTTAAAAGCCTGCTAAGGGATTACACCAGTTGATGGGCATTAGCATCTACCTGAGTACTCAACACCAATACTGCTATCACTAATCCGTTTGTTAAGTGGTGATTATGGCAAATCCCTTTATTGCTTTCTAAGGCACTGTTGGACGAGGCCTACTCCATAAAATGCTTAAACGCTTGGCAGTTGGATTGGTGACCGCAGATGGTGTTGAGTACTCAGGTGGATGCTACTGCCCATCCCCTGGTATAATATCAATAACATGTACAAAATTTAGGCCCAAAATATGATTCTACTAGTTGCGCTCCGCGGTTTTACCCGCGTGAATAATGATGAAAATTGATGATGATGATGATGAAAAGTAGCCTGTGTTAATCCAGGGCGTAAAGTATCTCTATTCCAAATTTCACTCAAATCCATTTAGTAGTTTTTACGTGAAAGAGTAACAAACATCCATACTCACAAACTTTCGCGTTTATAATATTAGTAGGATATATTATTTATTTATATACATGTTAAACAAACTGATTTCAGAATTTGGTTATTAATGTCTTAAAAACGAAGCCTTCCATTAAGAGCACCGACCTAAGTTAGGTTTGTCTAGACTATGAGTTCGTTTAAAAGATTAGATTAAATTTAGATAATTTTAGATAGATTATAAGATTAGGCCAGATTATTAGCAACTGCCCAAAGATTGATTTACTTATTTTTTTTATACTTTTCAAGGACCAGACGGACCTTACTCCGGTGAGTCAGTGGTATTAAAAGTAGATTTTGTTTTGCGTATGACCTAGCTGCTTTAATTATAATATCATCGTTCAATCATGCAATCATCATGCACACGTTGCAGACCGATTAATTGGGAATTAATTTGTCAACGCTATGAGCGATTACATTTCAAGTATAGATATCATTTGTAGCGTTGTATCCGGCTTGAGAACAGACCTAAGAAATTGTTATAGAACTTCTTGTGGAAGAGTTCATCCGAGGAAGTACTACCACATTAGCACATGCTAAAGTTATTCTTTACAGTGTTTGATTTTATTTTAAACTTAACTACCCCATTTTGGTTTTGAATGAGTGTTTGATTTTGCATCATAGATATTGTATTTTTATTTTTGCTCTTATACTTTTAAACACTTTTAGTTAGCATTATATGGTCGTTAGTTATCTACATTTAGTTTCTTTTTAAATATCAATCATTTTATCATCTCTTTTCTAACGACTCTGTTTTTCATATTCTGCTAATCATTATGAACAGAAGTCCATTGCTGGACATAAATCCTCCCCAAAAGTATGCAATGATGGTCGAGCCTTTATGCTCTGACCTCCCGTGACCGCTTTAATGTCATTGGTCCATCGAATGGGGGCCATCTTCCTTCGCCTTCCGGTTCGTGATCGCCACTCGAGAACTTTTAGATCCGTGGTGGTCCTCTTTTGGATGTCGTAAAAAGCGACGAGGGATTACGCAAGGGGATGGACAGCATCTACCTTAGTACTTTACACCGAACTGCGATCACCAATCCGCGTGCCAAGCGTACGGTGATTATAGCAAATCTTGCCATTGTACGCTATGTAGTTATGGGGGAGACCTCATCCATCAGTGACGATGAAAATGCAAATAAATATCTTGAATCTTTGTTTTCCAACAGAGGTATCACTATGGCAGCCCATTGTCCTTATCTGCGTTTACTACAGCCTACTTCCACTCTGGGTGTTCGTGGTATGGAGGAATAGGTACACCAAGATCGTACTCACCAGTGGATGGACTCCGGTCATCTCCGCCCTGTTTATTAGTGGGTAAGTTGAAGTTGATATTTACCTCTCCAAATAGCTGACCGCGAAAACACGGAACGATGGCTTTGAAGGCCATAGTAGTGGGTAAAAGCTAGATAATTTGTCACCAACCAAACTATACAACAACTTTCACTTCCTACTAATATTGGAATAGAAAAGATTAGAAAATACTATTTTACACCTTAAGATATTCAAAAATAAACAAAACCCAAACATGACAATTAAAAGTAAAATGGGCGGTCTTATAACTTCTTCTAAACAATCTTTGGATGGAGAGAGATCTGTAAGATTAGAAGAATAGCCGTGGGTGTACGTAAATTTGACATGGTTATACGAAAGAAGTAAAAACCACTACCTATAATGTATAGAATAACAATAATATTAGTACTAATATTAGTGTGTTTGTATGTCACTTCGTGGCCATGTTATGCTGTGGTGTGTTCGACCTTAGAACCGTCCTTCCTTCTCCCGTGGATGTAGTGAAAGCCTTACTAAGGGATTACATCAGGGGATGGGCAGCAGCATTCGCCTGAGTACTCAATACCAAACTGCGATCACCAATCCGCCTGTCAAGCGTGGTGATTATTGCAATGGGGGGCCATTGTATTCAAAGGGGTAGGCCTCGTCCAGCAGTGGATGTAATCAGGCTGGTGATAATGATGATGATGATGATATGATTGCCCACGAGACAGGGAATCCTTATTTTTAAATGCGTAGTATTTATTTATTTATTTATATTCCAGTATCGGAGGAATTGTCCTTGATCAAGCCGTGGACCACTACCGAGGCTACGAGGTCTTCCAGCCCATCGTCAACGGCATCGGAGGAAACCTGGTCTGCGTGCAGTCCTCGAGAATGGCCACGCATCTCCACCAGACGGCCATACCCGGAGAGCTACCGGCAGGCACCAAGCTAATGGAATGGCCGTGGAGGACGCTGTTCTTTGGAAGTAAGTACCTACCTAAAAAAAAGAAAACAAAATGTCCGAAAAAAAATTGTATAAATTGCTAATAAAAAACCAAATTAATCATTGGAAAACATCATAAATTCTTCAATGTCATAAAAACAATTATCTGCTTACCGTTTTTTCAGCTTGCTTTTATACAAAGTAAATGGCTAATCCTTAAATGAATTTGGTAATTTATTATAGCATTTACATTTCTCTTATAAAACTACAGTTTAATTTTGGGTAAATACAGTTTAAATGGATTACTGTCCCTTGATGATGTCCCTTGAGCTGTCACTTTGACAGATTCTATTATAGCTCTTTGAGTAACTTACAGTTTGGTGATCATTTAAAGTGTTGCAATAACCGAAATTTTCTTTGCTTATCAGCTCCTGCGGCGAAGGTGGCCCGTATGTTACTGGTCCTTGCGGTCTTCGGACAGATTATCTTCATGATTGTCGCTGACTTCGTGTACCAGGGTGTGGTCACCATACAAGTGCCGTTCGGAGTTACCTACCTCATGTGCTCACTCTTACAGGTAAGACTTTTGAAGATATTCCTTTCATCATTTCAGAATTTTCATTGCTGTATTCTCTTCTTGTGCCGTGGTGTGTCCGGATCGCTCCTACTCCTCCCGTGGATATAGTAAAAGCCTTACTAAGAGATACAAACTTATCAGGGGATGGGCAGCAGCACCCATCTGAGTACTTATCACCAACTGCGATCACCAATCCACCTGCCAAGCGTGGTGATTATGACATGCATCAAGCATGTCAAACATGCAGCCCGCGGGCCGCATGCGGCCCTTTACAACTATGACTGCGGCCCGATTCAATTTTAAGAACAAATTATATTTTTCTGTCATTTAACTATTAAAATTTGCTTTCTTTCTTAATAGAAAGAAAGCAGGACAGGCAGTAGCGTCCTGCCCCCCTATTCCCTTACTGGAAGCCACTCAGTGACTAACGATTGACAAGTAAAAATATGACCATAAATTCATCAAAATTATCATAAAAATTGACAATTGATATTCATTTTACGTTAACGTAGTCACCTAGTGACTTTCTGTTAAGGAATAGGGGGGCAGTACTACTAGGTATATCTATGCAATGAGTTTGTTTTCTTCGTGGTTGGGTTTTGCGGCCCACTGATTCTACGGTCTTTAAGCATTTGGCCCACCAATGACTTTGAGTTTGACATGCATGACATACATAATATAAATGCATAACATTACTAACTAATAAACAATCTGTCTCCTCAGGTAATGGTACTCTTATACCTCTCATACATCCTGATCCACTATATGTGGAAAAAGAAGAAGGATCCTGACAATGCGGCAATCCCCTACCTCACCGCGCTCGGGGACCTGCTCGGATCAGTGTTCCTGGGTCTGGCCTTCGTGATCCTGTCTCTCTTCGGTATGGAGTACGGGAATAATGCCCAGTGAATTAGGTAGAAATATTATAGGCTCACGATATTAATCCCCATGGACATAGGAAAAGAAAGGAATAGAGTCACGATTTTAATTCCCATGGACATATAAATAGAAAGGAATAGAGTCACTACTTTAATCCACGTTGACATAGAAAAAGAAAGGAGTAGAGTCACGATTTCAATCCCCTTGGACATAGAAAAAGAAAGGAATAGTGTCACGACTTTAATCCCCGTAGACATAGAAAGGAGTAGAGTCACGATTTCAATACCCATGGACGTAGAAAAAGAAAAGAATAGAGTCACGATTTCAATCCCCTTGGACATAGAGAAAGAAAGGAATAGAGTAACGACTTTAATCCCCGTAGACATAGAAAAAGAAAGGAGTAGAGTCACGATTTTAATACACAATATGAACTTAGAAAAAGAAAGGTAAGTAGAAAGGTAGGTAAAGTAGGGTCACAAGTTCTATCATCGAAGCTCATCTATAATGGCTTCTTTTGTGAGGGTTTAAACCTGATTTGTGTGTAGCCATAGATTCTGAGGGGGTCAGACCCCCCTTGTCATCCATGTCCATTACGTGTCTCATTAAAGAATGAAAGTTATTATCTCCTAAAGAACGCGTTCTTACGTATTTCTCAGTCTTCATTGCCCCATGGTGGGTAACTAGTTCGTCAATTGTTAGATGTTTAGACGCACATGCAAACGAATGGTCGCTAGAATGCCTCTAGTTTTCCTTTGTATTAGTAGTTTTAACTCATTGATCATACCAAAGGTTGTTATCGACGGGTGATTACCAAACTGGCTACGTTAAAACTATCAATTTAAATTGACAAAAACAAAAAGTTCACTATTTGTTCCAATAGTGAACTATTTCCATGTTACAAAGTCTTAAAGACTTACCCTCTTATTCATAATCATTTTTGAAACCTATTTTAGTTAAAATAGCTTTTGTTTTGTTCTCTCTGATGTAAAATAGCATACGTCAAAACAAGACAAAAGCTATTATAGGTATCAAAGGTTTAAAAATTGATTATGAATGAGGCTTATGGATTTTAAAATGTTTTGTGATTCCGTCAATATTTAAAGTATTGACAGTATTGATGGGTTATATTGATAGTTTAAGCGTAGCTTACGACTTACCATTGTACTATTTTGCTAATATTTTTTGTATTAGGTTTTATTATATTTTGTGATATTGTGAGATGCGATATGGATTGATAATTAAGTGTGCTATAGCAGTATTTTTAATAATAAAATCAATTGTAACAGCTACGTGACCTAGCTAGCTAATACGGAAATATTAGTGCCAAGATATATCTTGATATTATATTATAGTTTATCAGTATTTCTAGATTTTTGAATCTATTTTTGTAATTTGAACATCTTGTCCGTTGATGTTGTAGATATTATTACATGAAATTCCTACAAATATTTCAATCAAAAAAGCAATTGTTTCAAAAAGTTTCGAGGAGATTTGAGCTGTGATATCAACTTGAAAATTATGTAATTTTTATCAATACCTTTGACACCAAATTTTATATAAAAGGCAATTAATTTTTTATTAGATTAGATAAGAAAAATTTGCAAAAATTTGTTGAAATAAATGAATTCCAATTTCTAAATCATCGTAATCTATAAAGGCCAAATCACAGATGCGTATACAGCACTTAACGTAGACACACGCGTCGCTACGTATGTAAACGCTTGCGTGCACGTCACGCATGTGTGCCATGTCTCATACAGTTCCATACATTACAACGTCATGGACTACGCGCACGCAGCAAGTGTGCTGTGGCCTTTATCACAATTATTTAAACGAGCAACTTTGTTTTTCGGCTCTAACGATTTTGATGAAATTTAAATTAAATATAATATTTTTGGTACTATAAAACAATAGCTAGATTCAACAGCTGTGAAAAATATCCAATAAGTAGATGACCCAGCTTTGCTTATACTGGTATTTGTCCTAGCTAGATCGTTTCCGTCCCAAAATAATTATTTTTATGTTAATTTCACCAAAATTGAGAGTTTTCGAGATTTTCTCTTTAATGAATATTGGAGCAAAAATCAGCCTTCAACAAGATATTAAAGAATTAAACCCACTTATATAAATTAATTGTATTTAAAAATGTATGACACCAAATTCCTTCAAAGGATTAGTTTCTATATCAGCAATCAGATATTAAATAAAACGGAAATTATCGATCTATATGTATTTAGATTGAAAATGTTGAATTGAGTGTTTGAAAATTAGTTTTAGTTTAGTTGAAATGAGTACAATATAATAGCAATTTTAGTGATTTAAGATACGAGGCCTAATTTTTAATTTATTCATTTAGTTCTATTAGTATTAAACGCATTTTAAACCATGATATCCGTCGTGACTATGTGTAACAGAAATTTTATTAATAAATCAAACAAGATAAATTATTAAAGAAAAATTTATATGATTTTGACGTAAAAATATAGAAATGCATGTGGAAATCTAGGCATGCTTTTAGAGAATTATAAAGAAAGGGTCTCTTAACAGGTCACAAATAAGTGACCATTCTAATGTAATTTTAAGATATATTTTTGAATGAATGATGTGATACAAAATGAGATTTTTTATGTGTGTATATAGTGAATTGTTATGTAGTACGTAAATTTTTGAGCTGTCCAGTTGTTCAGATTAGAAAATGCTTGCCGTTTTATTGTGAGATTGAAACGGAATTAAAGTTTTCCAAGTAAATAAATAAACCCCATATTATTTTTATTATCGTTTAAAAATATATGATACGTTATGCAATGGCTCATTTTTATTATTATACTTCTTAAAATGTGTTTATTTTAACTTCCCAAAAGAGGGTGATTCTACTCATAATATAAAAATATACTTAACCACGTGTGCTCTTCCGAGACAGGATGGTCAAGTGGGTAAACACCAGCCTACGTCATCGCTAATGAGAATTGAGGGTTTATGTGCTATCTGGGGGTTTAGTACAAGTTTTGATAGATTTCGAAACTATATAAAGTTTATTTTACTTCCATACATTTACTTGCAGCGCCTCTAGCGAAAACTTGGAAGAACTACAAGTAAATGTATATAGTTTCGTAAACTGTAAAAACTCGTTCTAAGCCTACAGTAGTAGGTAATCCGATAAAGTCACGAGGGTTTTATTTAAAAATAACGTTAAATATTTAACTTAATTGTTTTTTTTGATGGCCTTCAGGCCAAAGCCCACCAGATCCGTATGCAGCACGTAACGTAGATACGCGCGTCTCTACTACGTATATGTACACGCTTTCGTGACAACGTCATGGTACGTTGACGTGCATGTCTACGTGTACGCAGCCGGTGTGTTGTGGCCTTAATGACAATACAAATATTTTTTGAACAGAATGGTTATGGAAAATATTTCCGTAATTCCATAATTGTAGCAATAAAGTGGCAACGGATTGTGACGTATTCTGGTGTTGCTATCGAAGTGAGACAATTTGTTTTCATGGTAAATCCGAACTTATTCATTACCCTTTAAGGTGGAACGTTCCGCAAGTAGCGCGGAATTAAAATTTTATTGTGTTTTTTGCACGTTACAGCTTATCAACACTTCTTGAAATAGCAAACACTGGTTTTGCGGGAATCAAGAGACCTAACACACATGTTTTAATTGAAAATATCTCATAAATATCATTAGTTGAGCTACGAATGTCAATGAACCAAAATAACAATACACAAATCATTCATTGATTTCATCATGATTATGAATTTCGTGACACTTGCGAAACGTTTCACCTTAAGGGGTAATATATTAAGAGGCAGCTCCATACGTCCTATTGGATGTCTTTTATTGTTATTTTTAAAGGCTGGACCTTACATCTCTAAAACATAGATTCATCTTGACATTTTGTGTTTTGTTGGTCTTTATTAATATACAGTTAGGTTTCTCTATAGCCAAAAGTGCCATTGCTACGACATTTGTATTTGTTATCAAATATACATTCCATTGAAGCAGCTATATAAATTGTAAAAATATTGTAGATAAAAAAAATTGTAGGTTTTAATTTTTTACCATGAATGTATTCCTAATAATGTGATGTCTTAGTGTATTTTTATTTAAAAATAAAATGTGAAATATATTGCTCTCTTTTAGTGATCACTCCTCATTCTATAAGTACTCATACATACTTATAGTAGATTTTATTTCACGTTGATCTGAAATATAAATTGACAGTGTAGTCTTTCTATTCACTACTCTTTGGCATCGCGATACTATTTAGAGAATAGTAAAAAAATAAAATAAAAGACATTTGTTTGTGTCAGCCTTTCATGTCACTTTTTTTTTTCGCGACCTCGCCGGCATCGTACGGACCTCTGGAAAAATTTAGAAAATCCTTTAGAATTCAAGTGTAGACTTGCCCAGTAATAAAAAACTTCGAAAAAAGATCGAAAAATATGAAAAGCGTATTCACCGGCTTCGCCGAAAACAACGCAAACTTACTCGGAGCAGGTATTTTTTTACCGTGCTTGTACGAGATACAATTCGGCACGAAGATCAAACTTGGTACGAGATACCATAGCTTTGGTTCGGTACGAGATACCCAAAAGTACGCGTACGAGATACGGTACTCTTATTTTAGCCTACAAATCAGAACACGTGATGTCCTGGTAGACTAAATTCAACCTGTCTTAGAATATGGTTGATATCTTTCAGTTTTGCACGTGGAGGACACCGTAGTAGAAGGGTTCGACACAGCTGCTGCCAGCACAGTAGCTGTCTTCCAGGACGCCTTAGGCGTGGAATATGAAGACTGCAATAAGTTTGAGGGAAAAATTCAAACAGAAATCACCAAACGTTGGAATTACATTTTGGTAAATGGTCTCACCAAAGATGAAAAGGACATGATACTTAAAAGTTATAAACTACCAGAGAACTGCCAACTGCTAGAGGCACCAATCCTTAACAAAGAAGTTAAGTCTGTCATGACAGAGAGCTCTAAAATTAGGGACCGATCTCTTGAAACGAACACCAGCTAGGCATGGCAACAACCATTGTGGGTCAAGTAATGACTAACCTAATCGAAAATAAGGACGTTGACAAAATACAAATGGTAAAGAAACTAACTGACGCCTCAAAAATGCTAATATGGTATCGACCTGGGGGCAAAGATAAAAACAAGCCAAGAGTTAAAAAGATCATCAACGCAAATTTAAAAGACCGTGCCAAGACCCGTACCAAACAAAACTGTTCTTACTAAACAGAAATTTTCGGAAAACCGATACGGTCCACTTCAAACCCAACCCATCCTGCAAACCAGAGCGGCGGCAGCACCACGAGGTGGACCCAGGAACCGTGTGACACAGCCGCCACGTCATCGAGCAGGCCTCAGCCACCCGCGCCCCGAGAGGGCTGTACGACGTGGACCACACAACAAACGCTAGAAAGTCAGGTACACGCTGGCAATGTAAGTCAATATTTTCCCTGTTGGCAACATATTACTACAGACCTGGTCTTGCTACAGTGGGTAAAAGGCTATAAAATTCCTTTCCTTGAAACACCCCAACAAAATATCATGCCTAAAAACATTATACCTGACACAGAACTCATTAATATGCGCAAGGCTATTGTCAATTTGTTAGAATTAGGCGCTGTATAAACATGCAGTCACAGTAATTATCAGTTTATCTCAAAGATTCAGACCAAAACCTAACGGAAAGTTTAGATTCATCCTTAACCTGAAACCTCTTAACAAATTTGCTAAAGTAGAGCATTTTAAAATGGAAGATATAAGAACAGCTATAAAACTCATAGATTATGATTTTTATATGTGCTCCATTGATTTGAAAGAATCTTATTTTTTGGTGGCAGTAGCCCCGGTGTGTAGGAAATTCCTACGTTTCGAATTTGAAAAATCTCTTTATCAATTTAATGCCCTACCATATGGCCTTTGCACAGTTCCTAGTGTCTTTACAAAATTATTGAAACCCCGTTGTAACTGTCCTTCGAAAACAGGGGTTTCTATCAACCATTTATCTTGACGATTACTTATGTATTGGTCGTTCATATAAAGAATGCATAGCCAATAGAGATGCAACTCTCCATATGTTTCAATGCCTGGGCCTCATTGTAAACTATGAAAAAAGCAACTTAGTACCCAGTACATCTTGCAAATTCCTAGGATTTGTTATCAATTCCCACAATATGACTCTTGAGTTACCACAAGACAAGCGTGACTGTATTAAAGCTTTGGTATTCAAATTCAAAAACCTCAGACATTGCAAAATCAGAGAGTTTGAAAAATTACTGGGAACTTTAGTAGCAGCTTGCCCAGCCATACCATATGGCCTGGTACATACTAAAATATTTGAAAGAGAAAAATATTTGGCCTTGATACACCATCATGATAACTATAATGCCACAATGGAATTGAGGTCTAATATTTCTCCGGACCTGGAGTGGTGGTCCCATAACATAAACTTCGCAAATAAAAATATTGTTTGTAGACAATTCAAAATAGAAATATTTTCAGATGCTTCATTGACTGGATGGGGAATTTACTGCAATGGTGAGAGTGTTGGAGGTTTATGGTCACACTCAGAACAAAAACTTCACATTAAACAGCTAGAACTGTTAGCTGCTTTATTTGGCCTTAAATGCTTTGCAAAGTCATTAAGGCACTGTGATATATTACTTCGAATTGACAACACTACCGCCATTGTATGTATAAATAAAATGGGCAGTGTTCAATTCCCACACCTAAACAACATTACCAGAAATATTTGGGGTTGGTGTGAACATCTAAATATTAACATTTATGCTTCCTACATCAAATCAAAGGATAATGTGTATGCTGATGAGGAATCTCGTAACACAAATATTGACACTGAGTGGGAATTGAACAATGAAGCCTATTTATTTATAAAAAATCAGTTTGGAGCTCCTCACATTGATTTATTTGCTTCTAGAGTCAACAAAAAATGTTACATTTATTTCTCATGGAAGATCCCTATGCATTTAATATAGATGCTCTAACACTTAACTGGGGCCAATATTTTTTTTATGCTTTCCCACCATTTGCCCTAATTACAAAATGCTTACAAAAAATAAGGAATGATAACACCAAAGGCATTATGGTCTACCCGGTTTGGGAGTCACAACCCTGGTATCCACTTGCAACAAGCCTGATGATAACTGATCCAATAATATTTAGACCTAGTACTAACTTGTTGACATCCCCTTTTAGGACAGTACACCCACTGAGCAGTCACCTTACCCTGGCAGCGAGCATCTTCTGCGGCAACCATTCAGACGCCGAGGTTTGCCAGAAAGTTCATTAAACATCATGTTAGCATCCATATCTGCAGGCACTATGAAACACTACTTACTAACTACTTTCAAAAGCTAGTGGAGGTTCTGTAACACACACAACCAGGAATCGATCTTGACCTCTGTGCCATTTGTGATACAATTTTTGACAGAAAAATTTGAGAATGGTGCAGGTTACAATACTCTCAATTGCCATAAATCTGCATTGTCCCTTCTCATAGGTGAGAGAATTGGCACAGATGACAGGATCAGCGGATCCTAAAAGGAGTGTTCAGACTGAAACCTGCTATGCCACGATATACAGAGATTTGGAATCCAAGTATAGCATCTACCATCTAGCTAAGCTACCACAAAACTCGGCTCTGAGCCTTGAAATGCTCACAAAAAAGTTGGTCACCCTGCTAGCATTGGCGACTGCTCAACGAGTGCAAACCCTATCATTAATTAAACTGGGTAACATTTCAGTGTCTAATAATAAGATCACCATAATTATTAATGATTTAACGAAAACTTCCATAAGCACAAAGAAGCATATTAGCTTAGATCTGCCATTTTATGCTCAAGAACCTAAAATATGTCCAGCCAGCACACTTCAAGATTACATCCAGAACACAGCTGCCATCAGAAATGAGGAAACACATCTATTTATTACCTTCAAAAAGCCTCACCACTGTGCGTCAAAACAGACTATCAGCAGGTGGATCAAATGCACCCTAGTGGAGAGTGGAATTGATACAAGTAAATTCATATTACACAGTACTCGCCATTCTGCCACCTCAGCGGCTAATAAAGCAGGTGTGTCCTTGAATGTTATCAGGAAAACAGCTGGCTGGTCAGAAAGCTCACTGACCTTTGCAAAGTTTTATAACTTGCCTACTCAAGAAAACAATAATTATAATGATTTTGTTCAGTCTGTTTTCAACTTATGCTAGCTTATGCTAAGTTCACTCGTGCTTATAACACCAATCTTTATGTGATCATAAAAATATTATTGAAAATAAATACCCAAGTATATAAGTAACATACCTTATATGATAGAAAAATCGTAGTAAAAATACCACATACGCTGCTGTGTTATAAATTATATTAAGCACAGTTATTATGGTTAAGTGGTATATTAATAACCTTAAGAATTTCATGATTAACCTGTTAGGTAACTAGCAAAGGAGTGCTAACCTTTTTATGTTGAATTTATAATAAAACAATATTAAGTTCATGCTTTATTATTGCAAACTTAATACAAGTGTAAATTTACACATAACTTGAACCTAGTTATACATAACAATACCCATTAGGCACTTAACTCTGAACAACTACACTGTCAATTTATATTTCAGATCAACGTGAAATAAAATTGATAATTGGACTAACTTACCTAAGTGAAGTCCAATTGTAATTTTGTGAACGTTGATCTGAAATATAAACACCCACCCAACCCAGTCAGCCAGAAGCTGACCCCAAGCCTAATGGGTCGCCCGGACTCAGCTCTAAACCAGTGACATGAAAGGCTGACACAAACAAATGTCTTTTATTTTATTTTTTTACTATTCTCTAAATAGTATCGCGATGCCAAAGAGTAGTGAATAGAAAGACTACACTGTCAATTTATATTTCAGATCAACGTTCACAAAATTACAATTGGACTTCACTTAGGTAAGTTAGTCCAATTATCAATTATGCACTAAGGGAATAAAGCAGTGTCTTATGTCGCGGGCGGCATATTGAACCCTGAGCGTAAGCGTTCATTGGGGGAACTCATTTATTCATCGTAGGAGCTATACGGCACACTTGGTTATGTCTTTACACACAGTAGGTACAATATAATAAAACGAAACAAAAACAGAAAGATTACCAACTCAAAACCATTTAAAAACAGTCAAGGATACACTTGTTATCACAATTGTTTTGTACACAAAAAATGACATAAAATAAAAGTTATTATAAAAGCTGCAATCTATAGTCTATAAAACTCTGTTAACTCGGTTTTAAATTTAAATGAAACACTGAAGCTACTTAGGGCCTTATCAAATTTTTAATAAAATTTGAATCATTTTTTAAACCAATTTTAGTTAAAATAGCTTTTGTTTTGTTCTTTCTGATATAAAATGACATACGCCAAAACAAGACAAAAGCTTTTTATCTCAAATAGTTTAAAAAAAATATTATGAATAAGGTTGTTAAGGTAAAGACAAAGACGTTTTACATTTTTATAAAATTAATTTTGTTTATGGATTACACTTATTTATCAAGACCGTACTAGCTCGTTTATATAGTTTAAAAATAGGTACTGAGATAAACAATTAAGTCAAGGTGGCTTGCATATTGCAGTTCCCGGCACCTTCGAGCGTGGTCAACCGTCGTTGCTCATGAGGAAGGACCTCTGAATGGTCAACGAAACCTTAGCAGGAGAACAAATTACGTGGTACGGGTGTCCGATCTAAGAATATACCCCTCTGTCTCCTCCCGTTGATGTCGTAAAAGCCTGGAGATTGGCAGCAGCATCCACCTGAGTACTCGATATAAATACTGCGATCACCAATCCGTCTGTCAAGTGTGGAGTTTATGGTTATACCCCCTGGTTCTATGGAGTGGGTCGTATGCTTGATAGCTTGATATATTTATTAAAAAAAAAACGATGGCAATTCCTCCCATTGTATTTTATGGAGGTAGCCTCGTAGACGTCTAAAGGCGGAGGATGATGTTGATGATGAATATTTCGAAGAAAAATATTGCGTAAATAAGAATGTAAGTAAAGAGCTTCATTCGATTTTCAAATTTAATCACACCCAAGGGCTGGAATTGCTTTGTTACTACACAATATTTTTGAGTTAACTAGACCTCCTTAAAATTGAAACAGAAAATGAAATTTTCTTAAAAATTGAGTTGTTTTATTACTAAGAAATTAGAATAGAATAGAAAAAGTTAATTTGCAACAACAATAAGACATAGATTTATACATTGACATATATATTACTTGATCAATGGATTTAACAAATAAATGAAAAACAAAGACAGTGATAATAAAATAAGAAGTTTTGCTGTTACTACCACACTTTGCTGTTTTACTATTTAGAACCAATACAAATACAATACAAATACAAATGTTTTTATTGCGTTTCCAAAAGATACAATATAAAAACCAATGATGAAACCTCCTTTTAAGTAAGAAATTACTTGTCATAGGAGATTTCGCTCTTGCTTAGGTCTATTTTACAGTATTTAAGGTAATAGAATTATTAACATCTGAAAACAAAATAGGTAGAAATTAGGGTCTACTGGGTGTAATGTGTATGTTTAGTGAGTCTGAGTATCACTGAGAACACCAGTCTCGTAAGAGTCTGGGCAACAGATGGAACCCAAGCCATGTGTGCACGTGTGTGTGTGTGTGTGTGTATGTGTGTGTCTGTGTGTGTGTGTGTGTGTGTGTGAGTAAGTGTGTGTGTATGTGTGTGTGTGAGTAAGTGTGTAGAACCGTAAGCTGATTACAATGAGCTCACACGGCCGTAGTGAACCATCATCCGTTGTCTACCTTCCATTTCCATTATCTGATCATCTCGCTATCACTAAGTATAATACATAGTATATGTATATTGTCATTAACTAAGTATACATTACTATTTGCAATATTTTTGCTCAATCGGTTACCTAGTAAATCGGTAACATTGTTAGTTATTTAGATAAGCAGTTAGACAGGTGTGAAATTATTAAAAAACCTTTATAAAAACCATAGCAAAGAAAGCTCTGAAAGTATACGAAAATCCATTTAACAGTATTGTCGGAAAAGTCTTCTAGATGGCGCTAGTAGTACTAACTCATCTGAAAACGGATGTTTTATGTTTCGTGAAACATGTTTAGTTTTTCTTTTCATTTTACTTTACTACGGTTTCAGCTGTTAATTAAGAACAGATGGAGCCACTTTACAAACTTTACTGTATTCCCATAGTTTTTTGGCCATAAAAAAACCTTTGGAACCTATTGGTGGTAATATTGGGGTGGTCTACTTTATTTTAGGATGACTATTGTGCCAAAATTTGTGGAAAAAAGCACCAAAAATGTTAAAAATAATACATAATTTACGTCAAATAGACCTTAGCGTTTCAAATTGTGATAAGGATTTGTTGCCTAGTTCACAAATTAATGACAAAAGTTTTTTTTTCTAACGCTGTATGCTGTATTCCTATAACATGAATTAGAAACCTATTATCAAATACACCAATGGAAATTGTTTTAGCATAGAACTAAAAAGCTACTTACCTACTACGTACAGTTTTACCGTTTTTAATAGTTCTGATTCTAACGTTTTTCCTATTTCCACAGACAGAAAGAGACAAAAACATTTAAATGTGATGAATGTCAAACGCCACAGAACCACTGAAACGAAAGAGAGCTTTCATTTCCATCGCGGCGCTACTGTGCGGAAACGCTGATATTTTTTTTTTTAGGTTAGAGCTAATTAATTCTTGTCGAAAAACGTTATTAGAAGCAGATTTCTTAGATAAAAATTACATTCAGAGAAAACAAAAGCAATTTCGCCAAAATAGACTCTTGAAATAAAGCTTCCAAAAGATGCGAATTATAGAATCTTGTAGAGGTTTCAAGAAGGCAAGATTATCTTGTAGTTTGTTAAGCACATTGCTTTAGGGACTGAGTAGACGACATCACCTGTTCCTTCCTGGTTGTGATTCTGACAGGCTGTGGGTGCTAGCACGATCGTTATGCGGGATGGCATGGCGCAGGCGTGAAATGGCACGGGCGGCGCCGTCAGTCGCCCGCGAGCACCGGCCAGGCGCGCCCGGCATCGACCTTCCCACGCATTCCACCACCCACAGCGCATGCGGCTATCGATCGCCACCGTAACTAGGTTAACCGGCTAAAATTAAAGGTGCGTTCCAAATTCAAGGTTGTAACGCGGGCGCAGCTCTGAAATAAACCCATGGAACATATCTCCTTAACACCAAGGGATAGAGACGAGTGTCGCTTGAGAAACACCGTAATGGCGGATTGAAAATTATGTAAGAATCGTAGTTGTTTTTGAATTGTGATATAGGATAGTTTAGTGTCAGTGTTTGGTCTATTTTTTGTTTCTGGGAGTCTCTGGATGACTGTCAGTAAGTGGTATGAGTGTGGAGATAAATATAAACTGAGCTATCCGTGGCAGTCTGGTTATACTAAAAACAATAATTTCACTCACGAAACCCCGTCTGCATATTTTAGTAATTTCCCTGACTGTATCGTAATTTACCTCCCTAGTTGTTTAATGACTTATTTCTACTAAGTGACCCACATGACCCAACGTTTCAGTACCTACTATTGATCGAAACCCAATGGAGCTTAAAAAGTATTCCTAAAAGCCATCCATATGCCTATTCTAAGCCTGAAACATTGTCTCTGAACAGTGAAAACGAAACGGAAATTTTGAAATCTAGGTAATTATCGATTAATTTAGAAGACCGAAGTTCTAGTGAAAACATCGTTAATTTTCAGTTTGTGTGATATATCTCTCTCTCTTTCATGTAGAACAATTATTTATAAATATCTACGTTACTTACTGAACATTTTAGGTAGAAGCTTATAATATCTATGAACTCAGCCAAAACCATTATCAACCAACATTAAAAGCATATAAATCATTAAACAAACAAACGTCTTACAAAATAACTATAATTCATAGCTAGAGTAACTAGTCTAGTACTATTTTGTACTAGTACTAACCTAGAAAGGAGGTTACAATAGCCAATACTAGATGGCGTTAGTGATAACTATTGACTTTTTCAGCAGAAAATAGGTTTCGTGATTATTTCAATGTGAATTATTCATAACTGTTCTTTTATTCATGTAGGTTTCGTGAGATATCCAATTGATGTTAAAATATAAAGAAATACCCAGCGTTAGAAGATGAGCAAAAACGTAATTCCCAAGCTAAGACATTATAAGTACCTATAGTTTAAAGTATTTCGATTGAACGGTTATATTTCAAATTAAAGAGGTTTAAATAAGCATCAAATATATAAACGAGAAATACCTACTCTTAAATTCTAATAGTTCCCGAAAAACACGTAACACGTGCTACAGATTTTATAAAAAAAATTACTAAAATCCATCGTTTTTACAAAACAAATACTTACATAACATACAAAACAGACAAAAAATAAAATACACACACATACAAAAACACACCCATAGACACACATACACACATTTTTACATTTGTAATTTTTTTTACATAGTGAAGATTTCAACGCGCTTCGTGTTCTTGTAACTTATTTGAGATAAAAGGATAAATAATGTCTCACACATATTAGTTGGAAACATGAAAAATACTATTTAGAACAAACAAATATAAATGTATTTGTTAAATATCTGTCACAGTTAGTAATAGCCGAAAATAGCTGTGTCCCTAATGATTTTTAAATTTATTTTATTTCCCCACGGATATACCCTACCCTATCCTAGATCTAGATTATAGAAAAGGACTGACTTTGTTCTTTTTCAATAGGCATAACAACGAACAAAATAGTTTACGTAAACGAAACTGAGCGAAACCGAATCCATGTGGTCTGACTCACTGGTCTGATCCCTAGAGCATTTTTAAGGCCAGCTATTTCTATATTACTATATAATTTCCTATTTTTTATATATCTGTAACAGAGTAAAATACTATGAATAAACAATTTTATATCTGTGCGTAACGATCAATGCCTGACGACATTGTAAAAGTAACAGAAAATCGGTGGATGATGGTGGATCAACAATATTTGTCGTGGTATTATATGGGGGAGGTCTAAGTCCAGCTGTGGACATCTACTTTCTGATATGACTAAAACCACACATTAGTATGACTAGCACAGGCTGGCTAAGATGAAAACGCTAGAGGGCTGACCACAAATGTTGATTTTGGCCAATGACATTTGAGGTAGCTTTAATCTTTGTTATTTGATTGGTTAATATTTGACATTTACTATTATCTCACAAGCGGCTCGTTTCCGTTACCAACGTGAGTCAGGGCCGGTTTCCACCGGGGCGGAGAGGAGAGGAGACGAGCGCAAAGCTGGCAGGTTATTGGCAGGCAGGCTTGACAGGTAAAAATGAAAAGGAAATAATTAAATCGGATTGGTTTATTCAAACACATCTCCTCTTGTCTCCTCTCCTCTCCGCCCTGTGGAAACTGGCCCTCAGCCTATGCTTTCAAGTAATGGAATTAACGAAAACGATTACGTATCACGGTGAGTTTACAAATCATTTGTCAATCAGTGTAAACGATATTTTTCACGGAGAAATACTCATAGCGTAAGTTTTTCTTAAACTTTCACGATTTGAATACATTATATATAGGATTTACACGTCTTACATACATACATACATACAATACATAAACAAATTTATCGAAATTGTTAATGCCGTTTTCAAAATCTCAAAACATATATAACATACAAATATTGCTCGTTTAATATGTAATAACATAACACCCAACAGTCATACATATATACATAATCCTGATCCTACACTTCCCTGCTGTGTCAAAGGTATCAGGAACACGAGTACCTACATGATACCAGAACACCAAGACCCGGAACAAATATATTTGCAGATTTTGCAGACATTTTTCTCACAGCGGTAACTTAACCTGCACCTCTTGCATCACAGCCGGCTACTCGCCCACTGCGCTACGGAGGTCGTCAATATTGTACTGTCATCGAAACTTGACAAAAAAAAAACAGCTCAATCGGTTGGGTGGAACTGGTTAAAAAATCATTTTCAAGATTTGACCTCGACAAACATACTAACATTTTCTAAATAAATAAAAACTTGTAAAAATATACTTATTTGATCAAGCCACATGAATAATGACGTTTAAGTAAGTAGTAAAAGTGTACACTTTCCACAAATTCTGTAGTTTCCATTTCCAGTAACGGGAGCATAGTGGCAGCACTAAGAAATGTTGATGACCCCTGACATATACCGAGGTCAGGGGTTGCCAACGGCTCGCAGAAGTAGGATAAACTTTTTGCTTTTTAAACGCGTTTTATTATTATGTAATTCCACGTTAAGAGAGAGTAAGTGGTAGTATAATTATTCGTCGAGATCAAATAGTTAACATAATTAATTACCTACTTAAAATAACTCACAAATTATAACATACCTAAGCATACACATAGGTACCTAAAAATAAATTACAAAAGCGCTCAATTTTATTGAACATTTTGCAATAACATAAAGTATTGGTTCTTACATAAAGGTTGGATTTGACGACCTCTGTGGCGCGGCGGGCGAAGGTTCGCCTGCGATGCAGGAGGTTGCGGGTTCGATTCCCGCCTCGGAACAAATATTTGTACAATCTGCACATATTTTTCAGGGTGTTCTGGGTATTTTCTATGCATAATAAAAAAAAAACTATCTACTCGTATTCTAAATTGATTGTATTAAGTATATATTAGTTATCTTTGTACCCATAACACAAGCTTTGCTTAGCTTGCTGGGGCTAGAATGTGTGAAATGTCCAGCGTTTATTTATTTATTTATTTTTATTGGTACAGTTTAGACTCGATAGAAGAAGCTTTTAGGATTTCAACCGGAAGGAATTTCCAAAAGCAGATCTTAGAGAAAAATCACTTAGACGCTGGTCACTGCGGTGGCGGCTGGTGGTGACTTGCATCAAGGCTTTGACTGGACCCCCATTGACCACCATAAGACAAGCCGAAGACTAAATGGCATGAAAGCAGTGGGCATAGTATAGAAATGTGACAAGCTACACGGGCGTGTGATGTACGCTACACGGTTTTTTGTATGGAAATTGAGGTTGTCAAAGTGTTCACTAGGGGCGCTTTTCGGTATTGTTATACATAAACCCGTGTAGTTTACACCACATGCCCGTGTAGGTGCACGTTACATTGCTAGACTAGAGCCCCTCAGCTCAGACGGACCGACCTTCAACAATTAAGAGTGAAGAAGAAGAGAAGAGAGAATTTGTAGTGAATGTTTTCTGCGAGGTCCACTTTCGTTTTCCTTTCATAGTCTGTAAAGCCATGCCCAGGGGTGCGATTTTTTTGTCACTTAGTGACAAAATATCATCAAAACGGCCACAAATCACCGTTTTTCAGAAGATTTACTGGAGAAGGCACTTGTATTAATATCTAAGTACATACTACATACATTCATTAACAGACGCCTTTTTCCCCGAAGGGGTAGGCAGAGCCTCAAAGGGCCTCTTTTCACCGTGGGTTGCACAGTCGCAGGAATATAGACGTGTCAAGTGGTGAGCTCATCGCCGCCATTGCTTTCCACGACCAAATCGGCTAATGCTTTCTTTAATATACGCTTTTCTTTCTTTCTTTTATAATATTTTTATTCCTAAATAAGCTAGCAGCCAGGACAAATCTTATTCCAACAAAAATTGCCCAACAATATCTAAGTATAAGAGTTAAGTTTTAGTCATCAATGAGTTTCAGATGCATATAAATTTGGAAATTGTGAAATAAACGGCAATTATACCGATGTTACCCATTCGATGACTTTCCAAAAATAGCACAATTTTTATTTTAATAATTTGTTCAATGTTTCAAGCAGAATGGCTACGGATTGTGGGTCGTTGAAATTTTACGCATATTTAAGCCAAGCATGGGCGATTAAAATAAATATCTTTTGGTTCTGATTTATTCCTAATTAGGTCATAATTTTAATTACATTTGTAAATTACAAACTAATTACATAAATAATTTGTTTGTGGATTAATTCAGTACAATAGAGGTTGTATCTATTTAGGTCGGTATGTAGATACCTACTTAGATCACGCTGGTAGATAGTAGGCATGTAGTAGGTAGTTATGTATCTATTTATCATCTTTATAAGTATTATGTGATGTATACCTAAGTAGAATAGTTTTTTTTTTTTATTAGGGCGTATTTAACTTCATTACTGTTTATTAGTCTATTTTATAAAACTAGGTACATTATGTATTTGAGTTAAATGTAAAAGTTTTTTTTATAATACTAGGTATATCATTATTGTTATAATTTTTACTCTGTGCACCGCCGCGCCGTTTCGTTACTGCTTCGTTCGTTACTGCCCATCCAAAGGTTGCCTGGAAGAAATCGCTCTCAACGATAAGGTCGCCCATTTTACTGCTGATATGAATAAATCCTATTATGTATTCTGTGTACAATAAAGTGTTAATCTATCTATCTATATATATATATATATCTGTCTATCTATCTATATATCTATCTTTTTTTGAAAACCTTTTGTCTGGTTTTTGAATTCTTTTAAATCTATAGGTAGGTTAAGACGTAGGTAGTCTTTCTATATAGGAGTAATCGATTGCCATATAGCTCCTTAAAGTAACGGAACAGGACTTTGGGTTGATGGCAGCACTGTTGAAGTGTGTCGAAAGGCGTATATGATGGAGAGCAGGATTGAAGTAGCTCCAGCAAATACCAACAGAACTTTATTTCTCATAAAATCTAAATAGTTCACTTACAATGAATAATAATACTAATATTATGATAATTAATTGATTCAAGCGTGACTTTGCGGAAATCCATTCTACAATATAAAATAGACGAACAAATATATATATAGTAACAATTCCGCTCCTCTCCAACGAAAACTCTGAAAGAATTCGACTCACTTTTTTTGTCGAATTCTTTAATTATATTTGTTCGTCTATTTTATGTTGTACTAATATTATGTTTAATGCTGTTTAGCTTCTGGAGCCTTAGATAATGTACTTATATTATAGAATATATATTATATACTTCTTAAGTTTATTTTTATACATATTTAAGTTGTTGCACTCTTTTATATTGTTAGGCAACTTATTATACAGCTGTGTTCCCCTACACAATAACGTTTTCTTTCCATAGTTAGCTCTTGCCTTAGTAAGATGTAGTTTAATTTTGTTTCTTAGATTGTATTTATTTGGTTAATTGATGCAACTGTATGTTGGACTGAATGGAATTCGTGGTGATATTTATTAGAATACAAGTGCAGTATGTGTAAAGTTGTGCCAGGTTAAATATCTTTGTTTTTTCGTACAATTGTTTTGTTGGCGTAAGGTTGTGATAGTGGAAGAGTACTTTAGTTAATTTATTTTGTGTCCTTTGTAACGGTTTTAAATTTGTTACTGTGGCCGACCCCCAAATCTATACCTACATTCCAAAATGTTTAATTCTCCTTTTCATTATATCACTACATTACATACCTACCTATCTATACCTTATACAATACAATACAATACAAATATTTATTTCGGTAAACTTAATCATATTACATCTCATGGGTTTGGGACCCTCTTTTAAGTATGAAAATACCTGTATTAGAGGGTCTCGCTCTTCCGTAGGAACTAGCTTCTTTGATTAAATATATTAATTTTAGTACATAGGTAAAACCTTGGTAGCCCTCAATAACCCTTTTAGTTTGACCTCAACGTCATAAATCTAATTTTATTCAATAACTAATTATTAAAGTTTTCTCTTCAAAATGTCGGTCTTCGAACTTTGGCATTTTCACTCACCCCAAGGGGTGTTACTTGTCAGGCGAACAGCTGAGTGAGTGAGTCTTTTAAGTAGATAAAAATCAGCATCACAATCATTTTTAACCGACTTCAAAAAAAAGAGGATTAAAGGACAATCAACGATATTATTGATACTTATTATTATATGTATTTAAAATTTATAATCATTTGTTTTTGGAGTCGGTGCCAGCCAAGCTAATACATACATAAAAAAAAACCTCGGTTTGGAACTATTCAGTATTCAGTGGCTTCAGTATTCGATTCTAAATTTAAAAATAAGTAGGCTGGCACCAAGGAACTTGTATTGGCTGGCACCGACTCCACAAACAACTGATTATAAATTTTAAATACATGTAATAAGTAAATAAGTATCAATAATTTCTTGATAAAAACTTTCGTAAGTGGTATTCATAATTAGATAGATTATAACCGGTTTAACTTACGTAGATTATTTTCGAGTATACGACCCGAGGTTTCAAGCAATTTAGATGCTCTTAATCATGTATGAGTGTTATTCTCGCTGCGCGGCGCGGAGGGCACTGCGTCTCTCAGCTCTTGCGGCCCGGCTGGTTATCGCCGGCGGCGGTGGGAGTTGCGACGCGGATGACTCATCCTCGTCCTCCGAGCTACTTGGATATGTCGATTGAAGAGCGACGCACACTGAACTAATCGTATCCGGACTATCGTTGGTCATGGAGACGTGAAGTTTCGCCGAAGCAGCATCCAGTAGAGGTTTCCAAGTCTGCGGAAGCATCCAACCCCTGTCCCTGTTAAAAGTGGCATGTCGACCGATTTCTATAGCCTCTCGTATCTTCCGTGGGGCCCAAAATTTCTCCCTTGAAAGTACCGCAAGTAAGTACAGCCGGGCCGCAAGAGCTGAGAGACGCAGTGCCCTCCGCGTCGCGCAGCGAGAATAACACTCATACATGATTAAGAGCATCTAAATTGCTTGAAACCTCGGGTCGTATACTCGAAAATAATCTACGTAAGTTAAACCGGTTATAATCTATCTAATTATCAATAATTTCGTTGATTTGTCCTTTAATGCTCTTTGCTTTGAAGTAATTAAAGTATTATTTTCTACTTTTTAGTTTAAGTTTGTATGTATAGGCACAGGCTTGAAGTCGGCTTATGTTTTTTTCCAAAAAATAACTTTATTTACCGATAACATGGTATAGGTAGTCGTTCAAAAGTTTTCTTTTAGTGTCTTTTAGGATAATAAAACGAACAATGCGAGTGAGATTCGCAACATGATGCTTCTGGGGCGTGATTCTCGGAAAAATCACGTGCACGTGATGACGTCAAATCTCGAATGATATCTTTTTGCATGGGCGTCCTACGAGATGTGACGTCATCACGAGGACGAGATTTATTCGAAAATATGGGCCAGATCAATGCTTAAAGGCTTTGTGCCGCAAAAAAAGGAAAATAAATTGTATTTCTACTTTTTTACCTCTATAATGGAACGGTGAAGTTTGTAGAAAAAAGTGTCTGAAACTACGAAAGAGCTCTCAAGATTTCGAAATAATTAACGTATCGGAACCTCAGAATCTCAGGGAGCGAGTCTCGCTTACATTTGTCCGTTTTTTTAAATGCCAGTAATAATAATATATTATAATGATATAAGCTTTATTTTTCTTACACTAAAATCATAGAATACGTAATAACCACAGTTAAACATAAAAAAGAAAAGAAAAAACACTAAACCTAAAATTAATTAGTAGGCACATTTATATATAACTATTGAATACCTATATTTTGTTAATTTTTAAAATTAACTACATATTCACTAATGTAAGTACCGCTTTTAGCGGCAAAAAGCCTCCTCCAGCTCATGCCATCTCGCTCTATCTCGGCTCTGTTCCACGCTTTGCCTGCAACTTTTAGATGCCAGTGCCAGCCCTCTGTTATTTCTTACTCTAGATAGTTCCATCAAGCACTATATCTAGAGCCACATAAATACCAACCATGTGCCACTTTTGTTTGAAACATCTCGTAGTTGTAGCTCAGTTTACGTTAGTCGTTTAACAATGCAAAATGACAATGATATTTTTATCATACAGCGCCATCTATTTTCCGATACGGATCGAATGATGACTATGACGACCCACTCTAGCCTTTTCACTAATTAGAATAGAATAGAATAGAATCGAAGAATAGAAAACACTTTATTGCACACCACATTAAAAATTAAAACATTAAAATAATTATAATTATACGTATGGAAGTACAATGAGCAGTCTTATCGCTGAGAGCGATCTCTTCCAGACAACCTTGGGATGGACTGGAATTGATGAGAACGAACCAGGACGGTGGTGCCAAACCAATAAAAGAAATAATGATAAATATGTATTGTGTGTCCGACCTATAATAATAATAATTTATTTATTGAGTCAGATACTTAAAATCCATTTTTTGTTAGTAGGTACACTTAAATTATTTGTTAAAAAATACATAATAGCCGTCAGACAGTAACTGGGAAGTAGGTAATTAAAAACTTTTATCCGAATCCCGACCAAACAGACTCCAGCGAGACGCCTACCTGATCAGGACTCGAACAAAAGCCTTCATTACTGGCAGATCGTAACGATCAGGAATGACCTGCAGGATGCTGTTGGAACTGCTCCGCACTCTGCTGAGCAATGAGGCAGTTTTCTTACGGATGATGGCGTGAAAACCATCAACCCTAGCCTCCGCAAACATTGTATATGCACTGCAGAAGCGAGGCAGTTCCATCAGCATCCTAAAACCATTATTATACTGGACGCGCAGGGCATTAGGCGATCCCACCGTCTATAGACCCCACCGTCTCCTCTAATGGATGTCGTAAAAACCGACTAAGGTATTACACATTATTGATTGGCAGCAGCATCCACCTGCAGGGCGATTCTAAAACGTCGGAAACGTTTCCGATCGGATTCGTTAGTTTTGTCATTTCGATGTGGTAAGTAACTAAAACAATTTTCTATCAATTTTCTCTAAAACACAGTAATATACAATATTTATTGTTTTTTACTGTGTTTTACTAGAGTAAATTGTTTTAGTTACTTACCACATCGAAATGAAAAACTAACGAATCCGATCGGAAAAGTTTCTGACGTTTTAGAATTTCCTGCTGATTACTAATCACCAATACTGCAACCACCAATCCACCTGCGAATTATGTTGATCATGGCAAACCCCCATTGCATTATAAGGGGGAGGCCTCGTTCAGTAGAGTGTACTTGTTGGCTTATAATGATTGAAAGAGTAGGTACATAGAATATTTAAAACAGGCTCTATACAAATGACGGCGATATTAGCCGCTGGAGCTTATGTGGCTGGCCGGTTGATGTTATGAAACGGGGTGGGTTTACCGAACACATAAAAGCTCCTACAAATTATGCCATGGCATATCCTCATGGCCAAAGCCACTGGGCAATGCCAGCGGCTTAGTTAAGGTGAAACGTTTCACAAGTGGCGCGAAATTCAAATTTTATTGTGTTTTTTGCACATTACAGCATATCAACACTTCTTGAGATAGCGAACACTGGTTTTGCTTGGATCAGGAGGTCTAACACACATATTTTAATTAAAAGTATCTCATAAATATCATTAGTTTAGCTACGAATGTCAATGAATGTTTTGTATAGTGTTATTTTGGTTCATGAGGTACTTTTAATTAAAATATGTATGTTAGGCCTCCTGGAATCAGGAGGCCTAACACGTGGTTTTGCGGGAATCCGCAAAACCAGTGTTTGCTATCTCAAGAAGTGTTGATAAGCTGTAATGTGCAAAAAACACAACATTTGAATTTCACGCCACATGTGAAACGTTTCACCTTAAAGGAATGTCAAATCATACTAAATCATAATAGCGGTAATTATATTTTTATTTGAAAATTATACGATGTCAATAAACAACAATTTATGTTGAAAAAAAATATGATAAATAATTTAATTTTAAAAAAGATTTAGGTAATTCTAATTTAATTTTTTATGAAAAAACAAATTTTGATTAAAATCATTATTTTGAATGTTTCTTTAACCACGTGAAGCATTCAAATAATTTCCTACTCCCATGGATATAGCCTTAAGGAATTACACCAGGGGATGGGCAACAGCATCACCATAAAATTGTATTCAATTGTTATGGCCTCGTCCAGCAGTGGACGTAAACAGGCTGGTGATGATGATGATGATGAAGATTTATAGGTATCGGTTTGAAGGGTACGGGTGCCGGTGAAATTACAGCCACATGAGACTTTTCATCTTTGTCTCATGGTCGGCAGCGCGCGTGTGATGCCTCTGGTGTTGCAGGCTACGGTAACTGCTTTCCACCTGGTAGGCCGTATGCTTGTTTGCAGGCTAAGTAGTATGATTTTTTTTTTGTTCTAACTGTTTTGTATTTATTTTCAGGTAAGCAACAATATTGTTTAAATCTTCGAAACGTATCTAAAACATCAAGATAGCTGATAAATACATTCGCACAGCAAAGACGACCACAATCGTAAGTGCTTACATCTTCCTCAATAACCTTTAGACGTCCCACTGTTGGAAAGACTCCCCCAAGAATGCAATGGGGAGATTTGCCATAATTACCACGCTTTGCAGGCGCATTGGTGATCGCAGTTTGGTGTTAAGTGCTCAGGTGGATGCTGCTGCCAATCCCCTGGTGTGATCCTTTAGTAAGGCTTTTAATACATCCACTGGAGGAGGAGTGGTCTATTCTTAGGCCCGACACACTATGGCACTTGAATGTGATGTGTCCGGCACGTGGTGTGTCACGTGCTTACATCAGTAAGAAGTAGGTAATTGATCTTGTAAAAATATTCGCCCGTGTAAGTACAACCGTACTTAAATAAGTACTACTACCTACTAAGTAAGTACTACTACCTACTAAGTAAGTACTACTACCTACTAAGTAAGTACTACTACCTACTAAGTAAGTACTACTAACTACTATGTAAGTACTACTACGTACCTAATTCTGCCGCCAAACAGTAATGTGAGCATTGCTGTGTTCCTGTAACTGAAGTATGGAGATAGAAATGTGCCCATCCCTTTCTTTCCCGTAATGCCGTCTCTTTTTATCGTTGTTCAGGCAGGTCCTAAGTATTGCTTATAGTGGTTAGGATGACGCAGTAGGAAGGTCCTTTTCGAACGCCAGGCCCCTGGAACGAGGACATTTTACAGGTCGCAAGAAGTTAGTGGATGGAGGTGGCTCAAGACCACGTCAGTTTATGGGGGAGGCCTATGTCCAGCTGTGAACTTTCACAGGCTGATGATGACTTATAGTGATGATGATTTTTAAAATCAAATAAATGTTAATACTTCATCCTCATCTCCGCTATTACGACCGTCTTATGTAAGCTACCCACGGATATAACCAGGTTTTAGTTCTGGGGGGGTTCAAGAAAATAAAACAACAAAAAATTACATTAATATTGAAAAAAAACACATTCACCACACCTGGTGTTTCTACAAAAAGTACCAGATTTTGTCATTGTTTTGAATATTTCGGGAGGGTTTTGAATCCCCAAAACCCCTGGCTACGCCCATAAAGCTGCCGCTTTTACGTCCATCATGCAGCAGTCCAGTTCTTTGCAGGTTGCTGTTTAGTGGCAAATGTGAAACGGGATCTCATGGTTTCTGTTAGGGTTCTCGTGTGAACGCTAGTATTGAAACGTTCGCCACTAAAGCAGGAACCTAAAACTGTTCCTGGAAAGAAAAAAATGTTGCCATATGAAAAGCAGATTGTGGTAACTAAATAAAATTGATAAAGGTACAATCTTGAACACTTTGACCAATCTACATAAAATATTTTAGTTAAAATATCTGTCGTTTTGTAGAACAAAACAATTTGTGGCTGTGCATTTTATTAACCGGGAAAAAGATTGTATTTTGCACCTTGTAGCCTGGACATAAAGGTGATGTGACGCATCTGGGCAATATAACATTCATTTCTCTATGACATAGCGCAAAGAGAACAGCAATCACAAAATATTAAAAGTCATATCCCCTTAAAAACTTTTGTAAATGGTATTCATGATTAGATAGATTTTAACAGGTTTAACTTACGTAGATTATATTCGAGTAGACAACCCGAGGTTTCGAGCAATTTAGATGTGTGGGTTATTCCATCAATGGAAAGTCAAAATTAAAACCACGAGCTATTTAAATGAGATCGACTATCATGGACATATATCCCACAGACCCCTAATTCTTTTTTTCGCTCACATGGACCCCTTGTAGGCCTTCGTCGACCTCTGGGGGTCGATATAGACCACTTTTGGTATCATTGCTTAAGACGCACAAACTAAGGCGACCTCTGTGGCACGGCGGGCGAAGGTTCGCCTGCGACGCAGGAGTTCGATTTCCGCCTCGGAACAAATATTTGTACGATTTGCAGATATTTGTTCAGGGTGTTCTGGGTATTTTTATATGTATAATAAAAAATATCTATCTATGTAATGTATTGTATTAAGTGTATCAGTTATCTAGTTGCCATAACATAAGCTCTGCTTAGCTTGGCGCTAGATAATGTTATGTGAAAAGTCCAGCATTTATTTATTTATTTATTTATGGCATTAGTCGTTCTTAACTCGTAGGTTCGTGATTGGGCCAATCGGCGCTAGACAAAAGAAAATCGAATTTCCTTGACCTTTCTTCTATTATCAAAAAAGTTTTTTTTTTTAATTTTTGTAATTTTTTCAAGTTAGAAAGTTATTTACTCGGCTCAACAACGGGAGTGCTTCAGCTTTATTCGTAGCACTGTGTAGACCGCTCTGGCGTAGCTCCAGGTGCTAACAGAAATAGCTCGCGACATGCATATGGTTTAATATTCTGTGGTTTGATTGCTTACTGCCACAGAAGAAAAAATAGTACTATCTTGTACTCAAACCTCTGTGTATATCTGTAGCATGCAAGCAATATTGAAACTCAGATTCATAGCATGACAAATCAATTCTCTTTGACAAAATTAGAAGACCGCACCATGGGGTCAATTTCGCTAGATTTGTTTTGCTCGTCAATTGTCATACACAATCTATAACCAAACTTGCTTGCTTATCCTAAAGTACTTATTATAATATTGGTATTCGGGCCAATTAATTGTATTTTCCTATTTTATTGGTTTATCTCGCCTACGCTTAGTGCTAAAAAGTCTAATTTAAATCTCTCGTTTTTATGTAACACTACCTTTTTTGTTAGTTAGTTTACCTACTCGGCAAAGGTTTGGTGATATATATTGTTTGCCTAGAGATATTTAAAAAATCGTTACTGTGTCTGACCAATATTTATGGAACATATTTTGATGAGGTTCTATTAACCTGAAGGTTTTTAGTATGGGCATAGGTCAAATAATTTATGTAAGATTTAGGTATTGTACATAAGTAACTAACTTAAGCGGTGTTGGTCTCACATTGACTAATTTTTCATAACTTAAGATTACCTTAGTTTATATATATTGTGTTACTGTTTGTTTAACCAAATAAACAAAAAAAAACTTTTATTGCCGTAGTGTATCTTGCCTAATAGACCCCTCGGTCTCCTCCCGTGGATGCCGTAATAGCTGACTAAAAATAACACCAGGGGATGGGCAGCAGCATCCACTTGGGTACTCAACACGAACTGCAATCACAAATCCGCCTGCCAAGCGTGGTGTTTTTTTTTCATACTTCTTGGCAAGCAAACAAGCATACGACCCACCTGATGGAAAGTAGTTACCGTAACCTATGGACGCCTGCAACACCAGAGGCACCACACGCGCGCTGCTGACCCTGAGACATAAAGATGAAAAGTCTCATGTGCCTGTAATTTCACCGACACCTGTACCATTCAAACCGAAACACAGCAATGCGAGCACTACTGCTTGGCGGCAGAAATAGGTACGGTGGTAGTACTTCCCCGGATGAACTCTTAAAATGATTATGGTAGATTCTATATATTGCATTCTACGGGGGAAGCCTCAACCAGCAGTGGACGTCTTACAGCTGATAATGATGATGAGAGAAAAGCACTAAATAACTCTTTTAATTCTATTTCACTGCAAAATAGAATAGTAACATACTGAAGTCCCAAATGAAAATAGATTTCCCGAGGTTAGAATAATTTACAAATGGCGGAAAAACGATTAAAAATAAATCTAACGGTGACTGTCAGTGGGTAATAAAACAATACATTGTCCAGAAGCATTGTTCATTGGAAATAAATCGAATTTAGATACCTCCCAGCTTTGTTTTTCAGTGATTCATTGCTCTGAAAATGTCCCGATATAATTTTTAGTTTTTTGTGTTCGATTATCGTACGAATTCGTACGAGTTCGTTTTGGGAATTCTTTACAATCCAATCCAACTTCGGTCATACATTGCAGGCATGTTTTAATTTATTAGTTTCCAAAGATTTGGACAGCGCTAAGGCTGCCAAAATGATCTCTACTCTTGCGTTGCCTAATTTCCATTTGCTACTGTCTTTTTTGACAGGTGATGGACAACAGAATCCACCTGAGTACAAACCAATACTGTGATCACCAAATCACTGCCAACAGTGGTGATTGTAGACCCCGTTATTGCATTTCTACATCGCAGGCCTACAGCAGTGGACGTTCATCAACTGATGATAATGAGTTCTTTTCTCATTAGATTTTTTTCATCCATTTACAAACATTCCTTCAATACCTCAATCAGGAATTGGCCACTAGAACATCACGTGGGTATCTTGGCATCGGCCGCTTCACACTAATCACTGTTCGAAACACAGTCAACCTAATATCAACCTTATAGTCATTGTAAAATATCAGATTAAAAAGGAGTATTACATAAGTGAAATTTCGTAAGATCTTTAATAGCTATTTTCGTGTTCACGAGTTTGATTCATCAACATCATCACTAGCCTGTAAGTCCACTGCTGGACGAGGCCTCGCCAATTGAAATGAATACAATGAGGGGATTTGCCATAACCACTATGGCAGGTGGATTGGTGATCGCAGTATTGGTATTAAGTACTCAGGTGGATACTGTTGGACATCCCATGGTGTAATCCCTTAATCGGCTTTTGCGACATCCATGGGAGGAGTCTATTCTTAGGCCGCAAATACTACGACACTTTCCAATATCCCCTAAAAGTGAAAGCTTCATTCCGACTTATCTAGACTGGTAACAGCATCAAATAGGTCATTAAATATTGTGTGAGGAAACTCTGATCTCCTTAACGCATCAGCTGGGCTACGGAATAAGTCATGTCTAACTAAGCGTAAGTAACACCTAGTCAGACCAATAACAAAGGCTTTTTTAGTAAAATTTTGACTGAAACAGTAATTTTCCATCGAATTTCATTACATCATGAAAAAACTTTTATGATACGTAATAGGTACCTACCGGTAGGGGCCGTGCAGGTGCCGCTGCGGCACCGCTTCCGGTCCACCACGGTACTTCCGGCCCGTTAAATATGTTTATGTCACGTGACATTCACGTGGGATAAACGTTAACCACATTTTGTTAAATTCAAGGTTGAATTTTTACTGTAATAAGGAGCTTTCTTTTTAATGTGTCTGGGTTAGTTCCCTGGTGTTAACTAGATGGCTCTCTTACATTAATTACTTAATACTGCAACTATTTTACAGTTCCACAAACTTATCTGAGCTGGTGGCCAAAAGTGGAACTAACCACACAATTTCAAAATCATATTATAATTTGAATACTCGACAAGATAATAGCGACGCCTGTCACTGGGCCAAATAGTGTCCAAAAAAGGAACTAATTACACCCTTTTTGGGTTCCGTACCCAAAGGGTAAAACGGACCCTATTACTAAGGCTCCGCTGTCCGTCCATCCGTCCGTCCGTTTGTCCGGATGTATTTTATTCTATTTATTAGTATTTGTTGTTATAGCGGCAACAGAAATACATCATCTGTAAAAATTTCAACAATCTAACTATCACGGTTCATGAGATACAGCCTGTGACAGCTGACGGACGGACAGTGGAGCCTAAGTAATAGGGTCCGTTTTACCCTTTGGGTATGGAACCCTAAAAACAGAAGCTTGTTAAAGCTTATTAAAGAATACCAAACTTTATGGTGACTCAAACTTAGTTCTCATTTCTAGCTCGTAGCACTGTACTCGTAGCACTGTGCTCGTAGAGCCGTAGCTCTCGTAGCTTGTTATAAGTTGTAATCGAGTGTAGGTACCTGGGGACCAATCCCTACATTGTGGAAACATTTTAAAGTTTGAAGTATTTATTCGAAACTAGTAGATACAATGAACAGCTTAATTGGGCCTGATTGTCTCACTTTGTTTTTTATATCCCCTTTTACCTCTGTCTTTCAACAACCCCCCTTCCTATTTAGCTCTTATCATACTTCCAAATTGTGTTAATACTATCTACTCACTTACCAAATTTCATAAAGATTGAATCAACGGTTCGAAAGTACCTACAAACGCCGATTTATTCACGCTGATTTGGAGTCCTCGCTTCGCTCGTTCAATAATGTAGGACGACCTAATACTGTGGCGCGGCGGGACAAATGTTTGTATGATCTGCAAATATTTGTTCCGGGTCTGGGTGTTACGTTACCATGGTACTCGTAGTTCCTGATACCCATGACACAGGGAATCCTAGTGTGGGATCAAGACTACGTATGTGACATTTGGGTGTTATGTTATGTTTGACACCTGTTAATCTACAATATTGAATAGACGAATAAATTATATAGTAACAATTCAGCCCCTCTCTACCGAAAACTCTGAAAAAAATCGATACGTGTTTCACCTCTCTACGAAGCATTCTCAGGAAAAAGTTGACTCGCTGCGCTCTAGAACAATAAAGAAACAACAACACCGCCAAAACTCCTATATTCCTTCTATTTGTTTTTTTTTTAAATTTTTTAGTTAATATTTGTTCGTCTTTTCAATATTATAGAATGGATTTCCTAAATCAATTAATTACCTGTTAGTCTAACTCCTAGAACTATTTATGAATTAAATCGTATCGCACTTTACAATGGACACGCGGGCTTGGAGCGCCAGGATGGAGGCAATTGTTGGATTAGCGCGTGCAACGGGCACATTTCTACCTACATACACTTACACACACGCATTTAGTACATGGGTCGAAGGAGGACAAAAAAAATGTATTTAAATAAACCAGACATACGTTTTGTAGGGTTTCAAAGTTTACACAACTCAGTACTAGATGTCGCTACTAGTAGATTATATTAATTGGTTGGAGAGCTCTTATACGGACCTTCCTTGGATTGCGTTATTTGCATTTTTATTAATTGTATTGGGTTAATTCCCTAACAACATTATAATCTGTGAAAATCTTTAACTGCCTACCTCTTACGGCTGCTAAGATTTACCCTGTGACAAAATTCAGACACAAAGACAGACGGACAGCGTAGGCGTAGTAGTTAGGGTTCCGTACGGAACCCTTTGGGTACGGAACCTTAAAAATTAAGTCACTAAATTTGACGTCTTCTCGTGCGCGTGATTTTCACAACAATCAACCTCTTTAACTTGATTAGCTGCCACTGAATAACGGCTGCTACAGTCTACAGTTATGCAAAAAAATTATGACCTGAAATATTATCAAAAACCTAGTTTTCTAAACCATAATTGAAAGTAAAATCATCTATCATTGAACGAGCGAAGCGAGTTCTCTGAGTCAACTGGGATGAATCGACGTTTGTATGTATGTATGTATATTTGTCCGACGAAAACTTCCTAACCGTTAATACGATCTTCATAAAATTTAGTATGGGGGAAGATAGTATTGGTACAATTTGTAGTTAAGGTCATGAGCTATATCGGTCTGGGGATTGATGAGATATTAGGGTCCAAGAGGGGGTTAAAAAAAATCAAGTAAGATATGACTTACATAAGTAGTCGGGCTGATAAAGGTGTCATCGCGAGGTCTCAGTTCGGGGCGAACCACTAGTTTTTTCTATTCTTGAATCTAGGTTCTTGTGGGAGCCGTGTTGGTGAAATAAACTTCATTAAATCGTTTATTCCAATCTTTTCTACCAACAGTTCGATGATCTGTTTGGACAAAATTATTAAATCACTCAGTGGGTCATAAAGTGGCATTCTGTAGTAAAAATCAGAATTTACTGCAACGATACCACATATTAACAATATAATTATTCTGTAGATATATAAAAATACATGTCAAGAATTTACAGCCTTCATAGTAAAGTAGGTTCTTGCGGGAGGCTGGGAGGGGGAGAGGCGTGTTGATGACGTCAGCACCCCTCATACGTCACTCAGCGGGCGTAAAGTGCCGTGTTGAACATAAATAAGAATTTATTGCAACGATACCACAAACATTGCCTTTGATTTTATTGCGATCGTTATTAATTATTTAGATAGAAATGGATATGTTTTTATTTAAAAACAAATATGCATTGCAGGAAGAGCACCAATCTGAATAGCACCAATGCTGTTCCACGAAGGGCAACTATCAATATTTGCGTGGTGCTATTACTATTAGTATAACTTTTCATTTAAAAAACCGACTTCCGCCATATAGTATTCGACTAAATATCTAGATAAAAAAAATGATGAAAAAACCATAGCGGTGAAAGAGTTATACTACTTTCGGAATGCAAATGCTTGTTTTGTTGCTGAAAATATCAAAATCGCTAGTATGCCTAAAATTATTTTTCAGATCAGAACTGGATTCTGAAAAAAATGGGACCAATCTGGAAGTATATCTATTCAAATAAAAAAAGAATTTTTCAAATCGGTTTATAAACGACGGAGATAATATGAGGTAACAAACATAAAAAAAATACACCCGAATTGAGAACCTCCTTTTTGTGAAGTCGGTTAATAAAATATTAAAAATGTATCCAAGGCCACCTGTGATGCTTCTAGTCTAGTGCTTCTAGTGCTGTAGTGTTTGATATATTATATTTCTGTGACGGACTTTATAAAATAAAAATAGTGACACAGGTTAACTCACAACATCACATTATGTGATTCAAAAACATTATCATCATCATCAACAGCCTTTAGACGTTCACTGCTGGACGAAACCTCTCCCCTGAAACACAATGGGGGGGATTGGTGATCGCAGTATTCATGTTGAGTACTCAAGTGGATGCTGCTGCCCGTCCCCTGGTGGCGGTCTACTTATTCTATTTTTCTTATTACACATAAATATCACATTGTTGCTTTACATAATAAAAACCAATAATGCAAACTTAAAGGCACGGTATGATCCTAAAATCCAAACAAACAAAAAAAACATTTTTTTTTATCCATTACGTCTTACCTTAATTTTAAAAATCGCATGTCATATTTGACGATGAAACTATTTTGCACTTTAGACTGTATTCAATTTGAGGGTTTTTATTTAATTAATCAAATTATATAAATCATAGATAATAAAAATATACGGTTAGAACTTTCAAATACAAACCTAGCTATTTCATTCGTAAAAAAATTGTGTTGTTGCCATGCCATTCAAAATTAAAAGTATTTGAATGCCAAAGCTTTTTTGGAGTGGTCATTTGTGCGATTTTAATTTGCAAAACCAGATTTTTTTCAAAATTCTGTTCGGTAACAACTATTAGTAATATTGTTCTACCTAAACTTTTTTGCAACTCTTTAATCTCGTCACGTCACACTGGGCGTTACAATATACTACTTTTGAGATCAGTTCTCGCCTTAAACTAACACAACAATTACAACTAAAATACAGAACTAAAAATGCAAATGTCACAAAATTAAATGTCATAATAAATTCCGTGTCATAAATTTCGTTAACTGAACAAAAAAGTTTTCTTAAATTATTATTAAATATGTATGAACATCAATTATTTTCATCTCGGTGGGAAGAGCATTAAGTTTCACCGCTTGATACTGATAATTAATAAAATCAGCACACAGAAACAAATACAAGCACAGAAGTAATTCTAAAGGAACGTATTGAAAATCATATTAATTCTGTATTGGCCACTCTAAAACTACATCGTCAGTGTCCGTGCCAAGTCTTCGGCATCTCGAAGTAAGAGACACTCCGACAGGGTGGCGACGAGCCGCCCTTGACCCAACCCCCTTCACCCCCTTGAGGGGTTGACATATCTAGTATACTAGGGCTGACATCAACGTTGATCATTTTGAGGGTAACACTCAAAGGACCAAAACTAGGGATGATCCGGCTCGAAGAACCAAAAGCTTATAAAGTATAATATCCCGAATACCTTTTGCAGGTATATTTGAAAATTCTATGAATTATTAGCTAATTAATTGATTCAAACTGAATTTGCAAAAATCAATTCTACAATATTGAATAAAAAAATAAAAAATTAATACCTAATTATATTGTTATTTATTAATCTAAAGTTTGTCTTTTGGAATAAGTTACAAAAACCGGCAATCAAATCAAAACAATTACAAGGCGTACCAGGTGATTGCGCAGCAGAGGATTTTGTATTAGAAATTGCTACTGCGCAATTCTATTATGTTTAGATTTCTTAGCTAAGTATAAAAAATAATTCAATTTGTATTATTATTCGCTGCGGTAGAGAAAGGCTTTACTCGATGAACTAAAAACATTATAAACGTCTCAAGAAGTCGGTGGATGGAGGCGGCTCAAAACTGTTGGCATTCTAAGGTTCCCGCAGTGGACTTCTACAGGCTGATGATGATTATTAGAACAAAAATACAACATTGTAATTAATTCATAGAATGTTATAATATTAATTTATTTTTTCCCAGTGTAATACCTACTTTAAAACATTTGCATGCTTGTGAAGCAAGAACCTCCTAGGAGAAGCAAATTCTTTACTTAGGGTCATCAACGTGTTCTTATAAACTGATCTCATAAATTAGGTATACCTAGTTGGTTCATGATCCAGATTCATGCGTAAGCTTTTTACCCTGGTACCTTCAAAAGGAATGTCACGTGTCGCTACCAACCCTAACTCCCCCCTCCCCCTTCCATAATCGCGTACAAAGCCGTGACCTAAGATTTCCATGATATTATGTGGAGTTCCAAGAATTAATTCCTTCTGAGTTGTGGGTGAATAGCAATGAAGATTATGACTTTGAAAAATACTATGGCTCACGGCTTTAATTCTAATGGAGGATATCCTCAAACCACCTTCATATCTTTAAGGAGATCTGAAGACATATCTGTGGGTAGTTAGAGGCAAGTACAAACTAATTAAGAGGAGGTTACCAGTAGGGCGCTTACTGATCATGACATGTCGCCGGCAACATCGAATAATATCATAATCGAAAAAATCAAATTTGTCAGGAAAAATAAAAAACCGTTTTTTGACATCATCTTTTAAGCAGTCTTAGGTATCAGGATTATTCATATACCAAAACATAGGTTACTTTTTGTAAATAAAGTAATTTAATGATGTATAAAAATCTTTGTTTTTAAGAAAATAATTAGTTATGACTAAAAATGTCTGTACAAAATTTAATGTAGTTTTGATGAAATAATAGCAAACTTCGTTCGTGTGCTAAAGGGCGTGTTCTAGCTACCGGGACCTTCTCTTAAGTATTTAGTAGGTTTCTTGTCACTTTTTTGACAGGTTTGTACTTGTACTTTTAATTATTGTGGTTATTTTTGTTTATTTTTTTATTATCTTAAGGTTTCAACTTACCGTAGAACTTCTCATCTGAATTAGCAAATTCCTCCATTGCACCCTATGGGTTTGTACGCTATGCATGCTATGGGGGAGAAGATCTCATCCAGCTACCTGCTGATGAAGAATAAATAATATTTTTTTGCGTGATTTTAATGTGCCCAATATCGCTTTTAAAGTTGAGTTTATAATACGGGTCCCAATATCGGATATATACAGTCGAACTCAAAAGTTGAAAGTGAAGTCAGAAGTCGAAAGTAAAGTCAGAAGTCGAAAGTAAAGTCAAAAGTCGAAAGTAAAGTCAGAAGTCGAAAGTAAAGTTACAAGTCTTAGTTGGAGGTTCTAAGTAACTAAATCAGAAACTGCATGAGTAATAAAATTTACAGCCTCCTATATTTAAGGCCTACAGTTAACGGCGCGGAAGTATCATTTTGACGAGCAATCGTTAACGACTCTGATTAACGATAAGCTAAGAACTTACTTGTTAATGTGTACAGTAAATTGAGCCTTTAAATCTGTAGGTTCATCATCATCATCATCTTTCTTAGATAGATATTAAATGCTTATTCTCGACTAAGTGCCGTGGTGTAAAAATATACCTCTCCTCCTCGCGTGGATGTAGTACATGCCTTACTAAATTAAGGGATTACACCAGGGGATAGGCAGCAGCATCTACCTGAGTACTTAACACCAAACTGCGATCACCCATCCGTCTGCCAAGCGTGGTGTTTATGACAAATCCTCCCCATTGTATTCAATGGGAGAAGTAGTGAACGTAAACAAGCTGGTGATGACTCAACTACGAGCAACTATGCTCAACTATGAGCAGTTTTTAGCAGTCTATGTATGTATGTATGTTAGTTCATCCGTTCCCTCGCAGCTCCGAAAATACTTGACAGTTTTGACAAATGTTGTATTATATGAAGTGTCTTGACGTTCCGCATCTCATATGTTAGGTAAGGTCATGAAAGAATATATTTCTTCTTCCATGGGTAAGGTTAAACAGGACCGGCATGTTATTTAATTAAGAAGGTCCTAATAATAAATATGAATTAAAAAAATGGGTAATGTTAATGATGTAACATTTAATTCAAAATGGCTGAAATTACCAATAAAAAGCAATTTTTCAGCCTCGACAAAAATATAATCTTAATATAATGAGTTTGATATCAAATTAACAGACTACTCCACCAAAAAGTTGTAAGTTTTAAAACTTATATACTTATGACTACGACGATATCTGACTACGCGATATCTGACTATACGCGATATCTGACGACGCGATATCTGAGCCTCGATTCTCGTTATTACTGAACGTCCTTATTCTAAGTACTGAACATTCAATGAGGGTTTTTCAACTTAAAAAAAAAGTAGTTCAAACTGGTTCGATAGATGGCGCTGACTCAACTATAAATGCCAAGATTGTCAAATGTATTATCTGTGGTGTACGCGTACTAAGCTATTATCTAACTAGTCTGTGGCTATTAGTCATGATATTCTGCTTGTGTCTGCTTTTTGAGTGTGCGCTAGTGCTTTCGTGATGTTATTAGAAGTAAGCAAAAATAAATACCACGAAATGGCAAATGCACAAGAAGTGCGAAGCAAAAAAAAAAAAAAAAATACCACGAAACGAAAAAATATCTACGTTGTTGATGTTGACATCAGTTACGTAACAGAGCAGCGCCATCTATTTTCAACGCTGAAAGCATGATTTGAAGCGGCCGTGAAAACCCCTCATTCACAATCTAATCTCATCTTTGTCAACTGTCACGTCTGTCAAAGCGTGTGTAGACGTATAGTTACTATTACTTATATAATCTTTGCATGCATTATATACGTTATCTTTCTCGCTCTAACGAACGCCTTCCTGAGCGAAAGAAAGGTTGATGATAACCTAAGAATAGATTATAAATTTAATGTCAAATAATTAAGAGTGTTCCTGAAAACAAGTATTAAAATGTTGTAGAAGAAGGTCAAATTTATGATTCAACGTAAAGCCATCCAACTTCATTAAAAGGTGAGGTAAAATTTAAAAAAAAAAATTTGACTCTTACTACACAATATTATTAAAGCTAAATGATGATGATAATGATTGCCTTTGTTAATTAATAAAACTTAGTACTATTGAGTATTTATAAAATAAAATAAAAGATGTCCATACAAGTTGATTAATTGTTCATGAAAATGGATACATTTTGAACAACTTACAAAATAAATAGTGGGAATAGATGAATGTCACACATCTTTATCCAATTCTAGGTATCCATTTCATTCTATGCATTTTGTATTGAGGGTACACTGGCAAACATGAGTACATGCGCGTTTGTACGTCAAAGGCTCCCGTCGACTTACAATCACGGCTAAAAGCCACTTTGCTGAGAGTACAACTGCAACCACGAGTAGGTAGGTAGGTACGTATATAGAATTAACTACAGTTTAAGTGCTGGAAACGTTTATTTAGAACTAGTATCCGATTGCGGCTTCTCTCGCCCGGAACCGGAATTAGGAATTAAGAGCCGGTCCATGGAGTCGGTAAAAAAAATCGCGCTAAGAAATATTCGCCTACTTCTTTTTCTGTGTAAATATGTACTTAATAATAATATAATAAATGCTAGACATTTCACACCACATTATCTAGCCTCAAGCTAAGCAGAGCTTGTTTTATGGCAACTAGATAACTGATATACTTAATACAATACATTACATAGATAGTTTTTTTTTATTTTACATATAAAATACCCAGAACACCCGGAACAATTATCTGCAGATCGTACAAATATTTGTTTCGAGGCGGGAATTGAACCCGCAACCTCCTGCGGCGCAGGCGAACATTCGCCCGCCGCGCCACAGATCATATCGCCAACTTGGAACCATGGACTATCTTGGATATTTGATGGAATATCTTGGAACATTGATACGCGATGCATTACGGCGCACAAATTACTTTGATACTTTTTCCTAAGATTTTTAGTGAGATTTTTAATGCGATTTAATAATCGATATTGTAGTACATTTGGTGTCAATAAAGATCATTTTCCTGATGAATAGGTTCTTTTTTTCAGTCAATTTGATGCATTAATTATTATTTAGAGAAATGACTGAAGTTGACTCCTCTTCTAACTTTCGGTAAAAAAATAGGTGCAGGAGATTGATCACTACAATAGAAATAAAGTAGTGTTTGTAAGACCTCTGTGGCGCGACGGGCGAGTAGCCGGCTGAGATGCTAGAGGTTGCGGGTTCGATTCCCGCTGCGGGACAAATGTTTGTATAATCTGCAAATATTTGTTACGGGTCTGGGTGTTATGGTATCATGGTACTCGTATTTCCTGATACCCACGACACAGGGAATCCTAGTGTGGGATCAAGACTACGTATGTGACTGTTGGGTGTTATGTTTATATATATTATGTTTATTATTAATTTTGTTAATACAAATCTTTAATATTATAATCTTTGATGAACAATACAAAGATCGTTCATTATAATACAAACTTACATACATTAACACACACGCCTTTTTCCCCGAAGAGGTAGGCAGAGCCTCGAAGGGTCTTTTTACCGTGGGTTCCACTGTCACAGGAATATAGACGTGACAAGTGGTGAGCTCATCGCCGCCATTGCTTTCCACGACCAACTCGGCAACGCTTTCTTCCAGTCCACACTCCAAAGTAAGCCAGTACACAAAGTAAGCTAGTAGCTAGGACACTCTTATTTCAACGAAAATTACCCAAAAGTATGAATAAATTGTTTTTTTTTAATACACGCATCAAAATATTTGATGTAGATTTATTTCCCTTGGCCTTTATAGTATTTTGGCTTCTCTTCAATAACAATTCTAAGATAGATGAAATAACCATTATAATAAGAACTATACTATCAGGATGATTCAATCATTTAAGAGCTTAGGGTAGATTGGTATTTGATTTTGAATATAAAAAAAAAATTGTTTTCATTGTTATATATTGTTTGTCCATTTGCACCAAATGTATTAGAAATTCTAAGACTGGAGAATCACAAAGAAAGATGCATTTTTTTTTGTTCGAGTGAGTTATTTTATTGCGATATAGGTACTTACATTACTGTTGCGGATTGTTTATTACGTCATAACAAAGTTATGTTAGGTTTTGGTGCGAATCATAGACCCAAAATAAAATAGCGAAATGATTCCCATAGATCATAACAGATGGCGCTATGTTGGCGATATTAGTGTTTTTTTTAGTCTTATGGACTGAATAGTAGTTTCCATACACTTGTCTTATTCCAATCAAAAATAGTACTTTATAAATTACATTATTTGGCAAAAATCATAATTAATTCAAACATATTTCTGTATATATCATGATTTTATGTCCGGAAGTTCTGAATCGCGCAAACAGCATTTGCGCCCACTTTGCTTAAGTATTAGTTCTAAGACCTTACAGTTGGGTGGTCGATTCTACACAGTAAGCCAGTGATCGGGGGGCTGGTTTAAACCCCCGACTTGAATGTTTCATTTAACACTCTCCATTTATTCATGTGTTCAAAAACAGTCCCAAATTTGAAAAAAAAAATCTGTCACTTGACCGTTTAGAGAAGTTCTCAAACCCACTGAAGTAGAACCCTTGGCCATCTTTTTGACATTTACACAGTGTGATTCTTGATATGCGTCTAGTTTTGACTTCTAGTTATTGGTCTAAAACTAGCTTAGAGCCTAGCCCTGTTTCATAATCATTCTCTAAACCTATTTTGGTTAAAATAGCTTTTGTCTTGTTTTGACGTATGACATTTTACATCAGAGGGAACAAGACAAAAGCTATTTTAACTAAAATAGGTTTGAAAAATGATTATGAATAAGGCCCTTAATATACACAATTTATATGTAAAATAAAAAAAATTACTTAGACTTTTTTTAGGGATTTAGTTAATTACCATCATTGAGTGATAAGCGTCTAGTTCTAGTTATTGGTCTAAAACTGGCTTAGAGCTAGCTAGATTTTTTTAGGGACTTATTTAATAGCTATTTTTACTTCAACACCTTAACACAGTTTTACTGACCAGCTAGTACGAAATATATAAGTACTCTTACTACATATACCTTGCAAAATTTTTGTAGGTAATTTATGATTTGCAAATATTCTTGTACCATATTTCCTTTTTTTTATTTTTAAACATAGTTAACTTTATGTACAGAACAATTATAAAAATAAATAAAAAAAAAGAACAAAAAATTTATAAAATTTTTATAAGAACAAAATTTTATAAATATAAGTTGACCTTTCTACAAACGATAGATATATAGATAGAAAATACTTTATTGCACAAGACAAATAAAAACAAGTGCAAAGGGCTACTTAATAAATAAATAATAAATAAATAAATGCTGGACATTTCACACAACATTATCTAGCCCCAAGCTAAGCAGAGCTTGTGTTATGGGTACTAAATAACTGATATACTTAAAACAACAACATTACATAGATAGATATTTTTTATTATACATAGAAAAATACCCAGAACACCCTGAACAAATATCTGCAGATTGTACAAATATTTGTTATTAATGATAATTAGCATTTTCTTCCAGCTAACCTTTGTGTACTGTAGAGTGGTTGGTAGTGCTATAGGGAAATAATACAGATCGAGATTATAAAGATAACATAAATAATTACTTACCTACTTAAACTAACTAGATATTATACCTTACACATATTATATATATTATTATACCATACCATAAACATATACATACTTTTAAAAAGAAACAATTAAATAACATAACCGCTCGATTTTGTTCAAGACACTGAGCTACGGCGTAGCACAGGGACTGTTTGTCGCCGTAGACAGTGCTACATGACAGGCACGGCTACGACACGCTACGAGGCGTAGAACTTACAAAATGCGTGATTTACCAACATTGATTTAAATAGATTATGCTTTCCTTAAATTACGGGCATATTATAACCAAGTCAGGGGTGCGATTTTCGAACGTTATCAAGTGACTAAACGTCAGTCAGTTAAATTGTCATTAATCCTGGATTTCCTAATTTCTATATATATTGTAACTCATTGATGACTATAATTCATATTACTATATGACTATAATTGACTATAATTATACTTATGATAATACTAGTGCCTCCTCCAGTACATTTCTTGAAAAAACGGTGATTTGCGGCCTTTTTGGTGATATTTAGTCACACGGTGATATTCTAAAATCGCACCCTTGTTCGGTCTTTGACATAAGGTTGAAAATAGAGGTCACAACACACGCTATAATATATATAATATAAATAATTTAAATAACGTTAGGCATGTGATCGCCGAAAACCAAGGTTTTAATGGATAAAACAACATTATTTTCATTAAATAGTTTTTATGTTGATAATTATAAATGACGATTAATTTAATTAAGTTTCCTTACAAGGACGATTGATATTGATTTACCTATCTACTATGTTGTATTTGTTTAGTACCAAAGCGGTTACAAAAATAACGTTGCATTATTTTACAAGCTTTTATCTTCACGACCCTAACATAGGAGATTCGATGCCAATAACGTGTGACGTCATACGTGTTTTAAACGCAAACGTAGCTCCTTGGTGTCAGCGGATTCATTCCAAATGATTAGTTTTCCAAGTCTATTAATGTCCACATTATTAATTTTCCAAATTCTTTTTTTTTTGGTTCAAATTTTGCAACTTAATTTGAAACCTGTTCCAACCAACCGATTAAAAAAATTAAAACTAAAATTTTGCATATTTATCATGTTCCGATGACAATACAACATACATGATGTATATGGTAACAACGAGCTGATCTGATGATGGAGACGGAAGGTGGACAACGGTACTCCTTTATTGGTAGCCCTGGAAAATAGTAGAGTGATCGTGTTAAGGCACATTTTGATTGCTCATAGCTTTGATTATTTGACTGTAAAAAAAAAGTTGAGTAAAAACGAATTAACTAGTCCTTGAAATATGTAAGTTAATTAGAACTACCCACTAATGAATTCTGAACCACAAAGTATGAAAGCGGCAGCGCGTCTTTTTTTCTATTTTGTGCCTGAATGTACTGAATAAAGAAAGTACCACAAGCAGTAATCAACTGCCCTTAATTTGCGTTACACTCCATCACATAATTAGAACTTCTCTTGTTTCAGGTTAACGTGCCACGTCTGACAGAGACAGAAGACCAACACACTCCCTGAAAACGCTTTATATGGAGCGAAACGGGTACAAACCACGTGATCCGTCACGTATTAAAAGTCACAAAAGCCGCGGATGTAGATAATACTGCCTAATCTGTGTTTGAACTTGCCTTTCATGATGCGTGATTGAGATAGTTCTTAGATTTATTGGAATAAGGTTGAGATTGTGGGGACGGTGCGTGGTCTGCGGGCGACTTGTGTAATGCAGCGAAAGCCGTGGAGACAACAACAAGTGCAACATATTGTGCTGGTCTGACGAATCCAGTCAGGTTAGTGTTTCTCATTTCTTATTAATAACAGGCCGTGATGTGTCCTGCACAAAGACACTTCTGTCTTCTCCCTATTGTATATTTACTTAATTTTTATAAAATAAAAATGTTTAATCTTATATAGATCTAGATGCGTCGTAAAACGTAATGACCACGTTTTCAGAAGTGTTTCTTTCAGTTTTTAATGTTCTTATATTTGCTGGGACTCTGCCCTGCTCTATGAACGGTCGTAATCCACCATGTTTGTTGGTGGTCAAACCATGAATGGTTCCATTCTTCTCGTCACAGATACCGTACAGCCTTAAGACGAATGTCTATAATCTGGTGCGTGTTGCCATTGATGACTTACTTATTGGACCTGAGACGTGGTCGCTAACTATTGGCCTCGCAGCGGGCTACGGAGAGAGCTATGCTTGGAGTTTCACTACGTGAAACCAAAACGAGGAGATCAGCAGAAGAACCAAGATCACCCACATAGCTCTACGAAGTTGAAGTGGCAATGGGGCAGGCCATATAACTCGCAGAACTGACAACCGTTGAGGAATAAAGGTTCTCGAGTGGCGACCATGGACCGGACGACGATGGACCAAATATATTTTAAAGGTTGCTGGAAGTCAATGGATTTAGGCGGCTCAACATCGGCCCGACTATGCCCAGCAGTGGACTATAGGCTGATGATGATGATGAATGGTTCCAGTTCATGCCAGTTTCCAACACCACTCACGATAATATTCCTGCAGTTTTTGTAAGTCACAAAGGCTCATTAGTGGATGCCTGGTTACGGGATTCTACATTTTCAACCATGGCAACTTATAGCGGCGCTTTTTAAGTAGGCGCGTCTGGATGTTTCTGCTATTCTTATGTTGATAGGGCAAATTATTGCATGCTATGAAATTTCATACAGGCGCCACAGACAAGCAGCCCAATTCTTGTACCTACTAAAAAGTGCCTAGAAATTTACCGACTGATGATGATGATGATTTTAGTGTTCTCTTTCACCTATGACGTCAGCGCGTGTAGTTATGTCAATACTCTGTAGTAAGTACTGGACGCACGCAGGCATGCGGACTAATTCCACAAAGATTCCTATTTGTTCGACTTATTAATTTCAACGTGCTAACTGCTTGATTCGTATAAGATGTCGTGTGTTGCTTTTTTATAGCTTTATATGAAAACAGCGCCTCCAATTTGGGAAATAACATGTAAACTCAGACGAAGAAACAGAAAAACGTTCCACGCTAAAAGTGAGGCACGCTATAGTATAGGTGATGAATTGGTCATACGAAGACGGGCACGCTAGCGAGTATCTACGCGCGTCGTATCTTTTGTTGAAAGGAAAATCTCAAAAAAATACCGTAGTATGCCTACAACAATCCCCGGGACGGACAGCAGCATCCACCTGAGTACTTAACACCAAACTGCGATCACCAATCCAAGCCAAGCGTGGTGATTAAGGCAAATGCCCCCATTGTCTTGTTCATGAGATTCATTGTTCATTGAGGTCTAAGAATATACCCCTTCGTCTCCTCCCGTGGATGTTGTAAAAGCTAACTAGCGGATTGCGACAGGTGGGCAATTTTACTGACGTTTAGACAAAAATCCACATTACATTCAAATATCACACCCCTGTACCTAAATACCTTGGGAACAAATATAGTCTCCGTATGCCTAAATGCTCTCATAGGAGCTTAGAAGAAGGTAGCTACAGCCAACCAGTGTAGCCACCTTAGGTAGCCACCAAGGGCCAACGGTTTCGTTCGGTGTTTATTTACCGCTTCGCTAGATGGCGCTATGTGATGCTGTTTTTCATGACAACTAACTTTTCATCTTAGAGCATTTATTGGAAAATGCTCTATGCTTATCATGGGCCAGATAAAAAGATGGATTTACAATCTGTATAAATTTTGTGATTATGAGTTACTTTATAATATTTATAGGCGCGGAAAAACCGATTAAAATTATGACGAGCACACGACACGTATCGAGGTCGGATCGTAAAATGCGAATGATCACTTTCAGAGAAGTGCGCATAAATCAAGTCGATGGCTGAAATAAAGTCCATAAATCCATTCAATAGCTTAACCTGAATATTTACGACACTAAAATAACTTAGGTCAAATAAGTTAACAAACGGTATAGGTAACAGAGCAAAAAAATACTACCAAGGTACTACCTTCTTTTTAAAGTAGTAGTTTAGAAAATTTGCCCAAATTAAATACCTACCTAAGATTATTCTTTCCAGCTAAGACTTAAAAAAGTGTAAATATTAATTATTCTGGCGTGTTATTATTCTGATATTTTTGATTGCTACAACGTTATTAAAATTAACATTTTTTACATTTCATCACACATTTGGACAATTTTATTGTCAAGAAAGTTATGGGCAATTTTTTTTGCCTTGTCTGTCCTGTCGCCATTATAATAAATGTGCGATAGTAAAGTTTTATTCGTTAACTACCCAAAACATATCAGTAGATCCCTACTGTTACTAGGTAATTGGTAATACTATCAGTTTATTATTAGGTACCAGGAACTTCTTGTGAAAGAGCTCGTCCGGGGAAGTACCTACTAACTACCATCGTACCTATTTCTGCCGCAAAGCAGTAGGTAGTGCTCACATTAGGTACTGTTTTCGGTTTTAAGGGTACGGGGTCCGGTGAAATTACAGGCACATGAGACTTTTTATCTTTATGTCTCAGGGTCGACAGCGCGCGTGTGATGACTCTGGTGTTGCAGGCGTTCATACTGCTAATACTTTCTATCAAGTGGGCCGTATGCTTGTTTGCTTGACTAGTAGTAAAAAAACATTATCCACGCTAAAAAAATTGCAATGAGTTAGAAGCATTTTTTTTAAATAATTTTCACACACCATTTTGGGAGAGAGAACAAACAGGCAAAAATATCAGGAATTTTATGAATGGTGAAGTTTTTAGGAGAAAGTGGCTGAAACTCGAAAAGGGCTCTCAGAGTCACGCTCGCACACAATGTTCGTTTTTGGTATGGTCCTCCCTCGGTCATACCCATGGGCCATGGGTTATACCTCAGAATTCAGTCCTTATTCTAAGGGTTATACCAGTCTTCCATGGTCATACCTACCATAATGGTTATACCATAACTTTTAATTTTTGACATTATGCTATTTTTGGAAGAATGCATAACTGATCGGTGGTCTAATAATTATTTGAATGGGTAAAAAAGTATGTTAAATTAGGATTGTCATACACGAGCCGACTAGTTTTTTAGGCAATCCACGTCTTTGGTGATTATTGTTGAAAGGCTAACTGCATGAACTTTCTTGCGAGTTTATTTTGATAGGGAAGAGATCTAATTGCAGAAGTTAATTTTTATTTCAGTAAAACAGCTATCATTTCGATTGTTTATGACATCATAAGGGTTTCTTAACGGCGCTTTAAGCGATGTACGGAAGTTGGTATTGCTTCTTGACTTGAGAATTTCGCTGCAGCGCTGTGAGATGGCAGTACGGATCGATGCTGTGATGCGCGCGCCGTCGGTGACGTCATAGTCACCGGGCGGGCCGATAGAATGATTTTGAAAGAAGTAGAACAACCATAGGCAAATAATGTTACGGCTTGTATTCATTATATCAATTACAATAAACTTAATTTTATTTAAACCCTATAAATGCCCGTTGTAAATTTAGTTTAACTTTTTTTGTTTTTTGTTATTTTTAACTAGTTTGTACGTGTACAATAAAGTATTTACAGACAGTCAATCAATCAATCAATGTCATAAACTTAGTTCTAATATGAGAATTAATTTACACTTGAGAGCTAAAGCTGCTCTATGTCTGAGAACATAAGTGGGTGGTTTATGCTTTTAAAAACATTTAATAAGTAATCTGATTTTGTTTTAATTTCAGGATTTATGGTTGGTTGGAATAGTAACCGTATATTATGATAAGAATGCGGCAGAAATCTTATCAGTTTATCAATTTAAAAATGTGCGTCAAACGAAAATTAGTGTGCGTCAGTAGGTGATAAGTAGTAGGTATATTTACTTTATGTACCTAATTTTTCTGTAAGCTATTTGTCAAGAACCTAGATTAATTACTTATTATAATTATTAGGTGTATATATTATAATTATACAAAATCTATATGTTACCTGCATTTAAGTGTCATTTTTAAGAGGCTGCGTTTTGTCCCGATGTAATCTATTTATCATATTATGCCTAGGTGAGACGTAATCAGGTTACTTATATTATATGTACTTACTTCAAAAATAAAATCATCCTTGTTTAATAATTTCTTGTTGTTGAGTATGTAATTAGGCATTTGTTTTAATTGAACTTTTATTTAGTTTAAGTATGTGACTTTGATGATATTTTTGTCAAGGTGTTGTTTATTTCATAAAACCTTAATAATTTTACCACTGTAATCCAAAACCGTTTTGTTAACAGATTACAGTTACAGTATCTAAATACAGTCAAAATTGATCAATACCTAAATATAGTTAGGCCAATGATCTTCAAGTTAGGCACATAAAATTGTTTGATAGACAGATTGACTATCCTTTGTTTAGTCTGTGTATTGTTTGAACTTTGGCTATTTTGGATGTGTTGTAGCAGTGTAATGTCAATAAGAAGCAGTTGTTGAGCAGAAAAATCGATTCTAATGATTGAATATCGGTCCTTAGAATAAAACCAACAGACATTTGAAGATAACTTTTATTCAAATAATTTTAAGAAATGTGAGCATAATGCTATGGCCGTTCGTTCTTATCACAGAAATATCTAGCGAAGACGTACATCTAGCTGACATAATTTTGACAGATCTAGATCAGAATGACGTCTACATTTCTATAACAATGATACAATCACTGCTCTTGTATTGTTTCATGTATTTTGGGATACATGAAGGTCCCACTGTTTTCTATCCACACGTTCACCTTGAACTGTTCGATTGTCTTCCTGTACAATAGGTATAAATCATGATGTCATTGCTGTCGATTTGATTAGCAGATTCGTTATAATGAATGGTATTTTCGATATGTGTCTTTCCTGATGTTGTTCGAATGAACCTGAGCAGAAATTATCTAGATATTAATACATTAAAAGATACCTGTTAGCTACTATTATAGGGATGTTTTAATCATTAGGTATAACATCACTTAAGCCCATATTCCAGAATCAGTTCTGACTTAAACTGAATTTAGAATCAAGCACAGATTTTTTATCAGATTTCCATAAAAAACTGTCACCAAATCTGGTTGAGTCTTGATTCACACTTTAGCATAGGTACACTCATTAACTAATAGGACTGAAGGAATCTATTTGTCTATCTTTAGGTCAATAGGTACCAAACCAACATCGTTATCTTATTCTGCGCACGTATTTAAGTATACACGGAAATGTTACAAAGAGGAGTTAAATGATTCAAAAAAAGACAATAAGTAGTACTTCAAAATAAATATTTATTTTTGCCACAAATAGGTAAATATTTATTCTGAAGTAATTATTTACCTGCTTTGAACGCATTTGACGCATAGCCTATTGTATTAAACTTGAGACACGTATTCGTAAGGCAACTCTTAAAACAGATAAAAAATGGTTTAACGATAGTCTGACATAACTAGGTAAGTAGGTACCTGTCAAGAGATCAGGGGTTACAATGTAAAATCAATTAATTGCCGATGTAATTATGTAAGTATTTACATCCAGTCCACAAATGTATTCCCCATGGAAGGCATTAATAGAACCATCCAGAATCCAGAATTATGTCCTAATGGGATAGTCAGAGGCAAGTCCAAACCATGTACCTATACATTTGACCTACATTTTTCTGGGTTACTATGAGCTATCATTACATATTGACAGGTTGAAAGCCCATTGGCACCCACGGAATAGGCTAATACTCTATTATGAGTGTATTTATCTAATTTTTTTTACAACTAATAATTAGAAACGGGATATTTACCATGATTTTTGAGCATTATTGATTCCCGATATATAAAATGCTCAAAAATCATGGTAAATATCCCGTTTCTAGTGATAATTATGTTAATAACCATGATAGTTTCAAAGGTTAAACAAATAAGTTGGTACATCCCTAGGTACCTGTTTAAGTAGGTACCTACTATGACTTCCATACCGTATGGATCTACCGCTATGACTTACGATGGTTGTGTTGACTCTGATTAAAATTCACCGGATCATTCCTAAACGGATCCTACAGTAACTATTCAATAGCGCTGGCATGGCGGGCGGCACGCTTAGTCGCCCCTGTTAGTTGTAGATAGTTTAAAAACCAAGAAAATAAAGAAATCACATCTCTTGCATTACCTCTACGGTTACACAAGTATTCATACCAACAAAATTTTCTTAAAACTTTTTATAATAAGCCACAAAAACACTTTCTTACGTAATTACTTGAAACAAACGCTAATCGCAAGACAGAGACAAACGAAACGATTGATACATTTGATAGGTAGGTAGGTTATCGTAGCCAAAAATATATTTTAAATGTAGAATGCCATGCCGCTATGCAATAATTGACCGACTGTACTAAATGTAAAAGCTTTACATAATAGCTCATACTAAAGACATCACATTTCTTTTGAAATCGATCGGTTAATACAAGCGCAGGGCTTGTCATTCACTGACGTCGTACCCGCGCGCGACCCGCCTAACGCATGCGCGTCTGGCTAACGTCTAAGCTATCCCATCCCATACGGATATACCTAGATGAGTGTTGGATCATACATATTTTCGTAGCGCACTAAGATCTTTTCATCTTGGTCGTATAACTATGCCGCCGGAATTCATGTTTGGAGCGGTTATCTCATTTTTGTCGCAACGCGATTAAGATAACACTGCCGTTATTTATATAATATTTAATCAATTTATGAGATAACAGGACAGCATAAATGAATAGAATACTAAATGAAAAGTAAACTGCGACAACTGGTCGCCCGTGGCAATTGTCGTACAGTTTAGTGTGTACGAGGCGTGTTGTCGTGAGGCGGCTGTCTCTTCGTGTGTAGCGAGCCTAGCGGGGCCAGTCAGCAGAGCGGACTCAGAACGCGCGGTCGCGCGGCGCGTTTCACGGTGCTTGTAGTTTTTTAGTTTGACAGTTGGCGCGTTTATCGTTTTATATAGTTATTTCACCTATTAGATATTTTTTGTGGAAATCATAGATTTTAAGTTAGTGTAAATCTGTGTTTTTCTGTTTCTAATATCAAGTGTTCAACTGGATTTGTGAATATTCCACACCGGGCGCCTGTGAGTTGAAAAGACGCACGCCCCGTGCTGTGTTGTGCTGAATTCTTGTGATTTCTCTTTGGGAATCTGCTTTGTTGGAGGTATTTACTCGCTCCTGGAACCGACAGAGGTATGTACAACTAAATATTTTTACTACTTTATCTCTTAGCAATACGAAATTACGAACCTTTTGCAAAAAAACAGTTTGTTCTGTGTCGTCAATTTCTCTCGCTATCCGATAAAACTGGTTTCAAAGTTCCAAATATAGCAAGCGGTCGTGTTGTAGCCTCAATTGAGTTTACTTGCGTTCACCTGTAGTTAGACACAGCGATTTTTCCTTGGTCCGGGCGAGGACTGGGTCGACGCAGCTGTGCGTACGTAATGGGTAAAAATAAATAGGTAGTGGGTACATACGAGACGTGCCGGCTTCGCTGAGGACAACGTATTATTAGAGCATTACAAGAAATGCTCGCAGTATTGGTTATGTTTATTAAGTAGGTAGTGAAAAGGTTCAAGGATCCTGCAAGTTAATTCAACTGACACTGCATTTTCAACCTTATGCTGTATGTAACATACTACATACAGTATGTATGCAAGGAGGTGCATGTACATTCCTCAGTATTCTATCCTAATCTTGAAGATTTCTAGTCAATATATATATTATATTGACTAGAAATCTACAAGATTAGGACAATGATAGATTACATCATTAGATATATCTAAATGAGATTCGTAAATATCATTGTTATAGCTTGAGATATACATTATTAGCTTATAGTCAACAGTTAGACAAATAAATTGACTAATACTAATTGATTCCATCCACACACAACACAACACTCGCAGAACTCACTTACAGTAGAGACACTTACAACCTCATTTATGACTGGTTAAAAATTTGATTAAATAGACAAATGAGACCCACTTTCTTACTTAAAAGAGATGTGATTGGTTCATGGTTGGATCTGTCTATAAAATTTAACCCTCTTATTCGTAATAAATTTTTAAACCTATTTTAGAATAGCTTTTGTTTTGTTCTCTCAACTTCTCTCTGATATCAAAACATGAAAAAAGCCATTTTAACTAAAATAGATTACGAATAAGGAGTTAAGTATAATTGTTTTTTACAAAACTCCACAGAAACACATAATTTGCAAAAAAGAGTACTCTTCTTACTCTTCTGTACTCTTTTTTAGTCTCTCTAGTAACACTTGCACATTTTGTTGTAAGGTTTAATCAAATGTTAACCACAAACCGAATGATGCAGTGTAAGAAAGCCCTCTTGATAGACTAACACCTTTTTATAGGTTGCAGGAAGTCAGGGGTTGGAGGCGGCTCGAGACCATTCGTTGTGGCATCCTAGGGGGGAAGTAGTACAATTTGTTATGGCTATTTATGCAATTACTAGTTTATAATAACGAGTTCTCGGTGGTTGTTTTGCTGTTTCCTTTGCTGAACAGCAGATAGCTTCCGAGTATCATGGCTGCTGTAACGACAGCAGCATTCTAAGGTGAGGCTGAAAAACAGCGTGGCTGAGCCCTCGTCCTTTTCTCTTACACTAACTTTTAAATTATATTTTACTTGTACCTTTATAACTAAGATTAGTGTAACTGAATAAATGCCCTTTTATTTTTTTTTAAATTCATGTTCTCATATGCCACGTTGGTGTTAACATTTATTACAACCAAGGTAGTGCCTAGTTGACTATATCTTGTTCAACAGCCAGTAGACGTCCACTGATGGATCGGTGTTAAGTACTTAGATGGATGCTACAGCCTATCCTCTGGTGTAATTCCTTTTACAACACCCAGAAGTGGGTGGTGAAGTCCTAATCTCAGGCTGAGACCACCTGACATTGATGTGTGAGGCCAAGTGTATTGATTAGTTTTGTCTGTTACTTTCCCCCACACTATCCCTATTAAAAAATACATTTATATATTTATAAAAATAGGTAAAGCCTGTCTTTCCGTCTGACTGTACATTTTTAGCTCAACTTCTACTAGGGTGGATTCAAATGCGGTCTTACTGCCGTGTAGGGTATTTATCTAGGCAATGGTCCTGTTCCAACGGTAATGGGGGGTTAAGAATCTAAAAAAAACCACCCAAATGCTTATGGGAGAATGTTGGGGGGTGTGTGTGTGTGTGTGTGTGTGTGTGTGTGTGTGTGTGTAGTGTAGGGCTCCATTTTTAAGTATAACATAACACACAACAGTCACATACATAGCCCTGACCCCACACTAGGATTCCCTGTGTCGTTGGTATCAGGAACTACGAGTACCATGGTACCAACAACACCCAGATCCGGAACAAATATTTGCAGATCATGCAAACATTTGTCCTGCAGCGGGAATCAAACCTAAAGTTCGTATATTTGAAACTCATTCTAGAACTCGCACACAAAATATGCAAGGATTTATCATGTCATTATTCATATTCTTATTTGTAAATCCTTTTTTTGACCAATTCTCATGGGTACGTCTGCAATTCTTTCACTTTTGTTAATCGCTTTGGGCACCCATAACACGGGCCTAGAGCCTAGTGTGGGGCTATAGTTTCTGTTATATTTATAGAAATTCATAATGTTACTCAATTTTTCCTTATTTGTTTAATGTATATTTCTGTACTGTACTGTATGTTCTGGTAATAAATGATTGATCTCTTATCACTATCTCATTCATGACTTGATATCAAATCAACTGCTTCCTTCTGTTAATCCCTTGGAAATCATTTGCAACCATTTTGCTGATACCTACCTATTTAGTCGCTCCATGACCCATGATATTCAATAATCGCAGTTCTTTTATAATCTTCTAATTCTAATTCTTAGTGGGGGTGTTAAGACCTGCACTGACGTCCCGTTGTGGGGTGTATTGTGCATTGTCCTCCTGTCCTTACCCTACCCCAGCCAGGCCAGCTCCTTAACGGAGCAGGACTTTGGGTTGGTGGCAACAACATTGAAGTGTGTCCGAAGGTGTCGATGATGGAGAGCAGGATAGAATATCCTGCTGTATATTAGATAATCTTCTAATATACCTACGTACCTATACTTATGGGAAATCACAACAAGTAAAAATCCTAATTCCACGTACCTACTTAAAATATTTTCCATAACTGCTAAACGATTGATGTATTAACATTAAACCATAAAAAAAATTTCCTTATTTTTAGTTATTACCGGAAGCATGATGTCAACTAGCATTAGTGTGCCTACTAAAGTGTTGTGTGATAAAGCTACTGATAAAAAATGGAAATAGAACTTAAGTTGTACATAATACAGCTTAGGTTGGCTTGACATCATTACTTCGAATTTTTGCATCTAATTATTATAATCATTGTCTCACTCCCTCCCGTAAAATTTTGATGTAGCTAAAGAGAGAGAAATAAACTGGCCCATTGCGTATGGAATCGCTTTTTTTTCGATTGGTCTAAAGATGCAGTTAACCTCAGATTGTCGATGCTGCTTACCAAGGGGACCGTCCATTAATCACGTGATGTTTTTTTTAAATTTTTACCCCCCCCCCCCCCCCTGGTGATACGTGGTGAGGTTTAAAACAACCCCCAACCAAAATCACGTATTTTTTAAATTAATTATTAATTAAGTAGTGTGACTTTGTTCATTGCCTGGCAACTGTGACTCAAGGGTCACACTACACGCCGCTTTTCGGTTTAGAAATCGCGCGTTTGACGAAAAACTAAGTACACATGATATCTTACAACAGACCCCCCACCCCCCCTTGTGATATTTCGAGCTTTTGGCGAGCGCAGAAGGCGTTCAACCGGTTAAAAGTTAGGTAACGAGCGCAAGGGCATCACTTAGGTACGGACCTCGGCTTGGACCGTTGCCAGATTGGGAGGGATGGGAGAAAATCGCTCCGTAACTTGCTTGCACCAGTTGTAGACTGTAGGTACTTAAGAGAATTGTCAACCCCGTACCCCGCCGGCGGGGTCGCTGTATCGCTTAAGTGTTTGCTCTGTCGTGATTGGATGACATCACCACCGCATTAGCGGCAGTGATTTCGTCATCAGTCTCTAAGAACATGTTTTGGTCTACGGAGGGATTGTATGGCAACAGTGTAAGGTTCCGTTTTCAAGTTATAGTTTTCTCTACGTAGGTAAAACTAAAAGTTTTCATCGCAAGATATCCAAGATAATTTTCACTGTTCTGCGCGCGCAATGTGGCCATTTATATTTTGGTGTGGTGATTGAGAGCTATTTTCTCACTTAATTTGATCAAAATATGAAATTGAGAGTTAGACGAGAACCTATTAGGAGATGCGCTAGCCAACTTGAGACCACTCCGCACCACGACAGGTCGAAATTCCTTGGATGGTATCGGCAGTGTCGGCTGTTACTAGGGAGTTTCGCAGGTTCAATCACCGCCCAGTAATTATTGAAATTTGTAAAATATTTTTTTGTGGTGTGTCTGGCCTAAGACCGGACTCTGTCAGCCTCCTCCCGTGGATGTCGTAAAAGCCGAATAAAGGATTACACCAGGGTATGTGCAGCAGCATCCATCTGAGTGTTCAACATCAATACTGCGTTTACCAATCCGCCTGCCAAGTATGGTGATTATGGCAAATCCCACTATTGCATTCTATGGGGGAGGCCTCTGCCAGCAGTGGACGTCTAAAGGTCGTTGAAGTGAAGGAAATAAAATATTAATATTTCCCATTAGTGTGCCATTACCACTGTAAACAAACTTACTTTTAAAGTTCGTCTCATCATACATAACGAATTATTAACCTGGTTACTGATATTGGTATGCTCTAATAACGCAGTGCGTAACAGCACTCATACATAAATCCTACCTGCACACATTCGGCAACGAAACGAATGTGCATGATAAGTACCTATTTATCTCTCATCATCAGATCGGTCACCTAATTAGTATATTTTTACCTGTTTCAACAAATTGTAAAGTCATTGACCAATGGCACCTTCCGTTGACACTTCAAAAATAAAACAACAAATAAATTGTCGACCTCTGCGACGCGGTGGGCTAGTAGCCAGCTAGATGCGAGAGGTGCTGGTTCGATTCCCGGTGCGGGACAAACGTTTGTATGATCTGCAAATATTTGTTCCGGGTCTGGGTGTTATGGTACCATGGTACTCGTAGTTCCTGATACCCGCGTCACAGAATCGTCAGATCAGGGCTATGTATGTGACTGGTGGGTGTTAGCATGTCGAAAGATACACTGCGTCTTCCGAACCGCGGGCGCTTATCGACTACATTTATCCAGTAGTTGTATATGGCATGTCCATTGCCACTTAAATTTGCTGATTCTGAGAGCTCGGTTCTTCTACGGAATTCCGGGTACTTAGTTCTCGTTAGTTATTTTATTACAATAAGCAAATTACATTGGGTTACTCTGTATTGATATTTCGCTTGGCCATCTGCCAGCATAACAGATTAAATAATAGTAACTTAGTTACCGAAGTTTCACTCGATTGGCGGATCTAAAACCGAATGTATGTATAAACCTGAGGCACGCACACGAGCGATAATATAACTTAAATACAGTCAGAGACAGCTGATTTTAATTTGACAAAAAAAACCTGGTTTTGTATTTTGACAACTTTTTAGGGGAGTAGTTGATATCATCAAGCCTTTCAATACCAAACTCATTATATGGATATGAATTTAATATTTTTTGAAGGGTGGAAAATTGCGTTTCTTTGCCGCCATATTGAATTTAGTGTGACGTCATATTATGACACGCGGAACCTCAAGACACTTCATAATGATACCTCATTTGTCAAAATCCGTCGAGTAGTTTCGGAGCTACGAGGGAACATATACATCATCATCATCATCCTGTAGAAATCCATTGCTAGGCATAGGCCTCTACACTGGAATGCCACGTCCAACGGTCTTGAGCCGCCTCCATCCACCGACTTCCTGCTACGTTTATAATGTTCTCAATAATTCATGTAGGTTCTCGAGTGGAGACCTCAAACCGGACGACGTGGTAGAGGAAGGCCCTCCATTCGATGGAAATACATACACATAGATTGCTAAAATCATAACCCTCTTTTTGCTTTGCTGTAGTCGGGTAATTAACCAACTTATGTTGTATAGGCTGATGATGAGAGTCGGGTAATTAGACAATCATTAACGCCTTCTGGACACCCTAATTTGACGATTTATGATTTTCTCGCGCATTGAATACATATATGATCGCTATATTGAAGTAATTCGGCACACTAGAGTCCATTTTGCATTGTCAGTCGATTTGAAGTGACACAGGCCAGCCAGCATAAGCTGGTTTTGCAGTCATATTTTAGTATCCATTCAATAGGTACTATAAATATTTTCTATCTTATTCATAAAAGGCTGGAGGCGTACCGACATGACTGTTGCCCCCATTTCGCGGGGATAATAAAACAAAATGTCTTTAGGGTTGCCACCACCAGTCGCTCTCGTAAATGGAAAGATTGATTCCGCATCAACCTTTTACATAAGTTTCGAAGGCATCTCGAATTAAAATAACCTACTTATAGGAAAAATTCCGCCTATTTACCACTCCCTACCAAACATGATTGTCGATCCCTATAAAAAACATGTGTTGATTGGAAAAATGTTTATTTTTGAAAAGTTTTCACGCAATTGCTGACTTTCTGAAATAGGGTTCGTGCCGCTTTTACAATCACACTATACACTTACATTTCTCATCAAAAAAATCGAAACACTTCTCAAGTTTGTGTTTAATAGATTACTAGAAAAGTGTTGTTGCCAACGGCTTTTTTTTCTCACATAACAGTAGGTAGTACAAGGTTACGAACTGCCAGCAAATATAATGCTGGCTTTTCTTAAAGAAAATTCTCTTATTTGGTTATTTGTCGCCAGAAAGAAAATCTGTAGTGTTTCGTTTTGTTTTTGAGAAGTGTTAAAAATGTAAAATTTGGAATGGAGATACCTTATCCCTGGATTAACACATAGGCTACTTTTCACCATCATCCATTTTCATCATTGTTCACACGGGTAAAACCACGGGGCGCAGCTAGTTATATAAATAAATATGACATAAATTGTATGCTTAGTGTAGTACATTTTGATAATGCCATCTAATTCTATTGGTTTAATTCAGTTTGTGTTTCGTGAGCTAGATATTTGCACACCTAGTAGAAACTGGTAAAAATATGCAAAAACTAGGTATTTATAAACCTTAGTATCTTTGTAATATACCATACTAGCTGCGCCCCACGGTTTCACCCGTGTGAACAATGATGAAAATGGATGATGATGATGATGATGATGCAAAGTAGCCTTTGTGTGAATCCAGGGTATAAGGTATCTCCATTCCAAATTTCACTCAAATCCGTTACAGCCGTTTTATCGTGAAGAAGTAACAAACATATTCACGAACTTCGCATTTATAATATTAGTGTGATTTTTATGCAAATAAATATATTGAAGCTATTTTTAAACAATTTAAAATGCAACTTCAGCATGAAGGTAGTTTCATATTTCTGTCGCTAAGCAGTATGGCAGAACGCTCGCATTGGTGAGTTACAGTTTGAAAGGAAAGAGTTTTGGTCAAATTGCGGGCATTATAAGACTTTTCATCTGTATCTCTTACAGTGGTGGATGCAGAATAATACCACTGCTACGTAGATGTAATTCCATTGTTCCTCGGCGGACGTGACATTGACTTTGCGTGTCCGGCTTAACTATATACCTCTCCGTCTCCTCCCGTGGATGTCATAAAAGCCGTCTTAAGGGATTACACCAGGGGACGAGCAGCAGCATACACCTAAGTAATCATTATCACCAGCCTGTTTACGTTCACTGCTAAATGAGGCCTTCTCCATTGAATACAATGGGAGGATTTGCCAAAATCACCACGCTTGGCAAGCGTATTGGTGATCGCAGTTTGGTGTTAAGTACTCGGATGGATGCTGCTGCCCATCCCCTGGTGTGATGCCTTATTAAGGCTTTTAATACATCCACGGGAGGAGGAGGGGGGGGGGTCTATTCTTAGGCCGGACACACCATGGCACCTTAGTATTAAACACCAATACTGCGATCAGCAAACCGCCTACCAACCGTGGTGATTATGGCAAATCCCCCATTGCATTCTAAGAAGGTCTCGTCCAGCAGTGGACGTCTAAAGGCTGCTGATGATGATGATGAGGTGGATACGACCTACAAGGTTCCGCAGTTGAGATGGATAGTATTTATATTATTCATAAATTGAAAGCAGTGCAAACCCTAAGACCAGATTTCAACGTGAATAACATTTGTCTGGAGAAATTTGGCCTTGCTCTGCTATGTTATGTACAGTACAATACTCGTAAAATTGGGAAAATGTGACTAGATAGAAGGGGGGAGATGACCTTTCTCTGGAAGGAAATAGGTCATTGACGACCACTTCTTTGTATGTTTTAGTATGAATTTAATATGGCGATCTTTAATACATGACACAGAAACTCCTTCAGAACTTAAAAACCACCGAAACGATTTTGACAAATGACGTATCAATAGATTCATCTACAATGGGGTGGGTCTTGGATTTAAAGATATTTAAAAAACTGTGTTGTTGGGCTTGTTTGCTTGCCCAGTAGAATAAAAAAAAAGATGTTAATAATTAAACATTAACCCTCTTTTTCATAATAATTTTTATTTAAACCAATTTTAGATAAAATAGCTTTTGTTTTGTTCTCTCTGATGTAAAGCGGTATACGTCGAAACAAGACGAGAGCTATTTGAACTAAAATAGGTTTAACAAATGATTATGAAGAAGGGGGTTAATCTCAAAGGGCAAACAAAAATGATGGAATCTAACAAAACAAATCGATTACCTATCGATAGTTTCAAAGGCAGATGCTCACAATCGTGTATTTAAAGCTTGAGATCGCGCCACTCGTCTCTGAAGCGTCACAGGCGCGTGCGTCACTCACAACGCGAATAGAAACCGGTGACCCTCGTTCGCCACAGGTGACGCCAGCGTTGCTGTGCGTGACGGACTCTTTTTCTATACAACAGCTTCTCTCCTTGTTCGATAGACACCAAGCAGGTGTATCCTAGCAATAAGAAGAATCATTATCAAAATAGCCATGTTTCTTGCCCTGATACTTTTAGGTTTGGTTACGTTGGAACAGTAGTAAATTCATCTAGTTTTTAACATGCTACTTGGCAAGCAAACTAGCATACGGCCCACCTGATGGAAAGTATAGTTACCGTAGCCTATGGACGTCTGCAACACCAGAGGCATCACACGCGCGCTGCCGACCCTGAGACAAAAGATGAAAATTCTCATGTGTCTGTAATTTCACCGTACTCTTCAAACCGTAACACAGCAATGCGAGCACTAGCTTGGCGGCGGTATAGGTACGGTGGTAGTATTTCCCCGGACTAACTCTTCTTGTTTTCTTCTTAGTTTCCTAACTGATCCTTCTGATTGCAATGAATTAAACTTTATTGAATTAGACTTTGGATGAACTTTACTTGCTCCTAGCTTTAAAAAACCCTGTTATTGCTAAAATATGCCTCCCCTAAGGAGTGCTAGGTAAGCCTGATTTCCGATTCAGCTCATTTTTTCTACAGCTATTGCCAGGCGCGCGTAGATGTCTTACATGCCTTCACATGTTCCAGTAAAGCAATGCTTCCTCCTACAGTTCTTGGATGAAAGCTTGTAAATCCTAAGTGATACAGTATTTAATTTAGTAATAAGCTTGATCACAACCACGCAAAATAACACAAGTTTTCTGGATGTCGTAAGAATTCCCAAACCACTGTGCCAACAAGGATAGTGTCCTTGTATGTTCGATCTTCCTACGTCTAAAACCCACTCAGTACACTGACTTACTCTCTGAGATCGCAGTTATGTAATAGCGGCAACGTTTCTATGAATTGAAACTGAGATTATTGCCCGAACTTGGATAAAAAGTCCTACCAAATCCCCAAAATGGACAGGAATATATGACTGTTTCCGTCAACCATTTAAATGGATTTAGGCATACCCTGCGCAGCCATCAGGAGGGACTATGACAAATGACGTCTCTCATCCGAAAACACATAAAACGGTTCGCGAGAAACGTCCCGAATTTACTATTTATCACCCTAAAGGGCGGTTTGTTTTCGCTGTACCATTTGTGTGTATTCAATCTTGAGGACGTATGAATGAATAGTAATAGAAAAAGACCTTGGAAGGTCATGGATGTAAAGACAGACAAGATTAGAATAACCAATCACCAATACAGACTCTTGGAAGAATAATCTCGTCTGTGAAACAAAATTTTACTGCAAGCTATCGGCGATTGTGCGAGGTCTTGTGATTTTCGAAGATTGGTCCTTCGAGCCGGATTTGAAACGTTGATTTAGTTTATGAAAATGAAATGTTTGGTTGCACTAAATATTTCTACAGATTATTATCCCCATCGTCTGCCACGGCTTTACTTCGGTTCGGTGGAATCTGTCATTGGCGCTGGTCCTCGTAATTTCAATTTACTTCGAAATTGTAACTTGTCAATCCAGTCGGCTTTCGGTGCCAATTTTGTTAGGGATAACAAAGCCGAAATAAAAGGATTTTACGAATGAAAAGATTCCACCAGATATTTATATAACGCTATAAGAATTTCTCATAGCAATAGAAGTGGACAATAATAGATCAAATGTCATAGTCAGCACCCAGTTATCGTCTAGATAATTCTCAAGCGGCTGCGAGATGTCACTCTTATCGCGTCAGTATTGTTGTTGGTCAATTGATGAGGGTCAGGGGTCGGAGCGACTGACATCATCACAGACATCATCACTAAAGGTGGGTGTTGAATCGACCTCGACAATTAAAAAGGTCAACGTCCACTAAATTGGATATAATGACAAAACTAGAATTTAGAGTTCCCTCTGGAATTTTGTTAACTACCAATTTTAATTAGTTACCTAAAAAGTATATATGACAGAATTGAGCGCATGATGTTAAAGCCTTCCACATTGATTACATACTCCCGGCAACGAGCCAAATGCTATGCTCTAGATATGTGTAAGCAGGCTTTTCTTATGACGAAGTACCGTTACGTTTTAGGGTTAAACTTATTCAGCTATTCTGCCTTTTATATGCTCAGTTTAGGTTGTTGTGAATACTTGCTAACGCGGTATGGTTTAATTTCATTCTGTGTGAGTAATCTAGGTAACTAATTGTACGTAATGGGAGACATTTAGTAAACTTGGAGAACAGCTGCTTGGGGTTCTCAGATATCATCTCATTTAGTAAGCAAATGACGCCACCGCTTATTGGTTGTAGTTTTTATTGTAAGCACTAAATATAAGGTGTGCTACTGGCAAATCACTAATATCCGTTTTTTAACCGTCTTCAAAAAAAGGAGGAGGTTCTCAATTCGGTTGTATATTTTTTTGTTTTATATCTCCGTCGTTTATAAATAGATTTTTGGAAAATTCATTTTTTATTTGAACAGATATACTTCCAGATTGGTCCCATTTTTTTCAGAATCCAGTTCTGATGATGGAATCCATGAGGAATCCATGAGGAATCAAATATTGTAGGCATACATATAGCGATTTTGATATTTTCAGCAACAAATCAAGCATTTGCATTCAGAAACCCAGAAATTCAGAATTCAGAAAATCATAACCCTTTCACCGCTATGCTTTTTTTATCCAGATATTTAGTCGAATACAATGGCGGATGTCGGTTTTTTAAATGAAAAGTTATTTAGTATTGACTTTAATGCATTTGACCTGAGATGGTCGATGCTGCGTTACCAAGCTTTTGGCGAGCGCAGAAAGCGCTTTTACCCTGCTGTGGATATATAAAGGTCTCTCTGCTCGTGCCATTCGCCATGGTACTGGGCCGTATCCATTTGCTGACCATGTTATCGACTTATCGACATTGTACAAACAATCACTCGTCATTATTTAGTCTATGACTGCTAAACGATAATCTCTTGTAGTACACACAAATTTATACAAATATTATTTCTTGTCTGACATCTCACTCACACCCATGCAATTTAAGAGGAGGTAACTGGTAGCTAGCAAATGGGTGCTTACGCCCTTTTGCACGCAAACGAAGTTTACTTCTTATTGGGCTAATAATTCTTCAAACTCCATGAAACTTTACTTAACTTACTTATCTTAAAAAAATAATTAGGTAGTTACAAAATAATAAATTAAAAAAAAACAATTTTTAATCTGACGCGCCACATGTCTAGATATTAGTGTACTGAGGCCCAATTCACTAACTAAAAAATAGTTGAAATAGAGTTCGGATCATGTTTCGATCTTGTGTCGATGTCTTAAATGTCAGAAATGGTATTCTCCTGACATAAAATACAACACTGTAATGTGATTATATCGAAATGTGACCGAAACTTGAACGATTCAAAGTTTTTTCGTTAATTTTAGCATAAGTAGTTGGAGTCTCTCTTTACTCTTTCCAATTATATATATAACTATCCTACTCTAATGGTGGTCACCATGAATTGATAGTAGACTAAATTTTTATTTATGAGGTACCAGAATTTCAACTTTCAGTCAATTTACAATTCAGTCTCGATTCGGTTAACTGTCAGTGTAGTTTTAAAATAACTTAGAGTATTGGGCCTCTGATTATGTGTACAAAATTTCATGGAGTTTGATGAAATAATAGTCACCGGTAAGCGCCCTACAGGTAATCTTCTCTTAAGACGCGAAACACAAACCAAGCTACATAAAACATAGAACACGTCCAATCCTCTATCAATACAGCCAGAATTAGCACAGTTTGTGTATGTGTATAAATTTTGATGTACTGTTTAGACTCCGGTATCTGCGAACCGGTTCGTGTAGGTTGGTTGAGTCACCGACAAAGATGGCGGTGGAACAATAAGTAATTATCGAACTCAGTATCACAAAATATATAGGTACAGAAGGCCAGCTCAACAACAAGCGATAAGAGACGCATGCACACATAGACGCGTACCCACGTCGAACTCTTATTATATTTATCTTTTTTAGTTTTATTGGTTATAGTTACCTACCTTTTTGTAAGCCCAGGATGACTGGTAGATAATGCTATTAGAATTAAGTCCTCCTAGCACTAATGTTTTGTGTGAAAGTTTAAATAAATAAACTCTCGACTGGCGTTCGACCGAGTTCTACCGAGATCGTCGTTGGGTTCGCGTCTATGTGTGCATGCGCCTGTTACCGCTTGTTGTACTGAGCTGGCCTTCTGTACCTAAATATTTTGTGTCAGTATACCCGGCACTGTTGACCGTGCTTTTTGTTAACGTTTTTTGGAGTTATAAAAAGCTTGTTTGGATTGGATTTTTGAGCCATTAAATTGTTAGGGCAGCGTTCAGATGTTCGGTAATACCTGCTACCAGTCTACATGAACGCATGTTTTTTGTGACATTATCATTATAAAGTCCATCTAGGACGCGCCCTACGTGACATTAAAATGCGGCCGTCACCCTGAGACGTAAAGATGAAATGTCTCATGTGCCTGTAATTTCACCGGCACACATACCCTTCAAACCGGAACACAGTAATCGCTACTAAGCTAAGTAAAGCTTGGTGGCAGAAGTAGGTATGGTAGTACATCCACGGATGAACTCTTTAAAAAAAAAATTACTATCAACAAAAAAAACATTGTCATGAGTTCATCGAGTTGGAGACTGTCTCAAGCTCAATGCTTGGCATAGAAATACACTAAATATTCCCAAATAGGGTGCCATAAATTTGCAAGATAATAATTGAGCCTGAAACGATGTGCTATGGAAGTTTAACGTTGTCGCGTTTTTATTATGAATTACGTTTAGCTAGTCATGACTATATCTTCGTCATAGTCATCATCTGTGAATCAATCTCATAGTGACTAATATACTATTATGTTGATTATCTCACCATTTTGTATCATAGTTCCTACTTCCGTTGTGAGACCAACTAGTAAGTCAACTATGAATCCTTGTATTTTCTAAAAATATTTCAATGCTTGAAAGTGTTGGATCTCTCTTTCTATGCTCCTGAAAATACCAGGACACAAAACGAGGTTGAGATACATTGGTACACACACAGGCGCTAATTTGTCCTCCCCACACGTGGTAAAAATCATTTCTGCAATGGTTATGGTTTCGTCTTGTATCTTTACAAGCTTCTAGCATCTTGCCAGCATGGACGATGCCCTAAAAATCTGTATGAAGTCTTCGCATTCGCGTTCACACGCCTTAAAATGTTGTATGAACTAATTGTAAAGGTATTTAGTAAGGGCGCTTGCACACGCTGGTCCACCGATTGGGTTAATAGTTGGGCCAGCTTTGGTGATACCGTGTATACATTGGCCCAACTACTGGACCAGTGGCTGGGCCAAACTTTTTCCAAGGTAAAAACACCGCTGCTCATAATTATAACTATGAGCAAAGAAATTGAGGCAAAGAATAGTATAGTATTACTACAGTATTACTATAGTCGACGCACGCCCGCGAACGGAGGCCGTAGTCTGAGTTTTTGTAAGAAATTGACACGGATGTATGGTGTATTAGTGTAACACGGACTTTTGTATGGAAATGGAGGTTCACAATGTGTACGCTAGGTGTCGGTCATCAGTATCTCCATAAAAAAACCGTGTTACACTACACGATACATCCGTTTCAATTGTTTGTTAATTACTTAGACCAAGGTTCTGGGCGATTGGCCAACGTGTGTAACGCACTTGGCGTATTGGCGCCAAGATCCATTGATGTGTGGACGAAAAACCGACACGGCACAGCTGGTGCACCAGCGTTGGTCGCCAAGCACACCTTGTAGCTAGCCAGCTAGCTGGCCCAGCATGTACAAGGCCCTTAACCGTGTGCTAAGCACCATGTAATAGTAGTTACGTTCAGCCTACGTGGTCTCAGAGCCTAGGAGGTCCGCGCGGTCGAGGTCATCCGGCATTACATCACCGCCCGTTTCTTATATTTGTCATACGTCAGATTTACAACCAATTTGGTTTATTACTCTGAGTCGACGTTTAATATCGTTTCATCTTATAATACCTACATAGTGTACGTAGACAGTCTTGGAAAATTGGGATGGATTATGCCAAGGAAGTAATATTTTTCGTTCTATGACAAGAATTTAGACGCCTTATTTAGAGTCCCAGGATGAACTTGCCGAGATGATGTGTCAAGCCTACGAATAGACCCCTCATCTGCCGTGGATGTCGTAAAAACTGACTCAGGGATTACACTAGGGGATGGGCAGCAGCATCCATCTGAGTACTCAACATGAATACATTCAAAACATTCCCCCCATTGTATTTTATGGGACAGGCCTCGTCTAGTTGTGGACGCCTAAAGGCTGCTGATATATTATGTTATGGATGAACATGAGTAAATCTAGCACAGAACCATTCTGAATGGTAAGACCACTCTTCCTGGGTTTCTCTTAGGATCCAGAAGAGCAGCTGTGTTGGTTTAATTAAGTACTCAGATTGCGTCTTCGTGCTATTTGGGATACTAGTTTATATTTATGCCACACTGTTGGTGTACATTTAGCCTCTTGTACAAAAAGCATTAGCTACGGCTCGTCATAGCTTTTAAAACCGCTCCAATTCAAAGTTCAAAGCGCTCTGAATCAATCTCTGAACAAACAGTCGCAGCGCAGGTAGTGAAAAATAAACATTCCAGTTTAACCCACTTCAGGCTTTTACCGTATTGCCTGTACAAATTCCTGTCGTTCCAATTCTAAGGCTGTATGTGGACCAGAGGCCTTACCATGAGCTCTTATAGCGATTCAGTACAAAATATCGGTTCTGTGATGTTTATGCAGCTATATTTAAAGGCACAGTAGCAGAAGGTCTATAGACTTCTGCGATTAAAGTTATTCAATGATTACGGATGTCAACGACGAACCGATATTTTGTACTGAATAGTTTTTGAACTGAATCGCTATAACAGCTCATGGTACGCCTCAGAGCGCAGCGTAGCTGTGTTTTAAGTCATACAATCTCTTCACCACCCATGTTCGGTGGAAAACTTGTGGCGAAGCGGACATTTTATTCTGCTCTTCTCCATGCATTGCTAATAAACCCTCTACACTCCACTTCGCCATAATGTAGTGTCATTGTCTATTATTTTATTTTATTCGCCCTAGAAACAAACGGCTTGGCGACGCTATTGTTTCAAAGTATTGCCGTATACTATTGCATTAGTGTTCTATTTATCGGCGAACCCTTTGATAAAACAATGCTTGGAAACGCTTCAGCGGCTTCAGAATCGCTGACTAGACGTTCAAAGGGATTAAGAAAATTGCTGTGTATTGCATACTGGCTGTTGCCAACGATTTCCTCGATATACCATTGTAAAAACATCAAACATACGTTCCAAGTTTTTAGCAAATGACCCCATTTATTATTAATCAAATTAATAATGCCGCCACTGCGATACGATAATTTTGTCGATAAATTATTTCACGATAACGCGAAATTGTTACTATACCGATGCCGTATATCAAGTTATCAACATCGCATTCATTAATACATTCTATATACAATTTTGGTTGTATGAAAGTAAGTACCAACTTAATAGATTATGTATAGGTGTATACTCTGATCATGTGTGCAAAATTTCATGAAGTTTGATGAATAATATCCAAAATAGACGCAATCTTCGTTCGCGTACAAAAGGGCCTAAGCGCTCTACCGGTACCTAATCTCTTAGAGCTTAATTTAGTTTCGGCTCTTGCGCAATGAAGTCATTCCATTCATGTTCGTTATGTAAATGGATGCTTTCAAGGTTCATTTACTCGTAAGACGATCGAAGTAAATGGAGTCGATGCAAGAAACTTTACCTTGGTTGGGATCTGCAAGAAGTGTGCAAATTAACTTTCTGCAACCTTTCTAGTCTCAATGCCACTGTTAGTTTTAATTGCTTTAGTTATACGATTTTCACAAATCACAGCTTTTGGAAGTAAATTTTATTATTTCATCATCATCAGCAGCTTTTAGACGTCCACTGCTGGACGAGGCCTCCCCCATAACTACAATGGGGGGTATTGCCATAATCACCACGCATGGCAGGCGGATTGGTGATCGCAGTATTCATATTGAGTACTCAGGTGGATGCTGCTGCCCATCCCCTTGTGTAATCCTTTAGTCGGCTTTTAAGACATTCACGGGGGCAGATTCTATTCTATTACGGACACACCACTGCACATATAATTTATTTACTTTTAATAAAACCAGAGACAAGTAAATATATTATTTACTTGTCTCTGATAAAACGGACTGACCAATAACAGAGTTAAGGTCACTGACATAGCTCTCAGGATTAGCAAATTGAATTGGCAATGTGGTGGTGATTGGTTCCCGTTACGTCCGATACGCGTCATATACCTCGCAGAACTAACAACCGTCCGGGGAATAAAGATTCTCGAGTGGCGATCACAAACCGGACGCGACGCGATAGAGGAAGGCCCGCCACTCGATGGACTAAAGACGTTATAAACGTCGCAGGAAGTCGGTGGATGGAGGCGGATCAAGACCATTCGTGGCATTTTAGGGGGGAGGCCTATGTCCAGCAGATATAGATATATATAGAAAACACTATTGTTAACCACATTCAAAATAAAAAGATTAAAATAATCATAATATTATAGTAAAATTGCGAGAATACTGCCAATTGTCTCTTCCAGACAACCTTGGAATAATAATAATAATAATGCTGGCCATTTCACACAACATTATCAAGCCCCAAGCTAAGCAGAGCTTGTGTTATGGGTACTAGATAACTGATAACCGTAAGGCGGTGGTGTAAAATCAATTAAAGTATATATATATGCATACATACGATGCACATAATAATATATAAATAATATGTAAAATAAGCACTCATAAAATAAATCAGCAAAATAGGTATTATAGTTATATATTATAGTTGGTGATGATGGTGTTTATGCTCTTTTTTCCAACAGGTAAATGCAAATAAAAGTTACCATAACAAATTTAAAAAGGAATGAATGAAAACTTGACGCTTCCATAAATACAAGCTTCCTCAAAAGTTGAACGGAATCCCTCTCAAGTTGTATAATATTAAAAAACGAGATTCCTTTACAGAGAAATAATACAGTTCGGTGTCGTGGTCTCGCATCCTGAAACTTGACCCGGGGATGCAATTACTAGATGAATGTAATGAAAAGCCGTCTGGGCGAATGCAAAGAATAATAAATATCACTGCGAGCGAACGAAAGCATAAAATACTCGTAACAATGAAAGGTTCAGTTAGACTGGAACGAAAACGTTTCACCTAGTTTATAGACTAGTAGCATTTGCTCGTGACTCCGCCCTCGTGGAACCTCAAATTATAAATTACTAGCTGGTGCCCGCGACTTCGTCTGCGCAGGATTAGTATTTCGAGTAGCTTATATTAGCGTGGCGTAGAAAAGAATATAACCTATATAAATATATATAATGTGGCGGGCTTTTTTGTAGGACTATTTGAGATAAACATTTCTATCATACATTACATATGTGTAACTCTAGCGGTTTTGGCAGCGCACGCCAGAATAGCTCGCAGATGATAGATTTTTTCCTACTTACTTGACACTTATCGTCATATTATGGACAATTCACACAATATCTTTATAAATTGTAGCCTATGTGTTATTCTGATGTATAAGCTATATTATTGTAAAGTTTCATTAAAATCCATTCAGTAGTTTTTACGTGAAAGAGTAATAAACATCATTCTATCCATACTTACAAACTTTCGCGTTTTTAATGTTAGTAGGATAGGATAGGATTAGTAAGATTCAAAACTATCCTGATTGCAATGAGAGGTTATCACGACCGTTTCAAATCATGCTTTCAGCGTTGAAAATAGATGGCGCTTCTCTGTACTTAGCTGTCAAGTGTCAAAATAAAGTGAAATGTCAACATCAACAACATAATTTTCGTTTCGTGGTATTTATTTTTGCCTACTTCTAAAAGCACCACGAAATCACAAGCGCACTCTCAAAACGCAAACAGAATATCATGACTAATAGCCACAGACTAGATAGCTGGTTAGTGGTTAGCTTACGTACGCATGCACCACAAATAATACATTTGACAATCTTGACAGCTAGAGTTGAGTCAGCGCCATCTATCGAACCAATTTAAACTACTTTTTTTTTAAATCAAATGTGAAAAGCCCTCATTAATAAAATACTAGCTTTCACATATGAATACCATATCGGCTATAATTTATAAAAGAGGTTCCACGCGAGCGGAGCCGCTAGCAAATGCTAATATACTCATGTCCACTATTCCATCTGAAACTGTAAGCTGTCTAGCTGGGCTCCAGAGCAAGTTATTTGAGCCTTTTATTCGTTGAAAAAGCGTCGGTAAACATTTCTAAAGCGTTCGCAGCAAACAGTCCGCTTGTCCAAACACTAGTCAACGAAGTCGCGAGCCAACAAAAATTTGGACGATAACATGAGATTCATGGGTTACGGTGTCGTAATGGCTGGTGATTTTACATCACAGATAAATAAAATAGCTGGCAAACTGCAGAACGGCTTCACTGTTCGAATGAAGGGTATTTTGTGACCGAGGACTCTAAGAGTCTGTATTTAGCAAACAATTGACAAACACATACGACGTTAATGTAACACGTAAACTTTGCGAACCTCAATTTTCATACAAAAAAACCGTGTTACGCTACACCTGTGTTAATTGCTTGATAAAACTCGGACTTCGGTCTGTGAGGGCCTAGTCTAAAGTTTTGCAGCAACCAACGTAATGACGACCGTCCATGTATAACTAACTAGCCATAAATCTGTGCCATTACTGCCGTGGTGCGTCCGGCCTAGAATAGACCCGTCCTTCTCCCGTGGATGTCGGAAAAGCTCACTAAGGGATTACACCAGGGTATGGGCACCAGCTTCTAACTGAGTACTCTACACCAATACTGCGATCACTAATCCGCCTGCCAAGCGTGGTGATTTTGGCAAATCCAAATCCCTTATTCTTTGAGAGAGGCATCGTCCAGCAGTGGACGTCTTATCCCGAATTTCAGGCATCTATGTTTGCGTTGGTTTTTCCAAGAGTACAATAGCATGCACTTTTAGTGTATAGATCACGTGCACGTGTTGTTTAAAGGCATGCCTGGCAGAGATCGCTGTTAGCGATAACAACGCCCATTGTGTCGTATTTCCGTCCGGTCATCATTACAAAGTTTTCTATCTATTTATTATTCCTGATTTTTAAAAACCATATCCTCACTAGCAATACGCTTATTTGCGTATGTAGTGGTGGAAGGTTATGCCAACTGTTCTCGTTGCACTGTAAACGGTGGTTGTAACTGTACAGCGATTAAACACTTCCGGTGGTCTTGGAGGATATATTTACGAGATCGCTGGAAAAAGCTTTAATTTCACTTTGTTACGACCATTGTATTTTTTAACGTTTCCGTGAGATCTAAATCCGTTGAATTGTTTAAGAATCGACACCAACTTTGTCTCTTCTAATGTCTCTCTTTGACTTTAGACTGGAGCTCTTCGAGGAACTAACATTTCAAAAGTTTAATAGCCCTGTAAATGTACATTTGATCTTAAGGAATGGCATCTTTCATATTAACTTCGGGCTTTGTGCTTTGATCACATACACAGTTACTGCTAAACTACAAACTAGGTACAATGTTGGCACTGCCTATATCTTTACGATTTTCTCTGTGGCATTTACCAATTAAACATTGTAATTTTTTTCGCAAATTTGGTATAAATTGATCCATTAAGCCACTCCTGAGAAAAAGGTTCTTGATAGACAGACAGACAAGCAGGAAAGTGATCCTATAGGATCTTGTTTTTTCCTGTTGTAGTACGGAACCCTAAAAATACTTTGCTCTAGAGATACTTTTACGCCTCGAATTGATTACAAACAATTGCAAAAAAATTATTAGCTCTTGAATTAAATTGGTTGGTATGATTTAATGTTTTAATAAAAAACACTGAAAAGGTATGCCAGTGGTTTGGACAGACACCCAAAACCAAAATTTTTCATTCGAGAACTTAAATTTACAATTATTGAGCCAAAACAACTTTTTCCTATGAAAGATATTCCAATGTAGTTACTCCTTGAATTTTCGCTGACTGTACTACTTCAATAGCAAGTTTGTTACAGGATCTATTAGTAATTCGAAAGCTGGTTAAAAAAAGGATCTATTAGCAACACCAAATTTCACAGGATCATAACCAGCTCCTTTATTGGCTAACGGACTGATAATGGCTTTCGATTCCGATTTTACAGTACATTGCGCTTTATGCTTTGAATATTTCGGCTTGTGACAATAAGCTAAAGCATGCTGCGCAATGTACTGCGAAATCGTAATTGAAAGCGATTACAAGTTTGTTAGACAATACTGGGGCAGTATCTATCAGTAACTACTCATAATTTCAGCAAGGATTTTATGTGATTTTTTGTTAATTGTTCATCTTTGCGCACGTTTTAAGGTCAATATCAAACCTTGTATCTACTTGCGCTACTGCTAGCTAACATTATTGTGGTACTAGGCAAATAATCAACAGTTCTATCATTTATGATGACAATGAATGGAAACAATGTTATCTCTCAAAGGTCCTAGATTGCTATCACTATCAATGTCTCTCATGTGTTTCTACAAACGGAAGGAATACGTAGGTCATCAGAGAAAACGTGAGAAAATAAAATGAAAATTACTTGAAAACCTGGATAAATTAATTAAAAACAAATTTAATAATTTATTGCGTTAACAAACTTCACAAAACAATTTCGTGTATGTACATCAGATTAGACTCTTACAACAAATAAATAAAGGGGGCCTTCCTACACTGCGTCGTCGTGCCCCAACGATTGTCAGTTCTGCTAGCTAAATGGCCTGCCCATTGCCACTCCTCCTTGCCAATTAACTATGTCTGTGATCTTGGTTCTTCCACAGTTCTCCTTATTTCCGATTCTAGTAGTGAAACTCCGAGCATAGCTCTCTCTATAGCCGCGTCCTAACTATTGGCGTCATACACAACGCCAATAGTTAGGAGGTATATTATGTTATGTTAATATGGCGTAGTTGTGATCGATGGCCATGGAAAAAAGCAGTGTGCCTCGACGAGGCTACTTTCAAGCAAATATTTATTTTTGAAAACTTAGGACCTTATACCTATAACTATACAAGACTCTAAAAATAAAACAAGGGAAAAACAAGATGAAGATGCTGATGCTGAATGACGTACCAATAATTGTACAGATGTACAAAGTATGAAGATGAGTCATAATTGTTTGACTGTATGACTCACTCCTGTTTTCCACTTTGCTTCGATTTGTAACTAATCATAGTGCTAACAAAGATTCGTTTACTTTATAAATTTATTCAAGTTTAAGATTTCATTAGGGACCAGTAAACTTCCATTTTTTTTACTGAATATGTAATATACTGTCTGTCTAAAGTAGGTATTTTTAGGATACTTTGATCAAAGTAGATACAATTTGCCTTCAAGTATTTGCAAGCCACATCAGAGAAGGTGCTCATAGGATTTGAGTAGGGGCTATGTGAGTGTACTTTCACTATGTTTTTCTAACAAAAGAAATGAAAACAGACAATAAAATCGGCGTGAATATTTCTTTAAAATTAATTTGAAGGTATTCTGTGTACGCTTGTTAAAGGGAGGGCTCATAGTTTTGAAAATAACTTATCTTAAACAAAAAAAAATTATAAATATTATCATTACAGCACCTTCCTTTATCATAACTAAATAAATCAGTTTGATATAAGTGACTCAGATTGGTTATCATGATATTATGGGGGGTTTTAATGAGATATATCATTTATTTCCATCAGTTACTGCAGAAATATTATAACAAGTGAAGCCAGTGCCACCTAGTACTGCGCCACCTAGTAGCGGAGAAACAAAGTACCACATTGAATGATTTCGATTGCGTGCATTATTCCCTCTTGACACTCATATTGAGAGAGATTATTGTGGTCAAGACTATCAAAATTTTACAGGATTTAATTATGTATTTATGAATGAAGTAAATTCCATTAAAGTTAGATTAGCAGATTTTGAGCATTCGTTTGCCAACAGAATGTAGTATTAGCCATGTAGTTGTTGCCACGACGGCGCTAGTAGTAAGGGAAATAAAATTCGGAACAGAGTGAAGTGATTGCGGACGGACGGACACACACAGATACAGATATAGATGAAACAAGTGGTGATAAAAGGCGGAGCGGATCATTTTCGAGACCTTTCGACTGCCGACTTTAGACGAGAAAACAGGTGAGTTTTTGAACCACTACTAATTTCCTAATTACCTACTTGTGTGTGCCTTTGTGGAATGGGGAGTGACTCCATGGAATTTTGGGGGTAGATTTGCGCAACTGAGGTTCCGAAATACAGGTTCGAATCCTGTTGCGAGGTCTTTTGATTACAGGCCTTGAACGAGAAAACAAGTGAGTTTTTGAATTGATAATTTCCTAACTACCTACTTATGTGTATGTTTGTGAAATGGGACACTGGGCGTGTGACCGACTGAGATGCGGGAAATGCGGGTTCGATTCCTGTTGTGGAACGAGTAGGTATTTGCTTGATATTGTCTGAAATCCGTGGAACCATCATGGTTGTGGATGGAATCAGGTGATGAAACGGAATTGTGTATGTGAATATAGTGTAGGTACTTACTAATTTTATTGCATATTCTTCGATTAATACTATTCTGAATATAAAATGTTTGAGTACCCTACAATTATGACCTCAATGATGAGAATTCGATTCTCGCTGCGGGACAACTGTTTGCTTGATCTACAAATATTTGATCCGGGTCTGGGTGAATTGATGCCATGGTGCTTGTGGTACCTGATACTCACGACGCGGGAGTCCTAGTGTAGAACTGGGGTTGTGTATGTGACTGATGGGTGTTATGTGTTTTGTATGTTAATTATTTTGTGTCTAGATTTCAGATAATTGACTTTGTGTTCAGAAGTACCCTATTTTTAATTCGTGTCTTTGTAGATTTCTGATAATGGTCTTTGTGTTCGGCGTTCGGCATAGGTAGCTGCGTAGTTATTGCGTTGTTGGGTTTTATTGTTCTAGTGACCAGTGAGTCACATATTTCCCGAGGTTGCTTTGTTGAGAGGTGATACACGTGTTGAATTCTTCCAGAGTTTTGTTGCAAAGGAACGAATGTGTCGTTGTTTTTGTTCGATAATTCAAAATTGTATGTTGATTTATTTTATCCTTGTTGCTTTTTAAGGTACAACCTTAAGGTAAGTGTTGTTTGAACCTACCTTCACTAAAGCAGCTAATTATGAATATTAGGTGTGTGATTTTGACAGTAAGCATTAGACGAGTTGGTTGATGAAGCGATTAGCTAGCCATTAGTCGCACCTATGTATTCCTACCATTGCGCAATACACAATGAAGGGAGACCCGTTAAGGCGCTACCTACCCTTTCAGTGCGGGAGCCGAGAGCCTTAAAAGATTCTTATTGACCTTGATGCCTGCTTTAATTTAATTATACCTAAGTTAATACAACTGTATTATATTAAATATTATACAATTCTGTGTAACTACCTAGTGTTTTATTCCTTGATTATACAGAATTCTGGTCAGATCTTGTTACATGCTGTAACTATTTGATTATCTCTTATCTGTGCGGCATATTTTATTTTGGATAAGTAGGTATACCATTTTTGTATACCCTACGTGTTATGTCGTTACTTTACAGAAACTAATGATTAGTTTACGTACAATCTACCTTGTTGCGTATGATCTTATTTCATTTGTGCAACTAATATTATTTTGATTAATTTCTTTTTTTGTGTACCCTATGTTTTATTTTATGCATATATAGATTTATTTTGATCTTGCTGCTTACATACTACATTTAAGCGTTTATTTCATCCTATACACATTTGAGCGGCTAATTTTGAATATTTAATTTTATGGAAACTTTACGGGAGGTTTTTACGTGACTACGTTTTACTATTGTTCATTATTTGAACTTATCAACATTTGAGTTACTAATTTTATCTTGAATTATTTCTTTTAATGTGGACTTGAGTTTTGAAATCGAATCGTTATGCACCTAATTAATATAACCTACCTTTTCCCACCTGTAGCAAATCGTAGTTAGTATTGCATGATATAGTTATAAGTTATAATATTCCCTTCCTAATTCTCAGGTTAAGTGCGGTCTTGTTATCGTTGTGTCTCCTGAGAAACTAACCTACCTTTTCCTACCTGTAGCAAATCGTAGTTAGTATTGCATGATATAGTGATAAGTCATAGTATTCCCTTCCTAATTCTCAGGTTAAGTGCGGTCTTGTTATCGTTGTGTCTCCTGAGAAACTAACCTACCCTTTTTCCTACCTGTAGCAAATCGTAGTTAGTATTGCATGATATGGTAATAAGTTATAATATTCCCTTCCTAAATCTCAGGTTAAGTGCGGTCTTGTTATCGTTGTGTCTCCTGAGAAACTAACCTACCCTTTTTCCTACCTGTAGCAAATCGTAGTTAGTATTGCATGATATGGTGATAAGTTATAATAATCCCTTCCTAAATCTCAGGTTAAGTGCGGTCTTGTTATCGTTGTGTCTCCTGAGAAACTAACCTACCCTTTTTCCTACCTGTAGCAAATCGTAGTTAGTACATGATATGGTGATAAATCATAGTTAACCTGCCTTACCCATTCTGTGGGCTGCAAAATTTAACATAAGCATGAATTAGTAGAATTTTAATCTATAATATTGGCATGTGGAGGAAGACTTTGTTTTGGTCCCCTAGGTCGCTGGTCACCTGGATAGGCTATTAAATATTAAACAATTTTAAAGTTCCTGTGTTTCATTTCATATTTTCTTAGGAAACTATTGTCGTTGATACCTGCTGTTTTGTTTGATTTAATTTATTCTCTGTGGCAAGTTTTATATGAATACTCCATTTCTGTGTATCCTCCGATTATTATGTGAATTTACAGGTACTACTGATCATTCCTGTGTATTATTTATCTTTTACGTATGAACATAACTTTGATTTATTAAATTTCATGTGTTTTCTACTGCCAATTTCTAAGTGACTTTGCAGGTATCTACTGAAATTATTGAACACAACCTACATTTTTTCATCTGAACTTGTTCTTGATAGTGATGCTATTATTAATCTTGAGTACTTTATTATACACTTATCTACTAAATGGTTAGGTTATTCTTGATCTTAAATTGGAAAGAGATTGATAAAATGATTTTCTTAAGCTTGAAAGGCTTTCAATTAAGTCATAAAGACTATTTCGTCCTCGTGCAATTATGCTGACAAGTTCCACGAAAGATTTCCCAATGTTTGACTCACATTTGGAAATAACCTTTAGCTAGGGTTTATTTCCGATAGGCATCTTCGAATTGCAGCCTAATACTTATTATGAATCTTATTCTTTGAATAAATCTAAAATCCAACCTTTTTGCAAAAACTTCTGTGTTGAATTCGAAAGAAATTAGTCACAATTATTTACATAGTGGTATCGATTGAGGAGAAAGAGAACTCAATTTTGATATCCTCGTTTATACACATGCCAAGCAGAAAGCCGTGCAAAGAGAATCCTGACTAGAATAGAGGGAGGACCTTGATGTCCCTAAACGAGTTTATCAAACACTGATACCTACTATCTTAAGTTTTTTAAAAGAGATGTTTTGAATTTTGAATTTAATTCAGAAGTTTCTTTGATCGGATTATCTCATTTTTAAATTAACAAGTTAGATTTATTTAATATTTACTTGCTCAAGTTGTGATTTTGGATTGTTACTTTGAAGTCAAATAAATCAATATTAACTTCAAAATTGAATATAATTTAGTGTCAAAATTTGTAGACAAGATAGATATCCTATCTAAAATAGAAGGACGATTTTGGTGTACCTGGTCAGATCGATTAAAATACTGTCGGTTCTCTTCTATGCTACTTTATATTCAAAGTCAATTATTTGAGTACTTACCATCGATAGTTCTTCAAGTCAAAACAATTAAGCTCACTGAACGAAATCAAACCATGGCCATATTTATATAAATAAATATTTACCATCATCAAATCATGGTGCTACTGGTTCTAAAATAGGTCGTAGAGTCTAAAAGAGCTTAGTCCTATTCATATCAAAAATTCATTAAGAGCCTGCAGTTCAATTTGAGTTTATAAACTCTTAAGAGGCGGGTAGTTATAATCATACCTATTCTTAGCTATTTAAGTTCTATGTTAATTTCAAGCAACCAATTGAGATTACTGCCTTAAAAGTAGACAAGCCTATATAGTTACACATCTATAATGTTCTAAGATGAATTTCATAGGTGCAACATTATTCTTAAATGAATACATTACCTTCAAGTTATAAATGGAAACTTCTGTCTTATAAATAGACATACCTATTTAATCAAGTCATACCTATTTAATTGTTGAACTCTTAGTATTCTTGGAAGAAATTCAACGGAAACTTCTGTCTTATAAATAGACATACCTATTTAATCAAGACATACCTATTTAATAGTGAACTCTTAGTGTTCTTGGAGGAAATTCAACGGAAACTTCTGTCTTATAAATAGACATACCTATTTAATCAAAACATACCTATTTAATCACGAACTCTAAGTGTTCTTGGATGAAATTCTTAGTTTGAACATTCATCTAAAGAGTGAATAGTTATATTTATTCGAAATCAATAGAAATCCCAGAAACTTTAAAAACAAAGTTGAAACTTACAGTTTATAGATAAATGAACTTATTCGAATTATGAACCAATAGAGTTTAAACTTAATTAGAAAGTTACAAGATAAGACTTTATTCAATTAATAAATATATTTAAATATATATATTATATTTACAATCCTATAATATTCTTAGATAGAGTTTCTTAAATAGTTATACCTATTAGGAATCAATAGAATTCCCAGAAATATTTGTACAATAAAACTTATAGCTTATAGATAAATAAGCTTATTTGTATAATAAACCAATATAGTTTAATTTTGGTTGGAATTCATAAAGTAAACATTATTATCGCAAGTTCGAAAATATAGATAATATTCAATTTATGAATATATTGAAATATAAATATTTTACCTAAATAAAAGGGAATTGAAAATATCATCCCTTAATTTTAAAGGTATTGTCTTTGGAGTTTTCCTAATCTATTAAATATTTGTTCCTTTTCCGCTATTAAATATATTTATATTTGGCGTTGGTTTGGAAAGACAGTAGTGGGGAGGAGGCTGTACTGTCCCGCATAAATTTATTTATGCGGATTTAAACATTCTGCATAAATGTAATTATGCGGCCCTTTGTTTGTCCCTATAAAGAACTAAACAGACATCGATTTGAAAAGCAGAGTCTTTTGCTTTTCAAATTGGTTTCTTCAAAATGATTTTCAACCCCCTGATTCAGTATTCATATATATATTTAATAAACTCGTAGAAAGTTTTAATTATTAAATGATGTTTATATCTTATGAAATTCAACTAAATATATCAAACTAAATATATTCATTTAGGTTATAGGATTTAAAAGTTTCTAAATAAAGAATACTAGTGGATGTAATAGGAAATTATAGGATAAACATTTATAACTATACTAGTTTTACTACCGTTCTAAATATTAAATAAGGATTTTAAAATTCTAGTCTTAGGAAATTTTCGATCTTAAAGTTTATTCTTTAATATTCTTTGTTTAATTTATATTATTCTTTAAGAATATTGAACAGTAATATATTAGTTTATAACTTTATTAGGTATAACCCTTTTATTTTATTATTACTTTATCATTTTCGTAAATAACCCTTCAATTTAGTACCATTTATTTATTAGAAAATTTAGTTAGAAATAAAATAGGTAGTGTAGGACTTGACTTAATAACTTAAAAGAACTCGGATTACTGCGATCACACAACGTACGGTCCTACCACTAAAACTAGACGATCACCTTGGCCATTTCAATTAACAGCAAACCCATATCTAGTAAAGCATAACACATTTCAAAGATCCATGCATTACCTACTATGATAATATAAATCCGCAGCAATAAAGTAAGTACGTAATAGTTCGAGGGTAACAGTAAAATTGGTGTTGAGTTAAATATAGGAGTTCCAGTTAAGAGTTTAAGTAGGTTGTCGGGGTGGGTTAAAAAGTATAAAGCAGGGGGTTTAATTGATGAGGGGGGGAAGTTACAATATGGTATAGCCGTGACCAGGATATGTAATTTGTGTCCAAATTTTTGTTATTTGGGTTTGAAATTTTTATTGCGATCTTATTTAATTTTAGTCGTATTAAATTTTATTTTGATATTTTTGCTTTGTGCTTTGCTAATTTATGGGTTGCTGTTTTACTTCTTTATTTATTATTATGTTGCGGGTTTCCCGCACAATTTGTTGCCGTATATAAAGGAAAGTTTTAAGTCAAGTCATAATAAATAGGTATTATTTTAGTGAATTTATCGTGTAGTTTTTCATCATTAGGAAGTTATGTTCTAAGGTTAGTTGGAAGGTAGGTAGTATCTTTTTATGTTAACGTACATCAATTCTAAACAATATTTTATATGGTTCAACAAGTAGTGTTACAATTAATAGGTAGATAAACTTGATTTATATGTGGGGAAATATGTAGCTATCAGATTAGTCTGCTTTGATTATTTAATACTTCAACTCTAGGTACAATATTTTAGGACATTTATCGTAGGAAGAGCGAACAAAATATTATAAATACGAAGCAACTAAATTATAGGCAAAACACATTTATATTAATAGCGAGATATAATGTTACCGAATAAGTTTGAACTAAATATTTATTCAATACTTCAGATTTGAAATGCTTATCATTCAGTTATAGTAGTGATAAGATTTAACCACGCAACAGTTGTACTTTTCGTAATTATTAGGTATAAAGTTTCATAAACTGGGGGTCGTTAAGTAAGTTTCTAAATAAACTTTGTTATGTGAGGGTGTATATTTTTGTAAAATTAGATATATAATTCTATTAATGGGGGGTCGTAAAACAATTTAATCTATTGTAAGCTTTGATTAATTATGATAAAGCTGTATTTTTTTAGCAGTAGGCACATGCTTCTTTAAAAAGGGGGCTGTGATTTAACTCATTTTATTGTTAGCTACGATGATAAAATAAAATTCTTCTGTATAAAAGTAGGTTTTATATAATCCTTTAATTACGGGGGTTTCAATTTAATTATTTTTTTTGATAGTTATGATATTTATATAGAAATTTTTATAAAAGGTATATGATTCTTCTGATGGGGGGTCGTTTATGAATTGTCTTGATGTAAGCTATGATATTCTAATATAAATTGTTTCTCTAAAAGAAGTTATAATCCAATCCTTTGATTGGGGGGTTTTCAAACAAATTATTCTGTTGTTAGCTATGAAATTTTTATTAAAATCCTTTTATAAAAGTGGTTACAATTGTTTTCTTGTTAGCTATGCTATAGTAATAGAAATCCTTCTTTAATAAAAGTAGATACATAATTCTTTAAATAGTGGGCTGTAAAACGAATTCTATTGTTGTTAGCTATGATAATAAATCTAAAATTATTTCTGATAAAGTAGGTATACGTTAATTTCTTAAACGGGGGGTCGTAAAATTAATTGTTTTCATGTTAGCTTTGATATTCTAACATTTATATTTAATAAAAGTAGATACATAATTATTTAAATGGTGGGTCGTAAAACGAATTCTTTTGTTGCTAACTATGAGATTTTGATAAAAATTCTCCTTGATAAAAGTAGGTACCTATAGTATAATTCTTTAGTTAGGTAGATTGTGAAACAAATTGCTTGATGTAAGCTATGATATTTCTATATAAATTCTTCTTTTATAAAAGTAGATATATAATTATTTCAATGGGGGGTCGTAAAACGAATAGTTTTGGTAGCGGTGACATTAAATTTAAAATTCTTCTCTTATTAAAGTAGGTTTAGTATGATTCTTTTAATGGGGGGTCGTCAAACAAAATTTAATTGTTTAGCTATGATATTTTAATAGAAATTGTTCCTTCATAAAAGTAGGTATCCCATGAGTCTATAATTTGGGGGTCGTTAAACGAATTATTTGTTTGTTAGCCGAGACATTTTTATAGAAATTCTTCTTTTATAATAAATTTAGATACATAATTCTTTAAATGGGGGGTGATACAAATAGTTTTATTATTAAACTATGATATTTTATTAAAATTCTTCTTTTGTAAAAGTAGATACATAATTTTTAATTGGGGGGTCGTAATACAAATTGTTTTATTATTAAACTATGATATTTTTATTAAAATTCTTCTTTTGTAAAGTAGATACAAAATTTTAGTTGGGGAGGACATGAAACGAATTGTTTTGTATATCTTTATAATAGTTCATCTTTTATAAAAGAAGTTTATAATTCTTGAAATTGGGGGTCGTCAAACAAATTACTGTTGTAAGCGATAATATTTTTATTAAAAAAAAAAATAAAAAAAAATTGATAGTAGTTATATAAGTCTTGAATTAGGAAATCGTAAAATGAATTGTATATTCGTATGATTGATGATTCTTACTTTATAAAATTTTGGTTTATAATTTCTGAATATAAGGGCCCCTATATTATAGTTTATTTTGGAGATGGAGTTGATTTTGAAACTTTTAAATCAATATATTTTCAGTAAAAGTACCATGATTAATTTTAATTAATAACTTTATAAATAGGTAGGTCAGTCTTAATGATTAAAATTTTAGTGTTGAAAATAAAAATGTAAACAAAAATAAGATAGATTACTAATATTATAGCCTTTTTATTTCCTTAATAATAAATTTCATTCAAGGTAACAATAATGGTTTTATTTGTCCTTAAATTAATTAAGTTAATCTCGATATAGTTTATGTAATTTATGTTGTATTCGTTATATTCTAGATAATCTCTTTCTTTCTCCTTATTAATTCAGGCCGTGTCAGCAATTTTGTTTATTTCATTTAACCATTTCTCTTTTGGTTCCCCGATCCTTTCATTATAATATAATGGTCCTGTCCATGTTGCTATTTTTTCTTTTCTCCATTATTCATGTGCGAAACGTTAGAGTTAAAGAGGTTTTCAAAATAAGTTAGTGTTTATTAATATTTATTACAAGATTTTTGTATGTTATATTAATTATTATAAATTTAAAGATAGGAAGGTAAACTAAAAATGAAAAATCCCTCCTTTTTCATTTCTTCCTTTCTTTAATTTAACTGTTGAATTCATTCCCTTTATCAAAAGATTTGAATGAATGGCGTTTAATTATTATTAAGAATTTAATTTTAATTTACTAATTTAATTGAATGTTTAGAATTTTCTTAATCATCTCTGAATTATTTTAAATTAAGATGAGTAGTCAATTATGTTTTTATAGAATTATAGTTGGAAATTATCCAAATAGTTATTTTTTTTTGTAGTTATTAATGTTTTATGGAATCATAGTAAAACATTTTCAGTAAGTATCTTTGATCAAATAATTTTGAATTTATAATAATGTAAAGTCAAAAATTAAAGTTAAGATTTATATTATATTTTGATAACAAATACAAAATATAATATTATGATGATTTGCTCGGAGGTTTGAGTTAAGGCATTGCTGTGAACACTACATTAATTTCATTTTGAAAACATTAAGTTAAGCTTTGATTTTCAAAAAACAATTTAGTAAAATAAAAGTTAATAGTATTTACTGCCCATGTATGTAAGAAAATTTGCTAACCATGAATTTTGAAGATAGTAGGTAACTTTCCTCATTCATAAAATAGAGTAGGATTTATACTAGACTCAACATGAATTAGGAATTATATATAAAAAAAAAAAAAAAAAAAAAAAAATGTAGGTATAGCATGATATAAATAAGGTAGTAGAACTTTTAAGTTAAAGTACCGTAATAGGTTTTGACATCATTGCAAATTAACTTCGTAGCTACTTATTTCTAAAGTAAATTCAAAGTAGTGGTTGTAGGTCATAAAATATTTTAAGTTCTGAAAAGCGAAATTTGTTATGTGAGCTAAATAAATAAATTCGTTATGTTCCTAGTTAAATTTTGATAATCTGTATTATCTTAGTCTTTATTTGCCATTGGTTATGGTTTGATTTCGTGAAGAAGTTCAACAACAACAGACCAGTTTCAGTATTATTTTTGCATATTTGAAATTGTGTACCCAACTAAGCTTTTTCCTACAGCAAAGTTTAATAATACAGCTATTACATAAGGAGTTTGATTGTTTTGACTTAAAGTGAGAAAGGATATTTGTTTCAAAAGGTTTTTATTTTCATGAAAACCTTTAACGAATTTTGCGATAGGATAAACTTAAATTGAATGAGTGAGATTCATATAAAGTTATAGGTAAAAATTAGTTCTTTAAAATAAAATCATGAATTCAGACTTGAGTAATGCTGTTGGAAAGCTAGAGTTGTATGAATAGCAATGAAACATGTTAAAAGGAGCCGTGAATGTTGAATGGAGTAGTTTTAATAAATGTAAAACTATTATTTAAGTAAAATTTTTGTGATCACAAAAAAAAATGTAGGGTTAGATTTTGAGATTTATGGAGGGCTCTAGTGTTTCAACAGCATTTGTTTTTTTTTATAAATTTATTGAAATGGAGAAAGTGTAGGAGATAACAAAACTTAATTAGCGGTTTCGCTATTGTTACTTATTTATTCCTTAAAATAGTACAAAAATAACACAAATAAAAAAACAATAATAAAGAAATTAATTGCTCAGATTTATAACCGTTCGTACTTCTTGATATTTAAGACGCGGAACGGAGAAGTAGAATCAGTACTTAGTAGGTGTTTGTCGCGTTATATTACTAATATTTTATAAATTGTCTTCCCATTTTCTATACCTTATTTAAATTCAGTTATTATTCTGTAAATAAATTTTTACATTTTATATTATTCAGGATTTATCGATTTTACTTTATTGAAGCATTATAGTGCAACGCTCAACATGTCATAATCATGGCTAGCCTTCTCAAATAATAATAATAATAATAATGACATGATAAATAATAGTATGAATGCCCATAATCTAGTTTTGCAAACATACGTTCACAAAATTATTTTACAACTTAAACTTCAGATTCATTTATTGATTTATATAAGTTTCTTACCTAAATTGACTTGTTGGGTTAGTTAAGTAGCGTGAAACACTGCGAACAAAGTGAGCAAGGAGTTCTGTTTGATGTGTGATTTCGGATTTTTTGATTACAAAAAAATGTAGGAAGGGCTTTGTTAATTCCACTGTGTCAAAGGTTTGAAACGGTTGCTGGTGCTTTATTTCATATATGACATTGACTACACAAAGGATGGTTAATGAAAGAGGGGATTTTTTTTTTTTTGTTAGGAAAGTCAGCAGACAAAATATCTCCGTCACGAGTTGCTTTCATTGTAAGTCCTACTACACGTGGTTAGGATCGGACTAAGCACACTTCGCATGCGCCGAATTGAAAATAGTTCATTGTGGGTTTTAGCTTCAGGGGAATAACTTAATTATTGTGCCCTGTCAAGCTTATCATTATTGGTTAGTCGTGAGTAAGTAGGGGGGAAGTAGAATTTCACTTCAAAACAGGAGCTTTGATAGGAAAGTATTGCTTTCTACTACTAGGGTTGAGCGGAACTCACAACCCGCTTCCTTTGCTGAATCTAGATTAAACAGATGGTCGGTATGAGAGGGCACCTTAGTTATAAAACAAAATCGTCTGAAGCTCGAATTTCAAATGGACTGTTTTCAGATTAGGTTTAAAAACGCTTTACACATTAAACACACCCACCCGTACACACTCGAGATTAAATATATATTTGAATTAAGGCATTATCAATTTATACTTAAAAATTTCAGTCAAAATGATTATTGGTGTAAAATTTTATCTTTATTTTGTGAACAAATTTGGTTTATGACAAATTTCCTTTCGACAATTTTGGGAAAATTATCTGCGAAAATTTGCAGGGGGTCGAGCTGTAACTAATCATAGTGCTAACAAAGATTCGTTTACTTTATAAATTTATTCAAGTTTAAGATTTCATTAGGGACCAGTAAACTTCCATTTTTTTTACTGAATATGTAATATACTGTCTGTCTAAAGTAGGTATTTTTAGGATACTTTGATCAAAGTAGATACAATTTGCCTTCAAGTATTTGCAAGCCACATCAGAGAAGGTGCTCATAGGATTTGAGTAGGGGCTATGTGAGTGTACTTTCACTATGTTTTTCTAACAAAAGAAATGAAAACAGACAATAAAATCGGCGTGAATATTTCTTTAAAATTAATTTGAAGGTATTCTGTGTACGCTTGTTAAAGGGAGGGCTCATAGTTTTGAAAATAACTTATCTTAAACAAAAAAAAATTATAAATATTATCATTACAGCACCTTCCTTTATCATAACTAAATAAATCAGTTTGATATAAGTGACTCAGATTGGTTATCATGATATTATGGGGGGTTTTAATGAGATATATCATTTATTTCCATCAGTTACTGCAGAAATATTATAACAAGTGAAGCCAGTGCCACCTAGTACTGCGCCACCTAGTAGCGGAGAAACAAAGTACCACATTGAATGATTTCGATTGCGTGCATTATTCCCTCTTGACACTCATATTGAGAGAGATTATTGTGGTCAAGACTATCAAAATTTTACAGGATTTAATTATGTATTTATGAATGAAGTAAATTCCATTAAAGTTAGATTAGCAGATTTTGAGCATTCGTTTGCCAACAGAATGTAGTATTAGCCATGTAGTTGTTGCCACGACGGCGCTAGTAGTAAGGGAAATAAAATTCGGAACAGAGTGAAGTGATTGCGGACGGACGGACACACACAGATACAGATATAGATGAAACAAGTGGTGATAAAAGGCGGAGCGGATCATTTTCGAGACCTTTCGACTGCCGACTTTAGACGAGAAAACAGGTGAGTTTTTGAACCACTACTAATTTCCTAATTACCTACTTGTGTGTGCCTTTGTGGAATGGGGAGTGACTCCATGGAATTTTGGGGGTAGATTTGCGCAACTGAGGTTCCGAAATACAGGTTCGAATCCTGTTGCGAGGTCTTTTGATTACAGGCCTTGAACGAGAAAACAAGTGAGTTTTTGAATTGATAATTTCCTAACTACCTACTTATGTGTATGTTTGTGAAATGGGACACTGGGCGTGTGACCGACTGAGATGCGGGAAATGCGGGTTCGATTCCTGTTGTGGAACGAGTAGGTATTTGCTTGATATTGTCTGAAATCCGTGGAACCATCATGGTTGTGGATGGAATCAGGTGATGAAACGGAATTGTGTATGTGAATATAGTGTAGGTACTTACTAATTTTATTGCATATTCTTCGATTAATACTATTCTGAATATAAAATGTTTGAGTACCCTACAATTATGACCTCAATGATGAGAATTCGATTCTCGCTGCGGGACAACTGTTTGCTTGATCTACAAATATTTGATCCGGGTCTGGGTGAATTGATGCCATGGTGCTTGTGGTACCTGATACTCACGACGCGGGAGTCCTAGTGTAGAACTGGGGTTGTGTATGTGACTGATGGGTGTTATGTGTTTTGTATGTTAATTATTTTGTGTCTAGATTTCAGATAATTGACTTTGTGTTCAGAAGTACCCTATTTTTAATTCGTGTCTTTGTAGATTTCTGATAATGGTCTTTGTGTTCGGCGTTCGGCATAGGTAGCTGCGTAGTTATTGCGTTGTTGGGTTTTATTGTTCTAGTGACCAGTGAGTCACATATTTCCCGAGGTTGCTTTGTTGAGAGGTGATACACGTGTTGAATTCTTCCAGAGTTTTGTTGCAAAGGAACGAATGTGTCGTTGTTTTTGTTCGATAATTCAAAATTGTATGTTGATTTATTTTATCCTTGTTGCTTTTTAAGGTACAACCTTAAGGTAAGTGTTGTTTGAACCTACCTTCACTAAAGCAGCTAATTATGAATATTAGGTGTGTGATTTTGACAGTAAGCATTAGACGAGTTGGTTGATGAAGCGATTAGCTAGCCATTAGTCGCACCTATGTATTCCTACCATTGCGCAATACACAATGAAGGGAGACCCGTTAAGGCGCTACCTACCCTTTCAGTGCGGGAGCCGAGAGCCTTAAAAGATTCTTATTGACCTTGATGCCTGCTTTAATTTAATTATACCTAAGTTAATACAACTGTATTATATTAAATATTATACAATTCTGTGTAACTACCTAGTGTTTTATTCCTTGATTATACAGAATTCTGGTCAGATCTTGTTACATGCTGTAACTATTTGATTATCTCTTATCTGTGCGGCATATTTTATTTTGGATAAGTAGGTATACCATTTTTGTATACCCTACGTGTTATGTCGTTACTTTACAGAAACTAATGATTAGTTTACGTACAATCTACCTTGTTGCGTATGATCTTATTTCATTTGTGCAACTAATATTATTTTGATTAATTTCTTTTTTTGTGTACCCTATGTTTTATTTTATGCATATATAGATTTATTTTGATCTTGCTGCTTACATACTACATTTAAGCGTTTATTTCATCCTATACACATTTGAGCGGCTAATTTTGAATATTTAATTTTATGGAAACTTTACGGGAGGTTTTTACGTGACTACGTTTTACTATTGTTCATTATTTGAACTTATCAACATTTGAGTTACTAATTTTATCTTGAATTATTTCTTTTAATGTGGACTTGAGTTTTGAAATCGAATCGTTATGCACCTAATTAATATAACCTACCTTTTCCCACCTGTAGCAAATCGTAGTTAGTATTGCATGATATAGTTATAAGTTATAATATTCCCTTCCTAATTCTCAGGTTAAGTGCGGTCTTGTTATCGTTGTGTCTCCTGAGAAACTAACCTACCTTTTCCTACCTGTAGCAAATCGTAGTTAGTATTGCATGATATAGTGATAAGTCATAGTATTCCCTTCCTAATTCTCAGGTTAAGTGCGGTCTTGTTATCGTTGTGTCTCCTGAGAAACTAACCTACCCTTTTTCCTACCTGTAGCAAATCGTAGTTAGTATTGCATGATATGGTAATAAGTTATAATATTCCCTTCCTAAATCTCAGGTTAAGTGCGGTCTTGTTATCGTTGTGTCTCCTGAGAAACTAACCTACCCTTTTTCCTACCTGTAGCAAATCGTAGTTAGTATTGCATGATATGGTGATAAGTTATAATAATCCCTTCCTAAATCTCAGGTTAAGTGCGGTCTTGTTATCGTTGTGTCTCCTGAGAAACTAACCTACCCTTTTTCCTACCTGTAGCAAATCGTAGTTAGTACATGATATGGTGATAAATCATAGTTAACCTGCCTTACCCATTCTGTGGGCTGCAAAATTTAACATAAGCATGAATTAGTAGAATTTTAATCTATAATATTGGCATGTGGAGGAAGACTTTGTTTTGGTCCCCTAGGTCGCTGGTCACCTGGATAGGCTATTAAATATTAAACAATTTTAAAGTTCCTGTGTTTCATTTCATATTTTCTTAGGAAACTATTGTCGTTGATACCTGCTGTTTTGTTTGATTTAATTTATTCTCTGTGGCAAGTTTTATATGAATACTCCATTTCTGTGTATCCTCCGATTATTATGTGAATTTACAGGTACTACTGATCATTCCTGTGTATTATTTATCTTTTACGTATGAACATAACTTTGATTTATTAAATTTCATGTGTTTTCTACTGCCAATTTCTAAGTGACTTTGCAGGTATCTACTGAAATTATTGAACACAACCTACATTTTTTCATCTGAACTTGTTCTTGATAGTGATGCTATTATTAATCTTGAGTACTTTATTATACACTTATCTACTAAATGGTTAGGTTATTCTTGATCTTAAATTGGAAAGAGATTGATAAAATGATTTTCTTAAGCTTGAAAGGCTTTCAATTAAGTCATAAAGACTATTTCGTCCTCGTGCAATTATGCTGACAAGTTCCACGAAAGATTTCCCAATGTTTGACTCACATTTGGAAATAACCTTTAGCTAGGGTTTATTTCCGATAGGCATCTTCGAATTGCAGCCTAATACTTATTATGAATCTTATTCTTTGAATAAATCTAAAATCCAACCTTTTTGCAAAAACTTCTGTGTTGAATTCGAAAGAAATTAGTCACAATTATTTACATAGTGGTATCGATTGAGGAGAAAGAGAACTCAATTTTGATATCCTCGTTTATACACATGCCAAGCAGAAAGCCGTGCAAAGAGAATCCTGACTAGAATAGAGGGAGGACCTTGATGTCCCTAAACGAGTTTATCAAACACTGATACCTACTATCTTAAGTTTTTTAAAAGAGATGTTTTGAATTTTGAATTTAATTCAGAAGTTTCTTTGATCGGATTATCTCATTTTTAAATTAACAAGTTAGATTTATTTAATATTTACTTGCTCAAGTTGTGATTTTGGATTGTTACTTTGAAGTCAAATAAATCAATATTAACTTCAAAATTGAATATAATTTAGTGTCAAAATTTGTAGACAAGATAGATATCCTATCTAAAATAGAAGGACGATTTTGGTGTACCTGGTCAGATCGATTAAAATACTGTCGGTTCTCTTCTATGCTACTTTATATTCAAAGTCAATTATTTGAGTACTTACCATCGATAGTTCTTCAAGTCAAAACAATTAAGCTCACTGAACGAAATCAAACCATGGCCATATTTATATAAATAAATATTTACCATCATCAAATCATGGTGCTACTGGTTCTAAAATAGGTCGTAGAGTCTAAAAGAGCTTAGTCCTATTCATATCAAAAATTCATTAAGAGCCTGCAGTTCAATTTGAGTTTATAAACTCTTAAGAGGCGGGTAGTTATAATCATACCTATTCTTAGCTATTTAAGTTCTATGTTAATTTCAAGCAACCAATTGAGATTACTGCCTTAAAAGTAGACAAGCCTATATAGTTACACATCTATAATGTTCTAAGATGAATTTCATAGGTGCAACATTATTCTTAAATGAATACATTACCTTCAAGTTATAAATGGAAACTTCTGTCTTATAAATAGACATACCTATTTAATCAAGTCATACCTATTTAATTGTTGAACTCTTAGTATTCTTGGAAGAAATTCAACGGAAACTTCTGTCTTATAAATAGACATACCTATTTAATCAAGACATACCTATTTAATAGTGAACTCTTAGTGTTCTTGGAGGAAATTCAACGGAAACTTCTGTCTTATAAATAGACATACCTATTTAATCAAAACATACCTATTTAATCACGAACTCTAAGTGTTCTTGGATGAAATTCTTAGTTTGAACATTCATCTAAAGAGTGAATAGTTATATTTATTCGAAATCAATAGAAATCCCAGAAACTTTAAAAACAAAGTTGAAACTTACAGTTTATAGATAAATGAACTTATTCGAATTATGAACCAATAGAGTTTAAACTTAATTAGAAAGTTACAAGATAAGACTTTATTCAATTAATAAATATATTTAAATATATATATTATATTTACAATCCTATAATATTCTTAGATAGAGTTTCTTAAATAGTTATACCTATTAGGAATCAATAGAATTCCCAGAAATATTTGTACAATAAAACTTATAGCTTATAGATAAATAAGCTTATTTGTATAATAAACCAATATAGTTTAATTTTGGTTGGAATTCATAAAGTAAACATTATTATCGCAAGTTCGAAAATATAGATAATATTCAATTTATGAATATATTGAAATATAAATATTTTACCTAAATAAAAGGGAATTGAAAATATCATCCCTTAATTTTAAAGGTATTGTCTTTGGAGTTTTCCTAATCTATTAAATATTTGTTCCTTTTCCGCTATTAAATATATTTATATTTGGCGTTGGTTTGGAAAGACAGTAGTGGGGAGGAGGCTGTACTGTCCCGCATAAATTTATTTATGCGGATTTAAACATTCTGCATAAATGTAATTATGCGGCCCTTTGTTTGTCCCTATAAAGAACTAAACAGACATCGATTTGAAAAGCAGAGTCTTTTGCTTTTCAAATTGGTTTCTTCAAAATGATTTTCAACCCCCTGATTCAGTATTCATATATATATTTAATAAACTCGTAGAAAGTTTTAATTATTAAATGATGTTTATATCTTATGAAATTCAACTAAATATATCAAACTAAATATATTCATTTAGGTTATAGGATTTAAAAGTTTCTAAATAAAGAATACTAGTGGATGTAATAGGAAATTATAGGATAAACATTTATAACTATACTAGTTTTACTACCGTTCTAAATATTAAATAAGGATTTTAAAATTCTAGTCTTAGGAAATTTTCGATCTTAAAGTTTATTCTTTAATATTCTTTGTTTAATTTATATTATTCTTTAAGAATATTGAACAGTAATATATTAGTTTATAACTTTATTAGGTATAACCCTTTTATTTTATTATTACTTTATCATTTTCGTAAATAACCCTTCAATTTAGTACCATTTATTTATTAGAAAATTTAGTTAGAAATAAAATAGGTAGTGTAGGACTTGACTTAATAACTTAAAAGAACTCGGATTACTGCGATCACACAACGTACGGTCCTACCACTAAAACTAGACGATCACCTTGGCCATTTCAATTAACAGCAAACCCATATCTAGTAAAGCATAACACATTTCAAAGATCCATGCATTACCTACTATGATAATATAAATCCGCAGCAATAAAGTAAGTACGTAATAGTTCGAGGGTAACAGTAAAATTGGTGTTGAGTTAAATATAGGAGTTCTTAGTTTAGAGTTTAAGTAGGTTCCGAGGTAGGTTAAAAAAGTATAGAGAGGGGGTGCGATTGATGAAGGGGGGGAAGTTACAGATTCTAATATGCCTAAGATCATCAATTGAGTTCAACGTAGAAGGAAGAAATGAAACTTGACAGCGAGCAGATTATCTAATCTAAAGCCAAGTTGGAAGTTTCTCATAACAGGGCCCGAATGAACCCACAAACGTATTGTACAATGTACAAACTTGAGCAAGTCGTCAAATTAAATGAACTTCTAACACGTACCTATCGGCGGAACGAGACATTTTGATAATTTGTTGGAAGAGTAGCAGCTTAGTCCTTCATGTCTGAGAAAAGCCTTTCCTTGGGTTGTGATTTGTGACCCTTGCCAAAAAGAAAGCTTCTTTGAAGTTCGTCAAGTAGTCGCGAACAACACGATTTTAGACGGTACAAAGGCTAACATAACAACACAGCTAACTTCACTCGAGAATCAAGATGCATTATGTTTGACGTGAATTGTGATTTCTTTGTGGAGGTATTGACTTTATTGACAGCAATCGGAAGTATAAAGTTGTCTACGAGCCTCGCTCGATCTGTGACAAAGAGTTCTCATTGTTTGCGCTCTAGTTTTCTCTATCAACTAGTTTTTACGCGACTTCTGATTGATAGTAGTGTTCCAGTTCTGGGAATCAGTGTCGCAATCGTAAAGTTTCTTTCTACATTGCCTAGTAAATATCCATGTCCAAATCTGTGTGTGTCTTCACAAGAAACTATTTGGTTTTCACCATTTAACATTAACTTATCATAACACCCAACAGTCTTAAACATAGTCTTGATCCCACACTAGGATTCCCTATTAGATTATTCCATATTGAATATTGATTCCTTATTCGATCATTTGTCCGCTTTTACTCGATTCTTACCAATACTTATGATTGTTATCATAGTATGTTTTTGATGAAGCTACATTTTGCATGTCCAAATATGTCTTAATTTCTTCTTCGCAAAGAAATTCACCTATAATTTCTCGTAATAAAATTATTACCATGCGTTGCCATTCAAATCAGTGTCCAGCAGATCTCGTTCGAGATCAGTCCCCTTTTGTAGATCCATCACCGCTAACTCGATGTGAATGAGCTATGTAGTTACTTTGCGTCGGCGCCTATTGAATTGTTTGACACGCGAAGTCGTTTGCCTATAATTCATAGCATAGGCGTCTCGCGTACGATGACGTGATGGTATCATACAACTTTGTGGGGAACTGTTTCAATTGTTCGTTAGTTTTCCTTTTTAGTGTTCAGATGTTTAGATTTTGGAGAAAGTTCTAAATATCTGCATACTAAAACAGCTGTTAGATATGTTCACTGCAAGATTTTTCGGAGAATCGCATTGGATATAGAAGAGCGTATATCCTGGCTATAGAGTTTTTTGATGTTAAAAGAACTAATTCTACTGAGCTCAATAACTAATTCTTCATTGATGCAAGAACAGTATTTAGTAACTCGATGGCTCATTGTAAGATAATTAGATACCTACTTTAATAGAAAGATGCCCTGTTCACATAGGCGGTTAAATGATTCTTGTTTCACCAGAAAAATTTGATCTTGGCTGTGATAGTCCTAAAATTCTGGATAAGCACAGTATAAAGCTTTGTCATTTCGCTATAACTGTTAATTTTGGCAAGTGGAGCCTGTGATCCGCCTCACCATAAACTCGCTCGTCTCAAGTGTAATTAAGGACATCACTGTCCGTTCTGTCCTGAACTCCCAATTTATGACGACACATAAAAGAGCCATTAAATGAAGTAATCAGTCAATACAGATTTCTGGCTTTCTTTATTGAGAATTTGTCCTTGGAAACAATGATCAACCATGAATCTTTTTCATCCATTTATCATCATTTGCATACTTGGGGGTATTTGTTCCCGATTCAGGTTGGCATCTGCCCAGATTCGACCATTGCTAGACAAGTGCTTTCCGAATACGCGTAACTGAGTCCCGATTTTTGGCTTTCCACCTACTTTCTGTCAGCCGCCTTTCGCAAATCAGGTGTCTTCTTCAGTCATAAGGTCGGCGAATCGTTTAATTTGACAAGTAGGTCCATAACCTACTTGTTTGTCGAATTAAACGACCCGCATGGAATAAAGTTGGTCAGAATGACGAACAATCAAACCAGTTTCGCAGATACAAACAATCGATGCATATTCCATGCCAAGTTTACACTAGCCACTATTTACTGACTGAATAAGCTGCTTTGGTTTAATGTTGCACTAGGTTTAGGTCCCCGGTTTCACATATTTCACGGGTTCCTATCTGTTAAATATCTGAAACTACTGAAACACGAGCTCGAGTGACGCGCTTTGAGAAATAGTATCAGCCAGTTGCAGTTGTCACGCAACGTAGAAATATAGACTGTATTATTGAATAGACGACTAGCTCCAGGCAAATCTTAGGGAATCAGGGTGGATTTCAGTTTGAATTAAATGAATTCATTAATTGTGTCTTAAATTGGACTCGTAGTTAGCCAGTCGCTTGCAAATTTTCGCGTGATAGAAAAACAAATACTTAACCTCAATTGCGCACTATAGTAAGGATAGGTAGTTTGTAGGTACTGTTACTATTTTGTTTACGATAGTTTACATTGTCGTGAACCTAAATCCAGTTAGCGACAATCTAGGTTAAAGTATTGATGGCAAGTATCAACCGATAACTAAGCTACGGAAACGAGGACGCTTGTCACATTTTCTAACAATTGTTTGGTGATTAATCGATATAACAAGGCTCGTAAGGGACATATTGGCTCATTAAAACTGAACAATTCCTGGAAATGGATACTTAAAGGTTATCCTATTTATGTGCGCATGGTGTTGCGAACCACCCATATTTATGAACCATGTAGTTGGCGTATCGTAAATATGTCACAATTTATTGATTATTAATAATTAAAGTCACTTCACGTACCATCCAGGCACATTTCTGACCAAATGTCTAGAAATCCAAAAAATCGTCTACATTCAATCAAGCCGATTTTTAGCTATAAAAAACTTCTGTCCATCCTCCCGAGAACCTTTTGTTAGCAAGTCTTACAACTCAAATGAATCGATCATTGTTCTTGGATTATCGTTCATACCGCTTTACAACCCTTATAAAACTACCGCCATAATAGTAAATTACAGTTGGGGTATCTACTTAAAAAGTCTGGAGACCGCAACTTCCTTTGTAACAAATGTTGTAAGTTCCCTGTCCTGTTTCTAAAATATGGACGTAAAGTTTGTGGTATTTGCGGAATCGGGATTTACAAGCAACATTTTTACGTTGGTTTCTCTTCAAAGACTTTCGTAATCACTGGTAGGCACGCCATCTTTCTCGTTAGTATCTTTGCTTTGCAAGACGTGACGTTTAGCTTTACCTACTTCTTGAAATTATTATCAGCCTTTTATTTACTGTAATGTTACTAGAAACATCGTTTGATTTGAACCATCTTTGAGTTTGAACGTCCCTTAATAATAATAGTGTAGCCTTTTATAAATTCTCGCAGGTGTTCGGGCAACAAATATAATCCAATTTACTTCATAAAACTCTTTTGCGCCTTTCTTCATTTACTCTCCTTGAGTTGAAGGTTGATGTACTATCACGCTGTGACATCATTTGATATAAGCCTTTTACAGCCTTCGAACGTACAGAAAGATAAAAATAGCCCGGGTCAAGGCGTGCACCGTCCAGCCTGTACAGCAGCGACATACAATTTCTTTTGGTGCCTTTATTTGTAAATTTTAAATTTCAATGTGTTTCTCTTATGATAATGCCACTGCATAAACAGCAGCTAGTAATACTTTTTTTTATTGACATACCTTCTATCTACTATTTGATTCAATTTTCTTTATTGTTACTTAATTTGACATGTGATATCATGTGAATAATTGAATATGTTTAACTCTTTTGGCCAACAGCAGAGCTGATAATATTATCATTTTTAATAACACTAGACATTTTCATTATTTTTAGGATTTATTGTCATTTCCTATACCTGCCTGTTTCTTTCTATCTATACTTACTATAGTTTATATATAGTATTGACATTGTTAAATAGTCATAATGTGCATTACATTAGTACTGAAGTGTTCCTTGGTTACTTAATAGTTGAAATAATTGAAATGTGTCGTTTCAATATGAAATAAGCTTTACCGTACTTCTTTTAGATTCAGTTCAGCATGATTCTGTTGCGAGCAATTAGAATTTCATACAATAGGCCTTTTAGTACTGCTATTCTTGTTTTGTTGTAGCTGTAGTTGAGCTGTCGCTGGTCCTCAGTTTCAGTGTCTGTTGGATAAAACTTTGGTACGTTTGGTAAAGTCAGTGCATATTTCTTATCTGAGCTCCCTATATAGAACTTAATTCTCGTAGCGTACTCTCACGAAGCGGTAACCAGATTTGGAAAACCAAATATAGGTCAGACCGTGAATAAATTGGTTTTGTTTTTCACTCTAAACGTTTTTTATAAAAGAACGGCGACAATGACGGAGAGCGTAAAGCTCCCAGAGTTTTTGCAATTAAAAACTTCTGAGTGTTATGTTTTAATTATAAGTATTTTATCTTTGATATAGCTTCGAACGGGCTTCGTTACCTTTCTTGCTAATTTTGTTTTTGGAAAACCGTTGTATTTTTCAGTTCAGAGTTCATGGCAAATTGTCGACCTCTTCCTTTTATTTTAGTTGAGTCTTAATTATACTTTGTTACCTATTGCTTATTAAAAATGTGTTGTCATATCAGCTTGTGTCTTATTTTTCTCTGTGGCACTGGTTCTTTCTTTTTCAGCCTGCCTGAGGTATGTCTCTGAAAAAGCCGCGTGACCTTTGGTAGAAACAGACTGTAGTTAAAAAAGTGTGCCTTGCCTGTTCCTGTCATGCACATTTAAGTGTCATTAATAGAATCCTCAACATAAATCCATTTTGTAATCCTTCTCAATGGAATGTATTAAATTATTTACACACTACTTCACCGTAATTCGAAGCTGAGCCGCCACAAGGAAGGCCGCGGTCGCTTACGTAATTGTTATTACTTGTACCTAAGCTCATTTACGCTAGCTATTAATCCTTCTATCTTATCCACTTTTTTAGTTATTTTTATTTTAAATTACCTGTGTAAAGGGACATTTTTGTCTGTCTGTCAGTACTTACTACTTGTTATACATCTTGTTCTACTGGATGCTTTTGAATGCATTTTAGTAAATCGTTTGCTCGTATAAGGAGCTCTTCTTCTTCTCTTTTGTCAACAGTTATTTCTTGGTTAACATAGCTGAGGTATCTATTTATCCTTTGACTGAGGCCGTTGATAGGTAAGGTATGTGTATTGAAAAAATCCATGGTGTGCCTGCTCCGTACCGCGGCGCGCAGGTAGCTATCCCCCATATTTTTTGTAAGCCTTCTAAACTTGAATTCTTCCGTTACGTAATAGAACGTTGACTTTTCGGCATTAAAAATGTAAAGGGGGTGGTACTACTCGTTAAGCTTACACTTGACCGTTTCATTAGATCGGTTGGAATCAGCACAAACCCATCGCGTGAAGATTTAATTAAAAATGAAAGGCCCTGTGTCGGTCGCAGTAATTCGGCGTCGATTATTCTTTCGGCTCCTCTCTCTCGCAACTGCTGACGTCCTTTTCTGGCAACCTATATTGTTTCCGTGCCAAGTCTGTATATCGAACCGTACGATCTAACGCAGCTTTATAGATTTTACTCGGGATTACTAGGTTATTGTTGCTAAGGCTCTGTACATGTAGCTTGGGCTTTGAGCTGCGGTCGCGGGTGGTGTGACATTTAAAGGAAGTGCATCAGTCCTGAGAGGTAACCTTGATGGTGCAGCCGAGCAGCTCGCGGCGTCTGCCCGGGCCGACGGTCGATTTTCACTTGGAGCATTAGCGCCCGTGTCTAGCCCGGGTGGGCGTGGTCTGCGAGCCGGTCAATAGCACGGCATCGCCCCTCTCGATCGCTCTTGGCGAGGAAACTCGCATCTATCTCGCTCTCTCCGGGGATGATTGAAACGTCTGATGCCGCAGGCGCCCCGCGCGCCCCCTCGCCAAGGACGTTCAGTGAATCCGTCCCTCTCTGCTGCGATAGCACGTGTGCCCGTTACTATTCCATAATATAATGTGTGCCCCCCTAGTATCGCGCGAAAATTCACAACCAATAATTATGAGACAAGTGCCTGATGTATTTGGCGAATTATATGCCTGAAAGGATTACCGATGTCGCTTTTAGCGATAGAAGCCCGCGCTACGGGACAATTAGGTGCTCCCGTGAAGTGATATGGAGATAAGAAGTTTAACAGGAAACGTCACCTCTTCGTGTTTTCCGTCCTGTGCACTCGCTTCTCTTGCTACTGAACTTGCGATACTTACAGGTAAGTTGCTACTTAGCCTCAAAGCTTTGCTCCGGTGACATAACCCCTATTGCCTATTCCAAAAGTCCTACAGCCGTAATCTAAAAAGTCTGTATGAGGTAACTTAACACGTTCCGTAGTCTCCCTCGTGCTGGTTATATTGGCACGCACATATTCATCGGTGGCCAACTCTGTCCGCTCACTTGCACTTAAGTGTGAATAACAGAAGAATAAGAATACGGCCCCTAGAATTGCTTTGAAATATGACTAAATTACCATCGCCGTCGCCTGACTGTCGCCGGGAGTCTAGACACATTATAATTATACATCCAGCCAACAAGGGCAGGCATTCTGGATGTGACTCATCCGAATTCGTTCACATCGATCGCATCTCGCTCGGGTATTGGAACAGCTCAAAAGGTAATCGAATTTGTCCTCCTGTTCCGAAGCTGATTGGATTGATTGTACGGCTAGCACAGGCTACCAAGACGCCAGCGAGACGACCGATTGAAATCTTTGTAATTTGATTGGTTAATATTTGACATTAAGCATCTTCTCGTTAGCAAAATGCTAAGCCGTACTGGCCGTAACCAGTGCCCTAGACAAGCGTCCGGAATAGAGCATGAACCTATAGAGATTGTATTGACTGTGGCAGCGCCAAGCGCTTCTCTATACCTTTCCCATCGCTTATGTCATTCATCCATCACCAACATACCATAATAATGGTTTCTTTATGAACACTGATTAGCTATAAAGTATAACAGCCAATCAGATATAGCCAAGAAACACCCAAGCCTATACTATTTCTGCCATAGATAATGTTGAACTCAATCTATCGATTGGAAATATAGATTTCAAAATCCTATTATTTAAAAAAAAACTTAAAACCAAACTGTTACATTTTATGAAAGTACGTTTAGTTAAGACTTAGGGAATGCATATGAAATATGAATAATGAATGAAAAGACTTATACACCTAACTTATGACTTATGTATGACCCTTGCAGACACTTTGAAAACCGCAATTTCCATACAAAAAAACATACATACAGTTGAATTAAGAACTTTCTCCTTTGAAGTCTGTTAAATGTGTAGGCCTCCATAATTGTATCTTTCGTTATGAAACAATGAACCAGAAAAAAATTAAAGACAGTTGAAGCTTACTTCAGCTGAAAAGTTCAACGGAGAACCTCCAGTCTATATTCAATTGTTCATTCATTCATCCATGTGATAGGTAAATTTATTTAAAGAAGTTGACCTTTATCTGGTGACGATTCAGTAATTAAATTATTCATAAATATAGCAATAAACTGACGCGAACGCTCATGGAATTGATGTTAGTGACGTCACAGCTGTGACATCATCGGCCCTACCCTATCTTGGCTGCACGCTTCGTTGCAATCTGCATATATTTTAATACGGCCTCCGTTGTCTGAATATGGTATCATCAAATATATATAAGATGGTTGGTTGTTGCTTTTTAAATCACTTGGTTTTTTTTATAATACTACGTAAGCAAACAAGCATACGGCCCACCTGATGGAAAGCGGTTACCGTAGCCTATGGAAGCCTGCAACACCAGAGGCATCAAACGCGCGTTGCGCGTTTTCTTAACTATATTTTTTTTTTTTAAATATCTCCAGACCGTAAAGTTTGGAGGTAGGCGTTTGAACAGCAGTGGGGGACATGAATGGCTGATAATAAAATTAATAAAACGGACAATTGCTATATAGCGAGACTCGTGCCCTTAGGGTTTCGACCCGTAAATTATTTCGAAATTGTGTTTTAGCCACTTCTACCTACAAACTTCACCATTTAAGGGGTGAAATAAGACAAAATTCCTGAATTTTGATCCTTTATTTGTGTCACACACAGAGTCTCCTAGCGATTTGATCAACAAAATGATCACATAAGGTCCCGTTTCTTCTTAAAACATTTAAACAGTAAAGGGTCAGATCTGAGTCTATAATAGGGCTCTGTCCTGACCCCTTTCTAAACAACCTCTGTCATTTGTTGGGTCCTCTGTCGAACTTCAATTAATGTTCTCCATTGCTTGTAAACGCTTCTACCCTTCACCGCGTAAAATCTATAACTCCTACCTTAATCTTACCTTCCCGTAACAACACGTCTAGTATTTGGTGATTTGAGGGTTCCGTACAGGAAAAAATTTAACCCTTGCACTTACTTTTCATCACTTTTGTTTCAGTCTATTCGTCCGTCTGTCTGTCTATCTATTTATCGAGACTCATTACCTCAGGAACGGCTAAAGACATTAACTTGAAATTTATATCAAATATAAAGGTCTGAGCTTAAATGGCCGTAAAAAAATCATGCATTAAAAAGATATGGCAATGAATGTCTAATTTTTTAATGAAAATCGCGAAAATGACAAACCTCTAGGGTCTAGTGACCTCACAATTCTGAAATTTAGAATGCTAGGCTTTGTGACATCAATAAAGGAAAAACTCTAAAATCAATAAATTTCGACTTTTGTACCCCTAAACTGGGATGGTGATTGTAGGAAAAATTGCCTGAAATTCGAAATGGAGTCTTGACGATTTCGAAATAATTTACGTGCGAATATCGCTCACCCTTATACGTATTTTTAACCGACTTCAAAAAAAGGAGAAGGTTTTCAATTCGGTTGTATGTTATTTTTTATTTTTTATGTTTGTTAAGTACCTCATATCTCCGTCGTTTATAAACCGATTTGGAAAATTATTTTTTTCATCCAGATTTTTAGTCGAATACAATGGCGAAAGTCGGTTTTTTAAATGAAAAGTTATAAATTAAAAACCGACTTCCGCCATTGTATTCGACTAAGTATCTGGACGATATTTTGATTGGTTGGCCATTTGTGGTGTTCTTCACAAGTTCCACTTCATCAAATGATACTTTCTGAATACAAATGCATGACATGCAGATAATATCAAAATCGCTATATGTATGCCTGTAATATTTGAGTTCCCTCAATTCCTCATGGATTCCATCATCAGAACTGGATTTTGAAATGGGTCCAATCAGGAAGTATATCTATTCAAATAAAAAAGAATTTTCCAAATCTGTTTATAAACGACGGGGATAAGAGGTAAAAAAAACAACCTAATTGAGAACCTCCTCCCTTTTTGTGAAGTCGGTTAAAAAGTTATTAATTTTTAAAATTGAGTAGCAAGCACTATGAGCGACTTTTGTGTACCTACGGCGTGTACACTATAGTTACTGCGATGCCGTTTACATACGAGCGCCACTACAAGGCGATTTTAATCATAGACCTGGCTCACGGCCGTAATTTACGCAACCAACAAACATATTGTGAGATTAAACGAGTGCAATTACGGTCGGGTTTTCATGCAATGCGGTTTTCAAACAGTTTTTTGATGGCATCTCTGTTTTAATGGTGTAACCGTTAATGTTTGTGTTGCCCTGTTTGCAATAACAGTGGCTGGTACTATTCTGCGGCCCACGGATAAATAAACCACGATAAAAAATCATTGTCTTACGTTATTTTAGTACGCTTATAAATTTTGATTTGAAATGTTTCTAACCTTTTTATTTCAGAACAGAGGCCGTACCATGAGCTCTTATAGCGATTCAGTTCAAAAACGATTCAGTACAAAATATCGGTTCATCGTTGACAACCGTCATCATTGAATAATTTTAACCAAAGTAGTCTATATACCTTCTGCTTTTTGACAGATTTCAATGAAAAACTCAACAAATTCAGACTAAAGTCTCGATTCACACTTGAGCTTAGTTCTGGAATACGGGCCTAGGTTTTACCTTCTAACATTTGAATATTTTCGTTTGTTTCTCAATATGGTGTACATTACTGGGGAATGTTTTTTTTTAAATATAGTCTTTTAAAAATGACTGAGGACTTGAGGATTTTGTAAAATGATCTGTATTTAACGAAATATTCAGATATAAGGCCTTTTTCGAGAAGCGCGGGGCGTTTTTTATTGCATGTAGGTTTCTTGTATTCTTGTTTTTAAACGAAGAGTTTTCGAATGCCAAGCCTCGTTGACTCCTTTCTCAAAGTTGCTATGATTGTTCATAATTAAATCGGTGCCTTCATTTGCTAATTAATCAAGTTTTAAACAATTATTACTGTAACTTTGTTAAGTGGCACATCTTTTGCGGAATCTGTAACTTTACTTGTGTCTTCTCTGTAATGGCATTGCATGAACTCTTTCTTACTTTTACCGTGTTTAATTTTGGGTTAACTCTTCGTTTCTTAAGAAAATTAGTAATAATAACATCGTTACCCCTTACGCTACCTTCATTGGCGGCACCTTTAAGGGGTCCGTTTAGTAAAAGGCAAGCTGGCAAGTCGCCACCTGCCTAAATCGTTTTTATTAATTTAGAGTTGGCAGGTGCCGCATCTCATCCTATAAAAGCCCATTAAACATTCGATTAGCATGTTCTCCCTGCAATAGCACCAACTTTCATTAATTTCCACAATAGTTTAATCTTCTGTCTTCCATCCACCATAACAATATTTTTTTATCCTAATTGTAAAAAGGCTGTTGGCTAATACGGCTCCAGTGATGCCTCTTAAAGGTCCAGGTTAAGCCTGTGTTTGAAAATGATTGACGTGAAATAATAATAATAATATTCTAAGATATAAATAACATATATATAATAAGATTTTGTAGTCACTTACCTCTGTCGCTTGCATTTCTCTACCTTTCTCATAAATAATACAAGTGTCACATTTCAGGATCAGTTTACGTTTCTTTTCGATTTGAATATTTTCAATTGGACAAATATTTCGAGTGGACTGGACAACTGTCTTATGTCGTAGCTTTATTTGCGTCTAGCTAGGCGATTTTTTTTTTATTAATTCATTTGTTAACGTACTGTATACCTAGTAAGCACCTAAAACCCTGCAAGGCATTACTTGGTCTCCTGTTCTAGGTTTTCTTTTGTGACAAATCTTTGAGTCATGTTCTGTATTGACTGTACTGACTATTTACTCGACTACAGCAAAGCATAAGGAGTGTTATAATTATAGCAGTCTATGTATTATATATATATGTTTGTAAGTTTGTTCATCTGTTCCCTCGTACCGCCGAAACTACGCGACGGATTTTGACAAATGGGGTATCATATGAAGTGTCTTGCCGTTCCGCGTGGCATAGGCTATATGACGTCACACTAAAGTCAATATGGCGAAAATTAAACTCAAACTTTCAAACCTCCATTTTTTTAAATTAATATAATAAATACGCGCACCACGGGATATTAGTGATCAGTAGATCATGTGTACAAAATTTCATGTAGTTTGATGAAATAATAGCCAAAATAGAAGCAAACTTCGTTGGCATACTAGGGCGTAAGCGCCCTACCGGTTACCTCTTTTTAACTGACTTCACAAAAAGGAGGTTCTCAATTCGGTTACATTATTATTATTATTATTATTATTTTTTTATGTTTGTTACCTCATATCTCCGGCGTTTATGAACCGATTTGGATTTATTTTTATTTGAATAGATATTCTTCCAGATTGGTCCAGATTTTTTTCAGAATCCAGTTCTGATGATGGAATCCATGAGGAATTGAGGGAACTCCTCAAATATTGTAGGCATTCTTTGGCGATTTTGATATTTTCAGCAACAAACCAAGCATTTGCATTCAGAAAGTATCATAATCCTTTCACCACTATGGTTCTTTCATCATTTTTTTAACCAATTATTTAGTCGAATACAATGGTGGAAGTCGGTTTTTTAAATGAAAAGTTATTTAACCTCGAATTTTAGTTTTTAAACTTTTTTTGTTGTCATACCTAATCTTCTAGCGTCATCATACATTTGGAACTTGGAACTTGGAATGGAACTTTTGTATTCCGGCGTCTCCTCCCTCGGCTTTGCGAGAGTGTGCGATACTTGTCAATTACATGTTTGAAATAGTATATTACGATACGTGTGACTTAAGTTGCCTATTATTGCACGGCGTGAGTTAGCGCCCGAGCGTAGCGAGGGTGCTAAACGCCGTGCAATAATAGACAACTTAAGTCACAGGTATCGTATAATATTTTATAGCTCAAGTGACATAAACCCGCACGTGACGCAGTTGACGTTCATTTTCGCACGGTGTAAAAAAGAGCTATTTAAGTCACGGAAAAGCGTGCGTAAAGTGCGAGTTTAAGTCACACTGTGCTATAAAATATGTAACTGGGTAGCCGTTTCCGAGAATGTCATGAGCAATAATAATTGAGCATCGTGGAATATTACAATTCAAATATTTACCGACAACTAGGTAATAATCTACACACAGTCTAATCATATTTGTACAGCGTTTAACGGAATTCAGACTATCATTTAATTTTATGGAAATTACTTGTTATTTGTATGTTTCTTTGAATATGTGACCTATATCGAAATCGTAAAGTTTCCTTGTTTTGAATTAATTACATTGCACATGATAATTAGTGTCGTGCGGTAAGTCCGGTCTAAGAATAAACCCGTCTCGTCTCCCGTAGGAAAAAACGATTTTCCTGTTTTAGAAAATCTGTGTTTTGGAAAAAACAGGAATCACTTTATTGTCCGTCTGTTTGTCTGTATGTTTGTCTGTTAAGATCCCTTTTCTCAGGAACGCCTAAAGGTATCAACGTGAAATGTATACCAAGTATGTATATATAAAGGTTTTCAAAATTCAAATTGTCATTCAAAATGATCCTTGTGATTTCATTGAATAAAATTCTTTTGACTTTGACTTTGACTTTTTTATAATAATCTCATAAGATTATAGTGCCGTAAAAAAATCGAGTTTCTAACAAGGTAAATTAATTAAAACAATAAGGCAATGAATATGCGAAAATGTAAAACCACTCAGTTACTTCCATCAGCAAACTCACAGGGGTGCGATTTTTAAATGAGTGACTAAATATCATCAAAAAGGCAATCACCGTTTTCCGGGAGATGTACTGGAGGAGGCACCTGTATTGATATTATACGTATTAAAAACTTTAGTCATCAATGAGTTTCAGTATATAGAAATATGGAAATCGGCGATTATAAGCTATTTTTCTGACGTTTAGTCACTCGATGAAATTCAAAAAAACGCACCCCTCTTCTAAAATTGAGGAATTTCGAATTTCTTACCCTTAAATGGGTAAGAAACCCATTAAAGGTACCCTTTTTCTTTTCTTAAATGGGATGGTGAAAATTGTAGGTAATGTGCCTAAAACTAAAAATTCTCTTATTTAAATCACAATATAATCTCGTGTCAGTCGCACTTTCACGTCGTGTATGCATGCGAAGATTAAGTAATAGTTACTACGTGACAGTGCGATTGACACGAGATTATATTGTAATTTAAATAAGAAAATTTGGCCTCTAGACTATTCCGATCCGTAAATTATTTCCGTTTTTGAAATAAGAAAATTTGGGCGCGGGGCGCGAAAAAAAAGATGAAAATAAATTTATTTACAGCATCAACAAATCCGGTAATATATATACTAAGCTATTTCATTTAATAACACCATTCAACTTGGTAGGTTCTAACAGTTTTAATGAAAACCGGACAATGCTAAAACTGACTGCATAACCTAAAGAAGTGTTTATCGACGGCCCTCACTCACACTAGGCCGAGTCTGTATCGTGAGGTGCGAGTCTCGCACTTGCTCATTATTTTTTGTGGCTATTTTCGATTTAGAAAACTGACTCACCGAGTCTGTAAGACACATCTAATTATCCAGTAAAGTGCGTTCCAAAACCAACAGCCTTGTGTGTTTTGGTAATACGTCACCGCACGACATTCGGCAAATATTTGTCTCCGTCCAAGTCGACCTTATTGATTTAATCTCCGACCTCTTTGCCCTGCACCCTGAAGTATATAAAGGTATTTTAAGCGGCGAACACGAAAATTCCACGATTTCCAAATTTCTATACATCTGAAACTCATTGATGTCTAAAATGTTTATACCTATGATATTAATACAAGTGCCTCCTTCAGTACATCTCCTTAAAAACGGTGATTTGTGGCCTTTTTGGTGATATTTAGTCACTCAGTGACTTTCATAAAATCGCACCCCTGAGCATTTTTTAAGGTCGCTGCGAGCGGATCTGTCGATGGTACGATAGGAACGAATCTGACGGGCTTTGGAGATAACTCGCGAAATTTTAAAAGAGCTTGCCTTTACCGACTTATTTACCGTCATCTTTGTCGCTTGTAATCGAGTTTTAATCGTGTACATGATGTTTTTTTTTACGTTTAGTACCTATTTCTTTTTGATGTATGAACGTCTTATCAGGTTCTGTCAATGTTCACATGACAGCCGCTTGAACATGTTGTTACTTACCTTCTTCATTGTTGCAAACTGTAATGTGCTTACCTATAGTACTTGTACTAATATTTATTCTGTGCCTATAGTGTGATTTTTTAACTTAGGGCAAAAAGGAAACCTAAACAAAAGTTGCTAGAACACAAAAATACATTATTTTTACCTAGCTGTAGTTAACTAAATTTTGCCAAAAGAAAAGTACCTTCTGAGGTTTTTCCGCTAAACTACAGCATGAAGAGCTTCAAAAAAAATGTGAAAAGGGTCCTTCAAGGCAGGCAACGCATTGGCAATGCCTCGGGTGTTGCAGATGTCAATAGGCGACGGTAACCGCTTACCATCAGGCGGGCCGTATGCCAGTTTGTAGAGTTGGACATGGCTTAAAGACATTGTATCTAAAGCAAAAAAAAAAAAGTAGAATTGTCGTGTCTGCCTTTTGCCATTTGGCATGTTTCTTAAATTCAAATGTGCCTGTCGCCAAACAGGCACGCCACGTGTGTGCAACTGTGAGTTGATTAAGTTTTATCTTGGTTTATCTTTTTGTCCTAGGCCTATGACCAGCAGTGGGCTTCTACAGGCTGATGATGATGATATTAATAACGAAACATCAAATAAATAGCGTACAATTTTTAATTATTTATGTATGTCAGTGTTGTACATAATTTGAACTGAATACTGGATAATTACATAACATGATTTGTGTGTTTTGCTGTTTCCCGATTCCCGATATTTCGGCACAGTTGCATGATCGGGAAACAATAAACTCACAAATCACGGTAAATATCCCGTTTTCAGTGAAAATTACAGATGCCATTCATTGTGTTAGCACGCACGAAAACAATATTGAAACTCTAAGCTACCGTGTTAAACTGAGTTTACTGATAGATCCGGTGGTTATAATCCGTTAAGCTAATAGATCCTTTATAATATAATAAGCATACTCTATAATTTAACAAAGGGTTGAACTACGCCGGCAGATAGCTGATTCTGAGTTTTGACAAGCAATTGACACGGATTTTTGTATGGAAAAAGAGGTTCACAGAGTGTACGCTAGGGGCGCTCATCGGTGTTGCCATACAAAAATCCACACTAGAGTACACCAGACGTCCGTGTAATTTGCTTTTCAAAACTCAGAATCAGCTCTCTGGCTACAATTTTTTCCAAAAGGATTGCTTCGTCGTCATCTGCCGTTAGACCTCCACTCCTGGATGAGGCCTCCCCCATAGAATGCTAATGGGGATTTGCAATAAGCACCACGTTAGGCATACAGTTAGTGGTCGTATTATTGCTGTTGATTACTCGGAAGGATGCTGCTGCCCATCCCCTTGTGTAATCCCTTGTTCGGCTTTTACGACATCCAACGAGAGAAGACAGAATGGTTTATTCTTAGGCCGGACACGGCAGTTTTATTGAATTTAAAGTCAACGCGATTGAGCTCTTTCTAGTGACGCCCCCCCCCCCCCCCTTCCATGCTTCCTTAAGCCATCGCACTCGGGTTACCTAACAACTTATGGATTCCGGCTGAATAATAGCAGCCACCACTACTACGAATAGTAAATTAATTGAGTAATTGCTAGAATGTTAATGGATTTCGAGCTAGGCTTGCCAATTGAATTTAACAACCAAATGGGCTGTTACAGCTGTAATGCTCGAGTCTAAAGACCCGTATTGCCAACACCATTAAGAAATGAGTCAAATTAACCCTACTTCATGGGCTTATTTGACCGAGCGAGCAAAGTCCTTACAATAACTGACAAAATTTTCTTTCGACTGTCCAGATTTATGTATGATAGTCACATAGTCATTTATTCATACAAAAGGTACACGTTTAATGTACGTAGGTACTTGCGTACAGGTCGTATTTTCAATGAATCTTGACGAACCGTGATGTATATACAGGTTCTACAAAATCATATAACTTTTTATCGTCGGCGATTTCTGATTGGAAGGTTATTTTCCCCAAAAAGGTGAGGTGTCATAAGAAAGGGCTCTATATATTCCAAAACTATTTTAATTTTTATTCTAGCATGTATATTTGCAGATCATGCAAACATTTATCCTGCAGCGGGAATCGAACTCGCAACTATTGCGTCACAGCCGCCTACTCGCCCACCACATCACGGAAATAGTTACACATCAACCATTAATCCTTTGACATTATTAGAAAGGTGTAGAAAAAGTCATATAACCGACACAATGAATGCATTCAGCAAACAAACGGCTTCATTTATTATGGTCATCGATTTGTAGATAGACTGACTACTTCTTATACTTACCCACGCGTGCGTAAAATTCACGATGACCATGTAGATATCAGACCCTCAGGAATTCATGGTAGGGGCCCGCGTACCGGGAATTGCATCCGGCATCCGACATGCCGGTACTGCGAAGCAGACAGTTTAAGCTCTGTAATTAGTCATTTGGCCATTTGGTGCTCATTTGTGTCTTTGTTTCGAGAACTCTGTTGCAACGGTTCTTGGTAGTTTGCAAAATTTTACTACAGCCCGAACTTAGATGCCATTTATGTCAAGCCCTCTCTCTTCTCTGCTCTTTCTTTTCTGTGAAAAACTCGTCTCTGTTTGCGAACACAAGTTCTATTGCCGGTGTTCATATACTAGACTGTTTGTATGTGCTAAGTAAGACGCGCCTTGTATTAATTTTCATCCGCAATTTCTGAATACAATGGTACGACGAAATGCCTTCGATTTTCCGCGCTTCGTTGAGCAAATGAAGTTGTTGGCTTTGGTCGTTTTAACGGTCTTTAACGTCGTTAAATTGAATGCAAAATAGAATAGTTCTGCGACATTGTGCATTTGTATGTCCGGAAAAGGATTCAGGGAGCCAGGAGTGGGTAGTGTTTTTCGTTCAGTATAGTTTCAATAGGTTCGGGGTCTTTCACCACAAGAGCATTTTTTGTGCTACCTACTTTTAAGTTCCATACTTTGAGGGTTATTTCTTCATCACCAAATGAAATATTATATTTTTAGGGTATACTCGTGTCGTGGTGTGTCCAGTCTAATAATAAACCTCTCCGTCCCCTCTCGTGGATATTGTAAAAGCCGACTAAGAGATTACACCAGAGGATGGACAGGAATCAATTTTGATAAAAGTGATATGGGGTCACCTCTGAAGTATGACTTGCCAAACAAAAAGAATCATCATAATTGGCGGAGTAATCGCGTAACAAACATACAGTCGAATTGAGAACCTCCTCCTTTTTTTGGAGTCGGTTGAAAAGAAGTAGATTCAGAGCAACTCTTGCATTATTTCATCTCACAAGAATTCTTGTGACACAGATGCAATAGTTTTCAAAGAGAAAAGGGGACTTTTTAGCTCGCAGTCTAAAACAGGAGCAATAAAACCGCTATAAATAAACCGTTTTCACATAACCCGTATGGTGTATGTCAAGTCAATCCACTTCTGTTTTGAATTAGAACCAGAATTTGTAATTCGATAGGACCATTTGGGCTCCCTTTGCTTAATGGATAAGCAGTTATTTAGATGCGGAAGCACGTACCCAGCCCATTCGGATTCCAGACTCGCTTTAAGCTGATTAAAATAGCCCGGTCTGGTTTGACGGAGTATGAATACTTGGTATAGCTAAGCTACCTGGCTTTTCAGGCTGACTTTTTTATAATCCATAGCGTCTAACCCTCTTATTCATAGTCAATTTTTAAACCTTTGATAGCTAAAATGGCTTTTGACGACCTCTGTGGCGCGTGGAGGGCGAGTAGCCGGCTGAGATGCGAGAGGTTGCGGGTTCGATTCCCGCTGCGGGACAAATGTTTGTATGATCTGCAAATATTTGTGAAAAAATATATATTTTTGTTTCTAAAAAAAGTGGGTGAATCTCGATGATTTCGTAATAATTTACGGATCAGAACCCTTAAAGCGCGAGTCTCGTTCGCACTTTTCTGTTTTATTTTACTGAATATAGTAATTCGTTTGATCGCCATCTCACCTGGGGCTCAAGCTCAAGGGAATGATTCTCGAAAAAATCTCGTACACGTGATGACGTCAAATCTCGATTGATTATCATAATTTTGTATGGGCGTCATACGAGATGTGACGTCATCACGTGGACGAGATATATTCAAGAATACGGACGACGGCGTTCGTTAGAGCGAGAATGATAACGTATACATGCGAAGATTGAGTTATAGTTACTAGGTTCCCCTATGCTCTGCCCCTTACAATTTTGTTTGACGTCACACAAACGCCATGTCAGTTGGAGCGTTTGTTAAAATGTTTATAAACTGGCTGATAAAAATGCAAAATACTTGTGTATAAATTAAAAGTTCATTCGTTTCTTCTGAAATAATAGTTTTTTCTTTTAATAGACGCATTAAGTTCATTAACCCGTAGGCTAAACAGTTTGTCGAAACTCGTCAACTATCCTATTAATAAAATGTTTTTTATTTGTTCCAGGTCGCACCCTGCAGCATAATAGGGAGCCATACGCTGCGGCGAAAAGACGGGTGCGTCACGCACTCGTGGTATGTACCTTTTTAGACTACTTCAAAAAAGGAAGTTCTCAATTCGCTTAATTCTTCCAACTTAGAATAGACCCCTCTGTCTCCTGATTACCCAGGGAATGGGTAGCAGCATTCACCTGTGTACTCGACACCAATTCTGCGATCACTAATCCGCCTGCCAAGCTTGGTGATCATGGTGAATCCTCCATCGCATTCTGTGCCTCGTCCAACAGTGGATATTTCTCGGCTGAGGATGATGAGGTTTTATTGCCAATTGTTAACCAATTTTGGGATTTCTCTTATTTTAAAGTTCTTAAGTATGATCAGGATCTTATGAAGACTTTCGGTGACGGAGAGCAGAAACAGCTTTTTTTAGAAAGCTCTTTGAGGGCGATTGATCTTTGTCAAATAATGTGCTTACTTTTGATTGATGTTCCCACGGCCTCTGATCAACAAGCGTGTAAAATCCGTTATGTGATCCACCACGCATGTCCAGTGCTGTGTTGGTAAAGTCTTTTACTGTTTGTATGTCCATTTCACTATGTAGTGTAATTGATATACAAGCACTAAAAGTAAGGAGTGTTCCTTGTCCTGTAGGAGTAACCATGCCAAAGCAAATTCTTTCCCAAACAAGCTGTCCCCTTTAAAATCTTTGTAAGTTTTGTAAAAACGCGATCAAATAGGATCGTATGTTATGCCATCAGGTGTCAGGATCACTAGGCAATTACATATATACTTTATAATTAAAATCAATGTTATGACAGGCATATTCAATGGAATCGATATATCCATCATCAACTGTAAGTTTCATCTCATTAAACATTTATTAAATTCATTTAGTTTTGTGATTTATAATTTCATATTTAGGTAACTACTTATTACTACTACCTACTTACCTTTTCGTTTTATTTTTACCATTGATTCAACTTATCCTTTTCCCATTCGTTTTATTATTACCATTGATATATTTAAATACATTTTAAAATTCAGTCAGGTCAATGCCAGTGATGTCATTAAACGTTATTGTTTTCCTATTAATAACGACATTGTTAAATTAAACATTGATTTTTTGACGTTTTTCCTTTTCATTACGTGTACATGTAAATATGTCGCTGACGTTCATTCCCGTTTTTATTGTAACATTGTCGTCATAAATAATATCGACAACAGTTTCCTCCTCACAATCTATTACATAGCTTTGCTCCAGTATTCAACTGTAGTCGTTATTGTCTTCTCCATCGACACACATATTGCATACGTTTCTAAATGTTTTTTTGCAGTACGTACCAATTCTATTACAGTGATTACGCAGTCACTTGTACTACTATATGAGTTATTTGTGTTAATTACTGTTTTGTTAATGTTCTTTGCTAAGCGTATTACTAATGTCTAACTCTTTAGGGTTAAGCCCATTTCCTATGTCTTCTTGGTAAGATTTTTTTGTCTGTTTTCTTTGTGTTATTATCGTCATCATCAGCCTGTAGAAGTCAACTGCTGAACATAGGCCTCCCACATAGAATGCCAATACGAACGGTCTTGAGCCGCTTTCATCCACCGACTTCCTGCAACCTTTATAATGTCTTTAGTCCATCGAGAGGAGGGCCTTGATCTACTACGTCGTCCAGTTTGTGGTCGCCACTCTAGATCCTTTATTCCCCAACGGTAGCTATACGATCTGCCCATTGCTACTTCAACTTGCTAATTCTGTAACGTAACTTTGTAACTTTTAACTACCTTCCTAAGGTTTTTAAGTTTTCATTTACTATGTATCAGCAACTCCCTGCTCCGAGGCACCACACAGACGCTTCCCACCTAGTAGTAAGACGGATCATCAAAGTATACCAAGCCGTGTTTGTTGCCTGATTCTTCTAGGCTTGGTCGCATTAGAACAGGAGTAGGTAGTTTTAGTTTTTACTCTTACGTCGATTCAAAATGATCCTTGTAATTTCAATGAATAAAATTCATTTGATTTGATTATACGATAAGGAATAAAGAGTATTTTTGTTTCACTAATGCTGCTTTATTTCATGATGACGTCGACTTTCCTTATTATGCCGGAGAGTAAACATGAATTTGAATATTTATTTTATTCACATTCATTCGTATTTTGGCTGTCGATACGTCAGCTCATGTCACAGTCGACACGTTTCCAATCCGAATAGGAATTCTCTTTTTGTATCGATTTTTACACAACACAAGGCTACTGGTGTTCAAATCGCTCTCGTCTATTTTTATTGAACTTTCATTATCGACGAGTGATCATCTTTATTTGTTATCACGGTCGTTCGATTTGTTTTTGATTAGTTAAGCTGCTTCGTTTGTTTGTGTTAAAAATAAACTTAATGGTTAATTTACGTACTTGCTCTCATTTTTGTTTTTATGGTTTTTCACACATCACTCACATCTGCAGCCTTACTTCCACTGTTAGACGAGGTCTCCTCCATAGAATGCAATTTGGGGGTGATTTGCCATAACCACCACGCTTGGCAGACGGATTGATGATCGCAGTATTGGTGTTGAATACTCAGGTGGATGCTGCTGCCCATCCCCTGGTGTAATCCCTTAGTCGGCTTTACGACATCCACGGGATGATGATGATGAATAAAAAGTAGATGTTTATATCAAGATAAGGTTTGTATAAAACTACAATAAAACTCTTTTATGTGAGAGACCCCGCATGCATGTAACGTCCAGGGCTAGGCGCGAGGTCCTCGCAAATTCAATTAAGGAGTACATCAGGGTAAATGTATCGCGCCACTTCAATTAAGGTTACATTAGGCATGAGAGGAAAAGATTATACATGTGAATATATACCATATCTCTAGGTTAGGGGGTCTTTCGTCGCTACTGAAACTCATCACTTATCTGCAAAATAATAAAAGACAATACTTGAATACGAAAGGATGTGAGATTCGCAATATCATGAAAAGAACTATAACCATAAGAATAAATAATAACCATAGAAAAAACTAAATTAAAACTAAAATCTAAACAAATACTTAATTAGGTACTAGCAATTCTTTTTGGGTTCTATATTTTCTTATTTCTAAATTATATTTAATTTATATTATTTATAGTAGTCGCCTCACTGGCGTAGGCCTCCCCTAAATCCCTGCACACATCCCTTTCCCGAGCCTTTATCATCCAGTCCGGACCATATAGTTGAGAAAAAATATCTCGCCATCTCTTTCTTGGCTTCCTTGTATTGGTTAAAAGTAAAACCTTCACATCCCGTACAAAAGCTATTGTAACACCATCAACTAGTGTTTCATCATCATCAATCTTACCGTCGACGTCGTACATCGCATCACTAGCTCCAATATCCAGAACCCAATTTACATCACGTTTGGGCCAACTCAAGACACGGGCCGGCCTATTTTAGGATCCATTCAGACAATTAAGTCCCACACGGCCTTTAAAACATTATGCTCACGCCCGTAGGTGTCGGACGTTCAGCTTAAAAAGTATTTTATTCATTGAAATCACATAGATCATTTTGAATTGTCTTATAAACTAGAATTACTCCTGTTCCAACGCGACCAAGCCTAGAAGAATCAGGACAACAACCCAATATCCCAATATCACTTTCATGTAAGTACTTTTCTTGGCCTTTGATGAACTAAAATTGTTGTCATAGTTTAGTAATATAGTTAGTTTTTTTACAATACCTTATGACACACAAAAAATATTTACAAACAACTGATTACCAGTTACAACTTTTACTTATATGTTTACGTCTTTTTAACCGAGTAGTAGTATATTAGTGCGATATTTTTTTGGAATGTGATGAGTACATTCCAAATACCCTTTCATTTGATACCGAACTCAATATAGGTATATTTATACTGTATATTTTGTATATGTGTAATTAGGATTTATAATAATTATATTGTTTTCAAGGTTGGAAAATTTATTGACCTTCGTTTGACTGTTTGAACCCTCCTTTTGCTGTGCCATAGATGAGTAATAAGTTCAAAACAAGCCTTAAATAGAAAGAATGGCGACGCACCACTCAAAAAATGTATTATAAAAAAAACTGATCTAAATAACATTAAAAAAATGAATGTGTTCTTATCGATGGCTCCTGTGCCAAGCTATAACATATTATATCATTTTCGTTTCAAAGTGGCTACATTGATCAGACTTCTACTTGTACTAATATTTATTCTGTGCTTCTGTACTTCAGTAAGTACTCCACATCTGTACCTAAGCAAAACGTGTAGCGATATGAAATTCCATTACTGAAATGGAAGCAGATTTAAAATTGGCACGGTATATCCAATCGTATGTAGGTACTAGGTAAAGTGAAGCATTCCTATAGAGATATCGATGTACTGAAAACTACATGATCAGATTTATGAAATCTGAACGGAACCTCACCTGATATTGAAATACATAATAATATTTTCATAAATCGATCTGAGGCTCAATTCTAGTAATAAAAGTTAGTTACGGATCACGTTCCGATTTAGTGTCGATGTCTTAAATGTTAGAAATGGTATTCTACTAACTTATAATACAACACTGTAATGTGATTTTAGAGAAATGTGACCGAAACTTGAACGGTTCAAATTTTTTTCGATAGTTTTAGCTAGATGGAGTTTCTCTTTACTCCTTCCAATGATCCTACTCTAATGGTAGTCACCGTGAATCGAAAGTAGACTAAATTGTTATTATGAGGGAGTAGAATACCAACTTTCTGTCAATTCACAGTTCAGTCTCAATTCGGTCAACTTTCAGTGTAGTTTTAAAATAATTAAGAGAACTGTACCTGGTACAATTCTCCTATATGTATCCTTAACTTCGCATTGCATAAAGCTGTTGTTTCCAAATAACATTTTTTAAAACTGGAAGAGTCCACTTCAAGTTGGAAGTGCAGTCTACAACAATGTTGTTTGATCTCTCAGAATAACACTATTCAATATTCCCATACATTTCTACAATTGTGTCCGCTTAGTCTAGTTGCATTACCGGTATACGTTTGCGGTCCCATCTCCCGACTCGACTGCAATCAATTAATTCTGCCACCATCTCTGTGCCACACGATTCTGAACCTTTGGCTAAATCCTCTGAAATATCGACTCTTTTGCTACAATTGTCTTGCCCAACTTTGAATCTAACTGCCACGACATAGATGCTATCTACTGGCTGTACCAGTTTAGTCCTCATGTTTACTACCATCTATGTGTGTTACAACTTTAGATCTTACTGCCTGGGCTGAACGTTTGTCTTCATCTGCAGTAAACTCAGTGCCAGTTATTGCATTCGTACTGTGTTGTCGCATGTGTGGTTAGTTGCTGCTTTAATTTTGTGGTCAGGTTCCTAAGAGAAATTAATGGACGATTGCTTTCGCCTATAGAGCCTATAGTATAAAGGGACAACTTTACAGAGCTATTACGCAAGCCGTATAATGTCCGGCCTAAGAATGACCCCTCCGGCTTCTCTCGTGGATGTCGTTAAAGCCGACTAATTACACCAGGGTATGCGCAGCAGCATCCATCTGAGTCAACGTCATCAGCCGGTAGAAGCCCACTGCTGGACATGGGCCTCCCCCATCAACATCTTGACCTCCAAATCCTTATTGATTTTGAAAATCTACTGTGCATCTTTCATTCCTTCTACCTATTCTACTAACAATTTCCCAACAGGCACATACGTAGTCTTGATCCCACACTAGGATTCCATGTGTCGTGAGTATCAGGAACTACAAGTACCATGGTACCATAACACCCAGACCCGGAACAAATATTGGCAGATCATGCAAACATATGTCCCGCAGCGGGAATCGAACCAGCACCTCTCGCATCTCAGCCGGCTAGTCACCCGCCGCGCCACCGAGGTCATCATTTCAAAAACGTTTCTAGCAACATGCAACACCATAAGAATCAAATGAAACAAACATTGTACAGTCTGAATGCACCACGCTTTATTCCAAAGCTGGGTACTACCTCAGGAACTGTATTAGCTAAGTTAGGCTTAATATTGACTAAGTTAGGCTTTGCAACTTGGTTATTGAATAACCAAGAACAATGAAAGTGCGGGCGTTTATGGTATGAGTTTGCGATGCCAATTGAGTATGCCACTGAGGAATCGAGCTGCTATGAGTAGCACCGTTTTGCAACTAAGTTTTGTAAGAGAGAATTGTGTTGTGTTCGTAGTAAGGTTTCTTGTGATAGAGTTCGTCCGGGGTAGTATTACCACCATACCTATTTTTGCCGTCAAACAGTAATGTGAGCATTGCTGCGTTACGGTTTCAAGGTGCCGGTGAAATTACAGGCGTTTGTGGCACATGATACTTTTTAACTTTGTGTCTCAGATTGATGGGCGCAGTGTAATGCCAATTAGGGCGCGTCCTAGATGGACGTGACCTAAGAGGTATTGCATTTTAAATGGGCTGGGCTTACCGCTTAACATCAGGGTGGGCCAAATGACAGTTCCGTCATTTACTCATAAAACAAACTGACCTTTTATGGTGGCCAGTAGTAGTTGTCGCATTTATGCATTTTTGCCAATCGATTATGGCACTTACGGTTTTTTGTATACTACTTGGCAAGCAGACAAGCATACGGCCCACCTGATGGAAAGTAGTTACCGTAGCTTATGGACGCCTGCAACACCAGAGGTATCATACGCGCGCTGCCGACCCAGAGACATAAACATGAAAAGTCTCATGTGCCTGTAATTTCACCGGTACCCTTTAAACCGAAACACAGCAATGCGAACACTACTGCTTGGCGGCAGAAATAGGTACGGTGGTAGTATTTCCCGGACGAACTCTTTCACAAGAAGTTCTACTACTAACAAAAAAATTGACTGAGTGAAAGTAAAATTGCGAAGGAATGCAGTACTCTAACTCCCTCATGTCCTCTTCTTGAGAAAAATGAGCCTGTATACGTTTATATAAGATATATTTTATGTTAATTACATAAGTGATGAACTGGCAGACTTCCAATCCGATAGAATCTGTAAATCATTTCAATAATATTTGAACACTAAGGGCATCGAAGTGCGTCATATGACCTAGGGCGTGCATTCCATTGTACCTATGTAAAATAAAATTATAAACCTTACTTAAATTAAGAGTAATGGATACTTAAGTAATGCCCGAAAAAAATTGCCAATCACAGTTCGTGGAATCGATCCTTAGTGCAGATTTCATCACCTCTTATAGTCGCTTAATAGCCTTTCGATGGTATCTCTATAGTGCCTCTCATAGTAGCTTGTGCCATGGTGTGTCCGGCCTAAGATACCTCCATCTATTCCCATGGATGTCGTTAAAGCCGATTAAGGGATTACACCACGGGATGGGCAGTAGCACACATCTGAGAACTTAAAACCGACACTGATCACCAATCTGCCTGCCAAGCGTGGTGATTTTAGCAATTTCCCCCATTGTATTTTATGGGGAGGCCTCGTTCAGCAGTCTAAAGACTGCTGCTGATGATGATGATGAGTTTTGAATAATAATAATAAATGCTGGACATTATTTCTAATTAGCTAAGGACTATTTAGCGCTAATTATCGAATTTGATGTTTTGTCAACATGCAAGTAAGTCAGAGAGAGAAGAAAAATATCTTCAATAGTGACGCTATTTTGCATCTCGCTCACCCAACCTTCGACCTGCAAGAATTTTTTGAATGATTCAAAAATTGTGAAAACTTTGCCGTAGTTGTGATTGGCAGATTTTTAACGGGCCTTGTTTAAGTATCCTCACGGTTGATTTGAGTAAGGTATATTGTATGTATATTTATCACCACCAGGTGCAAAGCAAAGATTTAGTTATTTGGTTTTGGTGCGTCAAAGCAATTAGCGCATTTCTCTAACATGTAAGCCCGTATTGTCGGTAATGTATTTGAAAAGCTTGTTTGATTTCTATAGTGTTTCTTGCCTGGATATTTTGAACTTTAATAGCCGTTTTATTTAAGTTCGTGTAGAAAGTGCTTTTCAACAACGTCTCATCTAAACATCACATTGTTCAATGCCAACAACCTTTCGAGCAAAGTACATTCTCGTAAATAATACTAAGTAAAAACCATCGCTATGACTTTGAGATTACAAAAAGGTCTTCCACAATTTAGTTTTTTTTTTGTGAAAGTTCACCGATCTCGTGTTTTTATTCAATTTTTTTACGGGCATTCTTCATTCTGTATTCACACCTTTTCACGCGATTCTCGAGCGTAGTATCTTATTTAAAAGCTTTTATTTAACGTGACCTGTTAGTAGTTTATGTATGTTAGTTAACGTGGGACAAATCTTCTTGAATTGAATTGAATTTTGAACTAGTTCCACCCAGTTGGGTGGAACTAGTTCAAAATTCAATTCAAACTTGTTTTGAAAAATAAATTTTTCAACAAAAACTTATGTAATATCTGGTTTTTGAGTCAGTTTGCATTCCTTAAATGGCTGAACGTTTTTTATGCTTAATTTATTTCTTGATGAATATCTCACTTTGTTATTTTATTTCGCTATTTTCAGCTTGAAGAAACAATGAATTATTTGTCTGCATTTTTGTGTTTAACTTTGGTGTACTTACCTATTGTTGACGTAGAAATATTTCGCTCATTTTATTTTCTTAGAATTGTGAAGCTTTACTGCTCGTACATATATATTATAACTGACAGATACTCTGAAACATTTCTCCATTCGCACGTCTTTATTTATTACTCCACATTATGAAGTGTAAATAGCCATTTTTTTTTTTCAAATACCCCAGGTTCTTTCGAAATGCCGTCAAGTAACAAAAGAGGTTATGATTATCACATTTTTTTTTGGTAATCATAAATTTAACTGAATCGTGACTTTTATTAAAAAATCGGGATTAAGAAAAACCCTTCTGTAGAAAAAAATTTACCCATCGTCAACAAACGGCTCTTCGTAGTAGCATAAAATTACAATCCAATAATGTGAACGGAACATTAATGTCCACTTTCACCGACCACTTATGGGCCACGTAACACACATATGTAACATTTGACGAATGACAAATGTGACAGTTTCTAAACCTGTTAATTTGGTGCCCCTATAAAATAAGAATTAGTTGGTGAAAATAGGCATGTAGCTACCCCTTGTGAATTATAGCGGTTACTTCTAATTGTTGAGGAGTGCATGCTTCCTTCAAGTGATGCACCGAGTACTGTAGACACGTATTCAGAACAAAATCAGGACATTGATTAGCTAACTTGAATTTAGGTAATGATCTTTGCACCCCATAAATCGAGACCGTAGCATAGCACACGCACTATCAATACCTAATAAGTTGGATGAGCTGTTGAAATCACAGACACTGTAGATACTCACTGGGCGACATACACATACACACGCCTGTTTCTTCGAAGGAGTAGGCAGAGCCTCAATGGGTGTGGGTCGCACAATTGTGGGAGTATAGAAGAAACCAGTGGTGAGCTCATCGCCGCCATTGCTTTCCACGACTGACTCTGCTAACGCTTTCTTCGAGCAGTAACACATTCCTAAATAAGCCAGGACAAATCTTTTCGAAATTAGCCCAACAAATCCGGGCAGGACAACGCAATTAAATAAATACTTATGTGAAAGAATTTAGCTGAAATCTGACATTTGAACAATTTAATCGAAATATCAAATGAAATCTAAAAATGGATTCAAAAAATTCCCAAATCTGTCCGCAATAAAAAGTCCCTGAATCGTATCCGAAATCCCACTTAGGCATAATTTCAGGATTTATTTTAATTAAAACGCAACCGTTTTTGTTTGGAGCGTCACTTAATTAACTGTAATCCGGCCTTTGCAGAATAAACTTTTTCCTACGACCCACTGTCCACCAAAGCGTCGTTGCAGTCTACAAAAAGCTTAGGTAATCGTTGTCGCTCTGTCGATAAAAGTGGCACTATTTACAAATAAGCCGCGCAAGCGTAAAATGTAGAAGTTTTGAAAAAATTATCCTACCAGAAGTGACACCTAAAATTCACATAATATTTGTCTCGCAGCTGGAATTAAATTCAAATAGTGTGGGTGACAGTGCGCGTCTTTCGAGAGACGCTCCAGTGGACAGTATGCCTAAACCGAACAATGGAGATATGCTAAAATGTCGATCTGTCAAGTTTTAATAAAGCCTGAAGGAGTCTGGCTAAGTTTTAATTTAGGCTTTTTTCAGTCTCCATCGTGAGCCCCAAATGCTATGACTTCATCAGAGACAATCTTGGGAAACTAAACTAAATAAATGAGTAGGGAGAGCCTCTTTCATTTATATATAGCCTTAAGTTAGTAAACAAAGTTTTACAACCGGCCTCCCAATTACAGTAGCAAATGGCAGTGGGGAACGCAACAACGGTGATCATTTTGGTAGTCTTAGCGCTGTCCAAATCTTTTGAAACTTGAAAGAAGGAATATACCGGGCGTAAAAAGACTACTCCCGAAAACTGAAACAGTGCATTCAGACCATGATTCTGAAAATATTAAAGCTGAAAAAACACGAAAAAAAAATGCTAACTTTTGGTCCGCCTTTTTCGTGTTTTCTTTATAAATATCCATAAAATATCGTTAAAGGAACACAAAAACCTATTTTCCATCATTAAAAACACGTTAATAAATAAAAACGTCAAAAAAAAGCAAAGAAAACCACATGAGAAATAATGGCCCTACGGGTCGATCAGCTGACCGGGAGCGTTGAACTCGCGCGGCCGGAATAAATGCGTACATTGCTGGCTGACAAATACGATACGAAACGAAAAAAAAGGTTTTCTCCGGTATGAATCACCTCTCAGGCGAAAGCTATTTTATATAGCTATGATATAGGTAGCTTTACCGGTACCTTCAGTATTCGGGAGCTGTCTTTTTACACCCCGTATAGGTCAAGATATTTCCCCTATTCAAGTTTCATAAGATTTAGACAGCGCTAAGGCTGCCAAAATGTTCCCATTGCCATTTGCTACTGTAATTGGGAGACGGCTTCCGGCAAACGATGAGATTCGCCAACCCCAGCCTTAGTCTTGGCCAATCGCATCGTTTTCCGGATGGATTATGCACTTCAGTCATACATCAGAGGGCATCTCTAATTTTAAAAACATTCCAATCACAATATAATCTCATTAGTGACGAGCCGACCTATCTATAAATACTTTTATTTATTTGTAAGCTAACTAATATATACCTATAATCTACTATAATAATATACTTACTTGACACTTTTATCTCTTTTTTCATCACATTATGTATACATACACAATATACACACACACACGCGCGCACACACACACACACACACACATGATTGTCACTCCTGTGATACCCAGACTCTTAAGAGACTGGTGGTAGCAGGAGAGCCCACACACATTCACACCTTTCAAATAAACACAACACACCACACTCATTTTCACTCTCATTACACTTAAAATTGTTGACAGCGATTAGTTTAATTGATAATTGTATTTTTTGTTTTGTTAAATTTTAAATTTTAGTGTCTATTTTTAGCAACCATAATATATGGCTATGAAAGAGCGAAGTCCTCTAACTCAAGTATTTTTATACTTATAAGAGGTGCAACCTCAACCTTGTTGTAATTTTTTAATTTTTGGCTACAGAATTAAAAAGCATTTTCATTTCATTTTCATTTTCATTTCATTTTTCATTTCATTTCATTTCAATCTCGTGTCAGTCGCACTGTCTCGTACTTCGCATGCGAAGATTAAGTAATAGTTACTACGTGGCAGTGCGACTGACACGAGATTATATTGTGACTGGAATGTTTTAAAAATTAGAGAATTGGGCTTCAGTTCTTGCACCGTTACCGGTTAATATTCAGTCTCTTAGCAACACGTGGAAACAGTGGACAATATCAACTTGACCAGTTGACTACTGTTTCCACGTCTAGAGTCCCTAGGCATCATTTAATACCATTTGATAGTGTCCACTGGTTCCACGCCTGAATCAGTAGTCCTGATTAGTTCTACAGGCACCCGACGTGTCCCGAATACTGATTTAGCACGTGTTATGGCTTTCGTGGTTGTACAGGAAATATCTGCACAATTTGATTTATGACAATATGGAGTGGTGGGTGTGTTTGAAATTTTGATGATATTCGATCGACGTGTTGCTACGCACGGAAGTTCTATGGAAGGTTTTATGTTTGAAAGGGATCAAACATCTTTTTTGTTGCTTGTTGCTTTGATGTTGCTAATCCGTAAATTAAGATACTAAAAGCTGGTTGTAAAGAAATAAAAAATGGATGAGGTATTTTGTATGTCCAAACCAAATACCAGTTACCAAAACAACCACACACACACACACACACATAGTTACAGTTATCAAATACATAGTTTATGTGTGATTTGGTTTGGTTTGGTTAAACGTATTAAAAAGCCTAATAATTAGTCTCGAAGGAAAACTACCGTTTGAATCTAATACGAAAGATATATTGAAGTGTCTCCGAACTCCTGCCCTAGACGACCTTTCAACTTTATTTACACCTTCAAAGTGTACTTTTACCACTGCCCTAGATGACCTCTCAACTTTATATACCCTTACCACCGTATCGCTTGCCGTTCATTTACCGATTTTCCCATTAGGACCGCAGCGCCCGACCGCAGGTCACAAGATAGTCTGATTAGCGGTGACAACAGGGCAAGCGCGAGCTGAATACGCTATCGACCACCTTCGGTTTCTGCTCTCCTGGTACACCGATATTGCGATTATATGTAATTGACTTTGATTTATCGAGGAGGAGGATTTGGCACGATGTTAGTGCGATGATTTTGTTAATGTTCTTTGATTTTTCTCTCATGGGTCTTCACTTGGCGTATTTGCATAAATGTTTGCATTATTTTGCCAAGGCAAACAACATTGTGTACTGATGGAGTCATGGTTGATTTTGCCTTGGACAAATAACGAAAACATTTGCCAATATACACCAAGTGAAGTTGCACCATCAGATGAACTCCATGGTGCGATGTGGTGGTGGTGGGCGAGTAGTTAGCCGAGACGCAAGAGGTACTGGTTCGATTTCCGCTGCGGGACAAGTGTTTGCATGATCTGCAAATATTTGTTCCGGGTCTGGGTGTTGTGACTTGTGATACCATTAGCACTCTAGTTCCTTGATAATCACGACACTGGGAATCCTTTTGTGGGATCTGGATATGTATGTAGCTGTTGGGTGTTATGTTATGAATAAAGACCACCAAGAAAGAACAGATGACGCGACAAACAAACCGAAGCATTTAGTTTCACATTTTCCGAATTGCTCCGCAACTTTTTCCCACCGCAAAGCTCGAGATAGTCTGATTACCGGTGACTTCCGAGTAGCGTGAACTGAATACTGATCGACTTCGGTTTTTGCTTTCCTGATCCACCCATTTTGCGAGCGGGATCTAATCTAATTAACATTGAGTTATCGATTAAGTTTTTCGTGGCAAGCCAGGTTGTTTTTGGCTAGATGTATCAAATGTGTATGGAAAACATTTTAATTAGATTCTAATATTTTATGCAGAGTTAAATACACGTTACTCAGCTGAGCATTGTCCCTGTCACTCTCCAGCACACGTGTTTTAATATTTGTGTGATAGGGATATTTCTAAGCATTAGTGCGGAATAGGTAACATATATATTTATTTCGGCTTTGTCAAGGTATAAGTAAACGCTTTTAGGTAATTCATGTATCGAAACTAGGACGAACGTCAGTGCCTGTCTGAACATACCGTTCTACGCCGATTGCGTTGCGAAACCAAGTTATTTAGTCATTCCCAAAGTTATTTTGGAATCGTAATGATCAGAGTCTAGGTTTTTATAACCTTTTAGGAACTATTTGAAGTGAAATGTCGATACAACAAGAAGAAGTCTTTGGTTACTGACAGCTCATCATCGACAGTCTGATTTTACCCTCTCTTTGTAGCCTTTTGTAGTTTTTCTTCCATCCTTCACAATCCATCACATCAGCAGGTAGACGTTCCCTGCTGGACGAGGCGTCCTCCATAGAATGCAATGGAGGGGATTTGCCATAATCACCACGCTTGGCAGGCGGATTGGTGATCGCAGTTTAGTGTTAAGTATACTCAGGTGGATGCTGCTGCCCATCCCCTGGCGTAAACCCTTTGTCGCTTTTTATAACATACACGAGAGGAGTTGAGGAGTTCTATTCCTAGGCCAAGACTACCAAGGTCCTTCACAATACTGTCTTATTTATTGCAATCCTTGCTTTAAGAGAGGTTACTTCATCTTAATCGTGTTTACTCTCAGTGCAAAATCTACCGTTATGAAACTAACTGGTTTCTCTACAAATTCTTGATTGCCTCACGTCGCAGAAACCATATTTTTATACATTATGGCAACGTTTAAACTTTATACGGTGTCTAAAGGAATATTTCTCACGATTACGGTGTCGGATGGGACGTGTACGGAATTGCTAGGGTTTCCCATCATATTTGTAAGGCCGGGGTACCGAAGTACGCGGGTAGTACTCACGTTGAATACATATTGATCAATTTGATACTTCCTCAGTAAAAATAAAATTAATAAATGTGGCTCAAACATTTTTAGGGTTCCGTATACTTTAACAGGATAAAACAAAACCCTTTGTTGTCCGTCTGCAGTCTGTCTTGTATGTCTGTCTGTCAAGATTCTTTTTCTCAAAACAGTCAAAGTAGAAGGGGATCAGGGCAGATAATCTATTTTACTAAAACTTCCTGAATACTATACAATGTAACCTTTTGAAAGGCTTGGCAATGTCCCCAACTTTTCCACGACTTCTCAAATTCCATCTATAGCAAATGTTACCACCCACAACTGTTTGTTTAATCTCCAGCGTCCAACTTTAAACCAACCTTGACAGTTTCAGATCATCCATTCTGTGACTGAAAGTTACAAATCTACTCTTACCCTCGTTTTAAACTTTCTGCGTTTCTTGTTGTGTTAATACATTCATAAAATCACGCTTGTTTCCCGGAAGGGTAGGCAAATACCACGGATTTCCACTTGCTACGATCCTGACTAACCTAAGCTTCATTCACTCTCATTACATTCTTCATACATGCGCATCGGTTTAGGGTACTTTTGACCTGGCCTTTCTCTAAATCGTCTCTGATTTGGTCAGAATAAGTACCCCGAGGTCTTCTCCTTCCAAGTGGCCCATTCACACTCCTCTTATGCACCTGTTTCGTCAATCTTCTTTCATCCATCCTCTCTACATGCCCAAACCATCTTAGCATACCTTTCTTAATCCTCATCATGTCTTCTTTCACATCACAACGCTCTCTTTTCACACTGTTTCTCACTCTATCATTCAAAGTTAAACCACACGTACTTCTCAGAGCTCTCATCTCCACTGCAACTTAATACAACAGTAATTTATTCAAAAAAACATAAAAAAAATGATGCAAAGGTAGCCATAATATCTTTGTGTTCCAATAATTATAGGGAGTTACAGTGTGCCCAACAAAATTTCCAGTTCCTCTTTGAAAAATAAACCATCATAACACAAGGAGACTTTCGAACTATCCTAACACGCTAGCTAAGAATAAAGATGGGAAACATTATGTGGCCACAAATGTCACAGACTTTGAGCTACTTGCAAATATATCTTTGACAAAAATTTTCTTCAGTAATTAAAAATCACTGCTGCTTATTGCGTCACTTAAATTTAAATTTCATATATTTTAAATAAGCAAAGAGTTTTAATTTACTTTAATGAGACGGGCTGGCACCGAGCAGTCGCAAATGGGAGCTGGAATGTTCCAGCAATGCGAAACGGGCTGTAGTTCCAACCGTTTTTCACAATGTTCATTGTAATATGACCTCATAATTGAAGCTGTTCCACAGTTCAGTTCAGCAAATACCTTCTATTACTCTATCGGTGTTTACTTTACCATCAAGAAAAGCATTTTCTTTTACCAAAGCCAAGGTGTCAGGTTCCTTAAACTTTAGAAGAATTCACTTCTGAGCTCAGCTTATCCCAAAAGCCAAAATTTTTACAGTGTTGGACAAAAGCTTTGAATACTAATGTAATAAATTCATCACACACCATGTACTCAGTTACCAAAGGTTGAGCTTCAGCCCAATTGTCAAAAAATCGATACAAAACCAATCAGTTCCAATTATCCATTGCACCAAACGATTAGACCGTGGATACAAGGTCTACCTGATAAATCACACTTAGCCAGTGCGATGTACGGCCGGATCGCGTGTCTGCACCGGCTTTATCTTGGCCACACCTGGCTTTCGCGACTAGTTATTAGAACCTGGACTAAACTGTCTAGGTATTCGTAATGGTGTTATAAAGAACGTTTATTGTGTCTTGAGGTGAGGTTTTGAAGGAAATGCTGGAGGAAATAGGTTTAACTTGAATTAGCATATTCCAGTATCATTGTAAGGTTTATTGGTTGTCATTGTAAGGTTTTCAACTATAGAAAAAAATCTGCACATGACAGCTCAAAAAGACTTAGGGCCCATGACTTTTGTCTTTTTTCTGCTTATTCGAAAGGAGACGTTGTCTATTTTTATTTTATTTCGATTTCTGGTGTTTTTTATTTATATCGTGTAATTTTGGTGGCATTTTTTTTGTATTGCGTTGCTCTTCGAAGGGGTAGAAATTGTCTACGAACATTCTAGCAAAGCTGCCATCGCTTTACTGAAACATGGCTTGATCGAGGACTATAACGACTTGATATTAAGTTGAATTTTACCTACATGACATTGGCAAAATTTAGAAGATTCTCAGACGCCAAAAGTGTTGAAGTAACTGTCAAGTACTAACCAACAATTTTGAAGGCATGTTACAACCAGTGCGCTTTGGGCCCGATTGGTGGAAATCGAACCATTCACCCTCGCTGTTAGAGTGCTCGAAAGTAGAGTTGTGAGAACATTATTGGCTGCTGATGAAAATAAACATAAGTCATATAAACAAACAGATTTGCTTGCGCCCTTCGATTATCCAAGCTTTTAATAGAGATTGTTTGCTCCAAGTTAGCAAACTTGCTAAGTAACTATTATTCAAACTGCCCAAAGCTTATTGACCTACTTGGACCTCCGTTTTGAGCGAGGTCTCGTCTTTGGCAAGAAGAGATTGGGTGCTGAATTCGGTGTGTTGAAGTGTCCGTGTAATTCAATAAATTTTAGCAATTAATTGGCATTTGTGTTTGATATTATTGGTCATGGGACTTAGAGCATTTACCGAAAGTCATGGGTTCCCATACTGTCCGAAGACAGTGACTTAGCAATTAACTAATCATTTAGAAAAAAGCCAGAGAAGAGAAACAAAATCCTGTTAGGAATCGTGTAGCATTTGCGGTTGCTGGCAGGAATGCCATATAAAGGCGGAGAACTGTGTGGTGAACTGCAATTTGAATGCCAAGTATTGCCAGTATATCAAGTGTAGGCTATTAGCGCCCTACTAACCGGGGGGGTGCACAAATGCAAGGGTTACTGCCATTCGGGTTAAGTGTCGTTGAACGGCCAACAATTAGGTCGAGATAGAGCCCATCTGTGTTGGCACGCAGCTTATGAAGGACGGCTAATGTACTGCTGACTAGTTTTGATAAAATAACTAGTGGCCTTATTGACTGCCCTGATCTTTTAAACCAGATTAAACTAAGTGTTCCTTTTCGATTAACTAGATTATTCCTCTATTGTTATTCAGTTGTATTATTATGTTAAAGTAAGCTGTTGGCTCTCCTGAAAATTATATAAATATTGCTAAACCAATTTATGAGTTACTGAGGAACCATGAATACTATAGAGATAAGTTACATTCTCGCTAGATACAAGTTTACTTCTTGGAAACTACAGGAAAAAAAAACTTTATTTTATAATCTCAGGCACTTGGCTATATTTCAAGTGTTGCTGATATGTATTGATGATATTATTATCATGATTGCTTGTGTGTTTTTGTACTAATATTTATTATGTGGTTTAGTCGTGGTGTGTCCGGAAGTATAGACCCCTCCATCTCCTCCTGTGGATGTTAAAAAAACTGACTAAGGGATTACACCAGGGGATGGGCAGCAGCATCCACCTGAGTACTCAACACGAATACTGCGATCTTCAATCCACCTGCCAAGCGTGGTGATTATGGCAACTCCCCCCATTTTGTTGTTGGGGGAGGTTTTATCAATTTTTACGTCTAATGGCTGCTGATGATGATTGCTTGTGTAGGTTCTGGATATGTACGTTACTGCTCTAAATTGTTATGAATGCAAATAAATATATCTATTATGAATATATGAATAATAATAGCATTAATTTTAAATATCTGACAAAACGTAAATGTTTTGAAAGTATTGCCATCTTACCACTGAATAATTTAAAACATTTTCACTATTTGCCATCACTGGGCTAAATTTAAGTAGAAACTCTACTTAAATTTAAATATTGGCATTTATGAGGGCGGGAAATGTGTAATCATGTCCTAGAAGTCTTTTGGACTGAACTAGCTTCGCTGTGGACTGTGGCTTAGTGGACACCGACAATCTTTGAGTTTGCCATAGATAAGCTATATGATGTATTAATAGCTTAAGTGCCTCTTAAGTTCGTTTCTGGCTAACCTATAGAAACCCTTCTTAGAAAATAGATTAATGTTCAAATCGTTATAATTTAATCTAATCTATTTTATTTAATAGTTAATACTCCTTTCAGCTTAGGTGCTCGCTAAAAAAAGATGTTACGAAATTGAACCCCTACGGGAATAAAAGGGGGTGAATAAAGTTTGTATCAAAAAAAGTTGTAGAGCCAAATTGAATCTATGATACGGCAATAACACAATCTTATATTGAATTTGATTTGAAAGCCTTTATTGATTGTCTTTCAAATGTAAAATAGTTTATTTAAGTTCTTATAAGGAAAATAATTTAAATCTAAATTGATGTGTGAAAAGTTTTTATTGTATGGAACTTACGTAAATTTCTCGCAGACGACGACGTCGCGGGCGGACACCATTATCTAGCCCCAAGCTAAGTAGAGCTTGTGTTATGGTTACTAGATAACTGATATACTTAATACATTATATAGATAGATATTTTTTATTATACATAGAAAAATACCCAGAACACCCTGAATAAATATCTGCAGATTGTACAAATATTTTGTTCCGAGGCGGGAATCGAACCCGCAACCTTCTGCGTCGCAGGCGTACCTTCGCCCGCCGTGCCACAGAGGTCGTCCAATATTCATATAGTGTAGTGTATACTATACATATATTTCCTATAGTGTTCGTTGGTAATTAATTAACTGCCAATGTGCGCCGGTTTCTTTTTCGAAAGCCTGTCATTAAACACGTCCTATTTATAGTTCATGCATCACTATCGGTTTAACAGTTTTATACCAATTGTGAATTACTATTAGTGACTTAAATGTACTTAGCATTAAGACACATATTTCGTAATCATTTTCTTTCTATAAACGTTGTATACATAAAATAAATTTTCAATGTAAAATGTAATTGGTCTTGCCCGAAATTATTTTCACGTAAGTACCCAAATTATCTTACACATTTAAATTAAGTATAAAGATGGAAATAGAAACGATTATTCCACGCACATTTAGATTAAAGCTCCTTTGAAAGGAAAATTAAATAAATTGTGGTTTAATACAAATTGTACACATTATTGTACAGTCGGTACAGTGGTACGTAAAGTAATTAAAAAGTTACGTTTGCAGCCATCTTGCACAGGTTCTGAGAACTAACAAAGTAGGGGTAGGAAGGGTAAGGCGTGTACCCTGGTTTGTGTGTTTAGTGAGTTTATGGGGTACTGAACCCTCTCTTTTTGGCACGCATTGTTTTTAGCCTGTTTGCTCTGGGCGTTTGTACTTTGTTACATACAAAGGTAGACGTTTTTGTAATTGTCTTGATTTTGCTGTTTCTTTAAGCTGTTTTTGCTGTTCTTTTTGACCAGTTCCTTCTCGTTGTCAAATTAATTTGTCTAACAGGAATAATTTTTGCTCATGGTCTAATTGTCTCGGATAACGGAAAATACAGTGATTTAGAAAAGTTATTAAGTATATTAGAAAACAAATCTTCATTTTGCAATATTTTTTTTATTTATCAAAAAAAAATCCAATACTTATATAATTATGGAATAATTGTAACTGGCAGTTCTTTATAAAGTATTCTTCTTCTGACCCATACTTTCTTAACGCTAAGTGAACAATCACAGATGTATAAATAAAAAGGGTCGTTATGACTTTTTATTATTATTTGAAAATGTATAGTTTAAAAGATATTAAAGATCATGTACGAAAATCGATCATTACCCCTCGTTCACTATCTCAGAAACAAATGAGGCGAAAATTTTAAAAATACGGAATTTAGGGCCTCTCTCATGTGTTGCTCAATTTCACCGAGGACTTATAAGTTAAATTAGTCTAGCTAGATAATGATAAACAGTGACAGGACAAAGCACATGCTTAAATGTAAATAACCTTTATAAGTAAGGGGGTAAGTCATTATAAATTTCAACGACTACCACTTTACCTCCCTTTGATTTTGACTGCATTTTATATTTTCAATTCTACTCTGATGTTACTTAAATAAACCTTTGTGAATTATTCATTTTATAAAGAGGAATTATTTATGTATCGGTATCTCAACTCTGATTCCTTCTACCTACATCATTCGTTACTCAATACCCTTGTTTACAAACCAGAAGCCCAATTATCGTAGGAATTGTCCGCGCAGAGTTCGGATCATGTTAAGATCTAGTGTCAATGTTATAATGTCACAAATTGTATTCTAAGGGTATTCTCCTCAACCGTAGACAGTAACCAATAGACAACGATATACATATAACTTATGCATCCGAACCGAATACACTACACTGACTAAGTTCGTTCGTCGTGGCATTCTAAGGGGATAGGCCCATGTCCAGCAGTGGACTTGACTTCTACATGCTGATGATAATGATGATGACACTACACTGAACGATTTTTCGATGAAATTCAATTCATTTTTGGTCAACTCACAATTCAGTCTCGATTCAGACAACTATCAGTGTGGTTTTAAGGTGATTCCTCTCGCATGTGGCGCGAAATTCAAATTTTATTGTGTTTTTTGTAAATCACAGCTAATCAACACTTCTTGGGATAGAGAAAACAGATTTTGCGAAAACTAGGAGACCTAGCACACATGTTTTAATTGATAGTATCTCATAAATGTCATTAGTTAAGCTACGCATATCTTTAAACCAAAAAAACACTGTAAAAATCATTGAAGAGTATTCGTAGCTGAAGTAATGATCTATATGTGAAACTATAAACTAAAACATGTGTGTTAGGCCTCCTAGTTTTCGCAAAATCAGTTTTTACTATCTCAAGAAGTGTTGATGAGCTGTAATGAGCAAAAACGCAATAAAATTTGAATTTCGCGCCACATGCGAGAGGAATCACCTTAAAGTCTTTTTCCTATCTGAAATGTTCATCATATCGTCAGGCGACAGACATCCACTGCTGGATGAGGCCTCCCCCATAGCATGCATAGCGTAAAACTCATAGCGTGCAATGGGAGGATTTGCCATACTCTGGTGTTTGCTGCTGCCAATCCCCTGGAGTAATCCTTTAGTCGCCTTTCACGACATCCACAGGAGTTAGAGGAGTCATATTCTTAGGCCGAGACTACCACGGCTCCGATCTGAATTTATCACCTATAAATTCTTCGCTCATAGTTTAAGCTTCAGCATAGTCGTCTTTTTTAGTTCTAACTTAAAACTATGACTAACTTCACAAAGTTCACCGTAAACTTGCCGCGTTACAGAGGATCGAACCCATTATTCACAAAGTCTTGGGTCTTACTACACCGATGGCCTTAAATTATGTATGACACTGCATCAGGCCGTCAGAGCACTTTATTGGCTCGTAAAACTGGATAATAGCTTTTGCAGGTGTATAAACATCCTTTATAGTTAGGTACTTACGTAAAGTTTCATTTCGGCGACACTTCTCTCGTGTAACTAGTTCTTTCTTGGTCACTCTTACGCTGCCTGAGGCATGGACACTATTATATCAAAACGCCACCCCGTCCATTATTTGATAGATCCTTATCCAAAGGTTGTCTTTGGTGTTATGGTGTACAATATAGTTATAATCTATCTATATGGCAATGTCGATGTCAGGTACTCAAGTGGACGTCCCCTGATGTTATTCCGCTTTTAAGACACGGGAGTAGACTGAGGGGTCAATTCTTAAGCTGTACCAAGGCACGCATGGCCATTGGCGGGCGATATGTGACTGCTCAATTCCATTAGTCAAAACCAAACGCATACGAAAGGCATGCAACTTAAATTTTCGGCATGCAGACCTCGCATTCAAGCCATATTCGGTCTCATTACGAAAGTTGGTTGAAACTTGAGCTAGGCAGTATCGATATTTAGTGGTACGACTTAAATACGAAAACAGATGGTTTGTTTTCCGAAATCAACTCTTAAGCTAGTTAGTGTGAGGTTATGTCAAAAATAAGTTTTTGTTAAAAAAATATTTTTAAAAACAAGCTTTTTATTAGTGATTGGAACCGTGAGCTGGTCAAAATGAGCCCAAACCACACTTCATACAGTCGCAGCGTTTTCACTGCCGAATGCTGCCGAGTTCACTGACGCTACACAGATGAAGTTTTCGCACACGCGCAACTGTGTGTGTAAAATCTAGGGTTGCAGTCCATGGCATGATTTAATTATTAGGTTACCTACGTATTTTTCCAAGAAACTTTTGTAATAATGTGTCACTATATCCCAAATCCACTTTTTTCGTATACCTAACTGGGTTTTTACTTACATCACCTACACTCCACTACACACACCTATTCCGAATTCACTCAATTCATTCATTGCTTATTCTAATTTAACATTTTACTAACTTTAGCTTTAGCGCTATGGTATTAATCAGTGCGATAGAGAAAGGCGTGTTTTTAGAGGTTAACGAAACGTAACGAAATTTTGCGACAGCCAAAATGCCAAAATTTAAAAAAAATTAGCGTTCCGTTTCACGTAATTAAATAATTCCACAGATTCCAAAGAAAACTCACTCATAATATTATGCCTTCAAAAAGTAAACTAAAAAATTATTTACTACATACAAAAGCCTATTTTGGAGTGACATAGGCCTGCTGACCTATTCTGATCGATTGCCTCTTCTGCTATCTCGTTCGATTATTTGATGTGTAAGCGAGATAAGTATCAATTATGTCGGGATTTGTGTCAATAAGTTCAGTTCTTGCGTAAATGTGGTTTGTTATCTAACTATTATTGTGACTGATATCTCCAAGTGTTGTATTAATGTATACTTTCTGCTTGCCTTAGAGTGCATGTTTCTTTCAGTCAGATTACAATTTGATATCTCACTTTTACATACAGTAATAACTTTTAATTGTGCCGGTGTGTCCGGCCTAAGAATGGACCCTTCGTCTCCTCCAGAGGATGTCTTTAAAGTCGACTATAGGATTTCACCAGGGGATGGGTAGCAGCATCAACCTGATTTCTTCATCACCAATACAGCGATCACCAATCCGCCTGCTAAGCGTGGTGATTATGGCAATCCTTTGCATTCTATGAAGGGAGCCTCGTCCAACAGTGAAAGTCTAACAGGTGATGAAGAAGAAGAATAACCTTTTTAACCGACTTCACAAAAAGGAGGAGGTTCTCAATACGGTTGTATTTTTTTTTTTTTTTAATTTTTTTACCTCATATCTCCGGCGTTTATGAACCGATTTGGAAAATTCTTTTTTTATTTGAATAGATATACTTCCAGATTGGTCCCATTTTTTCCAGAATCCAGTTCTGATGATGGGATCCATGAGGAATTGAGGGAACTCCTCAACTATTGTAGGCATACATATGGCGATTTTGATATTTTCAGCAAGACACCAAGCATTTGCATTCAGAAAGTATCATAATCCTTTCACCACTATGGTTCTTTCATACATTTTTTTTCATCCAAAATTATTTAGTCGAAAACAATGGCTGAAGTCGGTTTTTTAAATGAAAAGTTAATTGATAAAGTGTCTATTCAGAATGTACCGTGTGTAAATTTGACCAAACCAAGTGTGCTGTAATAATAAATGAATAAATGAGTATGAGTATGAGAATCCAATAGCACAATCCACTACACGTTTTAAATTAGCTCCAAGCACCCTTATCTGAAAATATATTTTATCCCTATTAATTGTGGGGGTTACCATCCCTGCCACCCCTGTGCGGTGGTGTGTATATGTGAACCCCCAACCCTTGTTTAATTATGCGCCGCTCGACAACGAGGTGCATCGGACGGAAAGTTTTATATACTGACCCGTGAAAGTGTATATGACAGTATAAAACCGTTTTCACACCACCTGCTCGACAATGTCCAATTACAAATCATGCAACCTCAACGTAAAGTACAGCATTGTCTCTCTAGGGATATAAAGTTGTATGAAACTCCCTAGGGATTAAAGTGATTTGAATTTAGAACGTCAAATTCGTGTTGGAAACTCGTGGAAAACTCTGAGTAAAAAAATGCCCATATGGCATTGTAAAGAGGTTTGTTCGAAAATCGAACTGGCCACTATAGCAAAACTCGAAAAAAAAAGAAATAGGCGCGATTTTAAAGAATGTTAAACAAAAGAGATGTTTGGTGCTGTGATTTTCAGTGAATTTTATTGCAATATTTTTGTAATATAATATTATGTCAGTGACAATATTAGAGTTAACAAAAAATGTCGAGCGATAATGATTCTACTCCAGAGTTTATCAAAACAGACGATACTTATTTAATGGAGCCCTGGCCTTTTATTGCCTCGCAGTAGGTGTGAAAAGTAGAGTATGCTCCTCTGGAATAAAGCCTGTCTTCGTCTTGGGCAGCTTGAACCCCTCGCTTCACTCAGGACTCTATATAACTCCCTCGCTACACTCGGGAGTTAACTTTAGAGTCCCTCGTTAGCTCAGGGTTCAATATGCCGCCCGCGACATAAGACACTGCTTTATTCCCTTAGTGCATAATCTACTATTATATAGGGGTTATAATGACTTAATCAGTCTATATCAGAAGGCCATCAAGCTCTATGAGTATAATTAATATCCTATTGAACGTACTGCCAAACAATCAATTTTCAAAAATCATCTAACCACTCCATATTTATGATCTTGTGCGGTTAGGATCAACTGTATTATATCGATGTAGTCTTGCATCATCAACCTAATATCATTTTAGATGGTTCCATTGTAGAGTGTTTTTGATTTGGGAAAACGTTTGAAAAGTGGTGTTTTTAAAAGCCAATAACTTCCCGAATCTAGCTTTATTTAAATAAATGGAAATAACACTTGAGGTTGAATAAAAGTATGTGGGCTTTTTCTTAATTTAATTGTACCTATGCTGAAATTGAAAATATGTTTAGTGTTTTCACACATTTTTTGTAGTTTTGATCAAAAGTGGCTACATACTTTTTAAACTAAGTTTTGTTTTTGATAAAATCTACTGCCACTCGCTTACTAGTAATTATATATACGTCCGATAGAATATTCATAGACTGTTTGTATGCATTGTATGCAACAATGTACAAAATCTTATACTAAAATGTGTTGATGTTGGCAATGGAGTCGTTTTGTTATGAGCATCAGGTTTTAATACAATGGATATTATATCATTGACAAAGATAGTTTCATGGCTACTAGCTTTGTAAGCATATGATGTATTCATTTATGTATTGTTTGACATAGTCTGAAAACGCCATTCAATGGCAGATTCTTGTGTTTGATTCTGTAGTTGTTGTGTCTAGACCAGCCTTTGATGTGTCTTGTTGATCTTTCATCATCGTTAGGTTCACTGATGTATTGGTTCAAGGTCCTAGCTTATGCTATTCATCATCATTGCTGCTGGGTGTAAGGGTTAAACTACACTGTAAGTATGGTTCACCATGTGCGGTCATCCCATACATTGAGACCGTGTTTAATATTTGATGACGTTCAGATGCGATTGTACTCGCGGTTCTGATGACATTTCATACAAAACACGCTTTTAGTAGCGCGATGCTGAAACATATTACGATGTAGTGTAGCTTGATCCCAAACTTCCTCATCGCCACTATATTAGATTATTCTGAATCATCTATATTCTTCCTCTATTCGGATATAGTATCATCCACCCCCGGGGCCAGTGGTCTACCAATGCCTCTACGAACAAAATAACTTAAATAAACCCCTATACTGTTTCATCATCCATATCACATTTCTAAAGTATTCTTCTTACAAACTTTGACAATACTGTGCCTGCCTCATATCATTTGTAACAAAACTTCTGGCTTATGTTCAACTCCAAAGTTGTAGCAGCTGTTGTGTCATAGTCATTAACTTACTTGCAAGGCAAAGCTGGGAAGTGAGGGTCATGGGTTCTGAATCTGATTGTGTGTGGGACCGACCACAATAATTTGACCACAGTCTTGTAGTTACTGACATCCTATTACGTCGGCTTATCTGAGCGTACAATTTTATGTGGTTAGTAACCGTATTTCCAATAAGTATCTTATTACGTGATAATTTAGCTTCACATATTATCTGAGCCCGCATCTGATAGTAGATCTATTGTCAGAAATGACTAATTTGAGCTTATCTATTTTATCTTCATTATTATCAGCTACAATTAGCACCCTACACATCTCCGCCTTCTGTCCGGTGAAAACATGGTTCTTTTAACCTTTCCCTCTTTCCGTTTTGTCTTCTTTTTGCCTTCCAACAACCTGGCAGATGTCGATCTATGCACCAGTATTTCCATAGATCTTATGTGTTCCTTCTCCTTGTTTCAGAGCTAGAGGGTTGTCGGGCTTGGTGCGGGCGGCGGCCGCGAGCCCGGCACCATGGCTACGGTGGAAGGGCGGCCGGCGCAATATGGCGTCTCGCTGCGACAGCTGCGCGAGCTCATGGAGACGCGCGGCAGCGAGGGACTCGCCAGAATCAACGCGCTCGGCGGGCCGCAGGAGATATGCAGGAAGTTGTACACGTCACCCACAGACGGTAAGTCCATTTTATGCTGGATATAGTCTTCTTCACGTAGCTAGCACAAGACCAAGGAGTATCGTGATGGAGAAGAGGTTGCCTCAGCAGTGGTAGTTACCAGCTGATTAGATAGATCACTCGTTGTTACAGCAGCCTTGACAAAGACTAGGAAGAAAGTTTTGATTTTAAGGCGGCCAACGTTTTGCCTACAGCTGAACAAACTAAATTAAAACCAGGCTGAAAGGAGCGAAAGGAAGATTTGGAACCGGCAGTCGGATTAGTTGGTGATGATCCCTAAACATTATGTCCTTGTTTGCCTTAATAGATAACCAGAATACTCTAAAAGCTGTTGCCTCCGATGGGAACTGTATCCATATTGTACTATGCAGCTTACAAAACTAATAGATAGGCCGTAGTCATTATCTACGTAGTTGTATCCGAAACTTTCATTGGATCCATTTCACTTACTGCCTTTCGCATGCTGTTACTGCTCGATCTGAGACGGTTTCAGACCATGAGTACCTTACCTACCTGAGTACATAATTCACGTGCAATAAAATACTCAGTACATATTGTAGCATTATTCAGGTACGAACAAACCTTCACTGCGTTCCAGAACTAATTTTATACGATTTTCCATTCATAATCAATATTGTTTGAAATAATAAACTACCTAGTATTTTCTTGAGAGTCATATTAATTTCTGTCATATATTTGTTTACTCAAGACCTTCACGTGACAACGGCCTTGCTTTTCATTGTGTCAAGAAATGCTACAGAACTTACGTACGTGTCTATTTAATTAACTTTTACTATCTCCATATTTAATCAGTTCGACAGAAGTTATAGTTAATTATCATCCACCTTGTTATTGCCTTCTGCATAGATAAAGGCAGAATCTTTGTAATTTGTACAAGGTTGTTGAATATCGTTATCAATTCAAGAGTTATCTACAAACTGTACGAACAGGTGGGGACTTCGCAAGTATCCTGCACCTTCGATAATGTCCCCGATAACAGTTTCCTTAATAGCCGTCCTGTTAATATCTAAACTGCCGCTAATAGCTTTCAGAATTGGCTCTTTCGAAATTATAGCGTTTTGTTTACCAGTTTTAAGCACAGCCGTTAGTTTATTACTCATTCCTTGCATGCAGGCGTCCGTATTTGGGACAAAGACTCCGTGTAACAGCCCGTTGTCCATTTCGATTCGTTTTAAAGTAATTAGCCACCATTATTATCAGCCACAGGAAGTAGACTTTTGAACTTTCCAAATTTCGAAAATCCAAATCAAGGAAATAATCCATTAATTAATTTACGTTTATGTACTTATATTAATATTTTGTTAAAATTATTACTTATTTTAATAATTTAAAAAATAAATTGATAAAAAAAAAAAAACCGGCCTAAGAATCTCTCTCAATCTCTAGAATCGGCTCTCAGTCTCCTTCCGTGAATGGATCAGCAAACCGCCAGCCAATGGTGATTATGACATTACTGCATTCTATGGGAGAAGCCTCTTCCAACAGTGGACGTCTGACGGCTGATGATGATATTAATATTTAATATTTAGGACACGTTGTGTAAGCATCACTGTCAGTATGCATAAACAACGTGTCCTCAATATTTTTTCCTGCCATTTTTTATGTGATCCCCTGGGAAGGCCCGGACGGATCGAAAACAAAGCGTCCCGTTCCAGATTTATATTTGGATCTCGTGTCTGTGTTTGTTTTGGTATTGTCGGTATAAATCAAATTTCCAGCCGAATGCAAAACCTTTTTAGATATGATTTTACAATATTACATTCTAAAAATAATTCATAATAATTCATAAGTGAGTATATATTTGTATCTCTATTACGTCCTTAGTAACAGTTTCTTATTCCCATTGTTTATATTCTCGTAAGTATATTGAATATCCAACAGTGATTTATCAACTAACAGTTTTATTTTTATTTTACCATTACCAATTTCTTCAACACAATCTATATCCGAAATAACTTTGACGTCGCCAGAAAACAGCGCCGCCGTAAATCAGCCCGTAACAATATAAACTTTTGCTCGGTTTGCGATCAAATGTCGACGAAACATACAATCCTAGCTCAAATCTTTCCAATTTAACCTTACTGTGCAGAATATAAGGTTTATAATTGTGTACTGTTATAGTTAACCGCAATCGCGTTGCGGCTGACGCGGGTAAATCCCCATGAGATGGACTCCGGACGTGACTTCCGTTTTGTACGTGGATTCATCCTTATCGCTGTACTCTTGCGATTGATCATCGTAGATAGATCCTTTTTGTATGTTAGAATGGCTTTCATCTGTGTGGTCTTGGAAATAATTGTGTAATTTATCTTGGAAAACGTACTAAGCGCTAAGATTTTCAAAAAGATTATTGTTATCTTCAACGAGTTAGAAATTATTGACGAGTCATTACTTACGAGTGTTACTTGATATAGAATCTACGAGCATCATTCGTTCACAAGTTCACAGCTCATCATCAGCCGTAAGACGTCCACTGTTGGACGAGGCTTCCCCCATAAAATGCAATGGGGGGATTTGCTATATTTACCGCACTTGGCAGGCGGATTGATGAGCGTAGTATTGGTGTTGAGTTCTCAGATGGATGCTGTTGTCCACCACCTGGTGTAATCCCTTAGTCGGCTTTTACCACATCCATGGGAGGAGACGGAGGTGTCTATTCGTAGGCCAGACACACGATGGTTCACATCTAGGCACAACAAAAGTTATCAATTTGTATACAACATGTTCCTCTGGCTTCGACCTCTTCACATAATATTATGACATGTGTGTGTCCATCCATTGATGGTATCACATGTATATACATATCCCACGGCCTGATATCGTCTCCTTGTCGATATCAGGCCGTCGGACCCCGTCTAACCTTCCGATACATATCTACTGACTGAGATGTTTATCGGCGCAGCTAATGTATCGAGCCGTGCCAAAACATATCGCCTACCACTGGAGTCGATTCCTCAATTCGATATTCCAATTTATTATCAAAGCTTTACAATTCAGTATCTAAGCTTTTCTCATCGAACTTTAATAACATGGGCTTTAAGTCGTTCCCTAGAGCTTCAGAGGTCATAGCATTATCGAACACACGATACATATCGAACAAATAGCTTACTCGACCTCTCTGACCGTTGCTTGAACCTTCCAATTCCAACGAAAGGGTTATAGGTATAATGTTACTTCAAAAATATCTAGATGCTTTACCTAAACTCTACTAAAGGGTAAAAAAGGGTGAATTTACATTTGTAGTCTTCACGGTATATAGGCAGGTTTTTTTTCCTAGTTGGTCTATGTAAACTTATAACACAAATTGCTAGAGGACTGTGCATGTATTTGATTGAATTCATGCCTAAGTAATACCCTATCTATATAAATAGCCAATAACCCAAGTAGAAATGACACTGGTGCATTCAAAGCCGCGGTAAATACCTACCGACTTGCGCATACTTAGTCTGCTTATTAGTGCAGGCTGGCAACACGGCAGCACTGATGAGGTGCACGCTGCTGCCACGCTATTTATTTATTTATTTATTGAGATGTTAATGTTACTTACGCTATAAAGTATGATTGAATGATGTGATGTGTTTGAAATTATAGAATAGGATCGATTATTCTTTATAAAAAAACATACCATTTACATAGACGAATTTAATGGTAGAAATCATTCCCTACCAGCTAACCTTTGTGAAGTGCGGATAAATTATCTAGATTAAATAATAATAATAAATTAAATTAATTAAATTATAAGGATTATTTATAATTATTAATTATCATGTAAGTATTCGCATAATTTTTTATTCCATCTCATTATGAGAGTTATTGTGCCTACCTACCTATGGTATATGATTCCTATTTAATTATGTACGTAACGTACCTATCTCAGCTAGTTTAGTTAGATACTAATTTAATGATTGAAAATAGGTAGGACAACATGACGGAAGATAACCCTGTCGGTCAATGCGGGTGAGCGCGGGCGTGGGAGCGAGGGTAGAAGTAGTTTTGAGGAATGTTTTGCGGCTTAGCCAAGCCTTGTAAGGTTTTTTCGATGTGTTATGTTATGTATAAATAATGTTTTTTTTTTAATTATCTCGGTGCCATCGTGGTACGCACAAGAGAAGTACGTAAGTAACACTTCTAGAGAAGAGAGTTTATCTGTTCCTAGCCCTAACTTATTTATCTTATTCGGTTAGTTTAAAAACATCCGTGTGAGTTACTTAAGTTCCACTCGGGCGGAGCTGCGGACAATTGCTAGTTACAAAACAAAGGGTAAGGTAAGACAAAAGTGTCTTACCAAGTGTCTTGGTAAAATTCAGAAATAACTCATGAATTACCGAGAAGGTCCGGAAAATCTTTTAGCGTATTTAACGAAGGGTGCTTAACGCCTAAAATAAATACAGTTAATTAAGACGTTTTAACAATTGCCGGTAATGTAGGAGCGGCCCCGCGAATGTAAATAAAACTGGAATTTAAGTTTTCTTAGGATCAGGAAAACGGTGAAAAGCCGGGAGCTGAAATAGCAGGTGAGCACGTCAATTTATACAAATATTCGTGAAACAAATTTTGATACGTAGTTTAGGAAATATGAGCGTAGATATACCATCTTCTTGAGCGTAGACATCCACTGTTGGATGAGGCCTCTCCTATAGTGTATATAGTGCCCTATAATGGGGGAATTTGCCATAATCACCACGCTTGGCAGGCAAATTGGTGATCGCAGTATTGGTCTTAAGTACTTAGATGGATGCTGCTGCCCTGGCGTTATTCCTTTAGTCGCCTTCTACGACATCCACGGGAGTTGGAGGAGGCCTATACTTAAACCGAGACTACCTCGGCTCCACTATGAGCGTATACCCAGCGTAAACCCACGTGGGATTTTAATAAATTCTCTTGAAATATCAAAATTGAAAATGTGCTTTGCGTTCAATATACATTATTCTTTGCACTCTCATATTTGAGCCCATTATTTGAGAGCAGAACTGTTATTTTACTGCAAACCACTCTGCTGGCAATATTGTACGCGCACACAAAAACAATCTCGTTTGTTGATAAACGAATTTTTCGCGAAAATTTTCGCAAAAGTCGCACTGCTTTATGAACCTTATTTTCTTCGTGAAAAGATCGCTTCTCAAAGGCTTCATGCATTATCAAAAGCAATCTCTGACATTATGCTAACGAACTCAGCGGCACTGAAGAAATATTAGTCTCACTTCGACGACGTCACCAAACATAGCACTACAGGGTGTCGGTTTTCATCTGGTCCAACCGAAATCCATTCATAAAGGGGCCTGTAAGCTATCCGGATGGTGTATGTTCTACGTCATTTAGATAGTTTAGGCACAGAGTATATACGTAAAGGCGGCGCGCCGCGTTTAAGAGGTAAAGTAATTTCTACGTGGGCCCTATTCCATAGAAAAGCGTCAAAACGTTTCTACAAAAATACCTAGATCCAAAACCGTACAATGCTGGGGCCCCTCTACCGATAGCTTATTTCTGTGACAAGCAGGCATCTAAATATTTCGGAATTCGAATTGCTTGAGCCATTTTGAATCTAAAGTCGACTTTATAAAACTCATTTTACATAAGACATGAAGTCACACAGACACAGGCCTGTCAGCGCTATAAATAGTCATTTTTATGGAAAAACGTTGTATGTCATGTCCTTTTAATGCATCTTGTAATCTCGTTACTCACACTTTGCTCATCAAAAAGTAATTAGTGATACTAAAATACGCGATGACTGAAGATGCCAACCTAAATACCTGAAGCCGTGTGGACTAATTCGAGATTTTTCATTCGCTATTTTCCAGTCGAGAATTTTCATTCGAGAGACAGAAAAAACCAGCGGCCAATTAGAAGTAGATAAAAAAACATTGATACCTAACTTAACTAAGACTCACAATACCCTTCCTACCTATATTACCTGCAAGTACCGTCGACGGCGCGGCGTCGTAGTAACTATTCGGTAATCTTTTTCGGGGCCAGTGGAACCTAACCCAAGTTATTAGTGTTGTGGAGGGAGAGTTGTGAACAACCCGACTCCTGATCCTAAGTTCGCGGTTACGAATACGGATAACGGGCGTGCAATAGGATTTTACACCCGAATAAATTATGTGCGCATTACCATGTAGTCTCAAACAGTTAAGGAATTAAGAAATGAAAATTCTTAATTGTACACCATACATACAAACGCTTAACAATAATAAAATTAAACGAAATACGCTCTTATCGCTAAAAAGCAATCTCTTTCAGACAAGAAGAAGGAAAACACTGTAAGGAAACGCATATCTTAGAACCACAAGTTCGAAGACAGGTGATGCGCACATGAAAGGACAGTGTCCCTTTCACCACATTTGTTCTTTGTATCACGGGCACAATTGGCTGTTTTTAAGGCCACCATGTCTCAGGCAAAGCAAACCAAGAAATAACCAATGATACGAGATAATTAAAAAAAATGGGAGGCTTTCCTATACTCCGTCGTCCGTTATGTGGTTCGAGAACATTTAACTAAATACTTATATTTATTTACTTTTCCAGCTAGTTATTAAGAAAAGTATATAAAGCATGAGAAATATGAAGTTCAAACAAAGTTGTGGAAAGTCGACTTTGAAAGTAGCAAGGGGAGGCGTAGGATTTCGTCGGCATAGTTAACAAAGTTGCTTACTTTTAAACGATAACGAAGTTCGATATCGACAAAATGTAAGGTTTTTCAGCATGATGTCACCATCATTTCAGCCAGTAAACGTCCACTGTTATTGGATATAGGCCACGATGGCCAGATATGGTACGATGAACGGGCTTGATCCGCCTCCATCCACCGACTTCTCGCGACCTTTACAATGTCATAGACCGTCCTATACTATGTCGTCCAGTTCGTGGTCGCCACTCGAGAACCTTTACTTCCCAACGGTTGTTAGTTCGACGAGCCTGTATGTCCTGCCCATTGCTTTTCAACTTGCTAATATGTCTCTCATAATCGCCACTTAATGGCAACTTTTATCGTGGCCAGATTTTGCCCGGGTCAGTCCTTTAATTCATAAAGGCCGTGTCATACACGACGGAGGCTTAATAAGGGTATTTATTATGGTTATGGCCCCCGTGACACTTCCACGCCCGGCGGTTAATGAGGTCACTGCTGTTTTTATTATGTCGTATCTCCAAGTGGTTCGCCAATTTTGCGAGTTTTTATCCAGAACACAGGTATGTGTGGGACATTATTTATAGTGTTGGTACTTGGTTGGTCCTTCGCTCGAATTACCTTTTTGGATAATTGTTTAGTCTAGTCTCTTTATAAATCCATCCCGTTGTTTATAAAAGTGGTTTAGTTCGTTTTAGCGTTCATTCTCCCTATCTGTCATTTGAGAAAGAAAAGAGAGACTTAATTGAAACTAAACTAATATATCGAGGCTAAAACAGGTTTTCTATAAAACGGCTTGTGCTTTATCTAGTCAGAAGCGCATTAACTTACGCTCGTATATTATTGCCTAGTTAGTAGAGTGCTACTATTATTGTTGAAACTAGAGGGTCGTAACGTAAAGTCATGTGTTAGAGGTAATACTGTTTCGAACAACCCCATACTCTCCTTTTTCAAACGGACTTGACGAATTTTCTTGAGAAATATATTTTTACCGAATATTAATATTTCCAATTCCAGTTAACCGAGTAGATACAAAAAAATACTCGTTTAAATACCAGCTGTTAGTAATGAGCTGATAGCGATGTTAATATTTCATTATGAAATACACCGACACTGAAACCGGCCCGATGAACCACGCCATTTTCAATATTATCCACGATAATTTGCTTAATCATTATATAAATTCTGATAAACTATCAAAATTACAATAATCTCAACGAAAACGTGCTACTATTTAGTAATTTGTTTATCGTTAAATTCCGTACGAGATTTTAGTAACGATAAAAATCTAATTGAGGATATAAATTTCATATCGATTTAAAGTCACAAATCATTCTAATGGGTGTTGGATCTATTGGTTCATAAAAACTGTAATTAAGAGATAAAGCTAAGCGTTGGAAGCTATATTTGAATTAGTATTAAATTATTTTTAACGCGATATAGCTTTTGGGTGAATGTAATAAACATGCTGATAAATATACAGATTGATTGCTTTGTACAATTCAGAGGAAGCATGAGAGCAAGTTCTAAACTAATGTAAAATAAATTCAAGACATCTCAAGAAAATTTTACTCACTGGCTAAGATGATATTCCACCTTCATCTCAAACACTTAGTCAATATATTCAGCGATGTCAAAAGAGTTTCGCTCATATTCTCAACTTCATAAAGCTGACTTCCCCCGGTGGCTGTTGATAGATCGCAGCTGTCAACGAAAGAGCGCTCGCGAAAAATGATCAGCGTTACTTTATACTAGCTGAATAACGTCTTTATCCAGGAGAAAAATGTAATATTACTCATCTACGGGATTATAACACTTTTGAACGTTCAGCTGAATTAAACTTCCTGTTTGAATGTATAATTTGTGGAGCTCTGCCAAAAGTGCAGTAGAAACTGCGATACTAGTGGTTTAAAGGTGGAATTTTATTATGTCTGGTGCAAAAATTGTCTGTCTGACATTTCCAAGTCCACTTTAGTCTGGGCTTTAGTCTGGACGTTCGTTTGTGATACATTCTCTGTAACGACTACCGTTTTAAACTTTTCTGCAATGATTGATTATCCCCATTTCAGACATGAGAATGAGAAGAACCGATTTAGTTCAATAACGTGTGTAAGACGCTAATTTCAGTTTATCCTTTCGGTGCTTTTGAATAAAACTCGCAAATAAAGGTCTACAGTAGTCTTGAAACCATAATGTTCATATTTCATCCTCGACCATTTTTAAACCCCCATTCACAAACATAACCCTTCCACATATGAATCAATGGAATGAATCAAAGCTAGCAATTAAAGGGGAGCAACCTCTACGAATATATTAGTCCTATATCAACGTATATAGCCCCCGGGTCGCATATAACGGGCCCGTTACACTTGAGACCTTTCTGTGACCCTGTAATTAGTAAACGCAAAGACGACGCGTGATTGATATATCGTTGTTTGAAGTTTAATTGGTGTGTGGGATGTTTGTTGTCCTTCAAATTGTCAAGACTAAAACGTTGCTTGAAAACTGACAAATAAACAGATCACCACCATGAGTTTACCATGAGCTCTTATAGCAATTCAGTTCAAAAACTATTCAGTACATAACTTTTCATTTAAAAAACCGACTTCCGCCATTGTATTGACTAAATATTTGGATGAAAAAAAATTATGAAAGAACCATAGTGGTGAAAGGATTATGATACTTTTTGAATGCAAATGCTTGGTTTGTTGCTGAAAATATCAAAATCGCCATATGTATGCCTACAATATTTGAGGAGTTCCCTCAATTCCTCATGGATTCCATCATCAGAACTGGATTCTGAAAAAAATGGGACCAATCTGGAAGTATATCTATTCAAATAAAAAAAGAATTTTCCAAATCGGTTCATAAACTCAGATATACGGTAGCAGACATTAAAAAATATATAAATATATATACAACCGAATTGAGAACCTCCTCCTTTTCTGGGAAGTCGGTTAAAAATATCGGTTCGTCGTCGACATTCCCCATCGTTGAATAACTTTACTCGCAGAAGTATAAGTCTATACCTTCTGCGACTGTGCCTTTAAATATAGTTGCGGACATCACAGAACCGTTATTTTGTACTGAATAGTTTTTGAACCGAATGGCTATAAGAGCTCATGGTAACCCAGCAGAGCAGGATTCTAAAAGTTTTGTTGTAAACTGTGTGATAGAAATGTTACAAGAGTGTGAGGATACAGTAGAAGGAATAAATATGGAAGAAATATACTGTGACTGGTTGGAAAACGAACATAATGTACAGTTTTGGACAGCACAATGAGTATGATCCCAAACAAAATTGAGTTCAAACTATTTGCGAAGTTGATGCTGTATATTAATAACAAACAAAACTCTAACCCGAAACTAGGACGTCACGTTTAAATATTTAAATTAAACTTTGTACCACGATTTGAATAAGCGGGATATTATTTTAATCTCGTGTTTTAAAACGGTGTCATGCATTAACACTATCTCGGATACTGTATATTATGAACCTGTCGCCTTTACCTTTTATCTCTACTACCAGAGACTAGTAAATAATACGTTCGTTAGCCTACTAGGTGTTTTCTTTGATGATTTTATAATGATCTTAGATGATTATTATAAAATCATCAAAGACTCTCACTCAAATAAATTACTTTATCATTTTCTGATTTTGGTTTTCTGATCAACGGATGATTGATTTACTCGACAGTCCAACAGTACACACATACAATTATCAATCATTAATAAAGAAACGAGAGCCTAGTTGAAGTGGCAACGGAAAGTCATTTAGCTCGCAGAACTGACAACCGTTGGGGAGTAAAGGGTCTCGAGTGGCAACCACAAACCGGACGACGCAGTAGAGGAAAGCCTCCCCTCTCGATGGACCAAGGACATTATAAATGACGCAGGAAGTCGGTGGATGAAGGCGGCTCGGAACAGTTCGTTGCGGCATTGTATAGGCTGGTGATGATGATGATAAATGAAGACACTTTCAAAGTCAGAAGATTTATAAAGCCTTGTTTTCGAAATCATTCGGATCAGTGCTTGATACTAATTAAATTCGCAACAGAGCCCAGAAACTTTTTTAACTAATCAGCTCATTACTAACCTTACAAACTCACAAACAAGAAGGCCGGCTTCGGCTTCTAAGTACATTGTTAGCTGTTTATCCGCAAACAGTACCTATACCCTCTACAGTCAGTGAAAAAAGTGCCATAACGATTTTCCATTTTTTTACTATATTTAAGTACCTACATAAATCCCAAAAAAAACTGCTAGCACCAGAAAGATTGAAGTTAAACTGCAGTATATCCTTAAAAAGCTGCCAATAGTACCACCAAACATGTAACAATCTTCTGAGGTAACTTAAAACTCAAAACCCAAACATTATGCATGTTTGGGTTTTGAGTTTTATATATAATCTATGGGTATAAAAATCTAAACATTAATTAACTGTCTCCGAATTTATATAGACAGGTCATGGGCGTAGCCAGGTTTTAGAATTTAGGTTTTGGGGACAACAAGAATGTACACGAATTTACATTAATGTTTAAATGTAAAAAAACTGCCGCCCTCGGGCATTGAAGTCAATATTTTTACCGACGAGCGGAGCGAGCCGTGAAAATTTTGTATAAAAGAAGTGTGAACATCCGAATTTTTTGACTCTAACATAACAATATGATAATAATGTAACATTTTGAATGTTGCTGGGGGGTTTAAACCCCCCAAAGCCCCTCCCCTGGCTACGCCCATGAGACAGGCCATATAGCTACAAAACAGACAACTGTTGGGTAATAAGACCGACGACATTTTATAGGTAGCAGGAAGTCGGTGGATGGTCACGCTCAAGACCATTCTTCGTTGCGTTCTATAGAAGAGGCCCATGTTCAGCAGTGGACTTCCACAGGCTGATGATGTTGATGACTGTACATAAGCGGCTTATAACTTGACTGATCCTGAACAGATCTAGATAGCGTGGCATCTCAAATCGCATTAGCTGCAATTGAGGGCTGATCCCGCAGGGCTATTCTCTATCTTGCGACAGGATTCCAAAAACCGCTAGAGCATCGGAAGATATAATCATATCCGTCAAAATGTAAAAAAAAACAAAAATAGACTTTATTGACAAAAATAGCGTAAGGTCAAGAGAGATACGACTGTAACAGACAAAATAACAAAAAAATTGTTCTTTATTGAAACTAGCTCAATAAGTCTACGAATACTTCTGCTTTTTGTTCGCGATATTGTGCAATCAGGGCTGTCAAACGGTAACTTTTGTATGAGAAAAGCGACCTTACCATAACACCCAAACCCGGAACAAATATTCGCAGATCACACAAACATTTGTCCCGCAGCTGGAATCGAAACCGCAACCTCTTGCAAGCTGCGCCAAACGTAACATTAATATGGGAATTTGAACTTATCATATAATCTTTTGAAACTTGATTAGGGGAAACTTCTTGACCTAAATATTCCTCCTTTCACGTTTCAAAAGATTTGGACAGCGCTAAGGCTGCCAAAATTATCTCCATTGTTGGGTTCCCATTGCCTTTTGCTACTATAATGGGGGGGGGGGGGGCGACTATGTAACTCATTATTATTACAGAACAGCCCACTGCCTTGCCTTGCTAAGGCCTGTCGTATCAAAAGCTACTCAAATATTATGCTGTATAATTTGGAGTGTCAACGCACATTTTGCTCCACTTTTTAAAATGCTGAATCATATAAAACAGCAAAATTTATTCATTTTCCATAAATAGCCCTGTGAAGCGGACCGTCCCTATTGAAGTCCAGACGAGTACTACAGCGTGTGACGTCATGCGAACTCCGACTACCCTCATTCGTCTGGAACTGACAGCTGAAATGATGCTTGGTCACGTCGATATTGGAGACCTATTGTTTCACTGATGGTGTTTCAGTGTGCAGCTTTCAATTAATCAAATCTTTGATGGAAATAGCCTGGGGGCAGTCCTGCTTTAAAGTTTTTATTCATATACATACATACATACATACATACATACATAAACATACGCCTTGTTTCCCCGAAGGGGTAGGCAGAACCGCAAAGGGTCTCTTTACACCGTGGGTTGTACAGACGCAGGAATATAGACGTGACTTCGACCAACTTGGCTAACACGACTGTTAAGTTTTTATAAATGTTGGAGACACTAAAAAAATACCATTTGAAAGTCTTTTTAACCGACTTCCCAAAAAAGGAGGTTTTTTTTTTTTTTTTTTTTTTTTTTAATGTTTTTTACCGCATATCTCGGGCGTTTATGAACCGATTTGGAAAATTCTTTTTTTATGTGAATAGATATACTTCTAGATTGGTCCCATTTTTTTCAGAACCCAGTTCTGATGATGGAATCCATGAGGAATTGAGGGAACTCCTCAAATATTGTAGGCATACATATGTATGTGGTGTCAATATTGCACATCTAGTGTACAGTCATCATCATCAGTTAGCCTTTAGACGTTCACTGCTAAATGAGGTAATTTACTTCTAATAATTTTAATGCTAATTTACTTCATAGAATACAATGGGGGGAATTATCATAATCACCACGCTTGGCAGGCGGATTGGTGATCGCAGTTGGTGACAAGTACTCAGATGGATGCTGCTGCCCATCCTCTGGTGTAATCCCTTCGTCGGCTTTTACATCCACGGGAGAAGACCGGACACACCACGGCACTATTATAGTATTACACGGTTCACAACTGTATAAAATCGGAACAAAGTTCAATTTAGAACTAAAACGTAATTGCAACGTAAAATGTGGTGATTGCAGCGATCGCGTGCAATGCAAATGTTACTCACATTAACGAAATAATAGTTGCCAGTAAGTAAATTCAGCTGTTTACCTGGTCGTATGAAAAGAATACGATTCAATTAGCGAATAAGAACCGTTACATTAGGCTACTTTGAATATTCCCTTGTCTGATATGCGAAAATTGCAGGCTTTTTGAACAAACAACGGTTATATTTCTCTTGAATTCCATTTCCAGTTTTGATGTTTTTACACTGTGTAAATTAATATTATTCCATAGTCTAAAAAACCGTTTAAAAAAATTAAGAGACAATCTAGACAAGTGTCATTAGAAAGGGCTTCGTTTGGACATTCCAAAAGTATTTTTAATTTAATTTTAGACAGATTTTTTCTGTAGTTTTTGAGATAGGAGCAAAAATTAAAAAGACCAATTAAAAAAAAAAAAATTAAAGTGATGCAATTTTGAAATTTGGCATGATAGTAGCTTTTGTGACACAAATAGGACACCACACTTTAAAAAAATATCAAAGCAAATTTTTCTAATGTTTTATGAAGTCGGTTAGAAACGTTAAGAAAGTATGTATACAACGCGTGTACTCGCGAGGTCTCACTATTAGTAATACTAACGCGCCAGGTTAAGTTGGCGTCACCGAAAGGCCACAAGTCACAGAATAAAATAATAGTACAAGCATGGTCCAATGACATTGTGACTTGAAAGCTAATGACGTTACGATGATGTCAGGCTTACGAGCATTGGTTTTAAAACCAGTTGATGCAAAACAACTTAGTATGCATAAAGATGACATAATCCGTGATGATGGAATGAAGCGAGTTGATGCTTGGAACAAATGTACTTAGCAGATGTAGGTGATAGCAGATGGTGATGACTGGGACATAGTGATGGCATAGAATGTAATTATAAGACTGATTTAGATCACGTGAATTTATTTTGGGAAATAGAAAGGCATAATAACCATTACAACTTTGGCAGACGATCATTTCGTCATTGTAGCTATAGCTTACAGAGAAGTGAAGTTTAAACAAACTCCATTAAAAAACAAAACACACTATCAGATGTAAAACGGTTGACCATGCTGTATTGTCATTAAAATCGAATATTTGTGTGTACAGTAATGTCTGCATGAGTAAATTGTAAATACCATTTATGCAAATAATATGTTTCATCCACGTCGTGATGGTAGGAAGACAATAGCTATTATGCTGTTTCCAGTAATAAAACGTTTTCATACTAAACAAACTTAAAATACGAGAAAATAAATTCAGTTTCAAGCACTATTAAAACCTAATGAACAGAAAATTTATAATTCGGATCGTCTAGTATTTTGATTTTAACATTATTGTCGACGGCCTCAAATTAACATGCAAAATATATCAAAGTGAACTCGGTCGACACAAAATAACGCTGCTTAAAAGCTTTCACCTAATAAACTATTTCGAACAATACCAACAATACTAGTAATTTGAGGTAATTTATCATCACGTAGCTAGTAATAATAATGTTGACATTTTTTGACCAATATATAGTTTTCAATTTCATCACATTACTGCACATGTGCATTTAGTATCTTTTCGAATAATTCGTGCGCGTTATCATGGGCGGGGTAACAAAAGGAAGGTCGGCGTATTACATTACCATCTAATACAATGCAACGTCCGAAATGGTAACGCGATAAGCACTCACAATATTTGGAACCATTATGGAATAAAGGACTTGTCTCTATCCGACTTAACAAATAAACCAGTAATTTATGTCTCGGGAGGACGGCGCCCGCCGGCTTTGTTGCGGCCTCGTTTTTCGCCTCCGAATCAATTTCCACGATGACGTCACCTACATCACCCGCCTCCCTCTCCCACCCCGACGTCTTTCCTAGAAACAGGAATACGGCTACTTCCGTTCCTTACGTAGGCACTGTCTTTCCATTACGCCTCGTCTTACATAAACATAAATGTTGATATTTTTTCCCTTTTCGGAGAAAGCCTTATGCTTATTGGTGCTGTGTATTCCATTGTTATCTTATCAGATTTTTACGAGCTGGTCTTCAAGGCTAACAGTTTTTGCGATGGCTTTACTTAGATTATTGCAAATTAACTTTTTAATTTAATTTTTGTACTGTTGAATGAATTTTGCGCCCGTGAACTAGACTTTTATTTGAAAAGTGATTATTCATGTGTGCCTTCAGAGTTTTCGATACGATGATGGATCTGTTGCGATAGAACAGAAGCATACCAACTGAAGTATAAGAGTAAACTGTGTGCCCAAAACGTAACTCTAAACTCGTGCGCAACAGAAACAAACCAGGTACAAGCGTTTATGATTGAACGCTCCCTGGTATTTTCGTATAATATTAATGCTGAGATTAAAATAAACTTCATGCTAACGAAAGACGGACGACCAGCTCACTCTGTAACGCTTAAAACAAATAACCAAAATGCTCCCAACACCCGTAACCCAGGCCCGTTATTGCGGTGCTACATCATTTTATTTACAGCTGCTGCAGGTTAATGTGTTGGTAGTATAAACTGTACGAAACAATCGGCCTATTTTTGTAATGTTTACACGTTATAGTCAATCTTCAAATGAGAGAATCTTTAGGAATTGTTTTCCTTTCCGCGACGCTCTTTTCCTTCCTCGTTTTCTTATCACTTCGTTCAAATACGTTTACATCTGTGAACAGAATTATGTCATTTTTGACTAATAACATAATTATCAGCACTTCTTTAATTCCTTATTGTTACAAGTTATCTTGAAAATTTTCCGCAGTGTCATTAAATCGACACCGGTATTTACATCCCATTTGCCAAACGACAGTCATTTTAACATTATTACTTACATATATGCATGATGATATCATTATAGCAGTAACCCTGAATTGATTACCGTCAGCCATTCCCTGTTTTAATAGGAATATCAGACAATTTGAATGCTTTTATTGAGCTGGAACACGTCATCATAATGAAGTTGTAATTGCTCAAGTGTTTCGCGTACAATTAGCTAGGATATGTTCATGTGACCCTGGTCGATGCAAATTTTGATTAAAACTAACATCAGTTTCATATTTAGGATCATTAGTCACATGATTTCTTATGTTCCCAGACACATAGAAACGAATTCCGAGACATGTTTTGCGACGGTCAGAAATAGAACGCAGCGGGTACTATGCGTGCTCCCTGTGTGACGCCTAGCCCGCGCTCGCGTCCCGCTCTATCTTACAACCTGGATGTATACCTTTCCTGTTCTTGCGCAGTCAGTTCATTGTTTCAAAGCGTAGCTTCGCTGGCCGCCGGACTGAAATAGGTTGGGAGCGTCCGAAACAGACCGTTCACGCTATCGAAAGCCATGGCGAGGTCACTGTCGAAGGATCGAGCAGCAGCGCTGACTGATTTCTTTTGTGAATTTTTAATGCGTCACGTAATGGCTGATTACTCACAATTTAGCAGCGTATTTATAAAACTCGAATTATCGGGTTCGGAGCTAGTATTACCACTAATTACAGCGGCACAAATCTAAAATAGAGTAAACCGTAATAACACATTGTTTGTTAGGCAGCAATGCAGCAGCAAGGGGATTGTTTCCATAACTGTTACTCGTATTACGTAACTAATTGTATCGCATTCGAGCACTACGAAACAAGATGTAATAATGAGCGTAATTTAGCTGCGGCCTCAGTTTTCTTCCTTGGCGTAATTGCGGTTCCCTGCGTAATCCGGGCGGTAATCTCATTGACTGCGGAGAAATGGCGGTGTTTAGCGCTTGTAATAAGGGATAGGGACGTTCGGATCATGATATCAATCACTGTAACATGAAACTTATTTTCTTAGTCAATCTCCTCGTCTTTCATTTGCTGCATTACTTTTATATATTTATTCAGGAAAAAATGCTGTAATCTCCAGGAACGTTGATAGCATTGTTTTCTCTCCCAGACGCGTAATTTTTCTGGCGTCTCCCGAGAGTCGCCTAGGGGCATTGCCAGCTAAATGGAGTATACATTTACTTCACACAGTGCTCGCTAGTGACCATTTTGCGTGCCTTGCGTTTCTGATTTATTAACAAGTTCGTCTGTGCTTTTAGAAATAACTCTCTGACATTATTGCCCACATTTGAATTTCTACACGATTTCTCATAATAACTTGATGTAGGCTTTTATGGTATAATGTATTTTTATTGTTTGTTGGATCAATGACACAGATGTTCTTTTGATCTTTGCCCTATCAGAGGTCGTGTAAGCCATGTCATAAATTTTATTAATTACAGCCTCTGAGTATTCGTATAAGTACTTATATTTAACTTAAATCAATTTATTTTCAATTTATGTAGGTATAATATTTGTCACGCTTTTTTATTTTACTTATTAAGACTTGATTTATCTGTCATGAAAATATCTGACGTAAAAAAAACTACTGTTTAAACAGATCATAATCACAAGACTCGAAGGAGTAAAACACTCACACAGCACTTCTAAATTTTACCATGTCGCTGCCATAAAAATAATGTTTACTTGCATTTTTTTTATAAAAAAAATTACCGCGGTTCTGTAGCGCATCAGGCGTGTTTGCTGATGTGCGCGTTGATGATTTCTACGCCATCATACGCAACAGAACTGCATCTATGATGAGTCGCGTCCGCGATAGTGCCAACAGCATGCTGGCCGTTGTGGCAGACCATTTTAATTCCAGTATTATAGCACACTGGGTTTCAAAACACCAGCCAGTCGCCCAGCTTGTGACTCAATAAGTACCTGACATAATTATATATTGACTACTTTTAATGTGACTAAATTTGAATTAATTGTTTTGCTATTAAATTTTGTATACTAACATTTTTTTTATGGCTAACAAAATGGATGACATGTGAACTATTCTCTGTGAAATCCAATAAATAAATTATTATTATTATTGATGAACACTTAAACACTATCCCATTTTCTTGGAAATTCACGTTTCTAATACGTTACTATCGCGATAACGTCTTATGTCGCCAGATTTTGACAGTATTACCCTTCTAGGCGCTAATTCTCAATGACATGTCTTGCAGATACACAAACATCAACACAAATATATGCTGCCAAACTAGCCATTATACATCACATCGTATATACATATATATAATTATATAAACATAATAACGTGTACGTTATTATACGTATATATACGATATGATGTATAATGACTACTACTGTATTACACTATGTTGATATCACCGTCCACCCTTTGGCAAGCGAAGCTAGTACATCATGACCAGTTTATTCAGACCCGTTACAGTTCATTGGCTTTTCCTTCTGGCGCCCGTTCTAATGACGCCTGCGGTGGATGAGGAAGATCTACATTACTGGCCGTTATAGTTAGCTCTAGGGTTGGCAGATTAACGTTTAGTTCCGGGATAAATAGTAGGATTTTGGGATTATCCGTTGTTAAAGCTTTACAAAGGTTACCCATTTCCCAATGACGTCTAATAGATTCGGCTATTATCATTATTTTCAATCTGCGCTGGTAATCTGTAGGAAAGTGAACTTCATACAGCCTTGTCATTCATTGAAGTGTTGTCGTAATATTTTCGTGGTAGCCCTGCTTGGCGCACGCGATGCCAGAATCGATTGGCGTTTTGTTGCTCCCCACATTTCTGTTGCTAGCTAACTCTACCGTATGCGCATAAGCAGTGGGTACCGTTGCATCGTCCATATTAGCTACAATACATTATTTACTGAGCATGTGATATGATCTTATCGTGTCTGCGCATACATCATCTACCACCAAAACTTGCCAAAAGTTGTAGTTTTCATTACACGTCTTTGATTCTGACACGGGAATACGTGGGTGGTTTGTCAATTTCATAATAAGTCGTATGGCCAGTGCGTATGCCAATGTTTTATTTTGTATGGAAACGTACGGGAAATAGTATGTTGTTAACACGTACTATCTGTGTCTTTATTGTCCTTTATATTTGCACCTATGTTTTCCTACTTTATATTAAAACCTTTTCATCTTTTTTATCGTTTCTGTTTTGTTAATTTACTTGTAATAAAGCAACACCTGTATCTCACCATCCAATTTGTCCAAGTTTTATCGCTCATGAATGTTAACACACGTTTTACAACGCATGAGTATGATTGTACCTTCGCGTTAATTAGGTCGCCTGAGTGGGCCACGCCAGTAAATGGGCTATTTACCCTACGAATAGACATAGGGTAAAAGGTCAGCAGTATTTTAAACAAAATACACCCTTTATTTCACCGCATATCTTGAATCGTACTTCCATTGTAATAGAGCTTAAATTTTAATACATTGGCCGAGTTTCAAAAGCCTCTAGGACTATAAACTCACGTGAGTCTTACGGCTGTTGTAATAAAGGTCATAGTTAAATACTGTCCAAGTCTGGAAAAGCCTCTTCCAACAAACTCATATCTTTGCGAGGTTCGTGGTTAAGCCTGCGGTCTGATCATATATTACAGATTTAAATAGACAGTTCTGAAGACCTTATACTTCGAGATAACAATATCGTATGACTAAAATACACAAGCTACTTGAATAATAAGTTCAAATTGAAGTTAAACATGAAGATAGGAAACCTGTTCATTACTTATGCATAAAGGCTAACAAGTAGGTAAAATTAAGACTGAATGAATTAAGTAAACTAAACTCTACTCTCGTTCTACATACACCTACCTGAACATAATTATTTAAAAAGAGGACATTAAAATCATAGCTAAATGTATAAACTTTAGATATATCTGTATTGTTATATGATTTTAAATCGTTGTAGTTTAACAATAAAGAATTTACCCACCCAGACTTAATATACCACATTCCATTAACTGACGTCATTACGAGTAACATTATGCAGTTGTAAATATTCATCGAATACCAACAAGTCTGACCAAGCACGTGCGTTTAAAAATAACCCATTACCAGTCCCATTAGACATGAGCCGATAGAATTTCTCTCTTGTCTGGTGACGTCGGTGACGTCCACCAAACGACACCGCGATGACGTCCATGCGGTCGCCGTGACGCCTAACCTAACTTTAGCAAAACTATAAATTGTAAAGTGACGTCTAATAATGTCTACGATAGAAATGCGTACCCTCATCATTTGATATGTTAATATGCACTTGGATCTTTGGTTTGAAATTGGTGAAATGATTATACTAGATGCTACTGAATCACATAATACGATTAAAACTTTGCAAAGACGACTGGTCTTAAATTAGATAAAGTGGCTGAGGAACTCATGACAATAGATACGTATATCTATTGATATAATACTATAAATTTTACTGAAAATATAGAAAACAAAAATAAAAGAATTGATGGTATGAACTTCAGCCATTTCTATTCATAGAGAGACGTAAATATAAATAAGATTGATATGGCTGAGTTTATAGCTCGAATTGCTCGTTGAAACTTCAAACAACAAATCTATAAAATTCATTTCACTCCTTATGTTGTCGACTCGTTGATCGATAGGTCGACGGATAGGGGACGTCTAAAATTTATAATTTTAGAAAACCTTGAAGTTATCTAAAAGATTGGGAATATTTAATTTCAATGGCTTCAAAAGGACCTTTCAATCTTTAGATTAGATCAGACGACAGCAGATGCGCTGGAACTGCATTGCGGTTAGAACACTATTGTTTATTCTGTGGCACTCTCGATTTACTCTAACGAATTCCGACCAACATTTTTAGTTCTAGCACACTTTTATATCGACTTTTCATCAGTTTGAACACCGACATCTCGAGAATGTTGCTGATATCTCAATTGTGTGGAATGTAAATGGCATGAAGTTCCTCAATTGAATAATTGAATTAATCCTCAAAAAGGAGGTGTATATCTAGTAAAAAAATAATCAAATGTTGTTGACTCTGAAAATGCGGTATTCACTACATGGGTGGATACCGCGGTAAATCTTTCATCAAAGCTCATATAGTACCTACTGCGGAAGCAATTTAGTTCCGTAACCCTTTGCGTGACGTCGGTCTACTTCAGGTACAACACCTTGGTCCGTTGTAATAAAGGCTGTATTACAATGTACGTAGGTATAGACACCAACAACTATGCGTGTGTTGTGTTCAATGCCTTTCTTTCAGCTTCAATAAAGTTTTGATTTTCATTGATATGCGATCCTAAACGAGTAATTTGTGCGAAGTTAACTTTCTTTGTCGTTTGTGATGGGTTTTAGGTTTCTGTCGGTTGTGATTTGTCTGTACGTCGCACCCATCATCTGGCGTACGTCTGTACTTTTTATTTTATATTGTATTTCCGTTGTTTTGTGAAATTATTTTTACCTAATCATTAACGCCAACTTCCGGAGACCGACGTCGAAGTGATTCGTCAATGTCATGTCATATAACTTCTTTCTTCGAATTGGATCCTCAAGATTCCAGCGTACATGTTTGAATAACTTTTTATCCTTCTCCCAAATCTCCCCTATGCTAAATAACATCCCCATTTCGTTTTAAAAGTGAACAATCGCGGCAGCTGCTTAATATTTCACGTGAGTTATATTCGCAGCGTTGTAAATCGATCCGGAATACGAATTTAGCCTCTTCCACAAACCATTTATCTTCCCGATCGAAATGTCACTATGTTTGCGTGCAAAGAGCCGAGTTTCCTTTGGATTGCGGAAACTAAGCCGATGTCTAAATATATTGTGTTACAAGTATTTTGGTTCCGGCAACCTACATGTATGTATGTGTGTAAGTACATTGGAAGTGCTTTCTGTAATTAGTGTAGTGGATGTCTCTGGGTCTTTTACTTTTTCTTTTTAGTCTTGTTTTCTTGTTTCAGACAAATAAACCTAGATAACCTTAGTTATTTAGGTTTATTTGTCTGTGTGGATATTTAAATGAAACCTTGTGTTGTTCGTTCATAATTATCAGATGTTGATAAATCTTTCCTAATCTCCAAGGTAACAATCGTACACCTGCCTATTTTGGTAGACATTCAAGTTAATCGAATATTGTATTGTGTATTTTATAGCGTAGTACTATTGGAGCTTTACGTGGCGGATTATGTAGGAAGCACCCTAGATTTTGAAGCGTGGACGCTTACAGCTACATACAGTAGGCGTCGCCATTTTTATTTCTCCTCTATGTTCTATACCGAAGCTTTTTACGACCACCATAAAATCGGAACGGACACTCTGAATACGTTCGCGTTCCTAATTCGACACGAATCACTGAATTTCAGCTGTAATAAAACTGACAGTGGAATTCCACTGGGCGAGAGATTATGAATATTGGTGGACGTGAGGTAGTGCTATAGCGAAATAGTTCCAAAATATCATCTCCCGCATGTGGTGATAGAACTGTGTCATAGCGAAATAATTTCGAATTACTGATTAGTCTGGCTGGACTGGACAATACGTCATTCCATCTGTTGATATCAACCAACAGAACTGACGTACACGAGTAGAAGCTGTTTTGTTTCTGGTTGATTCATAACAATGCTGTGTGAGTAGATATTCGTGAGCTAGTTTCATTGCCTATGTAGAACAGTAAAGGACAGATTATTTTGTTTAAAAGCACCCCTAAAATGATTCAAAAGAAATGAAATCTTACCCATACAATATAGAGCACTATTTAGATTGGCAGTAGCTTACCTACCATTTCCTTGACCCACTTACATTCATCCTTCCCCATAAACAGCATACAGAAGCGCTCAAAGCGTATGAATACTCAACATTATTGGTGCCGAGGAGGCCGGTAGCGATACCTACCGGTAAACCCTTATTTCTGTGACGCTCGGTCTTCAAGGCAATTGTCTGGAAACTGGCCGCTGGTGAATAGATAGGGTAATAGACACACAGAGTTGCTAGTTGTTTACCGGCTTAATGTCCGGCTTAAAAAAAACTCGTTAATGTTGATGGGAAACAAGAAATATTATTCTACTGATATGCCTTTCGCAAAGGGCGAAAATATGATATATTTGAATAATTAACCGAAGTTCTATGCAACCGCCTTTTGAGACTGGACGATTTATCCACAAACATGAAGTATTATATAACTTTGAGACTAAACTGTTTGCTCAAACACGAAGTATGGTATAACTTAGAGACGAAACCGTCCGGCGTTTCGAAGAGTTATTTCAATCTATAGATTCATTCGGCTACTTGGCAATTCTCTCTGCAGACCCTTTTATCCGATTTGGGCCAGATAGAGTAATGCTTTACGTTCACACCTCTATTTATTACCAGCCGGGTTTACTGAGGACCGATTACGATTATTCGTTAATGGAGACGTCCGTGGGGAAATTAGAAATGTTGAATGATTTTGACCTAAAAATCTTGGTAAATTTCGGTTTTTGCTTCTAATATTCTATTATTTATTATATAAATAAATAAAACAAACGATTCGATCATAAAACTGAAATAAGGGAACTAGATGGTAAGAAACCGGTACATATTGAACAAAGACTGGAGTCTGTGCACATAACGACGTTGATGAAAAAGATAAAGAGAGTTGTATAGGAGTGTATTATAACGCTTACTTATATTGACAAACAACAATATTTAGACAGAGATGTCAGTTTTATTCCAAATAAAAAATAAAGAAACTAGTAAAAGCTCAACGATAAAAGTTCCAGTTATATTTGCAGACCTAAAACATAAAACTAGAGGCAAACATATCCTTTATTAAACCAATTTACTATGCTCATATTAACCAACTCATAGTTAAATGTCACAAATAGAAAATTTAAGCTATTTAGTTTGTTAACGGCCTTCCTTTGACGTCCATATACGAAATTGGATGTGTCCTGTTTAATTTGTACTTTTGTTTAGTAGAATGTACCTACAACCTATATTCGTTCTTTTGCTGCCATTTCATCAGCTTTTATAAACGTAATTGAAATTCTGAAAAGGCATTTTGCAATATATCATTCCAGCCCAAAAGCTTTCACGCCCAGGGATTGAATACCGTGTGAAATGGTGCATTTTACACTCCGAATGGTGATGATGGTATTCCAAACTGATTTTCTGAATCACTGGCCTTTGCAAATATTCGCGGGATAAAAGTTGACCACGTCTGTATAAGCGTTGTTTGTGGCTTGATTGATGATAGCAGGTATCCACTTAAAAAAATATATCAATAATTGGCTGTTATTCGAGAGATGCAGGTTTAATTTCTGCTGCAGTTTTTTTTTGCATCATCTGCAAATATTTGTTACGGTGTTTTTAAGTAGTTCCTTTCTGTTTTCGAGACTTTTGTTAAGCCCATATTTTTATTGAAGGCAAAATACATCATAGAAGTGTCGGGTTTATAATTATTTTCTTCGAACTTCCCACATATTTTGCTAAAATACGAACAAATTGAGGGTTTCCTATATATTATAAAAAATAAAAACTAGTACATTTATTTACATAAAGAATAAATAACAAATAATTTAACCTATGTACATAATAATTTTTAATCTTTATAATTTAACTTGGCATCCAAAATTTTGTGTAAGGCCTCCTCCATACTGTTCCATTTTTCTCGATCTTGTGCGAGTCGAGTCCAGGTCTTCCCTGCCACCTCCATGATGTCATCGCACCACCTTCTCCTCGGTCTGCCTCTCATCCGTTTCGCGTCTCTTGGGTACCAGTGCAGGATCCGCTCATTCCACCTTCCATCTTGTGCTCTGGCGACGTGACCTGCCCATTTCCATTTGAGCATGCAAAGCATACTGACTGCGTCAGTGACTTTTGTAATATTTCTGATATCATCGCACCTGACTCTATCTTTCAATTGTATGCTTTAACATTGATCTATCAGTTGCTCTTTGGAATGAAGTTATTTTCCTAATTATATCTCTGGTCAAACCCATATTTTATTTAGCCAGGTTTTACAGGCATAGAGTAGTAATGGAAGTATGGTGTTGTCATCCATCAGTCACATAAAGAATAGTATACTTAATTAAATACACTTGAATATACAAAATTTTAAAATACCATATGAGATTTGAGTTCATCTAAAGACTGTAAACGTTCATAGATAACTACATTGATCCAAATCACTACCATACAGAAGCGTCCCTAAGAAGCGGGTGACTTTATTGCAACGCTCAATAGCATAAAACAAAATTCCTGACTTCTATGGTTATCGTTGTTATTTTCCTACCATCCTCAACATTTAGGGCCCAAATGTAATGTGTGTTTTACTAATTTCTAAAGACAACGGCACCCTCGCCCGGCGCGAGTGTCATACACTTGCCGAAATTATACTACGGTTACTTATAAGCAACGATCAGTTCAACCTAAATAACCTGATTTGCCTGTCGTCCTGTCACAGTATCACGACGAAAATTCACCACTATCGATAGTATCAAGCCCGGTTGAAAGGGGCATATCGACGTTCTATTTCCGACTGCGCGCGGCCAGACAGCTGTGCCGATGTGACGTCCCATCAGTTATTCAGAACATCTTCCATTGTGCTGATCACGTGACGGACCTTGCTAGCCATGGACGAAAATATTCACGTTCATTTAAATTCTTTGCGGGAACTTGGCCTATTTAACGTATTCTTCGAACTTCCAATCGAGAATTGGAACAGGGGAAACTAATTAGGTGGAATACCTGCTGCTTATGATCCTTGAGAAACTAGTGGGTCAGTAAACTTCGTTAGTAAGTCTCAAACTTCTGTAACAAAGCGTTCTTTCCTTTAGAGAAAATACAAAAGTATGATTTTCAATGGTTCGCTCACTATCTTTATACGTTTCATCATCGATGTCTGAAGCACGAGCAAGAACCTCCTTACTATATTTTCAGAACAGAATCAATTTGTTTTTCAATTAAATTTCATACCAAAACGTTATGTATTTTAATTAAATACCAAACAATTCAAACCATTTCCCATTCCGAACGGACGTGTTTTGGTGCTTGAAGGTCACACGCAACGGTCAAGGACGTTACTCGTCAATATTTGGACAACGAAGAATTATGTGCTCTCCAATATTGGAATAAGGCTTTATTTAATTTATTGGTTGATAGGCCCGGCCCGCTCCTTTATTTCCTTGATATTTTACGTCAGCATCAGAAGTTAACTAAAAATTTGTCAAAATTTCGAAGACTTCTGACTTGTTCATGTTCATTGGTAGCCTTTGCGAAGCGCACTGAATCCTTTTACCGCACTGGTTCTATCTCTCTGGTTCTTTCTGGTCTTCAGGGCCACCACACCTCAAGCTGGTCTGTGACCTAACGTAGGGTGACCAAGAAAGAACCGGTAATACGAAATAGTTGTATCATCAGCCAGTAGACCACTGCTGGGCATAGGCCTCCAAAGAATGCCACGACACGACTGTCTTGAAATGCATCCCCATCGACTTCCTTTGACCGTTACAATGGCATCGGTCCATCGTGTTAACCAGATTCTAATAGCTGTTATGAAGTAAATACAAATACGGACTTACAGGTGGAGATCTACCACCATTTCTCACAGCGGATCAGTTGAATAAAGCTAATGTCAAAACGGCGCTGACGGTTCTTTGTTGATATTCAGCTTAAAGTTGAACTTTCTAAGATAATTGATTAGCTATTTATTCGCGTATAAAACATGACGAGTTATGACACATTGTAAATTTACCGAAGGTAAACTAAAACTACACGATATAAACCCGCCAGCAGTACGAATTTTTCTTACAGGTATTCGGAGAATGCTAACGCTAATTTAAAAACAGACTTCAACAAGAGAATCGGGCTGATATCGACATGACTATCACATTATTAAGTGCCACTTGCGTCATACGGATTAAATTTTTTAAACCTAGACTAGATCTTACTCAACGATGGCGCAGTACACAATGAAAGCGTAGTAAAAGTCTCCTGGCATTTTAAGTAAGATATTCCAATATGCTCCTCCTTGAATTTTCGCAGACTCTTGGTAAGATCGTCACTGGATCAGTCAGTAATTTGAAAGCTGCCTAAAAAAATTACGAATACATTACTAACATCAAAGTTTACCAGATCATAGCCACCGAGCCAGTTAATACTCTTAACTCCCAGCTAATTATGCTAACCCTGATAGTGTATAACCTGTACAAAGAGTCCACTGATACAAATAAATGAAGAGCTAGATCCCCGCTAGATTACCATTGCTGTTTTTTGACAGTTCGCACTTCAGTTTTGAATTTGGTGGTAGGCCCAAAAATACAAATACCGGTACGCACCTGAGCTTCCATCAGGCTGATGAATAATGGATGTTGTTTGTTCAAATATTGGCGCCCACCGCCGCGCTGCCGACGCCAAACCTGACTCGGATTTCTTGTACTCTGATTTTATAACTCGAGTAATTTTATTACGGGTTTGATGTCTCACAAACAAGTCTACCCTTGTGTCACAAAATACATGTTGTGTCTTGTGAGCCGGATATGTCCGTCTTTTTTAAAGCTGTCTGGAAATTACGAGCTTTTTAAGTTTGGTGCATTATACATATAGGTTGAAAAACTTGTCATCAGAATCGTCATTATCCCTAACTAGCATCACCGAATCTCGAAACTGTTTCGGTAAATACTGTCTTTGGTCTCTGTACTGGCACTGTCGTGAGTCCTTTTGCAATATTTGACTTTGCCGTTCACCCGCAGACTATTCGATTTGTCAGCGTTAGTTTATAATGCTATCCGGCTATTGACGATAATTTTGCCATTTTTTCCGTCTTTTCCGATATCTCTTTTGGCAACCCAAGCCGCGGAAGGCCTCGACCGCACCACGCACTCGTTCCAACGATTTATCGATAGTAAACTCGTACATTTTTGTTTTACACGCCAAAACCTGCCGTTATAACATTTTAATCGATAAATAAGCGTTATTGTTTACGCAAGTTAATTAATCGACTTCGATGTTAATGTGTTGAGCGGCAGATGTTAAAATGAGTAAACATTTTTATGCTTGCACTTTACCGAGAGATGATGATGCGAAAAGTGGAGCAGTGTTTGCCATATCATCTACTCTACATCAATTTATCGGTTATGCCATGACCAAGGGTAGTATGGTTTGAATCATTTATATAAGGGTATTTTAAGGGTTCTGGAATACGTTTAGTTCAAAAGTTTCGCTTCAGACCCTAAATTGAATGTTTCTTAAATCAAAAAGTTAGATATACATTGTTAATTTACGAAGAGCTGTAAGAAACTTTATAAACTTTATTGCAATCACGTCAAGCAAAATCTAGAAAGAAGACTCGACCAAATAATGTTACTGGGAAATGAATACGAGTTTGTATCGATAATTAGGTTAGATTTTCTTGTTATTTATAGTAACAATAACTATTTCTTTATCGATCCAGTTGATTATCGTGAACCACGGGAATGGCTCGGCTGAATATGATTTGCACTGGCAATAATATAAACTATTCACCACCACTATGCAGTAGAATTGCTTCAAAAATCATTGTCATTGTTATTGTTATGGAAATAAACAAAACAATGTAACAAAAACATTACCAAAAAACATTTACCAGTATGCGTTGGTATTGAGTCTGGGGTTTTTCGTCATTACCATTTTTTGTGCTACTTTTAAGTTACTTTGAGGGCAATTACGTCATCATCAAAATCCCTCTTAGATCATTTTCATTGTTAGTGAGAAGTAACTTCGTTGGTTGATGAATTATATTTAACGCCAGATTTAGACATAGCTGAAGAAGCAAACTTCTGTTTCTTGAATTAATTTGTTTATTGTTTCCTCGCAAATTAGAGAAAAGTACTATACAAGTCTCGGCCGAAATAGCAATTAACGGCCTCGTTTATTTAAAATCACTTGGTAAGGAAGGAATGTGAGCAATGTTACTCGCCCGTAAATTGCTTTATTTCAGGCCTGGACAGTAATGTTCTATTATTGTTAATGATAATGCACACATTTTAATTTTAGGTTAGAGTGATAAAGTAGATAGTTTTATTTTATTTTTAAATTAATTTTTCAAACAACTAATATTATAAATGCGAAAGTTGTTACTCAATCAAGCCGAAACGAATACACCAATGTAGGTACATGAAAAATATTTAAAAATCTAATCATCAATACTAAATCAGTAGAAGTCTAGGTAACGTAGGGTGACCAAGAAAGAACCGGTAATACGAAATAGTTGTATCATCAGCCAGTAGACCACTGCTGGGCATAGGCCTCCAAAGAATGCCACGACACGACTGTCTTGAAATGCATCCCCATCGACTTCCTTTGACCGTTACAATGGCATCGGTCCATCGTGTTAACCAGATTCTAATAGCTGTTATGAAGTAAATACAAATACGGACTTACAGGTGGAGATCTACCACCATTTCTCACAGCGGATCAGTTGAATAAAGCTAATGTCAAAACGGCGCTGACGGTTCTTTGTTGATATTCAGCTTAAAGTTGAACTTTCTAAGATAATTGATTAGCTATTTATTCGCGTATAAAACATGACGAGTTATGACACATTGTAAATTTACCGAAGGTAAACTAAAACTACACGATATAAACCCGCCAGCAGTACGAATTTTTCTTACAGGTATTCGGAGAATGCTAACGCTAATTTAAAAACAGACTTCAACAAGAGAATCGGGCTGATATCGACATGACTATCACATTATTAAGTGCCACTTGCGTCATACGGATTAAATTTTTTAAACCTAGACTAGATCTTACTCAACGATGGCGCAGTACACAATGAAAGCGTAGTAAAAGTCTCCTGGCATTTTAAGTAAGATATTCCAATATGCTCCTCCTTGAATTTTCGCAGACTCTTGGTAAGATCGTCACTGGATCAGTCAGTAATTTGAAAGCTGCCTAAAAAAATTACGAATACATTACTAACATCAAAGTTTACCAGATCATAGCCACCGAGCCAGTTAATACTCTTAACTCCCAGCTAATTATGCTAACCCTGATAGTGTATAACCTGTACAAAGAGTCCACTGATACAAATAAATGAAGAGCTAGATCCCCGCTAGATTACCATTGCTGTTTTTTGACAGTTCGCACTTCAGTTTTGAATTTGGTGGTAGGCCCAAAAATACAAATACCGGTACGCACCTGAGCTTCCATCAGGCTGATGAATAATGGATGTTGTTTGTTCAAATATTGGCGCCCACCGCCGCGCTGCCGACGCCAAACCTGACTCGGATTTCTTGTACTCTGATTTTATAACTCGAGTAATTTTATTACGGGTTTGATGTCTCACAAACAAGTCTACCCTTGTGTCACAAAATACATGTTGTGTCTTGTGAGCCGGATATGTCCGTCTTTTTTAAAGCTGTCTGGAAATTACGAGCTTTTTAAGTTTGGTGCATTATACATATAGGTTGAAAAACTTGTCATCAGAATCGTCATTATCCCTAACTAGCATCACCGAATCTCGAAACTGTTTCGGTAAATACTGTCTTTGGTCTCTGTACTGGCACTGTCGTGAGTCCTTTTGCAATATTTGACTTTGCCGTTCACCCGCAGACTATTCGATTTGTCAGCGTTAGTTTATAATGCTATCCGGCTATTGACGATAATTTTGCCATTTTTTCCGTCTTTTCCGATATCTCTTTTGGCAACCCAAGCCGCGGAAGGCCTCGACCGCACCACGCACTCGTTCCAACGATTTATCGATAGTAAACTCGTACATTTTTGTTTTACACGCCAAAACCTGCCGTTATAACATTTTAATCGATAAATAAGCGTTATTGTTTACGCAAGTTAATTAATCGACTTCGATGTTAATGTGTTGAGCGGCAGATGTTAAAATGAGTAAACATTTTTATGCTTGCACTTTACCGAGAGATGATGATGCGAAAAGTGGAGCAGTGTTTGCCATATCATCTACTCTACATCAATTTATCGGTTATGCCATGACCAAGGGTAGTATGGTTTGAATCATTTATATAAGGGTATTTTAAGGGTTCTGGAATACGTTTAGTTCAAAAGTTTCGCTTCAGACCCTAAATTGAATGTTTCTTAAATCAAAAAGTTAGATATACATTGTTAATTTACGAAGAGCTGTAAGAAACTTTATAAACTTTATTGCAATCACGTCAAGCAAAATCTAGAAAGAAGACTCGACCAAATAATGTTACTGGGAAATGAATACGAGTTTGTATCGATAATTAGGTTAGATTTTCTTGTTATTTATAGTAACAATAACTATTTCTTTATCGATCCAGTTGATTATCGTGAACCACGGGAATGGCTCGGCTGAATATGATTTGCACTGGCAATAATATAAACTATTCACCACCACTATGCAGTAGAATTGCTTCAAAAATCATTGTCATTGTTATTGTTATGGAAATAAACAAAACAATGTAACAAAAACATTACCAAAAAACATTTACCAGTATGCGTTGGTATTGAGTCTGGGGTTTTTCGTCATTACCATTTTTTGTGCTACTTTTAAGTTACTTTGAGGGCAATTACGTCATCATCAAAATCCCTCTTAGATCATTTTCATTGTTAGTGAGAAGTAACTTCGTTGGTTGATGAATTATATTTAACGCCAGATTTAGACATAGCTGAAGAAGCAAACTTCTGTTTCTTGAATTAATTTGTTTATTGTTTCCTCGCAAATTAGAGAAAAGTACTATACAAGTCTCGGCCGAAATAGCAATTAACGGCCTCGTTTATTTAAAATCACTTGGTAAGGAAGGAATGTGAGCAATGTTACTCGCCCGTAAATTGCTTTATTTCAGGCCTGGACAGTAATGTTCTATTATTGTTAATGATAATGCACACATTTTAATTTTAGGTTAGAGTGATAAAGTAGATAGTTTTATTTTATTTTTAAATTAATTTTTCAAACAACTAATATTATAAATGCGAAAGTTGTTACTCAATCAAGCCGAAACGAATACACCAATGTAGGTACATGAAAAATATTTAAAAATCTAATCATCAATACTAAATCAGTAGAAGTCTAGGTAACTAGAAAAAACCCATTCAGGAACAGTGGAAGAGAATTCTGAAACAAAATCTTGTCAATTTTAGAATTTGTTTGCAGTTTTTTAAAACATTTACAACCCTACAAAAATCCTTTCTATGCTGTATGGATGGACCTTCCGCAATCACAGTACCAGTAACAGCAACGACAGACAGCTACAAAAATCGCGGATACAGAACAAATGTTTCGGATATATGTAGAACAAATGTTGCTTGCGCAATACCGTGGGCAGCGGTATTTGTGCAAAACATTTGCATATTATGAGTCACGACGTTGGTTTCTTTGATGTTTTCATTAAACGCTGCTGCTGGAATATTGACATCTTTTGGTTATAAGTTTGGTTGAAATTAAACACGATGGTAAACTTGGCACTTTTAAAATGTTTACAATTCGACGTCTTTAAAGGTGCTAAGTTTGGAATCAAACACGTTGCTGACATTGATGTAGCTACATCACAAATATTGATATATTTAAAGGTGTTGGATGATATAGCCAGCAACGTATTTACACGTTGCCTGGCTATATCATCCCACGGATGCATTCACATTTCACACTGACCCATCCAAAGATGGTACAAATAATTTCAAGGTGGCTTTGGCTTACAATAAAATCTATAAAAGTCAGTATCGAGCCTCCTGACATACGAGACATACTGAGAAAAGGCGAGGAGGCCAATATATATGGATGATATTCTCATCTATTCAACAAGCTGACATAATCCTCGCACTAGATTTTCCGCGGAAATTCTCGCCACGGCTCTCAATGTCGAAAAAGATGTCGAATTTTTCGACATTGTTGCAAGCTGTAACAAAATTACCCGACCTAAGTGTTTATAAAAGGTGTTGAATACAAAGCACACGATTGCGTGCCTCTACTGGATTAAATAGCAAATGCAAGCGTCAAGCTTCTATGCAATCCGGCTTTTTATCACGAATGGCTTCTACTTGTACTAGTACTTAATCTGTGACTTCGGCTTAGGCATGCACTTTTGCGACGGGCACGCAAATAGAATTATTTCCATTCACACGTTAAAGCACTACTGGCGTTAATGTTTCGTTGTTCATTAACCATTTTTTGCACTATGCTTAACAATTTAACTTTAAGCAGAAAAAATTCAAGAATTTGAAAAGCAAAATTGTTTTCTGTGTTTTCTTTGATTTCTTACACATATTTGTCGTCTTGTTTGTTTTTTTCTGTTTTCTTTCGTTCGTTCCACATGTTTTATAACATATTGTTACGAAGTTCAATCCGAAATCACCCGGGAATTTCGTTATTGAGGAAACAAAGTTTAATTTGAACAATTTCTTTTTTTATGCCTCATTTCTCATCCCTCCTAGCGTACAAGGAATTTATTCGGCAAATTATAACCAATTCGGTGTAAATCTTGAAATGGCGCGTTGCTTTTTCTTTCGATGTAATATAAAGTTTTTGCGTATTCACTATTCACCCACGCACGTTACGGTTTATTGAATTTGTTTACGCACCGTTTGGTAGAGGTTTTTCACTTTTTTATAAAGATGCCTGTTTTTAGGGATGTAGTTAAGGCTTATTCAAGACATTCCTTTTGAAGCTTTTTCTTTTTTTCCAAGTAAAAAATAATACAAATCCACTTTGCCAACTTACAATTTCTAAGTACCCTCGCAAACTCTCTTCCTAATCTAATTAAGTTTTAACATCCAGCATCCTTCATTTTATCGCCTTTCTCGGAATGATGAACCTATATAAAGCAATTCTACTCCTTGTTAACCTGAATTAAAAATTGCTATCCTATCCTGCGTCGCGCTGGGGGCGACGACTTAACGATGATTATAAATATTCATAAAAGCGTGAAAAAATTCGCTTTCTGTGTCAGACTTTCGAAGGCATCCAATAGAATATGGAAAAGGAGATTATGTTTAAATATAAATGTAAGTACATAGATTTGTTTTTGTTCCGTGTTGTGAAAATATCCATTCTATGAGGACCCATTCGAAAGATACTATTATACATTGATAGTGAACCTTCATACCACGATATATGATAACCCGTGCGCGTGCGCACTACATTAAAATAACTATTTGTTCTGGCATAAAAACGTTACAGTATTGTACATGAGATTACATAAATAAAGTATTTTTAGACATACACGTAAACCAGCAAATGCTAGTGAATGTCGGTCGATGCTCCGAAGTATTAAAAACTAATATGGTATGTATCACTTAGCGTGATATTTTCGCTATTTCACTGACTGAGAGATTTGTAAATTAAGAAAATCGTATTGAAAATATTCCTGGCCCAGATGATTCAGTATCAATAAAGCTCAAAGCATCAGAAGCGAGTGAAATGTTATCAATTTAAAACATTTAAAAGCGAGGGGATTCAATTAGTGTAATTAATTGCTTTTAAAGCTACAACTTGGAACTTTAAAGCAAAGTTATTTGCTCTTTGACGATGATGCTAGTTTTAGGAATTTTTACATTATATTTACAGTTTCTATCTAAATAGTTTTTTCACTTTGCTCTTCATATTATAAATCTGGACAGTTGTGGATTTCAGTGACATTTTCGGTCTTATCGTTTCCCGTACCAACTTTAATGTTTTCTTAGTTTATAACAATTTGGAAATTATTTCGTTCTCCTGAAAATGTTTCAATGTAAAGTGCTAGTACCTACATTTTATTTAGTCTTGTTACGCTCGTATTTAATTTACTTCCTACTCTAATTTTATTGTCAAGACAAATTGCCTCGCCAGCTCTGGTTTTGCTTTAAGGGGGATGCTTTCGATTACTAAAAGCTCGTTTCACGCTAGATGGCGTGGAAAAACAGATATTGACTTTTTTATTTTTTGTTCAAAACTCGAGCGTCTTTAGTGAGTAATTTTACCGTTTGCGAGCACGGTGTAGGTCATAGAATTTGATGCAGCATGAATTTTCGTTAAAGAGTCGTTAGAAATTTCAAATTCACTATAAATAAGATCTGACAATTTGCCTCATGTAATTACACGCACGCACACTTCTACATTCACTGTTTTGTTTTTCACTAGATGGCGTTGTCATTATCCCCAGATGTTATATAGATGGCGTTAAAAAAATGTTTATAAGGTATCTCGATAATGATGGCGTTAAAGAAAATTGTTAGAAGGGATGAGCCGCCACCATCCACCGACTTCCTGCCACCCTATAAAAAGTGCCGTGGTGTGCGGCGTAGAATCTATAATCCTCCTCCCGTGGATGTCGGAAAAGCCGACTAAGGGTTTACACCAGGGCATGGGCAGCAGCATCCATCTGAGTAACCGATACTGCAATCACCAATCAACCTGCCAAGGGTGGTAATTATGGCAAACACCCCCACAAAAATGAATGTCTTTTTACAGAAATTAATAAAAAGAAAAAACAAACAGATTAGGTATTTTTATTGGTTTATAATTACAAGTATTTTCCACTAGAAATATCATACACTGACAACAAATATTCATCAATAGGTAAGCGATCAGTGCAACTGCACATTTTGTCTTCGTGTATTGTATTCATTGTTACCATTAGTGCCCATTGCATCTCTTCTAAATATAACTTTTCATTTAAAAAACCGACTTCCGCCATTGTATTCGACTAAATATTAGGATGAAAAAAAAATGATGAAAGAACCATAGTGGTGAAAGGATTATGATACTTTCTGAATGCAAATGCTTGGTTTGTTGCTGAAAATATCAAAATCGCCATATGTATGCCTAAAATATTTGAGGAGTTCCCTCAATTCCTCATGGATTCCATCATCAGAACTGGGTTTTGAAAAAAATGGGACCAATCTGGAAGTACATATATCTATTCAAATAAAAAAAGAATTTTCTAAATCGGTTCATAAACGCCGGAGATATGAGGTATCATCTTCATCATCATTAGATGTAGTTGATCTGATGATCAACTACATCATCATCAGCCTGTAGAAGTCCACTTAGGTGTCCCCTAGAGTGCCACGACGAACGGTCTTGAGCCGCCTCCATCCACAGATTTCCTGTGACGTTCATAATGCCTTTAGTCCATCGAGTGGAGGGCCTTCCTCTACAGCCTCGTCCGTTTTTCGGTCGCCACTCGAGAACCTTTATTCTCAAACGGTTATCAGTTCTGCGAGCTATATGACCTTCCCATTGCCACTTCAACTTGCTAATTCTGGTTGATCATCAGTGGCTAGAAAAAAATACATTTCTTGATATAGTTTTGTTTTAGACAATGTTGTAAGGGTTTTTTGTATGAGAAAAAATAACGTACATGATGTCATTTCATTGAGATCTATGCACTTTGCATTTTTCCGAACACGTCTCAATATATATTTCAGATAAAATCGCATTTTTGAAAAATGCTACCAGCTTTAGCATCATGCTGCTGATAAACTCATTTATAGGGTGTGGTGATACGGCGTTTGCAAACATAACAGTGTACAAATATTACTGTGTTGGAAATATATGATATTGGATAAACAATCAACAATCTGCCTCTCTCACTATTCCAAATTGACTCGCAGTCAGACGACTAGTTAGTAGTTTTGTTAGTAGTAGAACTTCTTGTGAAAGAGTTCGTCCGGGGAAGTACTACCACTGTACCTATTTCTGCCGCCAAGCAGTAGTGTTCGCATTGCTGTGTTTCGGTTTGAAGGGTACGGGTGCCGGTGAAATTACAGGCACATGAGACTTTTCATCTTTATGTCTCAGGGTCGGTAGCGCGCGTGTAATGCCTCTGGTGTTACAAGCGTTCATAGGCTGCGGCAACTGCTTTCCATCTGGTGGGCCGTAAGCTTGTCTGCTTGCCAAGTAGCATAAAAAAAAACGTTCCGATCTGTGAGTAACGTATAAATCATTTCCATGCTGTTCATGTTGTGGAGACCATTTCTCAAATCTTCTGCCATCAAATCTGGCTGACTGCTGTTGTGCATTATTATTTTTCGTGCAACCAGAGTCAGCTTCGTCAATTTCGGCTTCAAAATATTTCGTCCATAAATTGGGAGCTTGGTGTTAGATAAGATCTGAAAACATAACATATTTACTTATTACATTTTCATTCATTAAATTTTTAAAGATATTTCAAGTAATATAAATATCGAGCTGCGCCTCGCGGTTTCACCTGCGTGAACCATGATATTATTATTATGACGTTGATTTATTTTAAAACTCGTTATAAAATACATTTTTCACTATAAAGAAATACTACTTATCTATAAAAACAAATAGTATATAAAAACAGTATAGTAAAAAATATATTACAAAACGGTAAACCACCGACCGCGGAGCAAAGGCCCAAGCGGTCGGAGGCTAGGGCTGCAGAGAGAGGAACCTCCTGACTATGCGTGCCGAGTCCAGGAGTACTGCCTTCTGAATCTGACCGTTGATCCAACCATTTAGTGAGAGCCTCTCAAGGTATTGGTCGAGGCTCTTTGCTATAAAGCCATTCACAGAAACAACTATCGGGACGATAATCGTCGAATCCACATCCCACATGGCGGTAATCTCGTGGGCCAAGTCAAGGTACTTGCTTGCTTATTATTATTATTATTATTATTAGGTATCTTCATTCCAAATTTCACTCAAATCCGTTCAGCCGTTTGGGCGTGAAGAAGTAACAAACATACTTATAAACTTTCGCATTTATAATATTAGTGTGATGTGATGAGATGAAGAGGTCAACCGACGAATCCAACTCGGATGGGCAGCGTTCGGGAAACTACGCCATATCTAGTTTGTTGGTTTTGTGAAAACTTCTTGTGAAAGAGTTCGTCCGGGGAAGTACTACCACCGTACCTATTTCTGCCACCAAGCAGTAGTGTTCGCATTGCTCTGTTTCGGTTTGAAGGGTACGGGTGCCAGTGAAATTACAGGCACATGAGACTTTTCACATTATGTCTCAGGGTCGGCAGCGCGCTTGTGATGCCTTTGGTGTTGCAGGCGTCCATAGGCTACGGTAACTGCTTTCCATCAGGTGGGCCGTATGCTTGTCTGCTTGCCAAGTAGTATAAAAAAAAATCTTCTCGTCGCCGATACCGCAGAGCCTCAAGACGAAAGTCTACACGCCAGTGTTGACTTACGGCACTGAGACGTGGTCGCTAACTATTGGCCGTATAGACAAGCTCAAAGTTGCGCAACGGGCTATGGAGAGAGCTATGCTAGGAGTTTCACCACGTGATAGAATCCGAAATGAGGAAATCCGTAGAAGAACCAAGGTCACCGACATAGCTCTCAGAATTAGTGGCAGTGGGCAGGTCATATAGCTCGAAGAAGTGATAACCGTTGGAGAATAAAGGTTCTCGAGTGGCAACCACAAACCGGACGACGCGTTAGAGGAAAGCTCTCCACTCGATCGAATAAAGACATTATAAACGTCGCGGGGAGTCGGTGGATGGAGGCGGCTCAATACCGTTCGTCGTGGCATTCTAAGGGGAAGGCCTATGTCCAACAACAACAACAACGAAGGCTTCAAACAAAGGGCAGGCATCTTCTATAATAGTACTACTCTACTAGTAGGTAACACATTAAAATTATGTAAATATCTGTTTACTTACGAAATTTCACCGTGAAACCGTTATAACCTGGCTTGCACTCGTTTCAAAGACACCGCCCCAAAGAAAATTAATCGCATGACACCCACAGTGCACCATAGACAAGGACCATAGAGAAAAAAGTCAAGGAACATATAGGGAGAAATAAGTGCACTAGGCTAGGTAACCACAGACAAACAGAACACCTTAAATTCAAAAGAGCCACAAATCAAAAAAAAACAATATCGTTTTTAATGCAAAAATGGCATTTACATGATTCCAATTTTTATATTCGAAAAAGACACCCATGGTTTTAGCGTTAAAAATAGTTCAATCACACAACTACCCATTTAGCATTTTGAGACTTTGATGACTAACTTCACAGCAAAGCAGCCATCTTTCCAGTTAATAATAATAATAATAATAACTTTATTACGAAACATAAAAGTGTCAGGTTTTGGAATGCGTTTCTTTTGAATGAAAGTTCAATAAGTTTGATTACTATTTTATTAAAACGAACCCGCAGTACTTGGAAATGTGTCTGTTTTGCATATAAGATTACCGTGATTATGGTTGTAATTGTTTATAAACAAACATGCAATATTTGTTAAAGGACTGTTATTACAATCAGTCTGTACAATCAGTCTTAAAATACAGTGTTTCATTATTATACATAAGTATCCTTTGAATTAAATAATCACTTTTAAGATTATTAAAATTACTTTGGGATCACATCCTTTTCAATCAGTTTTAGGATGCCCTGTTTTTTGTCTCAGCAACTTGTAGCTTTTTGATATTATTTTATTTTATTTACTTGGGAAAAATCTGTATCCTGAGAAGTTTTGTATAAAAATATATTATGCCTTTACAACTCTTCCTTTGAAAATCTATGCCAAGAGGCTGAACACTAAGAGGTTCTGAATCATAACTGATTGGTAATCAATCGTCTGTACTGCTGTCTGAGCTTATAGATGAGGATTTACTGGAGTCTCTATCTTAATCGCTTCATCAAAAATGGTACAAATTCCATACCAGACAGACAGCCAACACAATCCTAGCCTATCGTTACTTGATGAAAACATTATCTGATTTTGGAAGTCCAGAGCAATGAATAAATTTAGTTATTGAGGAAAGTACAGACAGCGATTCAGATATACTCAAGTGAATCCTCATCTTCAAGCTCAGACAGCAGTACAGATGATTGATTACCAATCAGTTGATTCAGTACTTCCTAGTGTTCAGCCTCTTGACATAGATTTCCAAAGGAAGAGTCGTAAAGAGCAGACCTCAAAGTTATTAAAACTGATCAACAACATTAAAATATATTTTTATACAAAACTTCTCAGGATACAGATTTTTCCCAAGTAAATAAAATAAAATAATATCAAAAAGCTACAAGTTGCTGAGACAAAAAACAAAGCATCCTAAAACTGATTGAAAAGGATGTGATCCCAAAGTAATGTTAAACTTTTTATACTTACTTATTTTAAAATTGATTATTTAAGCTAAAGGATTTTTATGTATAATAATGAAACACTTAATGAGATTACTGCGATGACTTAGATATTATTGATCGTAGATCTCATCGTTACTACTAGTAAGTCAAAGATTTATGGAGTATTTTATTTTGTAATATTGCTAGATGAAGAGGTGATAGTTATGGATAAGTTTCTTCCGCATTTAATTACATTGATCTCAATGTAAATTTCAAGGTAGTGTAAGGTTCAAAATACGCATCTTATAATATACCATACATATATGTAGAAAAAAAAGATTTATAAAGTAATACAAAAAAAACTACTATCAAAACTTTGATAGGCTTTCCAGTAAAAAAATGAATTTTCGACTTGTGGCTCTTTTGCATTTAAGGAGCGAGATGACAACTTCATACTACACTTTGATATTGATATATTATCAGGGTTGCTACACCGAGTTTCTGAATCACAGCACGATTCACGGTCGGATTATAAAAACTAGTAGTTTTGCGAACAGAATACCTCAAGAGCACAAACTATCTTGTTTTTCGATAAAGTTTAAAAATCGCATCCATAGTCCGATCTAGCATATACCCAATCTTACTTGAACCACAAGTCGTTGAAACTCTAACAAATGAGAGCTCACGTAATATTGGTTTTCATTTTTATTTTTTCTCAAAAACTATATTGTAAAATAAATATATAAGTAAGTACATATATCAAGTTTCATCAAGATTAATTGAAAAATGCGACGTACGCGAGTACTTACGTACATAGGTACATACATCCGAACAGACGATAGCAAATTTTGCCATATTATATTGCAAGGACTTACCTTGCTTTGCTCGCTCGGTCAATGACTAATAATAATTTTTTTTTATTGCTGCGAATGAAGTTACGAAAGTATAGTTTTTACATATTCTTTCGTTGTTTTATTTTTATTTTATAAAACTGAAACTTGAGTTTCAATAAAGTACGTTACAATAAAGTATTTTCTCGAAGGTACCTACTTTGTTGATATTGCAAAGTATAAAGAACATAGCCGCAAATAACTTTGTAAACTATGATTATAACGAACGGTTGGCAACCCTATCAGAGCCAGCTCATAAAGCCTAATAATTACGGGTGACTAGCAAGCACTAAACTTGTGACGTAGCGTTGCCTGGCAACGTCGCGTTTCGCAATTTTGGTGACAGACCCGAAAATAACGCGAGGCATACTTTTATTTATTTAGCGCCATCTTTCACTATCTTTCTCAAAACTCGGTGCTCGAGGTCCATTTAACCGCCATCTCTGTCAAATTAAACAAAACAGGGTGCTCTGCGTAAAAATATCACGCTTCGATGGTAGGTGGCGACTCAAAATGGACATTAAAAACACTCACACATACGTAAAATTGGTCGTATTTCAAACTAATTTTAAAAATTACCCTTAGTAAATTTTTATTTGAAACAACCATTTGCGAGTACGATAATCATTAGAAAATCGAAAAAAAAATACGATATAAAGAACGACAATCTGTGGATTGAAAAAATACTTAAATTATTTTGTATGGGCAAGGCAACGAGAGCATTCACCTTAAGATATAGGATCTTCTTGTTAATTAATGCGAATCCTGCTGTCTTTTTACAGTTATTTATGTTTATAGGTAAAAGAAGCTCTTTTACGGCTATTTTACATTTTGTATTCTTCTATTGTTACCTCTTAATACTCTGTTCTTAATCAAACAAATTCAGCCTTATGCAGACTGATGGATCAAAGCAGATAGTTTTGATCCATCAGTCTGCATAAGGCTGAATATCCTGCCTTCAGGGGCTTACACTAGACTAGACCAACCAACGAGAGCCACTTATTTTTACCATCGACAAAATGTTATCAAAGTATCATGAAGTTTCGAGAAAATTCGCACCTGCATCGATTGTTAAACATTTCTGTTAAATCAACCGTTTCATTCTCTTAAATTTTATTATCCACCGTTTTACGGGTGGGTGTTGCTATTTTATCACAGTCATTTCCATCTATTATGAATGGAAAGGCTCCCGTGTTCTTATCGGAACTGCTGTAGCGTAAACTGCGATACGAAATGTTCTGTCTAAAATTAATATTCGAAGATTGAATTGGAAATCAGATTGCAGTTTACAATGTTCGGAATGTAATTGTTAAAGATAAAATTTTTGCTATGTATAGACTTCCGAATATAATACGTTTTTGTTAAAAATACATGTTTCAAGTTAAGCTTAGATTAAATTAGTCTTCCGGATGCTGATGACGATAAAGTTAATAATTGGAACAGCGAGCTGATCTAAATGAGCCCAAACACTACTGTTATCTGTCGTGGAGCTTCAAATGAGCCCAAACACTACTGTTATCTGTCGAGGAGCTTCGTTGTCTACCTTCCGACTACACCATACTGATTTTGTTTATGTCTGAATTCCAATATCCTGCCTGTTCAAAAGGCTCCTATTTTTACAATTTTAGTGCTATTGTACTTATGAGATGTTTTCCTTGTCCACAGGTCTTAGCGGTTCGAAAGCGGACATGCAGCATAGGCGCGAGGTGTTCGGTTCTAATATGATCCCTCCCAAACCTCCCAAAACGTTCCTTACTTTAGTATGGGAAGCGCTGCAGGATGTTACCCTCATTATCCTGGAAATAGCTGCCGTAGTCTCGTTAGGGTTGAGTTTCTACAGTCCACCGGAAGACCCCGCGGAAGCAGGTTAGTTTAATCTCAAAATGTATATTAGCTTTGTGTGTTTTATATTTTGCGTTATCATTTTTGAAAAAGCAGGTTTCTAATTTACATTATTTTAGACCCGATCTCGTCAGTCAAGAATGTATGACATTTGTCGGAAAAGCAGTTGCATTATGTATAGAGATTTTACCATCATGCGTCTCAGGCTGAGAATATTTGTTGGTCATTTTGTATATTCGATTCTTAACATTATTTCGTGTACTTATGTGATTTTGTTCTGCAACACTTGCTTTGCAATTCAATGTCAATTTCATTCAAATGTATATACATACATAGAAACATATCGAATATTTCCTTTGTGCGACCTTATTTGTTTTTAAATTTGATTTACCACAAGGCTCAAATTAATGTTGAGCTTTTCCTAGTTTTCGTTTTAGTTGTTTTTATTAATCTATTTACTTTACCTTTTTTTGAAGCTAACGATATCTTTACTATTTTAATTTTATTTGTTCCATAAATTTCTTTAGATTAGTTTTCTTCAATATGTATTCAGTATATTTAGCCATATTTTATGTTTTAGAACCTAACATTCGTATCCATAAAAGTTATAGCTATTCTGATGACCAGAATGCTTTGCTTTATTATAATTATGCGGGTTAGGAAAGATAGACCCTGCAATCTGTATATAACATTAATCGATGTATTTTCTTTTTCAACATCAATATGGAAATAGACGATCCTGGTAAGATTTGACTACTCAACTGTCGTTTTCATAGATTTAAAGTACTCAATGATTGGCTAATAGTTCAAAAATTGAAATTCCTTAACGGATCCGGCAACTCAATCAATTTTAATCATGTTTATGTAGTCATCTTCTGTCGTTATTGTCCGTGAGCCATGGTTTCTTTAAATAAAAAACCCTTACAATTATAATTCAAAATATAATAAACTATTGCACTTGTTGTATTATCTATTCAACTCAAATCAATATCTCTGAATAGATTGGCAACAAAACATCAATAAGTTATTAATATGGTTGCTAGTAATTCAACTATTGGCTATTATAGTTTCGAGAAACCAGGGTGACAGGATAGAGGATTGGTTTAGTTGCATTTAATGAGTACCACGATTTAGTAGTGATATGCACCCTGTGTACACCATCCCGAATGCCCCTTGTAGGTGTCCTTCGTTGTCTGATTGCTTGTGTGTTTATTGAATGGTAGTTCTGTGTCAATTGAAATTGCTGTAGCAATTTTGATGAAAGTTTCGCTCCAAACAATACCTGCTGAAGAATGTTCTATTAAATTGGTGTCGTGAATGTTTGTTAAATGTAATACTGAATTTCAGTTAATACACTCAGCTAAAAACACACCTATAGTACCTCTAAGTCATACCAACCCACCTAGCGTTTAGCTATAAGCATTATACCTTTGTAGGTAGTTATTCTCTGCGAACCTATAGAAGGAAACTTGCTTGCCAAAAGGGATGCATAGCAGGATATGAGTCGCAGATAAAATGGTAAAATAAGAGGCCCTGTTACCTAATTATCCAGAGCATAGACAAACTGAACGAACAGATTACAATCGTGCTGTGCTCATTGAACCGAACATAACACAGTTACATCTGTATAATCAGATGAGTCGCTCAGTTCAATAATTCCCAATTCGATCACGATGTTTGTACATGTCGCATCTGTAATCTGTGTTTATTCTTTGATGTGAGCATCCGGAACTTCCAAATTTGAAGATGTAATAGCTCGAAAGAAATGGCAAAATGTATAAGGAAAGAGATTTGTTTTTTATTTGCTGTTGAATTAAATTGTGAACATATTTGAATACAAAATGGTCCTTAACAAATAATGAAAAATAAGACTTGAGGAGTAAAACCGGCAGTTCATTCTTCAGAAGTAAATGTGTTCAAAACATCGAAATCAAGTGTCAAATCAACCACTCGACTGTAAATTTAATTAAATGCCACAGAACGAAATTATAGGATATAATAATTGTTTATATATTTGTGTGTTTATCTGTTAACATTTATTTCCAAACGGCATAATCGATTGTAATGTAGTTTTTGTAATCGTTTTGTATTAAAAAGGTTTATAGATAGGTTTTGTAGCCTCACATCACTAAGGGGTAGGCAGTGGACAAAGCAATGTTTAAGGAAATGGGATTTTATTAATCTTTTCTCATTTTTCTTTCTTTGAAACATTCAACCAGATATAATATACCTAATAGTTTTTGGGTTAATATTAAATGCTAATATTATTTAAATGCTGCCAGCATTGGAGGAAATTTCAATATATACTATAGGAATGATACATTAAGCCAACTTACGCAAATATTTTGACAAATAGGCTATATAAAGTTCTTACAAAAGGTATACAAGTAACTATTAGAGTGTTAGGGCCTTATTCATAATCATTTTTTAAACCTATTTTAGTTAAAATAGCTTTTGTCTTGTTCTCTCTGATGTAAAATGTCATACGTCAAAACAAGACAAAAGCTACTTTAACTAAAATAGGTTTAGAGAATGATTATGAAACAGAGGGTTAATCTTTTTGCAAAAAAATAATAATTTCAGTATCTAACAAAACAAATAAAACAAAGCTCAATTTAATTATTGTTTACGCAAATAGTGGATCATTAAAACACTATCTCATAGCTACTATAATACTACTACCAATTTATATCAATTAGACTTCCGTAGGCAAATTAATAAGCCACCATTAAACCCATTATTGACGGAGTGTTCCGTGCCGATACCACTACTTAAACTGTTGTGTGATATAATCCGGATATAGGGTTGGCAAGTTTGAATCTTGAAATTAATTGCAGCTATTGAAAGTTGTAAGTCATAAATAAAGTTACAAGCTTAAAGCGTGGCTTGTGAAAGGTAAACTTTGTATATCGATTTAACTATGCTAGTTTGTGTTGATTGCTGTTATTATAGAAAAAAGTCTAGTAGCGCCACAATTTAAATGAGTTAGTCTATTTAAAACTGGGTCTGGAGATTTATTTGTCAACGATAACCTAGTACTTATCTGAAAGAAAAACAACTAATTATACTGTGTCTATTAATAATTAGATAAAAGCACGAATTAAGTTGACAACCCTAATTACAGGGGTCATAGTACATACATACATAGTACAGACGCATGTATGGATATAATATGTATGGTTGTCTACATGCTTTGATCTGTGACATACCTTTTTTGAGTTTTTATAAAACAATCTTACCAATATTATAAATGTAAATGTGTGTGAGGATGGATGGATGGATGGATGGATGGCTGTTTGTTACTCTTTCACGCAAAAACTACTAAACGGATCTTGAAGAAACTTCACAGTATTATAGCTTATACATCAGAAAAATAATATAGGCTATAATTTATAATAGAGATTCCACGCGGGCGGAGTCGCGAGTAAATGTCAGTAAACACTAAAATCACTATGAAGAAATACTGATAACTTATCGTGGCAACTTATCGATACACTTGTTTGATCAACTCTACCCTTTTCCGCATGTTAGCTCCTTCCTACTGAAGCAGCGTCTTCAGCTTAGCATCTGTCACTTACACGTAAAAAGGTTTATTTTAACATAAAAACTGTTGGTTTTCAGGACACGATGAAGGAGAAGGACATTACCAGTGGATCGAGGGTCTCGCTATCTTAATATCTGTCATAGTCGTCGTCATAGTCACAGCGTTCAACGATTACACGAAAGAAAGGCAATTTAGGTGAGTATTTTGATATATTGTTTTGCTGTCTATACTCAACCGTAGTGATAGTACGCCGTAGTTATGTAGGACACCCTGTATAAGCATCAAGTCCTAATTAGACCACGGGAATATATTGCCGTTATAGCATTATCCTAATGGCAGCGTCTGGGTAATTACTACATGGTATTTAGATAGGCATTGAGCAAGATCTACTGGTGAAATTACAAGCATTTAGAGACTTAACACCAATGTGTAAGTATGTTAGTGTATCGAACACCATGGAATATCCAGGCAGGTGACTTTTTCTCGTATAGCTTAAAAACTGAGGTGGCTCAGGACATGGGAAAGAGAAGTCTATGTCCAACAGAAGTTTTCCTGCTTAAGATAATAATGATGAACAGAGCCTGACTAATCTGACTTATAAGAGATCCCCTCAGTCTTCAGATTTGATCAGAGTTGCGATTACGTAATTATGTTGCTATTGTTTTCAATCGATTTCAATGTTGTTGCTATTTTAAATTACGTTAATGCGATTACCTAATTTACAGTCTTGTTGCAATTAACCTTTGTAAGCAATATGCGTAAATTGGTTAATCGGAAGAGCGTCATTTCGGATAGAAACAGCATTGAAATCGATTGAAAACAATAGCAAAATAATTACGTAATCGCAACTCAGATCAAATCTGAAGACTGAGGGGATCTCTTATTAGTCAGATTATTCAGGTTCTGTTCATCATTATTATCTTAAGCAGGAAAACTTCTGTTGAACATAGACTTCTCTTCCCCCACAGAACAGTCCAGAGCCACCTCAGTTTTCAGGCCATACGAAAAAATGTCACCTGCCTAGATATTCCATAGTGTACGATAGCAATAGAATTACGTAATCGCGCCACAGATATATCGTTCAAGCAAGCTAGAAGTATTGCAGAGTGTAATTAAGGAGCCAGTGAAAAGTACCACTCTGGCGGCAGCTTATGAACAGGCAACACTAACCATCGTGTAGGTAGAGAATACTTTTAGCTATTAATTGATTACAGATGACTGAAGACATGGACAGATCTCTAACAGCGTTAACAATGTTAATGTTAGTGATTCTGTGTATAGTTTTTGATCAGAGGCCCAATTCTCTAACTAAAAAAATAGTTAAGATAGAGTTCGGATCATGTTTCGATCTTGTGTCGATGTCTTAAATGTCAGAAATGGTATTCTCCTAACTTAATTAGAAAACTGTAATGTGATTATATCAAGTATATAGAAATATGACCGAAACTTGAACGATTCAAAGTTTTTTCGATCATTTTAGCTCTCTTAGCAATTTAGTCTGTCTTTATTCTTTCCAATTATATATATAACTATCCTACTCTAATAGTAGTCACCGTGAATTGAAAGTAGACTAAATTGCTATTTATGGGGGAGCAGAATACCAACTTTCTGTCAATTCACAATTCAGTCTCGATTCGGTTAACATTCAGTGTAGTTTTAAAATAATTTAGATAATTGGGCCTCTGAGTAAAGTTTGTACTTACTTCTGCATGCATTTATTTTAGATATAATTATAATTGGATAAGATCTTTCAAGGTACGCAGGTGTTATGGATTTTTTAAACGATGAACCAGAAGAAATTCATGCGTTATTCAGCTTAAAAGTTCGACGTGATGAACTTGGGAACCATAACTATAACATCCAGGCATCTGCTAGCTATTCATAAACTTTCTTCCGTGGAATCTCATAATTTTTAATAACCTTTTCAGAGGGCTTCAAAATCGGATAGAAGGCGAGCACAAGTTCGCCGTGATCCGGGGTAACGAAGTGACAGACGTACCGATTAGTGACATAGTGGTCGGTGACGTATGTCAAGTCAAATACGGCGATCTGTTGCCCGCTGATGGTATACTACTGCAAAGTAACGATCTAAAGGTGAGTATTTTACCCTATTATAATAATAAGAATTCGATCCGCTACTTCCCCACTGCTCAACTAGATTGCTCAACTGCATCAAGTTGAGCAGTGGGTAATACCAATGGCTGAACTGGTAATTGCTCAACTCTTATTCAGTACTCGTCATTTAACTTGGCGTCATTGACTTATATATTACTAGCTTGGCGTAAACCCATTTGGACCAAATTAAAACAACATGACTGCAAAATTCGTAGCATGTAATGGGAACAAATATTTGCAAAACATGCAAAAATCATTGTCAAAAATGAGGTTATTCCCGCTCTAGACTCCCACCATGCCGAAAAGTCTTGGTGGCAAGAGTTCTCTGAACATAGCGTGGCATAAAATTCCTCTAACGAAATCGCATGAAAATACATGTTAGCTTCTTTTATATATTTAGACCCTCACCCTCCGATAAGAAGACAGAAAAAACATTTAAGAGTACCGTAATGGCTCACGCCACGCTGAAAAGTCTTGGCGGCAAGAGTTCTCGTCTTGAACATAGCGCGACGAGAAATGCTCCGAGTGAAATCGCGCGAAAATACATGTTAGCATTCTAGATATCGCAGCGTATGTCTAGATCTGGCTTTACACTCTTACATTATCGGTTTATGTGTGCAACTATTTACCATCGCAACAAAATTTCACATTCCAAATATGTAATCGTGACACTGGTAGCAATATAATTATACTTATTATCAGCACGATCGCGTGCGTCATACTAAAATACAGGTAAATAATCTGATAAACCGTTATTGGGTTATCTCTAACCTGTAGATTATGTAACTTGAATGGGTTTACCCTTGTTAATAAGGATTATGCTTTATTGAAATTGTTTATTGATTTTTTTCTAAAGGCAACTTCCACGTGATCAGATCAATTATTTAAAAACATAACTAATGGGTTTTACTTATAAAAATCATTCAAAAGATAGGCAGGTCTTCAAATTTTTTGTAGATAAGACTTATGCAGTGTTCTAGATTTTTAAACAATGAACCTGAAAAAATTGAAGAGATTTGAAGCTTAATTCAGCCGAAAAGTCCAACGACGTTTACGTAGGTGAAATATAAACAAATACTCCGTCAAGTTCGAATAATATAAATTATCAGTGGCTCAAGACCGTTCGTCGTGGGATCCTAGGAGAGGCCTGTATTTCCAGCAGTGGACTTCTAGATGCTGATGATGATGATGATGTCTCAGTCATCGTTTGCACTGAAATGTTCTAGTATAGACTAAAATTTCAAACAATTAGTTAAAAAAAATGATTAAGAACGTACTTATTATCAGTAAACATCAAATCAAAGCCGAAAATGTAGGTAGATAATAAGGAAGGCCACCTTATCAAAACATCGAAAGACATGATTGTCAAAATAAGCCTGAGTAAGATAAGTAATTGTTTAATTTGCGTCAAGCGACGCCCAGATTGAGCCGATAAGCCGAAGTTGCTGATAGGAGCGAAGCAACTAGATAACGATTGCAGTATTTTTATCAAGATAAATATTTAAATGTATTACGAGGGATTCAAAAAAAGCTATTTACATGTTTTATTTGTATAAATCTGTTATGTCGGATACTAAAACCGTGAACTACTTTTTTGTTTGACAATGATAATGATTTTTATAATGTTTATTCCGGAGAACGATAAAATTCCGTATGTAATTTAATTTAAAAATGTAATGAAAACACTAATTAAATAAACCACTGCATGAAAACAGAATTAGACAGTGAGTGTAACCATGATGCCTGAAAATTACTTAAAATAACATGAGATTCTGGGACTTGAGGTTTGTCCGGCCTAAGAAAAGTAGTAAAAGCCTTACTGAGGGATTACACCAGGAGATGAGCAGCAGTTTCCACCAGAGTACTTAAGACCAAACTGCGATGCCAGGCGTGGTGATTATGGAAAATCCCCCATTGTACTCAACGGGAGGCCTAGTCTAGCAGTGGACGTAAACAGGCTGGTGATGACGATGATGACATAAGATTCAAGTTTAAAACAATTTTTTTGTATGTTTTCGGCTACACAATTATTATGTGGCGTGAGTGTAGAATGTGCTTTAGATGGAAAACCCATTTGGACCTTAACTTTTAAGTATAGAATTGTAGACCTCAATGATTGATGGTCAATTAAAATACCATTTATCACGCACCGTATATGACCCCTCAATGATAAGTCAAAATATGGTCACATTAAATTAATTTTTTGATGGAGGATTTGAAATGAAAACTCTTGTTGTAGATTGACGAGTCATCACTGACGGGAGAATCGGACCATGTCAAGAAGGGAGAATCATTTGATCCCATGGTGCTATCCGGAACTCACGTTATGGAAGGTATGTTACCGTCAATTTTACCAATTTAAACGTTTGTTAGTAGTAGAATTTCTTGTGAAAGAGTTCGTCCGGGGAAGTATTACCACCGTACTTATTTCTGCCGCCAAGCATTAGTGCTCGCATTGCTGTGTTCGGTTGTGTTTTGTTTTTTTTGTACCGGTGAAATTACAGGCACATGAGACTTTTCATCTTTATGTCTAAGGGTCGGCAGCGCGCGTGTGATGCCTCTGGTGTTGCAGGCGTCCATAGGCAACTGCTTCCCATCAGGTGGGCCGTACGCTCGTTTGCTTGCCAAGTAGTATAAAAAAAAGACGACTCTCAAACAATATCACGAAGTTGTTAGAGATTTATTACGGAATAATAGACATTTTAAATTTTGTAAGGACAATGTCTTCAGGAACTGACAAATGTATGTTTTCTGAAGGCCTATCACGATAAGGATAATGGTTTATCACTCGATTGAAGTATAAATTTGTCATTTTGTAAAGACATTGTCATCAGGTACTGATAAATTTACAACTTCTGTAAGTTAACACGAAGTGGCGTTAAAGTTGTCCTTGAGAACTGACAAATTTATATCATATGGAAGTCTGTCATGATTGGGGTAGAGATTTATCACGGGATAAAAGTATAAATTTGTCATTTTCTAAGAACATTGTCATCTAGAACTTTAAATTTTATATTTTTTGGATGCCTAATATGATAGGAATAGAGATTAATCACTGAAAAAATATAAATTTCTCAGTTCTTAAATACAATTTTCAAAAAATGGCAAATTCATACTTACACAAGACTTGTTTTTTTGTAATGGCTTCTTAGGATATACTAATTTTTGTCAAGGTCAAGTAGCATAGATTTATTCAAATAATATCAAGTCGTCAAGCCCTCTGTCAAGTTCTAAGCAATATGGAAGTTGCGAACGACAGCAATAGATGGCGTTACTTACATGTGTTATCAGGATGAAAATCTGCTATTCCTCTAATTTTTTTAATTATTGACTGCAATTCCAGGGTCTGGCAAGATGTTAGTAACAGCGGTCGGTGTTAACTCCCAGGCCGGTATTATATTCACGCTACTCGGAGCCGCTGTTGAAGACCAAGACAAGAAAATCAAGCAGATGAAGAAAGGTCCGTATTGGTTGGTGGTGGTAGACAACCATTGTGCGTCTGGTTCAAAGTTAGATGGTGGTAGCGCTTTTTGATGACTTTTTGTTAAGAGTTTAGTCTGTCATTTGGATAGATGGCGCTGTTGATAATAATTTGAATTAGATGATGATGATAAATAAACTATAATGTCTGTCTATCTGTTTTCACTCGAGGTGGCCTAATAAAGAGATAAATTCTGAACTGAAAGACCAGAATTGGGTTCGTGTTACTAGATGGCGCTATAATTGAAAAAGATAATCTTATTATGAAGACGAAAATATGAACCGCTTTAACAAGGAATTTTAATAAACTTGGTAATTAAGTGCTTTATATAAATTTCTTATAAACCATGATGTAATATATAAATATATAATAGTAAATATCCATAGTAGTTCATAAGCTCAGAGCTTGTAATACGGTCTATAAAATGTGACATTTTAAGAAATCTTAACGCTAGATTAAATAGTTGTATCACTCTTGATAGAAGTCATCAAAAAGTGCATTCCACATAGATCCAAATAGACATAGCGTTGTCGTTACCATGCTCATTTAGAGAGAAAAATAATCATATCGCTTTTAGTATGCTTTTGTCAAACGTGAGTAACGCTTGCAATCAAAATCAAACCGTATATCGTGAGAATACAGCTCAAAATCTAGGGTGTGATCGCTTAGTACAGTAGTCATGAATATCAGTTTTAACCTTGTTTTAAAAAAAATACGTCTCATAATAGAATGAACGCTTTACAGACGGTATAGTGACATTATTATGCATCACAATGTGTGATGTTTTTATGGTCTCAAACCTATTATTAATGTGAAATCTACTCTTATAATGCCTAGTAACTAAAATGCGTTATTCCACGCGCAAGTCGCTGGGTCTGCCTTGGGTAAAGTACTTCATGACAGCTCTATTTAGTTCCTTTAAGATTGGTTTATTAATTTTATGTGAATAAATGTTATCTTATCTTAATAAGTACCTATAGAATCGGGTGCAATCGTACTTGCGCCATCTAGTTATCAATTACCTGATTAGCTAATCGCATAGCTGCTATGAGAAACGCTATCAAAGTTTAAAGTATCAAAATGTTAAATGTCTCAAAATGTCACTTCCCCAGTATATCGCTTTCCCAAAATAAAAAACGTGAATTTATGCTACATAATACCCTATACCCTTGGCGCAAGCCGCAGTCGGGTTAAAATGATGAGGATTCGAAAAACAGATGGCGGTATATTAAATTTTCTAAATACTGAGCGATCTTCCCAGTAGTTTAGAGGGCTAACAAATAAATGAGCATAGTACGACCATGCTTCATTGCATACATTAGTGTTACCATCAGTGAAGTGCCCCTACCACTTCCCTCATTGATTTGTCGCACTTGTTTGAGGGAAGGTGAAGGTTAACGAAATTGGTAAAGAAATTAAGCTTTTGAACTTGGCTGGGGCACTACCTTGTGCCCATTTCTATCTACTACAAAAAAAATATCATGTTCTTTTTAAAAGTAGTCTATTAGCGCGTATTTTCAAATAAAATTTACACTTGAGGCCACAATAAAGTATCAAACAAAATTTTCTTTACCAATTTCGTTGAAAAATGAGATTATTTTATTTATTGACGATTCTGAAATTTGTACCTTTATGTTGGGTTCATCATGTGTTTTTTCGTAAATAAGTATTGTTCTTGTTGAACGTTGTTCGTATATCTGTTACATGTTTTGACTAATAAGCCTGAGTTGTATGGTGGCATGGTATATCAAAATTATTAGTTTATTTTTAGTCATAAAATCTAAATTTTGTCTTCAATAAATAAATAATCTCCATAAACCATCGAGATAAATAAACCCTTAAAGCAACCTCTGTAAATGCAATTTTAGATGCTCCGTTCGGGCGTTTGATTCTAGATTCAAACACTTGAACACCTTGACTTGATACCTTTTTGATTTAGTTCCACTACCAATAGTATGATCCGTTCAATGACATCCATTTTTTTTCTCCACCCCTCGATACCCCGGCCTGCTGCACGACACACACTCATGTCGTCAACGAAAAAAAAAATAAAAAAATGCATCCTGTTTATGTCGTGTTGACTGCATGATGTCAAAAAAAAATACCATTGAATGTGTATGCTATACATTCAAATGACAACGAAAAATTGACGAAACTAGAGGCTAAAAAGCAGCAGAAAAAGGGAACCCAGCGCAAGAGCCTGCCCGGTAAGTAATCCTTTGCTCTGTCCCGCTTTTATATACCTTTCGTACACTAAGGGGCAGATTTAACTATACGTACGCCTAATGGTGTTGGTGCTTTTGCGGCTTACAAGCTTTTTGTTTGGTATAGGGTAGTTTAACCTGTCCTTTAGTGTACTCTTTTGTTATTATTTATTTAAATAGAAAGTAGATTTAACAGTGACTAATAAAAATGCTAAATAAAACTTGACTTAAAACTTTAGTGACACCTACCATTTTCATTTAGTAGCATTTTAGTTTTATACTAACTTTAGTGTACACTGTAGATGACTTTGTTAATAACTTTCACTGTGCGTGTTCACTAACAGCGGTTTGGCATTTTTTTCTTCTAATAAGCCAATTTATTTTTTACCACTAAAATTAAGTCACATTTTAAGTTGACTTTGTTGAGTATTTGGATGTAACACAACGAGTTTCTGCACCCAGTAATTTATAATATAAAATAATGTATAATCAGTTGTCCTATTTATTTGCCAGCAAGTGTACGACCACATTAATAGTTAGGGTTCGATGCCCCGAAATTTTGAGACTGAAAACTTATCGATATAATCACTTGTTAAAACACTGGACAAAAAATATGACAGCCAAACGAATGAAATGAATGAAAGAGTTCGTCCGGGGAAGTACTACCACCGTACCTATTTCTGCCGCCAAGCAGTAGTGTTCGCATTGCTGTGTTTCGGTTTGAAGGGTACGGGTGCCGGTGAAATTACAGGCACATGAGACTTTTCATCTTTATGTCTCAGGGTCGGCAGCGCGCGTGTGATGCCTCTGGTGTTACAAGCGTTCATAGGCTACGGTAACTGCTTTCCATCTGGTGGGCCGTAAGCTTGTCTGCTTGCCAAGTAGCATAAAAAAAAAAAAAAAAAATCTGCCACTGGGCCGTTAAATTTATGTGACTTTCGTATACCATAATAGCTCCTTGTCAAAATGTCCGTCAGGGGAATTACTACAACCGGTAATGTCTGCCGCCAAGCAGTACTCGCATTGCTGCATTTCGTTTTTTAGGAACCATTATATTACAGGCACTTGAGACTTTCATCACTATACCGTGTCTTGCCATAGTGTGTCCGAACTAAGAATATACGTGGATGTCGTCGTCTGAGGGATTACACCAGAGGAAGGGCTGCAGCATTAACCTGAGTACTCAACTCCAATACTGCGATCACCAATTCGCCTGACATACGTGATGATTATGGCAAATCCCCCCATTGCATTCTATGGGGGAGGCCTCGTCTAGGAGTGGCGAATTGTCATTAACTAATTGCGGGATACTTTACGCTTGCAAGAAACTCTTGTCAAATTATGTTAGTTTTTCATCTGTTAAACTGACGTGCGTTAAGTGTCTCTTAACATAGGTATTGAAAACAGGTATAACTCAAATTAAAAAACAAATGGCTGATACTAACGGCTCTTCGAATGCAGGTGACGAGGACTTGACGCTACCAGCGTCTGGCAACAGTCACGGGAACCACGCGCGACCGGACGACAACCACGTGGCGCCGCCGTCGGACAAGCCCGCGCCCGAGGCCAGTCATAAGAAGGAGAAGTCCGTGCTGCAGGCCAAGCTCACCAAACTGGCTATTCAGGTGAGCAGGTCGATCTATTGGTGAGCAGATTAACATACTGGTGAGCAGATCGACACATCGGTGAGTCGCTTGACATTATTGGTGAGCAGATTTACATATTCGTGAGTAGATCAACATATTGGTGAGCAACTCTACATGTTAAGTTATAGTTTGTGTGCTATTATTTAGTCTTCCTGCTAGAACATACAACTGACACTGTACTGATATGAACTGCTGTAGATTTTACATATCTCTCTCCATCCAAAGGTAGCCTAGAAGAAACCCGCTTCTGAGCTATAAGACCGGCCTTTGTAGTTTGTATTATCATCTTTTTTGATTATTTTTTAATACCTTAAGGTGTACAATAAAGTATTTTCTATTCTAGAAATAAATACAAATATTGATGAGTAAGTCTTAAGTTTTGTTCAGCAGATCGACATTATCGGCGTTATTACAAAACGTGGCCTTAATCTGAGTTTAAACCAGGACTACCAGTCTAGGCTTAAATATCGACCTTTGGTATATACGACTGTATGTAATACAAAACCAGATGGTTCGTTTTCCAAAAGCAACATTCGAGCTAGATAGTCCGAGCTTATTAAAAGTAACATAACCTCTGACTATCTCTATTTTTTCTAAAACCAGGCAGCCCCCTAACTTGGCAATGGTCTACAAATTGAAAGTTGATTGCTTGTTGGAGGTAAAAATTTCGACATCTCAATTGTGTGACTTTCATACAGGATCCGTCAGTTTGACACTTTGGAAAATGTAGTAGCGCGAAAATTGATACCGGAAAAAAACCATCTACTTTCGTATTAAAGTCGTATATGCCTGATGTCGATATACCTAGACTAGTACGCCTGGACTAAATTCAGATTTAGACCATGTTTTGTAATAAGGCCGATTAAGTTTATTATGTTTTAATGTGCTATTAGGGACGGTTCTAATCGGCCGGTAATTCTAAGCGGTCGTACAACGCGTGATCAAACATACTCAACTATGTTGTGTGTCGTGACTCATAACGATCTATCGTGTCTGTCTAACACATCGCGCGATCGGCTAACGATCGCGCGATGTGTTAGAGTTTGTACGCGAACTTTAATCAGACAACTACATCGCATCGCTTGGTCGTATGACCGCTGGCCAATTAAAGCGAAAAGTTTGTATAACCTGTTAACAAAAAAACAACTATTCGTGAGTAGATTAACTTTATTTATTTTAACACCCAACAGTCACGTACATAGTTCTGACCCCACACCAGGATTCCCCATGTCGTGGGTATCAGGAACTACAAGTACCATGGTATAACGAATATTTGTACTGCAGCGGGAATCTGGCTTCTCAGCCAGCTACTCACCCGCTAAGCCATGTAGGTCGTCAGTATTGGTCAGTTGATATAAATGCCTTATCTAAAGCTAACTTCCATCAATCCATAGATCGGATACGCGGGTTCAACCATCGCCGTGCTGACCGTCATCATCCTCGTGGTCCAATTCTGCGTGCACACGTTCGTGATCGAACAGAAACCGTGGAAGGCCACCTATGTGAACAACCTCGTCAAGCATCTCATCATCGGAGTCACCGTGCTGGTGGTGGCAGTGCCGGAGGGCCTGCCGCTCGCTGTCACGCTCTCGCTTGCATACTCCGTCAAGGTGAGAGAGAGAGATGGCATGTCATCATCAGCTGTCAAGGTCACCTACAACAATATCTTCTTGAAAAGCTTTTTCGTCCGGGGAAGTACAGCCACCATACCTATTTCTGCCTCACACTGTTCTGATTTGAAGGGTATACATAGGTGCCGGTAAAATTACAGATATATGAGACTTTTCTTTATGTCTCAGGGTTACGGGCGCAGTGCCATGCCAAGTAGGGCGCGTCCTTGGATATTGTAGTTGTAACAGGAGGGGATACCGTTTATTATCAGATGTCAACTTGCCTATTCCGTCTCATAACATAACACCCAACAGTCCCGTACATAATCCTGAACTCACACTAGGATTGCTTGTGTTCTGAGTATTGGGAACTACGAGTACTATGGTACCAAAATATATCCAGGGGTGCAATTTTTGAATGTCACTAAACGTCGGTAAAATTACCGTTAACCCGATTTCAAAATTTCTTAATACTGAAACTCGTTAATGACTAAAGTTTTTAATACGTATGATATCAATACAAGTGCTTCCTCCTGTACATCTCCTGAAAAACGGTGATTTGCGGTCTTTTTAATGATATTTAATCAGTGACATTCAAAAATTGCACCCAGACCCGGAACGAATATGCGCCGAACAAATTAAGTAATGGTTTGTTGTAAAAATACCTGTTTTCAGAAAATGATGAAAGACAACAACTTGGTCCGCCATCTGGATGCCTGCGAGACGATGGGCAACGCGACCGCCATCTGCTCTGACAAGACGGGCACGCTGACAACCAACCGGATGACGGTCGTGCAGTCGTACATCTGCGAGAAACTGTGCAAGGTCACGCCCAACTACCGTGACCTTCCGCCGGATGTCGCAGAGACTATGGTAGAAGGCATGGCCGTGAACAGCGCTTTCACTTCTAGGATCATGGTGAGTGCAGCCCTCTCACACACTCCAAGTGGCTCACTTCTCATTAATTCTCGTCTTGCCTTCTTATTTTATCTGTCTATATGTGCACTCATAACCCTAGTTATGCTGGACGGATGCCTAATGCACTTTTCCTTATTACCATATTTATTAGACTACTAAAAAGTTAGACAATAACATGACTCAACGCCACACTGATCTCTTACTGCCAACAATTCTAATTGTGCGAGTCTATGCGATAGCCAGATAGCTGCAGGCAGTTGCCTGGACTTTATTACTCGCTTCGCTCACCCGCAACTACTCTTTCTAATAGAATTATATTTTCAGCCATCGCAAGAGCCGAGCGGACCAACCATGCAAGTCGGCAACAAAACAGAATGCGCCCTACTCGGCTTCGTGATCGCGCTGGGACAGAGCTACGAGGCAGTCCGCGAGCGACACACAGAGGAGTCGCTCCACAAAGTGTATACCTTCAACTCTGTACGCAAGAGCATGTCTACTGTGATCCCTTACAAGGGCGGTTACCGGCTCTATACCAAGGGGGCTTCCGAAATAGTGCTAAAGAAGTGAGTGATCTTTGATTATTGGAATAAAGGTTCTCGAATAGCGACCAAGAACTGGACGACGCAGGACTGCTGGCCTGGCTGGCCGCTGCTGACGACTGGAAGTCCCCCCGAAGGATCTACGACATTTTGAAGGTTGCAGGAAGTCGGTGAATGGAAGCGACTCAAGACCGATCGTCGTAGCATTCTATAAACTCTTCTGTATGATTTTGTCAGAGTTAAATTTATCGGAGCTTGGTATAATTTTAGAAAAATTACGACCATACTTGCTTACCCTAACTTATTGATTTCGTTGCCCGTTTAGGAATCGTTCCTCATGGGAACTATTGTAATTTGTACCAAAGTGTCTAGTTAACGAGACTACTAACAGCCTATGTGTTATACCATTGTATACCTAGTTTTAGGTTATGGGCCCAGGAAGATTAAATTTCTGTTGTTATTATTTTCCATGTAATATCAGTGTGGTGTTTTACTATCAGACTAATATTACTTAGATAATACTCAATAACTTTTCAAAAAAATATAAATATAAATATCCTGGGCCCGATTGCGGCTATTCTCAAAAGTCGTGAGTTAGGTTCAGCAGTGCTGTTTTTGACCTGGCTTCATTTGTGGCTGTGCAGTGCAATGGTATATGCGCCGTTGTCTCTTCGTTTTGCATACAGCCGCGATATAGCTCAATGTCTTCACAATATAGTGTCTTATTTTCTACACTTACCCGACAGATGCGCGTTCATCTATGGACACGAAGGGCGGCTTGAGAAGTTCACGCGCGACATGCAAGAGCGGCTCATGCGGCAAGTCATCGAGCCCATGGCGTGCGATGGACTTCGGACCATCTCCGTGGCATTCCGCGACTTCGTGCCCGGCAAGGCCGACATTAACCAGGTAACGGTCTTAGGCCAAGGAATAGTGAGCTGCTCGTAGCTTCTATATAGCTATGGAGTAATGAGCGGCTCTTTCTGCAGCTTCTATCTGGCCATGGAATAATGAGCGGCTCGTTCCGTAGCTTCTATTTGGCCATGGAGTAATGAGGGGCTCGTTTCGTAGGTTCTAAATGCCCATGGAATAATGAGCGGCTCGTTCCGTAGTCTAACCGATGATACATTGTTCGTAGGTTCACATAGACCAAGAGCCCAACTGGGAGGATGAAGACAACATTGTGAACAACCTGACCTGCCTGTGCGTCGTCGGCATCGAAGACCCTGTCCGGCCTGAAGTAAGCTACTATTACTACAAGCAAAACTCAACTTTATTTACATTGCCTTAACGTATCATTATAAAGTTTTCATTTATTTATCTGGTCCTGTATAGTTAAAATTTTGCATACCTGTCAAGTTCCGATGACAGTACGATATTATGGTGTCAGCGAGATAATCTGATGACAGAGGGTGGATATCAGAACTCCTCGATGGGTAATAGTAGACCGGCAGTGTTTTGGCTGTTATGGATCAGCGTTGCTCGCGTTTCCGGTTACTTATTTCATCATCATCATCAGCCGCTAGACGACCAATGCTGCACGAGACCTCTCCCCACCTATAAAAAAATAAAAATAAATAAAATTCATTTAATTCAGGCACAAAACCCATATCACACAAGAAAAAATACAAATAAAAGTAAATGTCACAAGAAGGGTATGTAAAGTAACCTACTGTGACTTGTCATTTCATATTTCCGTCCATGTGGACGGAAATCCAATGTTTAAATATGGGATTAGCCAAGTCATCAGAGACAGCCTTCAGAATGCTATTATTGGATCGACGCATCCGACCCCAAAATGACGCTATACCTGACCTTATTATGGCAAAGAAGTCGGGAACCCCCGCCTCAGAAAACATGCTCGAATGCTATAAAATGCAATTGGGATGGGGGGGGGGGGCATCATCACCACGCTTGGCAGGTGGATTGGATCGCAGTTTTTGTGTTAAATACTCAGGTGGATGCTGCTGCCCATCCCCTGGTTTAGTCGGCTGTTATGACATCCATGGGAGGCGACGGAGAGGTCTATTCTTAGGCCGGACACATCACGACATAACATTGCTTGCATTCATTTTAATGTTAAAATCTTAGGTACCAGAAGCCATCAGAAAGTGCCAGAAGGCCGGCATCACGGTCCGAATGGTGACAGGCGACAACGTGAACACCGCGCGGTCCATCGCCTTGAAGTGCGGCATCATCAAGCCGACAGACGACTTCCTCATCTTAGAAGGCAAAGAGTTCAACAAACGCATCCGAGACACCAATGGAGAGGTAAATCATTCATTATGACAGGGGACAAACGTAGCAATATTTACTCATTTGTTTTAAGCTACAAAGCCACGTGGCCTGATGTCGCTCTGCCCCTCGACTACTAAAATGGAAATTTGCAATATCTGTACTTACCTATTTACATGTTTGTATTAGATTATTATTTATAAGTATAACAAGCGTAGCGTGTGCTGTCTTGCATATTTTTGCTGATGTTTATTTACTTTTGACTACCTGCCTAAGGTTTTTAAGTTCTCATTTACTATGTATCAGCAACTCCTTGCTCCGAGGCACCACACAGGCGCTTCTCACCTAGTGGTAAGACGGACCATTTATGTAAGCCAAGCCGTGTTTGTTGCCTGATTCTTCTAGGCTTGGTCGCGTTGGAACAGGAGTAATTTTAGCTTATAAGACGATTCAAAATGATCCTTGTGATTTCAATGAATAAAGTTCTTTTTGACTTTGACTTTGAATGAAGAAAAATTATAAAAATAACACTTTCAATCTTTTGAGGGATTTTTTTTATCAATACCGTTTCCCTATAGCAGTGGTCACCAAATGGCGGACCGCGGTCCGCATCCGGACCGCATCCGGACCGCCGACCCATTTTGTGCGGGCAAGGGAAAGCCATGGGTCATCATATATTTGAAGCAGCATTTTCGAAGATGAACTTCATTAAGAATAAATTTCGATCTCGACTTACTGATGAACATCTCCAGGATTTAATGTCAATAGCTAGCGCCAATTTTACTGCAAACTTCAGAGAGATAGTACGCAACAAAAAATTACAGTTTTCTCATTGATATGTAAAAAAATTACTTTGTTATATCCGTAATTACATTTGTTTAATAAATATTTTTCTGTATAACATGTTGTGCGGATAGCGATGGTCATTTCAATCCTTAAAACGGACCCCGAGCGAAACTAATTGGTGACTCCTGCCCTATAGCGTCGGTAAACAATGCCAGCTGGCCAGAAATCCGGATCCTTGTATTTCGCCTGAACCTGGAGGGCTGACTTTAAGATAGTGGCCCTATTGTTCTCCAGCTTCTTTAGGGACAGACGAATCGTCCCCGGAATCCGGCCCTGACCCCTCTTCTCGCTTATTCGGGAGATGTAGATCTTGAAAGTCGGCTCAACTGCGTCGGCATTTTGCCGCATCTTTTAGTCTTTTAGTCTCTAGTCTCTTTTAGTGCATTTTGTAATTTTTGTGGATACTTATTATTAGTTGTATTATTATTTCTGTGAATAAATGTATTCATTTTTATTAAAATACTCGGATTCGTTGGTAAATTTTGTTGGTATAAGATTTGTCTTGGTTGCTGGCTTATTTAGGAGTGTGTTATTACAGGAAGGAAGCGATAGCCGAGTTGGTCGTGGAAAGCAATGGCGGCGATGAGTTCACCACTTGTCACGTCTATATTCCTGCGATTGTGTAACGGTGAAAAGAGGCCTTTTGGAAAAATGCGTGTGTTTATGTATGTATGTTTATGTATGTATTAAATGTAATGTAATGTTTTGCAGGTCCAACAACTCCTGCTAGACAAAGTGTGGCCGAATCTGCGCGTGCTGGCGCGTTCGTCCCCCACCGATAAGTACACCTTAGTGAAGGGCATGATCGAATCCAAGGCGTTCGATACGAGGGAGGTGGTGGCTGTCACCGGTGACGGAACTAATGATGGACCCGCGCTCAAGAAGGCTGATGTCGGCTTTGCAATGGTGAGATCCACATACGTTGATTACGTTGCTATTGCAAATAATAAATTGCATAACCTCCCAACAGTGGCAATGCAGCCAGTGTCATGGAGACGCTTAGATATATAGATAGATAAATAATTGATTCAGTCGTGACTTTGCGGAAATCCATTCTAGAATATTGAACTATTTCTAATTTGTTTTTTTTTTTGGGATTGTTAAAAAACACTACAATATATAGTTATATGTTTGTCTATTCAATTTTAAAGATAGATAGATATTATTGTGCTACTAAACACGTAAAAACACTTTATTGTACACTAGGATAAATTATAACATTATTAACAAAAAAAGAATATACTGAAAACTAAAATGAATCATCATTTTAATTTTACATGCAATAAGTAACATTCAACGAAATGCATGCATAATTTTTTTTTATCATTAATCAGAAAATCATAATATAATTGCGAATGTATCGTTTCCAAATAGTAAATATCAAATAATTAAAATGTTACAAATTGTCTGCAAGATTATTCATTACTTGAGTAATATGCTTTATTTGTCAAAATATTATTTACTTACTTTATTTTTAAATGTATGAAATTTTCCTAATTCTTTTATCTCTCTAGATAGCTTATTATATATTTTGGGTGCCGTAAAAAACACCCTTTTGTTGAGCAGTGCTGTCTAGTAAGGTGGTATATGTATTCTGTAATCTAATTCCACTCCTAGTTCATGGTCATTTAGGTCAGATAAACACTCCTTTGATATAATATTTCAATCCCCAGGGTATAGCCGGAACAGACGTAGCCAAGGAAGCCTCCGACATCATCCTTACCGATGATAACTTCAGTTCTATCGTGAAGGCGGTGATGTGGGGCCGCAACGTGTATGACTCCATCGCGAAGTTCCTCCAATTCCAGCTGACTGTCAACGTGGTCGCGGTGATAGTGGCCTTCATCGGCGCCTGCGCCATCCAGGATTCTCCCCTCAAGGTGATCTGAACCTTATACATTACAATAGCTCACAAGTTACAGTTTCAGTTGACGGTCAACGTGGTCGTGAAGACCAACATGTTTGTGTGGATGAACGTTCAGAACTCGAAAACTACTTACCTAATTTTGACAAATCAGGTTTTAATTTATTCGCCTTAAGGGGTCGGGGAAGGATGAACTGCCCATGCAAACGTAATACCAAAATCATTTGTAATTCGAGCATATTTCCACCATTTTATGCTATTGTTCGGATTCGGATAGTATTTATCTGGGTTCCTCGATAATTTTTGTTTCAAAATACATACCTGAAACGAAATTTAAGCTTCGTATTAAAAACAACGTACTTTCTAGTATTCTGTGTTTAGGAACATAGATTATATTGTCAAGTTACAGAATGACAACAAGATATGAAAAAAAAAGTTTTTATTCATAATTTTTGGTATTACGGAACACGACCTAATTTGATACAAATTCCGAACGGCCATCGCGCATGCAAGGAGAGAGGCCTCGGTGCCAAACAGGGATAGCTGATTTTGACACTTGCTTCAAATTGAATTTGCTTGCGGCCTTCGCAGGCCCTTTAGTAAAGTGGATAATAGATGCAAATATATAAAAAAACAATGAGACTGCCGCGACATTAATATATTTAAATTAAAACAAAATGGCTGCCGCAACGTTATTGCGATAATATTTTTTCCTTTTGAGGTACTGAACACTCGAATGTAACACAAGTGATTATGGTTCCAGGCGGTACAAATGCTATGGGTGAACCTGATTATGGACACGCTGGCGTCTCTAGCGCTGGCCACGGAGATGCCCACGCCCGACCTGCTGCAGCGCAAGCCTTACGGCCGCACCAAGCCTCTGATCAGCCGCACCATGATGAAGAACATCCTGGGACAGGCCATCTACCAGCTGTTCATCATATTCTCACTGCTGTTTGTCGGTCAGTATACAGAGCCTCTAGTCTAGAGACAAGCGACTACACGGGCGTGTGGTGTACACTACACGGACTTCTGTGACGAAAGAGAAGCCCTCTAGCGGGCACTTATCGAACCTCAGTTTACAGAAAAAATTACTTTTGTAACTTTTCCTGTGAAATGAATTAATAACTAAATTACTAGTAACTTTATTACTAGTAACTTTATTACTAGTAACTTTATTACTAGTAACTTTATTACTAGTAACTTTATTACTAGTAACTTTATTACTAGTAACTTTATTACTAGTAACTTTATTACTAGTAACTTTATTACTAGTAACTTTATTACTAGTAACTTTATTACTAGTAACTTTATTACTAGTAACTTTATTATTAGTTACTTTATTACTATTTACTAAATTGAATTAAATCTTCTAAGGCGACCGGATCCTGAACATCCCGTCCGGACGTGGCAACCAGCTCAGCAACGAGCCAACACAGCACTTCACCATCATCTTCAACACTTTCGTGATGATGACGCTCTTCAACGAAATCAACGCGCGCAAGATCCACGGACAACGGAACGTGTTCCAGGGACTCTTCACCAACCCGATATTCTACTCTATATGGATCGGCACCGCGGCCTCGCAGGTATATTCTACTACATTGTGGAACGGCAGCATGGCTCCGCAGGTGTATTTTGATGGCCTCTGTGGCGCGGCGGGTGAAGGTTCAACTGCGACGCAGGAGGTTGCAGGTTTCGATTCCCGCCTCGGAACAAATATTTGTACGATCTGCAGATATTTGTTCAGGGTGTTCTGTGTATTTTTCTGTGTATAATAAAAATATCTATCTATGTAATGTATTGTATTAAGTATATCAGTTATCTGGTACCCATAGCACAAGCTCTGCTTAGCTTGGGGCTAGATAATGTGTGAAATGTCCAGCATTTATTTTATATTTATTTATATTTTACTCTATATATATATCGTTACAGCGGCATTTATTTATTTATTTATTCAGCATCCCTTAACTTGACAGATTTTTTATAAGCCCCATTGGTTTTTCCAGGTTGTGATAATTCAGTTCGGAGGCATGGCGTTCAGCACGGCGGGGCTCACGATAGAGCAGTGGCTGTGGTGTCTGTTCTTCGGAGCCGGCACCCTCGTGTGGGGGCAGCTTGTCACCAGTTTGCCCACGCGCAAAATCCCCAAGAATCTGTCGTGAGTATCGGAGGGCAACGAACCTCCTCTTTGCCTACTAAACTTCACTGAGAGGTGATCTTTGAATCTTTGCCTGCTTTACTTCATAGAGAGGCGATCTTTTAATCTTTGCCTACTAAATTTCAAAGAGGAGAGCTTCTGAATCTTTGCCTACTAAACTTAATAGAGAGGCGATCTTCTGAATCTTCATCTACTAAACTACTTAGAGATCTTCGCTTATTAAACTTCGTAGAGAGGCGATCTTCTGAATCTTTGCCTACTAAACTTCATAGAGGCGATCTTCTGAATATTTGTCTACTAAACTTAAAAGAGAGGCGATCTTCTGAGTTTTTGCCTAGTTAACTTCATAGAGAGGCCATCACCTGAATCTTCGCTTTCTAAACTTCGTTGAGAGGATCTTCTGAACTACAAAACTTCAGAACTTAGACCCGAAGCATAGAATACGTAATAACCACGTGCCATCTCTTGAATCTTTGCCTATTAAACTTAATGGAATGATCATCTTTTGAATCATTGCCTACTAAACTTCATAGAGAGGCGATCTTCGGAATCGTTATCCCGAACTGGCATTATCTGATAAAGGACTATGAAAGTTTAGCTACCAACAAAACAACCCTTAGGCCGACATAAATAGACGTTACTTAGCACGTACTACTGCTTGGCATTGTCCCTGTCACACTCTAGCACGCGACAGGGACTGTTCTAAGCATTATCTATTTATCTCGGCCTTAAACATGTATTTACCGTTTACCTTGGCCGTATAGATGGGGCCGCGGGCAGCCAGACCAGGAGCACACCCAGCCCGGGCCGGACTACGACGGCGACGACAAGAAACCGCGTGCCGGACAGATACTCTGGATCCGGGGCCTGACGCGCCTACAGACGCAGGTATGAACGGGGCGGGCTGAAGGGGGGGAGGCTTGGATGTGTCGAGGGAAAGAACGGAAGAATTGGATTGTATAGTGGGCGAATATGTTGTGTCACATCACATTGTGTAAGGAGTAGGTTAGTTAGGGGGTATTTAGATAAGGATATTTTGTGTCATATAACGACGCGTAAGGCTGATACGAACGGGGGTAGCGTTAGTTAGGAGGATGTAGGCAATTCATAAATGGTTGGTTACCTAAACAATTCTTTTAACAGATGTTGTATATTATATCTGTCATCATGCCCGATTTAAAGTATCCGCCTCTATTGTTAGTGAACGGGTTAAAAGGGGCTTTATTTATAAGGCTGACTTAAATGTTTAAGTAGATTTTTTCGCAAGTTCCCAACGGCAGATATTTTTAAAGTTATTATTTATCTAAACTTTGCCTCGCATGGATACTTTTCTGATTTTGTTTGTTTATGAGAGGAAATTTAAATGAAACCTCTTTCAGGTTTGGATACTTGACACTGTTAATGATAAGTGAGTAGGAGAGAGCTTCGGGAAACATGTTGTAACTTCCTGTTTTTCCAAAATGACACGACATATCCGTTCGCAATCAAATTTTTTTTATGTTTATGGCTGAATTCTTAAGTTGTTAATTAAGAATTTAGAATTTGGTCGGGGCTTCTTGTGATACAATGAAAAACAATTATTGCTTTAAAATATCAGGGTATTTTTGTGGGATATGTGTGGGGTACTTGTCAAATAGGGTGGTCCATAACGGTGGGATAATATGTCGTTATGTAACACCCTGTTGTGTGATTCTGGGGAACTTAATTTTAAATTGTTGATAAAAATACTGCAGAGCTCATAAAAAATGGAAAAATATATGTGAAAATTTAAAAATTTATTAGTATTTTTTGGTTCTGGTTCTCATAAAAAGTGAGTAAGGCCTTTTTATGGAGATAATAAAGACTAAATCTTCTTTGCAGTATTTTTATAGAAGCATTAGGCCTTATAACTATGATTTACTCCAAAATTTGCATCTATTTTTAAAGCAATGATAAATTTGTAGTTATTTTTTTTGTTTATGGCATTGAACTAAATGAGGCCTATAGCTTATTTTTTATCTAATGGAAGTCATCATGAAACAAAATGCTGAAACGTCTTGAATCATGGTGAAATTCATGCCTTGTTTTAAAGAATTTCGATAAAATGCTGTGTAATTTTACAAAATGATCAGTAAAGTTGGCACAGTTTCAGTTGATAGTTTAGAAAAGAGAATTATAAATTTTTATGAATAGGAGTGGCAGAAATTTTCTAATAAATTACTTGATTATAAGAGGGATAAGTTTTGAGTTTACAGCTAATCAGTATATATTTATTAATATACTTAATAAAGATACATATCAGCATAGTCAACAGGTCAACACCGCGGATACCTTGGGCATCCTAACGCTAAGTTATACAATATTATTGTCCATTTTATATATACTTTTACTATTTTTGCATATACAAAACCGAATTACCATCATTTTCAATACTGCATCCATATAGAATCGTATAGAAACAAACTATAGATTACGCTGATTTTTATACACTTTAATTTCCATGGTACAGTAAGCCGCAGAAATTCATTAACGGAACTTCAACTAAAATAATATATACACAAAATTATTCCTTCGATAAATCAACTCTCAAAGTAACCGTACGATTACATTTTTTATTTATTAATTTATATTTTGTTTCCCTTTTATTGTTTTTTGTCTCTTTTTATTTCATTTCAATTCTCCTATCTTCTGTTCCTTTCGGAATTTTTATTTGTACCTACACAGAGAAACACTTTACAGAGTAATTAAAAGTAGTTGATGCTATTTTATTATTTGGCCCATGATTACAGTAGATTTTTATATTGTTCGGTCACTAATTTTATATAAATATATATATAATTATTTTTACATAAAAATTTATGAATAAAATTAAAAGAAATTGGCAACCGAGCAAAGCTACACTAGTAAATTTTAGTTTTCCAAAATTGTCCGTCATTTATTTCTCTACCTGGTTTCATAACATTTTCTACTATCAACACGGCAGTATATAATTTTATTTTTATATATTTCCAATCTGTCCCGTATATATATTATCTGTCTCTTTCTGAATATGATTTGTCATGAAACCGGGATCCCCGTTAGCGACACTAGTTAGCATACGCGATTAACTGCCATGCATGTTTGCCGTACCGTTAAATACAGTCTGACGCTTCCCGTTTTTTATAATATATTATTTATAACTATATCTAATTCACCTGAGTTGACTGTACCACCCCTTACCTTATTGGCATGCTGTAGGCTGTTACAATGTTACTTATCCCTCATGAACCCAAACAGTTACTATGACTTCCCGATAGATAATTATTCACTGAACATGAAACCACATCGCGGTATGAATATGACTATCTCTATCTCTGTCTATCTTTTATTTTAACTCTGAGTCATACTGACTGTTTGTTTTTTTTACTATTTTTTAATTTTTTGTCTTGTTTTTTTTGTTACTTTTAAGAATAGTATTTTTGCTTGTGATACGCCAACCCGTACATCCTCGCTATGTTCCGAGCTGCCTCTACGAGGGGGCGCAGGGCACGACTAACCCGCGTTTACCGACCAACAGTTGAATGCAGTAACAAACAGTCCAATAATCTCATTTTGTTTATAATACTTGATTTTTAATTTTGTTGATTTATGTACCGAATTGTGTTTAATTACTGCTGTTGGAAATTACCGTTGATTGAGTGTGGAGTGGATTTTTCTTGTAAAATAAATTAAAAACGGAAAACACACGCAGAGCTTGTCGCGTGCTCGATGCTAACACAGTTTTAATCGGTCGTACCTTTCCTTTGCCGTTGTGTTGTCAGTGTTTTTTTGTTTTTGTTTTTTTTTTTGTTTGTGTTTTTTTTTTGGTTTTTCATTGTGTATGTTGTTCCCTTAGAGGTGTGTCTGGGTGTGTTGTCAGTCAGAAGGGTGCAAGCGTCAAACTGCGGGGATAAGTAGTTGCCTTGCATTGTTCAAGTAATTGCCTGTTTGTGTTGATTTGCGTTAGATCTGTTAGGCTTGATGTAGTGTCGATTGTAAATGTATATAGATGCGAGACGCTGAGGAAAAGGTAAGTATAGACTGTATGTAGAAAATAATAAAGTTCAGAGTGTTTTAACAAAAATATAACAAAACAGTGATTCTGTTCAGCTTCTTTTGTTTTGGCGATATAATTGTGCAAATATTAAATTTAAAAAAAAATGGACAGTGAAAACAAAAAGTACCTTTTGATTTTCCACAATTATAAACCGTCAAAAATTGACTAAAACACGTAAATCTGTTCCTCCTTGGCTCCCGGAAATTAACAGAAAAAAATAACAACGCATGTTAGATGTTTTATGTACATCACTAAATGTCACCGTACCTAAATAACCAAAAAGCGAGCCACCACCATAGAGGCAAAATGGAATTTGATAAATAGAATCCTGTGTAAATAGCTATAAAGTCGAAAATAGGTGTGAGGTTGGTTGGTAGTGCACCTTCGTCCCTTTCCAAGCATCTGTAGGATCACTTCCTTCGTTGTGTAGGCATTAGAAGTTCTTCAAGGTACGCTATACGGCCTCAATCCTGTCTTTTTCATTTTCATTATGTTTTTATTTCATTTCGTTCGGTTGGCACTCCTGGTCATATTCGTACACGTGACACGGCCGCGTTGGCCCTTACACGCATTACGTACACAGTAACACATTGTATTTTTCGTTGTTTTATTTGTTTATGTTCTTTTCTTCCAAACAAAGGGTCTGATTTTACGTGTTGGCCTGCTTGCGGCTGGGTCAGATGTGGAACCTGTGATATTAAAATGTTTCTCACTCAAATATAATAAAAATCCCGAAAATAATAAGATTTATCGTTGAAATATAATACGTTTGTCGTTATCATATTTTCAGTCTTATATAACTTTTATTTTGTAAATTTTTTGGGTGTTACCCAAACATATTTAATTTAAATACCTATTAAACTCTGTTTTAATTATGTTTTACACACAGTTCAAGGAAATACAAAATCGGAATCATAAACAAAAATAGTACTTACCTTGATTTTTAATAGTTAAAAGAGAAACACATTTTATGGTGGGTGGAAAATTGGGAGGGTGATGAAATGGTGACGCCAAACGTACACATGTGCCACATCTAGCCCGGTCAGTTGTATAAGCTAGGCGTGACGGTAGGACGGCGTGGAATGGACCGCCGAGCCGCGCCCGGTAGAGCGGTGTTGTTGGCAGCCGCGACCCGTGCTCGAGACTGAAGTGTAGTGGCGGGCGCGGCGCAAGGCGGCGCGCTGCGGCAGGCGGACACTTACGGTATACGCACACCCCCCTTCAAAACCTCCCAACCCCCTCTTCAAACCCTCCCAACCCCCCCTTCAAAACCTCCCATTCTTATGATCCTCCCTTTCTTACCCACAAATTGGCATACTTAAGACCTAACCAACCCTAACTAGTAAAACCCCCTTTTTGTTACCCTCACACCCTCTTTCAATCCCCTCCCTCACCCCTCCACCCTCAACCTTAAAACTACTTGTTTTGTTTACAACACTCCTCGGCTACAATCTATCTTCCCTATGATGCTCCCTTTCTTAACCACAAACTGGCATACATAAGACCAACCCTTGCTAGTAAAACCCCCCTTTTGTTATCTGCAAAATTCAACTTGGCTGTCTCCAAACCTAGCAACCGTGTACTGTTTTATTGACTTACCCTCTCTTTACACCCAGTTGTTGGCCCTTAGCAATCCTGTGTAATAAGGATCTTCTAGAAACCTTGCCAAGCCATATGCTTAATTTATACCCTGCTCAACAAGGACTTGTTTATTTTACCCTCCTAAAGGCTCCTTAGACCCCTGAGCGGGAAGTAGCTTTTCTAGCTAGCCTTTGTATACCAATGTTGAATGCCATTATCTTTGTGTAAACCCCCTAACTATGAACAAATACATGCCTGAATTCTCTAACACTCAGTACCTTACAAGTTAGATACTCCCCCCCCCCCCCCCCCCCCGCCTTCCCCCTTATCTTCACTCTCACCCTACCTATGTACCTTTAATCTACCCAACCCAAACCTGTTTGCAACTGTACCCCCTAAGTTTGCAACCCTTCCGTGTGCAACCCCCTCAGTTTGCCTATTCCCACCCCTAGCGTGTAGTGTCCTCGTGTGCCATCGTTAAGGTTATTGACGCTCGCTGTATGGATACGTTCTGACAACTCATTTAGATTCCTCCTTCTAAAATGTTAACTGTTAAACCCAAAAATTTTACCTAAACGCTACTCTGCTAGACATGTTATTTTTCTGTAGTTTTTTGATGTAGAAAATTACTGTGATTTAGTCTCTATTTTCTTGTGGTTTTATCCATTTGAAAACGCTATACAAAATAGCTCGTCTTTCCCAACTTTAATAACTTTTAATTGGTCTTCGAAAAAACGGTAGGCATATCCTATATCAGAAGTATGACCAGTCGCAATACAGATTGTTAAGACAATTCCATCTGTATAGATCTAGAAGTTACTGCGTTAAAAAGAATCTGATAAATTCAAAGTCTTGCTGGTGTTTCATTTTGTATATGATCATTCTATTTTGACTGGGTTGTACGGGCGTTATACAGCGAGTGTCGAAAAACCTATCTACTTCATCACTCGACACATTGGCATCCTTCCTCGGAAAGCTAGACGACACTCACGCTCAATTCTAAAAAAGGGGTGTTACTGTGCCGTCAATTGTTTTTCTAGAGTGCCAAGAAGGATTCCGTTTTTGATTGGAGTGTCGTTGGTTTCCCGTACGCATTAGTTTTGTTTCTCGTCCGGAATGCTACCCTGTCTGCTCGCATCTCTCGTCCACGTCTCGTGTCACTTCACCACCCGGGCACCGTCTCCGTCCGTCCATTGGATGTCCCACCATCGTCGCCTATAGCTTGTGTCTTAGCGGTCGTCGGTTTCCGTTCTATGCACGTCTTCATCGTCACTCGATAGTTGCATGCTAGTGTCTAGTGTCGGTACTCTGAATACAGACAAGCGTCGCACAAGAACATCCACAACACACTTGGTCGGTAAGCGGCGGGTGCGGTTAGTAGCGGTAGTAGCGAGGGTGTCGGAGCGGTCGGCCGGCACTGGAGGTTCGTTCGTTGCAGCTGCGGGTGGTGCGTGCCTTCAAGTCTACGCTGGAAGACATGGACGAACGGCTGTCCGCGCACTCGGCGGCGGGGCTGCGCTCGCGGCTGCGCGCTGCGCCCGCAGACATCGCGTACATCGACGCGGATGAAATGCCCCCTGCCGCCCGCACCGAGACCACCATATTCTGAGCCGCACCGCACTTCCACGAGACCCGCACCGATCTCCTCTGTTTATCCCGCTTTACGTTTACGCGACACGTACTTAACGCCGAAATCTCCCGCGTAATCTCGACCCCCTCGTCTCGAACCAAATAGTTTAAGATTTAATTAAGTGTTGAAATTTTAATATTAGGTAGTTTAGCAATAACCGACGTGGTTAGGCCCAACCGAGGCTCCTAGACCGATTTGTGCCTGCACCGGGCGCGCCCGATTGATTCAAGTTTTACTAAGTTGTTCATGTTAAAGTACCAATAGCGAGTGTTCGAGCTAATAGTAGACCGTTGCACATATCTAGTGTCGGGACCCCTTTTTGTAAGTAGGTTAACGAGTCTTTCTATGATCGTGAAATGAACGCTGCTATTTAAGAGATAAAAATATTTGTACATAAATTAGAGAGTCTTTGAAATCTTTATTGTATATGAGAGCGGTGATATTTTGTATAGGCGATAAGAGAAATACAACTTAAAAATAACTTTTTAAATCTTTAGACTTCGATTACCCAAGAATAAAATTTTAAAAATTTTCGAATTTCGACTTACTAGCTTTTTGTGTAAGTAGTTGTTACGTGGAGTCTGTTGTGAAAGAATTTAAGAGGTACAAAACTTGGTACGGCAGCTTGCGTGTTTTACTTCATAGTAAATTTTGGGACCATTTTATTCTATTGCGACTATCATGGTATGTAAAAGATCTACGAAATGTCGTATATCCAGGGTTCACCTTTCTAACCTACTTAATATTATTAATCTATCGTTAAATTCTAATCTAATATGTATACGCCTAAAGTTTAGTATGAATGAGACACCTCACGCTAAACTGGAGATCAAACGAGAGCTCTTACTTTTAAAAGAAAATGTGTTTATCTAAAAGAATAACTTGGTTTTTGCGAATGTTACGAGAAGTATTTACTTACATTTAATAAATTTTAAAGCAAATTCCATAGCATTTTCTTTCGCCACTTGTTTAGTTAAGTATGGTAGGGGCAGCCGATTTCTAGCAAATTCTTTCGCCACTTATTTAGTTATGGTGGGGGCCGCCGATTTCTAGCAAAAACGCTCTATTTCAGATGTTGACGGTAAGTTTAGGTCTGACTCGCATAGGGAGATACTTTGTGAGTATGCTCTGAAGGCGCTAACAATGTAGGTACACGTTCTGATATAAGTACGTTACTTAGAGCATGGGAATATCAATGTATTGCACGCTGGTTGACCAGTCTATGTAACGATTGTCTTCAATATTAGCCATTTTGTATTAAAAATAATCAAAACGCTTAATAACTAGCCATTCGCGAACAGTTTGAGGTGAGAACACGAGCGGCCATTTTGTTTTGTACTGTTACGACAAAATGGCGGCTCCGTCGCTTAGATTGTAAGTACTGAAGAAAATTGTTTTTGTGCAAGTGTTGCTCAGTGATTTTTTTTATTGTTTTTGCTTCGCATTTACCAGTATGATCATGCTTATCTTAAAGTGTTATGCATGTATTAAATGTCTGTGAGTATGCACAATTTGTATAATTTCTTTTTTATTAGGTAGATAGAGTTTCTGATAATGTTGTATTTTGATGTTTTGTGACGCATTAAAAAAAATCTCCCCGGATATATAACCCATTTGGATAGTTCTATGTGGGTTTTATATGCGAATTTTATTTACATTTTATTACAGTACTCGTACAAGTAATTTATAAAGTTATAATGCTTACTAAAACTAACACTGTATATTGTATTAAAACATAGATCTATAAATAAAAAATGCACATCAATTTAAATCTCCACTACTACACCAAAATTAGAACAAAATAATTTATAAAAAAGTTTTTATAGTAGCTTTTAATTTTTTTTCTTTATTTCTTATTATAATTAGTTAACTCGGTTGTGTATGTACTTATAATTAATAAGTTTGTTTCGTAATATTTATAATTTATTTTTGAGTTATAATGTAACGATTACGTACATTTTATTGTTAAAAACATACTTACCGGCACAACCACTTTAATAATTAAAATAAACTCATAATAAAAGTATTTATTTGACGCAACGTGGTTATTTTATTTTCCTGAAATCACAATTTCATTCACAGAAAATATTGAGAAGCTAAAATCGCGGAGTAGCTCACATACCGGATTTTTTTCATATTTTTCTGCGTAGCTGTAGATTTCTGACACGATATTTTTAATATTTATTTTATTATATTTAGTATGCTACTGGATGCCCTGGACCTACCCCGCTATAGTGAATGCCCCCTATCCTAGTTACAGTTAGGCACTTACTAACGAAACTGCTTTTAACCCCTTTAAGCTACTAGCTACTCTCTCACTTGTAGCTTGGTATTCTGAAGACCGTTAGTTCGGAATGCCACTCACTATAGATTTTTCAAAGCAGTTTGGTTACGGCGTATAGTGACGTTATGTTACATCGTATAGTGACGTTATGTTACGGCGTATAGTGACGTTATGTTACATCGTATAGTGGCGTTATGTTACATCGTATAGTGACGTTATGTTACATCGTATAGTGTCGTTACTAGGCTGGGGTGCTAGACTGACGGGTCGGTGTTATTTTGCAGCAAAAGGCGGACATATTGGCCGGTCGCAGGATATTTGTCAATAATTATTTGGCGGAGCACCGGCGGATCAGCGTGCAGTCTGGGGGGAGCTCCCTCCCTGCCCTCAGTCCCGTATCGCATCAGAGCGATGAATAAACAAACGTACAAATACTATAATTATCAATCGATAATCGAAATATAACCGTCGTCACTTCTGTGAAAGATGATTACACTTTCGATGTCGTTATAAACTAAGACAAGCAGTGGCTACCGACAGCGACGTTATTGTAACTGCCATTAAGAAAAGTATAATACCAAAATATTCTAAATTATAACCGTGAAATCTTGCTAAAAGTTTTTTCGAAAAATGAATATATTTCAAAATTTAAATATGTAAATGAGTAGATTGTTTAAGAAAATTAAATAAAAATGTTAAGAGTAAGTTGAAAAATTTTGCAAAATTATATAGATTTGTAACTATGGTGCACCATTACTTAGATGGTATATTTAGAGTTTTAAAAATCTGTTTTGTACCGGATTTTATGAAAACATATTTATTTCTACCGTGGATTATACGTGAACTTCTGTAAATAACACTATTCTTCATATATTTCAAATTTCTTCTATATTTTAAAAGAAGTTTATGTGTTGTGCTAAATAGAAGTATTTAATACGAATAAATTCATGTGCCATTTTTATATTTATGAAAGAAAAACATAAATTCACAATTTGTGCTACTCAAGTGCTTTTATAAACGTTTTTAATATCTAAGGAAGATATTTAAATTTGCTTGTTATTTATTTGTTTGTTTGTGGAAAAGAATGCATTTTTAGATATAGATTTTTCAAGGTTTTGATATGACAATGTTTTAGTGTTTAGATGTGTTCAATAGTAACGTGGTGTCTTTGTAGTTTGTGACTTATTATATTTTTCCGATCACAAATACTGGACCACATGATTCGTCTCCGCTATTTATTTCTATATACTTCTACACTTTGTTTTTCTTTTACATGAAACAGCTCTGCATCTGATGATACCTCTTATTTACCCAGCACTTTTTACATTTAAAACCTGCATGTAAATGGATTTATATTATCTTCTATATGTTTTTGCCGTATTTTCTTAGATTAGTTCTAGTATACCTATCTTTACTGTCTATCTGTCTACTCTTACACTACACACAAGCACCCTGTCGTCTTCCAACTGTACCTATATTTTGTTCCTCCCTAACCTTATCCTTCAATTTCCGAAACTTCGAATAGTATCAAGCAAATTTAATTATCAATAAAATGTGTTTTATGGAAAATATTAAACTCTGTCTATGTGATAAGTATATAAAATATTTAAATATAAATTCTTCTTTAAACGCACTTCGTGTAGTGAAAATCTTTTGCCTGCTACATAAATCTTAGTTGATAGATAAAAATATAAATTCGTGTCTTAGTGTACACAAGTTAGAGAATAAACTTTAAAAATAAATAAAGCTTAAGTAGGTCACGCCGTATTTTAGTGGAATAATCACTAAAGCATGATTTCTTATAACTAAACTGAACTGGTTCACGCTCTTCGCTTGTATCTAACTCTTAGTAATAAAGTATCTATACTCCAAAGTAACTATGATTTCACCCAACCGTGCTACGTATGGGAGAGCCGCATTATAAGGTAACACACAGGATGTTGGTGTTATATGTTGCTCCATATTGTATCGGCCAACACTGGCTGGATATATAATTATGTCGTACGGTCTAGTTCGATGTTAGATTTAGCTTAGTGCTTACACGCTCCTTGGTATATAGATTTTTATCGTCACGTTGTCTAGCATGAATATGTCATTGCATATATAGAATGTACCCGATCACCATACTTGCATATATTGTAAATAAATCGAATATATTAACTGTATATGCTTTGATATAGTCTGTATATAGTTTGAAACGCTTCAGTCATAGAAATGCAATGTAAATACAAATTAGACGTTCAAGTATAAAAAGATAGGAAACAAAAAATCAACGTCATTGTTTGCTTCTGTAATAGTATCTAATGTAGCTTTAGTTTATACATAGACATCTGGTATGTGAGCAACTACATCGTTAATAATATTATGTGTGCTTCACTAGATAATAGTCCGCATGAAAAACAAAACAAACACACACGAGTGATGTCACTTCTACACGCACAAAAAACACATTTCGAACAAAAAATATTATAATGCTTAAAAAAGTGGATCCCGATATAAATGTTCGATGTTTATTCAATGTGTTTCTCTTTAGTTATTTCAGTTTTTTTTTGTTTTTTTTATTTGGTAAAAAGCAATGGAGCCCTGGATGGAAATATTGGAAAATTAGTCTTTAAGTGCACACCCCATGAATGTGCTTATTAAGGTAACTTAGGAAGACCCCAGTTTTATTTTACTGCGTATATCTTCTCTCTACAAGTTCATTGCTTCGCGAGGCACACTGCTTCGTCCCTCGATTCTATGACTGTCTTTTATACACTCTGAATTATATATTGCTATATGTTACGAACGAAATTCTATTTCAATTGTAGTTTTATTATATATTTAAAAATATATCAGTATATTATCTGATATAGAATTGCGTCCGTAACTCAGCACTGCAATTATGTATATTTAATTTATATTATCTATCTATTTCTACTGCCAGAGCGAGACAACGCTCGCCGCCTCTTTCACGCTCGTCTCGTGAACCTTTTATTTCATGTTCTCGTTTTTATTTTCTTTTCCATGAAAACCCATTGCACACGGAAGGTGATAGGTGGCGAGCTCCAAGAAAGGTTGATACCCGTACCCTACAGCAAGACTTCCACCGATCAAGCTGTAAGATTCTTAAAAGGAGAACTGTTCCGCTGTTTCACTGACATTAATTTATTTTTTGTTTTTATTTAATTTGTTTTCGACTATTTTTATGTTCGTTTGTTTTTATATACTCTGTACTCTGTCTCTATACCTTACAGCTGTCTGTTCCCACTCTTGTATGTTTTGTTATGCAGGCCTTTTTATTTATATATTGCCTTTGCACTTATATATAAAATAAATCCCTTATAATTTAGCCGTTTGGTGTAAAATATATAAATAAAATAGGTCGGCATAATTGCATGATACCAAAATATCATCATTTTGCATGAACCCTGCATGATCTGGTTGTATCATATCACCCTCGTTCTCAGATATATTCAAAGGGGAAGAAATCATGGAAGACATTGGTATGCGGATAATTGTTTTAGATTATGGGAAAGTTATGAAATAGCACGTCTCTCTGACGCGTTAATATACTCGTATATCTCTGTGTCATTTAGACCGACTTCAAAACAAGCGATGCTATTTTAGTAAATGATAACTGAAGTTGGTTTTAATTAATGTATGCTGTAAACGTTGAAATACTAAGTAAAATCAATAGAGGCTTTATTCAAAAGAATTCTGTGTTACCGACATTGATTGTAGTTTTTAATGAATAGTGTTGCTCTCTATGTGTGTAGTATGTGTATAGTAATTGGCAGTGTATGCAATGTTGTTCGGTTTTTTATCGGTGTTCAATGTTTTTGGAATAATAATGCAAATATATTATATTGTATATAGAAACTTCCATGTGTACATAACAAACGTGGGGAATTTCAGAGATTGTTGTGGCAAGTAAAAAAAAATGGATATAGTAAAAAAATATATAAAGTATTCCGTTTTGAAATAAGTATTCGATTTGTATTAGGTGTCGTAGGTTTGCAAAAAGTACCTTTTAGATTTGAATTTAAGTTTGCATTTCCATGGCATAGTAAAAAAATATTTGTTGCCTGACTATCCTGCACTTATTCGTGGGGTTGACTGACCGTAGTACCATAAATTACCATAGTACCATTCGCCAGAATTACTCATAAGTCATTACTATCATCGTAATTCAATCATCATTTAAAATAGCTGTTAATCTCACGCCTGGCTATTCATATATGGGGTATAAAGTTACTCTAGTTGGTCGCACAAATAAACCTTAAATAAATTAAGCGGGTTAATTAATGGGTATGTACTAATAGCCTGTAAAAATTTGGGAAATCATAACTACGGTAACCAAAGAGTCGCAATTTTGTATCATTCAAAAAAAGCTTATGAGTGCTGAACGAATTTGTTGGATTACCAAATACTTTTATGACTAAAAGTATTTGGTCAATTAGATACTAAGATAGCATTAAGTGTCTATAAGAGGCGATGCTACTTAAATTTTAACTGAGGATCGATTTCACGTGATTGGCAAATTTTTATTAGGCATTAGTTAAGTATGCATTAAGCTTAATTTGGGTAAGATGTATTTGTGCGACCGATTAAATTTAAGCTCTACTTAAAATTTGCACTGTTACCGTTTGTCATTATGCACTGGCATGATATGGCAATACTTTAAGCATTGTTAAACTTGACTTAACTTTTTGTAAGTCTATATTTTGCTGAACTCACCCCTTGGTGTTGTCCCTGTTTCTATTTAAGAGCAGATTAGTGGCGAGCAGCTAAGGCGGTAGTTAACATCAAATAGCACATGAAAATATTGACAAAATAGCCGCTTCAGATGGTGGAAACGTTACAGCGTTACGCTGAGTTGTCATTTTAGTTCAAAGATCTTTCTTTATACCTCTTATTAATAGTACGGCATACAGCTAAATCAAAGCTTCTGTACCGGGTAATAGCCGGCATTTCGGATGTAGGACTTCGGTACGCGTTAATATGCTTCTAGTTTTAAAATAGGGTAGCTTCGCGCGTAGCTCACATAGGTTTAATATTTCAAATGCAGTCACAGTGTTTAGCATGTGACACGTACACACAGCACAGAGTACGGCCGTTAAGTCTGTATTCAGAGAGTCACAATGCATGGCATGGCGGTGCCGACACAGTCATCTGTGACTGGGATTTTGAATTACCTAACGCTTTCTTGCCTACTTTTTTATGGCTCGGTGTGCTTCTGTTCATACAACAATGTTGATTCTACAGTTTTCATAATCTTTTAATAGAAATCTAAGCCATTCACATACATTTGTGTTTCAAATGTGTGTGAATTGTTCTTTTTTATTAGTTAAAAGATTCTGAAGACCATTTTATTTCTCTGTTTTTTTGCAGAAGATGATCAATGTAACTATTTTTGTATTTGTGTTGCTCTGACTTAATCTCAAGAGGACATAGTTTACGCATTAAAATCTTTATTAACAGAAAGCATAATATTTTAGGTATTGCTTTAGAGAACTTTAATATTAAATGTATTCCTTATTTGTCCTTTTGGGTTACCATCGATACATGGTTGAAATGTGGATAGCGTTTATAACAAATTGTTGCAAAGATGCTTCGTTTTTAACAGTAAGTCATGGTTTAGTTAAAATCTGTCATGTGCCTTCAGCAAGCAGTGTGTGGGACATTCTATTTGTATGAAAACTGCATGTGGGCGTGGTCTATTTCATTCGAACTGAAAACTTAACTCCTCGCCATGCCCACTGTATGTCCTAAGACGTTATTAGCCTATTGTTTTCCAAGAAAGGGACTAAGCCTAATATCGTGAATGTTATGAGCGCTATCCCCGTCAGAGCTCCACGAATGCGTGTGCGCATTCCAAGGGTGGTACTAACGCGGGCGGTGGTGTCTAGATCCGTGTGGTGAACGCGTTCCGGCAGGGGCTGGACTCGCGCGGCTCGCTGGCGGACGCGGCGCTGGCTGAGGCGCTGCGCAAGCAGACGGCGCTGTCGAAGCGTTTCTCGCACTCGTCCAGCATCGACTACGCGGACGCGGCAGCCGCGCGCGAGAACCTCGCGCCCGCCGACATCGACGTGGAGCGTCTCTCCTCGCACAGCCACACCGAGACCGCGGTGTAGGTCCCGCCCGCCGGCCCCGCCCCGCGCAGGCCCCGCCCCCGCCACCGCTGCAGTATTACGCCGCTCCGGTAGACATGTGTATGTTTCACCTGTTTGGTTCCGATTGTGTACACTTGACGGTCCCGCGGACGCCTCGAGTGCTCGAGCGTGAGTTATTGTTAACTAGTGTGTTTAATTATTCGATTGTTTTGAAAATATTTTTATTATTATACGCGCGCGACGCGGACGCGCGCGTCTGTTGAACAAATAAAAAAAATATTGTCTAATTATTAATTTTAGGTTAAGCGCAAGGGTGAGCGAATGGAACGTGTGTTTTTTGAAAAAATATAATAAAGAAACAAAAAATTCGCATACCATCGTGTCATCTATCACGGAATGAAATGTTTTATATTGCTTTAGTCGGCTTGCGCCGTGGCGGGGCCGGGCGCCCGCGACTCTCTTTTGTATAAAGTTATTTCATTTGTAGCGCAGCACGCACTGCCGGCCGCCGCTCGGTCCCCGCCGCGCCTCCCGACCATACCTATACATACATAGACTAAATTATTCAACTATTAGTTAAGGTGTTTGTTATGTATAAATTTCAATAACTTTTTTTTTGTTTTTACGACCTTCTCCCCCTAATCTAAGTATACATTTAAGTCATATCTCGAAGCGTAGACGCATCTGCCGGAACGTTTCTACACGAGAAAAGCGAACGTCGTTCTCGGGTAGAAACCGACGTAGTCCACTTTGAACATCTTCGAAATGTTTAAATAGAAAATCGTATAGCTGAAGGTATTCATTTGTAATGCTAGTCTCTTATGAAACAAATACTAATCATTCAATAATTATAATGTACTTATTGATTATCGATAATACTTCAAGTTTATTAACAAGATATAGTCTACGGTGTAACGAATTGATTTCGAAATTTTTTCTCTATATGAGCAATAGCGAGGAGTGCGCGCGGCGCCGGTCGATGACCCCGCCGCGTTAGTGCCGACCGCGCGTGTGTACGAACGTGGCGGGGTCAACGCTCGGTCCGCGCGCGCGGCGCCGGTTAATGATCCCGCCACGTTGGTGCCGACCGCGCGTGGGTACGAACGCGGCGGGGTCATTGCCCGGCCCGCGCGCGCGCCTGCTCAGACATAGGCGACGTAGGATCGCAGCAGTGGCATTTTCGACTTATAACGTAAGACATGTACTTATCGACTTAGTGAGAAGTTGAAACGAGAATCGCACGAGAGCGGCCCGCCGCCGCTCGCCGCCCACTTGTTTTAGTAATATGAATATTATAAATAAATGAATCGGACGATCTAGCGGATCGGCGATGTTCAATTTTGTATAGAACGTTTCATAGTAGCGATATTTGAGAGTTGTTACGTTTTATTTGTGAGGTTGGAAGTTACGCGCGTTGAGATCGCGAGCCGCTGTGACTAGCCGCCGACGGACGTACGGACGGACCGGTCCGTACGTACGGACCCGAGTGGCGCGACTAAACTATTAAACAATCTTGTAAGTAATTAAGTATTAGCTTCGAATCGATAAAGCCTTTTTAAAAATTAGTTAAAAAATGAAAACTATTGAAACTTCACAATGTTTAATAATAATAATAAGTTATGATTTCAGTGAATAGAGGGGTCATGTTTTGTGTATTATATAACTTGTTTCGTTGATATTCGTTACCGAGTTTTCCCAATGAAAGACATAAATAATTAGGAGTCTGGGCGTCTCTCTAAGAGGCGCTGGCGGCCAGTCGGTGCCCTTACCTAACAGTTAATTGTTTTGACACGACAGTCTGCCACTAACCATTTTAGGTGATAAGTCCCATTGTTGTATTTTTCGTCTCACAATAAATGAAAATCTATTTTATTGTTTTTAAAAACTGTAGTTTTATTTTTGAACTAATCACTGAATCTGGTAAGTATCTAACGGCCGCACAAATTAACCTTACTTAACTGTAATGGACACATACATAACCAATCGCCACTGCGGCAACCAAAAAGATTTCTCATCTTTGATCATTCAAAAAAGTCTTGCTGTCAAGTCGGAAGAGGTTTTAGGTAGATATTTTTTATGAGCGAGAAGCAAAATATCGTTACTGATGAAGATATTTTTCTTCTCGCTTTGACCAATGTTGACAAAACATCAAATTCGTTAATAGGCGCTAAGATCTTCAATCTTTGGATCTTCATTCGCTTTAAAGAAGCATTAAGCGACCAGTCGATACTACTTAAATATCTGAGGATCGATTTTGCGAGCTGTGATTAATTTTCCTACTTAGGGTTTCGTACCACAAAAGGTACCAACAGAACCATTGCCTTGTATCTGACTGCCTGTCTGTCAGTCTATTTTCTCCGAAACTACAAGAGGAGAAAAATGATTTAATTTGGTACATATACAGAGTTAGGTTACACAATCAAGGACGTATAGCGTAAATAAACGAACGCTGATTTGGGTGTTAATTTAAAGGGGCAAACTAGAAATGTAAAAGAAAACTTTTATCAAATGCATCATATAACATATCGATTGATAGTTCTCATCGTAGTCTACGGCCGTAGAATGCTCGACTTCCGTGTACTATTTTTGACTAAGCATAGTCAAAAATAGTTATTGCTCAAGTATTTTTATCTCGGGGTCCCACAGAAAGTTCTGTGGAACAATGTTTTCACTCTAGTAATAGTTGTAGATGTAGATAGTAGTAAAAAAAATCTAGGCATAGCTGGCGCCACCAAGGGAATGCGACGTGAAACCGTTCTGAAAGTATATTCTCACTACACGTCTGACGCGTAGGTGTTCGACTCTTGTGAATAGCAAGGGCTATGCAATGTTCTGCCACTGTCTCCGTAGTTATTAACGTTGCATGTACATTGTCTGTACTTACCAATATTTTGTGGCGTGGAACCCTTTTTCGTTATCAATAAACTACAATGACTATGAAGAAAAATCTTTGGAGGGACTCGATGCAACGATTGAGGGATGCCAGTGAATGGAGGCTGCTCAAGACCGTTTATCGTGGCATTGTATGGGTAGCTACAGGCTGATAAAGCAACTCCTATTTATAAGCCTAAGTACAAAGCTTCCCTTTCAATCTAACCTTAGATTATAACTGTCATGCTGGCGAACAAAATGAGTAACTAATAAGTTATAAATTAGGTTAGACAAGCATACTGCCAGCTTCCATTTATAATGGTACTAGTGGGATAAGTCAGTGCCAGTTGTACCATCAAAGGTACTAGTGGGACAAATTGTGAGACAATTTTGACGACCTCTGTGGCGCGGCGGGCGAAGGTTCGCCTGCGACGCAGGAGGCTGCGGGTTCGATTCCCGCCTCGGAACAAATATTTGTACAATTTGCAGATATTTGTTCAGGGTGTTCTGGGTATTTTCTATGTATAATAAAAAATATCTATCTATGTAATGAATTGTATTAAGTATATCAGAGGCCCAATTCTCTAAATTATTTTAAAACTACACTGAAAGTTAACCGAATCGAGACTGAATTATGAATTGACAGAAAGTTGGTATTCTGCTCCTTTATAAATAACAATTATAAAGGAGGAGGTCTACTTTCAATTCACGGTGACTACCATTAGAGTAGGATAGTAATACATATAATCGCAAAGAGTAAAGAGAGACTCCATCTACAATGCTAAAATTATCGAAAAAACATTGAATCGTTCAAGTTTCGGTCACATTTCGACATAATCACATTACAGTGTTGTATTTTATGTTTAGAGAATACCATTTCTGACATTCAAGACATCGACACAAGATCGAAACATGATCCGAACTCTATTTTAACTATTTTTAAGTTAGTGAGCACCCATAACACAAGCTCTGCTTAGCTTGGGCTAGATAAAGATGTGTGCATGCATGATGTGTGATACATCAAAAAAAATAAAAACTACCATTAATGGTACATCTGGGACGGAGGGAATAAAAAATACATGAATTTATAATTATTTATTAACAATGTCAAAAACATAAAATTATAGCTTACTTCTAAATCACTCTGTGACAATACTGTGCTTAGAACGAAATAAGACCCGGCGGTGGCTCTGGAGGCATGAATGAGATAAGACCCGGTGGCGGCTCTGGAGGCATGAACCCTGCTAGTGAATTCGGATCTGAAACGAAATAAATACAAATAAGACTTCAGAAAATGATGCTTTGAAATTATGTTCGATGACGTCTACAGATGTAGCATAATATATAAATAGCTAAATGTAACCCTCCTTAAAAATCATTTGTTCGCTTATGGCCAACTTAGCAAACCGTCCACTATTTTTCACGACTTCGTAATCGGTGAACTTTCCGAATTCATTACTCTCGAGTGTAGTTTGCCGGACACAAGGAATAGGGGACCGTTTGAGAAGTGGACCGATTGATACGCGGACCTTTTGAGAAGCGGTCCGATTGCGAAGTTGACTATATACGAAAGGGACCGATTGCTCATCTACAGAAAATTTTAGTGGACGGTTTGCTAAGTTGGCCATAAGCGAACAAATGTTAAAAATCACATACATATTCCTGATCCCAAACCAGGACGCCCTGTGTCCAGGATGTACGAGTACCATGGTACCACAACACCCTGACCCGAGATTATGCAAACATTTGCCTAGCTTATTTGAATATTTTAAAGCATAATATAATCATTAGCAGGCAGAAGTCCTCTGCTCGACAAGGTCTCCCCCAAAATCACCACGCATGTGTGGCGGAATTGATGCTGCTGCTCATCCCCTGGTGTAATCTCTTAGTCGGTTTTTACGACATCCACGGGAGGAGACGTCAAGGACACACGACGATATAATAGTGTCGATAAAACCTGATGGTGGTGACACTCGTCGAGAATGAGCGAGACTCTCGGCGAATGGCTCGCCGAGTCTCGGCCGATGAGGCTCTCGACGAGAGCATATCTGTACACACTCTTTTCATTAGTGCTGTAGATTCCCGCAGTAATGGACGTAGAAATTGCTGTTTTAACCCATGGCGAAAAAGAAAATGGTGGATGGTTACAATGGATCGCAATTTAAAACTTAACACGGTCAGCTAAATGAACAAGTGTGTACGTGCTCGCTCTTGTTTTCCTCGCGAGACCCAACAAGATCCTTTGACTCGTGCACAAAAAACCGACAAGCGACGGAGCCCGACCGAGACGAGGCGCGAGAGAGCGAGACACGACGAGAGCCCCATGTACATACTCGCTCTCGGGCTGTCTCGGGGTGTCTCGACGACTGTGTACAGCCGCCATGACATGCTGGGCCGAGTTTCCTAAAAACGCGTTCCAGATATGAACACTTTTTAGCAGCGCCATCTAGTTTCGTTTATAGTGACTTACCAAACTTCCCCATCGGATGCGGCGGTTGCAGCATGGAGTGCGGGCCGCGCAGCGAGCGCAGCAGGTGGGCGGGAGGCGCGCACGCTGGTGGCGGTGGGGGGGAGCCTGGCGGGGGCGGGGGCGGAGGCAGCGCGTCCCACAGCGACACGTGGTCTGGGTGCGAGGTAGGGCACGGCCAGGGGCAACCGACGCGACGAGATTTCTTCTTCTATGGAGTTTGAAACATACGTTTCTAAAGCGGGTTTTCCACCGCGAGCGGAGCGGACCCATTAAGGACTCCGTTCAACTCGCAAGAGTCAACTGCATACTTGTGTTTCCACCAATAAATAGTCGAGTGGAAAGAACTGAACGAGCCGAAAGAGTTGAAAATAACTCGCTCAGTTCTAGGCAGCGGAGCGGAGTCATTGCGGAATTCGTTTGACTCGCAATGAAAAATTACATAGCAGCGTTTCCACAGAGAAAGAGGTGAGAGGGGCGGATCGAAAGAGTTATGCTGCGTTGCCACTAAAGATGTGCGAGGTAGATGAGCGGTGCGAGGATGTGTAGCTAGCTCTTTTCAGACTGACCGCTTGTAGTTTCTCGCTCGCGTCCATCCTTTGCACACATCCCTCGCGCCCATCTCTCGCACACATCCCTCGCACACATTCTTCATACTTATTCCTCGCACACATCCCTCGCTTGTTTTGTACGTAAAAAACCTCGCTAGCTAAGCCGTTTCCACCAGAGCTGCGCTGAGCGAGGCTAGGTAAATGAAGCGATTCTATTGGTTCTTAACAAACACATCTCTCGCTACGCATCCTCGCTCATCTCTGGTGGAAACGCAGCCTTACGGCCGCACAAATAACCCTTACTTAAGAGGAGGTCGCCGGTAGCTAGCAAAACGGCGATTACGCCCTTGTGCACGTGAAAAGGCGTAAGCGCCTGCCGGTAACCATCTCTTAAGCGTAAAGGATACATAAGTAATGCGAGTTTACCTTTAAAATTAGCAGTACAATGGGCGGCCTTATTGCTGAAAGTAATTTCTTCCAGGCTCCCTTTGCATGGACAGCAATGAACAAAGCAGTAACTTTGTATCATTAAATGAGTCTACCTTTAACACGTTGTATGAAGATGGACTTTACTGATAATATTGTGATATTATGGTTCACTGTTAATCGGGTTATAGTTTTTATGACTGACCACTGGCTGTAGTAGTAGAACTTCTCGTGAAAGAGTTCGTCCGGGGAAGTACTACCACCGTACCTATTTCTGCCGCCAAGCAGTAGTGCTCGCATTGCTGTGTTTCGGTTTGAAGGGTACGGGTGCCGGTGTAATTACAGGCACATGAGACTTTTCATCTTTATGTCTCGGGGTCGACAGCGCGCGTGTGATGCCTCTGGTGTTGCAGGCGTCCATAGGCTACGGTAACTGCTTTCATCAGGAGGGCCGTATGCTTGTTTGCTTGCCAAGTAGAATAAAAAAAAACAAAAAATTTATACCTTTAAAATGAACATACCTTCCTAACTGGGGGGTCTTCAGTGTCCGAGTCTTGTCCCGGTTTGTATCCGTCCGCGAAACTAACTCGCTTCACGTTGCGTGTCTCTGTCAACGACTTACTGAAAAATGTACCAATACACTATTATTCGGATCATTATTTTCGGAAGTCTGTGGATGGAGGCGGCCCGGGACCGTTCATCGTGGCAATCTAGGGCAGTGGACGTCTCTCGGCTGATGATGATGAGGCTTGGAAGGAAAGCAAGAAATGATAATAGTATCAATAGAATAAAAATAACAATAATATAAAATAAATGCTGGACATTTCACACAACATTACCTAGCCCCAAGCTAAGCAGAGCTTGTGTTATGGGTACTAGATAACTGATATACTTAATACAATTCACTACATAGATAGATATTTTTATCATACATAGAAAATACCCAGAACACCCTGAACAAATATCTGCAGATTGTACAAATATTTGTTTCGAGGCGGGAATCGAACCCGCAACCTCCTGCGTCGCTGGCGAACCTTCGCTCGCCGCGCCACAGATTCTGTGTTCTAGATCGGTCGAATAGAAAACTTACGTTATTAAAATTCCTTTATCAGGTCCATCCTCAGTTTCCGTTTCATCTTTCGCCACATCACCAAGAACTGAAATTTCAACATTTCACGTTATTGAAAATGTGTTAGAATTCGACAAAATATAAGTGTATGTAGAATTAACAATAACTAGTGGTTCGCCCCGAACTGAGACCTCGCAATAACACCTTTATCAGCCCGACTACTTAACTAAGTAATTTCCATATTATGTATTATTATTTTTGAAAATTTTCACCTCGAGGTCTACCAGTACAGTACAGGATCTATCAGTAACTACTCTAATTTCCTACACATCATCGAAATAACCTTTGAATAGGGCTAAGCAACGGGGCGTAATACTACATACCTGTTAGTACCTATATCAAGTACCTGACGAATTAATTGATAACGTCCTTTTTATAAAAACCATAGAACTCCAACGTCATTCAAATTCCTAGAAATGGCAGGTCAACAATGGATGTTATATTGGTTTCTTTTTTATGGAGTACAAGTTTCTAAATTCTTCAGTTTCAGACTTTTCCCTGTAGTTGTGACACAAAAGCCACAAGCATGCCAAATTTCAGCATTGTGGGATTGCTGGAAGTACCCTATAATTTTTATTTTTCCTAATATCTCGAAAACTACTAAGGCTAAATACTTACAAAAAACAGTTTTGAAATGTCCAACCAAAGCGCTTTCATTAGACATACCACTTGATCTGACTTTCTCACTTTTATTTTTTTTACCCCTCTTGAACCCCAATATCTCAGCAACCCCCTGACCGATATAGCTCATAATCTTACCTACAAATTGTACCAATACTATCTACCCCCATACCAAATTTCATGAAGATCGGATTAACGGTTTAGAAGTTTTCATCGGACAAACATACGTACATACATACATACATACATACAAACGCCGATTCTTCCAACTTGACTCAGAGAACTAGCTTCGCTCGTTCAATAATAATACATATTCTTGTTATTTTTAAACATTAATTATAAAATGTGTAATGTGAAACGAATATGGGTTAACTGCTCCAACATAACATAACATATCACCCAACAGTCACATACGTAGTATATGCTCAGATCTATGTATATATGTATTTTATGTATAGTTAAGTTATATATTGTTCAGTACACTGTATGTATGCATTATATACTTTTATTGTTTTTACAACACCGTCATTTATCGTTCTCACCAATTCCAGTCCATTCCAAGGGTATCTGGAAGAAATCGCTCTCAGCGTTAAGACCACCCATTGTATTTCCATACGTATAATAGTATGATTACTTTAATGCTTTTTTAGTTTTTAATATGGTGTGCAAAAAAGTGTTATCTATCTTCTTTCTTTTTCTTGATTGAATTGGCTACAAGGGAGCCCTATGTCCAGCAGTGGACACTCTACTGAAGGTACAGAGGCCTTACCATGAGCTCTTATTGCGATTTAGTTCAAACACTATTCAGTACAAAATATCGGCTCGTCGTTGACATCCGTCATCATTGAATTACTTTCGAGATGATACCCCTTGAAAAAAATTGCCACGCTAACTCCACCCATGAGCCCCGATTAGAAAGTGATAGCGCTATTGCTTACTTGAGCCCGAGAAGAGATGCGGTATAGATTCTGTCCTGCCCAGAAGCACTCAGAAGTAAATGACGTAAGCGACATGTCATAAAACTTCGTTTTGCTTAAAAAGTAGCAAATATAAAAATAAATCATTTTCGATTTTGTTAAGTGCTGTAATTTTCTACCGAATTGTATAAAAATTTACCGCCAATATCTTCTAGATTCGAAGAATGAACGTAAAAAACGATTTAGGAAAAAATTTCAAAAAATAAATCTATCGAGAAAAGTTTTACCAATCGTGTTTTTGTTCTATGATTTCGTTAGATTACATCCTCAAGTAATCACTGCACATGTTTATGCAGTGATTACTTCATGTTTCAAGTTTGTAACTTTTACCTTTACTTAGTGGGAATGTAACGAAGTAACTCTAAAGTCAAGGAGCCTCGTCTTAATTGCAGAAGCCTATAAACCTTCTGCTCCTGCGCCTTTAAATTCAGCTACGGACATCACGGAACGAATATTTTGTAATAGTTTTTGAACTGAATCGCTATAAGAGCTCATGGTCCCCCCTGATAACACTAACCAGTGGTTCTGAGTGCCAGATTAATTCTGTCATCCAGCGAAGAGTGTGGGGGGTGATGCGGAGCGGGGGCGAGTGCACTCTGCTCGATCTCCTTAATCGCGCTCGCCTCTCGAGAGAAACAGTCGCCGTATTGCAGCCGGTCCGAGGCGCCGTACATGTCCATGTAGGCTTCGTCATACCTGGAAACATTAAGAATTATTATGGTGATATGTTCTTTGTTAGTGGCAACACCAAATATCCTGCAAAAAAAACTGTTGGCAATACAAGAAATGCAAAGTTAAAAAAAAAAATTGACATAACTCTGCTAATGTCGTTGTCAGTAAATAGGGTGTGCAGCGATTCATGTGCAAATTGTGTAATGTTGTTTTTATAATGTACTGACAATTTTGATATTCTCTAAGAGTCAGTTTGATTGATTGTTTTTTTTTTTAATTTTTAATGATAGAGCATATTGACTTTTTTTGTGGTAACCAAATTGCCATTTCTCTTCCAAAGGTCTAAATATCCACCAAAATAATAAAATGTTTTTCTCCTAAACGGGGGGGGGGGGGGGGGGTCTAAAAATGTATGGTTTTCATAGAAAAGATAGGTTTAGGGATCTCTACTCAAATATATTTAATTTATCCCGGTTAGATTTAATAATTATTAAAAAACCACTATGTCCAATAGTGTCACCTTTGTGTAGCTTATCCAACAAAGCTTATCCATTTTGTTAGTAGTAGAACTTCTTGTGAAAGAGTTCGTCCGGGGAAGTACTACCACCGTACCTATGTCTGCCGCCAAGCAGTGGTGCTCGCATTGCTGTGTTTCAGTTTGAAGGGTACGGGTGCCGGTGAAATTACAGACAAATGCGACTTTTCTCAGGGTCGGCAGCGCGCGTGTGATGCCTCTGGTGTTGCAGGTATAGGCTACGGTAGCTGCTTACCATCAGGTGGGCCGTGAGCTTGTTTGCTAACCAAGTTGTATAAAATAAAAAATCAAACCTAGTGGCTGCGAAAGTCTGGCCAAGAAGAGCAAGAGTCAGGGAAGATTGGCGATCCTTTGAGGAGGCCAATGGCGGTTCATACTTAAAAATTAGGTAGTTCACGAATATTTTTAATCAGTGTGGCTACTCTTGACTCATGACGCTCTACCCCAAGCCGCATGCGGCCCAATACAACTTAGACTGCGGCCCGATTCAATTTTATGAACACATAGCATATTTTTCTTTCATTTTACTATTAAGTAATGATTAAATAAACGATTAGCGTCCTGCCCCCCCCTATTCCCTAAAATCCCTAAATGAAAGTTACTCGGTGACTAACGTTTGACAAGTAAAAATTATGACAATCAATTGGTCAAATTTTACTTTCAGTTAGGGAATAGGGTGCCCCCTAGGGTATTTCTAGGTATATCTATGAATGAGTTTGTTTTCTTAATGGTTGTGTTTTGCGGCCCACTGATTCTACCAGTCTTTAAGCATTTGGCCCACCAATGTCTTTGAGTTTGACATGCATGCTCTACTCCAATCCTAATTCAGGATTTAGTGTCATTTGTCGTCAGAGAATACTAGATTCCTTGGTACTCTTGAATTCAATACTAGCGCAAAATTTGGAATGGAGATTGGTGGTATTTTATGGAACTAAGTAAAATCGACTTTCTGTCTCTGTTGTTCTTCACGAGTCAACACGCGTGCTCTCGATTCGAATTCTTGATTTCAAACTCGATTTGGTCAAGAGTGCCATACAAGCGCTATTAAGATTGAAACTGAATTGCGATTAGAACTGTTTTCAAGAGTAGCCCTGCTGAAAGTGTATCTTTTCTGTGTCCTAATATGTACCTAATTATATTTGTACCTATTAAAATTGTGTACCTATTATTATTATTATTCTTTTCACTATAACAATAGGTTAAAACTTACCCAGAATTTGAGTTGTCAGTTCTATTAGCGAGGCTCTGTATCTTGTAAACGGTGGGCGCGACAACGTTCTGAATAGCGAACGTTTCGTTTTGTTCAGCTTCGTTGCCTCCGGTTAGAACTATGTTCACTTCACTTGGTTTCAGCCCTGATATCACAAATCAAATCAGTTATATAAGTATTCCCCAACGACATGCACAGATAAAATAGTTGGCCCAAGTGTTGTATATTTGACCACTGTCTATTTGGGTCAGACGATTCAACTAGGAGGGTCCAACTCGGATGGGCAGCGTTCGGAAAACTACGCCATACTAAGTTATTAACATAATTCTCACTAGAAACGGGATATTTACCATGATTTTTGAGCATTGATTCCCAATATTTCGGCACAGTTTCATGCGCCATGATCACGGATCATAAGTTTACCCGTGATCATGGCGCATGAAACTGTGCCGAAATGTTGGGAATAAATAAAGCTCAAAAATCATGGTTCATATCCCGTTTCTAGTGAGAATTATGTTAATAACCGTGATAGTTTCAAAAGTTATATTGTGTAAAATCGTTTGTTCGTCCGTCTCCACGTCTGATATATCGACGGCGTGGCCTACATGACATCGGGGTGGTTATTCGCTATGACCTAAGACATTCTTTGTCAATAACGTGTGACGTCACCCGTATGGGTGACGTCACACGTTATTATTCGTCGTATGATTCAGCTATGATTTCACGCAGATATCGTAACGAGTCCGCGCTATATTACGTTTGGTCATAGCGAATAAGGGGGGTAGGTGAGCAAAGATGTTTGTTACATAACACTATAACGAATGAACTTCACTTACTTAACCGACTTGAGTCTCCGTCGCGGCCTAAGAATATGACGCCTCCAACTCCTCCAGTGGATGCCTAAGGGATTACGCCAGACGATTGGCAGCAGCAGTCACCTGAGTACTTAACACTAAACTACGATCACCAATGTGCCCGCCATGCGTGGTGATTATGGCATATCCTGCCATTGCCTCCCCAATAGTGCCTACACACAAAAAACACACCACACACATACACAAACTCGCAGATCCTTTTATTATTATTGCACGCTTTGAGTTGTACGCTATGCATGCTTTGGGGGAGGCCTCTACCAGCAGTGGATGTCTATCCAACATGAATGATGATGATGATGATATTTTTATCCCGGTGAGCAAATCCGCGGACAGACCATAGTGAAATCGTTGAATTTACTCACCCCATCTGGAAGGTCTTTCAGGTCGTTGCGGAGTGGTGTTCACAGCTGAGTCAGCAGGGTGTCCCCACCGCGACGGTCGCTGCGGTGTCGTGGGGGTCGTGGGGGTTGTCGGGTCGGCGGGGTCACCCGCACGCCAGTCGCATTTGATCTCTCCGCGATTGCGCGTGCGCACGACTGTTTCTATACGGCCTGAGGTCTGCTCATCAGGTGGGGGGACTCGCTGGGGGAATATTATGTCATTTTTAATTACATGAGTGAAGGGGGAATCCTGTAGGAATAATTGGGGGTGATAAATGGGGTGGGGATCTGAGCTAAGGGTTCCAAAGTGTTACTATGGCAAATAAATATGTAACTATGATTACGAGTGGGAATAAGTGGGAAACGGCGACCTCTGTGGCGCGGCGGGTGAGAACCCGGCTGAGATGCTAGAGGTTGCGGGTTCGATTCCCGCTGCAGGACAAACGTTTGCATGATCTGCAAATATTTGTTTCTGGTCAGGGTGTTGTGGTACCATGGTACTCGTAGTTCCTGATACCCACGACACAGGGAATCCTAGTGTGGGATCAAGACTACGTATGTGACTGTTGGGTGTTATATTATGTTATCATGAGTGGGAGATAAGTGGGGGAAAATTTGGGATCAAGAACCTGAATAAGTGAAGATATGAATTGGAGGTGAGGTTGGGTCTGGGAGTGGGGACCATAAGTTTTTTTTTATGAGTAATCTTAGAAGACATTACCTGGCTAGCAACATCGCTCTGGTACTCC